>CM029601.1:37704048-40104048 GCA_017311375.1 Mytilus coruscus | reverse complement strand
ATCTTAGATATCATTATAATATCTAATATCTAATAATATTAATTATGATTTTAACCTTATTTTACATGATTTCCAAAGCATCAGTAAATACAGGTGAGCGACACAGGCTCTTGAGAGCCTCTAGTTTAGAAAATGAAAGGAAATATTTTGGTCAATTTCTAGGTGCATAGTAAAATAGGTAAATTTACATTACAATCTAATATAAATTAGATTATTTGAGTTACCTATCAATTTAAATAGGAATTTTTTTTTTGATTAGATAAATCAAAAAACAATTCTCTAGAAAAAGGTAGCCAATTACATGAAAAAATATCTGTTTTAAAGCTTGCAACTTATGATAAAATTAATACTGACCTTTGACCACAAACATGACTACAATTTAGACCATCTGAAATACCAAAAGAAATTGTCATAATTTTCCTTGAACACATTTACAGAAATAAGATAAATGTTACCACAAGTTCCCAACAGTTGCTGCTCCTATGTAGACATTATTTTACTTGTTCATTTCAAATTTATTTATATTTGTTGTTATTGAAGATTTTATATAAAATATGAAATTTGAATAAAATAGAAATTGTCATACATGTTTGATTGTCCATGTTACATGATTGAACACTTCTAATCCATTAGAATGGTTAATGCAGCAAGCAGGATAACAGCTTATTAATAGTTTACATGTGTTGCTTTATAAAGTTCTCACTATGAACCAAAAGAACATTTTAAAATTAAGATAAAAATACAAAATGATTCATGGATTTAAAACCGCTTCAATGGTCTCTTGTTAGTGTGCTTGCCTCGAGTGAGGAGGTTGTAGATTTCAACCCTGGACGGGTCAAACTAATGACTTGATAATTGGTATTTGCTGCTTCTTCACTAAGCAATCATCATTTAGGAGTAAGAGTAAAAACTGGTCGGTTTGGATTTGGAATAATGTGTCCAGATAGGGTAACATCTCTTCCTGCGGACTGTTACCTTGTGAACTAACACCTTCAAAATCAGGCATGTCGGTATAGTACAAAACAGGGTTTATATTCATACATTATCATGTTCTTGTCCTGAATATGCATTTATTTTGCCACTGGACGTTAAACAGCCACCCATCCATCCATCTTAGATTTAAATGACATGATTGCATAATTTGTTTTGTAAATAACAGAGAAACTTTCAGGATGATGAAAACTATGGTTGAAAAGAGAATCACACTTCAACACCTGGCCTGTAAAAGTAACCACAAAAACTACAAATCCACAGTCAAATCAAAACAAACCTTGATATCTTCTAGGATATTGCCGATCATAGACTTCAGACCTGAAAGCATTGAAAAAGATTACACAGAGAAAATCTCATGTCTAAACTTTCCTGATAGAACAAAGGTCTTGATGTTATTAGTCCCTACCGACTGAAGTGGACTTTAGGTTTGCACTCTGTCTGTCTGTCTGTCCATCTGTCAGCCAGCAAATCAGTTTTCCACACTCTTTTTCTTCGTTCTTTAAGATATTGATTTGGTATTTAGTATATAGTTTTACCATGACTAGTTACAGATCAAGTTCGAAATTTGTTCTGGTCTGAATATTTTGTGCAGAGTTATGGTCCTTGGACTTAGAAAATTCACGCAAATAATCAGTTTTCCACACTTTTTTTGTTATATTAAAGCTGTTGATTTGATATTAAGTATATAGTTTTATCATGACTAGTTACAGATCAAGTTCGAATTATGTTCTGGTCTGATGATTTCATGCAGAGTTATGGTCCTTGGACTTAACAAAATTCAAGAAAGTAATCAGTTTTCCGCATTTTTTTTTTTCATCATGCTTGAAGATAATGATTTGATATTTGGTATATAGTTTAACCATGACAAGCTATAGATCAAGTTCAAATTTAGTTTGGTTCAGATGATTTTTTTTTTTGGGCAGAGTTATGGTCCTTGGATTTAGAAAATCAGTTTTCCACACTTTTTTTTTTGTTATGCTGGAACATGTTGAAGATAATGATTTGATATTTGTTATAAAGTTTACACCATGACAAGTTATAGATCAAGTTAGCTTTGTGTTCAAGTACAATAGATTTTTAACTGGTAGGGGACTATGTGTTGCCATGCAATACTCTCAGAATGCTTGTTAAGGCAATATTCTCCATTATAAAACATTCGAATGTTAATTACCCGTGCACAACATTAAAGGTCAATCTGTTCCATGCTCTTAAACTTTGTACCTGATTTGGCCTTTCACATTTTATTTATTCAAATATCACTGATGAGTCTTTGTAGTCGAAAACTCGTGTATGGCATTCAAAATTAAAACCTTTAAGGTTTTTTAAATGTCGTCATAAATTAACATTTTTTTTATGATTTTTTTTTATAGCACTGGGTCGATACCGCTGCTTGTGAATTATCATCAGCTCAGTAGTCAGTGATACGTTATTGACATGATTTATGAATATTGATCAACGAGACATCTCGATCACCCCATGCAATGCACAGCTTTAAAGGGGCATTAACTGTAAAATTCATGATCATAGATTTGACTTTATTTCTCATATTTGATTCATACCACAAACACTAAAAGTTAAATCCAAAAAACAAAAATTCCAAAAGAAACAATTCACGATGCATGGACTCGTCATAATGTATCATCATTTCGTGCTTATTTTAGTCATTTGACCCGATATAAACATAAATGGACAGATAAGTGTTGTGTAATTACGATTTTTCCAGGTCTATTTGAATTTGTGTCATAGATTTAGAAAAAAATAAATCGTCGTTTTACCTTTATATGAATGATTTCTTATAAGCCGAATCGGTCATAGAAGTGTTGTTTTCTATGGAGGTTCCCTTGTTTCATTTTTCACTGTTGACATTTTTTCTTTTAAATGAATGAACCACTTGCTACTGAACACACTTAGGGCGTGCGTAACCAATCTTCAGTTAAAGGTCAAGCTAGGGTTACACGAATAAGGATTCAAATGAGGTTGAATTATTGACTTGCAAGCCAATAACACATTTGCGATGTTTTTTGATCTTATTTTGACCAAAGTGAACCAAACTGACTGCAAATAGCGAAATATAATTTCAAAATTCAGCTTTTAAACAAAAAACTCGTATTTTAATTGTTTTGTCTCAGCTAATGTCCCTTTAATTTTGTAAAAAAGTTGATATTGTCATACAAATTGCTGAATTATTTCTTACAATCACAATGGACATACAGAATGCCAGTCCAACAGTTAAATAAATCTGGCCTTCCAAGAAGCCACTTTCACTATTGGGAAAAGCTGTATATTAACCTGAAAATGTAGCTATGCTACCTGCAAAATATTTTTCATTGCATGTTTGTTTGGAAACTGGCTGGTATCAGGTTAAATATATAAATAAGAAGATGTGGTATTACTGCCAATGATACTCTACAACAGAGACCGAATGACATAGGCGCCAAACCCTTCCCCTAACATGGATCAACAATACAACAACAAAAATCAGTTGAGAAGGGCTTAACTCATCAGATCTATACAAAGTACATATAAACCACATATAAACCGTAACAAATACACAAAAGCATAAAGTACAGATCTGAGAGTACTCGCAGTTACTGATAGCTAGTTCAAAGCCAAACAAATACTAAACTAACAGTCGCATAGAATTCCATTATATTGACTACAATGTCAAAGGATCGATAATGTTACCCGGTTCGTATCTAAATTCACGGGCCCGGTTAACAACACATTTAAAAAATTAGGATGTGCTATCCCTTTTGTAATAAGTCATCTGCAGGTACATCTAAACTTCAAACCAAATACATGTATCTATGGAAGAATTTAGTACAGGTTTTAAGTAATTGTTGGAATCGAAATCATTAACACAATAATTTAACAGTTATACATAAATTACCTTTATTGAAATCCTAAATGTCACTACAAACACGGGCAAAGCGAACGAGTTTGGACATATAAACACCATAAGATGGTGCCAAAGGAACATCTGTCCAAAAAAGGAAAATTAACAATAGGGAACGAAAAATCGTTCTTTTGTCGTAAACTTTTGTGTAGAAATTCCCGTGTAAAACTGAAATATCTAACTCTAGGAAAGGACAGTTATTACCGTTCATATTTGATTTATTTAAAGTAAGTTCCTTTGGTAAATTTCGGCAGTTTATTGAGAAAATTCTGGATTATTTAAAGAAAAAATATCATCAAGATAACGGTAAGTGTTGTTGAATTTATCAATTAAATAGAATTTAGACGGGGCTTTACTGAGTTTGGCCTTTTAAAAACTGATTCGTATCAGTACATGAACAAGTCTGCTATTAAAGTGACACCATAGGTCCCCATAGGAACACCTGGAACCTGTTTATTTCCGGTTCAATAGTGGTAGGTAATCAAAGAAATCCCTAGTTAACATTTCCGTTATTTTAAAAGGCTATTGTTTAAATTTAATTTGTGGATTTTTCAGAAAAATCGGACAACCCAATTTGGATTTATTGTGACGTCAAACGCGCGATTCTACGCCAGTACTTAAAATTTTCAATCCTTTATGGGTGGATTTTACATAGATAAATCAAATCGTATAATTAAAAAAGCAAAATGATGATGTTTAATTTGATGTATGCCCTTTTTGTGCTTCTTTCTTACATTTGTTTGTTTTTATAGTGATTAAGATGATAACACAATGTTGACTGCTTTACCCCTATTTTTGACATTTTTACCTATTGTGTCTGTTTGTTTTGTTCACGCATCGTTGTCGATATAATGGAATTTGATGCGACTGTCATACAAGTTAGAGGTTCAGCTAGGTTTAAAAACCAGATTTAATCCACCACTTTCTTCATAAGAAAATGCCTGTACCAAGTCAGGAATATGACAGTTGTTATCCATTCGTTTGATTTGTTTGAGCTTTTGATTTTGCCATTTGATTAGGGAAATTTTTTTGAATTTTCCTCGGAGTTCAGTATTTTTGTGATTTTACTTTTTGACCCTGAAATGTCAGATTACACAAAAATTCACAGTTTTTATGTTGTTTATCATAAACTTTAACCGTTAGAGCAAAACTTACGGTATAAAATTGTTCAGCAGGTTCGGTCCCCTGAATAATTTTCAGAAAAATCGCACATCCCATTTTGGAGTTGTTGCCACTGGCACTGAAATGTCAATTTTTTGCAAATTTCTAAGTTTTTGGTTATCATTTTGAAAACTATAATAGATTGAGTGGTACTTTTAACAGTAAAACTGACCAAAACATTACAGTCTATGAATAAGTCAAACAAAGCACAAGTTGTCAATTGACCACTTATGAGAGTTGTAACCTTTGAAAGATGATTTCTACCAAGTTTTTGCAAAAGCCATATTAGATAGAGATAAACTGTAAATAGCAAAATGTTCAGTAAAATAACATCTACTAATAATTCACATACCTGAAATCGTCAATTGACCCCTAATAGGAGTTATTGCAATTGAATTGATAGTTATAAATACTCATTTAATGCATTTTTGTGCAGAAACCATAGAAGATGAAAAGAAATTGAAAACATCAAAAATGTAAAGCACAATTAGACAACATGGTAAACTTGTAAACTGACTACTCATAGGAGTGATTGCCCCTGAATAAACACTTTTACCCATGTTGTGATTTTTTTGTAGAAGCTATAATAAATGGTCGGCTCGGAGTCCGGGTGGAGTGAATGTCTTCCTGTGCACTGTCACCTTGTGAACTAGCACATTCAAAATCTGGTTGTTCAGCGATTCAGTCTAGTACAATGCCGGTTTCAAATATATTTCATGTCACATTAACATAATAAAAAAAAATCCTCTTCCTGATATCCATTACTTAGAATCACACAAGTTTCCGTAAAATTTGACATCACAATTTGACGTCATAATTTTAAAAAAAGTGATTATTGCTTGACGTCAGAAGTTTATAAGGAGCAGATCTAAGGTCATTCGGTGACAAAATTCAGCTAAATACCAAAAGTGTAATTCGTTTATTCTTGCAAAAAAGGTCTCAACAGTAAGCTTAAGAGGTGTGTCGTTTTAAAAATGGCCAGCAGGTGGGGATTTAATATTCAAACGATTTACTCGATTTCTTCAATCAGTCACTTAGATTTGCAACAACATCTATTCCCTCTATATTCTCTACATTATACCTTTTTCTTTTTCACTCTTATGTGAAAGATTGTCAAAATATCAGACACATAGTAATGTTTTTAACAGAGTCTTCCAGCCTTATATTTGATTTTTACGTGAACGTGGAAAACAATTCCAATTCCAAATAAAGGAGGTTCAAACTGCCCGACCTCCCCCAACATACTACTTTCTCCCTTTAAAGCGTTTCGTCGGTCAGAATATATTCACTTGTATCTTGTTTTTGATACGGAAAAATCTTTGTGAAGTACCAAGCTAATTTAGAAAATAAAAACACCAATACACCAAGAAAACATTAATGATGCTAAATCTTTCGCTAACAACACTTTCGATTCGTTTATAAAGGACCCGAAATGACAAAATATAAAACAATCCAAACAAAAAAAACAACGGCCTAATTAATATAAATAAGAAGATGTGGTATGAGTGCCAATGAGACAACTATCCATCCAAGTCACAATATGTAAAAAGTAAACAATTATAGGTCAAAGTACGGCCTTCAACACGGAGCCTTGGCCCACACCGAACAGCAAGCTATAAAAGGCCCCAAATTGACTAGCGTAAAACAATTCAAACAGGAAAACGAACGGTCTAACCTATATAAAAAACGAGAAATGAGAAACACTTATGAACCACAACAACAAACGACAACCACTGAACAACAGGCTCCTGACTTAGGACAGGTGCATAAAAATGCAGCGGGTTTAAACTAGTTTGTTGGCGTCAACCCTCCCCTAACTTGGGATAGTGGTGCAACTACACAAGATCAAACCAAGAAACGAAAAACAAATATAAGAAACAGCAACAAACGACAACCACTGAATTACAGGCTCCTGACTTGGGACAGGCACATATAGAATGTGGCGGGGTTAAACATTTTAACAGGCGCCAACCTTCACCCTAACCTAAAACAGTGGTGTAACATTACAACATGAAAAGACACACCATAAAATATCAATTGAAATGGCTCAACTCGATCAAAAAGAAATATTCACAAAAACAAGTAAATATACACTGAACGAATAAGTTTGATCTATGACACAATATAAATAAAGATGTATCAATGTCAAAAAGACAACTTTAACCTAGGACAAAACGGTGTTAAATAAAGTAACGTACACAGGTAAATTTAAATATAATAATTTTGTTGTAACGAGTACCGAAACATTTTTAACAAAATAAATTTGTTGTTCATAGTACGAGTACAGAAGTGAACATTTAACGTCATACTAAATACTTATCAAAGGTGGGACATATTAAAAATTGTAAGACGAGATATAACACAAAATAAGTAAACATTTGATAACAGAAATGCATTACAAATTGTGTCAACAGGTCAAATTAACACGAAAGTACGATTTGAGAGTACTCGCAGTTACAAAAAGCTAGTTAAAAGCCAAAAACAATTAATAATAAAAAAATCAGGCATCAGAAACTAAAATCAATTAAAACACATCCCAGGCAGGGATTTAGTGTTTTAACGCCATGGACAGTCAAAGAAGACATGGCTTGTGCAATGCAAAAATAAAAGTAACGACAGGCAGTAGGATAGTTAGGATTTAACCTTATAATGCATATGTATGATGTTATATATAGATAAAACAATCAATAGAAAATAAAGGTGGATGTGTATATATACATACCCCCAAAAAAAAAAACCCATTCGAAAAGGATACAAATTTAGTTATGTTTTAATTTGTTAATGACAAAATCGATGTTAGTGCCAATGAAAACAATATTCAAAGATCTTATCACAACATTGGTAAGATAACCTTTACTGATAAGTTTGTTTAAAGGTTCGATAAGTTTACACGGATCACATTGTGATTTCCGCGCTTTTAGTATAATATTACCGTAAAATTTAGGATGTGAAATACCGTTTTTAATAAGTTTTCTATAAGTACAGCCAAATTTACTAATCTAATCTTTATATCTTAGAAAGAATTTAGTAAATGTTTTAAGTAATTTATGGTAACGAAATCCCTGACTTAATAATACACCAGTGATGCACTGATTACGTTCGTTAAAATCTATGACATCACTACATACACGGGCATAAGAACAAACTATAACTACAGGCTCTAAAGAGCCTGTGTCGCTCACCTGCATCTTCAACAATTGCCACTTTTTGGTAAAAATCATCATGAAAGGGGAATAACGGTATTAAGTCAGAGCTAACTGACAATTTCAGCCAAGTTTAAATATTTGTAAATCTTATCCTGCTGATAATTTTTCTTTTTTAAAGTTTCTATTTAAATATAGTTTTGAAGATATTAGGCAAAAACGTCAAAAAAATGGTAAAAATTATCATTAAAGGGCAATAATTCCAATAAAAAGTCAACTGAAGATTTAAACCATGACGGTTTATTTGTAGATCTTGTCTTGTTGATCATTTTTGCTTTTAAAGTTTCTTTCTATCTATTATAGTTTCCAAGATGATAAGGCTACCATAAAAAATTGGGAAAAATCGTCACTAAAGGGCAATAACTTCAATAAGGAGTCGACCAATGATTTCGGTCTGAAGACTTATTTGTAGATCTTGTCTTGCTGATCATTTTTGCTATTTAAGATTTTCCTCTATCTATTAAAGTTTTCAAGACAATAAGCCAAAACGCAAAAACATGGGAAAAATCGTCATTAAAGGGCAATAATTTCAATAAGATGTCGACTAACAATTTTGATCATGTTGACTTATATGGAGATCTTGTCTTGCTGGTCATTTTTGTTATTTTAAGTTTCTTTCTATCTATTATAATTTTTGAGATAATGGGCAAAAATTTAAAAAAAAGGTAAAATTTGCCTTTTTAGGACAATAACTCCTATAAAAAATCGTCTGACATTTTTGCTGTTGTAGAAAATAGGTAGATCTTACCATCCTGAACATTTTTGCATCTGTCAGATTTTCTCTATCTTTAACGGGTTTGAAGATAATAGCCAAACATTTCGATTTACCCCTATGTTCTATTTTTAGCCATGTCGGCCATGTTGGTCGTCAGGCGGGGTCATCGGACACATTTTTTTTAAACTAGATACCCTAATGATGATTGTGGTCAAGTTTGGTTCCAATTGTCCCAGTAGTTTCAGAGGAGAAGATTTTTGTAAAAGTTAACGGACGACGACGGACGCCAAGTGATGAGAAAAGCTCACTTGGCCCTTTGGGCCAGGTGAGCTAAAAATCAGTTGACAAAACCTTTACTCATCAGATCGATATAAAGCTAAAAAACAACTAACAAAAAGAGTAAAGAAATAAGAGTACTCGCAGTTACTGAAAGCTAGTGCAAAGCCAATTACAACTAATGAATAAATCATTTTTCCCGGACTTAAACCAATCACATGTCAAATGAATTGAGTGTAGGAACGTCAAAATAGTCTGAGAAAAATCTGACCTTGTGAAATGCCAAAATATAAGCATCGACAGGATGTTAAGCCGTAAGTGTTCATAACTGTTTTGGAATAATATTTAGTTACTAGTATCTTTTAATTTATTGATAACAACATCAATGTTAGTACCAAAAAAAAATACTTAAAGATGTTATAACAGTGTTAAATTAATAACCTTTTAGAATAATAATCAAAGAAAAGATAATGTTCAGAGGAGGCCTCAACGTGAGCTTTGGTAATGGTTTGATTGTTTACTATTTCACTTCCTGTGGAGCGCACGAACGAGAAAGTAGAAGAATTTATAATTGCAGTCCTTAAGAACTTCCGTGTAGTATTTACGTCATACCACCACAACATTGTTGTCTGCGTTATCGGCAGGTATAAACATAAACCACTTTGCGAGTACCTGAAGTTTGTTTATAATTCTAGAACTATACGTATTAGATACTTCTTATTAATTTCTTAACTATTTTCAAAATGTGATATTCCAATATCAACAATAGTCATACATTTATTCAAATAAGAATTAAAGGATTTTTATCGGATTTCTCTCGTCTACACAATTTTTACGATAGGATGAAAGAGCGTAAAACAATTCAAACAAGAAAACCAACGCCTGATTTATGTCCGAAACAGTAAACAAAAAAAAACAAATATGATGGACAGCTACCAACGATAACCACTACCTACAGGCTCCTGACGTTGGACAGGCATTAACATAATGTGGCGGGATTTAGCTAAACCCTCCACCTAAACATTGACAGTGGTAACAACACAACATAAGAACAAACGATAAAAATCAGTTGACAAAATCTTGAATCATCAGATCGATACCATGCATAAAATAACAACCAACAAAAAGAATTAAGATCGAAGAGTACTTGCAGTTACTGAAAGCTAGTGCAAAGCTAATTACAACGAATGAATAAATCATGTTTCCCAGACTAAAACCAATCAGTTCATATCCAATTGATTGATTTTAAAAACGTCAAAACAGTCTGAGAAAAACATAACCTTGTGAAATGCCAAAATATGAGCATCGACAGGATGTTAGACCGTAAGTGTTCATAACTGTTTAGGAATAATATTTAGTTATCTTTTAATTTATTGATAACAAAATTAATGTTAATAAAGATAAAAATAATACTTAAAGATCTTATAACAGTGTTAAATTGATTACCTTTTAGAATAATAACCAAAGGATAGATAATGTTCAGAGGAGGTCTTAACGTGAGATGTGGTAATGGTTTGATTGTTTACTATTTCCCTTTCTGTGGAGCGCACAAACTTGAAAGTAGAAGAATTTATAATTTCCTTCCTTAAAGTCATATGAAACGAGTTTTCTTATAATTTGCATGTTGTCGAAATTATTCAATAAATGCCTGCATATATACTATACTAAGTCATGTATGCACGTTGTTTTTTTTTTATATTTATTACGAATCTATATATAACGTATTATAGACAAATAATATTTCATTCAGTGATTGTTGATCGCAAGCTTATTAACTTTCAAGTTGTTGTCGAAGTTTACCGGATCGTGACACTGATAAACAATCAACACAGAGCAGTGGAGCACGTGAAAATGAGTGAATTGATAGAGCCATGATATTTTTTTTAATATTTTCCATGGTTCCCAATTGTTAATCAAACTACTCCTTAACAGATGTTTAATTATATGATGTATTAAATTTGTTCTTTTAGAATCAGTTATTGCTATTTACCTTCCAGTGCACGTTTGTTTACATTCTTTCATCACGGGTTTCTATCCCCTAGCACTTGCGCTGTGCGGTGGCCAAAGTTCTAACGCGAGGTCTCGTAGTTAAGGACAAAATATCCGCGAATTAGTGTACGGGAAGACAATAATTCAATAGCAGTATATTTATGGAGATTTTGATAATATACAGGATTTTCTTTAACAAGAAAGTTTACGTACACTTGTTTTATAGTAAAACTTAGCCATTCAAGTATATAAAACATATTCAACTTTTTTTTAAATTTGAAGTTTCATAAGACTTTAAGAATTTCCGTGTAATATTTTCATCATAACACCTCCACATTGTTGACTTCGTTGTCGGTAAGTATGAGCATAAACAGCTTTGCGAGTACCTGAAGTTTGTTTCTAATTCTAGAAATATGCGTATTAGTAACTTCTTATGAATTTCTTAACTATTTTCAAAATGTGGTTTTCGAATATCCACAATAACATACATTTATTCAAATAAAAATTAAGTGATTTTTTTTCTTTTTCTGTCGTTTACACAAATTTTTACAATAGGATAAAAGAGTGTCTTTAATGACCTGATGTCACTCTTTCTAATTCTAAAGACTGAAAAACAAATTTACATTGACCTAAATTTGGGACAGTAACTTCCTAATTACAGACCTTTTCAATAACTCTCGACACCTATATTTTATGAACACATTCAATTAAGAGAGGCTAGAAACATCTTGATTTTAAACGTCAAAGGACAAGGTCAAATCTCTATTTTTAGTTTCGATGGAATGTTCCGCTTCATGATACCCTTGTTCATGTTGATGTACTTTTTAATGGATTTGAAACAATTTGCAATCAACTTCCCGTTGCTATGTAGCAATATTCCAGCAGCACCTGCGTGTGGGGTTTATATCTCTTCACTTGGAAAATTTAAAGCGAAAGTGACGAAAATTTAATAGTATTATCAATGAATACAGAAATACGTTGAACATAAAATTGGGAATATAAAACTAAAAGTTATGAGCTTAGACATTAATCATTAAAATACAGTTCAATTTTGTCAAGGAAGCTAGGAGTTCATCGTATAAAAAGATAATATAAAATAGGTCCCTTGCTTTTCTTCATACTCAATTTAAAAATAGAATTGAAATTTAATTAACCATTACTTTACAACCAGAACAAGAAAAATATCATTGTGGTAAGTATAACTGACATACAGACAAACATTGTTTCCAAGCCAGTAAACTTTTACGATCACTACTGTTTCTTAGATGACCCCTTTCGATTTATAAGTTTTGAACATAGGTAAAGTACTGTTGCCTTAATTTTTCAATCTTTATTAAAACGCATGGTATTACAGCTCAACTTGCACTTTGAGTTTCGAACAACATTATGGCTTATTTCTAAACAGATCGCCAAATTATAAACACCGGCAGATAGACCAAAACCGCAATTTTGACAGACTTTTCAAAATTTCAATATTCATCCCAAAAAAATATATGGACATCTTTACTTATGAATTTGAGTATCCATTTGGTTTCTTCCGCCTTTTTTTTAAACTAAAACTAACATTATGTTGAAAGTATAGGTATATTTTGTCAATGGAATAAAATTTATTTTTTTTTTGGTAGAGACATTCTCCGATACGAAATTTGACAAAAAACATGAAAAATTTGTAATGTTTTATAAAATTTTTACCTGAAACAGCAATATTTAGAAATGATTTACGTTTTGTTTTGAAAATATGTAAAATTATTGAAAAAAAGCTTTAAGTATAATAAATAAAGTCAAAAGTCTTTAATAATCAGTCCAGTAGGATTGTACAACTTTTCGGTACTGATATGATTTATAACATCTTTCTAAAACTGTCCGTTTATAAATTTTAAAATTATTTAGTTGACCTTAGATGGATTTGTCTACTTTTTATTTCTTTCTTGGTCGTATAGCTCATCAACTGTGTCGGTTCTTATAATCCTTGGTTTTCAAATATTTAACATTGAGCGTCCCCGATGAAGGTAAATCCAGAAAACCGCTTCGGACACATGAAATTTATAACGGGTTGTTTTCATTTTTTACAGCACTGGGTCGATACCTCTGCTGGTGGACTATCACTCCCCGAGGGTATCAACAGCTCAGTCGTCAGTACTTCGGTACTGACATGATTTATAACAAACCTTTCTAAAATAGTCCGTTTATAAATTTTAAAATTATTAAGAAACTAAGGGTTCAACTCCCTCAGGCAAAGTTTACCTTAGATGGATTTGGCTATTTTTAGGTCCTTTTTGGTCATATAGCTCATCAACTGTTTCGGTTCTTATACATCCTTGGCTTTCAAATATTTGGCATTGAGCTTTCCTGATGAAGGTAAATCCAGAACAGCGCTTTGGACACATGAAATTTATAACAGGTTGTTTTCATTTTTTATATTATAACTCTGTGAGAGAAACAAGTACAGTGGAAATTGAGTCTTCTTCTTTATGGGAACATTTAGTTGTATCGACATTAATGTTTTTAAGTGTTGTTCTGTGTTTCGATTAATACACAGTACTCGTGTAATACACGAGTGCTGTTCTGGATTTTCACTTCTAAATTCTGCAAATTCCAAATTGGCATCAAGTGAATCACTTTAAGGTGTTTGTTATTCTGACATAAATTGAACTTTCAAGCGCATTTTTGTATAGAAAACATATTCAGCAAGGTAATATCCACTTTTAGAAAACAGTAGCAAAAGTTCATCCTGTAAATGTTGCAATTTTCATTTTACAATCAACGCTCTGTTTAAAGCATATTCAATATAATTATTTTAAAAGATAGAAGATGTTATTCTATTTAATTGTTACTCATGTTTGCTTCACGAGTCTTTTCATAATTATAAAATAATAATAATTATTATAATTATTATGATTATGATAATAAAACTGATACCCGAATTAAAGTATCCGAAAACCACCAAACAAAACTGATAAATATTTATGAACTTTTAATAAAAATTCCGTCTTTCCCCCTAAAAATCACACAAACTCAAATACAAAAGCTGATGTAAATTTGTAATACTGCAAAGCACTTTTTACCTTTTAAGATTAAACTCGTTGTTCTTCAGTATTGACGTTATTTTGATATTACACCTGGTCAACGACATTTGTCACTATTTCAAACGATAAACGTGTCTTCGAACGTGTCATTTCCCACTGCTTCGAGGACGTTTTCTTAAATGATGATTAACGCACAAAATATTATCCCTATTTATTGAATAGAATTTATTCAATCGAAGATTTTAAACAAAAATCAAACTTTCGATTATTTATAATTTCCCATTGGTTTATTGTTTTTTAATATTCAAAATGAGTATACGGTGAACAGAGTTACATGGTAGTTTGTATAACATCCGATGAGATCAATGCCGCACTACATGTAAATGTCACGAGAGAATGCGAATTTTCGGTTTAACAAAAATATCAAAACTGTGGTGTAAATCTTCTCAATGCAAATATATTCCTCAGTTTGGTTGTTGTTATTTTACCATTGGAGGGAGGTGTTGTCGTTTTGCACTGCAGTTTTTCATGTTCTCCACAGAGGAATTTCGATCGGTATAGTGTGCGCATGGCCCATCAACTTGATTTTTGTATTTTTCAGTTTTTTATTTTTAACACTGGACTGATGGTATTGCTTAAGGGTTACAAGATCAGCAGAAAATATAAATTGGTAAATCCCAAAAGTCGGTTAGATGGGAGAAGGACACAGCTGCCACTGGAAAACAATTGGGTTGTCGAAAAGCCTTTAAACAGATGACATTTGAAAATCTTTATTTATTTTATTTTTTATTCCTTCCAGTGGGAATATATCATTGCTGATGGAATATTCTGCAATGGTATCATACACTATATTCTGAGCATCTGAAATAAATTCCTTTTTTAATTTCATACTTTTAAATGAAACTAAGGTTCACAAATTGATAGAACAAAGAGTCCATGGAACAGACGTTACAGCTTATTAGTTTATAACAGATTCAATATGTAAAAGAAAAATTCTTAAAATAATTTCTCTAATATAAAAAAATTAATTATAAAGTCATAAGCAGTGTTAAATATAGGAAAAGTAGTTAATAGACGTTCAAATCTTATAAATCGATTAAGAAGACTATGCAAGTTCACACACAAAAACTGAGGGAATCGCATGAACACCAATAGGAGGAAACCGGGTTCATCAAAAAGGTAAGCGTTTCCTGTTTACAAAAGTTATCACATTTTATTCATACTAAGAAGTTTATTCATACTAAGAATACATTTCTTAGCACAATGGTTCCAGTCAATTAATTGGCTATCTATTGCCTTTGTGGGTTAATTGCAGGTTTTTAAAATATATCAAATAAGCAATTTAAAAAACAAAATAAATCAAGTATAAAAACCGCTAAAATAAGACTAAATTTTAGCATTTTATATCAGAAGTGATGTTAACGTTCTTAAAGATGCATATATTGAAATGATTAAATATGAAAACCCGAAGGTCCGTAGAGAAATGCAAAGCTTATATCCGAATATGTCTGAAAAAAAACTTCCAGGTAAGTATTAGCTCACCTTCATTGCAACAGTTTTAGTATGCACACCTTTAATGTATATATTTAGAGAAAATAAATTTAGAGAATTGGCGCAAAATTAAGCTTTTATTTTTGGCGCATTGAATATTCGTACTTAAGAAAAGATTATCGCAACAAAAACATTGGTGCAAATGATTCCTTTTTTGACACAAAAGGAAAACGCCAAATAAGGCAATCGTCCTTTTGCCTTAATAATAGATGTTAAAATACTAGTTTATCAAATGCCCATTTGTTTATAGTTAGAAAATCGAATAAGGCAATTGTCCTTTTGCGCTCATAACAGATCTGAAAAAAGGGTGAAGGTTTGGTACCATTAAAACGTTTAAACCCGCTGCATTTGTTTGCACCTGTCCTAAGTCAGGAATCTGATGTTCAGTAGTTGTCGTTTGTTAATGTGGTTCATAAGTGTTTCTCGTTTCTCGTTTTTTATATAGATTAGACCGTTGGTTTTCCCATTTGAATGGTTTTACACTAGTAATTTTTGGGGCCCTTTATAGCTTACTGTTCGGTGTGAGCCAAGGCTCCGTGTTGAAGACCGTACTTTGACCTATAATGGTTTACTTTTATAAATTTTGACTTGGATGGAGAGTTGTCTCATTGGCACTCATACCACATCTTCTTATATCTACTTAAAATGTATCAACTGCGCTTTATTTCAGTATGAATAGCACCAACAATAAGACTATAGGTAGCTAAATTTTACCTTTACATTGGTATCAGAGGGAATGACTTAATTTATAGATAAATAAAGGCAACAGTAGTATACCGCTGTTCAAAAGTCATAAATCTATTAAGAGAAAACAAATTCGGGTTACAAACTAAAACCGAGGGAAACACGTCTAAAATATCTATATTAACATATTTGAAATAATGAAAAAAATTGAAGGTACGTAGAAAATGTAAAACAGTGAACTGACTGTTCTATCCAGTAAACTGACTGTTCTATCCAGTTTGCTTATGATAAGGGTATAAAGGGTTATGGTTGAATTGGCGCATAAATATGCTTTTATTCAAGTTTAAGAAGTAACTTTGCTCAAAAGGAAAATTGGCGCAAGTGAGTTTTAGTGCAAATGATTAATTTTTAGCGGAAAGGGAGAATGACAAATTGACTCGACATTTTGACAGCTATACCTGTTTTCATAACAAAATGTTTATCACTATAAAGATCTTTTCAATAAATTGTATTAACAGATGTTTAGTTTTATATAAAAATACAAAATTGATGATAAAAAAATAAATGTGTTAATCAAACAAAATATCATCTCAATTCTGAATCTTGTTTTATTTTTATTTTTTTTCCGTGACTTTTTGTTTGTGACATTTTGTCCTGTTTTCTGTCCTACATATGTTAGAGGGTATGTAAAAATGCGTATTGTGTTACTTCAAATATTGTACTTAAAAAGAACAATACACGCATTCATAAAAGTTAAATATATTGTATTGCATACCAAAATTCGTCTTCGTTTAAAAAATAATTTTTATCAAGTTCAAAAATGTATAGAATAAATATTTTATATTTATTTTTATCACTGTATCAAATGCGATACGATATTTCTCCACCATAGACAGTTAGAAAGTTAACTGTGAGGAAAGTGAGAGTGGGAAAATATCATATCACAGAACATGCAGAAGATGGTGGAATCTGTTTCTCTACTGATTTCCAGACGAAATGTAGGCAAACTGCATCTTGTTTTCAAAAGATCTAGACAATACGTAGGAAATTTCTTTTTTTTTTTTCCAATCCCTAACCAATATCTTTTTTTTTTCTGTGAGACGTCACATCATCAGGCATATTTATCGTTTTTGGTAACGTCATAATAGAGGAAGAGGAAAGCAAAAAAATCACATAAATACAACATCAGCTGCCGTAAGTTTATTATACTCTCAATACCTTGTTAGAAAGGTTAAACGTGTTGTTCTTCTGTTTTGACACCACCATGTCAGCAACTTGCGAAAATGAAAATATTTATTCACTGCTTCAAATGATAAACGTGACTTCAAACGTGTTATTTAGTGTCGTTATTCATTAGATCGGTACGAAGCACAAATAAAACAACTGAAATAAAAACAATAGACACAAAGCGATATAAGAGTTTTGCAGTTACTGAAAGCTAGTACAAAGCCAATCACAATTACAACTAATAAATAAATCATGTCAAAGCCAATCACAATTACAACTAATAAATAAATCATGTCCTCCCTATCTACAGTATCAATCAGTACACATCCAACGGATTTAGTGTAAAGACGTCATAAACAGTTTGAGAAACATATAACTTTGTGGAATATTATATATTAAAGCAATATATGGTATCCCTTTTTATTGAAAATAATTCAACACTATAACAAATATTAAACCTTGAATTATTTAGAAATTTCTCATTAGTAAACAAATCTTAAAATATTCGAAATGAAGAACCAAATACATTTGTGTACCTTGTTACTGCCGCTGGGATTAATGCCACTGCTGGTGGATTGCATGTACAATTGTTTATCACTAAACTGAAAAACAGTATTTCTGTACTCAAATAAAATAATGGGACGTGGTATGAATACCAATGAGACAACAATCCACCAGAATCCAAATTACGTGAATTTAAGCAACAATAAGTCACAGTACATCCTTTAACACTGAGAAAATTCCATATCGTGTAGTGAGCTATAAAGCCCCTATATAACAAATATGTTAAACAATTCAACAAACAAGACCAACGTGCCGATTTATGACAAAAACAATAAACGAAACACAAATATGACAGACAGCATGACTTTTCTTTGAGAATGATACATTATATCATTTGGCTATATGTAGCCCTTTTTGTGCTTCTTTCTTACATTTGTTTGTTTTTATAGTGATTAAGATGATAACACAATGTTGACTGCGGTACCCCTATTTTTGACATTTTTACCTATTATGTCTGTTTGTTTTATTCACCCATTGTTGTCAATATAATGGAATTTAATGCGACTGTCAAACTGAGAAGTTTAGCGCTATAAAACCAGGTTCAATCCACCATTCTCTACATAAGAAAATGCCTGTACCAAGTCAGGAATATGACAGTTGTTGTCCATTAGTTTGATGTGTTTGTGCTTTTGATTTTGCCATTTGATTAGGGACTTTCCGTTTTGAATTTTACTCGGAGTTCAGTTTTTTTGTGATTTAACTTTTTATATAGACTTCGAATTCAAGTTGGTCTTAAAACTTTCTAAATTTGTCCCACTTAGAGAAACAAATACAGGAAGCATTTGTCAATATATTTAGAATAAAACTATAAAATTGAAAAACTGATGTCCCCTTCACCCCAGAAAACAGGAATTTGCATGCATAAAAATCTTCATCGCCGCCTTCATACCATTTTGTACTAACAATCGATACAAGGCGGTGTAATTTAACAATAATATAACGTTCGTTTTATTTATGTTAACATGCACGAACAAATGAATCAAAAGAAAAATCATAGCATAAATTCAATGCATGTAAACATTGTGAGTACTTTTTGAAATACACAATAGCAAGTTTGAAACATAAGGGTAAAATGTTATTTCTTGCTTTTGTTGATCATATGTAATTTTAAGAAAATTAAAATGGTCTTTAATATTCAACAATAAACAAACGAAATATTACTGATATTATTATAAATTAATTAAATGTTAGCTAATATATCCATTTTCTGAAAACCGGATACTTTCGTCTGACTTTTTAAGGTACCTTATACTTAAGGATAATCCTAGGCTTTTCTTAGTTTAAGGGGTTTTATGCATATACCACTTAAGTTTTGTGGGCGTGACTTAAACCAACTTAGATTTTACTAAGAAAATACTTAGTTCAAGATGATTTATGTATACCACTTAGGAACAAAGGGCGGAGCTTCCTTAACTTAAGTGTTTACTAACAAAAACTGAACTTAAGTAGCTTTATGCATACGGGCCCGGTACACCTTCATTGCTACAGTTTTATAATGATCATCCGTCTATATAGGTTTTTTATGGATGCATTGGAGAAAATATATGCTTCAATTATCTTAAACATAAAAGTACTAATGATCCTTCTGTCCACCTACGAACGGAGACAGAAAAATGTGTTTTGTGGAGAAAAAATAATTAATAGATAATAAAAATTTTATATGGCCAAAAAACCAACCGACTTCACCATCCTATTTTGATGTTACCCTCATCCTGATTTAGAAATGGTAGGTCTTTTGTTTCTGTGTGTCTGGTAATTCGAGAAATCTCTAGATAACTCTTGGTTAGAATGATAGCAAACTATGGAGTTTTTGAATTTTTATTGCATTTCAACCAAATTATATCTTGAATTAACAGAACAGGAAAAGGAAACGAATGTTATATTCGTGCACCATTATACCATTTGAACATAAACTAATGTCAACTTGAGTGGTTTTTTGTTTTTCATGTTTTCACCACTGCCTGATTCTTAGGCATATTGGCACTTTAAAAGATCTGCTTTCATAAACGGAAAAAAACTACTCTTTGCATAGCAAGAAGTCTAAAATTGCTTATTGTTATTACTTGCACCTGAATCTTAAACTAATTTTCTATTCCAATGCTTTAACTTATTCAGATAAAAAATTTATTCAGATACAATATCAGTACAGTAAGGCTTGTATACAATCTTGTACCAGGTGTATATGTCTTTTGAATGTATTGTTTTGCACTTATTTCTTTCAAGCTTATAGGCTTCTTTTTATAAAGGATTTATGTTTTGAGTTTCTAAACGAGAATAACGTTGTGAAGTTTAAGAAAATATGTATATTTCTCTTATGGTTGTGGCCTGTTATTAGGCGAGTGACATTTCTCAAAAAGACGCTTAGTTAACGACATTTATGCACCCACCTAACATACGGCTATATTATATATCATTCGAAAGCTTATTATCTGTACATTCTGTTTTGCCCGGTCGTCAATAATTCGTACTGTGTAATTTTTGTTAAATCAAGGTCAAAGGTCATGAATGGACATTCCCAAATTTCACAGGATTTAAACAAAATGCCCTTTGCTGGTTCTTTTATGATTTTTTTTTTCTAAAACTTATATGGACATAATAGAAAAGAATACCAGAATTTCAAATCAAATGCACATTGAAATATTATTTGCGCAATATTTGTAGAAAAATGCAATTCTTAAAAAATACTTAAAAAATGATAAAATTCCGCTAAAAACAAAATATTTCTTCATGTATCAATATTTGAATGTCAAAAATAAAATAAATTTATTGTTTATAAGTGAAAGGATTTCTTTCGTCATTTTAAGCTGCAATTAATATCATATTGGTCAGGAATCAGCCTTATAAAAGAGGGACGAAAGATACCAGATGGACAGTCAAAATTATAGATCGAAAACAAACTGACAACGCCATGGCCAAAAATAAAAAGACAAACAGACAAATAATAGTACAGATGATATAGAAAACTAAAGACTAAGCAACACGAACCCCACCAAAAACTGGGGGTGATCTCATGTGCTCCGGAAGGGTAAGCAGATCCTGCTCCACATGTGGCACCCGTCGTGTTGCTTATGTTATTACAAATCCGGTAAATAGTCTAATTCGGTAAGTCACATTCGTGAAAAGGGAAGGGTATTGTAGTTACGACATAAGGAACATATCCGATATCATCTGTGAAACGGTTATTCCATAACGGTCAACCAACTCGTGATGGCGTCCGTAAAATTTACGAAGGGATGATTTCAACTTCACCATTTGGAACTCTTGGTTTAATAGCTTCCTTGTGAGCAACAATCCTCTATCAAGGAAATCATGATAGGAAACACAAGCCCGGGAATATCGTATCAATTGGGAGATATATACTCCGTATGCAGGCGCTGCTGGAATGTTGCTACATAGAAATGGAAAGTTCACAATTGGGAAGCTGAAATCATCTCTTTGTCGTAAAGTTTTGTTTTCAACCGACCCTCATTGTCAATTTCTAGATGTAAGTCAAGATATGAGGCCGACTTAACTGTATCTGTAGTATCCTTTATCTCTAGTTCGATGGGATAGATTCGTTCAACATAGTCACCAAATTTTGTATTATTTAGTGAGAGAACATCATCTATATAGCGGAACGTAGAGTTAAAGGATATTGCTAACTTCTTATCTTTCTTCCTAAGAAGTTGCTGTATGAAGTCAGCCTCATAATAATAAAGAAACAAGTCGGCAAGAAGAGGGGCACAATTGGTTCCCATTGGAATTCCGACAGTCTGTTGAAAAACACGTCCTCCAAACGTAACAAATATGTTGTCAATCAAGAAATCAAGCATCTTGATAATGTCAGTTTCAGAGAATTTTTTGTTTGAATCAGAGTGATTTTTTACAAAGTAGGATTTATCCCTCCCCAAGACAAGATACTTGTATCTACGTTCGCCATTCTTTTTAATGAAACAAAGCTTTTATAAGGAAGCTTTTGCAGTTGCCCTAAATACAACTCTCTGAAAACAGGAATCCTTTTGCTTTTCATTGTTAAGATAACATATCGATTGTTGTCAATATCAGGAGAAAATATTTTTCCATATTTAAAGAAAATGTAGATAAAAATGCTTATGATATATATACTTCATGTATAAAGTATATTTAGCAAAAATATCTTTTTTCGATAAACAAAGTGGAGAACATAATTATTTAAAAGTCTATTCTCGTTGAATATTCGATAACTACTGTTTGCAACGCGCTTTACTATCACAAATCCGGCTTTTTAATCACATTATTACATGCTAGTACTATATTAGTTGTTTTATAAAATGTGACAGAGAATTGATATTGTGGAAGATTGATTACCTTTCCTGAGCAACTTCATTCACCACCGGTTTAAGGTAGTGTATGAACATTTCGGTGTAGTGTTTTGAAGACTGTTGTTTGCCCGTCTTACTGTTATCGCTTTGGTTATGGTATTATATGTGTGCTTATCGGAGATGAAGGAATCATCTTGTCCCTACGCCCATATGTTTTTGTTCTCCCAATTCATATGTACATCCATTAGTAGAAAAAAAATTTGGTAATGAGCTAATATGCTAGATATACTTACTGGAGGTGTGATGAGATGATTGAAGCTGTTAATTTTCTCCTTGATAATATTTATGTACGTATGTAGGTATTCCTATGGGCACTTATTGCGCCCCTTTGATAGCAGACTTGTTTTTGTACAGTTATGAATCACAGTTTATGACCAAACTCAGTAAATACCCTTCTAAATTGCATTTAATTGATAAATTCAACAACACTTACCGATATCTTGATATTATTTTTTCGTTAAATAATCAAGAATTTTCTAAATATACTGCCGAAATTTACCCAAAGGAACTTACTTTAAATAAATCAAATATAAACGGTAATAACTGTCTTTTTCTAGATTCAGATATTTCGATTTTACACGGGAAACTCCACACTAAAATTAATGACAAAAGGGACGATTTTTCGTTCCCTATTGTTAATTTTCCTTTTTTGGATGGTGATGTTCCTTTGGCACCATCTTACGGTGTTTTTATTTCACAACTCGTTCGCTATGCCCGTGTCTGTTGTGACGTTTTTGATTTTAACGAACGTAATCTATGTATTACTGGTAAATTATTAAGCCAGGGATTTCGTTACCACAAATTACTTAAAACCTTTACTAAATTCTTCAATAGATATAAAGATTTGGTTTTGAAGTTTGGTTGTACCAGTAGAAAAATTATTTCAAACGGGATAGCACATCCTCATTTTACGCAGATGTTGTTTACCGTGCCCGGAAATTTAGAAAGAATCCTGGTAAATTTATCGATCCTTTAAATAAACTTATTCTAAAAGGTTTGATTTTGTTATCAGTAAAATAAAAAGCAAACTAAATATTATTGTTATATACATATGCACATTCATGGATCTACAATCTGTCGATACCTGTATCTTGGCATTGCACAAGGTCATGTTTTTCTGTGACTGTTTATGACGTCTTTACACTAAATCCATTGGATGTTGGATGTGTACTTATTGATAATTTAGTCTTAGATGCAAGATTTTTTTCATTAGTTGTTAGTGGCTTTGAACTAGCTGTCAGTAACTGCGAGTACTTTCTGATCTGTACTTAGTGTCTTTTTGTTGTTGGGATGTACAAGTACCCGGCCAAGTCCACTCTGTTTTTTGTTAGATGTATTTCTATTTGTATCCATCTGATGAGTTAAGCCTTTTTCGACAGATTTTTATAGTTCGATCTTATGTTGTACTGTTACACCACTGTCCCAGGTTAGGGGGAGGGTTGGGATCCCGCTAACATGTTTAACCCCGCCACATTCTGTATGTATGTGCCTGTCCCAAGTCAGGAGCCTGTAATTCAGTGGTTGTCGTTTGTTGCTGTGTTACATGTTTGTTTTTCGTTCATTTTTTTGTACATAAAATAGGCCGTTTTTTTTTTTTTTTCGTTTGAATTGTTTTACATTTTTCATTTCGGGGCCTATTATAGCTGACTTTGCGGTATGGGCTTTGCTCATTGTTAAAGGCCGTACGATGACCTCTAGTTATTAATTTCTGGGTCATTTGGTCTCTTGTGAATAGTTGTCTCATTGGCAATCACACCACATCTTCTTTTTTATAAATACTCCTCCTACATCGCTTGGTAAGTTTTAATGAAGTTCGAAATTTTGAAGTGCACATATGGAGATTTTTATTCAGGATAAACACATTCAAATTAAGTTAAAAGCACGCAATTAGAATTCACCATAACAGGCCTGCTTTTAAGTTATCTCAATTTAACGCTTGTTTTTCCCACACTTAAACATACTATTTTGAAAGTTTTTTTTATCAACTAATATCAGACAGTCTGATTATAACTATAATTGTTGTGAATTGCTAGAATGTTCATATAAAAAGATTTAGACTGTAAGTTGATGTAAATAAACTCCTCATATATACATGTTCCGGGCTTAAAATGTTAAAGTAAGACGTCTACAAAAGACTCACTAGTGACGCTCAAATAAAAAACTGTAAAAAGGCCAAATAAAGCACGATGTTGAGGAGAATTGAGGGCCCGAAATTCCGAAAGGTTTTGCCAAACATAGATAAGGTTATCTATTCCCGGGGTAGAACATCTGTAGTATTTCGAAAAATGCATAGTTTTGCAAACTGTTAATTTATGATTATGACCATATCAGTGTCAACGTAGAAGTGCTGACTACTGAGCTGTTGATACCGTCGGGGAGGAAACCTCCATCAGCAGTGACGACCTAATGGTTGTAAAACAACTTATTATAGACACCAGACTTAAATTGTGTATGCCAGACGCGTGTTTTGGCTACAAAAGACGCAATAGTGACGCTGGAATTAAAAGTAAAAAAGGAGAAATAATGTAAGAAGTTGAAAGTCATTGAGGACCCAAAATTCCAAAAGGTCTGCCAAATACAACATACAACTGCACGTAACTGCAACATGTCATTTTTTTTTACCAGAAAATTACGTATTTAGATAAGGGATACTACTTTGGACTGGTACAAAGAGCTTTTCGGTGTCTAGAATATAATAGTTTTCACTTATTTCGTCAATGTACAATGCTGTTGGAGTAACCAAGGAAAAAAACAAATTCTAAGTATCTAAAAGAAATATTTTGAAATTCAAATTTTCATTAATCAACTAACTTACTTTATAATTATTTATTGATGTATTTATTTTTGGGGGGCTAGCTTAATATTTATATACAAAGTGCTTTATTTCTTTGAATAATTATCACGAAATTACAAAAAAAACTAACTAAAACAAAGACAGAAGAGTTGTTAACAGGTTGGCAGTTAAACTACATATTGAAATATCAAAGTCCCTTTAAAAGCATGAATCCCGCGTGTTTATTATTTTTTTTCTGCAAACATTTTTGCATTTTTTCTAAATGTGTTTCTTCAACCTAATATTGACTACATACAATTTTTTTTTTTTTTAACGTAGAACAGCTAAAAAGCTATCTGTTTGCAGATGGCAGTATTTTGGGCAACTGTATTGGTTGTTATGATTGGCTGTGTAACGAGCAAGAAATGTGATTTCAGTAATTTGATGATGTAAAAAACTTTCTTAGCACTAAATGAAATATGCTATTTAGTTTTATGGTGATTAACAATTGAATCATTGCCAAATATTTTGGTTTTCAGTCATTTTTATCATTTTCACTGGAATTTTGGAAAAGGCGTTATCTATTAAAAATACGTCATTAATATCTTATAGTTCGTTTGATAATTGACTGATATTGTATGTTCTAAATGTTTTTCATATTACCACATATAATTTTATTACTTAGCAGACAGAATATGCCAAAATGCTGACATCTTGTAAAATAAGAAATTGTCTGTCCTTGACCTTTCATCGTGATTTAACAGAAATTGCACCGTACGAATATTTGACGATCCGCAAAAAGAACGCACAGATGATATGCTGTCAAATGGTATATGCTTTAGCCGTATGTTAGGTGGGTGCATTAAAAATGAAATTTTATGGTCAATGTTACTCGACTATGTCTATTTCTTGCATGAAGAGATATATCTCGAATCACACTGCACGGAGTCTGATACGAAAAAGTGATACGAAAACTGCGTTAATTTGATTGGCTTATCCAGCATCATGAGGAAAATTACGACATTTCCATTGGCTATTCGTTAGGTCATTGTTAACTTTCAAACCTTAAAACGATGTACATTTCGTCCATGGCAACGGAAATATGCGATTTCTTCAATAATATACAAAACACTCACAGTTTTCACCTGGAAATCTTCTTTTTGTCAAATTTTATTATATTCTGAAGCGTACAAAATAGTTTTAAATGTCTGATTTTAAAGTTTGACGCCGGAAATGAACATATGACGTCATTTATGGTATGTGCAAAAGACTAGATCAACGATTCGCGGAATTTTTAATTTAACACAAAAAGAGTGTTGACTATAAGAGAAATAGGTTTAACAACTCGTGAGAATTGGAATCGCTTGATATCAACTCGGGTTATTTAATTTAAATAGTAATGATAAACTCGCCGAAGGCTCGTTTATTATTATATTAATATTAAATAACTCGAGTTGATATCAAGCGATATCCAATTTTCACTCGTTATGAAACATATAATTCCACGGGATGTTTACACAGCTCTGCACGTTACAAATAGGTTAGGTGATGCTTTTCTTACTGTTAGAAGAATCAAATTGTGACCAATTAAGAACCACATTTAGATTATAAAAATATTATCAACCGTTCGGGGAAGGTAGATATCGGTTAGGAAACAAGAGAATAATCAATTCACGTTTTTAAGGATGTACACCTCTGAAAAGAATTAAACTTTTTCTCTTAACCTGATTTTTTGGTTTATATGACTGTAAGAAAGTAATTGACGAAGAAAAAATCATGAGGTGGTGCACTTCTTTTTTTTGCTACGGCCATTTGAAAGTATCCCATTTTTAATGATTTTCCCATTTTTCATCAATTTTTACCCATTTTTGGGCTCTTATCATGAAAAAAAATCACAGTTTCACAATTAAACTTTTTTTTAGTTTCACTAAAGATGAAATGGACCAATCTGAAAAAATTTAACTTACAAACACTATAGGTTGGTGTTAACATTAGAAAGTTTTATAATTAAGTCGCCAAAACGGAGTTTTGGAGACTTTATGTTTTTGTCCCGTTTCTTATTATTATTATTATTATTATTATTATTATTATTATTATTATTCTTAACCTAATTTGTCCGACCATTTTCTTCTAAGCCTTAAATGATGGAAACTTTATATTTGGTATGATGTTGGGGTAGTATCCCTAGGGTGCATTCGCTATTTTTATTTCAAATGGGGTCAACTTGGCACTTTTGGGGCCGGAACATGGGTGGGGTCATTTTCAACTATTGATTCGTTACTGGTAGAACCTTTAAGTTTTGTGTAATACAAGAGACCGATGTCCAGGTGTCCATTCCACATTTTTATTTCAGCCCGGGGTCATCTTGGCATTATTTTAGGGGTCAATTTTCATGGAACATTCTAGAACAATAGTCATGTGATTAGTCATGTGATAGTGTTGAATTATTCCTATGTACTTTTTATGTTATAGAATAATAGATTATTACAGGTAGCACCATATGTAGCTGTAATTCGACTTTGGAATTTTAAAATGGCCGCCGTTACCATGGAAACTGCAAAATGTGAAATTTTTAAAATGCTTCAAATTTAATGAAATTTTACAGAGATGTTGACGAGTGTATGTAGATTTGGAATTTGACTTTGAATTTCCAAAATGGCCGCCGTTGCCATGGAAACAACAAAATGCGAAAAATCTAGATTTGGTCCAATCTTTATGAAACTTGACAGTAATGTGACCTGTCATGTGTAGATGTGCCATCCAACTTTGAATTTTCAAAATGACTGCCGTTACCATGGAAACTGCAAAATGTCAAAAATTCAAAATGCTTCAAACTTAATGAAACTTTACACAAATGTTGACTGTCTTATGTAGAAGTGGCATTTGACTTTGAATTTCCATAATGGCCACCGTAACCATGGAAACACGAATGCCTAAATTTGAAAATTGGTCCAATTTTATGAAACTTGTAAGTAATGTGACCGGTCATGTGTAGATGTGCTATCCGACTCTGAAATTTCAAAATGGCTGCCGTTACTATGGAAACAGCAGAACAATGGTTGGGGGCCGTTTTATGACTTTTGTGTTAGCATCCTAACACAGGATTACTTGTTTTTTTTTTTTCGTGTTAAATTGACCATGGTGTCAATTTTGTAAATTTGGGATTTTTTCTTCTTTTTTTAACAAAAAGCATATCATTTCAACTTCTTTGTTATAAATGATTGAAAAAATACATATCTAAGTATTTTGAAATGATATGGGGTATACATATTTTTAGTAAAATCATTTCTTTGTACCCTAACACATTTTCTCAACATTTTGGCTGATGACACTGACCGGATTGGTTTTAATATTTGAAAATTTCATATTTTCGGAAACTACTTATTGTAAGTACACAATTTTTTCAAAGAGTTTGATAACAAAATTTTTTAAATTCATTGATATTTTCCACTTGTATCACATGTTTTGGAAATAATTCCCGAACGAAATTTCAAATAGACTGAAACATCACAAGAATACATACTTAATATCAACTACTTCTGGACGAATAAGATGTCGTGTATTTTACTTTGATATACCATTTGAATGATTTCAGCGAAATAGAACTATAAATTAACTTCAATGATAAACCTCTTCAACCGTGTCTTTCATCAACCAATTCTTCAAGGAGGTTTTCCAAACTGTTACTAGTAATTAACGCGATATATGTCTTCCTTTTTCTCAATGAAGTCTTCAACCGTGACATTTATATACCAAAGCTTCAAGGAGGTTTTCAGAACTGATAATTAACACGATATGTGTCATCCTTTTTCTCAATGAAGAGATATCAAACACTTAACGTCCTTTAATGTTGTTTTTTTCTCACGAAATTTACATTTGTAATGATATGATCAAAAGAAAAAGGTAGGAGTTATTCCACAGTGTTGACCATTCAATGATAAAAGAGCAATTTCATGAGATAAAAATGTGTGTATAACAACTTAACATAATCCTCTCCAAATAATATATTATTTTGAATCTTAAATCAAAAATGGCGATATGAAATAAGTTGTAATGCTAAGGTTAATTTTTATAAATAATTGGTTCTTGCTCCGCCAGTGACACGTTGTGTTACATTTACTTACTTTGAAATCAACTGATGAGTCATAATATATGAGAAGGCATCATACATGAACTCATTGCTACATACATCTTGACGTATCTTCAAAAAATACCAAACGTAAACCATTGCACGTGCAAATATAACCATTATACTCGCCAGACTATCAAAGTTTGAAATGAAAATACAATTTTGATGGATTTACAAAAGTTCTTTACTCTCCGAGCATTTGTCCTATCTACCAGCTAAGGTTTCGTGTGCAAAACATTTTTCTTGTCACAGTGTACGATTTCAGCGTCCTTTCATCAATTTTAAATATGGAAAACGGTTGATATATTGATGTTTTTTTTTTATCTATTCAAATTGAAATAAATTTTTCCAAGCACGGAAAATATTTCAAGTTTTTGCATAGAATCTGAAAGATTATTCGATTATCTTATATCACCTTCACATCAAATTGGTTTATTTTCTGCAAATTTTATCAATAAAGAAAACGTCACCAAAACAGTGACACTTGTGTTAGTAAAGAAAATACTATGCCCACATTATAAAATATAAAGGTTTTCTAATGTCTTCACTATTTTCTGAATAATAGGGAGCTAAAAAACGAACAAATAACGAATGAAATTTTTCAACATTAGTCGAATCTGTTACTTTAAAGTTAATCTCAAACACAAAAACTCTGCATTTGTATATTTCAGTTAAATCTAAACTAAAAATGATATTATAAAATTCAAATAGTCATATATGCTTGTTATAAATAACAAGTTATCACGGCGGTAATATAAGACATATCAGCATGCCGTATAGAGAGGGTCGTCCCTCCTCTGTCTATCTGCTACAATTTTCAAGACTGAAGACACTAACCCTTCCCATCTAACCTCATATTCTTTTTTAAGATATGGCGGACATGTTGGTTGTGAAAGATCAAATAGAATTCACTAACTTGAATCTAAACACACGTAGAATCATTCTTGTCACGATCGGTGGTTTTAATTGGTTCACTTGTTAAAACGAAAATTGTTATTTGCTGGAGTATCACAAATCCAGTAGCCAGTACTTCGGTATTGGCATAAAAATACGGACATTGTTCTATTTAAATTTTGTCAATATAACGAAACTATAAACAACTTTCATACAATTTGGGAGTTTAATCTAGCCAGAAAACCAGGTTTAACCCACCATTTTCTTCGGAAAATGCCTGTACCAAGTCAGGAATACGGCTGATGTTTTTCACTTGTTCTGTTGATTGATAGCTTTTGATTTTGTCAGTTTTAATGGATATCCCCTTTTTAAATCTGCCTTGGAGTTCGGCATTTATGTTATCCTTTTTTGATAAATTAAGACATTACTAGGAAACTAAGGTTCCAACTCCCTCAAGCAAATTTGACCTTAGATGAGTTTGGCTATTTTTTATGTCCTTTATGATAATACGGCTCCTAACGTTTCTATGTGTTCATACATCCCTGGCTTTTAAATGTTTAAGTTTCAACGATTCTGATAAAAGGTAACTCAGATAAAGACCTTCGAACGCACGAAAAATATAAAAGGGAGGCGGAAGTTCCCAATGGATAATCAAACTCATAAGTAGAAGACAAGCTGACAACGCCATGGCCATAAAACTGAAAACGACCAATTGAAAACAACTTAGAAAACTAAAGACTGAGCAATTAAAAAGTTGATAGAAAAGATTTGTTTTTAATTTAAAGTATAATTACTGCATTAAACTGTCAGTTGATGATTTCAGCTTTATTATATATTTTTATAACTGTTAATTTACTGATCATCTTTGCTGTTTTTTCTATATAACTATTATAGTTGAAGATTATAGGCGGAAATGCTTAATTTAGTAAAAAAATGTCATTTAAGGGCAATAACTCCAATGAGACGTTGATTAATGGTTTCAACTATTTAGGCATTTTTGTTTTACAGTTGCTAAACCCAGCTTCTGTATTTTATAACAGTTTTCAAGGTAATGGAATATATATTTTAGGAGGGATTTAATGAAATCCAACCGAATAAAATATATGTAATATTTATACTTCCAGAGATACAATTAATTAGATTTCTTAAAAACATTAAGATTCATAAATGTATATGACGTAAAATCGCCAAAAAATACATTTCTTCACAGAAACATATCCCAATAATTTTTTTAATTGCATGGAATTCTAACATTTTTACCTTAACAATATAAAAATCATAACGGATTGTCTGATTTTTATTAAGTAGGAATCAGTTGTCTCGATATGTTCAATGAACAAAAACCTTTAAAAATGACTTAAAAACGTAATCTCGTGACGGCATCTTGTTGCAAATTTGCAGTTTTTTACTGTTTTGTATATATCACTCAAACTAAAATGGCTTAGAGAGCAAAAATGAGACCGATAATCCCTATGGTTTTCAACTTTTAATGTTTAAATCAGTTTAAACATTGTTTGTATTAAACAGACTGAAAATATATTATTGGTATTGGATCAATACAACATCACATGCACTTTTGTAAGTTAATACATGTATTTTTACCTATTTAGAAGATAATTTTTTTCTTCGGGTAAATTAATGAATGAGTGATGGATTTCTCTTAGAAGAAATTTAAAGGTCCCAGTGAATAAACTCCACATAGAACAATAGCTAGTGTATTTATTCAGTGGGACAATTGAACTAACAAAAGTTTAAATCGACAGGTAAACTACAGATGAGGCTGAGGAAAACTTTCATTTCTTTCGCAATAAGTGACTTTAAACTTTACTTTCGCCTGTTTTTTTTTAACTCTTAAAAGACCTTTCTATTATTAGAAATATATTCATATATCTATCGAGTACATCAACTCACTGTCAAACTGATATTCCCATATAAGGAGAACAAATGAAAATTTTATATAAGAAATTGCCAAAAAAAATTGGATAAGAAAAAGGACATGTTTGTGTTCATTAAATGCTACAAAGAAATGGTTGTCAAACGCACACGACATTGGTGAAAAAAATGGTGTAGACTCCATTTTACTACGCAGGACGAAGGTTTCAATAAAAAATTCTGAATGTTCGATCAAGACAAAAGAGTTACACAGAAAGAATGAGTAATGAATAAGATTCTTTGAGAGCATGGACACCAAGTAAAGGAAAAAAGGGACATTCGTTATCATATTTTCGAAAGTATAACGACATTTAAAACTGACAACGCTTGCAAGAAAAAAATCGCATAAAAATGCTCCGTTGGTCAATTACATACGTCATTCACACCAATCACACCAATTGTACGTCAATGTTTTACTATTCAATGAAAAATTCAGGGAATCAGGACATAACCTGGTAAGAAATCATGTCATTTTGCATTTCTTATCAGTCGTTATTTATCGGAGTAGATTGCATTCGTCTACATAAAAGTACAAAGCTTTAAGTAAATTCTAGCACTAAATTTCAATATGAAAAAGTATTCGAAATATTTTACTCGTATATTTAACTAAGTCCTATTTAATATAAATATAAGAAACAATGATTTCACAGAAGCAGCATGGGTGTAGCCTTTTGGAATCTATAAACTAAATAGATTATTTTTTTAAATTGTATAGTAATAAACAAAATAAAATAATGAAAACAAGACTTTATAAATTTCATGCTTCCGAAGCGCATTTCTAGATAACCTTTATCAGAAACTCTCAAAGTCGAATATTTGAAAGCCAAGGTTGTGTAAGAACGGAAACAGTTGAAGAGCCATATGACAAAAAATGGCTTAGAACAATAGGCAAATCCATCTAAGGTCAACTTTACCTGAGGGAGTTGAAACCTAAGTTTCTTAATTTATAAACGGACAATTTATGAAAGGTATGTTATAAATCATATCAGTAACAAAGTGCTGACTAGTGAGCTAATGATACCATCGGAGGCTAATTGTCCACAAGCAGCGATAACAACCCGAATAACTGTGGCTCAGTGGTAAACAAAGAAGCACATAAATAAAAGGTCAAGGTACGACCTCTAATTATAAAAAGTAATAAAACGCTTGGTTGTATCATCATTATACTAGAAGTTTCGCGAATATTTTCTGATCATATGATTTCCATTTGCAAATTCATTTCTTTATTCTTCAATTGTACCTAGTTCCAAAAGGTGACCGGTGAATAGAAATATGGTAACTTTGGTCTTCTTCCAACCTGCAGTAAAAACCCTTGACAAAGTAAGACGTCCGTTTTGCTGTGCATCCAAGTTCGAAGCCACGCCCGGTCAGAATGGGGACGTTAAATCCGATGCCTCGTGTAGAGAGAGCGCCACATTAAAAACCCTTGCTACAGCTCTTTGGTGGTCCGTAAGTGGCCTGTTGCAAGGCATAATTTCTGTCTTTATCCAATATACCCTCATTTTTCAGTGACAATCCAAATAGCCCCGACCTTTATTCCGGAAGGCCTCTATTACCGGACATACCCATTGAATTTATGTTTAATTTGTTCTCGTCCTGAACATGCACAAAGTATTTGCCATTGGAAGTTAAGCAACCGATAATCAATTAATTCAAATGCACCTGAGCTGCTGTGGAATAAACGAACAGCTTACAACTGAATCACATCATGCTAACAAAAATGTAATCAATAGGGTAACACTATTCAATCAGTGAACATCATTCTCCTTCTTATATTTTTGATAAAGTTTTTTTTCAATGAAATAGTCGGACAAGATTGAATGTTATTAAGACATACCACGACATTTTTCAAAATTTCTTTTCCAAAATGTTTGCTTTAAATAATAATGAAATTAAGACTATGAATTTGGTGCATCCGAGGCTCTTTTTTGCATTACTATCAGGAATAGGGGATATTGGATTCTTGTTTTTTTACGCCATTCTAGAGTCTAATTTTTTTTCTTGTAAGATGCTGTCCTTTATTTTGTCAACAACAAGAAAATTTTTTTTAACAAAATACTTAAACTTGTTATCAAAATATAAAGTAGTAAATCGTGTTTATAGCAGTTGAAGACCTAAAACAACATTAACACGGGATTGAGTTGCCTAAGAATTGTCTCCAACTCCAAATTAAGAACCAACTGGAAGCAAACACAAGATTTTAAGAATTCAACTGATAAGACTGGGGAGTAGAAATGCAAGTCTTGTATAAATAAAATTATGTTTGTGTTAGTATTTTGTTAGTAGTTTAATGTGCGCTTCCATAATGTAATACAAGATTATAAAGAAGCTTAGAGTAGCATTTTAAAATTTAGAATTTTGTCAATTAAAATCTCTTCAATGATGCTCAGGACAAATGTTTGAAAATCCAAAATCTAATACAAACGTTGAAGGGGATAAATAACAAAAAAAGACAAAAATTAAAGCCAACCTGGACAAGAATCAGAGTTATGCATAGGGAGATATGTAACTTAATTTCAAACAAATTTTATTGTTGTTTTTCCAGCAGACAAAGCCTCAAAGAAGTTTGTTTTATAAGCACAAATCATGATTTGGATGGCTCACTTTAGAATTTGGAATTAACAGCAAAACTGGGAATCCCACAGACCTTTTCATCATTTCTCAAGAGGAGATTTTAGAACATAAAAAAATCGTTCTTCACTCCTTTGTTATCAACATAACAAAAAGACATTGAAAATCTCCTATCTGCAAACTGGATACCTAAATATCACAAAAACCCTCATAAAACTATATTCAGTCCGATCGTCAAGATCTTCGACTTAACATCTTGCTAATGTTCTTACCACCATTATGTCTACAGTTACAAAGATGTCCATCAAAATATTGTGATGAGGTATATTCAACAATCGGTATCAATCAGATGTGGATTCTTTAAAATTCTGAAGACCTACTCCAAAATCTTCAATTACAATCTTCACAATTTTACAGTAATATCAAAACCTTTGATATTTCTACGCTTAACACTACTATTCCCTATGATCGATTGAAAAATCGACTTCGTCGTCTAATTTAACACAGCTCCCTTCAAAATGGGAAATGTTGATATGAATGCCTTGTTTAGGAAGGTTAGGAAAAATGTTACTTTGTAAAACCCCACACTGATTCTCATAACAAATACACCGAAAATATCATCAAGAATTTTTTTTCGTATTTGTGGCGTATGGTGGATTGATATTTCAGCAGACAGTCGGTAATCCAATGTGTACTAATTGTGCACTACTACTGGCCGACTTTTTATGTACTCATATGAAGCAAAATTCATTCAGAACCTTCTCAAAGACAAACAAAAAGGATCTTACAAAGTTTTTTTAATTTCACTTTCAGATATATTGATATTTGTGAAACTACTGAAAGTAGAAGGTCTACTTCATATCTTAATCTTTTCCTCAACTTCAAACGAGCATCTATGACAAACTTGCTGATTTCAACGTTTCAATTGTCAACTTCCCATTTCTCAGCAGTAACATTCCCTCTGTTTCATCGTATGGCGTTTACATATCTCAGTTGATACCAGCAGCGCCTGCATACGGAGTGTATATCTCCCAATTGATACGATATTCCCGGGCTTGTATTTCCTATCATGATTTCCTTGATAGAGGATTGCTGCTCACAAGGAAGCTATTAAACCAAGAGTTCCAAATGGTGAAGTTGAAATCATCCCTTCGTAAATTTTACGGACGCCATCAAGAGTTGGTTGACCGTTATGGAATAACCGTTTCACAGATGATATCGGATATGTTCCTTATGTCGTAACTACAATAACCCTTCCCTTTTCACAAATGTGACCTACCGAATTAGACTATTTACCAGATTTGTAATAACATAAGCAACACGACGGGTGCCACATGTGGAACAGGATCTGCTTACCCTTCCGGAGCACCTGAGATCACCTACCAGTTTTTGGTGGGGTTCGTGTTGCTTAGTCTTGAGTTTTCTATGTTGTGTCCTCTGTACTATTATTTGTCTGTTTGTCTTTTTATCTTTAGCCATGGCGTTGTCAGTTTATTTTCAATCTATGAGTTTGACTGTCCATCTGGTATCTTTCGTCCTTCTTTTTTTATACGTTACGCTCGTTCTCGTTCACACTAAATAGACTAAATTAACAGGGGTATGCCCTTACACAAAAACTATTCCAACAAGGTTAAGAGGAAGAACGGCTGAGATCGACACTTGAGAAGTTTTACGGTCAAAATTACGATTTGGTTGACCGATACGATGTGTCGGTGTCTCTCGCATGTTTTCGCAGTCTTGGATCTTCTGATACAAATATAGTTGTTTGATCACAAATTTGCCGAGTGTGTCCTATTCCCAATTGTGGTATTTTGACAATGAATTTGCATGTCTAGTGATGCATGCATAGCGCAGGAGATACTTATCCTTTCGACCAACTCGGTCTTGCTTCTTTTGGAGTGCATGCATTTCTTCGGTTTTTGTTTGTGACCTTGATTTGTCTCTTCTTAATGGATTGACGAGATTTGAACAGCGATAAATTACTGTCGCCTTAATTTATAACAGGAAATTTTAATAAAACAATATGCATATTTTAATGTCAGAACTGAAGTACTGGGATACTGGGTTGGTTATACCCTCGGGGACTCACAGTCATCAAGAAAAGGTATCGGCCCAGTAGTTGTAATACCATTAAGCGGTGTATATTTTACTGCAACAGATGCAAACTACACCAATTTTTCCTAAATGACAGGAAAACATAAAGATATAACAAAAGACAACCATTGACAGGGTTACTTACTTGAGACAGTCATATGAACATGTTATGGGCTTACTGGAAAAACAAATGGGTAATCAGTTTCATCGTTACATGTTACATTCGAGACTCTGATTTTTTTAATTTCCTTCCAACAGATGGGTACCGCTGCTGGTGGAATAGTCCCTGCCGAATTCAAACAGTACATTCATAGCTTTTTAAAAAAGTTTATAAATTTTATACTTTTAAATGAAACTAAGGTTTGAAGGTACTTACAATACATTTGGTCCCACTTCAAATAGCGTTATTGAAAATGACGTAAAACATGTGTTGCATTTAAATTTTTATCGACATTCACGTCATTCTTAGGATTAGTAATATTTGGTACAAATGAAGAACATATCTGACTTTAAAAAGTTCTCTATAATGATTTGTTGTAAAATCATTTCCAATGTCAGAATATTTTTTCTCCCAAAAGTAGTCCTAAACTATAAAAGGAAAAAAAGAAAGAAGACAAGAAACATCAAGGGAGCAATCAAAACCATAAGTATGATAAACACAGATAATACAATGACCAAAAAGAAAAAAGTCTACGAAAACCCAGAAAAAGAAAACTTAAAACTTACCAAGTCGGACCTGCAGTTAAAAGGCCTGCAGTTTTTCAAAACTTTTACTCCGCAAAAATGTGATTGAGGTAACTTTTTTTATTTACTTTACAGCCAGATCACAAGTAAAGTGCATTTTGTCATTTAGATAACTATCATGAATTATAAAAGCCCTCCGGCAACCGAATGGAAGACCTAATACATTATATGATTCCTCAACATAAGTTCAGGTTTCAAACCGCCAATTCAAAAACATGATATATGTACATGTATATTCAAACAAATTTTTCAATTTTCACATTAAAATATATATTGGAAAATTATAAATCAAATCTCAGATATTGTAATAAACCTTCTGACATATATTTTTTCATAAATCCCTTTATTTTGTTGTGATTGCATGACTCTGTATTTTTTAATGTGTTAATTGTACTAAATATCTGGAGTGAAACCGTGAACTATACTGAAGTGCTAACAAGGATTAGCAGGCACCCACTTGTGAAATTACCAAATCCGGGAGGGCTTGTTTTCACCGGCAGACAAATATCTGACGAGTCTTGATTCTATATTTTCGCTTGGTTTGTTTTAACTATAATCCTCTTATTACAATTACCTGACTGTTCCCTTGTTATATGTACCGATCGAGAACATCACTGCACTATCTAAGCTTGATTCTGGTGCAAACAGAACAAATTGAATTTTATTATAAGAACAGAGAAATAAAACACTACAATGAAGATAGTTTGTATTTGTTAAATCTTTCTGAAAAACAAAAACTGTCAAAACACGGACGCTGTTGAAGAAAATATAGTAAACATTTTAATGACCAATGCATACTACAGGTTCCATAATTTCTAACTGTTCGCTAAAGTCGAAAGATAAGAAAACCCTCAAAAACTTAAAAGGCTTTTTGATCACAGAACAAATAGAAGTTATATCTCATGTTTAGAAAAGCCTATTGTACAAGCATTTACTTTCGTGTGTGTAAATATTTAGTTATTATGCATATTTTTTGACAGAAAGTTACGAAGTGCGCTATTTGGTTGGAAATCGTACCATTGGATAGGTTACAACCTTCTGAATCTAAGAATATATGGTAAGTTGTATGCACTTTAAATATATAAAATATATGGTAGTTAGGTACTAGTACTTTTGTCAACCTAGAGTAACTTTTAAATACCTGAAATGCCTGTTTTGGTTGAAAATTGTTCCCATTGTTTGTATATATCCTGCTAAATCACAAAGGATATGATTTGCAGGTACTTTTCTTAAAGGTACGCCAGGGTTGACTGCTTGTAATGCCTTTGTTGAGAGAGTCAAATGATAAGACGCTTTGTCCCTATGACTAACTGTTTACGAGTTATGGCCTAATGCGTCATTTCTCGAACTTTCGATGGGGATCATCTCACTTCTACCTTTTCCGTCAAAACATAATGAAGTTGCAACTTGGTGTCCCGAACATTGTTTTCCGTTTACTTTTGCATCTTGTACGCTTTCCGTTATATTTACACAAACAGGTTTAATGAAGAAAGGTCAAGGTGATACTGAACAGTTTTACCTTCAAGGTCACATGTCAAGGAATCTACAACTGATAAATACCGAGGCATGACCACTTCCGATATTTCTTGAACCTTCGATGGAGATCATCTCCTTTACCGAGGAGTCGTAGCTGTTAGGGTTAAAGAATGGTATGTGCGTTACTGACTGGCGGAATGTCTGGTACAGATGGCGGAGTTTCAGATTCTGGTTGGTTCAACACACATATTGCAGGAACATTTGACCACTATATTCCAACATGCACTGCTGAAAATCTAACTTTAGTTGTATATGATGGCCATGCGTCACGTGTATCAATTGAATTATTAGAATTGGTCCGTTGTAATCAAATCATATAACTCCTACCTTTACACTTTCGTCAATCTTTGGATGTTGCCTGCTTTAGACCAAAGCTATTGGGGAATAATATGTAATGCACAGACGATATGCGTACCAATAAAGGGCAAGCTATTACAAGAAATTAAGTGTGTTCAGTAGCCTCGAAAGCATATCGTATGTCACTAACCTCATCTCTGCATTCAACGCACTGGGATTCATCCTTTTAACCCACAGTCTTGCTTTTGGTCAATCTGTACTAAAACCATTTGAAACACTTAAACGAATTAAATGCTGAGTCTGACATAACTGATTAAAATCCAGAAATCAGAGCAGTTTACAGAAGTTGACATCGATCCAATAGACACTCCATCCGTTAGCCAGGATGATGAAAAAGAAAATACGTAATTTGGACACATTCTTCAGCCAACATTTAGTAAAAGCACCCAAGAAAAAACCATCAAAACCTAGTTAAACATTATCAAAACTTACTCGCGGAAAAGCAATAACAAAGGATGAAACTTGTTTAATAAATCAGTGAAAGAAGAAAGCAAAGACAATTGCAATTTAAACCTATCAGCAAAGATAAGAAAGCAACTAAAACGCCAGCCAGCTACAGAAAAATCACAACAACAAAAGAAGTTAAAACTAATGGACAAAATTGAGTCAAAGGCCATCAACATCTGGAATTTTCAGGTGCACAGGGACCACTTTCATTGAGGACAGTTGTGATATCACAGATTTTGCTGATGATAGGGATGATATTTCGTTATGAATATGTTAACAACGATACCCGCCTTCATTAAGACTTTGTTTTTCTCTAACAATTGTTCATTGGAATCAATATGATAATTGTGATCGCTGGACACACTAACAGTACTGCTCACCTGTTATTGTGGTTCGCACAAAGTTATGCAAAATTGTATAAAAATAAATAGATGTGGTATGATTGTCATTGAGACAAATCTCCACCAGAGACCAAAAGGCATAGAAATAATCAACTATAGGTCACCGTATGGCCTTCAACAATGACAAAACCCAGCAAGTTATAAAAGGCCCCGGAATAACAAATGTAAAACAATTCAAAACATGGCAGAAAAAAACCCACCGACCTAATCATCATATTTTGAAGTTACCCTTATCCTGAGTTGGAAATGATAGATCTTTCGTTTTTGAGTGTCTGGTAATTCGAGAAATCTCTAGATATTTTTTTGGTTACAATGATAGCAAATTATGGAGTTAGCTTCCCTTAATTGTTAATTTCTAGTTCATTTTAACCAAATTTTATCTTGAAATACCAAAGCAGGAAAACGAAACGAATGTTATATTCGTGCACCATTATACATTTTGAACATAAATTAATGTTAACTTGAGTGGATTTTTTGTTTTCACCGCTATCTGATTCTTAGGCAGATTGGCACTTAACTATCTACAACAACGCTTGATTACACTAACAGTTGGTGTATTATGAAAAAATTATCGTAACTTAAAATGGCTTATTTTTTCTAAGGCGATCATTCCATTGATATTAATAAATGTTGCCTGAATGGATGGATATCTTTTTAATCCAAATCGGTCGTTTCTAGCGATAAAATATACATGTAAATTCATCTTTTCTTCGTTTAACTTAATTTTCTTCCATTTATTATGTAAAACATGACCTCTATATCATACTTTTTCATCTATCAAGAACTGTTGACGTAGTTCACAAAATGCCACAAAGGAGCACAAATACAAATGTTTTGATTTGTTATTGTTGTGAAAATCCATGGATGCTACCAGCGGGATTCGAACTCTCAATCTTGGGATCTAAAGGCAGCGCTCTAACCAGTTGAGGAAGCTATTAAACCAAGAGTTCCAAATGGTGAAGTTGAAATCATCCCTTCGTAAATTTTACGGACGCCATCACGAGTTGGTTGACCGTTATGGAATAACTGCTTCACAGATGATATCGGATATGTTCCTTATGTCGTAACTACAATACCCTTCCCTTTTCACGAATGTGATCTACCGAATTAGACTATTTACCGGATTTGTAATAACATAAGCAACAAGACGGGTGCCATATGTGGAGCAGGATCTGCTTACCCTTCAGGAGCACCTGAGATCAACCCCAGTTTTTGGTGGGGTTCGTGTTGCTTAGTCTTTAGTTTTCTATTTTGTGTCTTCTGTACTATTATTTGTCTGTCTTTTTATTTTTAGCCATGGCGTTGTCAGTTTATTTTCAATCTATGAGTTTGACTGTCCTGTCCCTCTGGTATCTTTCGTCCCTCTTTTGAGCCAAAAAAAGATCTTCCCTACCTCATCTACCTTTATATCTCCAGGTGCACAACACTCTTCCCACTTTTCTTTTTTGGGGCTGCGTACCATCCATCCATGCAGCTCACAGGTCCACTACTGTACAACCCCGAGTCTTCCACTCGGAAACCCTTTGGCCATTCTCCTGCATGCCACCCATGACATGACACTTGTCATCCCTCATGACCATTATTTTAGCATCAAATCAGTAACTGCCAGGTAATATTCTACAGACAATCGTGTGTACCAGTAGTAGATGCTCGCAGCGCCATTGTTGTGAAAATCCATGGATGGTACCAGCGGGATTCGAACCCTCAATCTCGGGATCTAAAGGCAGCGCTCTAACAAATTGAGCCAAAGAAGATCTTCCCTAACTCAACTAGTTAGCCTACCTTTATATCTCCAGGTGTACAACACTGGTTATAGGCCTGTAAATTTGGTGGTGGCTGTGGCGGTGTTCCACCTCTAGGAGACTGGAACATTGATGTTGGGTGACCAATAATTATAGGTGGTTGGGTCCTTGGTACAAAACTTGTTGGTTGGTGCCCTGGTTGTTGATAAGAGGTTTGTTGTTGTTGCGGCTGCTGTTGAAGTAAAGAAACCAGCACAGCGTCTGGATGTTGTTGTTGTACAGGTTGTGGATAGTTGTTGACACCTTGTTGAAGCTGGTCTAGCATTTGTTGTAGGCCTTGTACCTGTTGTTGCATTTGCACTGGTAACACAGGTTGTTGAACCTTGTTAACACCTGGTTGTTGGTTGGTGGAACCCATCTGTTTGATGGGTACCTGTTGGTGACTCGGTACATGAGTCTGAGTTTGTACAATTGGTTGTTAAACCCTGTTGACACCGCCTTGTGTGTTGCTAGTACTCAGTTGGTATTGATATGTTGATTGTATGTCTGTTGAACATTTCCCCTGTGTATTTAGTCTGAACTGCTGGGATTTATTACTCTGACCCGATTGTTGAGGGTTGTTGTAACCTTGTTGAAGGTAGGTTTCTGTATATTGAGCACTCGGTGAGAAGTGGTGAACATGATCATAAAGTAACCTTTCTGGTTTGGCAATCGACCTTTGTTGTTGACTGTAGTCGATTCCCACTTGATGTTGACTGTTGTAACCAAGTTGATACTTGTTGAAGTCCTGTTGTTGACTTTGATGATAACTTGGTTGCCGATGTTCAACAAATTTAGAGGATACCGGTGGACGGCTTTCAACATCAGATGTCTGGTGTACAGGACTGTTGAAATCTGGTTGACGGTGGTAATCCTCATGTTGAAAAAGTGGTGAGAATGGTTGAACTCGTTCAACTGTTGGTGTGTCAGGTTTGTATATACCCCTATATTGTTGATAAGGAATTTCACTTGGTGACGACCTGTGATATACCTGTGAAGCTTGATGAAGGTGGCTGGCTATCGGTTGTTCTTGTTGACGGTAGAGGATTTCATGTTGAACACTTGGTGGAAAGTGGAGAACATGGTCACTTGGCATTTCATCAGTTTGTTGACATGGCTAGATGTAGTAAGGTCTAAAACTTGTTGTTGCTGTTGACTGGCAGCAAAATCCTAATGTTCTGGTTGATGTTGAACAACCATATTGGTTCGAGGGGAAGACATTCGACTTTCCCTACCAGATATGTCACTGAGATGGCCCACCTCACCGAACAAACTTTCTATCTCGCCGGACACCTTCTCTATCTCAGATTTTAAAACTGACTGCATTGCAATTGGTGAGATTGTTCGTCCGAAATCAAGCTGTTCTGTAGATTTCAGGTATGGCTTGGACTCATAGGAACCTATGGGTGTGGTCGCTTTAGTTGTATGATGTTCCTCTATCCAATTGCTTACTTTTGACCCAAATTGCACATATCCTCAATTTTTTCTCTGTTCTCCTGTTGATGAACAGGAATATGTCTGAAATATGGTATATCTCCATATGCCTGCGTTCTACCCACATCTGGGTCAGAACATACTCTGTGTAAAGGCGCGTCTCTTATATCCTCAGGTATATTCGCACGTAATGGGCTAAAAAAGGCGTTGACTGCCTGTCCCTGTCTAATACTGGAATACTTGGGTGCCCTGTACTAGAACTTTCCCTAGTTGGACTAGATCCAAAATCAATCAGACTGAGAAGACCCTCTGTCACTCTCAGGTAGGGAATTTGTTCTAAAACATCTCTATCAATATGAATTCCCTTATTCCTCATATCCATTATTCTACTGCCTATGGCATCACCAATGCCAGGCACACACTTCAAAACTACCTCAGGACAGGTGTTGATTTTAATCCTGTACCCTCCTTCTCTCTCCATGATGACTTTCTATTATTTTTAAATTATTTCATTTATTTTACTTTATTTCAAAATAAATTACAGTGCAATATATATTATTCAATGTAATTAAAGCAACAATAAATCTTTATTCAATAAAAAAGTCAATATAAAATCGTATAAGCAGTTATACAATTTGCACAAAATTTCCGCGTGTTTGTTTACATCCGTAACTCTGGAATACAATAAGGCACCCAAATCTCGCTTCAAAAACCTCGTGTGACCTCGCTATCAATCTAGCAAACTTTCAAAAAGTTTTTTCCAAGCTAAAAAGTATTCAAATACGATGTATTTTCACTGACTTTCACCCAGAAAGTAAAACACGGGACCTGGTATGACTTCCTGAGACAAAATACCAATTGTCAGGATTGACCGTACTAGGCACTCAAAATTTTGGAGTGATGCCAAGATGGCGTCCAAACCCCTGCAGTACCAAAGTTTAAACCACCCGCAACTACCAATAAGGGCGAGTTTATTTATCTACTCTATACTTACTCTGGTTATTCTAGTGCCTGTACGCGCGCAATATTTTACGTGAACGGAAAACTCGATACTAGAGTAACTCTCAACATGGAGGACCATGCAGTCTTTCATGTTCATATGGAATATGACGGGCCTAGACAATCTAGCAATGGCTGGACACACGCAACTGAATAATTTAGCTATTACCATAGCATCATTATGCCGTAGATCCCATGTTCCACGGATTACATGGTACGCAGAAAGTTTTTCCAACAGTTGCTCCTGTTGACTTTCAATCTCAATTTAGGATCAACGCAGAAACATTCGAACAAATATTAGATGTTGTAAAAAACGATCTCGTACCAGGTATTAAGAGAGGGAAAGAGCCCATTGCACCATACGAAAACCTTCTTATATTTTTATGCTACATGGCAAATATGGGGTCACATTGTGAAATTGGTAACTATTTTGGTGTATGCAAGGCCTCAGTTTTTAACGTAATCAAGACAGTTGTAAATGCTATAATAAATAATCTCTGTTACGAAATAATTACAGACTAATTATAGCTATGCATAATAAGTAGATCTATATTGTCTAACCAAAGTAAATCTACAGTGCATATATATTAATTTCTTTATCAAAAAAGCTGTGGAGAGAGGCCGAAACAAAGTTCTTCGGACTGCTTGCCCCATATATTTCAATAGCAGTATTTCGAAAATCTTATATCGGTTCAGTTGTTGGCAACTCGTCAGAAATTTTTGCCTCATTTAAACTGAATTTTGAAATAAAATTCATATCGAAGGCTCATTAGGAAGCTTCAAACTTGAAGAAAAATGTTAAAAAACGCCATTTCCGTAGCAGACTTTACTTTGAGCATGATTTTTTTTCAAAATATTAAAATTATCATTGGCTAAAGTAATTCTATTCTATCTCCCCGAGTTTTAGAGGAGACAACACACGGTTGTTCAGCTGTCAGTCCCCGCCACCCCTAAGCAGACTATAGATTAAAAGCGATATTTTATTTTTGAAAATATAAAATACCAAAATGTTTTCTTCTTCAGACGCCATCTTGGAACTAGAGGAATCGTGGTCCAGTAGTGGGTTGAAGAGAGTAAGTAGATGACGTCACTCGAGTGCGTACTCTATGCGTTTAAGTTTCACTCGAGTTACTCCACTACTTACCCTAGTAGATAAATAAACTCGCCCTAAAGTGTTACTTGGCCTGTCTCGCTGGGCTCTACGGTTACCCAATGGTTTATACAAGCTAAGCTTGGTGTAAATGTGCCTTTACCTTCCTACTAGTTGTCAATCCCTGCTAACTTCGTCAGGTCCTAAATATATGGCTCCTTGCCTTGCTCGTTCCGCAGTAAGAGAGAAATGCATTCGAAGTAGAGGCTGAGAATACCCAACTGTGACCCTTGTGTCATGTATCCCTTCGGATCCCTCGGTGATGTACCAGTACCCTCACGACAGGCTGAGGAAACCCCTAGTTCTACAGGGCAATTACACATCATTATGGAATTCACCTGGAAAAGTCGATGGGTTTTAAGGTTTATGACCCCTTCTGGAGGCCTGTGTATTTCAAAATTTTCAAGTTTCAATAATATCAAAACAGCAAAAATATGGAATACAAGAGTTGTGTCATTTTGTTCATATACGAATATACCAAAGGGAAACGTCGTTCACAGCAATAATATTTATTGTTTCATTGAATAGAAAATGGGGGTTTTGTGGCAAATCAAGCCAAGACTTTTACATTAAATCCACAGACTTTATTTCGTTATAGCATTTTAAACAAAGATTACTCACTTGTTTGTCCATGTGCTAGCATTTATTATTTACAAAAAATCCTAAACAAACTTTACAATCCCAAAAACTTCGTGCTGAGTCACTAAAGTCGACCGCACCCTAGAAGGTGTGCTTGAATAGGTCAATATTTGTACTTGTTTTAACTCGTATCCTTATTTAAAATTTGTTTTAAGGAAATCATTGCTAGATCTGCATGCAGTAATCTTTTAAGTACCCAAATGTCAAGGGAAAAGGCTGTGAATTTTCTATAAAATTTCACTATGATTAGCATTAAAAAAACAAAAGGGTACATTATCCGTAGGGGAATAAAGACAGACATATAGTAAATTAACTTTTGATTATTTATTGACTGTTCTAGCGATTCAGTAAAAAAGAGTATTGTCGAGAATAAGGATGCAGGAATCTAGTTAACATAAATACAACATTTTAATAGCGTTATAAATCGCGTATTGTAAACGATTTTTGTAGATTTTTGAATGCAAATGATAGGAATCAGACGTATTAGTCCAATCGTGCATCTATCCACTTAACCATTCACCGCATGAACAATTAAAAATATTCTTTTCATCAAAACTATTTTTTTGTATTTCTTAAACAATCGGCCTAGCCACAATCAGATGTACATTTCATATTAGGTCTATGTTATAGGCTTCTATAGACAAGAAGATGAACTTAATTTAAGTATTACATCTTTGAACTGAAGAAGAGAATATAGGGCTTCACAATGCATATCAAATATGATGTATATGTGTGACCGTTTTGTAAAAAAAACACTAAAATACACGCTAAAAATGGACAAAATTTCACGTTATGTTGTTTCATTTAAAATTACATTGTTTTTATCAGTTGATGGTTAATAAGTGAACCTAATTTAAACTACATTATTGGTTCACTGTTATAGACAATTTATTCATCTTTCTTTTGCTGGTTGGCGCAACAAAAAATCTTCAGTGGTTACAAAGTTATGATAAAAAGTGGAATACTATGCGTTCGTTATGCAATTTTGTATTTTTGTTTTTACTTTGTAGTGATAAAAGAGAAAAATAAATGAAATTTATGCTATTATGTGTTTTGTTTTCTCTTGTATATAAATCATCAACAACTACCTCATATATCAATATTGCAGTACCCTAGCTGGAGATATATGCCATCAAAGTTGGATATACAAATAAAGTGAAAAAATGTCTTGTCCGTAGACATGCATTTCCTAGTAAACTGGAAGTGTAATAACATTAATGTTGCATTGCTAAGTTCCTGCTCTTTTGAAGATATGAAAACACTACAAACATTTTTTCTACCATCTATTAATAGAGGAAGAATTTGAAAAAAATGTCAGAATGTCCTGTCCGTAGACACATGTCTAGTCCGTAGACATTGCTTTATATCAGTATTGCTTGGCTTTATGGATCTAAATTGTTCCTGTGTGATGTTTAAACTTAGAAATATATTATTTTTAATTAATTAATGGTAATTTAACTGTTCCAATTTTTTGTTAAATTACTTTACAGGAGTGGATTTTAAAAAGTGGCAAATTGTCAGTCATAAAAAGCATTTCTTATTTTACTTCAATATTTTTATCCCAGTTGCTGCATTACTTAAAAGGTTAACTTAATCAAATGAAGAAATATTATTTCTCTCTCTCTGACTATCTTTTGCATTTCAGGCTTACCAGCAGATGAGCAAGTGTCTACGGACAAGACACTTGTACATAACAAGTATTAAATTCAATTATATTTCTGCTTTGGAACTTAAATCTTATTCACAGGCGATGAAAGTTCTTTTACAAATTAAAACTCAGTATTTTCAACATAAATATAATCATATTTCTTTAGATTATACAGATTTGTCTTGTCCGTAGACATTACCACAATGTATTTGTTTCTAATTTCCTCGAGTTCAGCCTCATTTGATAGATAAAATGTATGTTATTTTTTCAAGAGAACACATTCAACTATGTCAAAATTGAGTTTTGATAATAGTTAAATTGTTAAACAGTCAGATTTATGGATTTCAGTTGAAAGAATATGTCTTCATTTTTGCTTAATCAATAAAATTTTGAGATATGTAAAGAATTATGGGTACATTTTTATATTTTCCAAAAATTGAAAAACACAGCTTAAAATTTAATGGGTAACTTTTAATCTTAACTTTAACAATTATTTTTTTAATGCATTTAATTAAATATCAATAAAATGTTCTGTCCGTAGACATTATCACAATGTATTTGTTTCCAATTTCCTCAAGGTTCAGCATGATATTTGTAGATAAAATGTATGTTATTTTTTCAAGAGAACACATTCAACTATGTCAAAATTAAGTTTTAATAATAGTATGATTGTTACACAGTCAGATTTATGGATTTCACAGTTGAAATATCAATAAAATGTCTTGTCCGTAGACAAAACATATAAATTGTATTGATTGTTTATTGTAAGAATATGCATCAAGTAATTTTAATGTTCTATACACCAAAAGAAAGGTTTTTTTAAAGTTTTGTTATTTATAGATTAGTTTAGATATAGTTTGATCAGATCAGAGTAATGATCGAAGAAAGCTACTGTTGTTTGAAATAATTGTGAGTTAATAGATAGATATAGGAAGATGTGGTGTGAGTGCCAATGAGACAACTCTCCATCCAAATAACAATTTATAAAAGTAAACCATTATAGGTCAATGTACGGCCTTCAACACGGAGCCTTGGCTCACACCGAACAACAAGCTATAAAGGGCCCCAAAAGTACTAGTGTAAAACCATTCAAACGGTAAAACCCACGGTCTAGTCTATATAAAAAACGAGAAACGAGAAACACGTATAAATTACATAAACAAACGACAACTACTGTACATCAGATTCCTGACTTAGGACAGGTGCAAACATTTGCAGCGGGATTAAACGTTTTAATGGTACCAAACCTTCTCCCTTTTCGGAAACAATAGTATAACATCACAACATAGAAAACACACGATAAAACATCAATTGGAAGGCTTAACTCAATCAAAAACGTAAATTAACACACTATGAACGAATAAATTCGATCTGTGATACCTGAAAGTAAAAACATAGTTAATAAAATATTAGGGACAAACATTCAAGGCCAAAGAGCAAACAAACAAGTCCAAATAAAGCCATGGCAAAACACTACCGCGAAATATTAAACCCTTAGAAAATAATCACTTTTGAAAAAACCGGTTTTCATAATATATACAGGTAAATGAAAATAACTTTGTCGTTTTAGGTATACTTTTCTGTCTATATAAAATCTTCCAATAATTAGGAATACCAAGAAAGGTCTGTCATATAAATACCTAATTTAACACTAGATACATAAGGGTAAATATCAACAATAAAACTTCCTGTACAGATTAAAGGAGAATAATCTTGATGTTAATACAAATGTAGTACGAAGAAGTGAAAATTAGTAGATATTCCAAATAATCAAAGCTGGTATACAGACAAGATCCATATTAATATAAAATAACAAAAAAGTATTAAAAATAGTATCAACAGGTCGAATTAAAAAGAAAGTACGATTTGAGAGTACTCGCAGTTACTGACAGCTAGTTAAAAGCCAAAAACAATTAATGATAAAAAATCATGCATCAGAGACTAAAATCAACTAAAACACATCCCAGGGATTTAGTATTTTAACGTCATGAACAGTCAGAGAAGACATGACTTGTGCAATGCCAAAATAAATGTATCGACAGGTAGTAGGATAGTGAGGAGCTACTTCTTAAGAGATAAAATTAACGTGTGTGTGTCTCTAAACATCCCGCCTCAAAAGAAGATACAACTTAGTTATGTTTTAATTTGCTAATGACAAAATCGATATTAGTGCCAATGTAAACTATATTCAGAGATCTAATTACAATATCGGTACGATAACCCTTACTTATAAGTTTGTTTAAAGGTTCGATGAGTTTACACGGATCACATAGTGATTTCCTCGCTTTAAGTACAATATTACCGTAAAATTTAGGATGTGAAATACCATTTTAATAAGTTTTCTACAGGTACAGCCAAATTTACTAATCAAATTGTTGTATCTATGAAAGAATTTAGTAAAAGTTTTAAGTAATTTATGGTATCGAAATCCCTGACACAATAATTTCCCAGTGATGCATTGATTACGTTCGTTAAAATCTATGACATCAGAACACACACGGGCATACCGAACGAGTTGGGATATATAAACACCGTATGATGGAGCCAAAGGCACATCGCCGTCTAAAATGGAAAATTAACAATAGGAAATGAAAAATCGTCTCTTTTGTCGTAAATTTTAGTATGTAGTTTCCGTTAGAAATTGAAATGTCTAAATCTAGAAAAGGGCAACTGCTGCTGTTTATGTTAGATTTAGTTAAAGTAAGTTCTTTTGGGTAAATTTCGGAAGTATATTTAGAGAACTCTGGATTATTTAACGAAAAATATAATCCAGATAACGGTAGGTATTGTTGAATGTATCAACTAAATATAACAATGATGGGTCTTTACTGAGTTTGGTCATAAACTGAGATTCATAGCAATATAGTTCTTGTCATTTTTTTTTTTTTTCGATTAAAATGTTTGATATTCAATTATTCTAAACATATTTTGTAGTCTTTGTCATTGGCCAAAAATCTAAAACTGGTGACCATTAAAGAAAATTAGACAGTTTTTAAACACCTTGTATTTAATAAAAATATTGTATATTTCTTCCAAAAACTGCATGTAATTATATAAATGCTTCAAGTGTTAGCCTTATGACGGCTATTTTTCATAATTTAAACCATTTCTGTACCAAAATATCAAAAGGGTTTTTTTCTGATGTGATCTTCATTTTTTACTTCATGTGAAACACAAAATGTATATCTGATTGTGGCTAGGCCGAATAACGACTTAGTTATATTAAATAGCATATCAAATAAAAAGACTGATAAGTTGGGGTGGGTATTCACTGAAGTATGACTTTTGTAAAAGATTTTTCCACAATATAAGAATGTATCACTAAGGGAGCAACTATCTGATTTTTGCGTGGGCATGGAAGTGATATGGTATTCTAGACTTTTTCTCGCCAATCTAGAGCGTAACCTATTTCCTGTAAAAGTGGTCCTGTATAATTTTTTTCCAAGAACAATCCTTAGTTTACAAAAAGGACTTTTGATCGATATGTCGAGAAGTAAATCGTACCGATGACCCATTATAAAAACAAAATTAATCATGAGAGATTAAGTTGACCTAGAATCATATAATAAATATAGTAAACGAGCCTGCTAGAACAACTCTACTGGGGAGTAGCTCACAATCATAGTCAATCAGACACGCAATTGGAATTCTAAATTCTATATCTATATTATAAGCATCAATCAGACCGTATGAATAGTAATAAGATGTGGTATGAGTGCCAATGAGACAACTCTCCATCCAAGTCACAATGTGTAAAAAGTAAACAATAATAAGTCAAAGTACATTAGCATACAATACACGGCAAAGTCCAGTTTTGTCAACTATGAATTTCCGTAAAGATAAATTTCTCATCCGTATCTTCCGTGTCGGATTACCTATCAACTTATCGTACTACTGTGCTTTCTCAGTAATATTTTTTACCGTGTGGTGTACTACTTTTGAGACAAATTATATCAAAATTATAGAAAACTTCATCAGCTCTAACTCAAACCATGGACAATTTTATGTTAAAGGGGTCTTGAATTCTTTTGACAGGTTCAGACATACTAAATCTGTAACTTTTTCAGCTGGACCAAATAACTTCTTTACTTTAAAATTCATGACCCAAAATTGTTTGCAGTGTATTTCATTCCCTTACTTGCTATTTGAGACATGAAACATGAAGAAATAAATTTGGAAGGGGTATGAAAAAAAATTGCAAGTAATATACTGTCCACGCTAGGGACTATATTTGTGGCGATAACTGTATTTCCGGACCACTCTGGAAATTTTTAACGCCCTTGACTACCAAATAAGGTCTCACATGGACGGCTCGAGGCTTGATGGCCCTTTGATGAGCATTGTTTAAATACTTTTGTCGTTTTTACTAAAGTTTGTCAGGCATGAGGACTATTTGGCTTTTGCTTTGATTTGTCGATGTTATTTGGTTTTTGGTGACGTTCACATTAAATTAAACGGCTAATTTCATGGCCTGGTCCATTGCCTGGGCAGCCCAATGGCTATATCGATAATAGCCAGAAGTATTGCTTACACGATCACGCAGTCGTAGATAACTTAAGGAAGCCTGGTAAGGAACAAATGTGTGGGACATTAGAATGACGGTCCTTTATCCAACATCACGGATACAGGTTTATAAAACGTCTTGGCACATACACCCACCAGTACCCAGGTATCCAGTTTAAGAGAACATAGATAAGGCTTAACAGAAAACATGTTTGGTAGGTGGATTATCAGAAGCTGATTTGTCACGTCCTTTCAGTTTTAATGACCAAGGTGTGAACTAACGTTCATATCTTCAGATCTTATTTGAATTGTCTAATACTAGTACATGTAATATTACAAAATTAAATAGAAACAAACAAAATAAAGAAGCGCAGAAAAAAAAAAAGAAAAAAAAGAATTTGATTGTTTAAGTACGTAGAGACTAGAAAATTATTGATTGATTGACTGTTGATTGTTTAATGTCTAGTGGCTTGATGACCGGGGTAAATGGTGAAAAAATCCCACTGGAAAATAGGGTATGTTGGATAAGGGCAGAAATATTGGCTTGCACCAGGCCACGTAAGAACTCTCAGAGAGTTGTTGGGTTCTTTGAAGTGCGGAGAGCGTGGCAGTCACCATACCCGAGGTATCAGATTAAACGTCTTCATTCTGACTAGACATTGCACAGGGAATTTATACATCCAAACGGACGAGCTACTTTAGCAAGGGTTTCACTGCAGGAACTGGAGAACTCAAGGGATGACCATATCTCTATACTCCAGTCAACTCTTGGGGTCCATTTGAAAATGACAAACGGGTTTTAAAGTACAAAATGTAACTTTAACGTGTTAATAGCAAACAGATGTAGTACAAAAATTAGATTAAAATGGCTGCAATTGAAAACAACAGAGAATATGACAGAATTTATTGTACAAATTAAATGAATAGAAAAGGTTAATAAATTTAAAACAGATATATATATATACAAATGCGCTTTGTTAAAATATGCTTTTTCACTGTTTTGGTCTTTTGAAAAATGTTGTTTGTGGTGTATTTAGAACCCTCTACTAAGAAATTTGTTTTGCATGCACACGTATAAAAATTGCGGTTTTTATCCAACGCAATCATAGGTTTGAACGTTGTTTTTAATTTAGACTTGTTTATATTTTTCGTTTGGGCTTGTATTATATTTGCCTTCGGGTTTATATGATCCGTTCATCCTATTTCGACTCTTTCAAAATTCAAGAGTCTATCCTAAATTGAGGTAAACTATATGGCCTTCCAAATACCGTTTCGATCCCTTACATCACTGAAGAGACATTAATTGTCGAAATCCGGATATGGTGTACAAATTTTTGCACCTCATGTTTGCGGTATACCATCTTTTCCGCAAGTTTATTGTTTTCTGTTTGGTAATAAATTAATTAAAAAGATCCATTTTGTTACATCTGCTGATCCGTTTATTTTGCAATCGCCAATGGCAGTCAACAGGGTTTAAGAACATCAGTTGTTCGACCTGCTAGTCAAATGTGTTTTGTTAAAATATGCTTTTTCACTGTTTTGGTCTTTTGGAAAATGTTGTTTGTGCTGTACTTAGAACCCTCTACCAAGAAATTTGTTTTGCATGCACACGTATAAATCGTTATGAAAAACGATAATTCTCCTCTGAAACTATTGTGCCAAAAAATCAATTAAATATACGGATAAAAAGTGTACAACACCAAAATAAAAAAAAAAGTAAAAAGTAAATAAAATACAAATGTCAATGAATATTTTGGATAACAGAAATTCCTTCATCAGTATGATTTTAATCTAACATGTAAAACAAGAAAATACATGGTTTTGAGGTTGGGGTCTCAATCATTTTAAAGATATACAAACTTCCTCAAATTTTGAAATAAAAAGTCTTATTAATCTATGCTGATTTTTCCAAAAAATCTTGAACTTAATACAAATGAAAATTCGAACAATGCTTATACAATTCTAAAATCTGGTAGGCCATGCAAAGTAAGTATTTGAAATAGACTAGGCTGCCTATCGCAGTTTCAAGTGACCTATTCTCATCACTTGGTGTCTGTCGTCCGTCGCCAGTCGTCGTCCTTTAACTTTTACAAAAATATTCTCCTCTGAAATTACTCTGCCAATTTTGACTTTATTGCAAAAAAGTAAAACCCTGACATGTTAAAATGCAAACATTACATGTACACAAGAAATATACAACATTTCATTAATTTCACTTTTAAGTTTACTATAAAGGTAAAGTTTTGAACTGTTTTCCATATTTGAAAGTTTTCAAGAGTGATTTTATCATACTTTTCTTTAACAATATGTTTAATAGTTTTTTTAAGTGAATTTTTTATTAGTTTAAAAGGTCTATCAAAATCAAAATATTCTTCTTCATCAATATTAAATTCTGTAAAAATGTGCTTTGCAAAAGCATACCAAGTATATATTCCATCTTCAGACATGAACTTATTTACTTTAACAAGAAGGTTTATTTCCTGACAGTATATTATAAAACTTGAGGTTTTATAAATGAGTGAAGAGGGAACAGTCACAACTCAGACTTTGCAGCTATATTACACGAGGTTTATTAATTCCCAAAACAGTTATTCAAAATTTTTTATGCACTTTCTCAAAGCTTAATCTATCGATCATTTAACTAAACTTTGGCCACAATCATTATTGGGGTATATCGTTTAAAAAATGTGTCGGATGATCATGCATGCCAACCAACATGGTCGACATGTCTAAAAAGAACATAGGGGTAAATTCCATGTGATGTCAATTATCTTGAAAACTGCTATAGATACAGAAACATCTGAAAGGGACAAAATTGTGTTGAATATTGATATACGATCTACCTACTGTCCATTTTCCGCGGCATCAAAACAGTTACCCTTAAATGACGAATATTACCAATTTTTATTCATGTTTTTCTATTATCTTGAAAACTTTAATAGACAGAGAGAAACTTTTTATGGGCAAAATTATAATAAAGACAAGATCTACGAATAAGTCACCATAGCCGAAATTGTCAGTTGAGTTGACTCCTAGCATATAGGAAATTATTGCCCTTAAATGACGATTTTTATCAATTAATGCAGTTACGACTATCAACTTGAAAACTATAATAGATAGAGAAACTTTAAATACCAAAAAGGATCAGCAAGGCAAGATCTACAAGTAACCTAACAAAGCCGGAATGATCAGTTAATAGGGGTTACTGCCCTTGTATAACATATGAAAATAACACTTTATAATTTCATGCGAACCGAAACATTTAAGAGCTACATGACCAAAAAAAGAACCTAAAAATAGTAGCCAAATCCATCTAAGGTCAACTTTGCCTGAAGGAGTTGAAACATTAGTTTCTTAATAATTTCCAAATTTATAAACACACAATTAAGAAGGGCTTGTTATATTTCATGTCAGTACCGAAGTACTGACGACTAAGCTGATGATACACTCCGGGACTGCTAGTCCACCAGCAGCAGTTAACCTTCATCAGAAACGCTCAAAGCCGAATATTTGAAAGTCAAGGATAAGCATAAGAACCGAAACAGCTGACGAGCTATATAAACAAAAGGGACCTAAAATAGTACCCAAATACATCTTAGGTGAACTTTTCCTGAGGAAGTTGAAACTTTAGTTTTTAATAATTTCCAAATTTATAAATGAACAATTATGAAAGGGTTTACGATTTATGATATACATTTTTACGTTTGTTTGCGTTTTGAGCAAAATTATCGAAGATAGAGAGAAACTGTATTAAACAGTAAAACTGATGAACAAGACACAATCAACAAATGTGGCAACTATTTTCAAATTGTAAGTCCACTTTTATAGGAGTTAGTGCCCTTGAACGTGATTTTAACTATGTGTTTTGGTTAATAGAGAGAAATTAAACAGTTTCTATACTAGTTTTAATTTAGATTTTGTTGTACTCTTTTTTGACGTATATGTTTATATGATCCGTTCATCCTATTTCGACTCTTTAAAATTCAAGAGTCTATCCTAAATTGAGGTAAATTATATGGCCTTCCAAATACCGTTTCGATCCCTAACATCACTGAAAAGACATTAATTGTCGGAATCCGGATATGGTGTACAAATTTTTGCACCTCATGTTTGTGGTATACCATCTTTTCCAAAAGTTTATTGTTTTCTGTTTGGTATTGAATTAATATTAAGATCCATTTCGTTAGATCTAGTGATCAATTTATTTGGCATCGCCAATGGCAGTCAGCAGGGTTTAAGAACATCAGTTGTTCGACCTGTTAGTCAAATGCGTTTTGTTAAAATAGACTTTTTCACTTTTTTTGGTCTTTTGGAAATTGTTGTTTGTGCTGTATTTAGACCCCTCTTCCAAGAAATTTGTTTTACATGCACACGTATAAAAATTGCGGTACCGATTTTATCCAACGCAATCATAGGTTTGAACGTTGTTTTCAATTTAGACTTTCATATACTTTTTCGTTTGGGCTTGTATTATATTTTCCTTCGGGTTTATATGATCCGTTCATACTTTTTCGACTCTTTAAAATTCAAGAGTCTATCCTAAATTGAGGTAAATTATATGGCCTTCCAAATACCGTTTCGATCCCTTACATCACTGAAGAGATATTAATTATCGAAATCCGGATATGGTGTACAAATTTTTGCACCTCATGTTTGTGGTATACCATCTTTTCCACAAGTTTATTGTTTTCTGTTTGGTATTGAATTAATATTAAGATCCATTTCGTTAGATCTAGTGATCAATTTATTTGGCAATCGCCAATGGCAGTCAGCAGGGTTTAAGAACATCAGTTGTTCGACCTGTTAGTCAAATGCGTTTTGTTAAAACAGACTTTTTCACTTTTTTTGGTCTTTTGGAAATTGTTGTTTGTGCTGTATTTAGACCCCTCTTCCAAGAAATTTGTTTTACATGCACACGTATAAAAATTGCGGTTTTTATCCAACGCAATCATAGGTTTGAACGTTGTTTTCAATTTAGACTTAATATATATATATATATATATATATATATTATTAATTCGTATATTTTAACCAATTTGATTCGTTCAGGGATAGTCACATGTTAAACTATATTTTCGAAGGTAGATAGAAAACGGCGGAAAGCAAAAAGCATATTGCATAGCAAAATGCATATTGCACGGTTATTTTTAGAATATCTAAAAACCGATATACTTTGTGACGTCATGTAATGAATTTCATGATATTGTTAAAAGTTTTATAAAAAAATATCCATGATCGATTATTCGAAGAAAAAAAATCTTCAAATACATAAGACATAAAAACAAACAAAAAAAGTAAATGAAATAACAACTAATATGTTGTTATTGTCTAGGAGACAATATGATATCTATAAAATTCCAACAAAATCAAATGACAATGTTGATACAAATATGGTCGGAAATTAATAATATAACAATTATAGCCTATGTATGAGGTCAATACAGGATATATCGACACAAAGAAGTATATCGACCTCGGACTTCGTCCTCAGTCAATATACTTCTTTCAGGTCAATATATCCTTTTATTAACCAACTTACTACAATATGTATAGAAATGCCCATGCTTTATTAGAGGAAAATTTCGGCAACTGGTCATTATGAACGGAGAAATTGCAACAGCCAGTCATTACGAAATCTCAGTCATGCATTACGAAATCACACCCGTGCATTACGAAATCACAGCCATGCATTATGAACAGATAAAACGGGACATCGATTAAATCAAAATGTCGTTTATTTTTTTTAGATAAGGGACAACTTTTTAAAAAATTTTTTTAACTTAATATCATAAAAAAAGTTTTAATGATGTTCAGTGTTTTGTAACGACTTGAAACGGAAATATTTCACAGCCTTTTTGAGTACGACTTTCGATTATTATCACTGTTTCATTTCCGTTGATCAATCATCAGAACGCAGACTACTCAAAGAGTAAGAAAAGTTAAACTGTCTGATTTATTCTTCCCAGCTACTTTATATTTGCTAGATAAAATGAATTGTAATAGCATAGAATTAAGTACTTGGATGAGAAATCAGAAATTACATCTGTTGACCAAAAATCCACTGTGAATGGGAAAAGACAAGTTCAGCTATGAATTCCCATATCTTCTTCACGGTAAGATTATTACTCTTTATTTAATCGAAGAATTAAAACCATTTAATAAAAGTGTTATGAACTGGCTTTTCTGTATTGGTCCTGTTATCGGTTCGTGGTTAGCTGTATTTGAATCCGAGACCGGAAGACTGTTCTTGAATCACAGGAATCGGAAGTTCTATCAATAAAATTCTGTAAATAATAAAGTCGACTATCAATAGAGCTTCTCGTAGAGAAGCGACAGAATCTAACGCATTTTCAAGGATTGTCCTAAATCTATATTTAAACGCTAATCAGCATGGATTAAAGTATTGAAATCTACTCTTGGGTGTTTACACTTAATAAATATCATGTTTTATGTACTTACCCCGGCTTTTGTAGCAGTTTTCGTGAGTTTTTCCCTTTAGAGCCCTGTCACGGAATCCATGATGTGTAAACAGGAATTTTTAGGTCAGTATAATGCACAAAGTATTCCCGGACCCATTTTCCGGACATTCCGCCTTGTTACTTTTCAGTAGTGAAGAGTTACTTCCTTGTAAAATTTCAACCCAGACAAAATAAATACACCAAACAATTGAAAACTATTTTAAATTTATATTTTATTAAAGTTAAATAATAAGATTAATTAAAAGATGTTTTATAATTTATTTAAAGAAATAACTTAATAATACTGACCTAAAAATTCACTGCAGTACCACACTTCCTGTTTACACATCATGGATTCCGTGACAGGGCTCTAAAGGAAAAACTCACGAAAACTGCTACAAAAGCCGGGGTAAGTACATAAAAACATGATATTTATTAAGTGTAAACACCCAAGAGTAGATTTCAATACTTTAATCTATGCTGATTAGCGTTTAAATATAGATTTAGGACAATCCTTGAAAATGCGTTGCATTCCTGTCGCTTCTCTACGAGAAGCTCTATTGATAGTCGACTTTATTATTTACAGAATTTTATTGATAGAACTTCCGATTCCTGTGCTTGAATGAAGTTTTTTTAAGTTGGTTAATAAAGTATCAATATATGGACTTTTTAATATTGGCCTGTAACATGCCCTTGATATTAATAATGGCTCGGACAGTTGTAATGGCCCTCGGCGTTGCCTCAGGGCCATTACAACCATCCTTGGCCATTATTAATACCTCGGGCATGTTACAGGGCCAATATGAAAAAGTCCATACATTAATACTATAGTATCGACCTCATACAAAGGCTATAATTGTATAATATATATATATATAGATAACGGGAAAGATTTCTTCTGCAGTTCCCCGTATACATAAATATTCCTTCCTTTTATATGGTTTACTATTTGTTTTATTTTTTTACAGTGCTGTAAGAGTTCTAGTCAGTATTTATATTTTTGTGTCACATGATATATCATTTACTTTATAGTTAGATACGAAAAAAATGATGCTATGAATACGTCATTTAGACAGCAACCCAACGACAAAAAGATATCTAGAAGTCAACATACGACTTCAAAAACATACAAGTGTCGAGTTATACAAGCGTTGAGTCTTAAAAGTTGTGAATACATGTACATTAAAAAGCAAGTATCAGAGATCTGCAATCTACATCAAATCCCCCTCCATCATGCATTCACAAATGAACATTACTTTTAGATTGAAAGTTAGATCAGAGTAAATATAAAAAAGAAGATGTGGTATGAGTGCCAATGAGACAACTATCCATCCAAGTCACAATGTGTAAAAAGTTAACAATTATAGGTAAAAGTACGGCCTTCAACACGGAGCATTGGCTCACACCGAACAGCAAGCTATAAAAGGCCCCAAAATGACTAGTGTAAAACATTCAAACAGGGAAATCAACGGTCTAATCTATATAAAAAACGAGAAACGAGAAACACTTATGAACCACACCAACAAACGACAACCACTGAACAACAGGCTCCTAAATTAGGACAGGTGCACAAAAATGCAGCGGGTTTAAACATTTTAACAACCTTCACCTAAAAATGGTTTCATTTTAATCCATTTATCTAGAAATGTGTCACCCTTTTGTCGACCGTATTTCATGATTTCATATGTGGCGCCAATCCTCAACCTTTGAAGTTTTGGTTAAAAAGTAAAGAATATGATATATTAAAGATATTTCAGCAAAAAATATGTGTGGGCAAGGGCTTTTGTCACTAATTATTGTTCAGAAAACTGTCATAAAATTTGCCAAATTATGCAAAATATCAGGTTTTAACGGAATTCACCCATATTTATAACGTCACAAATAAGGCTAAACTTATGAGTTAATGCACCTACTCCCTTTGTTTATCTATGCTTTTTTCTAAAACTCTTGACAAGTTCCTTGCTATTTATCAAAGACTGTATTATCAAATTTTGTAAAAAAAACATATAATAATGGAATTAACTATTTCTGGTGTGCAAATACGTTTTAGTTAGATATATTATATGCGTTTAATTGTCCTATGTAAAAATAGAATGTCCATGCAGTGGTAAAGAGGTATCAGTAACTATAATAAAACTTTCAGAATCTAAATACACTATTTTTAATTACCACTATAGTTGCAACAATTTACTCAGACAACTAGGGCAACTGTTATTTTTATAAACATTGAATAAAATGTGCAATCACGTCAGTTTTTGATTAGATAAGAGTAATGTTTTGAAGAAAGATGAGTTCTTGCTTTCAGATTGATTGATTGATTGATTGATGTTTCAACACTATTGTGCTATTTCGTGGCGGTCAGTTTTTATTGGTGGAGGAAGCCGGAGTGCCCGGAGAGAACCACCGACCTTCGGTAGGAAAACTGACTATCCTAGTCAATTAAGATTGGAGTCGCGTGCACCTGCCCCATGCGGGATTCGAACTCACAACCTCAGTGTTGACTGGCTAAAGATACAGTAGTTCGACTACTTAGACCACTCGGCCACCGAGGCACTCTTGTTTTCAGAAGAGAAATACCTAAAATTAAGCAAACAACCATACAAGACTGTTTTGAAAGTAAGAAATGCTATGCTCTCCACGAATGGTCAAATCATACATTTTATTAGCACATCTCAGTCAAAGACCTCTTCTGAACAACTATAAAATGTGTTATTACGTAAAAGTTTTAAATACACGTATAACTATTGAGAAAGGAATTTAAACGCTGATACTTTAATGGCGGTATCAGTACTCAGTTCATGGAGTGAAATAGTCGACAATCATGTCATTACCACAATTCGTAAACAGACCTCCTTTGATCATTCAAAGTTCCTTATAATGTATTGGCTACCTAATCTACTTTAAATGGTCAAACGAGTAGAGCCAGTAGTCCCAAGTAACTGCCCTTTAAATGTGTATTTTTTAACCTTGATTTTTCTAGTAAATGTAATGTGTATGTATTGCTAAAAGTTATTAATTATTATAAATGTATTAGCCTGGACTAGAAATAGTTTTGTTTTAATCCATTTTCTAGAATAGTGTCACCTTTTTCGACCGTATTTCGTGGTATCAAAAAAAAGTATATGATGGTTTACTAAAGATATCTCGGGAATACATATTTGTGGTTTTAACGAAAACCACCTACATTTATAACGTCACAAACATGGCCAAAATTTGTTTATCTCTGCTTTTTTCTAAACTTCTTGAAAAGTTCATTGCCATTTCTTAAAGATTTTTTTTGGGGAACTTTTTAAAAAAACATTTAATAATGGAATTAACTATTTCTGGTGTTTAGATATGTTTAAGTTAGATATATTATGTGCTTTTAATGTTCCTATATAGAAATGTAATTTCCAGTGACAAAGAGGCGTAGTCCAGCTGAAGATCCATGACAAATTATCAATTTTTTTTATTGTTTCATATGTCTCTGTTAGGATGTAGTCCAGCGCCGGTGATGTTAACTCCAGTGATAAAGATGATAAGTTCCGTAATATAATATATTTGTTTTTGGAGCATAAAGTGTCTATAGAGCTGTTTGGGACGAAAAGGTGAAAAGTCTCTCTTTAAACGTCATATGAAGATAACTTTAAACGATGTCAAAAAACAAAAAAAAATATAATCGATACAAAACTCAATAGCAGAAAAGCAACATATACATTTCAACTGATTTTTATAGTTTGTAATTATGTACTGTTGTACCACTGTCCCAGGTTAGTGAGACGGTTTGGCTCCAACAAACTAGTTTAACCCTGCCACATTATGTATGTGCTTGTCCCAAGTCAGGAGCTGGTATTTCAGTGGTTATCGTTAGTTGCTGTATATCATTTTTTAAATCAGGCCGCTAGTTTTCTCGTTTTAATGGCTTTAGATTTGTCATTCCGGGCCTTTTATAGCTGACTATGCGGTATGGGCTTTGCTCATTTTTGAGGGCCGTAGGGTGACCTATAGTTGCTAACTTCTGTCATTTGGTCTCTGGTGGAGAGTTGACTCATTGGCAAACATACCACATCTTCTTATTTTTATATTATGTGTGCAGGCATGGTAATGCTTTTACACGAAATAAGCCATTATGATGTTAGAAAACCAACAGTACAAACTTGTGTACACTTATGAAGCCTTGATTCTGTAAAGAAGGATGGATAATAACAGCCTTGATTCTGTAAAGAAGGGTGGATAATAACAGCCTTGATTCTGTAAAGAGGGTAGATAATAACAGCCTTGATTCTGTAAAGAAGGATGTATAATAATAGCCTTGTTTCTGTAAAGAAGGAAGGATAATAACAGCCTTGATTCTGTAAAGAAGGATGGATAATAACAGCCTTGATTCTGTAAAGAGTGGATAATAATAGCCATTATTTGACCTCTATAAATTTGAAAAATTATAAGAATCTTCAGTCCTTTAAAACTTATGTTAGTTCAAAGAATATTTTCTGGACTTTTACGTACAACATATGAACAAACTATGAAAATCTGTTGAAATGGGCTTAACTCATCAGATCGATAGAAAGAAGAAAAACAAGTAACAAAAACACAGACCTGACGTGGCAGGGTATTTATACATCCCTACAACAAAAAGAGATACTAAGTACAGATCTGAGAGTACTTGCAGTTACTGACACTAGTTCAAAGCCATTTACAACCAATACAAAAATCAAGTACCAATCAGTACACAACCAACATCCAATGAATTTAGTGTACAGACTTCATTAACAGTCAGAGAAAAACATGACCTTGTGCAATGCCAAAATACAGGTATGGACATACTGTAGAACATTGAATGTGCATATGTTTGTGTATATAACAATAATATTAGTTTGGTTTTAAGTTACTGATAACAAAATCAATATTTATACCAATTAAAACAATATTCAAAGATCTAATTACAGTGTTGAATTGGTAACCTTTTAGAATAAGTTTATTTAAAGGATCGATTAGTTTACCCGGATCGTATCTAAATTTCCGGGATCGGTAAACTACATCTCCGTAAAAATTAGGATGTGCTATCCCGTTTGAAATAAGTTTTCTATAGGTACAGCCAAACTTACCAACCAAATATTTGTATCTATGGAAAAATTTAGTAAAGGTTTTAAGTAATTTGTTGTTACGAAATCCCTGACTTAATAATTTACCAGTAAAAACATAGATTACGTTCATTGAAATTCAAAATGTCACTACAGACACGGGCATAGCGATCGAGTTGTGATATATAAACACCGTAAGATGGTGCCAAAGGAACATCGCCGTCCAAAAAGGAAAATTAACAATAGGGAAAGAAAACTCGACCCTTTTGTCGTAAATTTTCGTGTAGAGTTTCCAGTGTAAAACTGAAATATCTAAATCTAGGAAAGGACAGTTATTACCGTTTATATTTGATTTATTTAAAGTAAGTTCCTTTGGGTAAATTTCGCCAGTATATTTAGAAAATATTTTATTATCTTACGAAAAAATATCATCAAGATAACGAAAAGTGTTGTTGAATTTATCAATTAAATGCAATTTAGACGGATCTTTACTAAGTTTGGTTATAAACTGTGATTCACAAGTCTGCTATCGAAGGGGCGCAATTGGTGCCCATAGGAATACCTAAAACCTGTAGATACATTTTATTGCCGAAACGTACATAAAAAATATTATCAAGGAGAAAATTAACCGCTTCAATCATCTCATCATACCTCCAGTAAGTATATCTAGCATATTTATCTTTTTCATTAGAGAAGAAGGCATTGAATGAGATTTTACTAACGACCATTTAATTAAATAGGAAAACTTTTGTTTGATAAGATTGTGTGGAATTGTAATGTAAAGAGTTGAAAAGTCAAAACTGACAGCAGAATCAAAAGGACCATCAAAAGCACGTAATTTATCTAAAACAACCTAAGAATTTTTTACACTCCAAAAACAGTTAATTCCACTGTTTTCATATGTTTTATTACAAAAGTTAATGATAAGTTCTTTAATAGTAGTTACGGAACTAGTTAAAAGCACTGAAAGATTAGTTTTAGAACACTTACTAGAGGCCGTGATGAAACGATATTTTACGGGTTTTTTTTTTTGTGTAGTTTAGGTAACCATTATAAAGTAGGGACCTTCACATGTTCAGAAGACGCATAAAGCTGTGATGTGGTTATGATAATGACTATTTACTATATTATGACTCTCGGTGGAGCGCACTAACCTGAATGTAGAACTTCCGTGTAGTATTCACGTCATACCACCACCACATTGTTGGTTGCTTTGTCGGCCGGTACAAACATAAACCGCTCTGCAAGTACTTGAAGTTTGTTTCTTATTTTAGAAATAGGCGTATTATGCACTCTTTTATTTATTCCTAAATTATTTTCAAAATGTAATATTCGAATATCCACAATATTCATACATTTATTTATATAAGAATCAAGAGATTTTTTATCAGATTTTTCCCGTTTACACCAATATTTACAATACGGTGAAAGAGCGTCTTTTATGAGCTGACGACACTGTTTCCAATCTATTTTAGATGGAGGACGATATGTTGGTACTTTTTCAAAAAGTTTTTAACCTCTCGATCTTGAACGATATTGAGGTCCCCCTTGATAACATGATCATAGGGATCATATCTATAATTCGACGATTCACAATCTCAAGCTAGAGGAGTATCATATACTACACTGACGTCTGATGTTACTGACGTATAATATAAAATTATACTTCTGCTGGTTTTTTCTGTATGTATACGAAATAATAGGTGGTGACAAAAAGCTTAACTATACCCGTACATTCATAGAGTGAGCTGAAAATCGAGATTGTGTCACATTCCTTGAAAATATCATGTAATTTACTCATTCGTATTTGACTAAGTTTACATAATAGTTGATGCCTACCATTGTTTTTAAATATAGATAGGAGATCGTCAGTTGTATCATTTATACGATGTTTAATTCGTTGATTTCGATTGATACGTTTGCCAGTTCACTCAAAACTAGAAAAAATTCTTACTTCACTTCGTAGTATCATAGCTTTAAGTGCTAACAATAAGTGTTGTAAAATCTTTTACGTGTATTGTTTTCAGGGATGGGGTAATCGTAATCTGTAATCGTAATCGATTGTAATTGATTACATTTTTCCAGTAATCGACAGTAATCTGTAATCGAAGACATTTTCGATTACATGTAATCGTAATTTAATCGATTACAGTAAAATTATGATGTAATCATCGATTACTTTTCGATTACATTTCGATTACTTTAGTAAAATAGTTTGATGAAATATTACCTATTTCAAAGGAAAATACGTTATGTTATCATCACATTGTAGTACATATAAAATAGAATGTATTAATAAGACTTCAGAGTTTTCAACTGCCTTATTTCTATCTATTGTCTCAAGCTGCATTATGAGCAACCAGAACCCCTACCAAAATTTACTTTATATCTAGCTTTTGAAACAAATTGATGTGCTTATAAAAAAGAAGATGTGGTATGATTGCCAATGAGACAACTGTCCACAAGCTTGTCCATAATTTAAGAGCTTTAATATTAAAATAAGGAAATAGATTTGAAATAATAAAATAGATCTAGAATAAGAAATGTGTCTTCAGTTAAGTTCTGTACTACTTTAAAGTAGTCAGCTTATTTGTATTAAAATTCCTTAAAGCATCATTTTCAATAAGAGTTGGAATTACAGCTTAGAATAGATAAACAGTTGATTTGTTTAAATGTTATGATATACATGTATATAAAAATTAAAAAAGTACACAAAAACCTTTTAACAATGAACCAATGGCTATGCATTGAAATTCTTTTCAGAAATAGATACAATAATAATAATAATAATTTATTTTATTAAAGTGTCACATACTTGTCTACAGATTTTTATACAGATTATATAATATACATTACACAATAATAAAATAAGACAAATACCCAGCCTAGATAGGCTTAGGCCTAATAAAAAAATCTGTGTTTCCGGTAACATCATTTTGAAAAATAGGGTCGGTAGGTCGGATTTTTTTTTTTTTTTTTTTTTGACATTGTAAACGAAATCCGGAAAATTATCATGGTTTTTCCAAGTCCGGGTCCGTAATTAGTTTCAAATACCGGAAGTGCGGCCATTTGCAATGTTTTTGAAGCACCTGCTGTGCAAATTTCTTTGATTTTAACCTATTTGGAATACCTTTTGACATAAATAAAACGTTTTACTGGCTTTCTGTGCCAGAAGAAGCAAGTTAGATAAATAAATATGTCGATTAACAGAAGACTGTGTCAAAAACAGGGTCGGTTGATACCAATTTTTTTTTTTTTGAAGATCCAATAAAAAAATTAGGGTCGGGGGCTAAAAAACAGGGTCGGTCGGGTTACCGGAAACACAGACTTTTTTTTTGGGCCTTATGAGACACTATATATACAAATATATATCTATTTAACAAATACAAGTATCCCTTTGACACTATAAATATATTTTGTATTTAATTTGATTAGAGAAATAAAAATCTTAACAAATGTCTTGTCATTACTAATCAGATGATTAAAGTCTTCTATTAAATCAATAACATACAGACTTTGTTTTCATTTCAATTACTGTATGTCTAATTAAGAAGGAGATTTACATCATTTAGCCCCAGGTTATAAATTGTACTCTATTGGCAGGTTTATAATCTGTAATTAGGGTGGTTATCCAAACAAAAGGATTAAATCATGCATGTCATTATAAATATAAATTTTGATCTTTAAAATTAGCTGAACTAATTTATTATTTTACTCTTTTAAATATCATTTGCAAAATTATAATTAACTAGTATGCTAAAATATACCTGTTTTAAGGGTAAAACCAAAAAGGCTAACTTAAGTCAGTAAGAAAGCAAAATTTTGAAATTTTTTAAATATGAATAAGTGATTGTTGTAATGCAATGTCATCTCTCATTCATGTTGAAAGTCAAAATTTCAAGATTTTTTATATTTCTAATCCTCACTTAGAGATTTCATATAGAAAACAACTGTCAACTTATAATTTAGAATCATGCTTTAAATGCTGTTTTTGGTAAATTTCTTAATTTCCACTATACAAATGTTGAGCAACATAATTGTGATTAACTTACTTTATTTTTTTGTTGAATTTTTGAAGCATGTAATTTTTGAAGCATGTAATTGAAAGTAATCGAAAAGTAATGTAATTACTTTTTATAAAGTAATCGATTGTAATCGATTACATACTAAAATCTGAGTAATCGATTATTAATCGATTGCACAAAAATCCTTCAGGTAATCGATTATTAATCGATTACATTTGTCAGTAATCGTGCCCATCCCTGATTGTTTTGGCTCTCTAATATTCAAGATCAAGTAAATGTTAACAACTTTATGATTCGATCCTATGAGTTAAACAAATATCGGTGAGTTGACGTACGGTGACCTATAGTTGTTGACTTCTACGTCATTCGGTTAGGTCTCTGGTAGAGAGTTGTCTCAGTGGCAATCAAACTAACATGTCCAATAATAAGTGTAACTAATGTGTTACTTTTGAAGGATCTGGTGTCAATGATCCAGCATTGTTGAAGGATCTGGTGTTAATGGTCCAGCATTGTTGAAGGATCTGGTGTCAATGGTCCAGCATTGTTGAAGGATCTGGTGTCAATGATCCAGCATTGTTGAAGGATCTGGTGTCAATGATCCAGCATTGTGAACACTTCAATGTGCATTTTTGGTACCGTAGCTGAATCAAGTACTCCTAACCCCAAATCAAATTTCAAATCTCCTAAGTCAAAAGAGTTTATTGAAAGAAAAGTTGATGAAAACTATTTTAAATTGTATTGCTTATCTCCAATAGAAGTCTTTGATGAACTATTAAAAGTTAAAATTGATAAGTATATGGGTCTTGATAATGTTGGTCCGAAAATTCTTAAAATAAGTGCTCCAAAAATTTCTGAATCTGTTGCGCATATTTTTGATTTAAGCCTTTGCACAGGTATATTTCCATCGACCTTTAAATGTGCAAGAGTATCACCAATCCATAAAAGTGGCGACGTAAAAGATATGAACAACAATAGACCGATATCTGTACTTCCAGTTTTATCAAAGATTTTGAAATTCATTTATTCCCAAATTTACAAATACTTGTTAATTTATAAGTACCAATCTGAGTTTGAACACGGCAATTCTTGTTACTCAGCTCTAACAAAAATTGTTGAAAAACTGTTGATTAACATGGATCAAGGAAATTACACTGGAGTTGTATTCTTAGATTTTACAAAAGCTTTTGATATTGTAAATCACTCAATTTTATTATCGAAATTAGAGATGTATAAGTTTGATACTCTTTCTTTAAAATGGTTCAAATCATATTTATCAGCCTGGGGCCTGGTTTTCGAAAGTATCTTATGACTAAGACATGTCTTATGATGGTCTTAGGACATGTCATAGTCGTAAGATATGTTTTCGAAAGTGTCCCAAGTAACGATATGTCATAACTTTTATCGTAAACTTAAGACACCTCCCAACGTGACTTATGATGGTCTTATGATTATCAACTCAAATTTTCTTTTCATGTATAATTTCATGTTCATTACAATAAAAATAATAGTTGTGTTGCTCATGCAGTCGGCTAAATATTAAAGATTTACTCTTCTCAACTTCGTCAATTAAAATTTGAATCTCCTGCGATGTAAAATTTTGGACTCTTTTTCTAATTTTGTATAATAGTTTATACTTATTGACTGGGAATGAGTGGAAGTTTATTGTCCCCGAGGTGCAACTATTGCCATGAGGCGTAGCCGAGGGCAATAATTGTATCCGAGGGGTCAATAAACTTACTATTCTACGAATATCCAGTCAGTAAATGTTTTATTATACCGAAAGAGACAACAGACAATAAATGTCGGGGATAAATCAACTATAGTAATATAAAAAGCAGAAACACAACCATACTGGTTCACGTTTACTTCATCATATATATTCTGAATGCTCAGGCTACGTCCCGCACTGACGTCAACCCTAGATACAATAGGTAAAACGCGACGTCGTAACTCCCGCGGTATTCTCAACATTATCCAATCCTGTAGCTGCATTTGAAATTCCGCGAAATATAATGACGCTTGCGGTCAAATAGTTTCATCGAGGTCCAATAGTTGGAAACTATTGACCGGTCAAATAGGCTAACGCTTGCAATTTGAAAAACAGTGAAAATACTGTGTACTTATTTTATATAGAAAATGATAACTGAGGTATAATAAATATATATATATATTTATTATTAATCAAATATTTTTAAGGATTTGTGATACGCTAAATCTTGATCACATGTACATTTGTATTTGCTCAGTTTGCACGCCAATACTGTTGTGTTTAGCTTTTCGTAGGTCAAAAACAGCATATTGCACAGGGCATACAGCATGTTACTAAAAATAGATTCTAGAAATCCCCAATTTGACATTATTCATGCAATAGTTGTTGATTAATAATATAACAATTGTAGCCTTTGGTTGAGGTCAATACGATGTTATATCGACCCAGAGAAGCATATCGACCTCGGACTTCGTCCTCAGTCCATATGCTTCTCTTAGGTCGATATAACCTCGTATCGACCTCATACAAAGGTTATAATTGTATAATATATAATTTCTTTCCTTATAAAGTACTTTATTAACGTATTTGCACGGACATTTCGTTAAGCGGGTACTCGATGTACCGAATCTTAAAAGTATTCATAATTAAATAACAGTTCATGTAACACGAACTCCAAGATTTATTATATTTAGCACATACTTACAACTTCTCGTCCAATCAAATTTCTTGAATTTGCCTTCTAATTTTCATAGTACATACTTTTTCCGTGTACTAAGTCTAGGTTAGTCTTAATTTCATAGTATATACCTTTTCATAGACTATCCAATTTAGCACATATTTTCAAATCGAGTAATCTTTTAATTGGTCTATTGATTTATTTTCGCTGACTACTTGTATCACAGGAGCTCACTAACGAAGTTTTATGTTCTGTAAATCTACTCACCAGTATCATTGTAAAATATGTGATTTCAAAAGGCCCTTGACTCCAGAATGAAAAGATGGTAGCTACTGGTGTAAGTATGTATATTGATATAAACCGGAGTTTTACTATACATGTACTTCTTTACATAGTTAGATGATAAAATGAATTGCCCAATAGCAGACAATAATTAAATTGCAGTGGAAGCTTTACATGTTTTAAAAACATTTTTTCAATTTCACAGTAATACTAAAGCTATAATAAATTTGAAACATTTATCAGAATATGTATATATATATAGGTAGCACATTCTATTCAGACATTATTACGGTTTTTCAATTCATGACATCGTCCTGAACATGCATGAAATATTTGCCACTGGACATTAAGCAACCAATAATCAATCTGACGAAATAGATCAACTTCCTTAAGAAAGTTTAAAAAATCATCACCAAGTTGCCTTAATTTCCCTTCACTAGGTTTCCTAGTACACACTTTTTTTTGTGTACAAAGTAATTGCATGGATGATAAATTATCACTGAGACTACAATAACACAGTTATAGTAGTCTCAGATTATCACAATTTTAAGATAGCGTTGTACTTTAATCAAGGTATAAAGAACCATATTTGTTACTCTTTATTTGAAAGAAGAAACTTGCAATTGTCAAAAATATTTTAAGATCCAAAGATTTTAATAGCAGGATATTTAAAATCAATGTGAAAACTAATAACGAACTATTTAATTTAATTTGGAACACAGTATTTTATTTCAAAATAGCTAGTGGCAATTTTTGTTTTAATATCTTGATTACGATACAATGAAATCTTACCCTTGTGGTCATTCATGCGTAGTTACTTAGTACACAGAAAAAGTATGTACTATGAAAATTAGAAGGCAAATTCAAGAAATTTGATTGGACGAGAAGTTGTAAGTATAACATTTGGTTGAGGCAAACTAAAGTTAGAAAACGGAAACGAAAAATTCAGCAATTTTTATGTTTATAAAGGGGCATAACTCATGAACAGTAAAAGTGACGCCACCTAATTTCAAATTTGTTCTGTTTTGTGGTAATAAGCATTGTGTATAATTTTAATAAAATTTGAGGCAAACTAATATTAGAGAACGGAAACCAATTTTGGGGACGTACGGACGGGACGGATAAGGGTAAAACTTAACGCCCCCTCCGCATAAAAAATCCAAATCTATGTTAGTTGGATCAAATAGGAAGCTTCAAAGCTTGCAAAGATATGGAAAAATACAACGAAATTCTTTTACAAAATGTATTTTCGTTCATTATTTTGTACATAAATCAGGCCGTTAGTCTTCTCGTTTGAATAGTTTTACATTTGTCATTTCGGAGCCTTTTATAGCTGACTATGCGGTATGGGCTTTACTCATTGTTGAAGGCCGTGCTGTGACCTATAGTTGTTAATTTCTGTGTCATTTGGTCTCTTGTGGAAAGTTGTCTCATTGGCAATCATACCACATTTTCTTATTTTTATATTTACTAAATCGATTGAAGTATTATATTCCACAAAAAGGGTTTATGCTTATTTTATAATAGATTTGTACTTCCTCTCTTTGATTATTGCTGTACAATATGGACAGAAACAAGTGATTCAAACATGGAAAAAAATGCTTAAATTACAAAAAGGGTAGCCATGAACATTCTTAATAAAGCATATGATACACCGTCAACAACTTTATTAAAACAATTAGGATGGTTAACTTTCAAAAAAGAATCACATATCATGTATAAGTGTATATATATACTTTTTATTATGTTTTGAGTTATTCAGAGGTCCTCAGGGGAGTTTAGTATTGTACTAACTGATGTTACCGTGGCTTCTTTTATTATTATTATTATTATCATACCACATCACAACTTCTTATTTATATAATTTCCTCTTTATAAATTTTGGCTAAGGGTGTCCTAAAAATCTTATTATAAACATATTCAACGGGCTAATTATTCTGGAATGAGTATTGTGTTGTTGCAGGCTTGGAATGTGGAAAACTAACAGTAAACTTGGTATTCACGCCAGTTTTTTTTTTTTTTTTTTATATACGCTTTCATTATTTTACTCTTGTCCATGAAATTTGCGATGACAGTTTTTAGATACTGTCCTCTAGTTCAAATTTTTGAAACTTGTATATCTATATATCTTATTAAAAAAACTGGCCTATAAAGTCCCTATCATTTTCTCAGAATGTATGTAAGTTTATGATTTTCATATGTTTTGGCCTTGAGCATCACTATTAAGGCATTAACTATCGAAAAGCGCATCTGATGCAATAAAATTGGTACTGTTAGTGTTATTGTTATACATAATCTGAAGTCACTACAAAAACGGATGATGTAAACCTTGTTGTCAATTATTATACCATCAGTATCGGGAAGTAAATGAAACAATTAACTGGAATTGATTCAATACAGTTCCTATTTTCGCTGAAATTTTTCAAATTTTCAGATGAAGAAAAGTAATTAAAACATTTCTATTTTCAAAATCAGTCACGTCTGATCAATAAAATACACATATAGATCAATGGCAAATATTAGGATAATATCCAGCTCTCCACGATTTAAAGAACACTCGCAACAACTCTTCCGAATTGTCCTTTTTGTACTGTTGTACGACAGAGTTTTTAGTACCTTACCTTCTCTTCTTTTATTTTAGATGGCAATGCATCCTTCGCCCTTTCCATATCCATGAAGTTTTCAGGTACGCTCATTTGATAAATTGTAAATCTATTGTCCTGAATAGGCATGAAATATTGACAATTGACAAAGTTAGGCGTATCTTTACGCATTCAGTACAGGCATCTCCATAATTTGTACAAAAAAAAGTTATAATGTCCACAATATTTCGATTATACGTATCTTTATCAATTTTTCTTGATAGATTTTTCTATTATAGTGGTACATCTATGTCTAAATTATAATAGTTGTATTTTTCATGGAATGAGTTGCAATACTACATCATTGTTTGTTATTGTTTCTATCGGATTGGAGCTTTATTTATATAAAGAGCAAATATTCTGTTCATCAGTTTTAGCGTTTTCAATCTGCAGATGCTAGTAGCTTAAGTTACGAGTAGCCAGCCGCCTTTTCCCTAGTGTTTAGAGTAAAGGGAGGAATGATTTTTGTCTGACCACATTTGGTACTTTCAACTTACTCGTATCATGAGTAATTTTGAGCCTCCTTCGACACATTATTGTTTACTATTGTATTACTTGTACACGTTTGTGTTGTCAATTAGAGATATCCAATAAAATGATAAATATTACTCGACTTAACCAACCTATCTGAACGTATCTCGGTCTATTGCATTGAAGCATGACAGGGGAGCATAGACTGTTTATATTTTTGCTCGTAAAATACAAATTTTTACTAAATTTTATTTTAAAATTTAACAAGGTTTGCTATTTATAAATCTTTAACATTTTCGTAATTTAATGTTGGATAATTTGTTACAACTTTTCAAGGGAAATATGGTTATGTGCTATTTCGGAACTGATTATCATTGTACTTTCTTATCTAGCTTCTGTTATTCCACTTATCAATATTGAAAAGGGAAGGTTGCTGATTTTTTAATGTGTAATCCGTATCACATGTTTTTTTTTTTAATTCATATCATAAATGAAAAAGTATGTATACGATCTTTTTTGTTTATTTTAATCTATCAAAAAAATAACCAGATTATGTATAATTGCTTTCTGTCTTTTCATCTATATCTATGTATTTTTTAAAGTCCTTGCCTCGAAATTGTAATGTGGTTTCTTTTGTGAAAAAAAATAGAATAATGTTATTGCTTTTAATAATCGAGTAGTCCAACCTGAGTCGTCAAAAAAAATTCAATAATAATTGGCTTCCACTTCGCTTGTTATAATGCGTGCACGTGCGAAAAATCTTGCACGTGTTTTGTACAAAACAATTTTTATTTTCAATAAAAAGTCATCGGTTTTTGATATAAAGACACTAATTTATCAATAATATCCATCTTCAATAGAATACGATCAATTTAAGCTTAAGACCGGAAGTATTATAGCTACTGCGTTTTCTGTGTTGCAATTTTGATTTTCTACGTATAAATGGAGTTAATAAACTGAAAATACCAGCTTTTATACAATTAAGTGTTAATTTACCCGAGAAAGACTTCTATATTCCGTCTGACTAAACACTGTAAAATTGCATTGAACTTGCCGATAAATCTCGTCGTCTATCACGTTGATACATTTGCACGCTTCCGCTTAATAAAATTGTTTATTTAATCTCATTTTGTCTGTGATTAAACATTTTGTAAAAATTGTGTTCTCGTCAATTTCATTTCTGAAAAGTTTGGTGTTTTTCCTATTTAAGATGCTTTCTTGTTTGTATTCATAAATTTTGTAGCATCAAAACATTTCTATTTCAGAGATATATAAAAAAAGTCTGATTTAAGCAATTATTAAATTACAACAACAAAATATTAGTATTAATACATTCCAATCTAATATAATTGCAAAAAGAGTGTGTTCGTATTGTGGCATAGGTGTTAGTCATCGTTGATTTCCTTAAAAAATGATAAAACTAGTGGCAATCTGTATTTCGATAAAAAATTTAGTCAAGATGAGAAGAGGTGTAAATTCAAAATATAAGGTTTATTGAAATTCATTCATCACTTATAACACAAGATAAAACAATTGCTGGTTTTCTCATATTAATTGCCTCTTGAGTTCACACCTTGTGTTGTTTTAAAGAGGCACGTGTTACTACATTTGCTTTAGTTTTCAGTGTTTATTCTATCCTTTTTTTATTTCTTAATGTCTGTGTTGTGTCTACCTCTAATAGTCTCATTTGTCCTTTGTCCTTGAAGACCCTGTTTTTATTTCAAAATCTCCCATGCGGTCAGATTTTAGGGTAAGATGATTTACATTTAGGATGTTTTTATAATTTGGTGATTTCTAGGTGAGTTTTAGACAAGAGACATTAATCAATCCGATATTTTGCCTATTTACTGCATATGATTCATCAATGTATTTTCACAAGAGTAAGTCAACGACTGTCACTATAGTAGAATAGGAACTGCTTATCCTTTCGTAGCCCATGCGTAGAATGACTACGCAATAAGCCCTAACCACAAACCCTCCCAACCCCTGCCTTGTAAATTTTCCGGTTTTCGAAATCGTGAGTAGCTTATGAATATTGTCCATAATATTCACACGTAAGCGTTCTTTACAAGATAAACACACAATACTATGAACATTGTTCGAAAACATAAATATATAAAATAGTTAGATTGAGGTTTAGAAACAAAAAGAATAGCGAGGCTCTGCCGAGGTCTTTTCCGTGTTTCGTAGCGACCATATACACAGTTTAACGAATATTTGCAGTGAGCACAGTGTATGTATATCGTTGCTTTACTGTAATTTAAGATTGGAACTAAAATGTAAAGTAATAAATTCCCAGTCAATTATAATGTTACTTTAATGATTATCTCGTAAAAGAATGACATCTACAAAATGGATAACATGTATATCTGTATTTGTAATTTATTCATTTCAAAGAAAAAATATGTAAAGCTCGAATGACGTAAAAGAATGTATTGCATAATTACAATTCATCCTTTCTTAGCTATCTTGCGGTCTAACATAAATGTAATTTAGAATTGAGTTATTACTGAGCGCGATACTGTAAATTGTTATCAATATTTTATTTTAACGCTTATGAATAACTTGTAAAGAGATCAAAAGGTCGTGTTGATGCTATTAAGTCTAATAACTTGAAGGTGATGCTTCTCAGAAAAGATGAACGTGTTTAAAATCAGGAATTTATCATCAATGTCTCAGCTAATGGGTTTTATATTATTGTTGTATGAATACAATTATTTCAATTATATGAGCCAGCTTTATCTGCAAGTATTCTACCAGCCATGTTTCAAATTTATCATTTTAAAAAGGAAAATTCGGCAAAGTTTTGAATGGAAAAAAAGGTATAAAAATTTATTTTTATCTTGCGTTTTTATTAACTTTTTTTTATTCTCTTAATATAGATAATGGCTGAAAAAGGGGAAAACTGGTGCGCAAAAAAACCCCAATAGATTTATCTTTCTATATGTTATTCTGCCTGTCCCTAATCGTCAGTGGTTGTCACCATCCAATTTCTTGAACAAATATGTGATATATAGGTCCCAGCCAATCCATAGCATACTACCCCAAAATGTGTCAGACTGGCTAAGATCATGGTACAAATGTACTTTTATCACCTCTAGATGTCCTGTGGTTTAATTTTGTTTATAGACTTTCTGGTTGATGTTTACCCCCCAGTTCCATATACATTTAAAATTGCAAGTGTTTAAAACGAATTAAGCTTTGGATTAAATATTATCAATATTACTAGAAAAGTATTTAAAGATGCCAATATTTTACCAGAGAGTCATACCTCACTCGTATCAGGATATTTAAAATTTATTATTTTGGCCTAGTTCAAGTGATTTTCATATAGATTTTTCCGTATTGGTCCAGTTGCAACCGGGATACCAGAATTGATTATATGCTAGAAGTTCTGTAGCCAATATTACAAGCATATTTGATATAGACGGTCAATTAAAATGCCTATATACGTTAAACAATTGTACTCGTAAGACAAAGAAACTAAAGTTTCGTTCATTTTGTTTATTTTGAAATTATCATTTCGAATTCCTTTTTACGTTTGACGTTTCCAGACACAGCAATCATCAATCGTGACTCTGTGGTTGAATTACAATTAGAAATTGTTTGCGTGTTTTGCTGACAATTTCTAATTGAATTTCTACGGATAAAGATGGCGTGATAATTGGCCTGCATTATCCTGGAAAATACATTTTATTTTCATAGAAACTTGTGTCAATGTCAATAGTACTAATTGGTTAAAAGCCCCGTATAAATGTGCTTTCCGTCTTCGGTTTGGAATTGATTTATTTACGATCGCTTGTTCCTGTTCAATATTATGACATTGTAAAATTATGTTGGTATCGTACCGTGCAATTATCTCGTTTTCAGACATGCTAAGAAATTTGTATTACAGATTCCTTAATTATGTTTTTATACATGCAAATTCAACATATTCATGATATTTTAATCAAATGTAAATACTAGTATACAGTTTTACAAAGGAAGAAATAAGCTGTAAAAACTATATCCATCGCATTTTTGCCAGCGCTATGCGAGACTATATATCTTGCCCATTTGCTGTCCTTGTTTGCCTTTATTTGGTAGTAGGTTTGCATTACTCGACGTTTTTGGTTGGTGCAGATTGTTTAGGGGTCTAGTATTTATAGTAACATAACTGATTCTTTTTATATGTTATTTATTGCTAATACGATGATTTGTCTAAGTTTATTGACAGAAGTCCGTGGAAAGGCTGGAGAAAACCCCTTCACATCAGCATCCTCAAGTTATAATCATTAACATGTATGTCGAGGCATATGTCTCTGGTCGAGGCCAGTACTAAACTATAACACCGTGGAGTTTTGGAACATTCCTTATTTTAATTGCCTTAAGTTTGGATTTCCTGTATTGTAAATTTTGTACTAGGAAACACTCGATTTCTAAAACATTTTTAAAGTCTCACTTTGATAAACGCTGCACGATATGTGCGGCATGATTTAAATAACACGATGCAGTACCGTGTAGTTTTTCAAGTTTTGAGCTGAATATTTTTTATAATGTTCTATTCTTTGTTACAAGGTGCATGCAGCCGCATATATCTGCCCAGTCAAAGATCATAGTTTGTTGCTAAAACTGGTCATTATTTTCAATAAGCAATGAAACAAGGTATATGAAATCATTAAATTCCGTTTCAATGAAACTTTGGGGGAAAAGGAGCAGATATAGCACCATTTATATCTCTATGATAAACACATACTGATTTCAATATCCAATGTATTCCATAAAAGTTAATTTTAGAAAAATAAATGTATTTTGTAAACTTTCTAATTGAATAAGCAGCTTTTTTTTTATTTTCCAGGTTGTTATGATGTTTATCAAGTACTGTAATCTGATATGATATTTCACAAAAAGTGCAATAATATTTGACTATTGAGCTCGTACAAAATAGTGTTTTTGTAAATGAATAGTAAAAAACGATTAAAGTACAAGGCAGGTACTTAATATACTTGTGGTGAAAATCCAGTACTACATGATAATGGTACTTAAATAGTAAAATAATTTTGAAGTACTAAAAAGTACTATATATTAGTTAGGTACATTTTCAGTAAATAAAATTAAAGCTATACACACTTAAACTTAAGCAACAGTAGTTGTGTACACAGTTTGAGTAATATAACCACAGTTGACAGCTGCATCTTTGCAAACTGTGGATAAATGTATCCTAATCTGAATAACTTATACATAACTGTCTTGGTATTGCTTTAAGGTGTGAGATGACTGCGTGAATGATAACCTCTTGATATTCATTGTTGGTAGTATGATTGCTTCGTAACTGGTGTCTGTTTTGTATGGTGTTTTTTCTGAGGTCTTTAAAGGACAATTTCATCACCAGAAATTCTTCAATCATGACTAGTTTAAAATACCATAAAATTCTCAGTTTAATTAGTTTTATACACCTTGCTCCTTTCCACGTCGGAAGATAAAAAAAAAAGAAAATGGAGGCGGTTTTGGCCGTTCTGCCGGGTAGATTTGTTTTGGTTTCATGACCGATACATCAATCTGTATATTTTTTTTGTGTTTTTTGAAAATACTCATTTGCGTCCTATACTTCTTGAAGTGAACGTTCTCGTTGAAGGTAATCTAGAACGAAACAATTTTGGTACGTTTTACTTTGGTCCACGTTGGTTCATCAATTAGTTCTGTACCCATGACTGAGAAGTTTATTGGTGACCAGCCACGTATAAATGTTAATCTACCATAATGAAATAATGAATCTTTTTTATTGAAATGGAAACGTTTACCCTTCTTAAGAAAATAAAATTTTTAGTAATAAAAGTAACGTCACTTATGTCCAATATTTATGTCACTGTCCAAATATCTGCACTGTCGTAATAAAAGACAAACTCTCGCGGATCACAATGTTAGCTACTGTACTTTAGAACCTTGATAATTGTATGTAACAGGAATGCAAATTGTAACTTTCTGTGAAAATTTTAATATCGATTTAACAATTTTCAAATTAATTTTAGAAAAAGATCCAAAAGAATTCTGAAAACCCATTACAATTTTGTCAAAGGAAATGTTAATGTGTTCATTCTATTAATTCGTTTTGGTATGTTTTCGCTCCGCATCGAGGTCACTATACAATGAACGTGTGTTCATGGCAAAGTTCGTGTTTCATTCTGGACGAAATATCCGTGACACATCAAGCTCCATGCATATACTATTTTTATCTCATCACCTCTGTATTTTTCAGATACTGATTTATCAACATTTAAGCGATTATTTACAAATTTGAAAGAAGCTCTGTGTCTGAAGTAGGAAATGGGTTTTAAATTAACTACACAATAAAAAACAGACTTTCGACGATCATTTAATATTTCTTTATGTTTACTTCAGGTCTAAATTAAGTTAAGTTTCTCAGTGACGACTAAGGTTCGGAGCCTTTTATAGCTTACTATGCGGTGTGGATTTTGCTCCTTGTTGAATGTCGTACGGTTACCTGTAGTTGTTAACTTCTACATCATTCGGTCTCTGGTGGAGAGTTGTCTCATTGCATTGGCAATCATATCAAATCTTCTTATGCATATATAGACACCTCGATGTTACCTGATATATTATCTATGTATTTAGAAAAGTACTTTGTTGATGGACAAAACGATATTTGTCGTCATTGGCATAATAGCTCGATATCTAATTACTTTCAGTTGCAAGTGTGTTGTTCTAATGAGTATAAATAAAACCTCCTTGGTCGTGCAGAGCCCGAAAAAGGAGGAGTTTAATCCGTAGACGACCTGCTGTTTAAAAAAAAAAATATGACCCCTTGTATTTGAAGTGGAATTATGAGCCCTTCTTGTATATTTCAGTAGAATATATATAACCTACTAGTTCAGACGAATCCGTATGCTCGTAACATATAAGAAAATTAAGAAAATTAATAAAAGATAAAAAAAAAAAAAAAAACACTTATACAAGTCACATTAAACCTGAAGATCTGCATGGAAAGCAGTGAAAGCGTGAATTGAAACCTTTATTATCTTTTATTAATTTTCTTATATATATATATATATATTGTTGGGCTAAATTTGAGATGAAGTAGATATACATTATGGTGTTAGCCCTGTTATCCGATGGAAAACGTCTGTTGTAAAGTTGTCACATATTTAGACGTATATTATATATACAGAGAGAAGCAAAAATAGCTATAAGAGTCCCCTGTTCTCAGTTTCAAAGACTGTTTTATAAAGAAGCCGGGTTTTTTTACTTGGTTTAGATTTGAAGGATTCAGAAGGACCACTAGATTTCAGTATCAGAAAGATTTGGAAATATAGGAGTATCTATATTTAGACGTTGCGCACGATGTTGGTACTACTTAGCGTTACACAACGTTCCGCATAATGAAGCGATTTCAACGATTTCAAAGAACGTTTCAAGCGTTCAAGCTTATAATTGATGAGGTCAATTTACTGTTGTGAATTTGGTAACCGATTTCGGTTTGTCTGAAAATGCATAGTTTTACAAATAAAACTCAAAGTGGTCGTACACATATTTTTTTAATGAATATTCATTTATAGGAGTTGTTAGTCTTTCCAGGCCATAATTGGTCATTTTACTTTTGGCAGCAGTTCGCATTAATGAATCATACATTAATTTCCAAATTTATACAGATTTCTTTTTAATATAAATTAGATTTTGATTTTATTTTCCCTTTTTAATGCATGTTTATACCATAGATGTATCTATGGTTATACATACTCCTTTTGTTGCATTTCTTTCCGTTTCCGTTTCCTTTCTATATTTTATCATTTCCCGATGCTTTCTTTGTCGCAAAATTTCTAGGTAGTTAAACATTTTGGATTCATTTTTTTCTCATTTCCGTATTTTTGTGACATTATGTTTTGTTATAATAGCCAGCAATGGTTTTTCTCTATTTTATTTTGTTAACAAAAAAATTATGCATGTTGCTTTTGATGATTTAAAACTTGCAGATAGACAACGTTCCTTGAATAAAACAAATGTCATGAATGTGCTGAAAAAACTAAGATCCCGATATTTTTTATATCAATCTCATTTGGTCAACATTTGAATTTAAACTTAAACTTTTCCTTTATCATACATTGGTTATATTATAACTTATATTTTTATTTTCATTCGAATTAAACTGGAAACAAATAATTATGAAATAAAATTAAAACCCGAGCATGATATCAATTACGTTTTGCGAACGTTGGGACAAAACGGCTATACTTTTGAAATGATATAAACATCTTGTTGCCTATCGAAAAAATGTTAAACACTATATTGTTTAAAAAGAAAAAGAAAAAAACTTTTACCGCCAAGTTTTATTTTCTTTGATCTTACTATGCTTATCTAATATACAGCCGGTTAAAACCTCAATTGTTAAGAAAATACAGCGTTTTTTTTCGTTGGGACAAGATGGCTATACTTTTTGAAGTCATTGCAATAGAAACTATACGCATGGTTTCCGGCAAAAAATATCATGAAGCAGGAGAAAAGTAAAAACTTTCAAAATATCATAAATATTTTCCTCTCAGCTTTTCCAATTTCACGGTATAAATGCGCAAACCCGATATATGCTTACCTTGCATATGCTTGGACATTTTTCAGACCGTTTTCAAAAATAACATTTTCCGGTTTACGGTTTCAGTGATATTGATTTTGCTTTAACACGCGAATAACAATAACAAAAGCAATACTCTTGTGAAGTTTTACGATGGTCAGAAAAAATACTGTAGGAAAGAAACGGAACTCCGATCTTTTGCACACAAATGTAACGTTGGACATTACATTTTGTGTAAAATGGATAATTAAGTGTTATAATTCTTGATATTTTAAATTTCGGTTCCTTTTTCTTTATTTTCAAGTCTAATGTAATAAATTCAACCAAAAATCACTATATTTTATCAAACTGACCAGTCTAAGTATTTATTTTCATGCTAATCTATAGCAAAATGGAATTCGTACCAACATCGTGCGCAACGTCTTAAGCAATCTCATTTAAATATGTAGGGGCCACTATTATAATGCAGTAAAACGTGGTTTGATGAACTTTTGTCACGACACAAGAAAGAACGTGGACACTGGACACATCTTTAATTATGATTACATGTTTACAGATACCAATTTTCCATTAACAGATCATATTTCATCAACCAACCACGTTTTTAAATATGAGCCCTGCTTCTCCGGAAGTTAGATTTCTCTCAAGGAAATAAAAAGTATCGACTTGAAATGTTATACCGACCCGTACTATTTAATTACAGTAAACTTATCTATGGACAGACAGGTAGAGACACGTGCTGTACTAAATGGTCCAATATTTGCAGTGTCAGTCATTATCTCATGTAAATAGCTCAACTCTGTTGGCTTATGACAACAAAAGTCACAGGTGTATACAATGCTGTCCCGTTATTGAGTTAATTAATGCGAAGTTAATGGTGGCGCATTAGAGAAAACGATTTCCGTTTGGATGGGACGATCACCAGTCAAGATCATTATCCCATGGCTGATCTTGTTTGATTACCAAACAAATCGAGCGACTAATTTAATGGCAGCGGATGAAAATCAAATGTGAATCTCTGATCCAATAAATTTGTGTTTTAGTTTGATTGAGCTGCATTAACAACTGACAATGAGAATCCACCATAAAATTTGACATCCTTATTCATGTTCCCTACAACTTTCACCAGATTATGCATAGCTTTCACTGTTGTTTCCAATATGCAGTAAATCCTAGTCACAATACTTTATGACCCATCTTGTTAATTCTTCAATTTCGCAAAAAGATTAATTTTATGACGAGCAAATCGAAAGATTTTGGTAAAAAAGTAATGTAAGGATTAATTGACAATTTCTTGAAGATATAAATGTCACCAAGGGTTTTGTAAAGTTTTATATAATGTCATGTTTGATAAATGATAGAAAAACAATAGATAAATCTCGAAAAATAAACATTCATTTATGTGAATAATGTATACTCTTTGTGTAAAGGGGTAAAGGACATATTTTGAAGACGTATGTATTCTACGAGGAAAATATCTAATACTACTCATTTTAAAAGGCAGGAATAACAGCGTCCTCTAAAACGTTACAACTTTTGAACATTCGATATAATTAGACTGCGTGCGGTTTAATACCGACCGTTTATTATTTTGTCAATGGAATATAGGATAGACTTTTTTAAATCACTTTTAAAAAATAATCAAATATCAATCTCATTTGGTCAACATTTGAATTTAAACTTAAACTTTTCCTTTATCATACATTGGTTATATTATAACTTATATTTTTATTTTCATTCGAATTAAACTGGAAACAAATAATTATGAAATAAAATTAAAACCCGAGCATGATATCAATTACGTTTTGCGAACGTTGGGACAAAACGGCTATACTTTTGAAATGATATAAACATCTTGTTGCCTATCGAAAAATGTTAAACACTATATTGTTTAAAAAGAAAAAGGAAAAAACTTTTACCGCCAAGTTTTATTTTCTTTGATCTTACTATGCTTATTTAATATACAGCCGGTTAAAACCTCAATTGTTAAGAAAATACAGCGTTTTTTTCGTTGGGACAAGATGGCTATACTTTTTGAAGTCATTGCAATAGAAACTATACGCATGGTTTCCGGCAAAAATATCATGAAGCAGGAGAAAAGTAAAAAAACTTTCAAAATATCATAAATATTTTTCCTCTCAGCTTTTCCAATTTCACGGTATAAATGCGCAAACCCGATATATGCTTACCTTGCATATGCTTGGACATTTTTCAGACCGTTTTCAAAAATAACATTTTCCGGTTTACGGTTTCAGTGATATTGATTTTGCTTTAACACGCGAATAACAATAACAAAAGCAATACTCTTGTGAAGTTTTACGATGGTCAGAAAAAAAATACTGTAGGAAAGAAACGGAACTCCGATCTTTGCACACAAATGTAACGTTGGACATTACATTTTGTGTAAAATGGATAATTAAGTGTTATAATTCTTGATATTTTAAATTTCGGTTCCTTTTTCTTTATTTTCAAGTCTAATGTAATAAATTCAACCAAAAATCACTATATTTTTATCAAACTGACCAGTCTAAGTATTTATTTTCATGCTAATCTATAGCAAAATGGAATTCGTACCAACATCGTGCGCAACGTCTTAAGCAATCTCATTAAAATATGTAGGGGCCACTATTATAATGCAGCAAAACGTGGTTTGATGAACTTTTGTCACGACACAAGAAAGAACGTGGACACTGGACACATCTTTAATTATGATTACATGTTTACAGATTCCAATTTTCCATTTACAGATCATATTTCATCAACCAACCACGTTTTTAAATATGAACCCTGCTTCTCCGGAAGTTAGATTTCTCTCAAGGAAATAAAAAGTATCGACTTGAAATGTTATACCGACCCGTACTATTTAATTACAGTAAACTTATTAGCTATGGACAGACAGGTAGAGACACGTGCTGTACTAAATGGTCCAATATTTGCAGTGTCAGTCATTATCTCGATGTAAATAGCTCAACTCTGTTGGCTTATGACAACAAAAGTCACAGGTGTATACAATGCTGTCCCGTTATTGAGTTAATTAATGCGAAGTTAATGGTGGCGCATTAGAGAAAACGATTTCCGTTTGGATGGGACGATCACCAGTCAAGATCATTATCCCATGGCTGATCTTGTTTGATTACCAAACAAATCGAGCGACTAAAAAAAGCATAGTTGTTTCGCTTCTCTTCATATTTGTAAATGTATGTTTTTATAATTATGTTTTCTCCCTTTTTCTATACCATTGTTCAAATAAAGGTAAAGAATGAAGCATATATATGAAAAATGATATAACCAAACAGAAAATCTAAACTGAATTACATTTTTGTTTGTTTCCTTACATAAAGAAATTTGGCATTCAGATTACTCCAGAGCTCATTATATATTTTTAATGAAGCAATATCAGAAAGATTCTCGTATGACATTGGATCATCTAGTATTAAGTGTACCTTTTTTCCACTACCAGATAGGTGACACTCAGGCCTTTTGTTTGTGGGCATATTGCACGAAGGAGAACTTAATCTGTTTCGTGCTTCAAATCAAATTTAGATTTACCATACAGCCCTTGAAATATGTGCAATTATTGCAAATGCCCTATTGTATGCAGAAATTACTCTTAAAGGAGTGGTAACAAGCATTTTTAAAATATACAAAATGACCATTTCCATTCGAATACGATGACCTACCAGAATATAGACTCTATACTATCACTGGGTATAGTACTAACATGAGAACACGACGGATGCCACATGTAGCAGATATCTTAAGAATTATCTTAGTTTACAACTAAAATAATTAGCAAATCACTACTCTACGGTATGAAATTAAAAGAAAGTTCAGCAAATTAAAATACGGAAATAGTACGATTTAAATTGTTCCTGTCATAAACTAAGATATTTCTACAGATATTGTAATCTTGATTTTTGTTCCACATGAACGTTTAATTAACACTGCCGATGTAACATTTCGATCCTTTTTACCAATGTGACTGGTCAAGTTACATCAATCATCTTGATTACTGCGACAGTTTGATACGACTACATTGAGTACATGAATGACAAGTCTTCTGAGTTGATCAAAAACTAGCCATAAAGCAATGTTTAATCTAAATTGTGAACAGTTGTCTCCCATAGCACGATTCCTGTGAGAGTTAATGTATTGGTCACCTATAGTGGAGTAGTTACCATGGTACACAGTTTGTATATAGATGAGAATTAAGAAAAGTTAAATTAAAATTATATTGTGAACTCATTATATCCTACATGTACTGCTATATGAATTATCTATACGATTAAACATGAATATTAAACGGACTTCGTTACTAGTGTATAGACAGTAGTGAGCTTGTGGTGAAATATGCAATAGATATAGGAAGATGTGGTAATAGCTAGTTCCCTATATTAACGGGCAAGATGGATTAGATCCCGGAGACATAGTCCCAGAATAAACACACAGAATAAAGACCCGTTACACCAACATGCCTTCACTGAATTCATTTGAATTTCGTGGTGACCATGATAGTACATTGCATACTACGTCTTCATTCACGTGCACGAATGATACGATTATTGTTGTTTTGTTTCTATATTTCGGGGAAAATTTGCTCCGTTTATGATACGTAATTTCTGAATGACCAAACGCTTAGCTACTGTGTAACGTTCTGTGTGTTCGTTTTATAGCATGAAAACACTAAAAGAGCTAGGAATGTGCAACCCATCATAAATTATTGTAATTATTGTAATGGATCAGTATAATATTATGAGATCCTTATTATAAGTAACTACGACATTGAAAGAAATTAAAAGTAGTTCCTTAATCATCCGTATAAAAGCGGCTCATGTATTTTATTTTATCCTTATATTTTTCATAATGCGGTACAAGATAATTGTGTTGCTGCAGTATAATATTTCGACACAACTATTTGAAATTCACAAAACATTTATTTAATTCTTTTGACCAAAGATTTGTAAACTATACAAATCCTTGTTTTTACGTTCGTAGTAACATAGTACATTCCATTGTCAGTCACCTGTGTCAATTCACGTGCACACTACGATTGTTGTTGTATTTGAATCTTTCGGCCAATGAAATGAGACGTTACAAGTTGTTTGTTTGTGATACGCCAGAATGTTATCAATGAACTATCAATCGCTAAACTTGACTGCATTTCACTGTAGTAAAATTCTTAACAAGCTTTTAAAATATTTTGTTTGATCAAAAATATATTTGAAATTTTTCGTTTTCTCACTTGTCAAATGGTACTTAAAGTCTGAATATTACAGAGACCTCACAGTGTTAACTTTACACAACTTATTCACACCCATGTAGTCTTTGAAACAATTAACATTTTCGTCATTTGAACTCTGGTGCATAGTTGTCTCATTGGCATTCATATCATCTTCTTATTTTTATACTAATACAATATCATATCTCATAAAATTTTATGGATTGCATACTGATCGTTGTTCGCTTAACATTTAGGTTGCACTTTGATTATAACTGTTACTTTGTCTATATCTCCATAGAATATGAAATGATCTACACGTGCAGTTAACCCTTTAAACCCAAGGGCCAATGTTTTGTATCTAAATAATTAAGCTTCCTTTTACTCAAGTTCGTACCGTAAGCAAACTGTTCATAAGTATTTTCCATTTTGCATGACATTGAAATCTCAATTCGATCCATGTTTACTTTTCCTTGATTTTTTTCTTATTCATACAATATTCCCTTCGTATATTTTACGGACGCCATCACGAGTTGGTTGACCGTTATGGAATATCCGTTTCACAGATGACAGCGGATATTTTCCAATTGTCGTAACTACAATCCCGTCCCCTTTCCCCTTTCCCCGAATGTGACCTACCGAATTAGACTTATTACGGTATGTACTAACATGAGGAACACGACGGATGCCACATGTGGAGCAGAATCTTAAAAGAATTATTTAGTTTAAAATAAAATAATTAAAAATCTCTTGTACAGAAAAAAAAAAAAAAAAAAACACGGAAATAGACGATTTCTATTTTCCTGGGTCGTAGCTAAGTTTTTAGCAGATATTGTAATCTTGATTTTTTTATCATGAACGTTTAATTAACACGGATGCCTGCTCCTTTTTCTTGACCAGTATAAATGTTAGGCGAATCTTTGAACGACTACATTGAGTACTGAAGACAAGTTTCCTGTGTTCCAAAGAGCTGCCATTCGAGTTGTTTAACGTGCACAGATTGTGACTTTCTCCCAACACATTCCTGGGAGTTAACGTGCACCTATAGTGGCGTAGTTACCATCGACACAAAACTGCAATTTACTTGTACATATGAAATTTGCAAATTACTAAATACATGAAAGGGTTAATTTTGACGCTCATTATACAGAAAGGAATAATTTGGGTATTTATCCACAAAGAAAATGTTTCATCTACGAAAAAATGAAGCAGGTAAATTCACATTTCATTTGTAAATTTTTATAAAAAGCTCTCTGAAAAAAGGATTGAGGAGACACCTAGCGGAATTCAAAAACAGACAATACTATAGCTTAAAGAAAACCGATGAAAAGGCAAACTGCAAACTGCAATCCACAAAACACTACACAGAAATAAACATTGAGCAACAATAATCAAAGAATTGTTTCAAGGGTATTTAACACCCATCCATTTCCATAAGGCATCAGATAAAACGTCCCATTCTGGTCGGACGTGACTGTGTATTTATACATTCAACTCAGCCAAACGGACGCCCCTTTTTAGTATGAGCTGAAAGCCGGATGAGAGAAATCCAGGTATTACCATATTTCAAAATTCTGTTAATCAATGGGTCTATATAGATTAGAAATGGGAAACAATTTTAAAATCTTTTTATTCTGCCTTATATTATTTTTCATCTCCGCCTTTCTTCTTTTTGGTAGCCAATTATACATTGTTCCAGTTTGCTGATAAATATTGCATTCTGTGTCGATTACTTCTCATGTAAATTTAGAATAAAAAATTTCGAGACCAGAAATCTCATGATTGGTTTCTGAGACGTTTAAGATAATTTCCAAAGCTCTAGATAATTTCAAAGTACTAAATTTCCAACAAGAAACCAAAAAGAAATTTCGGAAAAGCTACCGACAAAAATAAGAAAAGAAGATATATAATAATTCCATCGTATACATGATCATACTCTGTTACTATACATTGTACCAAAGAAGTTATATCTAATATAACCCCTAGATTGTACGTGCTAATGAATCTAATTAGTGTCACATTACACAATTGTAAGAAAAGTTTCTTTACTATAGAATATGATTTTTATTTTCTAAATCGGTTAAATCCATTACTCTTATAATACACTTACCTTCAGAATGTATCCAGTTGGTTATCTTAATAAAGTTATTGGATCTCGGCAGATCATAGAACTATGAATAACGTATAATATTTTATCACGAAAAATGTTTAATCTAAATTAAGAACAGTTGTTTATAGCACGATTTTGTGAGAAACTTTATGTATTGGTCAGTTATATTGGAGTAGTAGCTTGGAGTAACAAGTTTGTATATAGATGAGAATTAAGTAACAAGTTAAATTGAAAATTATATTGTGAACCTATATATTTATATCCTACATGTACTGCTATATGAATATCTATACGATTAAACATGTGAATATTAAACGGACTTCGTTACTAGTGTATAGACAGTAGTGAGCTTGTGGTGAAATATGCAATAGATATAGGAAGATGTGGTAATAGCTAGTTCCCTATATTAACGGGCAAGATGGATTAGATCCCGGAGACATAGTCCCAGAATAAACACACAGAATAAAGACCCGTTACACCAACATGCCTTCACTGAATTCATTTGAATTTCGTGGTGACCATGATAGTACATTGCATACTACGTCTTCATTCACGTGCACGAATGATACGATTATTGTTGTTTTGTTTCTATATTTCGGGGAAAATTTGCTCCGTTTATGATACGTAATTTCTGAATGACCAAACGCTTAGCTACTGTGTAACGTTCTGTGTGTTCGTTTTATAGCATGAAAACACTAAAAGAGCTAGGAATGTGCAACCCATCATAAATTATTGTAATTATTGTAATGGATCAGTATAATATTATGAGATCCTTATTATAAGTAACTACGACATTGAAAGAAATTAAAAGTAGTTCCTTAATCATCCGTATAAAAGCTAGTAAAATTCTTAACAAGCTTTTAAAATATTTTGTTTGATCAAAATATATTTGAAATTTTCTTTTCTCACTTGTCAAATGGTACTTAAAGTCTTAATATTACAGAGACCTCACAGTGTTAACTTTACACAACTTATTCACACCCATGTAGTCTTTGAAACAATTAACATTTTCGTCATTTGAACTCTGGTGCATAGTTGTCTCATTGGCATTCATATCATCTCCTTATTTTTATACTAATACAATATCATATCTCATAAAATTTTATGGATTGCATACTGATCGTTGTTCGCTTAACATTTAGGTTGCACTTTGATTATAACTGTTACTTTGTCTATATCTCCATAGAATATGAAATGATCTACACGTGCAGTTAACCCTTTAAACCCAAGGGTCAATGTTTTGTATCTAAATAATTAAGCTTCCTTTTACTCAAGTTCGTACCGTAAGCAAACTGTTCATAAGTATTTTCCATTTTGCATGACATTGAAATCTCAATTCGATCCGTTTACTTTTCCTTGATTTTTTTCTCATTCATACAATATTCCCTTCCTATATTTTACGGACGCCATCACGAGTTGGTTGACCGTTATGGAATATCCGTTTCACAGATGACAGCGGATATGTTCCAATTGTCGTAACTACAATCCCGTCCCCCTTTCCCCTTTCCCCGAATGTGACCTACCGAATTAGACTTATTACCGGGTATGTACTAACATGAGGAACACGACGGATGCCACATGTGGAGCAGAATCTTAAAAGAATTATTTAGTTTAAAATAAAATAATTAAAAAATCTCTCTTGTACAGAAAAAAAAAAAAAAAAAAACACGGAAATAGACGATTTCTATTTTCCCTGGGTCGTAGCTAAGTTTTTAGCAGATATTGTAATCTTGATTTTTTTTTTATCATGAACGTTTAATTAACACGGATGCCTGCTCCCTTTTTTCTTGACCAGTATAAATGTTAGGCGAATCTTTTGAACGACTACATTGAGTACTGAAGACAAGTTTCCTGTGTTCCAAAGAGCTGCCATTCGAGTTGTTTAACGTGCACAGATTGTGACTTTCTCCCAACACATTCCTGGGAGTTAACGTGCACCTATAGTGGCGTAGTTACCATCGACACAAAACTGCAATTTACTTGTACATATGAAATTTGCAAATTACTAAATACATGAAAGGGGTTAATTTTGACGCTCATTATACAGAAAGGAATAATTTGGGTATTTATCCACAAAGAAAATGTTTCATCTACGAAAAAATGAAGCAGGTAAATTCACATTTCATTTGTAATTTTTTATAAAAAGCTCTGTGAGAAATAAGGACTGAGGAGACACCAAGCGGAATTCAAAAACAGACAATACTATAGCTTAAAGAAAACCGATGAAAAGGCAAACTGCAATCCACAAAACACTACACAGAAATAAACTTTGAGCAACATTAATCAAAGAATTGTTTCAAGGGTATTTAACACCCATCCATTTCCATGAGGCATCAGATAAAACGTCCCATTCTGGTCGGACGTGACTGTGTATTTATACATCCAACTCAGACAAACGGACGCCCCTTTTAGTATGAGCTGAAAGCCGAATGAGAAAAATCCAGGTATTACCATATTTTAAAATTCTGTTAATCAATGGGTCTATACAGATTCGAAATGGGAAACAATTTTAAAATCTTTCCGTGTCCCTATTTATTCTGCCTTACATCATTTTTCATCTCCGCCTTTCTTCTTTTTGGTAGCCAATTATACATTGTTCCAGTTTGCTGATAAATATTGCATTCTGTGTCGATTACTTCTCATGTAAATTTAGAATAAAATTTTCGAGACCAGAAATCTCATGATTGGTTTCTGAGACGTTTAAGATAATTTCCAAAGCTCTAGATAATTTCAAAGTACTAAATTTCCAACAAGAAACCAAAAAAGAAATTTCGGAAAAAGCTACCGACAAAAATAAGAAAAGAAGATATATAATAATTCCATCGTATACATGATCATACTCTGTTACTATACATTGTACCAAAGAAGTTATATCTAATATAACCCCCTAGATTGTACGTGCTAATGAATCTAATTAGTGTCACATTACACAATTGTAAGAAAAGTTTCTTTACTATAGAATATGATTTTTATTTTCTAAATCGGTTAAATCCATTACTCTTATAATACACTTACCTTCAGAATGTATCCAGTTGGTTATCTTAATAAAGTTATTGGATCTCGGCAGATCATAGAACTATGAATAACGTATAATATTTTATCACGAAAAATTGGGGGATTTTATATATACATAATGTTGAATGTAAATTACTCACGGTTTTTATTTAGTCTAAATTACGCTTTGTGATATTTTAGTGATCTCTCGATGTAAATGCTAGTGAATAACGTATAGTTCATCCGCTTTTTGCTGGAAAATCAGTAAATGCAAATAATGAACTATAAATTATTAAAGTTTGTTTTATTCGAAAACTAAGATAAACTTTGTATTAAAAGGTGGAAAAAATAATAACTTGTTGGTATACAGGGTTTATATTAGTAATGTTGAGTTTTTAGAAAACTATAATTAGTCTTTCATCATGTTCATGTATAATCACAGTTGATTCCAATGTATAGGAAAGATACTATAGGATACTTTATCTAAGCTTAAGTATGCAATCAGTGGATCATTTTGGTCGTAAAAAGTAAATTTAAGTCCAATATCTTTATTCATTTAAGCAATTTTGTTTCACTAATGAACCATTTAACTGTACGCCCCTCCAATTTGCAGTCACATAAAACATGTACTGCCGTGTGTTTTATTTAATCATCGTTTTCACTCATTGGGGGTTTATAAGAAAACGGAATTTTAGTATAATATATTTGTTCAGTACGTCGACCCCCTGTTGAAATCGCTATCCTTTTCTTGGGAAAATGATTGTACGGACTCACCAATCCGGATATTAATCTTATAATGAAAATGGCGGGAGATTTTGTCATCAACACACAGAGAATCTAATGAAAGAAATAAAATATTTAACAGCCATTCATTGCTGATGTTAAGACACAGTGGGAAACGAAGAAATTGGAGATCCTTGCCTTCGCTCCTGAAATTACACTATCTGTTGGGTTTTTTTCTTCCTTAAGCATGAATGTCACATACAATGAACAAGCCAGATATAATTATACCGCTTTATTTAGTCTCATTATGATAAATAAATTAAATAAATTAATACTAATTAAAGGCTGATATTGCTGTCTAGTGTTTGTCGTTGGTATCATACATAGTGTGGATGTTCTCATTTCAATTTTTGCTTTTCCAAGTGGAAGTTTTTGAGAAGTATATAGTTTTCTTTCCCGCAGATGTAAGTTTAGTTATATTTTGTTGAGGGAACGCAAGTGTTATTGAGTTCTCTCCTTTAAAGCTCCCTTCGCTAAATAATTAATAAGTTGATGTAAGACTGAATTAGACTATTTTCTGTTTGCTATTGTATTCGTGTTAGAAATTGTTTCCTTCATTCTTTCTCTGATACACGTTGTGCGTCTGATCACTACATTTGTTAACAATAGAAGGATTTCGTTTTTATATTTTTAGGTTTATTCTTAATTTTTCTACAACGAAAACTGATCTGATAATAGTTTTGTTTGTGAATTGGTATTTTTTTTAGGGTAAGACACTTTTCACATTCACGTATAATGACCTTATTAAATAAGAAAATAACAAATTAATGACGCTGGACCTCATTGTAACAAATAAATCGTTTGTTTTAGGCATTTTGTGATGATTGATTATTAATAATGGCACACTGTAATTCTCGGAAGAAAATATTTTTTTGGGGGTCTATATATAACCCCATCCTGAGCATTTATTGTCGAATTTACCAAAAAATGTATTTACGCGCAGTGTTGGATACATGCTTGAGGGGGTGACACACTTTTAGGGTGTTGAATACACGGGGTAAAAAAGTGGGGATGTGGGATATAGGGGTAAACTGAAAAAGACGGATCTGGGGGAAAAGAAGGCAAAACAGTGGTAAGTGGGGAAAATTACAAAAAAAACAATGAGCACCCTTGTATAACCTCCTTATGCTTGTAACTTTTCGCGACAATACTTCTTGGCCTAGCCCTTTCCCTACAAAAAAAAACCATAGACCATCCACGAGTCGTCAGGGCCGCCATGACCCAAGTGACATATTAATCGAATATTTTCTCAGAAATATATTATAATTTATTTGAGCCTATAAAGTAGTTATTGTATAATTAACATACTCTTTTTATCCTTTTTTCATATTCTGAATTCATATTTTCTTTTAAGAATTATTAAAGCAGGAATAACAAAATTATATTCTATTCATTTGTAATTTCATTTTATCATTTTCTAATTTCTAATTTGTATTATCATAATTATTATTGTTGTTGAGAAATAATAATAATAATAATAATATTTGTTGTCATATTTCAACTCACATACATGGTGTTTATTTTTTTTTTAATCTGTCTGTTACAAGCAGGTGAGAGAGAGAAATTGTATTTCTCAAGTTTCTTCTTTACATAATTCTCTTCTTCGGAATTTTTGAAAAACCGAAAACAGATGTAACACAATAGTGACACGCGCACCTGTGTCTTTGAACATTTCTCGCACAATGGCGAGAGAAACATGGATGCCACAATAGTTTGTACGGCATGCCAATAATATACTTTTATTAGTCCATCAAAACTGTTGTATACCATCATAAAATGTGCGGTGAGAGTTACAATCTTATCGATCTAATCTCTTTCTTTAACAATCATAAAACCGCTTGATATTAACACCTGTCGAAAAGCAAGGAGCCGCACGCGACTAAATAGTGAGAAAAACTTGTCATTCACCTCGTCAGCTTAACGATTTTATGTTATTGTGAAAATTATGATATCAGTGTATTCACTTTAATGAAGTATTTGTGCATTAAATTTAACAAAGTTCCACCTTATTACACTTATAATTAATACTGTCAGTTTTAATTAAATAGATTTATAATCCCGGGTTTGAAACCAAACCCTTCCCGACATTGATAGTTTTTTCTTCTTAAAAAATTACATGAATATGTTTTAAACACATTTGTCGAACAATAATTTTTGAAAAGGATTAAATGTGAAAATTTTAACTTAATAAATATTTTCCATAAAACAATCATTGTTTTTGATTAAATATATTTATTTTAGATGCATCCGTTTTTGGAAAATGAAGAACATAAAAATATATTTGCTTTCAAACCAGGATTCGTATAGTACAATATAAATTAATCTTTGTTTCAAACAATAAAATAATTTTACTCCAAAGCTGCTTTAATTTTGCAATTATCCTTTTACAATTTCCTATATATACTAATTATTTATCTCAATGATTGCATGGACTTCGAGTATACAATCTGGCAATATGCCAAAGATGAAATTTTACATTTGAAAATAAATTCAATACAAAGCATCTATTATTTTCCTAATGCATAAATTCTAAGAGATAGTTTAAAGTTTGTATTCCTTTATTTAACAGATTCTTTATTGTACATGAAATGTTGTACGAGTCTTAATTTCTAGAATTATAAATATACGTACATTTATTGAAATAAGAATTTTTAAACTATCCTATAACACAGTAAGATTTTAAAAGAATATCTAGAACTAATCCTAAAGAGAGGACAAAATGAATTTCTTTTGGAGTAAGGTGTTATAGTTTAAAATGGTATGCATACCGAGTATCATTAGCACGCATCTTAATTTATATAAAAAAAAAGGTCGCATTAACATATACTTAACGATAATTATGGATATTTATCTTCATTAAGAGAAGTCGATTGACTTTCCAATAGTTCATTACTATTGATATTGGACGAAATTGAAAGGACATTTCTCGGTTTGGTATTATTGTCAACATTTATTGTGTACTTGAACAAACACATGTATACAAAACTGTAAGTTTTTCTTGTCATATTTCATTTCATATAAAATATTGTTCCTTTAATGCAATATAAAGTCGTTATTTACCTTAAAACGACAGAATTTTCACAGTATTGGAAAACCAGCGTGAAACTGATAGCGTTGTCCACTCATTTTCAAAGAAAGGTCTTAGCCAATCAAATGACGAGTTTTGCCACATTCAAGACACTTGACAGAGAGTGTTAAAAAGCAATTGGAACCAAAAATCAAGCGCAACTCGTATTTCTTGATTCGACTGATATGGATGGTGTTAACAACTCCTCTTTATATTTTCAAGAGCCACTTGCCAAGCCACCAAAAACAGGTAAGTTTTCTCTTTTTTCTTTTATTTATTGATAGGAATCGGATTTCAGGTTAATATTTCTGTACAATAGCAAGTGACCAGTGAAACATCAAAGGTTTAATTGGAGAATTAGACCCAGTAAGGCGGTTGGTTCAGCTTTTATTCAATTTATTTGCAAGAAAATTAAATCTTTGGCTCTCTCTTCCAGATTGTTTAGAACTAAATCATCCAAATTTGATTAAATTTCAGGCGCGCTGTGCCAATATATTATTCTGATTTAGCTAACTAATATAATTAATTATTACTCGTTAGTGACTATATTGATTTTCAATCATGATCTATATGTCTTGTTAATTTCCAGTGGAGTAAATTTACACATTGTTTTAAGGACAAACAGCGGCACTATTATATAATTTACTATATTCTCATTGCCTACTATTCAAAAGAAGGTTTTGTTTAGATTTTATAATTTTTCTTTCCGTTTATTTGAGTTTTGTTCTTTGATATATACTACAGTAGTATTATTTCTGCAAAGAAATATTATTAACAAAAGTAGTCATGTTATAGTAAGTAAAGTTTCTTGACAGATTTGATTTTGATTTTAGATATTGAAATAGATTAAAATACCCTTGCTAGTTTGCCTTTGAATGAAAACTGTGATAGCCAAACCATATAAAATACATTTTGTACCAAAACAGTTTTATCATTCTCTATTTATCATTGATGGGATAGATTTCGATATGAATAATTGGTGAAAATGTTTGAAAATTGCAAAACAGTACATTTATTCATGTACGTTATGTTGATACGAATTGAATTTTATATTAATTTATACTTTGTTTAAATTACCGTTATATGCATATGTATACCAATGAAATTAAAATTTAAATATAATTTTAGATAAAATTCAGCGTTTAATTTAGATTTTAAAAGTGCACGTTATAAAATTGCAAAACATAAAATAATAATATGGACATATTTTAAAGTCACGATATCTTCAAAACTATATTGGGTTTTTCAGCATAGAATGCATTAAAATATGTAAAGTTTTCGCACACAGAAGACAGCTTGAACATATTGTAATTTGTATATATATATTTTTTAACTTTATTCACTTCTGTTAGAATTACAAAATAATAGTAAAAATAAAACTATTTATAATGGTGATTATAATTTTAAACATATTTTTAAGACGGATTATTCAACTTTCGTTTAAACCGTGAAAAAATAATGTGACGGAATCTTATGACTTTTCTGAGTTAAACATTTCCTTGTTTTCGAGGCAGTATTTGGATTTAAATATTTTGTTGGATCCGAACTTTTAGAAGTAAGCTTCACGCCTTCTTTTCCAGACTTGAAGCCCACAATGACTAATTCTCAGATGTTGAACAGAGGGGATAGTGACAGCGGATCCTCCAAAGAGCCTGACAGTGGTTCAGAAATAGACAGTGAGAGAGCAAAACAAAAACGTCATAGGACAAGATTTACACCGGCCCAGCTGAATGAACTGGAGAGAAACTTTGCTAAAACACACTATCCTGATATTTTCATGAGAGAAGAACTAGCTTTGAGAATCGGTTTAACAGAATCATTGTACATGAAATGTTGTACGAGTCTTAATTTCTAGAATTATAAATATACGTACATTTATTGAAATAAGAATTTTTAAACTATCCTATAACACAGTAAGATTTTAAAAGAATATCTAGAACTAATCCTAAAGAGAGGACAAAATGAATTTCTTTTGGAGTAAGGTGTTATAGTTTAAAATGGTATGCATACCGAGTATCATTAGCACGCATCTTAATTTATATAAAAAAAAAGGTCGCATTAACATATACTTAACGATAATTATGGATATTTATCTTCATTAAGAGAAGTCGATTGACTTTCCAATAGTTCATTACTATTGATATTGGACGAAATTGAAAGGACATTTCTCGGTTTGGTATTATTGTCAACATTTATTGTGTACTTGAACAAACACATGTATACAAAACTGTAAGTTTTTCTTGTCATATTTCATTTCATATAAAAATATTGTTCCTTTAATGCAATATAAAGTCGTTATTTACCTTAAAACGACAGAATTTTCACAGTATTGGAAAACCAGCGTGAAACTGATAGCGTTGTCCACTCATTTTCAAAGAAAGGTCTTAGCCAATCAAATGACGAGTTTTGCCACATTCAAGACACTTGACAGAGAGTGTTAAAAAGCAATTGGAACCAAAAATCAAGCGCAACTCGTATTTCTTGATTCGACTGATATGGATGGTGTTAACAACTCCTCTTTATATTTTCAAGAGCCACTTGCCAAGCCACCAAAAACAGGTAAGTTTTCTCTTTTTTCTTTTATTTATTGATAGGAATCGGATTTCAGGTTAATATTTCTGTACAATAGCAAGTGACCAGTGAAACATCAAAGGTTTAATTGGAGAATTAGACCCAGTAAGGCGGTTGGTTCAGCTTTTATTCAATTTATTTGCAAGAAAATTAAATCTTTGGCTCTCTCTTCCAGATTGTTTAGAACTAAATCATCCAAATTTGATTAAATTTCAGGCGCGCTGTGCCAATATATTATTCTGATTTAGCTAACTAATATAATTAATTATTACTCGTTAGTGACTATATTGATTTTCAATCATGATCTATATGTCTTGTTAATTTCCAGTGGAGTAAATTTACACATTGTTTTTAAGGACAAACAGCGGCACTATTATATAATTTACTATATTCTCATTGCCTACTATTCAAAAGAAGGTTTTTGTTTAGATTTTATAATTTTTTCTTTCCGTTTATTTGAGTTTTGTTCTTTGATATATACTACAGTAGTATTATTTCTGCAAAGAAATATTATTAACAAAAGTAGTCATGTTATAGTAAGTAAAGTTTCTTGACAGATTTGATTTTGATTTTAGATATTGAAATAGATTAAAATACCCTTGCTAGTTTGCCTTTGAATGAAAACTGTGATAGCCAAACCATATAAAAATACATTTTGTACCAAAACAGTTTTATCATTCTCTATTTATCATTGATGGGATAGATTTCGATATGAATAATTGGTGAAAATGTTTGAAAATTGCAAAACAGTACATTTATTCATGTACGTTATGTTGATACGAATTGAATTTTATATTAATTTATACTTTGTTTAAATTACCGTTATATGCATATGTATACCAATGAAATTAAAATTTAAATATAATTTTAGATAAAATTCAGCGTTTAATTTAGATTTTAAAAGTGCACGTTATAAAATTGCAAAACATAAAATAATAATATGGACATATTTTAAAGTCACGATATCTTCAAAACTATATTGGGTTTTTTCAGCATAGAATGCATTAAAATATGTAAAGTTTTCGCACACAGAAGACAGCTTGAACATATTGTAATTTGTATATATATATTTTTAACTTTATTCACTTCTGTTAGAATTACAAAATAATAGTAAAAATAAAACTATTTATAATGGTGATTATAATTTTAAACATATTTTTAAGACGGATTATTCAACTTTCGTTTAAACCGTGAAAAATGATGTGACGCAATCTTATGACTTTTCTGAGTTAAACATTTCCTTGTTTTCGAGGCAGTATTTGGATTTAAATATTTTGTTGGATCCGAACTTTTAGAAGTAAGCTTCACGCCTTCTTTTCCAGACTTGAAGCCCACAATGACTAATTCTCAGATGTTGAACAGAGGGGATAGTGACAGCGGATCCTCCAAAGAGCCTGACAGTGGTTCAGAAATAGACAGTGAGAGAGCAAAACAAAAACGTCATAGGACAAGATTTACACCGGCCCAGCTGAATGAACTGGAGAGAAACTTTGCTAAAACACACTATCCTGATATTTTCATGAGAGAAGAACTAGCTTTGAGAATCGGTTTAACAGAATCACGAGTCCAGGTATGTCACCTTAAATCAATAATTATATTTATTCCAGATTTATTTTTTAATTTCCAAATTCCATTAACACCATTTAAGGAATTTGGACATATATTTTATGCATATCTGTATATTCATTTATATATTAATGCATCGCACAGGTGCAGTCTTTGGACAGTAACTACAGGGTCATCGCAGAGGAGAACCTTAAAGCCAATAAAAATAATGATAAAACATATGTATGAATCCCATGTTGATGGAACTTTAAAATCTTTTTGAAGAAAGTAAGAACTGAAAAAGTAACATTTTTTTTCTAGTTTTTTCGTGCATTAATTTGAATAAAATAATTTCATACGTTGTTAAACAAGTCCAAAGTTCCATATTAGTTATTTAAAAACTTTACTTTTTATAGTCTAATCTTAATTAATTGCAGTAAATTTTAATAGTAAGCGGCATGGTCTTTTTAGATGACAAAATAATATGAGTTTTTTTTTATGATAAACATTGTTTTTATGATCTGATCAAAAGAATTTAGTCTCTTTTATTCTGTTATTTTTGTTAGCGGCAAAATAATATTTAATATGTGTCAAGTTAGAAATATTGGTATCAAATTTTGGAGAGTGTTGAAAATTTGCATAGGAAGGAAATTTGATCAAATAAAATTGTTCCAATCAGATTTTATTTCTTTTGATAATTTTGATGAATGCGTTTTTGTTTCAATATATGATATTTATCTATTCATTTAACCATGGAAGTATTATATTATAATAATACTTCCATGAGTTAACTTAATAGGGTCAAATATTAAGGTGTTATGGTACTAAATACTATATGAATTATACGTGCCGTGTGAATAACATAAAAATATATGAAAAAAAAAAGAAAGATATAACAAAATACGATAAACAAGGCAAATATATCAAATTAATTTTTTTTTTAAATGGAACACAAAATTAAACAAAAATATAATACACATAACATAAAAAATATAATATACTATAACATAACAGTGTGAACTAAACAGCCATCCTTCACATTAGAAATAATAATTTCTGATGAAAATGACGAAAGGGTTATATAATATTTATCAAATTATCCTTTTTAGACAATTAAATTACAAACTTGCTGCAAATAAGTCTAGCATTTAATTGATGATTCAACTATGGGAGTCTATTAGTTCCAGTTCAAATTTATTTTTTTATTTTTTCATTGGTTATTAATTGTGTAAATTTATTATTAAACTATAACTGCTATATTTCAATTTTAATTAGAGACATTTAATACGCACAATAACGTTTAGCGTTTTAGACAAGAGACACTAGCAAGGGTTTGTATAGTGCTATACAAATCCTTGACCCCTAGTAAACCAAATCCTTTAAAATTAGAAGTTTGATAGCCTAAGTACATGAGTGGTTCGTACCCTGTGTCCTGTTATTTATGGCTCGAGTGGTTTTTACAATGAAATATATTTAAGCAAATATACTATTTTAAATACTTCGACATTTTGAAAAAAAAAATCATTATGTACTGTCTGTCTATTGCATTTTATTGTGAATATTTTTGGACTAAAGCCTTGTTTATTTCAGTTAAACAATATAGAAAACATTTCTTTGAAGTATACCGACACATTTCGTATCATTTTAAACAAAAATGACCACAAATAAAAGTACATCAATATTTAAACATGCCAACAGTATCTATTATTATGTTCGAGACTTTGTCCGTTTCAGTTTATTTGACATTAACCGATTCGGACCTTATAAAAGGTTTTATAAGTGCATTATCCATATAAAATAGATTATTAAAAATATCTACCGTAACTCGAACCAACGGTTCAAAAGAATTTTGAAGGCTTGTCAAAAGCTATTCCAGTCCGAAATTTCTAGAAGTATATACTCATTTGTTTATGCTGATGATGATATTTAGTTTCGTTTTATGTATAGAAACATTCTGGAAAATTGTTCTGGGAAAAAAAAAAAACTTTTAAAAATATACCTCTGGGAACAGTCTTATAAAATAAGATAGTTGGTTTTTTTTTTTAGTATTTTCATGATCTAGAACAATTTTGACCGATATCTTTTATTTGTAATGAATATAATAACATTATTTTAATTATAACACACCTGTTAAAATTGATTTGTATAGCACTATCATTTGTCTCCTGTTTGTCTAAATAGGGTTTTGATATATAACCGTCACACGCAAATTAGACACCATAATTAACATACAGATTATATTATATCCTTAAAAGAAGCGGACTTCATTTACATTTGACACCCAGATAATTACACTATTAACTTTTCTCAGCTTCTTTCCATAACGAAATACACACGAGAATCTCCAATTTCATCCGCGTGTGGACTGAAATATTAGCTGGAATCCTCTAGGTTGTAGCATTGCGTGCGAGTATATTCGATTGTCAGTGAAAAATGCAATGCGGGTACGTCAGCACTTGTCCCTCGGTGGTCGCACTGTACAGAAATTGATGACTTTACATGTTTGAATGAAATGACACGAGAACTCAGCGATTAAACTTACATATTTTTAAAACAAAAATGAAGGAAAAATAATTGGTTATCTATAACAATGGAATTCAAAGAGTTTCATGAATAACAAGAAGATAATTTTGTAACCTTTTTTATTTCGGAAATTCTCGCTTTCAGGGATTGTGTCCAACTTTTAGCAAAAAGTAATGACATTTATCTCAATGAGACCTTAAACTTCAAAGCTTGATATTGATATTGACTATTTACACACATTACAATTAATTGTATTAGCATTTAAATCTATTGTAGGTATGTTATATTTGATTTTTGATTTCAACACTTACTAACCAATATTAAAAGCCGTTTATTGACCATCTATTAACTAATGGAATGGACAAAAACAAACATGGCCACATTCAGGAAAATGTTACAGAAAACGATAGTCTTTTTAAATGCCGACATTGGTCAAATAATTTTTGTGTTCCTTAAATGCGTAGGTTTACGGATAAAAATAAACCGAACTCACCTTTTGTTATGAAGATAACATTTTATACACTTCAATGTTCTAAAATACCGACTTTGATTCGTTCGAAGTAATTCTATGGGGTTACACTCATTAAGAACACGAAGAGTAAGAAGTATAAATGTACAAATAAATTAGTACAGATAGAGCTAAATGATAAAAAACAAAGCAAAAATATGGTTCACACTAAAACTGTCTATTTTATTGTAAGCCTTGCCGCAGAAATTTGCAAACTTTTTTCCTGCTTCATTAGATATGATAAAAAAGAGAAAGAGGTTAAGTTGACGTAATTTTAGTTAAGCAACCAACAATCAATCGTTATTTTAGTTCTCTAATAATCTGATTGTGATTTATTGAAATAAACCGTATGATATATTTCCCGGCGTATACACAACAGCTGTTTCTGGGTTAACCGTCATCAGCTACGCCCGGAAGACAAAATAAAGACCATAACATTCACAATGACAAAACGGAACATAGAAAACCATGATCAAATTCGCGTGATGAACTTGCAATCTTAGAGTTATGAAATTACACAATTTTATGAACTTGAAATTTACAGCGAATACTTAAGCACTGTTTACTGGACAAAATGTACCCTTAAAGGCCAATAGTCAAACAGCAGCGGTACCGACCGCAGTGGTAGTAAACATGTTTGATATGATTTATGTACACACAAAATGTTTTATTGTATTTAATTATAAAAGAAGAAACTTCAATTATCAGCATCGAAAGGCACTGTAATTTTGTATGTTGAAATAGCAGATAATAATAATGTTTCCGTTTCAAGAATTTTACGATTATAAGTATGCATGCATGCATACATAAACTGTAAAAGAATGGCGATGGAAATTGCATTGTTGGAAAAATACATGAAATGTATTACCCGAAAAATATAACAACATGAATAATGGAAGCAGGAAATTCCAAACGGGAACGAAAATTTGCATAAATTTACAATAGTGAAGGATAAACGTCCCAAATGTCAGCCAAAATCGCAACCGTCTTAAGCGTCATCATTCACTCTATATGACTCTAATTAGAATTCTTTTGCGTGTTTTAAGACCATGTGCAGATTGGAATGAAAAACAATACCATGGAGACAGAATCATAACGTGTCTCCATTGTTATCAATTTTAGACAACTGTATGTCTGTCCAAGACTACATCATGACACGAATTGAAACAAAGGTCATAAATGATGTTTATAAAACAATATGGCGTCACTGAATGGATAGGTAACAACCGGAAAGGATAAATTAACGCTCGGTGTAGTATTTTTTTTTTTGCGGAAGACGAGAGTGCCATTAGCACATAAGAGATACCCACGACATCTAGATAACGTAACTTCCATGAGTTGTTTGTTTTTTTTTTTTTTTGGGGTGGGGGTGGGGGGTGGAGGTTTCCAAGACGAGGGAGTCATTAGCACATTAAAGATTCCAATAACATTAAGATTATGTGACGTCTGTGAAACGGTTCCAGATAGTAAGACTACATTGCGTAGGACGACATTTGTTTATGTTACAAAGGTTTTTATATTTATTTACATCTATACATGAGTTTTTAGGTATGGCCAGTCAATATAAATGTGTTTTTATAATGTTCTACGCGCATAGAATATAAAAAATGGTTAAACGTTTGACAAAGTGAATCAACCTAATGTTGCCAGTTTTCTTATTTTCGTTGGTCTTGTATTTGAATTAATCAAAGCTCACCCTAGTGTGGATTTTTTTAATATTTTTTTGACCTCTTTCGATCATTATTTTGTTTATAATAGAGCAAAATGATATGACGAATATTAGAATTATAGAAAATTATGAATGAAGACCATTTACTATGTACTAATATTTTTATGCAAGTAAAGCAGTATTAATAAGATTTATTGCGGGTAAAGTTTATATAAAGAAATCTTTCATAGTTGCAAAAAGAATTCATAAATTGTATTTTCAAATTTTATACATATGTAATAGAGGTGCACTTTATTTCATTTAATATTAATTTTAACTAGGAACTCATTGATTGTCAAGTTAGTACATGTACGATATATAGACATAAAAAAAACATCACATTAAATGTATGATCTTTTCAGGTTTGGTTTCAAAACCGAAGAGCTAAATGGAAGAAGAGGAAGAAGACCACAAACGTGTTCCGAACACCTGGGGCTCTACTACCTTCACCCGGATTACCTCACTTTGGTTCTATGAATGATGGTCTTTGTGGTTTTCATCCATCAGATACTCGCTGGTCTGGGATGTCAAGTATGTCCGGAATGACAAATTTAGGAGGATCTATCAACGGAAATCCCCTTACTTTTCCGTCATCTTTACAAAGACAAGGACTTGGACAAGGATTTGGATCACAAGTATCAATAGCAGGCCTGGCTGATGCTGTTAATGTGTCACTTGGTAATAACCTTATGCCTAATGCAAGTTCTATTTATAATTCCAACTATGGAGTCCAAGTTGCGAGTTGTTCTTCACCCCTACAGTCAAATTCAAACTCGCCACCGGCGATGTCAAATACACAAATGACGTGTGGAATGCAAGAGATAGGAGAGGCTTGGCGAGGATCAAGTATAGCGTCATTACGTCGGAAAGCACTAGAACACACTGTTACCTTATCAGGATTCCGGTGAAATCTCAACTTTCCGTAAATATTACCGTAACATTTTATTTCTGTATATATTCATAGATTCAAATGACTTCTATCGTATAGCTAAGGAATATAACAGTGAAATTTGAGTCGAAATTACTCAAGATTTTGTGGTTTATTTTTCTGTTCACAAATTCCCTTTTATTTGTAATTTACGGAATCGAACTTAAAAATACAAGAGATGTTTGGTGGTTACTTGTATATATATATAAAGTATTTGACTACAATAATTGTAAAACATAGTTAAGACTAATATCAAAAATAATGGTGCAACTTTTAGCGATCTTGCCGACATAGTAGAGGTTATCATTTTTGTGATGTAAAGGGTACATACATCTTTTGAGATGACTCTTACAAATGAATTGTAGTGCTATAAATATGTTTGTCGTTCAATGTATGTGCTAAAGGTATTGTAAAATTCTGTATCAATGATAGTCAAATAAGCAGGAAATATATCTGCATACATTTGCGTCCTGTAATTTATTTCCATATAATTCGGTTTTTATTTATTTATTTATTAGTTAATGCAATAAATGGTTAGCGGATATTTAGATAGATATAATACATGATAAGTGACAAAAACGCAAGCCGCTGAAAATTTTCATTTAAATCAAATTGAGAAAATACACAAACAGAGATAAAGAAGTGTTATATATTATACATTGTGGATTTTTACCAAATATCATTTTTACCATCACTAATGACACCTACACTATTGTCTTCTTTGTTGTAAAGATATATATTGTTTTTGAAATATTCACAGTTTGTCCATAGGAAAGCTTTTAGGGCTAACAGTGGAATAATGCAAATATTTGTGTACATTTTGGAGAACATAAAAACTCTTAGAATATTTTCACATTTCCAATATATATTTCTGTTTATATCTGTGCCATGAGGTTTTGTGTATATCTTGTTTAAAACGATATTTGTAATTTACTCAGTAGGATCATTGTTTTAATAATTGTTTTCTACTGTGTAAAACTGTAATAAACAATTGACTATAGAAAAAAAAACGTGTTCTGTGTCTGAAGTAATAGCCTGTGCATAAATAGGAATGTAGGTTTCCCTTAACTAGAATTGGTACGTACGGAGAACCGTTGCAGTATTATATTGACTATAACATTTTCATGGACGAAGGATATATTTACAATACGGGAAAACTCCAGTCCCTGCCTAGGTTTTAGTTCGTTCGTGTTATTTCAGTCATGTGTCTTTTTGTGAATGGTTGTATTATAAACTCCCTTGGAATCTCGTATTTCGCATCCATACCGAAGTTCCGTGATAATCCGTTTCTCCAGGTCCCATCTAATTGCAAACCCCGTACATGGATCTATTGCGCCCAGGAACTTCTTGCTTCCCCTTTTTATAGTATGATAGAGTAGCATGCGAATCGGAACTGGACACTGCCCGTGCCGGGGAGTTTGATCTCATTTTACACACACAAGACGAAGTGATTACTAGTATGTCAGAAAGTAAGGCATGGTTGCATGGGAAAAACAACACGTTGTCTGCATGGAATATCAATTTTATATGGGTAATATCACCTGACCAAACGTTTTCAGCTGGATGAGGGTTTTCAAGATGGAGAAGTAGACGAATCTTTGTTAAAATCATTCCGTTTGCTAAATTCGCCTTCAGATGCCAAAGAAAATGTCACGTGATACGACGATTTCAACTCCACGTTGAATATAATTTGCCTTTTTCAACCATATATCGTAAATAATAAGTATATTGTTATTTTAACACCTGTCTAACACGTTTAGTGGTACTCTATATATAAAGCAAAACAATATAAACGTCTACCACAAATTCAACGTCTATTGTTTCATCTTGTAAACCATTTCTGAGTACGTGTTATGCATATATTTAAGTTTGATGAACAAATCTCTTGTTCAAAAGGCTTTGCATGAATCGATGTCTTGATTTGAGTTGCGGATAAACAGCCTTATTTAGGGACTTTCTTTGTGATCGGAAAAGAAAACAAATATATTCGCTGCTGTATAAGTAAATATGAAAAAAAAAGTTTCAGAAAAGAAAATGATATTTAACTTGCTTTAAATATGATAATCACTAGGTGTTCAATATTGACAAAAGCCGTCTTAGTGTTACAAAAACAAATACACAAAAAAGAACTCTTGGGGTTTGAACATCCTTAAATTTGTACTCTGGCATACCTGTAACGAGAGGGAGTGACTGTCAAAAGTTTTGACGGAAATGAGAATTTTTTTTCAAAAAGGTGGGACTGTTAAAAAAAATCATATGAAAGTATACCATTGCTCTGTTTCTTACATCGCCTGCATGTGTAGAAACCTACCGAAAGCTGCATTTCCACCTTTCTCGTGGTTGGCCTGAACTGATACAGGCACGAAATGTAGAATGATTAAACCAGTTTCATGTGTGCACAAACCTATACCTGCCATATATCGTAAAACAAACAAAAAACAGTGAAAAAAACTTACAAACAGGATGACCATAAACACAAATGTCATACTTTACCCTGCTGTCTACGTGACCATAAACACAAATGTCATACTTTTACCCTGCTGTCTACGTGACCACAAACACAAATGTCATACTTTTACCCTGCTGTCTACGTGACCATAAACACAAATGTCATACTTTTACCCTGCTGTCTACGTGACCATAAACACAAATGTCATACTTTTACCCTGCTGTCTACGTGACCATAAACACAAATGTCATACTTTTACCCTGCTGTCTACGTTACATAATATCTACGCGTTAAAAATAACTTGAAAAAGGTCGTATTCTAAGCCAGACTAGTATATGGGGTAGAATTGTGATAGCCAAGACGTGTGCTCGCTTGCTTTGCGATCTCAAGTCCTCCTTGACTATTCAGTATTTACATTCCATACTCTAACTATTACTTTGTGTTCAATATTGGCAGAGGCGGATCTTCGATTTTCGACAAAAGGGATGGGTTGGTGGATGAGCATCCGATTTTTTAAATTTCAGTAAAAAGACTGTTGTGACAAGTTTAATGTAACTGAGAACATTATAAGAATAAGAATATGTAAATAATTATAAAAAGTAAAATCACAAAAATACTGAACTCCGAGGAAAATTCAAAAAGGAAAGTCCCTAATCAAATGGCAAAATCAAAAGCTCAAACACATCAAACGAATGGATAACAACTGTCATATTCCTGACTTGGTACAGGTATTTTCTTATGTAGAAAATGGTGGATTAAACCTGGTTTTATAGCTAGTGTAAGTGACTGCACGGATTACGTTAATGAGAAAATCACATATCGTATAGTAAGAATGATTTTCAAAAAGATGGGGCCTTAAAAAATCCATTGAAAGTATATAGCACTATTTATTTCTTAAACAGCCTTTATATATATGTATAAACTATAGGACAAAAGTCTAGAAATCTCAAATTGGAGTAATAAACCATTACCATAAACGAATTTTGTATAAGCATCGAAAAGATAGTTGAATGAGTGAAGTTAATATTAATTTTCCAGAGTACCTGAAGATATTACAAAATATTGCCTTACTTCAAATCAAATCATCGTTTAATGTTGTTTATTCGTTTTCATTGACTTTTGTTGAAAAGGTTTTAACATTTATTGAATAAGACACTAAGAACAAAAGTGAATATTGCAATACAATTTAAGTAAAGTATACTTCTACGCATTTAATCGGTTTGTCTTACCTGCAGCGTATCATTTGCTAGAGGCTGGATTTTCTATGTCGATGCTTTAGAAAGACATTAATTGTTTTGCAAAATACTTTGCTGCATAAATATATTTGTTTAACCCCGCAACATGTTCATGTACCCTTTCAAAGTCAGATATATTGGATATAGCAAAGTTTTAGGTTCTTTTGTTGTTTTTTCGTTTAGGGAATTTGGTGTTGATGCAGATTCTCAAACCTTATAGACACCTGTCTTGTGTTGTAAACCACGTATGTTGACGTATATACTCAACACCTCTTTCTTTTCAGATGACGCATTGCACTGTATACTTCACATTTGAACAAAACATTTACATCACTGTCCGTTGGTCTTTTGTGGATAGTTGTCTCATTGGCAATCATACCACATCTCCTTATTGTATATGTAAGCAGACAATAAATTCATGTGCATATCCGAAGTCAGAAGTTTCGTCGGTGATTGTCTTTAGTGGTGATGTCAGGTCTTTGGTGTTTTCTGTTTAATTTATTAACAAATTTCATTGACGATGGGACGATTTTGAGCTTTTTACATTGTACTTAATGATACCCGTCTCTGGCTATCATTGAAGACTACAAATTTTTCCCTCTAGAATGTCTTGTGATATTTTTTGTCGTTGGTCTTATTGACGTCTACCCGCTTTTGTTTTTGTTCATATTCTATTGAGGTATAAAAAAGCAATAACCTACAAACCCTACATCTGCGTTATATATTGATTATAAGTATATGGATGGTATATACTTGATATTTACTTCAGTACACAATATGCGGTTTTTTCATCAATGGACAATCTGTGGTTTGTTTTTTACATCAATGAAAAAACTGTGGTTTGATATTTAAATCAGTTCACAGTTTGCAACTTGATACAGCAGCATTCACATGTAAACATGTTTATTCTCGTCATATATTCGGTATGCACAAAGCCAAGAACCAATAGTCCAGACTGAGTGGATGTCTTCTGTTGCTCTGTAACGGAGGTATGATATTCATTGAAGTATACTCTAAACCTACTGAAACACTCCTGACAATATCGGTCCCAAAAAAAGCTGCCACCCCGTTAATTTTACTTTTAACATTTAATTTCAATAAATAAAAAAATGATACTTTCAGTAATAATGTAAACTTGAAGCATAAATGTTTAGACCTGCAAAAAACCGTAAGGCAAACTTTATTTCTTTCGAAATATTTTATTCTCAAGTGAGAACCTTTGTTTGAGCAGCTTTGTAAATCAAAATCTACATGTCTCTTTGAACATTATTTGCAATGGCCCATCAGTTGTAAGGTACGGCATGCACAAGTTGAAATCGCTCACGGTTGGATAATTAATACCGGAATTCTAAATGCGATAAATCCCTGATTTCCGGTGCAATTCATCAAACTTTAATAGCCTCTGACAAATATCCATTTAAATATTTTGGGTCGTGAAATGATATTAACTGTTTTATGTGAGCTATAAGTTGCTGTCGTAATTAATCTTAGAAGCTCTTAAAAGTCGATTCCTGGACCATTATTACGATAATAACTTTACTAATAATATTTTATTGGCTAGAGTGTATTCTTAGCACTTTGTGTCGTGGCAGACATATCTAAGTGTCGAGCGAATGAATCAAAAACACATCTTAATCAATTCTGATGTCGTCCTGCACGTGCTTATTTATCAAATTACTACTCGTGATTCTTTGGTTATTTTTTTCTTCGAAAAATTATTAATGTCAGAAAGCACAGCAAAAAAGGACAGGAGTTGTATTGCAGAAATGAGGACATCCTGGGTCTTCAAATATTTTCAATTATAGTTGGAAGGAAGACTGCAGATAAAATAGTAGGATGTTTTAAGAATATTTAAACGAAAAGCATTTTTATTAACATGTTATATATGTAATCTTCAAAACTTATTTTATATATTGGATATATTATGAAAGGATTAATTGTAAATACAGAAAAAATTTTAAAATGAACTATTTCTGTTTAGTTGGTCTGCATGAAGTCTGGAATATCTAACAGTTTAATTGATTTGGAAATTTAAAAATAAATTTCATTGATTGACATTCGAATACTGCATTTCCATATTTAACAATCACCCGCTTCCAATGGAATGTTATGTAGTGAGGGGAATATGAATACTCAACGCTCTCAGTCATAAAACTTTACGCGGTACTCGGAGTACAAAACACCAATTTCAGAATTTTGATTGGTTGATTGCTGAGTCTTGAGTACGATAATCGTGCTCCAAATTTTTATGACCGCAAGGCAATGACTATTCGGGTTAGACACTTGCCCTTTTCTTCGTACGCCCAAGTGCTTGATAGCTTAAACTTCATATTCGTGTATTTAATGTTTTCTTAGGACAATTCAATAAACCGAAGAATCGATTTCATGAAAGAATTACGAAATGTTGCATATGCAACCCATCTACATTTGTATAACATGTTGTAAAGTTATTCTTTGTATAGTTTTACAACTGGTAAAAAAAAAAACAACCGTTTTTTCATTCATGTTTTATTTAGCGCCAAACATAGTCATGAAACTTTTGATCAGTTTTTCTGTCTTCAGAGTTGGATGATTTATTAAAAAAGTGATACAATATTTAAAGCCTGAACTCTAGAATACAGACAACCCCTGCAGATGCCTCGTCTGATTTTTCAACTTGAAAGTGTTTTTTTATTTAAGATTGTTATATTCGTAAATCAATCGCTTCAATACTTTCACGTACAACTGTTCCTGAGTTCCCGTATGACCGATTTATTTGAAGAAAACATTGTTACTGCTTCCGTTCATTTTTATTTGTATTTTATTTTATTAAAATAGAATTTCTTCAAATACATCTACGTGTTCACATACAGAAAAAGTTGCATTATTAAATGATATCCACAAAAGCAGTCCTTTTCATTGTCAACTATAAAGAACTACAAATCAAACTTGGTGTAATAAGTTAATTCTGAATCGTTTAAATAATAATAAGGTACGTATAGTATTATCTCCCTTCGAACAATTATCCACCAAAGTTCAAATGAGGTAGGTGTAAGCAACTAGTATCGTTTTCATAACAGTGTGGACAAGACCATATCTTGGCGCGCTCAAATCACCGATTGACTGGGTCAGATTAAGTGAACGTTCGTCTGTAACGCCCACTTCACGTCGTACTTATTATAGACATTTAAACTGTGGGGTGGCCAAAGGTTCTCAACGCCTGAATTAAATACTTCGAAAAAAAATATTACAGGAATAAACCCTGTATTTTGATTAATATTGAATACTTAAACATTCTCTACCGGCGTGTAATTTTTTATGATATCGCACGTTCTTTCAACATTAAAATTAATTTAACCAGCTTTAAAAGTTACAATGCACGTGTTGGCTATTATCTTTTTCGGACGTCAAACCGATTTAATAATTGCGGTTGTCTAATTTTTTCACTTAGTATTTTTTAACTTTTATCTTGTCTAAAATTTTATTTTAGAACGAATGCATGATCAACTTGCAATTACAAAAGATAGACAAAATATACTTTCGTACGGTCTTTTTCGTACTTGCAAGATATTGGACAGTAAAAAGGTATTTGGACTAAGCCTTAAGAAATTTGCGTTTACTTTATGTAATAGGTAAAATGTACTGTTTGGTGTATAAAGGAAACAGGAACTTTTCTGTACTTGTGAAAAACCCTTGGCATCAGAAACGTATTCATGATTATGCACAGACTACTCTCCTGTGTGTGTGTTTTTTTTTTTTTTTGTTGTTGTTTTTTTTTGGGGGTTCGTGCACATACCTGAACATTACTTTTTTAATCTCAGGGTCAAAAATTACGTCCCTACTTTTGAATGTAAATTGACAATTAAGTTTTTTTCCCTCTTTTTTCTGAAATAAAGTATTTTTTTCCTTTTCCAAACTTTAAGAATCATTTTTTTTGTTAATCGACCCAACTTTCACACACGCACAATAATGGACGGCAGTTTATAGAAATTCATAACATCGTTGACATGGACACAATGTTTGATTTTTATTTGTTTATTTGTCCATAATATGCACTCTTTTCAAGAAACGAAACAACTATTCGCAAATATGAGCGTATAACTATATATTTATAAATCGTGTTCTGTAAATGTAAATACAAATGAAGAAAAAGTAAGAAAAATATATATAGTCCATCATGCATTGCAAATCATTCAGTGGATTGGTCAATCGCAAAAAAAAGATTTATTTGTAAACAAACACTTATACATGCATTGAAGGGAGCATAAGTATACTAAATAATATAAGGAAATGTGTCCGACTTGCAAGTTAAATGCAGCTATTTGTTGATTTGAAAAACGAATTGACGGGTCACAGCAATTACATTTAGAATTGTACTTACTTTTTTCAATTTGTGTTTCAGTATCTATCCAGGAATTGAATATGTTCACAATAACTTTTATATTAGAGTATTTATACGAGAGCACCCAGTTTAAAGGTTATTTTTACACTGTTACGGGTTAGGTTGACATAATAACCTGTACATTATCACATGTTACAGTTGACTAGTTTAGTCTTGTGCACTTGATTTATTATTCCAAAACAGATGTTCTGTGAACATATCATTAAATTCATGGATAGATATTGAAATACAAAAAATAAGTGATCGAGTACAATCTAAATTGTAAGGGGGCAACCATTCCTGATTCAGTTAAAATAAGGGAGGTGATGGATGTACAAGCCTTTGAAATCAGCATGAAAAAAAAATAAAAATAAACATTTATGCAGAATTATATGCGTCCTCATATAACAAAAAAATAGTTGTATAGACCAAATTCATTGAAATTACCTGCTTCGTTTTCTTTAACTGTTCTCCAAACGGATCCTTAATACAGCCTATGCGGGTACTTATGACATATGACACCTGTATATCTTAGTTCAGAGTTAAACTTGCTATTTATATCTTTGACTTCTGTTGCTAGGTTTGAAAAAACAGGATATAAACATACTTTAGTCTTTAATAATAAAATATTGGCTGCTCTACCAATCTGAACCCATGCGCGTAGCTACATTTACGTCAAAACGCCCGGGCGTGCACACAAATTTTGAAGAAAAAAATATTTTCATCCAAATAAATTAAAAGAAATGACTAAAAGCACATGTGCCTTGTAATTCTTTCTTCTATGACTTGTGATTGAAGATAAAAGACAAAATGACGAAATGTACTTTTTAATCAAATTGTATCATGTCATATATTTGTTTATCAACCCATTGCGACGGGGCTTAAATCAGCAACCCAAACCTTCTAGCTCACCTCTGAATATCCCTAGATATTCTAAATCACATTTTATTTCAAAAAAGTGTTTTATTTCTAGAAATAGATCTTCGTGTTTTTCATATCCATACAGAAAAAAAGATAACAGAACACAAAATCATATGCTGTGAATAAAATGAACAATTCGGCAAAGTACATGTTCTCATACTGCATTAAAATATTTTTGTTAACAATTTTGGTTCTGAGGTTGTATTTTATAATACAAATAAAACAAATATCATTGGTGAACATTCTTTAGTATTTTGTGTGCAATGGAAACGAAGAAAGTACAAAAAATAAGTTCTGAATTGGAAATAGAGCACAAAACGGTTTGTTTAACTTGAAAACAGAAGTGCTGAAATTATCTCGTTTTGGAATATGACAAATTCGAGGAGGGGATGACAGATAAGCCTCCTGTGCATTATAATTCAAAAATTGTATTCAGATGAGGATGCATGTAATTGATCGAAAATGGGAACTTTTCTTGTAAACAATGAGGTACATATGCAATAATTCACAATAAAACAAAAGATAAAAAAGGAACGCTCGATTCCACAACAGTCCGTTCCACCACCCCTACAACCATTAATTATAAGGTACTACCCGAGAATATAATTCGTTACTGACCACAATTTGTTTGTGACGATGTTAGAGAAAGTTAAAACCTTCAAACACATATTTATATAAAAATAAGAAGATGTGGTATTCGAGTGCCAATGAGACAACTCTCCACCCGAGATCAAATGTCGTAGAAGTTAACAACTAAAGGTCACCGTACGGCCTTCAACCATGAGCAAAATCCATACCACATAGTAAGCTATAAAAGGCCATGGAATGACAAATGTAAAATAAAAACTTTTCAAAAGAGAACACTAACGGCCCAATTTATGTACGAAACAACAAATATGATATACAGCAACAAACGACAACTACTGAATTACAGGCTCCTGATGTGCAATTGATTGGGACAGGCGGCACGGCACATACGGAATGGGGCGGGGTTTAACATGTTTGTTGGCGCCAAATCCTCCCTCTAACCCGGGACAGTGGGTGCTACATATACAGTCCATCGTTGTAAAGGCAAAAAGACCTTCTGATTTAAAAAAAAAGTTTGTTCCTGATCATGTATGCAACAGGAGATTGATTGATTGCTGTTTGCTTAACGTCCAGTGGCATTCATTTCCTGTACTAGTATGTTAAGGACGAGAACACATTACGATAAATACAATAGGTAATCTATCGTAATTGTAATTGGGGAAGACCAGGATGAAAGATGAGAAATTTGGAATGTTACTGAAAAAATGAGGGTACAAAAAGAAAACAATAACAAAGATCGTTCAATAGCACAATAACCAAGACAAGCCGTGCACATAAGAATCATGAAATCTTTTGTTTGGGAGAAATTGTACGAATCAAGTTATTTTTGCGCGTTATTTCTGAATGTTTATGTATGCATTGCTGAAAACCATTCGAAGCGGTACGGGATTTCCATAGTATTAAAATGTTTAAACTCAAATCTTAATACAAAACCTAAGGGTTAGGATTGGAAGCATACATTAATACACATTTCAAGAGAAAGGACCAATGTCCATAGTATTTATTTCACCATCGGGGTCGTTTTTAAAAATCCCGGGATCTTCACTGAATTTCACTTATCATAGCTTCATGTATGTATTAAGGATTTTCATGTCATACTTCTGAACACTGGCTTACCTGTAGTTTTGATAGATATATATGGGCAAATTTGGAATAAATGTCTCAAAAATGAATAATATATCTGAAATGCACGTACGGTAGAGCTATTATAAAATGAACATTCAATTTGACACAATTCTTTACATTATTTTCCAACGGTTATATTTGATTCAGTTTAAATAAAATACCTTTACTGTATAAACTTATTTTCCTTTATTTCACGCGTTCTTGTTAATAATATCATACGGAAAATAATTTACATGTGACATCCTTCATTTAAAATTATATACATGTATATATAACACGAGTTATTAATAAAGGACATGGGAGCTTATGCATGCCCTTATATTTTTACAGTTAGGGTTTTTTGCTTGTGAGAGAGCTGTCTACATATTCCATTATATTACAGTTTCTGTGTAACTTGGTCTCTTGTGGAGAGTTAACTCATTGGCAATCACACCACATCTTCTTATTTTCATATTTACTGTAGGGTTTGTCACTTAATTGTGCTGTGTGGATGCAGTAGAATGTGTCCCCATGCCTGTAGTGTATGTCCTTATGTTTTACAGTTAGGGTCTACATATTCCATTATATTACAGTTTTTTGCTTGTGAGAGAGCTGTCTACATATTCCATTATATTACAGTTTCTGTGTAACTTGGTCTCTTGTGGAGAGTTAACTCATTGGCAATCACACCACATCTTATTTTCATATTTACTGTAGGGTTTGTCACTTAATTGTGCTGTGTGGATGCAGTAGAATGTGTCCCCGTGCCTGTAGTGTATGTCCTTATGTTTTTACAGTTAGGGTTTTTTGCTTGTGAGAGAGCTGTCTACATATTCCATTTTATTAATGTTTCTGTGTCATTTGGTCTCTTGTGGAGAGTTGTCTCATTGGCAATCATACCACATCTTTTTCTATATTATCTGTGATTTTCTTAGATAAATCCCTGAATTAAAATATAGCTGGATCCACCTATCTTTTTAACAATCCATTATAATACTTATTATTTTATGCGACAAATTGCGTTTTCTAAGAAGGCCAAAATAAAAAATATCGATCTGAAGAACATGTTTTTCCGGATTTTTAGTCCATGACGATTTTAATTTTACAATCACTATTGACAAAATAATCAAAATGTTTTGGTCTGTGGACTGATCAGACATTGTCGACAAAGCAGAATATCATTTATACTAACATACGACAACTTAAGTATTATCTGTAAGTAATCGTTCAGGTATGTTTGATTGTCAGTATAAGACATAAGACATTTTATTCACTAAAGCCCCCACATGGGGTATGTTAGTACAACATTTTTAACAAACAATAAAAGTGTGAACATATTTACATTAGAACAACATGGTAAACAAAGGTGCAATAATTCAATTCAATTCAATTCAAAGTTTTATTGCCATATAAACTTTACAGTTTGTGACATATAACAACAACAAAAACAAATGAAGACAATAACTAAGTAACTCAATATATATATACAAATTCAGGTAAATATTAAAGGGTCCCCTGTCCTCAGTTCCATTGACTTTTTTATAAAGGATCCTAGTTTATTCACTTGTGTTGGTGTTGATGGGTTAAGTATATATATAACTTTGTCATTGTCAGTGAGATTAGCAAATGAATTATGTTAATGCAATTAAAATATGCTAATCTAATATTTGAATTGTGAGAACAATTTATTAAGAAATGTTTCTCATCATCTAGTACTTCGCATTTTTGCAAAGTCTCTCTCATGAGGAATTTTAAAATGCATTCCTTTTCAATAAATAATGAATGATCACTGATTCTAAGTTTTGTAATTAATTTTCTAAATTCAAAGTTTGAGTTAGAGAGGTAAGGTTTTATCAATAGATTTGGATCAAGTCCTTTATAAAAATTTAATTTACTTTTATCATCAATAGATCTCAACTTATCCATCAACAGGTTGTTGTAGTATGAGTTTATTTGGGGTTTAATATAGTTTTAATATTTTTAATTGTTTTAAATTATCACAGGTTTTAGTCATAATTAATACTGATATGTGACAGGAAGTACAAATTATAGTAACATGATTAAGCACATGTATTAAAAGGTTTTAATAACACTTTTGCAAAATTTTGGTATTCCAGTAAGTGTAAATAAATCTGATGTATTCATCAGTTCTTTAAATTTTAAAACATTTGGGTATAAATAATGGTGGGTACATAATAATAAATCTGGGTTACTTCCCTTAGCATAGGCATTAAAAATTATATAAACTAATGACTTTTAACCCTCTTGATGCCAGATTTAAAAAAAATCAACGTTATGGCGTTGCCAATAGACCATAACATTTGGACGTCGCCAGTGCCAAATTCTTTTGAGGTCGTCTTTTCAGACGATTTATTTATATTGATTTAGCAAGTTGTTTTTCTACGCGAATGGCATTCATTTATAAAGGTAGACCAGAAGAACATGATGATGATTTATTGACCGATTAAAATGTTTCTATACAAATTTCCATCTTGTTGGACTTGTTTACGAAGGTAAAGTTAACTGGTAAATTTTTGAATATGTACAATTTACGTGTTTATAACTGTTGATAATTAATTTACCCATTTATTTTTTCGTCTGGTAAGTTTTCCCTCTTTTATTATGTCAAAGCCAAAAGGCAAGACCATGTGTTAAAAGACACAGAATTGTCGGAAGTTTATTTGGTCATAATTTTATCTTCGATTGTTTTTGTGTTCTACTGATGTGAACATTTATAATAATATTTTGAAAACTAATTTGGTTAAAATATATAGCAAATTTCAGGATAAAAAAATAATTGTGTTTATATCATCAGTAAAAGAGAACTCTTCAAGGATATGTATAACCATATAATCAAATAAATATGTGATACTTTTTCTTCTATTGGTACCAAGTTGATTGAAATCCAACTAAAAATGACTTCAAAAAATTTATTGAAAACACATAGTTTCTTATGTAATATATTATAGCCAAAAGTTGTACGTGACGAATACTTCTCGCCACTGTATCAAAGGGGTTTTTACCATCTTCTAAATGGGTAATGAAGGGTCAGTTATAATCGTTTATTCTTTCCATGTTCAAAAACTTTTGTTCTAAGTAATATTTTGATATAACAATGACCGATAAAAAAAGGAGGCGAGTATTGTCAGGAATATTTCATCCCGCAGCATTGTACTGTGCTGTCTCAAGACATGAACCAGGTGAGCAGTAGTCTTTTTTTTTTTATACATGTAAGAAATTTGTTTTCTTGCATTTAATGTTTAAGGATGATTTCAGTAGACTGGTTTAGATTTATTGAAACTCGTCTTGACTCGGGACTACTTACTATATGAAGTTTTAAATATATGCTTGCCTATTGTTTGTCGACCTCTATATGTCATTTTTTATTTATTGTGTCTATTGATGATTGCTGTCTCTTAACGCAACACAAAATATTAAAATTTTCAACTCTTGTATCCAGAGGTGGATTTAGGGGACAGGGGGCCCTGGCCCCTACTTATGGAGCTACATATTTGTATATGGTTAATAAATAGACTTCTAACATGTTCTACTCAAAACGTTGATATGGAGTTTTTGAAAATAATGTGCTTTTATTTAAAATGAAGGACATATGAATAAAATGTGACGTGCCACACGTGGTTACGGAGACCAAATGACCCGAAATAACCAAAACGCAACTAGAGATTTGATTAAATTGACGTTTCCAAAACACTGTTCAATTCCTTTAATAATTGCTGATAGTCACGAGCCTATGAATATTAATACTTTTGTAAATAAATGAAAGTGGTGCTGTCGATTTTATGAAAGTATGAATCATTTTATACAAATAGGCCTTATGATGCCCTGTACTTGGTGCTATTTAAAAAAAAGTAAAATTCTAGAATTTGAGTGCACGAAGAACTTATAATTTTATTTAAGACTAAATTCATGATGTTAAAAATTATGATGCATGGACTATTTTTTAAAATGCATTAATTTGTGTTTATATAGGAACATATGGAAATTGATAAGACTGCAGCTAGTTGACAACTATTTGTTAAAAATGCGGCACGAAATTGTAACATCGAGATTATAAGGATTCTTGTTGTTTGTATGAAGATAACTTGAAGAATTTAGAAACACCTCATTCGTTACTAGTATTCCATATATTCATAACTAGTAATTATATAGACAGTATTTATATGTCATCTTCTGTTTAAGTTGACGTAGACCAATGCAATTTTTTCAAAGACTTAAAATTTTATGTCTACCGTTTTACCGCTGATTTCAAACATTATAATAATTTCGCTTTTGTTTTATATCATTTTCAGGTAACTGATTTGTTTTTTGTTGCATCTCGAAAAGAGAGATTTAAGTGAATATGTCATTTTACTTGGCAAAGCAAGCAACTTCGACAAAGACTTTATTTACTACGGTTGGTCTTATTGTTAGACATTGCTCTAAGATTCCAGTCAAAAGGACAAAGCTCGCTCCACTGCTGACCCTAAGGGAAGTCGACAAAGAAATTTTAACCCAAAATTCTGCAAAGTTCATACCTAAAAATAAACCTCTTGTTGTTGTTTTCGAATGGTTGTATGCAAATCAGAATGCTTTAAATAAATATTGTGATCTTTATCACGATATTGGACTTGATGTGTTAACAGTACGTGGAAAGCTTGTTCATTTTTTATGGCCACCCAGAGGAGAGATATTTGCAAGGACACTACTGAACTATCTTTTAAATGAAAGGCCAAGAGACGAACAAATATTTATCCATGCATTTTCAGTGGGGGCTTACAATTATACTATATGTGAAACTCTAGCACTAGAAAGTTATACACAATTCGGATCCTTTAGAGATAAGGTCATAGGTCAAGTTTTTGATAGCATTGTCATCGGAACGTACGAGAATATGTCTACGGGAATAGCTGCTGCCCTTCATGACAGTGGCGCTCTGACAAAACCAATAATTGCTGTAATGGATGCTTACTACAAAACTACTAATAAAAAGACCAAAGAAGTTTACGACAAACTGGTTAAAAATTTTAAAGAAGATCCAGTAGTTGTTCCTACACTGATGTACTTCTCTCACAATGACCCAATGTGTCACGTGCCGACCATGACAGAGATGGTATCAGACTGGAATAACAAGTTTCCACAGTTCGATGTGACTGTCAAGTCTTGGGAGGAATCTGTACATGCAGCTCATCTGAAGTTTCACAAGGAAGAATATCTCGTTAGTTGGTGGGAACTTATAAACAAGGTTATTCAAAATGAACAAGGCATGAAACACTGATACTAAAACATTTGTTTTATTATTCATTAAATATTTGATCAACATTACAATTTCAAAAGCATTGACAAATACGTTCATAACGTTTACAAGGATAAAAGGAAGTACATTGTAGCATCATACATATAAAATATACTTAATTTCTGAACCATGAAATAGGTATGTACGGTATTGGTTTTTCTCATTGTTGAAGGCCGTATGGTTGCCTATAATTGCTTACATCCACTTCATTTGAACTTTGGTGGATAGTTGTCTCATTTGCAATCATATCAGATCTCCTTATTTTTATATGGCCCATTTCCCCTGATAGAGGGTCAAACTAGGGGACTTTGTATAATTTATAAGGTGTACAATTGAATTTTTTCTGGAAGTTTTGCATGTATGAGGGTCTAGATGTGGGTACTAATTTCTGTATTCTATTATTTGTTCGGCCATTTTTCTCTATATTTTGTCGTCCATTATTCTCTATTCTATATCCATTAATATTTATTCTTTGTCCTTTTAACGTATTGATGTTGAAGGTTATTTTTAAAAATATATTGCAAAACATTTTTATAAATTCGCTTTGAAGGATATCCTGAAAAAAAATCTGAATGAAACGCATACTAGTAATTTACTTGATAGTTTTTGTTTTGTTATTTGTCCATATAAAAGTCCAGTGCATTCCTGTGCGGATTTCTTTTATGTTGATTTTGTTTTTCCATAAAAACGGGATGGTTACATTATACAGTTTATAAATAAAAACGTGTTTGACCTCACCACTGCACGAACCAAGCTAGGAACATCACCAGAACTGGTCTTTGGTTATACCTTAATGTTGGAATTTAGTGTCATGGAAGATTTTTGATTGTATCTTATTAACAACTTTTCTCGACTCTAGACGACACATAGTCTGTGATTGCAAGGACGTCTGACGGTCTTTTTTGGGACTTGTTTTGGTCGTTCCCACAACTGAGGAAAACCTTAAAAAAGGTCATCAGACGTCAAAGCAATCTGGTATACAGTAAACGCACAATAAAAATAAGTTAAGAAAAATAGTTAACTCTATAATATCGATCTTAGACTACAAAACAAGAAATAATTCAAATCTCCGGTAGCAGTTGCTGTCTAAAAATAATCGCAAGTTATGATAAAACTTCAAAATTTATGCTTTGAGCGTTATAGAAGCTTAATTTTATGATTATAAAAGCATATCTATTTATATATAATTCCGGAATGCCATAAATAATGGGATTTTGAACAAAAGTAAGTGGGGAATGTGTCCAAGGGACATAGATGATGCCCCCACTGGCATATAACGTTATAAAGGGACATAACTCAAGAACGGTTAAAGTGACCTACCTAGATTCGTACTTGATCTGAGTTTTGTGGTAATAAGCATTGTGTATAAGTTTCATAACATTTGGTTGAGGCAAACTTAAGTTAGAGAACCGAAACGAAAAATTCCGCAATTTTTCCACTTGTAAAGGAAAATTACTCTAGAACGGTAAAAGTGACGCCACCAAAATTCAAACTGGATCTGTGTTTTGTGGTAATAAGCATTGTGTATAAGATTTAAAACGTTTGGTTGAGGCAAACTAAAGTTCGAGAACGGAAACGAAAAATTCAGCAAATTTTATACGACCGCAAAAAAATTTTGTGGTCGTATATTGGTATAACGTTGGCGTCGTCGTCGTCGTCGTCCGGCGTCGTCGTCGTCGTCCGGCGTCGTCGTCGTCGTCCGAAGACACATTGGTTTCGCACTCTAACTTTAGTTTAAGTGAATGGATCTCTAGGAAATTTTACCATAAGGTTCAATACCACAAAAGGAAGGTTGGGATTGATTTTGGGGTTATGGTACCAACAGTTAAGGAATTAGGGGCCAAAAATAAGCATTTTGGTAACTTCCAGACATAACTTGTGTGTTAGTGTATGGATCTCTCTGACATTGTACCACAAGGTTCCATATCACAAAGGGAATACTGGGATTGATTTTGGGGTAATTGCCTCAAAATTTTGGGAATTAGGGCCAAAAGGGGCAAAAACAAGCATTTTTCTAGTTTCATGACAATAACTTGTGTGTAAGTATATGGATCTTTCTGAAATTGTACTACAAGGTTCCATATCACAAAGGGAAAGCTGGAATTGAGTTTGGGGGTAATTGCCCAAAACATTTAGGAATAAGGGGCCAAAAGGGCCAAATATAAGTATTTTCTAGTTTCCAGACAATTACTTGTGTTCAAGTGTATGGATCTCTCTGAAATTGTACTGCAAGGTACCATACCACAAAGGAAAGCTGGGTTTTAGTTTGGGGTAATTGCCCTAAACGTTTAGGAATATGGGGCCAAAAGGAGTTTTGGTCCCAACAGTTTAGGAATTAGGGGCCAAAAGGGTCCAAAATTAAACTTTGTTTGATTTCATCGAAAATTGAACTATAGGGTTCTTTGATATGCCGAATCTAACTGTGTATTTAGATTCTTAATTTTGGTCCGTTTTCAAATTGGTCTACATTAAGGTCCAAAGGGTCCAAAATTAAACTTAGTTTGATTTTAACAAAATTGAATTCTTGGGGTTCTTTCATGTGCTGAATCTAAACATGTACTTAGTTTTTTTATTACGGGCCCAGTTTTCAAGTTGGTCCAAATCAGGGTCCAAAATTAAACTTTGTTTGATTTCAACAAAATTGAATATATGGGGTTCTTCGATATGCTGAATCTAACCATGTATTTAGATTTTTGATATTCGGCCCGGTTATCAAATTGGTCCACATTGAGGTTTAGAGGGTCCAAAATTGAACTTTATTTGATTTCATCAAAACTGAATTCTTGGGGTTCTTTGATACGCTGAATGTAACCATGTATTTAGATTTTGGATAATGGAATACCACAAAGGGATGGTAAGAATTGTCTTTGGGAGTTATGGCTCAAAGTGTTAGGAATAAGGTGCAAAAAGGGGAAAAGGGTTTGCAGGTTAATGGACAACTACTTAAGTACAAAACATAATTTAAAAGGCAGTGTAAGGTTGGTAATTGAAACTCATTTGAATATCTCACCTAAACTGCTTTTAAATTATTTATATTGAAATTTGCCAAAACTTTATTATTAATAAATTCCATTGAAATTTGCCAATAACTTTAGTTTAATGAACTTCATTGGAAATTTGCCAATATAAAATATTGCTGATGAAGCTTTTTGTTTATCTCACCTAAACTGCTTTTAAATTATGTATATTGAAATTTGCCAAAAACTTTATTATTAAATTTCTGATTTATATATAAAAGCAAATAATAATGATAAGGCAAGAGATACACACCAAACAGGATGTGTAAATTAATATATTAAGTATTGTGCAATAGCAAGAAATTTCCAATTGCACAGTATTGCGCAATAGCAAGAAATCTTCAATTGCACAGAATTGCGCAATAGCAAGAAATATCCAATAGCACATTATTGCGCAATAGTAAGAAATTGTCAATTGTTCAGTATTGCGCAATAGCAAGAAATATTCAATTGCACAGTATTGCGCAATTGCAAGAAATATTCAATTGCACAGTATTGTGCAAAAGAAGATACTTTGTATAAATTGCTTATTTCTTGACCAATTTCAATGGGGTTTTATTCTTGAATTCTTGGGGTTCTTTAATATGCTGAATCTAACTGTGTATTAAGTTTTTGGATTTTGGTCCCCGTTTTTAAATTGGTCCACATTGAGGTCCAAAGGGTCCAAAATTAAACTTTGTTTGATTTCATCAAAAATTGAATTATTGGGGTTCTTTGACATGCCGAATCTAACCGTGTATTTAGATTCTTAATTTTGGTCCCATTTTCAAATTGGTCTACATTAAGGTCCAAAGGGTCCAAAATTAAACTTAGTTTGATTTTAACAAAATTGAATTCTTAGGGTTTTTGATATGCTGAATCTAAACATGTATTTAGATTTTTGATTATGGGCCCAGTTTTCACTTTGGTCCAAATCAGGGTCCATAATTAAACTTTGTTTGATTTCAACAAAATTGAATATATGGGGTTCTTTGATATGCTGAATCTAAACATGTATTTAGATTTTTATTATGGGCCCAGTTTTCAAGTTGGTCCAAATTGGGGTCCAAAATTAAACTTTGTTTGATTTCAACAAAATTGAATATATGGGGTTCTTTGATATGCTGAATCTAACCATGTATTTAGATTCTTAATTTTTGGTCCTGTTTTCAAATTGGTCTACATTAAGGTCCAAAGGGTCCAAAATTAAACTTAATTTGATTTTAACAAAATTGAATTCTTAGGGTTCTTTGATATGCTGAATCTAAACATGTCTTTAAATTCTTGATTATGGGCCCAGTTTTCAAGTTGGTCCAAATCAGGGTCCAAAATTAAACTTTGTTTGATTTCAACAAAATTGAATAAATTGGGTTCTTTGATATGCTGAATCTAGCCATGTATTTAGATTTTTGATTTTAGGCCCAGTTATCAACTTTGTCCACATTGAGGTCAAAAGGGTCCAAAATTAAACTTTGTTTGATTTCAACAAAATTGAATATATGGGGTTTTTGATATGCTGAATCTAACCATGTATTTAGATTCTTAATTTTTGGTCCCGTTTTCAAATTGGTCTACATTAAGGTCCAAAGGGTCCAAAATTAAACTTTGTTTGATTTCATCAAAAATTGAACTCTTAGGGTTCTTTGATATGCTGAATCTAATCATGTATTTAGATTTTTGATTATGGGCCCAGTTTTCAAGTTGGTCCAAATTGGGGTCCAAAATTAAACTTTGTTTGATTTCAACAAAATTGAATATATGGGGTTCTTTGATATGCTGAATCTAACCATGTATTTAGATTCTTAATTTTTGGTCCTGTTTTCAAATTGGTCTACATTAAGGTCCAAAGGGTCCAAAATTAAACTTAATTTGATTTTAACAAAATTGAATTCTTAGGGTTCTTTGATATGCTGAATCTAAACATGTCTTTAAATTTTTGATTATGGGCCCAGTTTTCAAGTTGATCCAAATCGGGGTCCAAAATTAAACTTTGTTTGATTTCAACAAAATTGAATATATGGGGTTCTTTGATATGCTGAATCTAACCATGTATTTAGATTTTTGATTTTTGGGCCCCGTTATCAACTTTGTCCACATTGAGGTCAAAAGGGTCCAAAATTAAACTTTGTTTGATTTCAACAAAATTGAATATATGGAGTTCTTTGATATGCTGAATCTAACCATGTATTTAGATTTTTGATTTTGGGCCCCGTTATCAACTTTGTCCACATTGAGGTCAAAAGGGTCCAAAATTATACTTTGTTTGATTTCATCAAAATTGAACTCTTAGGGTTCTTTGATATGCTGAATCTAACCATGTATTTAGATTTTGGATATTGGACCATAATAGGTGAATGTCCAATTTAAAATTTTTAAGTTCTTAGACCACATTCATTCTGTGTCAGAAACCTATGCTGTGTCAAATATTTAATCACAATCCAAATTCAGAGCTGTATCAAGCTTGAATGTTGTGTCCATACTTGCCCCAACTGTTCAGGGTTCGACCTCTGCGGTCGTATCAAGCTGCGCCCTGCGGAGCATTTTATTCTAGTTTCCAGACAATAACTTGTGTTCAAGTGTATGGATCTCTCTGAAATTGTACTGCAAGGTACCATACCTCAAAGGAAGGTTGGGATTGAGTTTGGGGTGAGGAATCATAAGGGGTTCAAAAATTTGGGGGATTTTTTTTTCCTTTTTCCTTTATTTTCTTTAAAATTTTCCATTTTCAGTTAGTTGTTTCTGATTTATATTTAAAAGCAAATAATAATGATATGGCAGGAGATACACACCAAACAGGATGTGTAATATTATATAATAAGTATTAAGAAATTTTCAATTGCACAGTATTGCGCAATAGCAAGAAATCTTCAATTGCACAGTATTGCGCAATAGCAAGAAATATCCAATAGCACAATATTGCGCAATAGCAAGAAATTGTCAATTGTACAGTATTGCGCAATAGCAAGAAATATTCAAATGCACAGTATTCAATTGCAAGAAATATTCAATTACACAGTATTGTGCAAAAGTCTGAAAAGAAGATACTTTCTATAAATTGCTTATTTCTTGACCAATTCAATGGGGTTTTATTCTTGAACTCTTGGGGTTCTTTAATATGCTGAATCTAACTGTGTATTAAGTTTTTGGATTTTGGGCCCCGTTTTTAAATTGGTCCACATTGAGGTCCAAAGGGTCCAAAATTAAACTTTGTTTGATTTCATCAAAAATGAATTATTGGGGTTCTTTGATATGCCGAATCTAACCGTGTATTTAGATTCTTAATTTTTGGTCCCGTTTTCAAATTGGTCTACATTAAGGTCCAAAGGGTCCAAAATTAAACTTAGTTTGATTTTAACAAAAATTGAATTCTTATGGTTCTTTGATATGCTGAATCTAAACAAGTATTTAGATTTTGATTATGGGCCCAGTTTTCAAGTTGGTCCAAATCGGGATCCAAAATTAAACTTTGTTTGATTTCAACAAAATTGAATATATGGGTTCTTTGATATGCTGAATCTAACCATGTATTTAGATTTTTGAATTTTGGGCCCGTTATCAACTTTGTCCACATTGAGGTCAAAAGAGTCCAAAATTAAACTTTGATTGATTTCATCAAAAATTGAATTATTGGGGTTCTTTGATATGCCGAATCTAACCGTGTATTTAGATTCTTAATTTTTGGTCCCGTTTTCAAATTGGTCTACATTAAGGTCCAAAGGTACAAAATTAAACTTAGTTTGATTTTAACAAAATTGAAATCTTAGGGTTCTTAGATATGCTGAATCTAAACATGTATTTAGATTTTTGATTATGGGCCCAGTTTTCAAGTTGGTCCAAATTGGGGTCCAAAATTAAACTTTGTTTGATTTCAACAAAAATTGAATATATGGGGTTCTTTGATATGCTGAATCTAACCATGTATTTAGATTCTTAATTTTTGGTCCTGTTTTCAAATTGGTCTACATTAAGGTCCAAAGGGTCCAAAATTAAACTTAATTTGATTTTAACAAAAATTGAATTCTTAGGGTTCTTTGATATGCTGAATCTAAACATGTCTTTAAAATTTTGATTATGGGCCCAGTTTTCAAGTTGGTCCAAATCGGGGTCCAAAATTAAACTTTGTTTGATTTCAACAAAAATTGAATATATTGGGTTCTTTGATATGCTGAATCTAACCATGTATTTAGATTTTTGATTTTTAGGCCCCGTTATCAACTTTGTCCACATTGAGGTCAAAAGGGTCCAAAATTAAACTTTGTTTGATTTCAACAAAAATTGAATATATGGGGTTTTTTGATATGCTGAATCTAACCGTGTATTTAGATTCTTAATTTTTGGTCCCGTTTTCAAATTGGTCTACATTAAGGTCCAAAGGGTCCAAAATTAAACTTTGTTTGATTTCATCAAAAATTGAACTCTTAGGGTTCTTTGATATGCTGAATCTAATCATGTATTTAGATTTTTGATTATGGGCCCAGTTTTCAAGTTGGTCCAAATTGGGGTCCAAAATTAAACTTTGTTTGATTTCAACAAAAATTGAATATATGGGGTTCTTTGATATGCTGAATCTAACCATGTATTTAGATTCTTAATTTTTGGTCCTGTTTTCAAATTGGTCTACATTAAGGTCCAAAGGGTCCAAAATTAAACTTAATTTGATTTTAACAAAATTGAATTCTTAGGGTTCTTTGATATGCTGAATCTAAACATGTCTTTAAATTTTGATTATGGGCCCAGTTTTCAAGTTGGTCCAAATCAGGGTCCAAAATTAAACTTTGTTTGATTTCAACAAAATTGAATATATGGGGTTCTTTGATATGCTGAATCTAACCATGTATTTAGATTTTGATTTTTGGGCCCCGTTATCAACTTTGTCCACATTGAGGTCAAAGGGTCCAAAATTAAACTTTGTTTGATTTCAACAAAATTGAATATATGGGGTTCTTTGATATGCTGAATCTAACCATGTATTTAGATTTTTGATTTTTGGGCCCCGTTATCAACTTTGTCCACATTGAGGTCAAAGGGTCCAAAATTATACTTTGTTTGATTTCATCAAAATTGAACTCTTAGGGTTCTTTGATATGCTGAATCTAACCATGTATTTAGATTTTGGATATTGGACCATAATAGGTGAATGTCCAATTTAAAATTTTAAGTTCTTAGACCACATTCATTCTGTGTCAGAAACCTATGCTGTGTCAAATATTTAATCACAATCCAAATTCAGAGCTGTATCAAGCTTGAATGTTGTGTCCATACTTGCCCCAACTGTTCAGGGTTCGACCTCTGCGGTCGTATCAAGCTGCGCCCTGCGGAGCATTTTATTCTAGTTTCCAGACAATAACTTGTGTTCAAGTGTATGGATCTCTCTGAAATTGTACTGCAAGGTACCATACCTCAAAGGGAAGGCTGGGATTGAGTTTGGGGGTGATGAATCATAAGGGGTTCAAAAATTTGGGGGATTTTTTTCCTTTTTCCTTTATTTTCTTTAAAATTTTCCATTTTCAGTTAGTTGTTTCTGATTTATATTTAAAAGCAAATAATAATGATATGGCAGGAGATACACACCAGACAGGATGTGTAATATTATATAATAAGTATTAAGAAATTTTCAATTGCACAGTATTGCGCAATAGCAAGAAATCTTCAATTGCACAGTATTGCGCAATAGAAGAAATATCCAATAGCACAATATTGCGCAATAGCAAGAAATTGTCAATTGTACAGTATTGCGCAATAGCAAGAAATATTCAAATGCACAGTATTGCGCAATTGCAAGAAATATTCAATTACACAGTATTGTGCAAAAGTCTGAAAAGAAGATACTTTCTATAAATTGCTTATTTCTTGACCAATTCAATGGGGTTTTATTCTTGAACTCTTGGGGTTCTTTAATATGCTGAATCTAACTGTGTATTAAGTTTTTGGATTTTGGGCCCCGTTTTTAAATTGGTCCACATTGAGGTCCAAAGGGTCCAAAATTAAACTTTGTTTGATTTCATCAAAAAATGAATTATTGGGGTTCTTTGATATGCCGAATCTAACCGTGTATTTAGATTCTTAATTTTTGGTCCCGTTTTCAAATTGGTCTACATTAAGGTCCAAAGGGTCCAAAATTAAACTTTGTTTGATTTCAACAAAAATTGAATTCTTATGGTTCTTTGATATGCTGAATCTAAACATGTATTTAGATTTTTGATTATGGGCCCAGTTTTCAAGTTGGTCCAAATCGGGATCCAAAATTAAACTTTGTTTGATTTCAACAAAAATTGAATATATGGGTTCTTTGATATGCTGAATCTAACCATGTATTTAGATTTTGAATTTTGGGCCCTGTTATTAACTTTGTCCACATTGAGGTCAAAAGGGTCCAAAATTAAACTTTGATTTCATCAAAAATTGAATTATTGGGGTTCTTTGATATGCCGAATCTAACCGTGTATTTAGATTCTTAATTTTGGTCCCGTTTTCAAATTGGTCTACATTAAGGTCCAAAGGGTACAAAATTAAACTTAAGTTTGATTTTAACAAAATTGAAATCTTAGGGTTCTTAGATATGCTGAATCTAAACATGTATTTAGATTTTTGATTATGGGCCCAGTTTTCAAGTTGGTCCAAATTGGGGTCCAAAATTAAACTTTGTTTGATTTCAACAAAATTGAATATATGGGGTTCTTTGATATGCTGAATCTAACCATGTATTTAGATTCTTAATTTTTGGTCCTGTTTTCAAATTGGTCTACATTAAGGTCCAAAGGGTCCAAAATTAAACTTAATTTGATTTTAACAAAATTGAATTCTTAGGGTTCTTTGATATGCTGAATCTAAACATGTCTTTAAATTTTGATTATGGGCCCAGTTTTCAAGTTGGTCCAAATCGGGGTCCAAAATTAAACTTTGTTTGATTTCAACAAAATTGAATATATGGGGTTCTTTGATATGCTGAATCTAACCATGTATTTAGATTTTTGATTTTTGGGCCCGTTATCAACTTTGTCCACATTGAGGTCAAAAGGGTCCAAAATTAAACTTTGTTTGATTTCAACAAAATTGAATATATGGGGTTCTTTGATATGCTGAATCTAACCATATATTTAGATTTTTGATTTTTGGGCCCCGTTATCAACTTTGTCCACATTGAGGTCAAAAGGGTCCAAAATTATACTTTGTTTGATTTCATCAAAATTGAACTCTTAGGGTTCTTTGATATGCTGAATCTAACCATGTATTTAGATTTTGGATATTGGACCATAATAGGTGAATGTCCAATTTAAAATTTTTAAGTTCTTAGACCACATTCATTCTGTGTCAGAAACCTATGCTGTGTCAAATATTTAATCACAATCCAAATTCAGAGCTGTATCAAGCTTGAATGTTGTGTCCATACTTGCCCCAACTGTTCAGGGTTCGACCTCTGCGGTCGTATCAAGCTGCGCCCTGCGGAGCATTTTATTCTAGTTTCAGACAAAAACTTGTGTTCAAGTGTATGGATCTCTCTGAAATTGTACTGCAAGGTACCATACCTCAAAGGAAGGCTGGGATTGAGTTTGGGGTGAGGAATCATAAGGGGTTCAAAAATTTGGGGGATTTTTTTCCTTTTTCCCTTTATTTTCTTTAAAATTTTCCATTTTCAGTTAGTTGTTTCTGATTTATATTTAAAAGCAAATAATAATGATATGGCAGGAGATACACACCAGACAGGATGTGTAATATTATATAATAAGTATTAAGAAATTTTCAATTGCACAGTATTGCGCAATAGCAAGAAATCTTCAATTGCACAGTATTGCGCAATAGCAAGAAATATCCAATAGCACAATATTGCACAATAGCAAGAAATTGTCAATTGTACAGTATTGCGCAATAGCAAGAAATATTCAAATGCACAGTATTCAATTGCAAGAAATATTCAATTACACAGTATTGTGCAAAGTCTGAAAAGAAGATACTTTGTATAAATTGCTTATTTCTTGACCAATTCAATGGGGTTTTATTCTTGAACTCTTGGGGTTCTTTAATATGCTGAATCTAACTGTGTATTAAGTTTTTGGATTTTGGGCCCCGTTTTAAATTGGTCCACATTGAGGTCCAAAGGGTCCAAAATTAAACTTTGTTTGATTTCATCAAAAATGAATTATTGGGGTTCTTTGATATGCCGAATCTAACCGTGTATTTAGATTCTTAATTTTGGTCCCGTTTTCAAATTGGTCTACATTAAGGTCCAAAGGGTCCAAAATTAAACTTAGTTTGATTTTAACAAAATTGAATTCTTATGGTTCTTTGATATGCTGAATCTAAACAAGTATTTAGATTTTTGATTATGGGCCCAGTTTTCAAGTTGGTCCAAATCGGGATCCAAAATTAAACTTTGTTTGATTTCAACAAAAATTGAATATATGGGTTCTTTGATATGCTGAATCTAACCATGTATTTAGATTTTTGAATTTTGGGCCCGTTATTAACTTTGTCCACATTGAGGTCAAAAGGGTCCAAAATTAAACTTTGATTTCATCAAAAATTGAATTATTGGGGTTCTTTGATATGCCGAATCTAACCGTGTATTTAGATTCTTAATTTTTGGTCCCGTTTTCAAATTGGTCTACATTAAGGTCCAAAGGGTACAAAATTAAACTTAAGTTTGATTTTAACAAAATTGAAATCTTAGGGTTCTTAGATATGCTGAATCTAAACATGTATTTAGATTTTGATTATGGGCCCAGTTTTCAAGTTGGTCCAAATTGGGGTCCAAAATTAAACTTTGTTTGATTTCAACAAAAATTGAATATATGGGGTTCTTTGATATGCTGAATCTAACCATGTATTTAGATTCTTAATTTTTGGTCCTGTTTTCAAATTGGTCTACATTAAGGTCCAAAGGGTCCAAAATTAAACTTAATTTGATTTTAACAAAATTGAATTCTTAGGGTTCTTTGATATGCTGAATCTAAACATGTCTTTAAATTTTTGATTATGGGCCCAGTTTTCAAGTTGGTCCAAATCAGGGTCCAAAATTAAACTTTGTTTGATTTCAACAAAATTGAATATATGGGGTTCTTTGATATGCTGAATCTAACCATGTATTTAGATTTTTGATTTTGGGCCCCGTTATCAACTTTGTCCACATTGAGGTCAAAAGGGTCCAAAATTAAACTTTGTTTGATTTCAACAAAATTGAATATATGGGGTTCTTTGATATGCTGAATCTAACCATGTATTTAGATTTTTGATTTTGGGCCCCGTTATCAACTTTGTCCACATTGAGGTCAAAAGGGTCCAAAATTATACTTTGTTTGATTTCATCAAAATTGAACTCTTAGGGTTCTTTGATATGCTGAATCTAACCATGTATTTAGATTTTGGATATTGGACCATAATAGGTGAATGTCCAATTTAAAATTTTTAAGTTCTTAGACCACATTCATTCTGTGTCAGAAACCTATGCTGTGTCAAATATTTAATCACAATCCAAATTCAGAGCTGTATCAAGCTTGAATGTTGTGTCCATACTTGCCCCAACTGTTCAGGGTTCGACCTCTGCGGTCGTATCAAGCTGCGCCCTGCGGAGCATTTTATTCTAGTTTCCAGACAATAACTTGTGTTCAAGTGTATGGATCTCTCTGAAATTGTACTGCAAGGTACCATACCTCAAAGGGAAGGCTGGGATTGAGTTTGGGGTGAGGAATCATAAGGGGTTCAAAAATTTGGGGGATTTTTTTCCTTTTTCCTTTATTTTCTTTAAAATTTTCCATTTTCAGTTAGTTGTTTCTGATTTATATTTAAAAGCAAATAATAATGATATGGCAGGAGATACACACCAGACAGGATGTGTAATATTATATAATAAATATTAAGAAATTTTCAATTGCACAGTATTGCGCAATAGCAAGAAATCTTCAATTGCACAGTATTGCGCAATAGCAAGAAATATCCAATAGCACAATATTGCACAATAGCAAGAAATTGTCAATTGTACAGTATTGCGCAATAGCAAGAAATATTCAAATGCACAGTATTCAATTGCAAGAAATATTCAATTACACAGTATTGTGCAAAAGTCTGAAAAGAAGATACTTTGTATAAATTGCTTATTTCTTGACCAATTCAATGGGGTTTTATTCTTGAACTCTTGGGGTTCTTTAATATGCTGAATCTAACTGTGTATTAAGTTTTTGGATTTTGGGCCCCGTTTTAAATTGGTCCACATTGAGGTCCAAAGGGTCCAAAATTAAACTTTGTTTGATTTCATCAAAAATGAATTATTGGGGTTCTTTGATATGCCGAATCTAACCGTGTATTTAGATTCTTAATTTTGGTCCTGTTTTCAAATTGGTCTACATTAAGGTCCAAAGGGTCCAAAATTAAACTTAGTTTGATTTTAACAAAATTGAATTCTTATGGTTCTTTGATATGCTGAATCTAAACAAGTATTTAGATTTTGATTATGGGCCCAGTTTTCAAGTTGGTCCAAATCGGGATCCAAAATTAAACTTTGTTTGATTTCAACAAAATTGAATATATGGGTTCTTTGATATGCTGAATCTAACCATGTATTTAGATTTTTGAATTTTGGGCCCGTTATTAACTTTGTCCACATTGAGGTCAAAAGGGTCCAAAATTAAACTTTGATTTCATCAAAAAATTGAATTATTGGGGTTCTTTGATATGCCAAATCTAACCGTGTATTTAGATTTCACAATCCAAATTCAGAGCTGTATCAAGCTTGAATGTTTTGTCCATACTTGCCCCTACTATTCAGTGTTCGACCTCTGTGGTCAGATTGCTGCTCTCTCGGAGCATTTTATTCCAATTGTAAAGGGCATAACTCAAGAACAGTCAAAGTGACACCCCCAAAATGCAAACTTAATCTGTATATTGTGTATAAGTTTCATACCATTTGGTTGAGGCAAACTAAAGTTAGAGAACGGAAACGAAAAATTTAGCAATTTGTCCAATTGTAAAGGGGCATAACTCTAGAATGGTTAAAATGACGCCTCCAAAATTCAAACTTGATCTGTATTTTGTGGTTATATGCATTGTGTACAAGTTTCATACCATTTGGTTGAGGCAAACTAAAGTTAGAGAAAGGAAACCAACTTTAGGATGTACGTACAGACGGACAAGGGTAAAACTTAATACCCCCTCCGCTACGGGGGAGGCATAAAAATGGAGAATGTGTCCCCATGGACACAGATGATGCCCCAGCTTGCATACAACATTATAAAGGGACATAACTCAAAAACGATAAAAGTGACGCCACCAAAATTCAAACTTGATCTGTATTTTGTGGTTATATGCATTGTGTACAAGTTTCATACATTTGGTTGAGGCAAACTAAAGTTAGAGAATGGAAACCTACTTTGGGATGTACTTATGGACAGACGAACGGACAGATGGACAAGGGTAAAAGTTAATGCCCCCTCCACTACGGTGGGGGCATAAAAATTATATATATAGCATTCAGTAAATTAGTTTATACAGAATAACAAACAAACCTACCACAAAATTCTTCAAACAATTTACCAAAGAAAAGAAAAAAAAAAAAATTCAAAATGCCATTCATCATTAATACAATGTCTTTTAAAAATCTTTTAAAAAAATGAGTTATCTCCCTTTGTACAGAAATAGATTAATTCATCAAAAATTGAATTCTTCAGAAAGGGCTATAACTGAACAACGAGAACAGCTAAAATCATGAAAATTAAACTTGACCTTCATTTAGTCACAGGAAACAACATACCTAAATTTGAAAAAATTTCTTCAAAGCGTTTTCAGGTAAATGAACGGACACTGTTTGGCAGCCGCCGGCCGTATATCCCCAAATCAAAAACTGATTTTTACTTCGAAAATCCGGTTAAAAATGACTTCCACAGACATTTACATTGTTTTAGCAGTAACAATTAGACTAATTGACAAATATACTGTTGACACAGAGATATGTCTAGCCTATCGTCAGAAAATTCAGAAAAAGACAATCTGATGGAAACTAACATTGCTTATTAATTCAAAGTTGTTGGATCATGACATAGAGGGCAGCGTGTCAAAATGATCATCAAACTGAGATGTACTGATAGTAAGTATGCAACTTTATAGAAAATATCTCTGTCTATCATAAGTAGTTCCTGTCAAACTAACATTAGCAGAAAGCTTAACATTGAAAATTGAAATGGCTTGACCACGACCTTGGGGACAGGGTCTCGAAATAGTCGTCAAATTGATATGTAGGGAGCTGTAAACAATGGCATGGTTAGACAATCAAGGGATAAAAGGGATGCTAAATGTCTTTTTCAGCATTGGCAACAAATTAAAACCATCTGATTTTTCCTATTAATTTATTTGCAGTTTATTTATGTTGTTGAGCTTTCCTCATCTTCTGTAAGACTGATTGCATTTCTTCTCTCTTCTTCTTTCCTCTGAAGTGTGTTCCGAGCTGTAAAAATAAAGCATATAATTAAACCATATGTTGCTTCTATTTTTCTCCTACAAAGGATCAAATTGCCATATTTTTAAAATTTGCTCATGTCTACAGGCTCATTGGAACAAATACCAGCAAGGAAGAAGCAACCCCTTAGGTTCCTTTGCTTGGACCTATCTATACTCCTAGCCTCGTTTGTTTTGGCAAATTGGGTTATTTTTATCAATTCCATCAGCTTTCACAAAACAAATAAAAATCCAGATTTTAAATGGACTTTTTGCAATAAATTCAAAAGTAGTTGGACAACTTGACAGGTGTAAATTTTTAACAGGTGAAATATAACAGTTTGACAGAAAGTGTTAAATCTTATAAGAGATGATGTAATTCTTTAAATGCCACAATGTGTATTACATTTTTTGCTTTATTAGACTGAAATTCAACAAATACAACAACCTATTGTAAACACAGCTTATTGCACATTATAAATGTCTCGTATGTATGTTATACAAGTCTTGTAGGTAAATTAAATGTAAGTTGTTGCTGATCAAGAAACCTTTTTATAATGAAATACTTTCTCCACTACTTGTGTTCCCTCATATTTCACTGGCTTTACTGAAACCATCAAATAAACTATTTATTATTTCAACATTGCAAAAGTGAATCCTTAACTAAAACCTGCACAACAGCCAGCAGTGAACTTCGCTATGGTTGATATTCTAAAATCTTTGCTTGTCATAGATTACTTATGGCTTTTAATCATCATATATCTAACAACTATTCACTGAGACTGTGAAATATTTGGTCCAATCTACAGAGGATTAATCAGGACAAACCCGATTAATTTCAACCAAACTGACATGATTAACAATCTTCTAATATATGATCAGGATAATTATGAAACAGGTCTTTTATTTAATCTTATTTCATTTTACAGTTATGCTTTTGGCTGAACAACTAACTAATTTTTAGTTACATGAGAATAAAATTAAACTGTTGACACAGAGATGTGTCTTGCCTGATTTACCAAAAATCTAAATTAATAATTCAATATTCGGTCATTAAATGGTAACTGCATGTTATAAGAAAATAATTCTAATGTTGTATGTTGTTTTATTTTATTGGCAACCAAAAGTCTATATGTACAGATGTATAAACCAAAAGGTTATACGTATTAACCCATTCCATGGTGTCACAAGTAATAATGTCTACACAGAAAAAATGGTCATGAAAGTTTTCGTAAACTTTTTTATACCGACATAATTTGTAGTGCATTTTATTGGAATTTTAAGTAATAAAGGTTTTTAAGAAGTATAGTGATGTGTAAACACAGCTCTTCACTAAAAAATTTACCAGTCTACAATGTTTGTCAGTAACCAGACCATTTGCAGACGGAACTAGTAAATATTTTGAAAAATCAGTTTACAATGTTAAAAGAAATACGCCCAAAATAAGACTCTGACAACTCCACATAAACATGAGGACCTATAAACAAATATTCTACCGACAATTCATCTTTGGTGAGGTGAGTATTTTTTCTCTGGATAAACATTTTTTCCAACTCCAATCAAAAACAAAACCACTTTTTTTCTATTATAACATACAGTGACAAACATTTTTTCTAAACTCAGTGTTGTATTTAATTTACTTTTTTCTTTTTTTCGCTTCCCTTTTGAAAACAATTATTTGTTTTCAAGAAATTTGGAATCAAACAATTTATTGAGGGAGATTCACTCTGACATATTTCAGTATATTCCTTATGTTGGGTATGACAGGATTTAATCAAAGTTCAGCAATCATCGTATTTCCATGTCAATCACAGTTGTAACATGTCAAATTACTCATCGCCAGCCGGAGAGCTTTTTAACTGTATCCGTTGTCTGTAATGTACTACATCTCTTTTCATTCATACATACATGTTCATACATAATTGATACTAAATTTTTTATACTGTCAAATTATGAACTGCTTATCAAGTGTATATTTATATAAACCTACCCTCCTTTTTGCAAATTTCAGTGCCCTTTTATCTTTTGAAATTCTCAACAATTCCTGCATTCTTTTTTCATATGGGGCAAAACCAGCAATTTCTCTGACTAAATCTCTTACAAATTTGGCATGCTTTGTGGCTCTCTGAAATAAATATTAAAAAAATATAGATACACTGGATAACTCAGAAGCAGTCTAACAACAGGCTTCCCGAAATGTGCTGGATCATTGGACTAGCTCAACAATTATGCTGTCAGGTAGTCACATATTGGCAACTCATCTGTCCAAATGTCTGGTAAACAAAAATGGGTGATACCATAATTTACAGCCAAAACCATATTAAAACACGTTTAGATATTATATTTCTCGTCGCCATCATTGTGATTACACCATGAAAATTGTCCTCCCTAACATTTTCTTTTTTTAAGGTTCATCACAAGGAATTGACAAATGTGGTTGTTTTTTCGTGACAAAATTTACTGCGAGTGCAGACAAACTGGTGTATCTAAAAAATTAATAAGGCATATTAGGAAATGGATAAACATATCATAAATGCATCTTATGTTTCAGAAAATTAAAAAATTCTGTAGATTTTTAGATTCCTTTTATTTTTGTTCCCACAAAAGGTGAAGGTGCCAAAATAAACTATGCTTGGAAAACGTTTGAGATGTTTCCCTATTTAATAGTATTGGTGAGTTGTTTTGATTGACATGGACAAAGATATCTGCACAGGGATAGGCGATTTAAACTGTGTAAATGAGTGGACCTTATCAAAAGAAATTCAGGTGTTTTAGTTTATTTTGGTACCTTCTGTGGGAACGGAAAAAAAACAGGAATCTCAAAATAAAGGTATATGTACAAGTTTACAATTTTCAGAATCATAAAAAGCATTTAAAATTCATATATTTAGTTCCTGCCATGCCTTAAGACTTTTCCAGGTGAACAGATATGTCTGTACACAGGTTAAATTTAGACCAGTGAGAACATATCCAAATATTTCAATTTCTACTGATCAACCTTAAATTCACAATGATCAATTATGTAGAAAACTGCTTCAATTCTCTGAAAACATGAAGATTTTGTGACATATCTTTTTGAGCAAGCGCTAAGTATTGAAAATGGAGTATAAATCAGAACCAGTTTCAGGAAAAAACATTAATTTTCTGGATTTCAACGCTAACAAATTTCAAAAAATTTTGATCCGACATATTTTTGGTCAGGCCAAATAAAATAATAGGTGTGTTTAATAGATCTCCAACATCAAGAAGTTATTTGAACCGTTGTTCGAATGTTTTTGAGTGTGAAACTGTATATCAGGTTTATCGTTGCATTTCATCAAACAAACTGCGAGCACACTAGTTATAGAAGGCCATTTGTTTATTATCATTCACTGTCACAAAAAACGCTTTTACAAATAGCGCAAATTAGAAACAGATTATTTAAGGACATGCTAGAGGAAGAGCTTATTTCCCATCATCATTTGAATATGCTAAAAAAAATTTTGCCTCAGTTTGATATGTCATTCATGTCATTGTAGTCTGTTTGACACTTCTTTAAAGAAATCGAATTACATGTATATGTATGGGAAGCCTGTGAAAATCAGCTGGACACTGGGGCACTGGTGTGGTAAGTCTATATGTAGGTCCCCTAACAGATCAAATGCATACACACAAATGCTTTTCTTTAAATTAGAACTCTGAACTAATTTCCTCGAAAATTGATGTAAAATATATTAATATCTTGCAATTCCATCTTCCTTCTTTAAAATTGCATTTCTTCCATAAATGATGAAGATTTGATAACATTTTATTAACTATAATAATTATTGCTTCAAATTAAATCATTTTCAGAATGTACTTACACCTTTTCTATATGAAGGTTTAGCCTTTCTTGGGTTGCTGTCAACTTTAGTTACTTTATGGCCTTTGTTAAGGCCAATGGCCATCTGGTATCGAACAGCCATTTCTGAAATAAATTATCAAGTGTAATTACCAAAAGTAATGACTGTTAATAAATTCTGGGATGATTCTACTATATCAATCAATTTCTCTTATTGGTCTCGAGCAGGGGTTTAAATTTACTTTAAGCAATGGAAGGTCCAGGACCTTTGACCAAAGATACTTAAAAGTTCTCCATTAATCTTTAATAGGTCCAATTTTTATTGAAAATTCAATTCATTAAAGAACCTTTGTGAGCATGCTCACATACCCCAGGCCCCCACATTGTCTCTGGAGAAACAAAATCTCACCAGATTCTCAAGTTCAAAGACTCATAACTCTACAAAAGTGTTCAAAGGGGCATAACTCCTAGAAAAAAAATTGAATCATAATTTCCTGTCAATATGCACATCTACATAGTATAGTATGTCCTTATTATCTACAAAGTTTCATGAAATTCTGTTGTGTGTGGTTTCAGGGGAGTTGCAATGACAAAGTATATTTAGGTCAAAATTCTAAGTTAAAGGGGCATATCTCCTAGAAAAAAAAATTGAATCGTGATTTCCTGTCCATATGCACATCTACAAAGGTTCATGAAATTCTGTTGTGTGGTTTCAGAGGAGTTGCTATGACAAAGTATATTTTGGCCAAAATTCTAAGTTATAGGGGCATAACTCCTTAAAAATAAATGGACACAGATGATGCCCCCGCTTGCATACAACATTATTCAGGGACATCACTCAAGAACGATAAAAGTGATGCTACCCAAACTTGTACTTGATCTGAGTTTTGTGGCAATAAGAATTGTGTATAGGTTTCATAATGTTTGGTTGGGGAAAACTTAAGTTATAGAACGGCAACTAAAAATTTTGCAATTTATGATTTATAAAGGGCACAACTCGATAATGGTTGAAGTAACACTACCCAAATTCAAGTTGATCTGTGTTTTGTGGTTATGCATTGTGTACAAGTTTCATAACATTTGGTAAAGTCAAACTTATGAGAACGGAAACTAAAAATTTTGCATTTTTTTCCATCTAAAAAATGCTTTTACAAGTCTTAACTAATTTTGAAACAAGCTATTGGGTTAGGGATATTGGTTTGCAGAAAAAACCTGATTAAACCTCCGATTTAGTTTACTAAAAAGAAATTGAATTCCCTCCCTTTGTATATAGCATTTGAAAAGTGTAGGAATCCATACACAGCTAGTACTGTATCAAATTCTATCAAATTACTTCTTCATGCAGAAGATGCTATATTCAATATAAATAATTTACAGTGGAAGGCAAAATTAAACATTGCATAATATTGTATAAAGCATTGATTGTAGTTGATTCAACAATAATCATGGACAAAGGAAGATAACTCCAATTTAAAAATTAATTGATACTTTTAGAAAAAAAACAATTTTTCCATTTGTAAAAGGCATAACTCTAGAACAGTAAAAGTGACAGCACCAAAATTCAAACTTGATCTGTATATTGTGGTAATATTGTGTATAAGTTTCATAACATCTGAAGTTAGAGAACAGAAACGAAAAATTTAGCAAGTAAAGGGGCATAACTCTAGAACGTTAAAAGTGACGCCATCAAAATTCAAACTCGATCTGTATTTAATGGTAATAAGCATTGTGTATAAGTTTCGTAACATTTGGTTGAGGCAAATTAAAGTTAGAGAACGGAAACCAACTTTGAGACGTACGGACGGATGTACATTTTGTAAAGACGGACAAGGGTAAAACTTAATGCCCCCTCCGCCACTGCAGGGGCATAAAAAATTGAATCACAATTTCCTGTCGATATGCACATCTACATAGTATGTCCTTATCATCGACAAAGCTTCATGAAATTCTGTTGTGTGGTTTCAGAGGAATTGCGATGAAAAAGTATATTTTGGCCAAATTTCTAAGTTAAAGGGGCATAACTCCTAGAAAAACAATTGAATTGAAATTTCCTGTCGATATGCACACCTAAGTAGCGTCTTAATTATCTACAAAGTTTCATGAAATTCTGTTGTACAGTTTCAGAGGAGTTGCGATGACAACAGGACTGAAGGACGGGTGAAAAACATTATACCCTCCGCAACTTTGTTTCATTGGGTATAATAAAAACAGAAAATGCTTACCATAACAAAACACCCATGCTGTGTTAAATAACACTTTGTACCTTTATACTTGGTTTGGTTTCAATTGCTGCTTAATAACACTGGCCTAACTTTGTGTCAGTTTCTTGTAACCACTTTTTTTGGCAAGATACATAGATGCTGGGTGGTTATTTTTCATCATAATTTTTTATGGAGTCGAGTTTTAATTTTTGTTGTCCAATGAACCAGGGCACTTTCCTTTCACTGTTTGCGAGAAAAATTTACCCCGTCATATTTTTGGCCTGTAGTCAGATGCTATATTTCGGGCTGCGTTAAGCCATTTCATCAAACACCCCCTTGAATTCCCCGTTTCATCAATCATTCCTTTTGTATCCCCTGTTTCATCAGGTTTTCTTTTTGGAAGGGGTCACTCCAAAACCAAACAGACTCATACTCTTTACTGGTTATGTTTTGATATTATATTCTCGAGTTTCCCAGGATCTTGTACAACGACCGGTCACATGACTACACAGCAATTCAATTGTGAAGAATTTAAGCAAATACAGAAGTTTCCTTTCAGTAAAGTTGCATATTTCAAGATTATTTTTTACAGTATTCTTGATTTCAAACATTTTTTTTCAAAATGCTTTTGTAACTTTTTAACCTCCAAATACGAAAGTCCATCGGGTGTACCTAACTACCGGTGGGAAGGTCCGAGCCCGTAAATGGAAGGTCACAGACCTCAGACCACCGCTAATTTGAACCCAGACCAGTCGACACTACATGAAGAATGTAAAATAAATGGAGAATGTATCCATGGGACACAGATGATGCCCCCGCTTGCATATATCATTATAAAGGGGCACAACTCATGCAGTAAAAGTAACGCTTCCCAAATTCAAACTTGATCTGTTTTGTGGTAATAAGCAATGTGTATAAGTTTTATAATATTTGGTTGAGGCAAACTGAAGTTAAATAAGGTATACCAGTTTTGGGACGTACATGTATATGTACGTTAGGACGGACAGGGGTATCACTTACTGCTGCCTCAAGTGACGACAGGGGCAAGGGGTGTACTTTCAGAGTTTTATTAATTTCTCAGTTCATCAATAACCTTGGAGCCTATTCTTAACAATATCACCCTTGAAGATATCCAAGTATTAATGAAACTAGAACACCCTACCCATGAAAAGCCCAATTAGCACCACAAAATTTACAAAACGCATCAGAACAAGGTTTTAGACATGGTCGACTTCGAATAATCATATACAAAAATGGTATGAATTATTTCATTCAGAAAATAATAAATTAGGGGCATTTTTGTGAGTATTTTTTGTTCTCAGAATAAAATTTAGAAATAAATACGGCCATACTCCCAACATTCAATGTCATTTATTATTCTAGCTAGTATATTTCAAACGGACAGACAAAGGCATATGGCAAAACTTTTAGACATGCAGAAAACAACACAAGTTTCTGTCCCCTATAGGTACTCAATCTCAACAAATAAGTGAAGGCTTATCGTGTTATTTGGCCTTCCTACTGTAAAAGTGTCTTTTCAATCGTTGTTACATTTAATGAACGTATTCACTTAAGAATCACTGTTTCTTTTAAAGAAGATAATTTAATAAGTCTGCTTTGTTTGCAAGGATTACTTCAGATTTAAAAATTTAGGCATGAAAACATTACGAACCGATGGATTCTTAACCGGAAAAGGAAGTTGATCCATACCAATGGATAAAGCTATCGTCCGGTTGTTCTTTCTGAGAACTGTCTATTATACAACATAAAACCAATTCATCGGAAAATAACGAAGTGACACACTACGGTCGTACTACTGGTTTCGGTTTCTGGTATGTTTAATGATAAATGAACCTTCTTTTTTTCCATCTAAACGGGTTTTATATTTTTTTCCTAATAACCCAAGTTGCTATGTGTTGTTTGGACAGTTAAACAAACTAATATCAATACTCTGAACTGAAACGAGTTACTGAGTTGAATGCAAATAATTTGCGATTAGTATAACGAATTATAGTCACCTCGTACCATTGCAAAGTGTAACTCGAACCATTTCGACCCGTTCCACACAAATTCAACTCGCTGTTGCAAACTTGTCCAACTGTAAACTCAAATTATTGGAAAATAGAACCCTGCAACTGGTTCCAGCTTATGACAGGGTCTCATCTGGGAAGAGAATAATTATTATTCCCAAAGTCTTATACATAAAAAGACTCGACACTTCTAGTATTATTCAACAATGTTTTAATGCTACCTTTCTATGTATAACTTTTTGTTTACATATCATAAAATTATTCTGTAAATTATCAAAGTCAGATGTAACTGATTTTTTTAAAACTGAATGATGACTTGATGAAATGAAACAACATTTAAATACGAAGTACGAATAATGAATGAATCACATTTCAATAAAAAAAAATAGTTTAATTATCATGGAAATAGTACATTTATCAAGGACCGTCTCTTTTGGAAATATGTAGAGTAAAATTTTAATGAAATATACACAAAGCCACCTTTTGGAATTTCGTCTTTCCAACTATACAATAGTAATTTATAACAATCATTTTTCTGGAAATGAAAAAAACATAAAAACAGTTCAATTAAGTTCCCGAAATTGAAATATTTAAGAAAATTGCCGCAAATAAAATTTACCCTAATTATGATACAAGTAAAAAGTTTATAAGATTATGAAAAACCATTAGAGATATAGAAAGTCTGACAGAGCAAAATAATCAGAATGTCAAGATCTACTTATTGTTTTTGTTAACAAAATTGTCATACGACTCATTATAGAAGTTATTACCTTCAATACGATTTGTTCAAGTTTTTTTGTTTTGCCTATTATCTTGAAAAATATAATAGACTGAGAGAAACTTAGAACAGCAAGAATGATCAGCAAGACAAGATCTACAAAAACGTCAAATTGACAAAATCGTCAAGCGACTCGGACTCCTTTACGACTTATTGCCCCTAAATGACAATTTGTATTTTTGGGGGATTTTAGTCCATTTTATGGAAAACTATAATAGATAAAGTGAAACTTTAAACAGAAAAAAAAACAATAAGCAAGACAAACTGTATTTAAAATTAGTTAAAGGATTATAGCCGAAATTGTACGTCGTTCGACAACTTACAGGGGGTTTTACCTGTCAATAATTTTTTTTCTCCATTTGTTTTGCTTTTTTGGTGACAATTTTAGTAGATAGAGAGAAACTGTAAACAGCAAACTGATCGAAAAAAAAGAAGATTTACAAGTAGGTTAAATATCTGAAATTGTCTAACTACTACTAGTATGAGTTATTGGCACTTAGTTATGATTTTACCCACTTTTGTATGTATTTAATTGCGAAAACTATAGTAGACAAAGAAAAGCTGTAAACAGCAAAAATTATAAAAAAAAAAAAACAAAATCTACAAACAAATTGAAGTGCCGAAATTATTAGTTAATACATTATTATAGTAGTTACATATATGCCCTTATAAATGACGCGTTTTGCTTTTTAACCAACACCTAAATATGGAAGATAGATACCAGCAGTTAAAAAAAACACCAAAAAAGAAGCAAGATCATATCTATATATAAGTCAAACAGCCGAAATCGACTGATTTAGGAATCATTGCCCTTAACTGAGACTAATATAACACAATGTGTTATAGTAGTCTCAGTCCTTATGTGACCCATTTTTGCATTTTTAGCGAAATCTATAGTAGATAAACAGAGATAAGTTCTACAAATAAGTCAACATAGCCACAATTGTCGTTATAAACCTGTAAGAGTTTTGCCCTTAAATGACATTTTTATCCATTTTCTTTTGTTGCGTTTTAATAAAACAAAATCTACAGTAAATAGAGAGAAACTGTTATAATAAAAAATAATCAGCACACGATTAAAACAAGAGATCTTAGTCATGAATCATATTCTATTCCGTCTATAATGTCGGAGAATTGGTCATTGTTGAAGATGAGCGACACAGGCTCTTTAGAGCCTTTAGTTCATACAGTGCTGACATTTTAACAAACGTTGATTCAAGTTATTTTTATCAAGCCGTATAGATATTATGGTCTGGTTGGGGTTTACTGAATAGACTGAATAATGACCTACAAAAAAGTGAAAAGATAAAAATGAAGAAAAAAATATTATGAATAGAGAATAATGGGGTGCAAAAGAATAAAGAAAACTGACTACAGAAATAAACTATGCATAGAATAAAGAAATCATATAATTACAGATAAATTTAATAGTGAAATCGTTTTCTTGAGAATTTTACAGTATAAGCGTTATTTTTACTGAAAGATAAAGAAAAATGCCCCCAAATATTTAAGAATACAGAAATGAAGGACCCCCATCCTGACCCTTATAGATATGCATGTTAGTACTGCTAGCTTATGTTTTTGATATAGCCTTGTATACTTTAATAAGCTTTGTTTTAATCTCTAATTTACAATATATATGCTTACTCTGGTGTGAAAATTTGTTGATATTAAAAGAATCACCAGCATGTTTCAGGTGTGACTTGAAAAAGGCACGAGAATGTAATTAATATTTGATTCAGTGATGAAATGATATTTCGATTTTTTCATTATATGTATTGTGATTATGTGTGAACGTTAAAAACTCTGCAGAGCTTATGTTGAAGACATTGGCTATGTTAATTTTTTTAGACCTGTCAAAGTGTTAGGTCGGCCATTATTTCTTTTCAGTTCTTATCAAACCAGCATGTTAATTTATCAAAATACACCTTATATAGCGGGTCTACCTATTATAAACAATGATTTTTAAAGTAAGATATTGGTATATTCCTACTTTAAAAATACTTGTTATTAATAACCTGGGACAACAATGTATATTGCTAGTATACTATTCCAATTTATAACTAAAGTTTAAGTTTACTATATTTTTATTTGTGTGTTGTTGTTGATGATTTTTAATTGTGTCTTTAGTCAAAACGAGCCACAGAAGAAACAATCTGACAAGAGCTTTATATTTTGCATAAATGAACGGCGCGAGAAATAAACAACAGAACACTGAACAGCAAAGTAAAGTCAATCAATCGCTAGTATATTCATTCTTTTTGATTGCACAGGGTAAAACTTTCCATTAATTGACTTTTAAAATATATTTTAGTTTCGGTAAATCTACATTTCAAGAAGTCGTTTGATACTGTAGCCGGACACTTTGACCACGGCCACTTCGGGAATGGATCCCCCTTTTTTCTAAATATTTTTTTTTGTGTTTTAATTTTATTTAGAAAATATTCTTTTATACTTTAACCCATTTTCATTAACTTAATGTGTTATTTCTCGTATTCATCAGTCAGGGGAATTACTTAAATGGGACCCAGCTTGTCTGTCAAAACAGCCGTTGGAGGTATCGGGTCCGTTCGCGCCCAATACACGTTCGCACCCTACACGTTCGCACCCCACACGTTCGCCCCCTGGGTCCGTTCGCACCCTTTTTTAATTCAAAAACCTGATGAATTATAAGATGTTTTTTAAGATGTTTACCTCAAAATAAAGAAAAATTCGGCAATTTTTACATTTTCAAAGTGAAATACTGTTTTAAATTGATTTGATGATTAATTATTATATGTTAATTATGTAAGATTACTGTTAATATATGGTGTTTACACAGCTAAACTTGATGTAAATTCTGCATGTAGTTAGCATGTATTTAACTTGGTATGAGTAAAAACAATTAAGATTCAAAATGTTATTGTTGTTGAGTTTAATAGCGGTTTGGTATCTTAACATTAAAATAATATTCAACTCAAAAAACCTTTTTAGAAAGTCACTTTATTTTGAAACAATGAAAAAATAAATAAATATAGCAATACACTAACCAAAACACGATTAAAAAAATATTCAACACAAAAAACGTCACTTTATTTTGCATGTTTTGAAACAATGAAAAAAAACTTATTTATAGCAATACAATAACCAAAACACGATTAAAAAATTATTCAACACAAAAATCGTTTTTAGAAAGTCACTTCATTTTAAAACAATGAACAAAAAAATATTTATAGCAATACACTAACCAAAATACGATTGAAAAATTGTTTAACACAAAATCAATAAAAAGGGTGCGAACGGACCCGGGATGCGAACGTGAAAGGGTGAACGTGAATGGGCGAACGGACCCAGATTCGCCGTTGGACATGTTGGACATCACTCATCAGAGCAACCTCGGACTACTTAAATGAGTGATTTCTTAAATCACGGAGTCAAGTAACATTTTGTCCAGAAATGATACAAGTAATAGTTGTCTTTCTTTAAAATCACCTATTTAAGTAGTACCTCTTCCCATTGCCCATATTTTATTAATAATGACAGAACGTCTAGTGCCTGTGGTAGTACATAAATCACTAGACCAAGTGATTTAATTTTATAGTAGCTTTAAATATATAATATTATTGATCTGGAGACTAATTATGATGCTAAAATTATCAGAACCAATATCTATGTTTATACTTATAGGATGACCGATCATGTCAGGTGATGACCCTGTACTGAATCTGGGATAATGACAATAATGACATGAAAATCACTTGTTTAAGTATCATACCTCTATTTTCTTTTAAAAAATCACTTCCTTAAGTATTATTTATTTAATTACCCTCCACTATTTTCAACATCCATGACATCCTGAACAGTAAAATTTTATCACATAATCTGTAAGCTGAAACCTTGAATTTTACAGGAAAAATACTCCCACTGCTGGGAAAATTCTGTGACATGTAAGAAAGTATTAGATCATTATTTCTCTAATTTTCGTGCTGTTTTCACATTTCTTGATTGGTGTGAGAAAAAATACTTCTCCTCACTAGTGAAATATCTCTTCTCGGCAAATGATTGGTCAAAATTTAATTATGATGTTAAATTTTCTCGATTTCTTCTGAATTTCCTATTATGACATCATGAAAAAAGGCCACCATGCCTGATGACGTCACATGTAAAGAACACAGCCTTCTGCAAATCTTTGAAAAGGAAGGAAAAAATCATTAGAGAAACAGATTCCATCACTTTAACTCGTGTTTTACAATATTTCTCCACTCTCAACAGTTAAATTTTCATTATTTAAAAAGCTTGGCAAGCCTCGCGCTTTAAATATTAAAATTTAACTTTCTCCAGTAGAGAAATATTGTAAAACACTTGTTGCAATGGTGGAATCTATATGTAAAGCCTTCAATATAGCATTTTTTTCAACAAATTAAGAATTACAGATGAATGATTGCATCAAATTAAAGGTATAAACATTGCTACTTTATAGAAGCAAAAGGTCAATTTTTTTTCAATTTTACTAATAATGATTCATGATCTAAACCTGTATGTGTAAAATTTTGGCAAAACTACAAAATCACTGAATTTCTAAATTGCTACTTAAATGAATGATTTAAAAATCACACAGTTTATTCCTGCAGTAATTCCCCTGACTGTTCATACGTTATTACAAATTATAACAGTAATTTATATATGATGACCCTCCATAGACGTATTTACACTTTTGGGTACAAGTATTTAGCTGAATTTTATCTGAATGGCCCAATTGCAAGTCTGTCTCTGAATAACCTGAATTCATACAACAATCATTTTTTATCGACCGCAAAAAATTTTTGTGGTCGATATTGGTATGAACGTTGGCGGTCGTCGCCGTAAGCGCTGTCGTCTCGAAGACGCATTGGTTTCGCACTCTAACTTTAGTTTAAGTGAATGGATCTCTATGAAATTTTACCATAAGGTTCAATATCACAAAGGAAGGTTGGGATTGATTTTGGGGTTGTGGTACCAACAGTTAAGGAATTAGGGGCCAAAAGGGCCAAAAATAAGCATTTTGTAACTTCCAGACATAACTTGTGTGTTAGTGTATAGATCTCTCTGACATTGTACCACAAGGTTCCAAATCACAAAGGAATGCTGGGATTGATTTTGGGGGTAATTGCCTCAAAATTTTAGGAATTAGCCAAAAAGGGCAGAAAACAAGCATTTTCTAGTTTCATGACAATAACTTGTGTGTAAGTGTATGGATCGTTCTAAATTGTACTACAAGGTTCCATATCACAAAGGAAAGCTGGAATTGAGTTTGGGGTAATTGCCTGAAACGTTTAGGAATTAGGGGCCAAAAGGGCCAAAAATAAGCATTTTCTAGTTTCCAGACAATAACTTGTGTTCAAGTGTATGGATCTCTCTGAAATTGTACTGCAAGGTACCATACCTCAACGGGAAGGCTTGGATTGAGTTTGGGGTGATGAATCATAAGGGGTTCAAAAATTTGGGGAGGGATTTTTTTTTCTTTAAAATTTTCCATTTTAAGTTGGTTATTTCTGATTTATATTTAAAAGCAAATAATAATGATATGGCAGGAGATACACACCAAACAGGATGTGTAAATTATTATATAATAAGTATTGTGCAATAGCAAGAAATTTTCAATTGCACAGTATTGCGGGCAATAGCAAGAAATCTTCAATTGCACAGTATTGCGCAATAGCAAGAAATATCCAATAGCACAATATTGCACAATAGCAAGAAATTGTCAATTGTACAGTATTGCGCAATAGCAAGAAATATGCAATTGCACAGTATTGCGCAATTGCAAGAAATATTCAATTACACAGTATTGTGCAAAAGAAGATACTTTGTATAAATTGCTTATTTCTTGACCAATTTCAATGGGGTTTTATTCTTGAACTCTTGGGGTTCTTTAATATGCTGAATCTAACCGTGTATTAAGTTTTTGGATTTTGGGCCCCGTTTTTAAATTGGTCCACATTGAGGTCCAAAGGGTCCAAATTAAACTTTGTTTGATTTCATCAAAATTTAATTATTGGGGTTCTTTGATATGCCGAATCTAACCGTGTATTTAGATTCTTAATTTTTGGTCCCGTTTTCAAATTGGTCTACATTAAGGTCCAAAGGGTCCAAAATTAAACTTAGTTTGATTTTAACAAAAATTGAATTCTTAGGGTTCTTTGATATGCTGAATCTAAACATGTATTTAGATTTTTGATTATGGGCCCAGTTTTCAAGTTGGTCCAAATCGGGGTCCAAAATTAAACTTTGTTTGATTTCAGCAAAATTGAATATATGGGGTTCTTTGATATGCTGAATCTAACCATGTATTTAGATTTTGATTTTTGGGCCCCATTATCAACTTTGTCCACATTGAGGTCAAAAGGGTCCAAAATTAAACTTTGTTTGATTTCATCAAAATTGAACTTTTGGGGTTCTTTGATATGCTGAATCTAACCATGTATTTAGATTTTGGATATTGGACCATAATAGGTGAATGTCCAATTTAAAATTTTCAAGTTCTTAGACCACATTCATTCTGTGTCAGAAACCTATGCTGTGTCAAATATTTAATCACAATCCAAATTCAGAGCTGTATCAAGCTTGAATGTTGTGTCCATACTTGCCCCAACTATTCAGGGAGAAATAAACAACAGAACACTGAACAGCAAAGTAAAGTCAATCAATCGCTAGTATATTCATTCTTTTGATTTCACAGGGTAAAACTTTCCATTAATTGACTTTTAAAATATATTTTAGTTTCGGTAAATCTACATTTCAAGAAGTCGTTTGATACTGTAGCCGGACACTTTGACCACGGCCACTTCGGGAATGGATCCCCCTTTTTTCTAAATATGTTTTTTTTTGTGTTTTAATTTTATTTAGAAAATATTCTTTTATACTTTAACCCATTTTCATTAACTTAATGTGTTATTTCTCGTATTCATCAGTCAGGGGAATTACTTAAATGGGACCCAGCTTGTCTGTCAAAACAGCCGTTGGACATGTTGGACATCACTCATCAGAGCAACCTCGGACTACTTAAATGAGTGATTTCTTAAATCACGGATTCAAGTAACATTTTGTCCAGAAATGATACAAGTAATAGTTGTCTTTCTTTAAAAATCACCTATTTAAGTAGTACCTCTTCCCATTGCCCATATTTTATTACTATTGACAGAACGTCTAGTGCCTGTGGTAGTACACATCAATCACTAGACCACAGTAGCGGATTTACCGGGGGGGCACAGGGGGCACGTGCCCCCCCAGTCGGGGTCACCAAAAAATTGTCTAACATAGTTTTATTGCTACTGTATCTGCTTATCTAGATATCTAGATCGAAAATCAGGACACAGCTTGATTTGACTTCCTAAACTGGTCGTTAATTAACCCCAGCTTCAACATGTGTGATTTATGGCAACTTATCAATGGGTGTGTAAATATTGACACCTTTGTGTAATGTCTATATCCAAAAGCATTTATGTTAACTACATGTACATGTACATGCTGATTTGAATTAATACGAATATTGGTTTCTAATACAATATTACAGGATCAAGATCGATTAACAAGTGAAATCTTCTGATCAGGAAAAAAATTACCAACTAAAAAAGGGTCTTAAAAGAATATGTAAAAATAGATGTTTAGTATCAAGAATGTTAGTATCGACATGAGATACGTCTTTTTTACCAAACTCACATTGTATACGGTTTCTTGGGAATGTGCCTGTCTCAGAACAGTCTATTAAACAACAAACGATGTTTTTCGATGCATGCAGCATTTTTTTTAAAACTGAATGTCATGTTTTTTCCCCATATTTTTTTATGGAAACAAAACCTTCCCCCTCCATAAAAAATGAATGGTCTGTGCCTTATATATAATCATTAATAAAATGATATTGTTTCTTCGAAAAACTACTACTTGTGTGTTTTTTTGCTGTGTATGTACTGATTTTGTGTCATGTATGGATACCCCATATCCTCTGTTTTTCTATTATAGTACAGTAATATGTGTATATTTTTTCTTATTTTAATTACCATGTATGAGGGTATGAATGGGCAGGGCCTTTCTATACTAGACTATCCTATGAATGGGTTACCGTGATTGAGGGTATGAATGGGGTTTACAGTTTAGAGAATAATGGTCAAAAAGTTAAGGCTAGAAAAAAATTTGCCCAAAAAGTATAGAAAACAGATTAAAGCTTTGATGAACTGTAAAGAATAGAGGACAATTGGCAGCAAATAAAAGAGTAGAAAGAAATGGACCCAAAAATAATGAAAAGATATAAAAATGAAGACCCCCCCAAACAACCACCATCATCCCCAATACATGACACCACCACCTCCCAAACTCGCATATATGCATATATAAAAAAAATCTTTTAAAATTTTGGTTTCATGGTGCCCCCCCAGACATCGAGGTTCTGGATCCGCCCCTGGTCCAAGTGATTTAATTTTATAGTAGCTTTAAATATATAATATTATTGATCTTGAGACTAATTATGATGCTAAAATTATCAGAACCAATATCTGTGTTTATAGGATGACCGACCATGTCAGGTGATGACCTGTACTGAATCTGGGATAATGACAATAATGACATGAAAATCACTTGTTTAAGTATCATACCTCTATTTTCTTTTAAAAAATCACTTCCTTAAGTATTATTTATTTAATTACCCTCCACTATTTTCAACATCCATGACATCCTGAACAGTAAAATTTTATCACATAATCTGTAAGCTGAAACCTTGAATTTTACAGGAAAAATACTCCCACTGCTGGGAAAATTCTGTGACATGTAAGAAAGTATTAGATCATTATTTCTCTAATTTTCGTGCTGTTTTCACATTTCTTGATTGGTGTGAGAAAAATACTTCTCCTCACTAGTGAAATATCTCTTCTCGGCAAATGATTGGTCAAAATTTAATTATGATGTTAAATTTTCTCGATTTCTTCTGAATTTCCTATTATGACATCATGAAAAAGGCCACCATGCCTGATGACGTCACATGTAAAGAACACAGCCTTCTGCAAATCTTTGAAAAGGAAGGAAAAATCATTAGAGAAACAGATTCCATCACTTTAACTCAGTTTACAATATTTCTCCACTCTCAACAGTTAAATTTTCATTATTTAAAAAGCTTGGCAAGCCTCGCGCTTTAAATATTAAAATTTAACTTTCTCCAGTAGAGAAATATTGTAAAACACTTGTTGCAGTGGTGGAATCTATATGTAAAGCCTTCAATATAGCATTTTTTTCAACAAATTAAGAATTACAGATGAATGATTGCATCAAAGGTATAAACATTGCTACTTTATAGAAGCAAAAGGTCAATTTTTTTCAATTTTACTAATAATGATTCATGATCTAAACCTGTATGTGTAAAATTTTGGCAAAACTACAAAATCACTGAATTTCTAAATTGCTACTTAAATGAATGATTTAAAAATCACACAGTTTATTCCTGCAGTAATTCCCCTGACTGTTCATACGTTATTACAAATTATAACAGTAATTTATATATGATGACCCTCCATAGACGTATTTACACTTTTGGGTACAAGTATTTAGCTGAATTTTATCTGAATGGCCCAATTGCAAGTCTGTCTCTGAATAACCTGAATTCATGCAACAATCATTTTTTAATTATGAGGTCAAATGTTTTGAATACACCTTATCGCTATTTATTCCTATCTGGATGCTGTGGATTCATTTTTATTCGTGGTATACCAATTTTCGTGGGTTTCGTGCGTCACAGCAAACCACGAATTCAAGAATTCAATGAATAATAACCACAAGAAATATGTATCGAGTCTGATAGTTGTTTCCGGTTATGTTGTAGAATTCTAGTTTAGTGATGATTTGGGATAAACATGGTTACATACAACATGTTTTTGAAATAAAATATATAAGTATTTTAAGTCAATAAATTATAAAATTCTTACAATATCAGTGAGAATTTAATAGATTTAATGGATTAAAATCGTTCATGGAAATAACTAATTAGTTGTTTATTACCTTCTCAGAATTTGGTTGATTAATTTTAAAAAAATCAATAGGATTAAGTACGGGACGGGACGTTGCCCATAGGTAATAATGTTTATGACAGGAACATTAATTTTCACACCTTTGACTTAAAACAAAAATTATTGACAAACTTTTAATAAGGTACATTTTTTGTAGCTGAAGCTTTTTCAAGTAAAATTTCAGTAAACTACTGTTTAAACATTCTTGTTTACTTAATTTTGGACAAAACAACACTTTTTCGTAATAAAATTTTAAAGGGAGAATGTAGGACACAAGTTGCATTTCAAATAATATTCAGACAACAGTGATTTTCCTACCTTTATTTTAGGTCCGAATATCGGCCCCGTTCCCAATCAGAAAATACCTAAAATTTTTCCCAATTCAATCAAGTTGTAGCGGAAAGGTAATTGATAATTTTATTGTTTGTATGATTTGGTATTTTTTGGTTCAAAATATAGGTTGTTGCACTGTTCCCGATGTAATCATGTTGAATATAGACAGGTAACCATCATATTTCGACCGTAAATCATTTTTAACAATGGGTAAGCTTAGTTCAGCATTTGGATGACGTCTGGTGGTTAACGATAAGAATATGGAATGATATGAAGTGATGATGCTGTGTTATTATCTGAATAACATTGTAAATACATGCCTACATGAAAAACTAAAGGTTTTCATTATTTTCTCACACGTAAATGTTTTTTGACAGGCAATGTCATACTGAGCAAAGATTTGACAGTTTGGTTTATTTTTTTTGTTGTGAATCGAGCATGCCCAAACAGACAACATGTCCTGTCTTTATTCAAAATATTATGTTCGCAAATAAAAGAAAGGCAAAGATGCCACTGATTGAAAAAAACTTGTAGAGCTTTAAAAAATCCAAAATAAGTACTGAAGATACTACAGGGACTGATATATTTTGAACGAAAATGTTTCTACTTTTACGGATGTAGAACAGGATGAAGCCTTGGTTGTGGCGGATAAAGGCACATAAGCAATCACCACAAACCCAAGTACTAACACTTAACAAACTGTTTCTACCCATACATCTGAGCATACTTCACTTGAAATGAACTCTGCTCATGTACAAAGAGAGACTGACCGTCAATCCCACTATGAGTGCGACAAAAATCATTGACAGTTGTTGACTCTATCTCAGAACTAAGCACTGAAAACATTATACCATTCCATATAAGTGTCGGTTCGAGAAATCTTACTGACAAGAAAATCTCAGGGTTGTATGACTGAGTTGATATGTTTGAAAATTGGAATTTTGAAATAATAAATAACATGTACAAATTGTGACTTGGATGGAGAGTTATCTGATTGGCACTCAATCATACCACATCTTCTTATATCTACATCCTTAAAATATGTTGGAACACAATGATTTATTTTTTCCCAATTCATACGTTATACGACACATTTTTCCCAATTGCCTAGGGCCCAGGCCCCATTTGAAATTGCCTAGGAAAATCACTGGACCCATTATCAAAAGCATGTAGGAAAATCACTGGACAAGTTATCATTTAGCATGTACTTTTATTTTTTCTGGACAAAAACAACATTTTTTAGCAATAAAATTTACTCATCTAAATGTTAAACCAATCATAAGCGTGTTTCTTACTTTTTGTCACTCTCTAATGACTGCTTATTATGTTGTGATTAAGGAAAATAGCTTTCAATCAGGTGTACATCAATGGGCATTCAATACCTGATGAAATTTTGACAAGAAGTTATAAATTGCAAAATGAAGCACTATTGAAATATTTGCTGCATGAATGAACAATTCTTTACACAGGAGAATATAAATTCTATCTATAAAATTTAGCCTCAAGTGGGCCTCTTTTTTCTTAGATAGACAATTTTAACACTGAAAATGCTTCTAGTATGACTAAATATTGCCTTACTCCATAAACAGTACAAACTTAACCAGAACATTTCCCTTTTAATAGATGAGAAATACCCCAGTGATAAATTTAAGGAAACAGCAAAGAAGGCAAATATCTCAGTTAAAAATATTTGTCGTGACTTGAATTCTGGTGTTTCCAATTGAATTAATCATTGCGAAAGGTGAAAACAAATACAAAAGAACTTAGTTTGGTGCATTTTATACAATAGAGTTAATATTGAAATCCTAGAATAAAGATTTATATCAGTACCCATCAATTTGACTTATTATGATGAATCAGAACTTTTCTCAACACAGCATTGTTCTCATTGAAAATTTCTATTCTTTGTGATAAAAATCAAATGTACTAATCAAAAGCTTCAAAAAGTATAACATAACTGAAGTCTGATTTATTTTGATTTCCTTGCTATCTTCAGTATAGGTAAACGGTACTATTTATTCTGCCATATGCGGCAATACTAACATATTCTAAATTTACCACTTTTTATAATAAAAACCTGGATAAAATAGTTATGTGTGGTGTTAGTACTTTATTATTCTGTTTTAAAATTGAAGCCAAATAGTATCATGACCAACTTCCAACGCAGTTTGTTCATGTTATCCATGCCACCGTCATTTTACACAAATTATGAAATTTTGGAAATCTTTTCGAATAATTCTCTAGAAAATATTTCAATAGGTTTCAAAATTTATATTGTAAATATACATACTGCAGTTATTCATAGATAAGTAAAAAAAATATATTGTACCCTTACATCCAATCACAGCGCTCCTAAATTGACTTTCTTCACAAAATAAAATCTTTATAATATTGAAATATATGCATTTGAGTTTAAATATCATCTCTGATATACATGTATTATTGAATGTTGTGCATTTTAGTTAAAAAATATCATGTGTGTTTTATTTTTTATTTTTTCCAGCGGGCAAGGACTTTTTGTCATTAATTGAAGTGGGGCAAGAACTTTTTATAATAAATATTGGCGGGGCATAAAGTTTTTTTTTTAAATATTTGCTGTACACCGCCCCACCCTCAGATAAATATTGCACAGTCCCTTACACTGTACTAATTTATTGCTTTTGAAAAAAACCTGATATCTTGATCAATTAAAGTGATTGTACATCCATGATCTTGCACCAAAACCATATGCAATTTTCCTTCTGTCCAGTAATTTTAATCATGATTTGGATGTTAGTTGAGACAATAAAAACAACTAGTACTAGCAATTATTATCTATAATGTTCTTTATATTTCATCAAACTAATGAAAAAAATTTCAAAACATAGAATTCGATCATTTCTCCTGGTATTTAAGCTGTATATATATATATATATATATACAAGTTGAAACAACATCAACATAAAAGTCACATTTCATGTTTGATAAAAATGGACATATCACTCAACCTTATAAATTATTGTTTCCTTCACTCACAAAGAATAACTTTCAAACATGGACTGAAAATGATTAAATTGGGATGAATTCCATTCCACATACACCAACAAACAAGTACAAATATTAAGCATATGGTATAACCTGACAGATAGTGGTGAGACCATACATACATGATCACAATGGTGTGACCATACATACATGATCACAGTGGTGTGACCATACATACATGATCACACTGGTGTGACAATACATACATGATCACATTAGTGTGACCATACATACATGATCACAGTGGTGTGACCATACATACATGATCACAGTGGTGTGACCCTACATATATCACAGTGGTGTGACCATACATGCATGATCACAGTGGTGTGACCATACATACATCACAGTGGTGTGACCATACATGCATGATCACAGTGGTGTGACCATACATACATGATCACAGTGGTGTGACCATACATGCATGATCACAGTGGTGTGACCTAACATGCATGATCACAGTGGTGTGACCATACATGCATGATCACAGTGGTGTGACCATACATGCATAATCACAGTGGTGTGACCATACATACATGATCACAGTGGTGTGACCATACATACATGGTCACAAAAAGTATAAATACAACGGAAAGCCTTTTTTCAGAAGAAAACTAATGACAACACTAGAGTATCATCCCATGATCTAAACCTTTCCATTTTCTAGAATTTTAATAAACTCTTAATCTAAATAATTCACTGATTCAAGTAATATTATTTCCATAAATGTTGGAAGTAAGAGTTGTCTTTCTTTAATAATCACCTATTTAAGTAGTACAAATTAATCACTTGAAGAAGTGATTTAATTTTATTGTAGCTTTAAATATAGAATACTAATGATCCAGGGACTAATTATGTTTCTAAAATTATCAGAACCAACATCTGTGTTGATAGGATGACCAGGTCATTTCAGGTGATGACCTTGTACTGAATCTAGGATAATGACATAAAAATCACTTGTTTAAGTATCATACCTCAATTTCCTTACCAAAAATCACTTCTTTAAGTATTATTATTTTAATAACCCCCACTAATTTCAACACCCCCGAACAGTGAAATTTTTATCGCGAACAGTAGAATTTTATTACATAATCTGAAAGATGAAACCTTGAACTTTACAGGAAAAATACTCCCACTGCTGGGAAAAATCTGTTAAGAAAGTATCAGTTCATTAAGTAATGCCATTTTTATAGCATTTTTTCAACTAAAATAGAATTTGCAGCTAAATGATAGCATTAAAGGCATTAACCTTGCTACTTAAAAGAAGCAAAAAGTTCATTTTTTTCAATTTTACTAATGAAAAGATATTATTTAAACCTATGTGTTTAAAATTTTGGAAAAACTACAAAATCACAATTTGTGACAAAATTTCGAATTTGCTACTCAAATAAGTGATTTAAAAATCACTTATTTCAATAAGTCCCCTGACTGTTAAATGGTACATATACTCACCTCTCGCCCATTTTACGACAAAATTTCCATTAAATCATACAAATTAGGACATGCATCAACTCAAAAAAGACTTGCCTTTTAGGTTCTGTTGGTGGTGTGTATATACAATCACACTCAGCTATTCAGAAGTTTCATATTTTCACTCCTTGGTAGCTTCAATTTCGTTAACTCCATTACTGATGAGAGAATTAATGTCAAACGCAAGTGTTGTGTGACTTCTATCAAATGCAATGCATGAAAGGAAGAAGTCTGATAGGTTCGAAAGGTACAAAAATGTATATCGTTACAATTGCCAATCCCAAAATTTGTATTTTTGTGGTCACCTTCTTAGGCATGTTGAATAATCAAAATGGACATATATTCCATACGACAAAATTTATACAACATGATGATAACTTTGTAACAAAACCGAAAAAAATATAAATAGAATGGTTGTCATGGTTGAACTTAGGAGTATAAATTGTAGTGATGTATGTTCTGATGCATGTAGCTTTATCAGTAGAATAAGAAACAAACAAATATTTGAAAAATTTTAAATATTCTGTGACAGCCAATCAGCAACTGGAATCCTCTAGAAGCCCAATATTCAGGAAATCTGTACAGGACGTTTAGGCCAAAATAAGTAAAATGTGTGTTTCCATTTTCCCAACCCTGCCACATTTCCGAGGCCAACCCTAAACATTTTATTGACAAAAATTTAAAAAAAAACAATATTAAAAATCCTGATTTTCCGGGATCCGACTATTCTTTTAGAATACTACAGATCCTCAAAACGTTTGATAATAATGACCAATATGGATAAGTAAAAGCATTTCGAGGACCAAGATTTTAAATAAACAAACATGGCTTTTCGACAACTGTGCAGCGTATTAGCTGTCAAATATGCGAAATGTGATCACATGAACACAAAATATAATGACATAACTATATGATGAATTTTTTTGAAGAACATCATGATGGACCTATAGATGAAAAAAATAGGAAGTTTACATATTTTGATCAACTTCTTTGCACAGGTACAAGACGAGATTTTTTAAATATTTGTATATAATGAATAGTGTATTCAGTATAAATACATATATTAACAAACTCTCATTTTGTACCTGTGCCTCTTTGGACCAAAAGTCAGAATCGTTTGGACAGACTGTATCTGTCGGTCAATTGACAAATAATTTTAGAGTAAAATGAGTTCAATTTACTGCTAAAATCAATCCAGCTTTTGTTGTAAAATACGCTCTAAGAATGTTGTACAGAATTGTGCTCCGGACGCAACGTAAACGGCTGTTAATGCTTTCGAGTTAATGACGGCAAGGGGCCAGGTAATGTGTAACGAGAAAGAGAAAGCTTTCCCAGTAGGCAGACATGGTGTATGATTCATGTTCATTTATAATTGAATCTGCCCCGGCACCATGTCTACTTTTATTCTTTTATATTTTCTCTGGCTGCTCCCATAACAATTTATGCAAGAAAAGGAAAAAGAAATCATGTCATATTTATATCTGAAATTTATTTACCATTGATTAAGACAAAGATTTCGCATTCTGAGTTTCTCCCTCTTCTGTAAACCTGGAATTTTAATATTGTCAGAACCACCCACTCTTCAAGATCACATTCTGTCAAACACCAAAACACATCTGTATATTAAATAAAGATGGTGCAAGGGAGAGTATTACCCCTCAAAAAATCATAATCAACCCCTGCTTAGCATCAATTCACAATGTTTATAAGGGCTACTAATCTGCTCCCACATGTATACCCTGTGTGTCATTCACATTGTTAGGTTCAATGAGACCCAACATAATAATATACCATGTTGGATTTTTCACTGCCATTTTATTCCTATTACGACCCATGAAATGCATAAAATTTGCATTAAAGTTTATTTTCATATTTCTGATACAGAACTAAAACAGAAAATTAAAAAAGCTGTAGATTTAAGTACTTATCTAAATATCAAAGAAGCAGGCACATCAAAAGATTTCATTTGGAACCTTTTTCTGCTGTCCTCGACAGAAAAAAATAAAATGTTTTACCTACCTACCCTAACTCATTTTTTTCAAGGTGAAATAGGAAACACACTACTGTAAATTCAGAAATTATTGCGAGGTTTTTATTATTGCGAATAATGCGACTGGGTGATTATCGCAATAATAAGAACTCGCATTCTGATAGATGATACATACAACTGTATGCAGATTTTCCTGAAATCACAATATTTAATCTCGTATTTTTGTCCTTTCTCCAAAAATCGCAATAATAAATGCATGCATTAATTTCTGAATTTACAGTATTTATTTTGGCCATAACAGCAATTCATCATTAAATCTGCATACATTTTGTACATGTATTATTGGGTTACTTCGTGTATAATTTAAGGTTCATCACATCCTTTTGGAAAAAATGGTAAGTTTATACCACACAATTTAATCTGAGTTTAACATACATGTATAAAGACAAACTTGAGCAACTGGGAAAGCTTATAGGGTTGCCAGGACCTAGAAACAAAAAGTTAAATACATTTTTTATCTGAAAAATATACACTTTTTGGGGTGTTTTGTTTGAGAATCAGGCAGGCCTTTCATTTAGAGGCAGTGCTCAGTACTTTTAAACCACTGATAAGTACCACCTGAATTGAGGAATTTATATAAAGTAGTCATAGATGATTCAAGTGTTCCCTTTTAAATTTCTTAGTAAGGAATGAAGGAGTAACTAGTTTCATTTTTTTGTTGTAGAGAAACAGATGAAGAAAAAACATATTAGAAGAAGATGAGTGCTGAAGCTACAAAAGGTATACTTTCTTTTAATTCGACCTGTTGATACTATTTTAATACTTTTTGTTATTTTATATTAATATGGATCTTGTCTGTATACCAGCTTTGATTATTTGGAATATCTACTAATTTTCACTTCTTCATACTACATTTGTATGAACATCAAGATTATTCTCCTTTAATCTGTACAGGAAGTTTTATTGTTGATATTTACCCTTATGTATCTGGTGTTAAATTAGGTATTTATATGACAGACCTTTCTTGGTATTCCTAATTATTGGAGGATTTTATATAGACAGAAAAAGTATACCTAAAACGACAAAGTTATTTTTCATTTACCTGTATATATTATGAAAACCGGTTTTTCAAAAGTGATTATTTTCTAAGGGTTAAATATTTCGGTGGTGTATTGCCATGGCTTTATTTGGACTTGTTTGTTTGCTTTTGGCCTTGAATGTTTGTCCCTAATATTTTATTAACTATGTATTTACTTTCAGGTATCACAGATCGAATTTATTCGTTCATAGTTTGTTAATTTACGTTTTGATTGAGTTAAGCCTTCCAATTGATGTTTTATCGTGTGTTTTCTATGTTGTGATGTTATACTATTGTTTCAGAAAAAGGAGAAGGTTTGGTACCATTAAAGCGTTTAATCCCGCTGCAAATGTTTGCACCTGTCCTAAGTCAGGAATCTGATGTACAGTAGTTGTCGTTTGTTTATGTAATTTATACGTGTTTCTCGTTTCGTTTTTATATAGACTAGACCGTTGGTTTTACCGTTTGAATGGTTTTACACTAGTACTTTTGGGGCCCTTTATAGCTTGTTGTTCGGTGTGAGCCAAGGCTCCGTGTTGAAGGCCGTACATTGACCTATAATGGTTTACTTTTATAAATTGTTATTTGGATGGAGAGTTGTCTCATTGGCACTCACACCACATCTTCCTATATCTATGTAGGTTGAGGAAAAGTAAATACGTTATAGTGTATATTTATTACCCTCTATCAACTGCATTGATGAAATACAGCTTTTTACTTGTAATCAGGTCTTAAAAGAATTTTTGACATGTCATACCTTTATTGTTGATTTTAATTTAATCATGCTTTTCCTTCATAATTTTCTTGATGCAGAGACCCTTCATCATAGTAAGTTTTCAGGATTATTATGGTGCAGTCGTGATCTGGTGCTCAAATAGAAAATCCTCAATTACGTTTTTAAATGTCGTTGTTGTTGATCAATTAGTTGTTGTTTTGTTATAAAAAGTGGGATTGTAGCTCGTTAAAGGGCTAGGGCTCAACTATTTGACACAGAAAAGAACATTGGATGTCAAAAAATTGCGGGCGCTTCCCTATGATACCTTAAAGTTGCCAAGCTAGAACACTGTGTAAGGACTTTTAATAAATTGTATTTTTTCCATCAAAGTTTTACAATATATGTTTTCCACAGCTTGGCTCTCACTACAAATATTTATTATCGTTTTGTTTTTGTTTAATCAATCATACAACCTTGATGAACTTTAAAACAAAATCTCAAATGTCATGAATGTCAAACTTGTCAAATGCCGGATGGTCAGCAGATTACCCATGATTGAATTTGCAGTAGATGTTGTGGAGGTTATTGATCAAAAAGCTTGTTTCTTAAAAATTCAGGGAAAACATGATGTCTGCTGATACCAGGAAATAGTTAATTCAAGGTTAAAAAAAAATGCTTAATAAGTCGCAGTTCTATCTGAAAAAATATAAAATCTTCAATTGATATTTTTTGATAAATTATTTGATCATTTTCTAAATACATGTACCAGTACTTAATATAAAACATGAAGTTGTTATCTATCATGTCTATGCATGATACCACAATCACATTAACTTCACTTTTGTCAGTTATGCATGTAGAAAGGGGTCATTTCATCAGTTTACAATACAACATACATGTGGACGGGTACAAGTCATATCAGCACCTAATCAATTCAGCACCGACAGAAAAAGTCAAATTGGCACCTGGTTAAGTAGTCATCTAGTCAAATCGGCACCTATTTTAAGTCATTTCAGCATTTGGTTATTCAACTAGGCACCTAATATTATTTTTATCCCTTTTTGTTTGAGGTATGACAGGGCCGTAACTAGCCTCTTTTAAAAGTGAGGCAAAATATATTTGCCGAGCGGAGCGAGGCGAAATTTGTTTCGGAGAGGGGTCAGGGGCCCCCCAGCAGCTCTGGAAAAAATGACGCAAAATTGTGCATTCTGAGCGTTTCCTGGACCCTTTCTTAATCTGAAACGCAAGTTTTTTTTTAATTATTTTTTTGACAATATTCTGGTTTCAAAGCAAAATATATTGATTCAGTGTAAGACTTTTAATTTTTAGGGATAACATCAAAAGACCGATATGTAGGATAAAGCAAAAATCATAATTCACATAGTTAAGTGTGTGGCTGCTGATTTTTTTTGTTATTGTGTTTCGGATTGCAGAAAAACATATTATACCTGTCAATTATGTTTTTTTTTTTTTTTCAAATTATGTTAAGAGGGGCTGATTTTCATTGATATAACAATGTCAATTATGTTTTTATAACACATTTCAATTACAACTTGATGTAGTTCCTAACTGGGATAAAAGGGTACACTCAGGGTAGACTCAGGAAAACTGTTCTTAGACCTCATTGTGCCTGGTCAGGAATATGACAGTTGTTTTCCATTCGATTGATGTGTTTGAGCTTTTGATTTTGGACATCGTTGGACATGTAACATTGCCAAACCACACAACTGTTCACCCGTCATCGTAGATCTTTCCCAAGTCTTCAATCTACGCAAAGCAGAGAATGACGTTCACAACATACAGATGTTACGGGAACAACCAAGAACCAGTCTTTAACCAATTTTCCAATGACATCTTGGCAGCTTCCAACCGTCCAAACCGTTAAAACTAAGTCACTACTTTACATTTTTACATAAATTTTAAACTATGTATGTTGAATTTATTTGTATATGTCTCTATACCATTGTATATTTTGTTTACGAGAATAAAGATATATGAGATGAAATAAATAATAATCGGGCCTCATGCAAGCCCGATAATCATTGGCTTATCTACGCCATGAATAGGCTTGGGGCTATTGACTGTGTAAATATGGACAATGTCAGCCATACATTGCAACAAACTATTATTAAAAATCAATATCATTAACACTATAATCTGCCATATACAATTATCAAAGGAATATTAGACAACTGAAGCGTTAGTCATAAAGATTGATTGATGGTTGTTCGCTTAATGCCGCCTCAGAACAAAAAGGCGAAAGGTAATATTTAAAATATTTTTACAATTTAAAGTAGTTTTTAAAATTAGACAAAAGGTCCTAATAAATATAATAAAACTCAAGTTTAAAACAAAATTACTAATTTACAAATGAAATTCAACACTAAGAGAATAGCCATAAAGAAGGGCATTCAATGAACAAAAGACAAACCTGGGAACAGATGAACCACATAACGACAAACAATACCATACCACATCTCCTTAATTTTATATTAAATAGACAAGTAACACTGAAAACTAAAAATAAATGAGAAACGGACCCCGAACAAAACAGGGGCGACGTCAGAGGGTGAACAGAACGTGCTTCTTGCAAGACACTCGCTGTGAAAACAATTTGATATGAAGACAAGCTTTCGTTTCAACTAATTTTTTTTTTTGAAATTTCCAACATGAGGCATTTGCCTCATTTGCCTCAATGTAGTTATGGCCCTGTATGAGGAGAGAGGTGGGAGGGGGGGGGGAGTGTTGTGGGGTTGGAACCCTCCTTTTTGTTTGACAACTAATGCTTTTGTATGCAGACATATGATTGGAAACCCCACCCCTTTTTTATATGGCATGCCTGTGTTGGAACCCCCCTTTTAAGAATGGCTGGATGCATGCCTGCATTGGCACCAATTTTGTATGTTTACTAGCAATGTGCAGTTGTCATGAAATAGAAGTTCCTTTATAGTATAAGTTCCAATAAGAACATATATTATGGTATTGTTTATAACAAAGTTTCCATTGGAATTTCTGTTATGCGGAACAAATATTGACACCTTGAGTGAAAATATGAAAAAAAGTTATAGAAAAAACATAGTCTCCAATGGTTTGCTTGCAAAAGTAATGTTAATTTTGGGTGCAGAAATCACTACCTCGGGTGCCGAATTAATCAGGTCCAGATTTAAATGGGTGCCAAATTGACTATTCATTGTACTAGGTTCCAAAGGGACTAGAATTCATGTGGACTTCCTTAAGGAAATGGAAATTTTTAAAGTACTCTCTTCACAAAGCAATTGTTTTTCAGTGTTGTTTTTTGTTTCAATTTCTTAAAATACTATTTCTCTTCAAAATAAACATGTTTTGAAAACTTTTTAAATTTTAAAAATAAGAAATAGAACAAACAAGAAGATAATTATAAAGCCTAAAAGCTGTACAGTTTCGAAATGTTTTTACATGTGATTAAGTCATCATTTTTGGAACTTACCAGTATAGTGACAGAAATGATGTACAAATTATAGACCTGAAGGCAGAGGAGCACAGACAGAAAGGGCAATGCGCCCTCTAATTTGGGCAAGTGAAGACATTGAAATAGTTTTATAAATTGCAAGGATTTAACATGGTTATTTTGTTTTAACTGATGTGTTTACTTGACAAATTCACAAACAAAGAAAACATAATTTTGTGAGTGATTTGTTCCTAGTTGATGTATTAATTTACTCTGAAAAAATTTAACATCTAATATACATTATAATATTGCACTTTAGGTATTCTACTTGACTAGTAAACCTACTCACATTTGTTTATTTATCAGATTAAAATGAATTATTCTTCATGATTTGAAAACTGACTAGTTATCCAGCCTTTCTCTTTCTCATATACTCTTTTTGTGTGGAAAATAATAGCCAAAATTTGTATGTTTTTGTCCCCCGCGTAACACGCTGTATACCGGCGTCCGCGGTCTCACGGGTACAATTCTTGCCAGATTTTTATAAAACTTATACTATAGGTTAATATCAGCAATATATCAGACAAGTTCTATAATGGTGGACAATCGATTTTTTTGTAAAGAGTTATGCCCTTGGAAATATTAAATTTATGGAAAATGGCCTCGTTAGCGCTCTCACGGGTACAATTCTTGCCAGATTTTTATACAACTTATACTATAGGTTAATATCAGCAATATGTTGGACAAGTTCTATAATGGTGGACGATCGACTTTTTAAAAGAGTTATGCCCCTTGGAAATATAAAATATTTGCAATGCGGGGGACATTGGAACTCTGTTCTTTTATTTACCTTAAAGTACAATGAATTGAATATGAACATGCATCCATACTTAGATTATAGTCAGAAGGCCTGCCCTGGATTATGATATTTTATATTTTTTTATTTACAGAAGTTTCAAGTTTAAAAAACCTGGAACTGCTCTTAGTCTGAACAAGAGAACGGATGCAGCCACTTTCTCCAAAACCTCCATTCATGTGGCATCTGATATATCTGCAAGAGTACCACCAGTGGCTGCAAACAACCAATCAAAAAGTTTCTATAGTGCACCACCAGAACTACTGAAGAATTATCCAATCACAGTTAATGATATTGATGATGACTTTGATATCCCTTTATCCACCTTTAGATCATCCAAGCAGAATGAAGGAGTTCATAACACAGCTGTCCAAAGCAAATCCTTGGTAGGTTGTAATCAATAGAACACTGCCTGAGGATGTGCTTAAAGGAATATAGTCCTGGTCCTACATGTTAAAGGGAAGATAATTGAATTTATTTACTTCAATAATACTGGTAGTATTGCAGGGCAGGGGTATCCCTTTGTGAGTTCACTCAGTTCTCAGTTGTTATGAAATTTTTTCGAGAATTGCTATTATAATGATCTTATCTTTTACATGTTAAAAAAAGCAAGGACACTTGCATGCTTGTGTATTACAAAGGAAATAAAAGCAAAAGTTTGACTTATTAAAAACTCTTTTTTTCTGCATCATTCAATTCAAAGTTTTCTGCTTAAGTTAGTTTGATAGGAACTACTTGTGATAGATCAATGATATTTTGTATGAAGTTGCATTACTATCAGTACATATCAGTTTGATGACTATTTTGAGGCCCTGCCCCCTAGGCCATGGTTCAGTGACTTTCAATTAATTAGCAATTTTCAATGATAAGTTTTCTGCTTAAATTAGTTCGATATGAACTACTTGTGATAGATCGATATTTTCTCTAAAGTTGCATTACTATCAGTACATATCAGTTTGACTACTATTTCAAGGCCCTGCCCCCTAGGTCATGGTCCAGTAACTTTCAATCGTTAACAATTTTCAATGTTAAGTTTTCTGATTAATTTAGTTTGATAGGAACTACTTACAATAGACAATAATATTTTCTATAAAGTTACATTGCTGTCTGTACATCTCAGTTTGTCAACCATTTCGAGGTCCTACCCACTAGTTGGTCCAGCGACTTTGAATTAATTAGCAATGTTGCTATCCATCAGATTGTATTTTTCTGAATTTTATGCCGACAGGCGAGACATATCTCTGTGTCAACAGCTCATTTTCAAATCTCAATTGTTGATAATCTTTCCTAGATTTTGTAAATGATTAAGTATTAAAGTTGTCTGAATTTGACTTATATAGTCTACAGTCAGGTTTAATTCCATTAAACAAGGATGGAAAACTAGAAGTCACAAACTTATTTGAGTTTTGACAGAAACTGCCTTTCCTGCACTCCCATGCTTTGATTTAAAGTTTTTAAGTTGAATATATTATTTTTCAGAAAAATAAATTACAGACATCTATAACAAGTTTTGCCAAGAATAAGCCAGATAAACCTGTTGCAACAGTAGCCCCTCACAGGTATACAATTCTTCGTTATTTTTAGCTGTTACCATGTAAAGTTATATATAAAAAAAAAGTAGATGTGGTATGATTGCCAATTAGACCAGAGTTCAAAAGAAGTGAATGTAAGCAATTATAGGCAACCATAAGACCTTCAACAATGAGAGAAAAACCCATACCGTATGGTCGGCTATAAAAGGACCTGACATGAAAAATGTGAAAATATTCAAAATGAGAAAGCGAACGGCTTAATTTATATGTTTAACCTTGTAAATTAGGTACAAAAGATGTTAAAAGCTTATAAATTTCATGTAAATTTTATTTGTATCATAAAAAGAACTGTATAAGTTAATGAACATTGTTGAAATTAGAATCAATAATAATTGATGCAATTAATGCAAAATGTATTTTTACATTTAATTTTCATTCTACCTCAGTGGTCTTGTGATAGCATGCTCACTTACAGTGTGAGAGGTCCTGGGTTTAATCCTCACCAGTGCCAAACCAAATCATTGGTGCTAGCTGCTTCTCCACATAGCTCTGCATTTAGGGATAAGAGCTAAGACTGGTTGGTTCTGAGTTGGAATAATGTGTCATGTGTCTGGGTAGGGTGACATGTCTTCTTGTGGATTGTTTTAACATGTGAGCTAGTACGTTAGAAATTCAACTCATGTTGTCAGTCTGGTATAAACAGGCTCTAATCATATCTCATATACGGTACTTATTAATGCCATAATATGCATGTTATACTTGTCGCTGGACTTTTGTTAAAATTTTGATTATGTCAGATTAAGGGAAACGGCTCATGATAAGTCAATGATTTTTGTTATGCAGATGAATTAGCATTTTCACATCTAATTTCCATGGAGATTATTTTACTTTATTTCATGATGTTGTTCATTAAGATTAATCACTAGGACAATTGTAAGTTACCTATGAATTATTAAGTGTATCAATTGTCATGGCCATGAATGAAATTCCCTGACTTTGATCATACACGTATGTATAACTCCTGGCTGTTTTCCTAATTGAATGATTTGTTACATATTAACTAATCCAGATAACTCTTATATTTATAATTGTTCAGTGCTCCTTTAAAAGTTGCACCTATTGCTCCATGCATAGGAACTAAAAGGAAAGAGATATCTCCATTGTTACTGACCAATCAGAATGTGGCACATGAAAATACAGTCATAAGTATGTTTGGAGTATCTGATGAAGATGATGATGACCTCACAGACTTTGATATGCCAGGTATGTACATTGGAATTTGATTGTCATGAAGCTTTTGGTGATATTAATTGTGCAGAAATTATAATTTTGGAGAGAGTTTCTATGAGTCTTTGTCTTTTTTCTCAAAATTTTACATGTCATAATAAAATTAAGAATGTGTCTGCTTGACTGTTGAAATCACATTTTTTACATATATTTTGGATATATGACATGAGATTCTGGAAGATAGATCTGTTTTTGTCTTCTCTAAAACTACTTGACCAATAACCAAATTTGGAGAGATTTTATACAAAAGCTCTTCTACAAGCCTCTTCATTGGATTCTGGTTTAATGGAAAACATGGCCATAGAGGCATTCTTAGGATTGACTAATTTTCTAAAATCTTTTCTCTGAAACTACTAAATGGTTTTGAAACATTACTGCATTTACACTTGGAAGACTTTAATTGCAAACATTTGTTATCAATGTCTATCAAGATGCAAGGATTAATTGTGACAATAGTTAACAGTCACAACTAAAAGGAAAGCTTAATTTGTACATCTTATCTTATACTGCTTGGCCAATGCAATATCAAATTAGCAGTGATAGTATATGCCAGTTTTTATATGTAAATCCTGCCTTCCCATTGGAAAAACAAAGCCAAATCAAGCTAACATCATTTCTTGGGCAATTCAGGGTTAAATATTTCAGCTAGCAATTTTGGCTCGTAGTTAAATTCTTAATACTTAGAAAACACTTTTATACCGGTAAACTAATTTAGTGAGTTTTATTTTCCAGTATCTCCAACTTTGACGAGGAAAAGCGATGGAATATCATCATCACAGGTAAAACATTTTTTTATCAGCATTATTTTGAAAAAGTAAGTAAAAATGTGAAGTTTTTTTATCATGGTTGACTTAGAGTTGTTTCATGACTAAAATACACTTTTCAGGAATCTTGAATCTCATGAAAATCATTTCCAATGGTGGGTCACAATGTTAATAATATGCACATTTATTCGTGTTCATAATTGTTGGAACAAGATGCACAAATTGTTTCAAATATTTAATTATTTGATCAAGGACCATTCACTTGAGACTCATTCTACAAATGTTCATATGTGCATAAAATTAACATTAATTTGTATTGTGTCATTTGGTTTTATGGAAAGGATTGGAGAAAAATTTGTAAGCTTTGCCATTTTCATATCTCAATATATAACAAGCTAATTCTCTAATAGAGCACAATTCAGCATTGTAATATGCGTTTCTCCAGCTATACAGATAAGCATGATTATTATCCTTATATATATTTTGAAGTCTTCTCATTGTTTAGAGAGCCTCCACAGAAAAGGGAACAAATAGTGTTGAACAGCAGACAAAGAGAAGACGAACACTACCAATTGCAGATAGTGATGAAGAAGCACAGATTGATGATTTTAGCTCAGGAATCAACAACCATCATGTGATGGAAGATCTTAGCTCAGGAATCAACGACCATCATGTGATAAATGGTATTCATGAAATTAATTGTATCTATTAAATATAAAGGCTGTTTTATTTAGTAGATATCAGATACTGGGGGGAGTTTAATGAATTAAATGTAACTTTTGACAAAGATTAAGGTCATTAGTGGTGTTATCGACATTAGTTATCAACACAACACATGTTGATAACTTTGAGGATTATATATGAATAAGAAGATGTGGTATGAGTGCCAATGAGACAACTCTCCATTCAAGTCACAGTGTTTAAAAGTTAACAATTATAGGTCAAAGTACGGCCTTCAACATGGAGCCTTGGCACACGCCGAACAGCAAGCTATAAAGGGCCCAAAATGACTAGTGGAAAACAATTCAAACAGGAAAACCAACGGTCTAATTTGTATAAAAAAACGAGAAACACTTATGAACCACACCAACAAAAGACAACCACTGAACAACAGGCTCCTAATTTAGGACATTATATGTTTATATATATATTAATACACATATGTGTGTGAAAGAATAATTCATTCAAATTTGATTGTAGGATGGGATAAACCAAAAAATGAAGTTACATCAAACTATCCTGTCCAGTATAAGAATAAATTAGAAGTAAGTAGATTCATAGTGCAGCGACAAAAGTATTGTTAAAATTTGGTGTAATATATAGAAAAAAAAACATGTAAAAATTTGAGAATGTTGTGTACAAAGTTATTAGAATGGAAGATTGTAAAATGAAAGTTTGAAATAAGTATGAAAATTTTGTATAGGCCTTGAAGGGTGAATTAATACCTGTTTGCATGAATACAGTCGGGAAAAAACATCACATCAAACAAATGAAAGGTTTGGGAAACTTTAAAAAACAACCTTTTTAAATGTCATTTATTGTAATGAATTGAGCCCCAGATTTGTGTTATTATATATAGACATCTGATAAAAACAGTAAAACTTCAGTCTTATTGACATTTCAAGAAATATTTAAAGACGCAAATGAGACCATCATTTAATGCTACAGTCACTTTGTTAAAGTTTACATGCAAGTTCAGGCGATTGATAGTATTAATAATTTCAACATCTGAGTTCAATTCAAATCTGGTTGATATAGGGTAATATGATTAACATTTAAAAATTACCAAAAACATGAATTTTGGAACATATATGGTGTCAGTATCTTACAGACATATTGTCTACAAAGAAATCAAGATTTCTGTTTAATATTATTTTGATACACAATGTTAAACTTAGGGTCTGATTTCCTATCTTTTAGCCATCAGAAGAAGAAAAAGTTGAAAGGGTAACAGTGCTATTAAAAACCATGGATGAGATATGTAGTATAATAGGAAAAGTTAGTACCAATGACCTGATGTCTGTTGTATGGCAGGATTATTCCAGGCTCCAAACCTTGTTAGCATTAAGGTAGGAAAGATCCTCTAATTGTTAAGTATAAAGACTCTTGGCAGCCTTATATATTCTACAAAACTGATTTATTTATAGTGGATGAATAATAGCACTTTGAAAACAACTTCCAGTTGAAAACATCAATTAATTTTCCATGGAAAGAGGTGAACCATTAATTGAAATGTTCAACGAAGTACAAGTTTTCTATAGGCTTGTATGTACACTTTTGTAAAACCACGAAATCAAATATCCACAAAAAGACAATTTTTCCTTGATCCACGAAAATTGGTACCCACGAAAATAAATGAATTGACAGTATCTCCCATCATGAAAAAATATCTCCCGACATGATACCATCTGTAATAAGAGCTATATTACTGAAATTTATTTTGTAGGAAGAAGATAACGGACCAGTCGTCTGTGGAAGAAGCTTGTAAATTTGTTACCCAGAAGTCTAGTCTGCCTGGAAATAGAGATTTGAAGAAAAGTCCATCTTTTCAGAGATCAACTAGTCCATCATTACTTTCACCTAGAAACATATCATCTACCTCAACTCCATATAACTCATTAAATCAATTGTCTGTAAAATCAATTCAATCTAAAAAGGTGTCTGGTATTTGTTCCTCTGTGATAACTTCACCTTTTACTTGTGGTGAGAGTTTCTTTGAGGCCGATGCTCCAATGACGCAATCACATGCAAGTTATATTTCTTCTGTCAGTAAGAACTCACCTATTACAAGCTTCTCACATCTAACAGGGAACCACACTAAGGGAAGTAACTTTGCTAGTCCAGTGTTCAATTTTAACAAAAATGCTGCTAGTGTTTTGAAATCAAATACCTCAGATTTTGAAAGTTCTGCTTTGTTTAATTCTTCCCAACCTCAGCCAATGGATGATGACATAGATTTTGGTTACAGGATATCTGAAAATGTTCCAGATAAAAAGAATTGTTCAGCTGAACCAATGATAAAGAGTGACAATAACTTCGATACTAATTTTTCTGATGATGATTTGTTTGCGGTAGAAGACTTTGATGATGAATTCACAGAAGAAATGGATTTACCAAGAATAGCAACACCTAGCAGACAAAACAAACCTGGTATGTAATACAGTGGGGCCTTCTTTAGGGACTACCCAGTCTATATTGTCTTTATGTGTCTTCAGAGTACATTTGTTATAGACCCATTCTATGTACATTATTCTACTATACCATTTGTTTGTTAAAAATCTATATTTGTCACAAATTATACTATTTTTGGAAGGAGACTTCAATCTTTTCATTGATGTGGTTGGGCTCAGAGTGTTATTGCGAACCAAATGAAAGTTTTCCACAGAGTCATCTGCTCTTGGTCAAGGTATTTAAACTTTTATAGATATAGGAAGATGTGGTGTGAGTGCCAATGAGACAACTCTCCATCCAAATAACAATTTATAAAAGTAAACCATTATAGGTCAATGTACGGCCTTCAACACGGAGCCTTGGCTCACACCGAACAACGAGCTATAAAGGGCCCCAAAATTACTAGTGTTAAACCATTCAAACGGGAAAACCAACGGTCTAGTCTATATAAAAATGAGAAACAAGAAACACGTATAAATTACATAAACAAAGGACAACTACTGTACATCAGATTCCTGACTTAGGACAGGTGCAAACATTTGCAGCGGGATTAAACGTTTTAATGGTACCAAACCTTCTCCCTTTTTCTGAAACAATAGTATAACATCACAACATAGAAAAACACACGATAAAATATCAATTGGAAGGCTTAACTCAATCAAAAAAACGTAAATTAACACACTATGAACGAATAAATTTGATCTGTGATACCTGAATGTAAATACATAGTTAATAAAATATTAGGGACAAACATTCAAGGCCTAAAAGCAAACAAACAAGTCCAAACAAAGCCATGGCAAGACACCACAGCGAAATATTTAACCCTTAGAAAATAATCACTTGAAAAAAAAAAAAGGTTTTCATAATATATACAGATAAATGAAAAATAACTTTGTTGTTTTAGGTATACTACTTCTGTTCATATAAAATCTTCCAATAATTAGGAATACCAAGAAAGGTCTGTCATATAAATACCTAATTTAACACTATATACATAAGGGGTGAATATCAACAATAAAACTACTGTGGATTCATTTATTTTCGTGGCTACCAATTTTCGTGGATTGAGGAATGCCTGTATTTTCGTGGTTTTCCCAAAGTCTGCATACAAACCTATAGAAAATTTGCAATTCGTTGAACATTTAAATTCGTGGTACACCTGTACCCACGAAATGCACGTAAATTGGTAACCAATGAATAATACTGAATCCACAGTATACAATTAGAGCTAGCTAAAACTTCTCTGTACAGATTTAAGGAGAATAATCTTGATGTTCATACAAATGTAGTATGAAGAAGTGAAAATTAGTAGATATTCCAAATTATCAAAGTTTGTTCTATTGTCCCATTGAATAAATACAATACCTATTGTTCTCTGTGTAGTTTATTCACTGGGACCTTTAAATTTCTTCTAAGAGAAATCCATCGCTCATTGATTAATTTACCAGAGTAAAAAAATGATGAAAGTTGATGAAAATACATATATATTAACTCACAAACTGCATATGATGTTGTATTCATTCAGTGTCAATAATATATTTTCAATCTGTTCAATGTAAACACTGATTCAAACATTAAAAGTTGATTTCTGACAAATATTTTAATATTGTTCCTATTGAAATTTGTCTTTTTGTGTGTTTGACAAATAAAAACTCAAAAATGACAATGTTTAAATTAAGGCCTTCTTATATAAATGTATTCTATAACTAGACAAACACAAAAAAATTGCAAATTTCAATAGAAACAATGCTAAATTTTTTGTCAGAAATCAAATTATTAGGGCCCGCTGAATGGCGGATGCCCTATAGTGATCAGTCTGTCCTGTCTGTCTGTCTGTCCGTCCGTAACAAATTGTGTCCGCTCTATATCTAGAGAACTGTTATGATTTCAAAGTTTATACTTGACCTGTATATTAACAAACACCAGAGGGGGTGTCATAATGTATGTACAACTTCCTAGGTCAAAGGTCAAGGTCAAAAACTTTGGTTTTAGTTGACAACCCCATGTCCTATGGTAAAGATCGTGTCTGTTCTATATCTTGAGAACCATTATGATTTCAAAGTTTATACTTGACATGTATACAAACCAACACCAGAGGGTGTGTCATAATTTATGTACAACTTCCTATGTGAAAAGGTCAAGGTCATAAACTTCGGTTTCAGTTGACAACCCCATGTCCAATGATAAAGATACAAATTTTACCACACATTATTCACAGTGGGGCCCACAGAGATGGCTCCCATCTCAATGATATCTAGTTATGATTAATTCAGTGTTTTATTTCACAGATTGAAAATATATTATTAATATTGAATAAATACAACATCACATGCAGTTTTTTTGAGTTGATACATGTATTTTCATCAACTTAGAAGATCATTTTTTTACTCAGGTAAATTAATCAATGAGTGATGGATTTCTCTTAGAAGAAATTTAAAGGTCCCAGTAAATAAACTACACAGAGAACAATACCTATCGTTTTTATTTAATGGGACAATAGAACAGACAAAAGTTTAAATACCTTGACCAAGAGCAGATGACTCTGTGGAAAACTTTCATTTGGTTTGCAATAATATGAAAGTAAGAAGATGTGGTATGGTTGCCAATGAGAAAGCTTGCTAAGTGAGATTATAAAGAAAAGTACATATCATGTAACAGCTACAATGTAAATAAAGAAAGTTATCAATGTTGTACATAGTATACAAGTTATTTATTTTGATTGTCAATCTTATGTCTTTTTAACTTTCAGGTTTATTGGATGTAACACCAAACTTTCCAAATAGAATTTCACCTAATACCTCTTCATCTTCAAAATATGAAAGTAAGTTTATTTCAGCTTAAAGTTATTAAAAAATATTTTAATGAATGGGCACTTTTTTATATAGCAATGGAATGGGGCATTATGTTTTCTGGTCTGTGCGTCCTTCCGTCTGTTCGTCCGTCCGTCCGTTCGTCCCGCTTCAGGTTAAAGTTTTTGGTCGAGGTAGTTTTTGATGAAGTCGAAGTCCAATCAACTTGAAACTTAGAATACATGTTCCCTATGATATGATCTTTCTAATTTTATTGCCAAATTAGAGATTTTCCCCCATTTTCACGGTCCACTGAACATAGAAAATGATAGTGCGGATGGGGCATCCGTGTACTGGGGACACATTCTTGTTAGTTGTTCTTATTTCATTCAACTAGTATTACATGTATAACAGCCACAATGAAGTACTATATTAATCTTGCATAACTTTGGCTTAGACGTAGTTGGGTATACATTTATTGGCTGAACTGTTCCAACAATATGGTATTTTTTATACACAGACTAAAATTGAATTGTACTTGAGTGTTCACTTTCTTTATCTCTCAACAGCTCCACCAATTCCAGTACAGAAGAGTGCACAGAAGAAAAGAGATGATGAAAACAAAGTTTTTGATAATTTTAACTTTCCTCATTGTAAGGATATGATGAAGATATTCACTACTGTGTTTGGTCTAAGATCCTTCAGACAAAATCAACTGGCTGCCATCAATGCTGCATTACTTGGAAATGATTGTTTTATACTCATGCCAACAGGTAAAATGCAAATGTATATTTCATTGCTTGAACATTATTGTGTCACATGACAGCTTAGCTGAAGCAACATTATTGTGTCACATGACAGCTTAGCTGAAGCAACACATTGGTATCACTTTTTAGTTCACGTCACACTTTGTTAATCTAACTCCTTGCAAAAGGCTTCTCAGAAATCAACCTTACTTTCACATCATTCTTCATGACATGTAGCTGTTCTTCTATTTGATCTGAGTGGTTTTTGGGGTTTCCCCCAACACTAAAACTGCTTAGTTTATTTGGAGACAGCAGGCTACACATATGTTCCTTGGAAGACTCACACAGTTTTGTTTCATAAAACAAGTATTGCAGCCATTTAATTGTTGTTAATTGTATCCAGTTACATTACAGGCGATAATAAAAGTCTATGTTATAAGTTACCATTTTGTGTCTACATTACATGGTGACGGTAAAAGTTACCAATTACTAGCTCTTGTCTACATTACAATAATTCTTTAATTATTTGCATATATGTACAAATACTTGAATGGGATTGGCCAATTAGAAATTTTCCTGTTGGTTTACACCATGATTGACTATGTTGCTGAAACTATTTTCCCAAAATATGTAAACACTTATGTCGATTTCACTGATCTATTCATGCGTGATACACATGCAAGTGATCCTGGGGTTCCAAGAAAGTTGAAAAATAAATGTTTGGGTTGAGAATTATAAGGATTATTATAAAACACTTTTTTTCTAAAGGTGATTGATGTGTAAACTGGGCTACAGCTCACAAACTTTACATTAAGACAGAATGTGAGTTAATTGCCAAGTTGACACACAAAAGACCTCTAGAAAAAAAATGTGTTAAACATATATGATGGATTACTAGTGACCAGTTCTTGTTTACATTATAGGTAGTAGTAAAAATTTGTTAACAGTAACCATCTCTTGTTTACATGATAGGTGGTGGTAAAAGTTTGTTTCCAGCTCTTGTTTACATAAAAGTTAGTTACCAGCTTTTGTTTACATTACAGGTGGTGGTAAAAGTTTATGTTACCAGTTACCAGCTCTAGTCACAGGTGGGGTGTCTATAATCATATCCCCACTTAAAGCCTTGATACAGGATCAGGTTACACGACTCAACTCTATGGAGGTTTGTAAAATAAATAAGTATGTGTTCGAATAATATATAAGGAAGAAGGTTATACTGTATACCGTTTTACCCCTGTCTGTTGTCTGTATGTCTGGTATGTGTGAATGTAATTTCTGTCACATATTTCTCAGGAACTACAATCACAGGTTCCTGAATTTTTTTATCAGGCTTTATGTGAACATGCTTTAATGTGTGACACTTTTCAGATTCATGGCTAATCAACTTCCTGTTAGCCTAATATTTATATGTTCTAAACATAATGGGGACATGTATGAAATTTTATTGCATTTTTCTAGGATACTTGGAATAGTAGAAATTTGTTATCAAGCTACATGTTAGCATGCTTAACCATATAACACAGTTTCATATTCATCTCTCATCAACTTCCTGTTTACACATAGTATTTATCTTAAATGAGTGTTAGTTTAAACAATATTTATTTAGATAAATCCACATTAAACGATATTATACAAATGAAATAATATTAAGGATTCAGAAACAAGCAATTTGCTTTTACAAATCTGTCTCCTTTTACAAAAATAATACACTTATTGGACAATACATAAATATAAATACTGGCATGCTCTGTAATAAATATATGAATATGAAAAGGTGAAAGAAGAAGAAGAAGAAAAAAATTAATGAGAAAAAAAAAATTAAATAAATAAACATGAATTATTGTAATGTATACAGTGGGAAATGCTTGGGTTCCTATTGAATGATGAAGCATTAACATCAAGGGTTAAAACGTTTACTTTTAATAATATATTTCTGCACCAAACTAAATAAAAGACTATTTTGCTCATCTGAGAGTACCGTTGATCCAAAAAGCAAAGTTTTTGTGTTAACTTGGACAGGAAGAACTGAAACAGAATCTAATAGTTCATGTCTTAAATCAGTGTATATGGGACAAGATAACAGGAAGTGAGAATTTGTTTCTACATCACCACAACAACAATTTGGGGAATCTACTAAATTACGAACGAATAGGTGAGAATTCAATAAATTTGAATCCATTCTTAAGCGAGCATGAAGAATTTGACCAAAACGATGTCCTATATAATAATACGCTGGGACCTTACTATTTTGGGTACTAATTTGTTTTTTGAATAATGATAGAGATTCACATTTTCTTATGTTTAAGTTAAGAGTGTTCCATAGTTTTGTTGTTGCTGGGATGAAATATTCAGAATATAAACGGGTCTGTGTGTTGACTTGTGTAATATTATTTCTTTGTCTTGTATTATGATCATGCCTATTTCCTACTGAATCGGGCAATAAGTCTCTTAAATACTCGGGGGTTTTATTATTCAAAATTTTGTGATAATGAATTAGTCTATGATTGCGTCGTCTTTCAGATAATTTTTCCCATCGAGTTTCAACATATAAATTGTTTATACTGGTAAGTTTAGTACCCTCCGTGACGATACATGCTGCGTCAAGCTGAATATTTTCAAGTTTAGCTATCAAATTCTGATTTTGAGAGTCCCAAACGACATCGGCATATTCAAGAATTGGGCGAACAAATGATATGTAAATTTTTTCAAGTGTAAACCTATCAAGAACATTTTTAATTTTTCTCATTATATTTATTCTTTTGTAAGATTTAGAAACTATATATTCAATATGGTCGTTCCAGGATCCGTTGTTAGAAAAAAAGACACCTAGATGTTTGTGTTTACTTACTGTTTGTAGCTCTTGGGTATTCATATTTAATGGAGGATGATAGGGTCTATTTATTTTTTTTGAAATTATCATACTTTCAGTTTTTTGGGCATTAAAATTCACAAGCCATTTTTTTGACCAATTATAAATCTTATCTAGATCGTTATTTAAAATTGTAGCTGTTTCTGTTGGATTGTCAACCATAATATACAATGAAGTGTCATCTGCGAATAGCTTAATTTGAGCTTGAATGTCTTCTATTATATCGTTTATAAATATCAAAAAGAGGAGAGGGCCCAGAATGGACCCTTGTGGGACGCCTGCATTTACAGGTAACCATTCGGAACTTGAACCGTTAATAACCACCCGCTGGACTCTATTTGCAAGATAATTTTCAAACCACCTTAGTAAAGAACCCGATATGCCCGCTTGTTGAAGTTTAAATAGCAGTCCCTTATGCCAGACTCGATCAAACGCTTTACTTATATCACAGAATACTACCCTTATTTCTTTACCGCTATCTAAAGCCTTCCCAAAATCATTTGAAATGTTAATTAATTGATTAACCGCTGAATCCCCCCGTGTAAAGCCTGACTGATTTTTCGTTAAAATATTATTACGCTTAAAGTGATTGTAAATATGTTTATATACACAACGTTCCATACACTTTGAAATTACACTCAACAAGGAAATAGGTCTATAGTTTTTAACATCATTCGGTTTACTATTTTTATAAACTGGGGTAACATCTGCTCTTTTCCATTGATCTGGAAAAGTAGACGTACTTAACGATAAGTTAAATAGCTTACATAGTGGATACTTCAAAACAGAAGATGCTTCTTTTAACAATTTGGGACTTATGAGGTCTGGGCCAGAAGCTTTTGTGGGATTACCGTAACAATTTTCAATATATCTTCAACTTCAGTAACAGTAAGTTCTATATGACTAATGTTATCACTAATAGTATGAAGTTCTTCAGGTAACATAGCACTTGAATCATCAATATTTGACTGGGAAGAAAAAAATCGATTAAATTCATTTGCCTTTTCGATTTCATCAAATATTAAGTTGTTATTAACCATTAATGGAGGTATACTTGCATCGTTTGTTTTTAATCCAGATATTTGTTTGACCGTTTTCCACCAATAAGTAGTGGATGGGTTACTGTTCATGATTTTTTTAATTAAATTGTTGTTATAATCATCCTTTGATTTTCTTATTAAACTGGTAACTTCATTTCGTATTTTCTTAAATTTTGACCAATCCGATTGGTTATTATATTTTTTAGCCTTTCTGTGGATTCTATATTTTTTCCTTATCTTTTTTTTAACATCATTTGTTAGCCATGGAGGTTCATTTTTACTGGAAATATATGTCTAATTTTTTATTTTCATATTTCCAAATGCCTGCAGGACAGGTATCACTTGAATTAATATAGACATACTTTATATTTTTTCATTTTAGTTGTATTTCAAATATTCCAGATTCCTGCTGGACAGTTATCATCAGACTTAGACGAACAACAAACAGCCTTTATGTACAAGAAACTTCATTGTAGAAAACCAGAGCTGACATTGTTGTATGTTACACCTGAAAAGGTAGGGTTACGTTATTTGTAAATTAATGAAGATTAAATGTGAAATTTATTTCTATCATCACTGAGGTCTAACGAAATAATTAAACATAGCAATTTGGGGGTCTTTGAATCATGTGATATTTCAATAATTCTGAGTAACAGGACAACTATATTTGGCATATAGACTTATTGCAGGGTAAACATTGCTCACCTGATTGACCTCATTATTATGGTTCAGTGATCCACATTAAATTTTCGTGATTGGATCTGTCTTTCAGATACTATAAGCAATACATCAACTATGTTCTGTATATACATGTAGAATGATTGTAAGGCATACTTGTCCATCAGATAGAGTTCATCTGACATTGACCTCATTATAATGGAACATTGGTCAATGTTAAGTTTTCCAATTTAGGTCTGTTTCTCAGATACTTTAGTAAAAGGTCAACAAAATTAGACTTATTGATAGACTGTCAGGTTTGCATGTCAATCTGACATGGTTTATCTGACCTGGACCTCAGTTTCATGGTTCATCATTCAATATTTACTTTAAGTTGTAGAATTTACCTGACAGGGTTTTTTCTGACCTTGACCTTATTTTCATTGATAATGGATAATGTTCAGTTTCTGTTATACCTATATTAAGATGATCTTAAAGACTTTCAACAATAAATTCCATCATTTTCAGTAAAGCAGGCAATACATTTCAGCATTTGCACTTTTGTTTTATTAACAAATTAAAAACATTTAAATTCTGAAGGTAAGTCAAAAATGGTATTAAAATATGTTCAATCATTGTGCTAAATATTGACCAGTATTTATACACACCGTTACAAGTGCTTAGATCAGTTATTTTTATTTTCATAGATATCTGCCAGTAATAAACTTTTGAGCTGTTTTGAGAATCTCCACCAGAGAGGACAATTAGCCAGATTTGTAATAGATGAGGCTCACTGTGTCAGTCAGGTATACTGAAATATTCACAATCAATCTATTTACTTTATGAATTGATATTTGAATTTGAAGGTTTAAGATAACATCCACTGATTGATCACTCACAGCAAGGTTAGGAATTTGTTAAAGGTTTGAAGAATATTTCATGCAAACTAACAAATCTTTTTTTTTTTTTTAACTTTGATTCAGTATGAAAATTCAAACAGTTAAAACACTTTTGTATAATGTAGTTCTCATTAAGATTCCTCTGTGTTAAGACAGTTAGGTTTAATCACATCAAAGAGTTACAATTCTCCAAGAGGTCATCTTTAATACTTTAGATTGAAACTTTTGTTGCATAGGGATGTGGGATGTATGTCAATGAGACAGTAATCCTATGAATAAAAAATGCTTTTTTAATTGATCTCTTTAACCACAGAATAAATCAACATAGAAATGGAAGTCTCACTTTTAATATCAAAATGGTTTGTTATATTGACAGTGGGGACATGACTTTCGCCCCGATTACAAGAAACTTAACTTGTTAAAACTGAAATTTCCTGGAGTTCCTGTCATGGCGTTGACAGCCACGGCTACTCCTAGAGTTAGAAAGGACATCATACATCAACTTGGAATGAGAAATCCTAAATGGTGAGGAAGATTTTTAATCCAGATATAAGGCATGTAGTCATTTATTGAAAATGTAATAAAAAGAAAACAGAAACTATTACAAATGTAATGAAAAGAAACTATTACAAATGTAATGACAAGGAACACACACTATTAAAAATGTCATAAAAAAGGAACACACACTATTAAAAATGTAATGAAAAGGAACAGAAATGATCTTTGAATAAAAAACACATGTGACTATATTTTGTAGCACTTAATCTTGTTAACCATACAACCAAGATATTTTTTATGAAATTAATGGAGATTTTGATAGTTTAAAGCGATATGACTGCAAGTTATGTAGCATGTCTTGCATGAAGAAAGTACGCTTTTAACGTTTTTTTAAATTTGTATTATACCCTCTATTGAAAAACTACATTTAATTTGCATTAAATGAACTTTCTAGCCTGTGTTGCTTTTCATAAGTAAATGTATTGTATCATCTTATGAAGTCTTTAATGTCTTGAGAATTAGCACTTCTTTTCTGTTATTGTGTTTCATAGAAGCTAGGTGTGTGAGATTTTTTAGGCAGGGAATTATCCAAAGCCTTGCATTTTTATCATGTAATTATAACACCTATAAAACTTAAAATGTAAAGACTTAACAGTCTCTTAAAAATTCATATTACTACTAGGTTTATAGAAGGTTTTCACTTTCACAAAAGTTTTCCTGTATTGATTGTTTTACTTATCATTTATAAAGGTTTGTGCAGAGTTTTAACAGACCAAACTTAAAGTTCTCAGTGATGCCAAAGAAACCATCCACATTGACTGCTGATATAATTAAAAACATCAAAGAAAGGTTTCCTGGAAAATGTGGCATTGTTTATTGTTTATCAAGGTAACTGCATTGAGGTTATATTTGTGACATCTTTCATAAGAAATGTGTTAATAGACAATTCAGACACTATAAAAATGTTTATGGTGTAAGAAAACTTTATTTTCATTGCATTCTTGAAACTGGTTAAATAAGCCTTTGTATGTCAGCAGATTCTTCTTTTTCATCGTCTGACATTAAAAAATGGTTCTAACATTTATTCAATTATTATGTCTCCAAGGCAACACTTTTAGTTAAAGTTTGTGTTGTTTTTTAATAAAAACTCATTTGTAAATTTTTTAGTTGCAATGCAGCTGACATATGTGTGTTGCCAGTTTTATTTGTTAAGGAAAGTATTTTCAGGGATGATCTTTGAATGGGTAAAAGCATACAACTATTGATATATTGAAGGGGCATTAGCTGTCAAATTCATGTTCACCCATTTGGCTCAAATTCTCATATTTAATTTATAACATACTAAAACGTATCTCCAAATGATAAAAAGTTTAAAACAAACAATTCACAATGCACAGACTCGATAATATGTATCAGCATTTAGTGTGTATTTTAGTCTAGACGGGATCTAATTAACCATCGAGGTGACCTCCGAAGACTACGGAGGGTCATTTAACCTGATATAAACATCAACAAAGATATAAATAAATAGCGAACTCATGCAATTGGATTTTTCTGTGTCTGTTTGATTTCATATTATAGGTTTAAAAAATATGTTAATAATCGATTTTACCTGTATAACAATGAGTTTTTGTAGATTGAATCAGTCAACCAAATGGTTTATCCTTGTTTCACTTCCAATGTTGACATTCTTTTCTTTTTAATAGCTGAACAGGCCTAGTTCATGCGTAACTCATCTCTAGCTAAGGGGTTCAATTGAAGTTCACATGCATACGGATTCAATGATTAGCGATGTTTCTTTGCTTATTTTGACAAAACTGAACCAAACTGGCTGCTAAAAGCAAATTATTATATCACTATTTCACTTTCATTAATGATTGAACAAACCAAAAAATCATAATTTATTTTTTTCTATATCTCGTAGCTAATGCCCCATTAAGGGAGACAACATTTTAGGTTTAAAGTTTCCTGTTTATTTAGAAATATATTTTCCAATTCCATTCAAACAGATATATAGCTCACTAAGCTATAAATTTCATGTTGATATTGGTTAATGGAGACCTTTGAACTAAATAGTAGACACCATGAGATAAGGAAAAAATGATTATGTTAATTGTGTTAATATTATTATTTGGCAGCACTTTAGTTGATGTTGCTAGATGCTGATTTTGAATGGATGTTGTGACAAATAATTTCAGAAATGAGTGTGATACAGTAGCTGGTAACTTAATGAAAGCAGGGATACAGGCTGTTTCTTATCATGCTGGTTTGAGTGATGGAGAACGTATTACAGTACAGGAGTCTTGGCTTAAAGGGTACAGATGCAAGGTATTTTATATTAAGTTACTGTTTTGGCAAAATGAAAACAGCAAATCCTGTTATACTAATACTTATACTAATCACAAATTTTCAGTTAACATATTTTGAAGAATTTTAGATATCACAATGTATAATAAATGAAGGACTGTAGCCCAGATAAATATTTTCAAATTTAAATAAGATATAAAAAATCACAAACAATATAGACCATTTAAACAAATCCTTTATTTACAAGTGAAATACTGTGAACATATGCACCATGTTTGCTTATCTTACCCAGATGGCAATGTAAGTTATTGACATCACTGTGCATCTGTTTTTAAAAGCTATACACTGACTCAAAACTATACTGCAATGATTTGATGTTGTTACACTGATACTATACTGCAATGAGTTGATTTTGTTAAACAGATACTATACTGCAATGATTTGATTTTGAAGGTTATATGTGCCACCATTGCCTTTGGTATGGGTATAGATAAATCAGATGTCAGATTTGTCATCCACTACTCCCTCCCCAAGTCTGTAGAGGGGTACTATCAAGAAGCAGGTAGAGCTGGTAGAGATGGACTGATGGCTCATTGTATACTGTACTATAATTATCAGGATGTCAAAAGACTCAGGAGAATTATGGACAGTATGTATTTATTCAATAAACAATTGTATTTTTTATTTTTCTTTAAACAAATTAATAAAACAATTTAGTCTCCTTTTAAAAAGATTATTCAGGATTATTTTACTGATTAAAAGAGAGTTGTTTGCAGTTATAAACATTTAGATACAGTCTGAGGTTAAAGTTTGTTACACATCAATTACTTTTCAAACCTTCATAGAATTTTATAAATCTTCAAAATCAGAAAATTGCATTGCCTAAAGAAAAGATTGATTAAAAAAAAATCTGTATTCTACTGATAAATTGACTCTGACACTATTTGCAGTCAACATTGCACTTTTACACTGACAGCAGCAATCACAGGTGAAACCCAAGGGTCCATGGAACCCTTTACAAATTTGTTGGTAATTTGTTCCATATTTTAAGTAATCCGATGTTGATGCAGTATATTCATAATAACAACTCCTTTACTTTTAGTGGATAAAAATGCTAACTGGGATTCCAAGAAGGTCCATATAGATAACTTGTTCAGGATGGTTCAGTATTGTGAGAACGTTGCTGATTGTAGGAGAGCTCAGCTCCTTCATTACTTTGGAGAACATGACTTTGACACAGATACTTGTGATAGTTTTAGAGGATCCATCTGTGATAATTGTGTATCTAAAGTAAGATGTGATAATATATTAATAGTTACATTTTTTCATAAACAGTGGACATACGTATCACTCTGTCATAGTCATGAAACTTATTAGTCTTTGTCCGTTTCACAACCCTGTATTAACACAATACAATATAAGTTTCACAAACTGTCTTAGTGAAACTGGATACAATACGTTATTCAACTAGACTGAATTATCATTAATTGCAATGTCATAGAATAATACAATATATAAGGCTGTTTAAAAATGATATAGCTCTTGTTTTAAATCCAGTCACATTGACTCAGAGAGCAGTACTTGAATTTTGCCTAAAATTCTTGACATTCATGGTACAAAACTGACTTGCAGTAATGGAGTGAGTTTAATTTAATACAAAAAGTCAAGAATATATATGCATATACTTTATTTATTTTAACTTTAAAAATAGATATCACCTTGTGATTTAATAGAAAAATCTATGATCAGTCAAGTCTGTTGCAGTTTGTTTTTTTATTTGATCAGTTAACATCTGCCACGATACATGTATAATACTAGAAAATGGTGAGAGGATTAAAATATTATTCATTTGAGGGTCAGCAGTCAAAGGTCAAGGTAACCAAACTCCACCAACTAAGAAAATAGCACTTCAACATACAATATTCTATATTTTTCAAAGTCCTTTAGAAGAAGACACTCAAGTTTTAAGAGTAGTTGTTGAAAAAAATAATTGAGAAAGAAGGTATGTGTAACAGAAAAAAACAGCCAATTGATCCATGAAATCTGACAATGAAAATTGTGTCAGAGGTCATTCTGGATTTATTTTCATTAACCATTTACAGTCAGTCATCTTTTATTTCATTAATTTTTTAATAGGGTTCATTTACAATAAGAGATGTAACAGAAGATGTGAAAGAAATCATTAAAGCTGTGAAAGACCTAACAAGTGGAGGAAACAGGAGATCTAATAATTATACATTGTTACATTTTGTGGAGATATTTAGAGGTATGGACTGTTTCATTCTTATGACAACCTCTTGGTGAGGTTGATGGCTTGTAGTTACAGTTGTGTCTGTAAATTGTTTTGTTCATCTGTCTGCTCTTTGTGCCCCAAACTCCTCGTAGATTAGTGACTATGTTTCAAAAGAGAAAAAACCAATGGCCTGATTTAAACTTAACGATTATTGCAGACAGCAACCAACGACAACCACAGGAAAAGAGGTGCTACAAAAATTCTTAAACTTTATTGCAAATATATATGCGGTGTAAAATGTAAATCCAGTCTGAAAATTTGATCCCAGAAGTATTTTGTTGAAAAACTGCATATTAGTCCTTGGTCTCATTCCACATGTCAACATTCAACAAAGGAGCAATACTTTATAGCAATAATTCCTCTGCATAGAAAAATGAAAAAGAAGATTCAGTGACATGGTTTATCTAACTGGTAAACAATGACACAATAAATTATCTTAGATTTCATTTGAGGTGCTTTAATAGATAATGGTGCAACTTATTGAATCTTACATCTGGTATTAAAATAAAATAAAATAAACTATAACTATTTGTGGAATTTACAGGAGCAAAGACATCAAGAATTTGTGATGCTGGACATGACAAGATAAGTTTACATGGTCGTGGTAAAAGTTACAGCAGAGGTGATGCAGAGAGATTATTGAGGAAACTAGTGATAGAATCTATACTGGCCGAGGATCTACAGATCACTGCCGCTGACACTGCTGCCTGTTATATCAGGATGGGAAAGAAAGCTAATGATGTCATGTATAATAAGATAAAGGTACTCACATTTGAAAATAAAAAAAAGCTTTTATTTTTTATATCTCTGCTTTCTTGAGCAGGGTATATTGTGTTCCCCCCAATCCACACTTTGTATTTTTGTGAAAGTTTCATACAATTTGCAGTATTTTTGAAATAACATTTTGAATCTGCTCTTTAATTAACTTATTGGTTTTGTTCACCATAACAAAACCTTGCCTTGCCATATCTATTCAAATAAGGGGACAGAGTATGAATTTGGGAGCTCTGTTCAGTTTTTACCTGCTTCGCCGAAAGTGGAAACAGGTCCAGTAACTGCTCTGCTCTGTCCTTCCGAAAAAAGTCTTCTGTCAAAGTTTTCTGGGCTTCTTTGAGAGGGAATGATTTGATATTTGGTCTGCAGCTTTATAATGTTGAGTTGTAGTGAGTCAGCAATTTATACTTCTGCTATGTATCCACTTTCTGTTTGCTGATAATTTGAAATTTTACAACACTTAGTGTACAAGGAAAACTTTTGTAAAATTCTTGGCTTCAGTGAAAGGGAATGACCAGTTATGCTACAGTATAAATGTTACTTCAATCACATGCATGCAGCGATGCAGGTCCAGATCCAGTCTTGTTTATATTGATATAGCTTTAATTATATAAATACATGAATGTGTACTGCAGTTTCATTGTAGGTTGTTATTTATGGAGTTTTTTCCAGTGATTTTCCTACCCTTTTTCAAATGGGGCCTGGACCCTAGGCAATTGGGAAAAATATGTCGTATAAAGTATGAATTGGGAAAAAATAAATCATTGTGTTCCAACATATTTTAAGGATGAAGATATAAGAAGATGCGGTATGAGTGCCAATGAGACAACTCTCCATCCAAGTCACAATTTGTACATGTTATTTATTATTTCAAAATTCCAATTTTCAAACATATCAACTCAGTCATACAACCCTGAGATTTTATTGTCAGTAAGATTTCTCGAACCGACACTTATATGACATATGTGGTATAATGTTTTCAGTGCTTAGTTCTGAGCTAGAGTTGACAACTGTCACTGATTATGGTCGCACTCAGAGTGGGATTGACGGTCAGTCTCTTTGTACATGAGAAGAGTTCATTTCAAGTGAATTATGCTCAGATGTTTGGGTAGAAACAATTTGTTAGTGTTAGTACTTGGGTTTGTGGTGATTGCCACAACCAAGGCTTCATCCTGTTCTACATCCCTAAAAGTAGAAACATTTTCGTTCAAAATACATCAGTCTCTGTAGTATCTTCAGTACTAATTTTGGATTTTTAAAGCTCAACAAGTTTTTACAATCAGTGGCATCTTTGCCTTTCTTTTATTTATGAACAAAATAAAATAATAATGAGAGGACATGTTGTCTGTTTGGGCATGCTCAATTCACACAAAAATAAACCAAACTGGCAAATCTTTGCTCAGTATGACATTGCCTGTCAAAAACATTTACGATGAGAAAATAATGAAAACCTTTTAGTTTTTCATGTAGGCATGTATTTAAAATGTTATTCAGATAATAACACAGCATCATCACTTCATATCATTCCATATTCTTACCGTTAACCACCAGACGTCATCCACATGCTGAACTAAGCTTACCATTGTTAAAACTGGTTTACGGTCGAAATATGACAGTTACCTGTCTATATTCAACATGATTACATCGAGAACAGTACAACAACCTATATTTTGAACCAAAAAATATCAAATGATACGAACACTAAAATTATCAATTACCTTTCCGCTACAACTTGATTGAATTGGGAATTTTACAGGTTCAATTGGGAAAATTTTAGGTATTTTCTGATTGGGAACGGGGCCGATATTCAGACCTAAAATAAAGGCAGGAAAATCACTGTTTTCTGTAGCAGTCAACTTATTCGGCATGAATACATAATCATATATATTCATCATTGAATCAGACAATAGCTAAAAGAACTCATTAGTAATGTTTGATTGTCTTTATTGACAGTCATGTGATATGGGTGATACAAAGAGATTGCAACAGATATTTGATGTTTTCAATGAATTTTAAACTGAGCTGCTGATTTAATTTTTGTAGGTTCTTTGAATATCTGGATATTTATACTCTTAACTAGAAGTAAATTTATGCTTTGTTATTGACAGGTAGAGCTACCTATCCAGGGAGGTGGTAGAAGAACTGAGGTGGCTAAGATTGGTAGAGAACCAGTCAGTGAGAAACAGAACTTGATTGATAAGTGTTATGATGAATTAGTTGAAATGGCTAAAGAAATTGGTATGTCTTTTGTCATATTTCTGCTCTATTTTTTTTTTTTCATGGATGAAGGGAATCTGGATAGTCATGGCCAACTCATTTTGATGCTTACAGAGAATGACTATTAAGTGTTTATGACAGTATAAATATTTAGGCAATACATGTACAGAATATACCATATGTGATTCTCATATGGTAGAACTAAATTGATATTCTTATATGGTTGAAATTTAGCCACACCATAAAATTAAACAGATTATACATTTTTAGTCACATGTCATTATACAACACATTGTTGTGAGTTTTGCTAGATATGAACGTTTATCATAATTTCAAAGGAAAGTCACATGAAATTGAAATCAAAACACTAAGATGTGTAAGTTCAAACAAAACCAGTGTTCTCCCAGGCCGTTTTAGCGTCGCGGCACCGCGACGCTATATTTTTTCCCCGTGATGCTATAATAATTTCCGCGACGCTATAATTATTTTGAGGATGCTATTTTTCTTGTCTCTATCGTAAAACCATGTCCGAAATTTTGACCTTTCATCTAATTACCGCTTGTGATCATAAAAATTATATCACCTTTAATTGTAATCCCTGCAAGTCGGACACTAGAGACAATTTAGAGTGATTAAATAGGTGTTAATTGCCCTTTGGGTGATAACTGTTTGGATACGAATACCCCAAGCTGACACTTGTGACATGACTTATACCACGTGGTCCAATCGCAAATTTCGACATGCAGAAAATGTAATCAGAAAATCATAAAACAATTCGAAATCTACGTTTGCACAATGAAAATTCAAAGATACAAACGATTTATCTCTTTAGAAAAGAGGTTTGGTCGTATGTTTTTACTACTTTCAAAAAATTACTTTCTTTCCTTCCGTACCACTTGTCAATCAAGACCGTATATAAAACATTTCGATTTTGAGCTAAATAAGTTTGATACTTATTTAGAAAGTGATCATAATTGGCTTTAGTTAATGTTTCATCCCTTTAATGCATTAAAAGCGTCATATGCATTCCCAATCTCTTGTCAAACATTGTTTATTTTCGTAAATTTTCCTTCGCCGACATTGAAATATTTGTGTAAACTACGGTCGGAACGGGTCAGATACGATAAAATCCGCATTTTACGATAATGACTACAGATGCACAAATGGTACAGTTGACAGAAAAATTATCTCAAAAGAGAAAACTACGATTTCAAACGCATTAACTGACTATTTGTTAGAACTTCTTACTAAATGTATTCTTTTGAAAATGCATTGTTTCAATATACTGATTAAAGTAGCTTAACTTTTGTTAAAATATATATCATTTTGATATAAAGAAGCAACTGGGACTAATTCATTGAGTACCATGAAACAATGAATTTCATAGACATGACAAAGAAAAATTGAAATTTTATTGCTATATGATACTTTCCTTTTATATAAAATTCATTCATTCACTCATTCTTTAGTTGGGTAGGTAGGGTAACTGGAACCACACATTTATTTATATTTGGCCCAAGAGGAAAAAATAACTATAAATGGATATAGAAAACATAAATTGAAACAACTGTTATCATGGGTATAGTTTAATTGTATTCTCAGTTATGATTTGAACAATATAAATATATAACATAAAGGAAATAGAGCATCGCATGACGCGACAAATGACATTGAAAAAATAGTTTTTTACGCCAAATGTGATGCTATCCAAAATTTCTGGGAGAACACTGAAAACAATAATTAATCCTAATTGTAAAATGAAATTATCTTACTAACTACACATTGCCAAATAGGAATGATAGTTACCCCATCTTGAAAAAATGACTTGTCTTTGCTGTTAGTGTTTTATGATCCAAAACGTTTTGCGTGTATGAATCAACGAATTTTAGATTTGTGAATGGGCAAGAATTTGTCATTCTCTGCCAGGATTTGAGATACACACCTTCATCTCTACATAATTACATCACATAGAAGTTTCATACAATTCTGTAATTTTTATGGTCAAAGCATTCTAAAAGTTTTATTTTATCAACATGTAAAGTGCATCATCTATGACTGTGTGTGCTCTCAGAGACAACGGTGCAGTCTACACAAATAATTGTATGGTTGAATTACTTTGTTTTGTTTTTCAGCTGCTGAATATGGAGTTCGAAACTTTGTGATGATATTTCCAACAAATTGTTTAAGACAAATGGCTGAGAGAACACCCACAACAGTTGATGAAATGGTGACAGGAATAGACAATATGCCAAGGGCAAAGGTCACCAAATACAAGGCAGAGAGATTCTTAGATGTTACAAGGAATTATAAGTTCATGATTGACAGTAAGTTTATTGTATTATGATCCTTTTTGATGCTGAAATAATTGCTCATATTTCAATAGTTTGAATGATTTTGGTAATAGAACACTCATGGATACAGATCTGGCTTTTAATATTTGTGTCAGATGAATGAGTGAAAATTTATAGTCAGTATAATTTTAGAGCATGTTTTTCTTTAAACACCAATTTCACTATTAAATGGAATTTTAATGTTTTACCATATACATGATATATGTTTTTAGAATCATAAAAAAATAAAATAATGTCACAGACCAAAAGTGATTGTTTTGCATTGGTCAATAGGTTGGTCTTGGAACTTGCAACATGAAACCACACACAAATTTGAGATGAACTTTTACTAGGAATGTCAATTTTGTTTTCAATGAAACAGCCCTTATGGGACTTATAATGTCAGATTTATGGCTATTTTTCACATGTCAGAAACTAGCATCAAGTTATTTGATCAATTTCCTCAAACTTTATACTGTTGGAATAAGTAAAGAAAAATATGATTTGCTATTGCAGTGTTCTTGGTGTTATGGAACTCAGCTGACAAAATTTAGACAAGTTTTATATGCCTGCCATAGACTGGGCAGAAAGTGGTGTCCCCCAGATAGAAAGCTCCCTTTTGATTGTATGGAATAGTAATAAATTGATGGTCAAATAAAGATCTTTTGGCTGTTTTCCTGCAAGTTGTTTAGGATGGCTTTTTTATAACTTGATTTAAGCCTTCTTCAATATTCCATTTTATCCTTGAAACAATTAACAGTTGACAGGCATATCTTTCTTTCCTGTCACAGCTGTTTATATATTTTAGGAACCATCAAACAAAAATTGTGAATTAATATTTGTGTTCAATGTTTGAATTAAATAGGATATAAATTATCTTTCAGGTATTGAAGAAACAATATATTCAGCAAGGCAGGAGGAGGAGGAATTACCTCCAGAGTGGTCTTCTCCATATTTTGTTGATGAATCAAGTTCACAATCATCAAAAAAGAAAGGCGGTTTCAAAAAGGTAACTGATGTTAAATTGAGAATGGAAACGGAATGTGTCAAAGAGACAACAACCCGACCAAAGAGCAGAAAACAGCCCAAGGCCACCAATGGGTCTTCAACACAGCGAGAAAATCCTGCACCTGAGGCAGGCTTCAGCTGGCCCCTAAACAATAATGTATACTAGTTCAGCGAAAATGGACGTCACACTAGACCCTGAAACATGTAAATGAACCAAAATTAAAAAAACATACAAGACTAACAAAGGCCAGAGGTTCCTGACTTGGGACTGGCGCAAAAATGCGGCTGGTTAAACATGTTTTTCAATTGAAGTGAAGTATTTTTGTCTGATGAAGTTTATTTATTTCTTGTGGCTGCAGCAATAATTTAAAATACATTTATATCTTGTTACTGCTTAAATTTAATCAAAATTAGCTTTAAGATTGTTTATGTTGAGACCATGTTGGCCAGCAATTGTCATCTGACCTTAACCCCATTTTTCAAGTTATGATGATTCTGTTGGTTCTTTGTCTCTATCCCATTCATTGTAACTAGTATATCTTCATATGGCATTTATCATATGGCCATGACCTTGATTTAACTCCAATCTCCATCCTTTGAATGTGTAAGGTATTGTTTTCTGAGCTAGAACATTTGAAATTTGAATTTGCCTAGTAAATCTAGTACAAAGCAGTTCATCTTTTTTCGCATAAACTTGTTATTGCTAGATATGTATATAGAGATTATATGAATTTTTCAATATCACACTTGTATCAATCTGACACTAATATAATGGAGAGAGCTCAACAATTGCTATTGATTGTATAACATAAAATTTATAAACAGAATGACTTCATATAAGGTTGGCAAGTTGACAATGATGAGTTATGATGTGAGTGCTTTAAGGATCTGTCAGACTCCAACTTCTTGTTTGCCAATACTTTGAATTTTTCAATATGTTGAATGAAACAAAAAAATTTCCAAGGAACTACTGGGGTACTAAACAGAATGACTTAATATTTGGTTTGCAGCTTGACAGTGATGAGTTTTGATGTGAGAGAGCTTTAAGGATCTGTCAGCAGTTACTATCTGTTGGCTAATACTTAAAATTATTCAATTAAATATTCAACCACTGGAGGTAATGGGAAGAATGTTAAATGGTACATTTTTGGGGCTAATTTAAGAGTGAAAATGCATGAGAAATGGTTCAAATTCTAAATCACTTATTTAATAAAGAAAAAAAAGAAATTCATGATAAAATATTTTATTCCCCCATTTACTTCTTAATCTTCTTTGAATGATACTAGAATTTTAAAGTTCATTTACAACAACAATTTATTCATTAGATGTCAAGAAAGTTTTACTCTGAAGTCAAAATTAATAATTAGCATGCAAATTATTCTTTGAGGCAGTAATATTGTTATACATGTATATAAATTAGAAAACAAAATATTTTCAGGGTAAATTTGGAAAGAAGAGAGGTGGAGGAGCTAGTGGAAGGGGAAGGGGTAAAGCAACAGGTGCTTCTACAGCAGCTAAATCTGGTGGCTTTAGTCAGTGGAAGTTTAACAAGGGAGGTAATAAATCAGCCAAAAAGAAATCTGCAGGTGCTGCTTCATCAACTCGTGGAGGCGCAGTAAACAAAGGAGGAGGAGGAGGAGGCATGCCTGGTATGATGCCTGTACCTGCTCCAAAACGATCTTTCTTAGGAGGTGCTGCATACAGCTTCATGTAGCCACCTATCAAATAGTTACTCCATCACAGAGGATTTTTACTCTAGATGTACAAGACATGGAAGAAGTTCTTCAGAGAGGGAGATGAAAAATATGTGTGTAAGGAACATTGAAAGCTTGAAAAAAATCTGGATTTTCTGATTACTGTATGAATGCTTAACAATTTTTGTTCACAGTACTTAATGGGATTTTGCGACAAAGGGTCATTTGAGATTTCATGCAACTTTGATATTTTTAGCAGTTGTCAGCTGTAAAAATGAATTGGTTCAATAGAAATTTTGTAATTCTTGTTGGTTATTTTATTTATTAAATGTTTCTCTGTCTGTATGTTTTACTCGTCAATGACAGCAAAACATCAAAATTGTCAGTTCTCTATTTTGTCATAGACAAACAACAGCAATGTAAATTATATTGAAGTGAAACATTTGTCATTTGTATTCCTGCAGAGTTCTCAAAATCTTTCCTTGGTGATCCTTGAAAAAAATGTGCTTGTCCTCACTTCTATTTCTAATTCAAAAATACCAAAATTGTGTCTGTCCTTTACAAACTTTTAGTGGTCAGGACCTTCGGATCACCACTTTTTGGGAAATTCCCTTATTCTGATTATAAGAAATATTTTACTCTAAATTTGTGAAATACTAGAGGAATAAACTATATATTCTCACTAGATATTAAAATCTCATTCTCGTTCTAAAAAGACAACCTTCACTACATTCTATGCTGTCCATTGCTTGAAAAAAGGGATACATTTGTCTGTTTTTGTTTCGCTTCATCAAAGTCGAAAAAGCCAGACATTGGCATTGTCAACAATGAAGTATTACCTCAACTTCTTTCCCTTAAATATATAGGCTTAAACAAAACAAACAATATATTCATATTGCCAATAACCAAGACAGCTAGAACCTGGGATGTTGAATAATGGATTGTAAACAGTTTAATCTGGAATCCATCATTACAGTCATATTGTTCAACATGTCCTGCTGAGAACTAGTGATGACACTTTTAACCTTGTTTGCAATGGCTTCTCGAATTGAAGCGTCTAACCCAGTGTCTATCTTGACACTATGACTGTTGGGTAGAAAGTGAAGGCTTTCAAAATATTTTCACATGACTAAATTAGAAAATTCATATGTATCGTTAATACAAATGTTTCCCAGCAATTCTTTGAAACGCGGGAAAATTTAATTAGTTTGTGATTAGGTCAGTTTATGGGGAACCACTAGTGATAGGTCAATAATATTTGGTATGCAGTTGAACAAGCATAGGCACATCTCATTTCCATGGAGATTATTTTGCCCTGCCCCTCAGTCATGGTTGATTGACTTTGAAACTTTTGCTTAGTTTACATGTATTAGTTTGTGATTAGGTCAGTCTTTGGGGTTCCACTAGTGGTATATCAATGGTATTTTGTATGCAGTTGTATTAACATTAGCATGACTCATTTTCAGGGAGATTATTTGGCCTCACCCCCTCTGTCATGATGTATTGACTTTCAAACTTTTGTCTAGTTTATATGTATTATTTTGTGATTAGGTCAGTTTTATTTAAAAAGGTTACCATTATTGGTAGGTCAATGATATTTGGTATGCAGATGTTTTAGCATTGGCACACCTCATTTCCATGGAGATTATTTAGCTCAGTCAGGGTCTATTGACTGAATAATTTCCATAGCTTACATGTTAAAGTTTGTGATTAGATCTGATTAAGATGAACCACTTATGATAAGTCAATGGTATTTAGTATGTAGTGTTTGTCTCACCTGCGTCGAAAGTTGCAGAATGCAAGACAGGGATTACAAACTGGCAGTGGGGACGCTGTAAATTTTTTGTTTAAAGCTTCATAATTCTGAAGGTAGAAACCTGGATGTTTTTTACCTTGTATGCAGATACCTTATGTTAAGAAGTTTCTGTCTGTCATATGTCCATTGCCCTTGACGTCATTTTCATGGTTTTAGTTTGCTTGAAAAAAAAAATTTTATCATGTGAAATAGTCACTTATTATAAGTAATAGGATATGTATATTTGGTACATGTCTGTCTGACTGGGTTGACGTGACCTCAACCCTTTTATAGATCCATGGGCAAGGTTAAGTTTACTTGGTCAAGTCCATATCTCAGTTACAATAAGCAATAGGTAAACTATATTTGGTGAATGGAATGATTGTAAGGTGTACATGTCTGACTGGTAGATTCCACCTGACCTTGACATCATTTTCATGCTTCAGTGGACAATGTTTAGTTTTATGTGGTTTTGTCTATTTCTCAGATACTATAAGCACTAGGGCCTCTATATTAAGTGTATGGAATGATTAGTAGGTGTACATGTCTGACTGGCAGATCTCATCAGACATTGACCTCATTTTCATGGTTAATTGAACAATTTTTGGTTCTTTGTGGTTTGGTTTATTTCTCAGACACTATACGCAATAGGGCCGCTATATTTGTGTAAGGAATGATTGTAAGGTGTACATACATGTATGTCTGGCAGGTTTTATATGACCTTGACCTCATTTCATGGTTTTTTGATCAATGTAAATTTTTCATGGGTTTGTCAGTTTATCAGATACTATAAGCAAAGGTCAATTATATTTGGTGTATAGAATGATTATAAGGTGTACATGTCTGTCTGGCAGGGTTCATATGGCCTTGGACCTCATTTTCAAGGTTCATTGGTCAATGTTAAGTTTTCATGGTTTTGTTAGTTCATCAGATGCTATAAGTAATAAGACAACTATATTTGGTGAATGGAATGATTTTCAGGTGTACATGTATGTCTGGCATTGTTCATATGACCTTTACCTCATTTTATGGTTCAGTGATTGTGATACTTGTAGTAAAACCTTCATGTTACAGACTTTCAACATTTGTTTAAGCATTGGAACATCTCATTTTTATGGAGGATTGTTTATCCTGCACCTTCAGTCATGGTTCATGGACTTTTAAATATTGCCAATTTACTTTGCATTATACTATCAAAAGTACAAAAAGCAAAACATATCTATGCGTCAACAGTTAATTACAATTAGGCTTATCAATGATGTAAATTTTTTGTGTTTTTCTTTACTTCATTGTTTTTCAACAAAATGGTGACCCACTAAGATTCATGAAATAGTTAAATAATTGTCTCCTATGGAGTCCCAATTAAGTGCAGTGAATGAAATGGTTCAATAACATCAAGATAAAACTTTTCGTCAGAACTCTTTATAAAAATAGAGATGTGGTATGATTGCCAATGAGTGCTCGACCCTCCAACATTGGAATAACAGCATTTAACAAAAAGACAAAAGATACAAAGAACTGATTTAAGAGTATAAGAAGAAACTGAAGTCTACTTCAAAGCCAAATTTCAACTTATAGAGCATCGGTGGCTGTGGTCTAAGTAGTTCATCTATGTTGATCACTAGCCTGTCGACACTGAGGTTGAGAGTTAGAACCTGACTTGTTGCAGCAATAATAAATGGCTTCGCTGAGAGCAGCTGGATATGACTGCAGATGTCCAACCCTGAAAAGTTGCGCCAAAATGGACACATTATTCGCTTGATACAGGTCTGAATTTGGATTGTAATTAAATATTTGACACATAATAGGTTTCTGACACAGAATAAGTGTAGTCAAAGAACTTAAAATTGGTTATATGATTTGAATTTATATTCAATTTTTTGCTTTTGTGCAATACACTATGCTGTTGAATATTAACCCCGTCCCAAAATATTTGAAGAAATTTTCTTTTAATTTTGAAATCTGAAATGAGAAAATTGTTGCCCCACAAATTCTTATTTATCCCCCACCCCCAATTTTTTTCAGTTCCTCCTTTCCTTATTCCAAAAATAATCTCAATTCAAATTTCTTATGGAGTTTGCAACCATAACTACTCATTAAAATACATCATAAAATATTAAAATATAAAATGACATACAGTCATGGTTAAAATTAATATTAATTAATAGTAACTTCTAAAAATAAATTTACAGCTAATCATCTCAAGACAATCATCATTTCTTAATACATAATTTACAAGCAGTATAAGGAGGTAATCAAACATATATACATCAGTATTCTTCAAATGGATTGGATTACCTCCCTTACACTGCTTTTAAATTGTCTAAATTGTCCTTTAACCATAGAAAACCTTGTTTTTCCCCTTTTTGGCCCTAATTGCTAAATGGTTTGAGCCATAACCCCCATAACCATCCCTTTGTTGTATGGAAATTTATGGTATAATTTCAGAGGATTCATACACTTAAACACAAGTTATTGTCTGAAACTGCAAAATGCTTATTTGGGCCCCTTTTTGGCCCCTAATTCCTAAACCTTCGGGACCATAACCCCAAAATCAATCCCAACCTTCCTTTTGTGGTTATAAACCTTGTGTTAAAATTTTATTGATTTCTATTTACTTATATTAAAGTTATTATCTGGAAACCATCTGTCTTCGGACGACGCTGACGACGACGACAACGTGATACCAATATACGACCAAAAATTTTTAATTTTGCAGTCGTATAAAACTGGCCAAGAAAGTGGTTTGAACACCAAAAAAACAATCGTTCCTACTAAATAAACCATGGTTTTCAAGACTAAAATATCAATCAGTACACTTTTAACATATTTATTGTAAAGACGTCAACTGAAGTAATGGTCATCTGTCAAATTGCATTCAACAAAAAAATGTTGAGACAACATATTTATTCATTGTGATCTACTTCCAAGTGACTAGATATTTGGATACATAAATTATTTTGTGGCTGCTGACTCTTTCTCTTGTCAGTTTTATTATGAATTCAAACTAGTTCCTGGATAAACCATTACTCTTTGATTAGTCACTAACAAATATATTACATGCTGATAGTTTCAGCCACATGCTACAGGTAGATTTTGTTGAACTCCCTAGACCACTCTGCAGTGTAAAAACATTCAGTTCCTTCAAAATTTTTATATTACTGACCAGTTAGCTATGGTTTCACCTTTGTAATTTCTCAGTTTCACCCCTGGATGGAGTAATATACAGCTACAATAAGATTGCATGATACACCCTTATTGTACAGATTGAAATTGTTACAAAAATAAAATGGGATATTTCAAAGGCATATAATCATAAGCAAAAAGGACTCTGTAGAAAAACATGCATGAGGATACAGTTTAAATCAAACAGTTGTTATATTCACCAATTCCAACAATTATGTTAAGTTTCCATTAAATTAATCCTGGCAAACTCAAGTACAATATGTGAAAAATGTACTAAAATCTGACAATTAAAGTTCCATAACTTCGGAATGACAAACTGGAAAATTTGAAACGCGATTTGTGCAAAATTGCCTTAAATGTAAAAGTTAAAGTTCTGTAACTCTGGGAGGACAAATCGAAATCAAAAGGGAGCTTCCTTTCATTAATCCTCACAATAATGAAGTTTTGAGGAAACCAATTAAGGAATACTGGAGTAAGTACACAATTTGTGAAAATTGACTTATATCTTAGGGTCAAAGTTCCGTAACTCTGTATTGACAAATTAAATAAACTGCTTCGCTAAGTGCAGCTGGATATGCCCGCAGAGGTCCAACCCTGAACAGTTGGGGCAAAATGGAAAACAATATTCAAGCTTGATACAGGTCTGAATTTGGATTGTAATTAAATATTTGACATTTTATAGGTTTCTGAATAAATGTAGTCAAAGAACTTGAAATTGGTTATATGAATTGAATTTATATTCAATTCAAGACTGTTGTGCAATACTGTGCTGTTGCACAATACTTAGTAAATTTGTTGTCAGACTATAAACAAATAAAGTTCAATTTCTTCTCAATGTCATATTTGAAATTTATGAAAATCAATAGGAGATTACATCAATAGCTATAAATAATTCACCAAAGTTTCATGAGAACTTCTGAAAGCCATTTTGAGTTATTGTCCAAAACTGGAAAATCCCCTTTTTAATGAATATAAAATGCTCCGCAGGGCGCAGCTTGATACGACCGCAGAGGTCGAACCCTGAACAGTTGGGGCAAGTATGGACACAACATTCAAGCTTGATACAGCTCTGAATTTGGATTGTGACTAAATATTTGACACAGCATAGGTTTCTGACACAGAATGAATGTGGTCTAAGAACTTAAACATTTTAAATTGGACATTCACCTATTATGGTCTAATATCCAAAATCTAAATACATGGTTAGATTCAGCATATCAAAGAACCCCAAGAGTTCAATTTTGATGAAATCAAACAAAGTTTAATTTTGGACCCTTTTGACCTCAATGTGGACAAAGTTGATAACAGGGCCCAAAAATCAAAAATCTAAATACATGGTTAGATTCAGCATATCAAAGAACCCCATATATTCAATTTTGTTGAAATCAAACAAAGTTTAATTTTGGACCCCGATTTGGACCAACTTGAAAACTGGGCCCATAATCAAAAATCTAAATACATGTTTAGATTCAGCATATCAAAGAACCCTAAGAATTCAATTTTGTTAAAATCAAGCTAACTTTAATTTTGGACCCTTTGGACCTTAATGTAGACCAATTAGAAAACGGGACCAAAATTAAGAATCTAATTACACGGTTAGATTCGGCATATCAAAGAACCCCAATAATTCAATTTTGATGAAATCAAACAAAGTTTAATTTTGGACCCTTTGGACCTCAATGTGGACCAATTTAAAACGGAGCCCAAAATCCAAAAACTTAATACACGGTTAGATTCAGCATATTAAAGAACCCCAAGAATTCAAGGATAAACCCCATTGAAATTGGTCAAGAAATAAGCAATTTATACAAAGTATCTTCTTTTGCACAATACTGTGCAATTGAATATTTCTTGCTATTACGCAATACTGTGCAATTGAATATTTCTTGCTATTGCGCAATACTGTACAATTAACAATTTCTTGCTATTGCACAATATTGTACTATTGGATATTTCTTGCTATTGCGCAATACTGTGCAATTGAAGATTTCTTGCTATTGCGCAATACTGTGCAATTGAAAATTTCTTGCTATTGCACAATACTTATTATATAATAATTTACACATCCTGTTTGGTGTGTATCTCCTGCCATATCATTATTATTTGCTTTTAAATATAAATCAGAAGTAACCAACTTAAAATGGAAAATTTTAAAGAAAAAAAGGAAAAAAAAATCCCCCAAATTTTTGAACCCCTTATGATTCATCACCCCAAACTCAATCCCAGCCTTCCTTTGAGGTATGGTACCTTGCAGTACAATTTCAGAGAGATCCATACACTTGAACACAAGTTATTGTCTGGAAACTAGAAAATACTTATTTTTGGCCCTTTTGGCCCTTAATTCCTACGTTTGGGCATTTACCCCAAACTCAATTCCAGCTTTCCTTTGTGATATGGAACCTTGTAGTACAATTTCAGAAAGATCCATACACTTACACACAAGTTATTGTCCTGAAACTAGAAAATGCTTATTTTTGCCCTTTTTGGCCCCTAATTCCTAAAATTTTGAGGCAATTACCCCAAAATCAATCCCAGCCTTCCCTTTGTGATATAGAACCTTGTGGTACAATGTCAGAGATCCATACACTTACACACAAGTTATTGTCTGAAACTAGAAAATGCTTATTTTGGCCCCTTTTGGCCCTTAATTCCTAAACGTTTCAGGCAATTACCCCAAACTCATTTCCAGCTTTCCTTTGTGATATGGAACCTTGTAGTACAATTTCAGAATGATCCATACACTTACACACAAGTTATTGTCCTGAAACTAGAAAATGCTTATTTTTGCCCTTTTGGCCCCTAATTCCTAAAATTTTGAGGCAATTACCCCAAAATCAATCCCAGCCTTCCTTTGTGATATGGAACCTTGTGGTACAATGTCAGAGAGATCCATACACTTACACACAAGTTATTGTCTGGACGTTACAAAAATGCTTATTTTTGGCCCCTAATTACTTACCTGTTGGTACCATAACCCCAAAATCAATCCCAACCTTCCGTTTGTGGTATTGAACCTTATGGTAAAATTTCATAGAGATCCATTCACTTAAACTAAAGTTAGAGTGGGAAAACCAATGTGTCTTCGGACGACGACACCAAGATGACGACGACGCCAACGTCATACCAATATATGACTGCAAAATTTTTTGCGGTCGATAAAAACCCATAACTCAGAAATGTAAAATCTAAAATTTATAAAATTCTAAAGGAGCTTACATCAACAGATACAAACAAGTTTCACCAAAGTTTATTGTCCAAAACTGGAAAATCCCCTTTTTATGAATAAAACCCTGTAAGTCGGAAACGTTAAATCTAAAATTTATAAAAATCCAAAAGGGAGCTCATGTCAATAGATATAAACAATTCACCAAAATTTCTTGCAAGTTGGTGAAAGCATTCTTGAGTTATTGTCGGAAAACTGGAAAATCTCCCCTTTTTTAATGAATAAAACCCCAAAACTCTGAAACGGTAAATTTGAAATTTATAAAAAACGAAAGGGAGCTCACGTCAATAGATATAAACAATTCACCAAAGTTTCATGCATATTGGTTAAAGCTTTTTGAGTTAATGTCTGACATGTTGACGATGGAAGGACGGACGGACGGACGGACAGACAGACGGTCAACAGTATACCATCATACGTTCCGTAAACGGACGTATAAAAATATAAAAATCGAAGGAGCTTCCATCCATTCTAAAATTGTGATAAAGTTATACGAGAATTGGATAAAATTTGAGTTATCGCAAGAAGGTGTGATGGACGGATGGATAGACCAACATTTGTATGCCAAAATAGGTCCGGTCTTTGTCGGACATATAAAAACTAGCTAGGTGCTTTGTCACAATTTAATTTATCCTGGTACAGTTGAAGTTCTAGTTAAATGATTTGGTCTTTTAATTAATGACTGAAGTGCATTAGAGAAGATAAAATGCTCGCAGGGCGCAGCTTGATACGACCGCAGAGGTCGAACCCTGAACAGTTGGGGCAAGTATGGACACAACATTCAAGCTTGATACAGCTCTGAATTTGGATTGTGATTAAATATTTGACACAGCATAGGTTTCTGACACAGAATGAATGTGGTCTAAGAACGTAAAAATTTTGAATTGGACATTCACCTATTATGGTCCAATATCCAAAATCTAAATACATGGTTAGATTCAGCATATCAAAGAACCCCAAGAGTTCAATTTTGATGAAATCAAACAAAGTTTAATTTTGGACCCTTTTGACCTCAATGTGGACAAAGTTGGTAACGGGTCGAAAAATCAAGAATCTAAATACATGGTTAGATTCAGCATATCAAAGAACACCATATATTCAATTTTTGTTGAAATCAAACAAAGTTTAATTTTGGACCCGATTTGGACCAACTTGAAAACTGGGCCCATAATCAAAAATCTAAATACATGTTTAGATTCAGCATATCAAAGAACCCTAAAATTCAATTTTGTTAAAATCAAACTAAGTTTAATTTTGGACCCTTTGGACCTTAATGTAGACCAATCAGAAAACGGGACCAAAATTAAGAATCTAAATACACGGTTAGATTCGGCATATCAAAGAACCCCAATAATTCAATTTTGATGAAATCAAACAAAGTTTAATTTTGGACCCTTTGGACCTCAATGTGGACCAATTTAAAACGGAGCCCAAAATCCGAAAACTTAATACATGGTTAGATTCAGAATATTAAAGAACCCCAAGAATTCAAGAATAAAACCCCATTGAAATTGGTCAAGAAATAAGCAATTTATACAAAGTATCTTCTTTTGCACAATACTGTGCAATTGAATATTTCTTGCAATTGTGCAATACTGTGCAATTGAATATTTCTTGCTATTGCACAATACTGTACAATTGACAATTTCTTGCTATTGTGCAATATTGTGCTATTGGATATTTCTTGCTATTGCGCAATACTGTGCAATTGAAAATTTCTTGCTATTGCACAATACTTATTATATAATAATTTACACATCCTGTTTGGTGTGTATCTCCTGCCATATCATTATTATTTGCTTTTAAATATAAATCAGAAATAACAAACTTAAAACGGAAAATTTTAAAGAAAAAAAAGGAAAAAAAAAATCCACCCCCAAATTTTTGGAACCCCTTATGATTCATCACCCCAAACTCAATCCCAGCCTTCCTTTGAGGTATGGTACCTTGCAGTACAATTTCAGAGAGATCCATACACTTGAACACAAGTTATGGTCTGGAAACTAGAAAATGTTTATTTTTGGCCCTTTTGGCCCTTAATTCCTAAACGTTTACTGCAATTACCCCAAACTCAATTCCAGCTTTCCTTTGTGATATGGAACCTTGTAGTACAATTTCAGAAAGATCCATACACTTACACACAAGTTGTTGTCCTGAAACTAGAAAAATGCTTATTTTTGCCCTTTTTGGCCCCTAATTCCTAAAATTTTGAGGCAATTACCCCAAAATCAATCCCAGCATTCCTTGTGATATGGAACCTTGTGGTACAATGTCAGAGCAATCCATACACTTACACACAAGTTATTGTCTGGAAGTTACAAAATGCTTATTTTGGCCCCTAATTCCTTAACTGTTGGTACCATAACCCCAAAATCAATCCCAACCTTCCTTTTGTGGTATTGAACCTTTTGGTAAAATTTCCTGGAGATCCATTCACTTAAACTAAAGTTAGAGTGCGAAAACCAATGTGTCTTCGGACGACAACGACGACGCTAACGTCATACCAATATCGACCGCAAAAATTTTTGCGGTCGTATAATAAGAAGGAATTGGCATACAAGCCCCAAAGTTCCTTTTTCTATCTATTAAGAACATCAGTATCTAAAATTATATTTTTATTTGCATGATTCTTGAGACTCAATCTTATTGCAAATTTTATTTCCTTTACTGAAAATCATTAAAAATAAAATGAGAGACAAGATTTGCTTAACATATGAACAGTAGGTTTAAGTCTTTAATAATAATAAATGCCTTTAAGTTCTTTTTTTTTATATACTAAAGACAGTACAGATCATAACTGGTAAAAGTATGTCAGTGATTTAAAAACTTGCACCATTTTGACAAATAAATAAGCGTATTCTAAAGTCTACTGGTTTAATCAAAGTTTCTTCAAGGTTTACATCTCTCTGTAAACCTAGGGTATAGTACAACATCTCTAATGTGGTCTATTTTGAGCAACCAACAAATAAATCTCTCCAATCCTAATCCATAACCACCATGTGGACATGTTCCATATTTTCTCTGAAATAAAAAAAATCATGTACTTTTTGTGACTGTAGAAATAAAACACACACAATTGTATACATGTTTATTACATTCATAGAAATAAATGCAGTTAGGTAAACGAAAGGTCTGAAAATGCATCACATAGTACACTAAATTTGATCTACCTACTTATTTTGGTACCTCAACCGGGGGTTGCCAAGAAAAAAATGAATGTTTTTGAATGTGTTACATTGAGAGAAATTCCTTACTTTGCAGGTGAGAAAAAACAAAGCTACCTTCAGCTGTCCATTATTTAAGAATGGACAGTGGTAAGTAACATAAACAAATGATAAATGGTGTCCTTTTATTCTCTTGCAATTCCTTGATGTAAAGAGACTTCATGTTATGCATATAATAATGTGTAATGACGGAAAAATAAATAAATCCAACCATCATACTCTTTGCTTCCTTCATTTATTTCTTTGTGAACATAAAATATGTCAATTTCTACCATGCATGCAATTGTCACAAAATTCAAAAGTCTGTACTTTTAAAGTTATTACCTGGTCTAGATACCAATAATAGGGTTTAGGATCTATTCCTTCTCGTTTGAAACCCTCATGAAGTTCTTGTTCATGCCAAATCCTCATAGAACCTCCAGTTATCTCCCCTACTCCAGGCATTAATACATCTACCTGTATAATAAAAACAGTGCTAGTTATTTTTCTGCATCTTCTGTTAATACACAAAGGCATTTCTTTTAACAAATTATTCAATGGATTCAAGTTTCACAACAAATCTTTCTGGTACATTTAAATAGTTTAAAATCAAGTGTTTTTTAAGCTCTGAGATCAATCACAAAGAAGATTTTCTACACTGCAAAGACTTACACCTAAACACTGCAAGCTAAGCAGAGAAGCAGTAAATGCCAAGTTAAAGTCATTGGTTTGACCTGGCCAGGGTTGGAACCAATGACTCTCAAAACAGTGAGACAGCTACCAATTTACACAAATAACTAAAAGACATCTAGGACAACATACAGCCCAACAATATTTGGCAAAACCTGTCGGAATTTTAGGTCCTCAATGCTCTTCAACTTTGTACTTTATTTGGCTTTTTCACTTTTTTGATATTTTAGTCTTTTTGTAGATGAAACACACTTCTGGTGTCCTAAATTTAAGAGTTTATTTATAGATCAGTGTATATACATTAGTCAAGTTCTAATTAAATCTACTTTTCAAGCATTTCTACCACAAGACTACCAAAGCAGATCGATTCAAAATATTAGATCACTGTCACTATAATCTATTACATGGAATTCTATTATATAAATAGATAAAATTTTGGTATAAGCAGACGTGCTGAAAACTCTTTTTTCTGTTCAAATGGTTTTGGGATGAAGTTTTTTCATTAAATCCACAACCATGTACATCAAAGAATTTTCACATATAAAACAAAGATCATGGAATACTTGGATGATGGATTGGTGTTTAGTTTTCAGTGGCAATTAGTACACGTGTATCGGAACTACAGCATGTTAATGAGATATGCATATGATTCCTGCATTTTACTAAACCAACATGCTAAGCTGGATTTTCAACGTGAATTTTTTTTCTTAACTGAAGAAGTTTGAAGGCAATAAGCAAATTTGTAATATAAAATACACATATATATTACTGACACCTAACAAACTGATGTATTGTAAACATCTGAAGAATGCTGTTTGGTGGACTTATAATGCTTTGTAATTTTAATGGAAAAGTAAAAAAAGAGGCTGTATACCTTCTTCATTCATATAAGAGTAATGAATTACTTACAGATTCAGTAACTCTAGGGTCATCTTTACAACGCTGCATATAAAATGATTTAATTTCAGTTGGGAAATGTGTAAGGAAGATAGGTAGATTGATCTTATCTGTCATCTTTCTCTCAGGTGCTTCTGGAATATCCTGTAAAATATATATGTTATGTACAGTTCTGTGGTCAGTATGGAGTTTGACTAACTATTGGTATATTTAGCTGACTTATGAACAGGAGTATGGGCATCAATACCTGTTTTGAGCACTGAAATCTTAACTGCAAATGTTGACAAGGGGGAAATTTTGTCTATTGTCTTTTATTTTGAAAGATATTTATAAATTACACTCCCCAAAACAACCTTTCCACCATATCAGGATAAATAAAAGATAAATTTCTTATATTCATATATTTTAAGAAAATATGAAGCTGATTAAAACATACATGGTACCCAGGAAAGGCACTTTGATGAACTACCCATAGAAACAGTTTTATAGACCTGCACACATTTTAAATGTGTACAAAATACTGTAAGAGCAGAAATTTTACTTGGGGATTTGAGTTTGTTTATTTTGGTGAAAAGTATTGCTTTTAATATTAATACTTTCACATACTGGATTCCACAAAAATTTATCCCCATGATTTAGAGATAAAACCATGAAATTTTAACTCGACGAATATTAATGTTTCTACAGTAATATTTCACACTCATCCATAGTAGCAAATTGAAGTTGCCATCCCTGGGTCCTTTGTATGATTTTATGGACCAGCCATCAGGTATGCAACAAAATTTTCCTAATTAAAAATTCATAAGGAGTTCCGCTGAACCCTGTGTCTCACCTGCAATTGATGCTGTTGGTGTAAAAGTGTAATGTTGACTTAAAAAGTGAGTCCATTTATCAGTAAACTTCAGAATTTAAAAAAAAAATTCAAACTTTTTCTTTAGATGCTATTTCTTGGTCTTGAAGATTAGCTTCTGTCCAAGTTTCATAACAATTCATGAAAGTTTACAAATTTATCATGTCAAAAAAATGTAATCCCATTCTGTCTGTAAATGTTAACTGTAAAAAAGTCTTTATCTATCAAAAAAAATACTGAAAATGAAAACATATTTTCAAAAGTTTGCTTTACACATACTATTAATCATAAAAAAGCTTCTGCCAAAGTTTCATAAAATTCTATGAAGATTTGACAAAGCAATAGATGTGTAACAAACTCTAGCCCCAGACTGTATCTCCTTGTTAACTGTAAAAAAAACTAAGTCTATTTATCGGTAAAATACGGAATAATGAAAATAAATATTTAAAAAATTTTGCTCTGTATACTGTATTTAGGTCATTAAAAAGCTTCTGTCCAAATTTCATAAAATTCCATGAAGGTTTGACAAAGTTATTGATGACTGAAAAACTTTAACCTCAGACTGAGCCTGAATGTTAACTGTAAAAAATTAAGTCCATTTATCAGTAAAATATGGAAAAATCAAAATAAATATTTTCAAAATTTCACTCTTGATACTGTCTGTTGGTCATAAATAAGCTTCTATCTAATTATCATAAAATTCCATAAAGGTTTGACAAAGTTATTGACGACTGAAAAACTTTAACCTAAGACTAAATATGAATGTTAATTGCAAAAAAAACTAAGTCCATTTATCAGGAAAATAAAGAAAATGAAAATAAATTTCACAAAATTCCAAGAAGGTTTGACAAAGATATTGATGTCTTAAAAACCTTGAGGATGGATCTACAATCGCTATGTCTCGCTTTGCGACATAAATGTTGCAGGCTCAACAAAAATGTGCCAAATTTGGAAAAGAAATTATTAAAATTTTCTACAAATGTCAAATTTTAAAGCATGCAGAAATGTGTTATTTCTGTAAAAACAACTACCATACTGTGACCTATAGTTACTAACTTCTACATTATTTGGACTCGGAATTTTTCTGTAATTCTTTGCTTGAACCTTATGTCTGCCTTTACTCAAAAAAATATTTTAAAAATTCAAATCTTACATCTCCAAATTCATAAAATGTGTCATCATCTTTCTTTATGTTGTTGTTCCTCAAGTATTCTATAGCATCAGCATATTTCATTCTCATAAATGGCCTCTTAGGTGGTTGAAAGTTCTGAAAAATATATTATCTGGAACTACAGATTTACTTCACATAAAAATCTATTACCTGCAACAAATGTAGCTAAAGTATTTAAATAAACCCTTCTAATTGCAGTGAAATAAATTTTTATCTGGTTAAAGTTCATGCTGATAATGTTCTCAGACGCACAATATTTCATCATTTCAGTCGTCTTATTCAGAACAAATTTGATCAACACTGAATCATCTTGATCTACATGTCATGCCTTCATAATTTCAAATGTTACTCAATAATAACACAATAACATTCTTACCATTTTAACATTGCAAATACATTTTTATTTAAATTTGTCATTTCACTGAAATCTTTGAAGACAGTTAATTTTTATAATACTATCATCTTAGACCCCAAATTACTTATCATTGAACAGTTTGAAATGAGACTTACAGGGTTAAGTTCTCTGACTATCTTTCCATAAGGTGATGCCATCACTCTGTCAACTACGCCACAGATCAAATCTTCTATATGTTGTAATAAATCCTCAAAATCTATGAAAGGTAATTCCCCTTCTATATGAGTGTACCTGTCAAGAAACAGTTTACATGAAAAACTCTTTATCTGCTAAGAAAGCATTCTTAATTTGGATTTTTTTCAAATCTTACAAGGGATGGTTATATCAGCCAATGTATCTTGTATCAACATTAAAGCACATTGAGAATAGTTCACACCAATCTAGCCAAAAAGATCAATAAAAGGACTCAAACAACTGCAAAACTGTATACTATTCTTTTTAAAATAGTGTCATAAATTATTTCTCCTCCTAAACATGCATGAACTATTTGTCACAGGATGCTAAGCTTCAATCAATCAATCATATATTATTTCCAAATATACAATAAAGGTATCACAACCTAAAATTATCAAACCTAAGAAAGATAATTATTATTATTCTGTTTCACTTTTTAGATTACTACATCTGATGATATGACATGTTACATTCCAGTCATTTTACATGGACAAAAATGGGCATATCAATGGTAAAACAACACTCAAACATCAGTTAATAAAATATTTCAATATTATGACTTACTCTGATAAATGTCTTCTGGTTCTAGAATGTTCAGCTCTAAATGATGACATGATACAGAAACAATCACCCAACGCTGGTATAGCTGTTTCTAAATATAACTGTGATGACTGTGTCAGATATGCCTAAAAGTAAAAACGCTATCTACAGCCATCACTTATTGTAAATACCTTTTCAAATAAAATAGTTTCGTAAATTTATTACAATTAAAACTCCTGAGTGATATAGGTTTACTCTGGTTACATCTTCACATGCTTTCAACAGGCATTTACACACACATCCTACAAGCTTGATCAGGTGATCCATGCTACTGTACATAGTTTGTCAAAGCAATATGTCATATCTAAGTATCAGAAATCAGTGATGCAGATAATAATTGTGGTTCTATTAATAACTTACCTCTTCACCAAAATAATCTAGTTTGAACAATGTGGATCCTCCTTCTACTTGTGTCTGTACAAGGGATGGAGGCGTTACCTAAAAATATATAATGAACTATATATTTAGCTACAACTGTGCGTGAACTCGCATAAGAATACCTACCCCCTTTTAGGAGACTATAACCACATATTGCAATATTGATGTAAATAGTTTTGATATCTCCCTTTAAACCTTGTTAAACATGTGGGACTGGGGATTATATTCCTTTATGTACATCCTCATGTAGTGTTCTACAAGTGTGTAAAGTTTCATCAATATCTGTCTAGTTGTTTAGGAGGAGTTGCACCAATGAGAGACTTTTACAATATATTGCAATAATTTCAATTACCTCCCCTTATGGCATTTTTTATAGATATTTTTTCGTTTTACCTGTTTTACCTGTTGATTTTGGTTTATATGAGTTACATATCTATTTGTTTTTGATGACAACACAAATTTTTGCCTTTTGGCTGACAAAATTTTAATTATTAAGATTTAAAATTACAGTACCCAAATTGACATATCTACTTTAGAAACCTTAATTAGAAGATTTTTACAGTACCCAAATTGTCCCCATTTTAAAAAAAAAGCAGCAGAATTGTTACAAGTTTTCTTAGAGACTAAGTATTTGTATTTTTATAATTTGCCATTTGACACATCTTTCAACAATATATAAAAATATGCACAAAACGGTCACATTATATATCAACAGGTGATGTATCCTGAGAAAAAAGTAAAATTTACGAAAACGTTCACAAAAAGTCAACTTTCAAAGATTATCAATAAAATATGTCAGAGGCATTTATTTCTTGACAGTTACTTGATCATCAGTTATTCAATTTTTAAAGATGTGAATTTAAGCATGGATGCAATTTAGGTACTCCTCATTATAGAATCTTGGGTCATTTGGAGGTCGGTTCAAACCCATTTTTCTATGATTCAGTATGGATTCAAAATTAAATTTGTGAAACTATATAGTAATTAAGGATACAACTACAAAATAAACACATAATGGAAACTTTTGTTTGGATCTTAAATAAACGTAGGTGAAAACTGTCAAAATAGGTGCAATTTGAGTACCCTCACGTTACATTAATATTTGGTATCATATACCTTTATTCTACCTATATATAGTTGGTTAAGATACTGTCAATTAGAACTGAACTATCACACTGTATCAAAAAACTCTTTCTCAAAATAAAATGTCAGAGCAGAGTACTAGGACATGGCTAAGCTTACCTCAACAAATCCTTTCTCAAAATAAAATGTCAGAGCAGAGTACTAGGACATGGCTAAGCTTACCTCAACAAATCCTTTCTCAAAATAAAATGTCAGAGCAGAGTACTAGGACATGGCTAAGCTTACCTCAACAAATCCTTTCTCAAAATAAAATGTCAGAGCAGAGTACTAGGACATGGCTAAGCTTACCTCAACAAATCCTTTCTCAAAATAAAATTCTCTAAAACAATGCATTATCACAGATCTCATTCGTAGCACTCTTGATGTCTGTAAATAGAATCAAAAATTTCTTTGTTGGGACTATTTCATTTAAACAAGACAAACTGTAGTCATTTCAATGTATAGCTGCCCATAAAATATATCTATAAAACAGAAGTCTGTAACATTTAAATTCCTAGTTTACCTTATATCTCAGAAAACATAAAACATAACCGTGTATTTTAACTTGAAAATTCCATTGAATGGAATTCTGAAGAGAATTACTACATGATTTCATATAATTTCCTATCTTTTTCAAACAAAAAAGCTTTTCAGTTACTATTTGTTTTGATTTGATTTTGATTTTTGGTGTTTTAACGCCACTTTTAAGCACCGCTTTTGGGCTATTTCATGGCGGCCAGTTTTTATTGGTGGAGGAAGCCGGAGTGCCCGGAGAAAACCACCGACCTTCGATAGGAAAACTGACAATCCTAGTCAATTAAGATTGGAGTCGAGTGCACCCGCACGAGCGGGGTTCGAACTCACAACCTCAGTGTTGACTGGCTAGTGATTACAGTAGTAACTACTTAGACCACTCGGCTACCGAGGCCCCCTATTTGTTTTGAAGGTAAATGGGCAATTATTTTTCAATGATCCTCAGCTAACCATTTCATCCTATATAATTGAATACAGGGAAAATTTCACATTAACTAAATTGTATTTGAGACAAATATGAGATATCAATTTGTAGATTTTTATGTTTGCTTTTTTACATTTTTTATTTGACAGCAAGAACAATTCATTTCAATTTCAAGACAATTTAATATATTTGGATGAAAACTTGCTTGAAAAATAAAACTGCGTTCAAAACTTATATGGTGCAGAGAATTTGAAATACTTACATTTTCTCCCCTAATCATCATATGTCTGTTGTCTAACTGTACATCTACATGAGCTTCCTATAATTATAAATTGTTGATAATTCATTATACTGTATTTAAATAAAAGTAGACTGTCCATGGGACAACAGATGCCCCCGCTTGTTTGTGGAAATGGCAAATTCAGCAATTGGTCAATTTATAAAGAGACATAACTGGAGAATGGTGCAAGTGATTCAGAAGCAAACAAAATTAGAACTTTACCTGTATGTGTTGTTAATAAGCATTGTGTATAAGTTTCATAACTTTTGGTTGAGGCAAACTAAAAGTTTGAGAATGAAAACCAATTTCAGGATGTAGTATGGACAAGGGTAAACCTTAATGCCCCCTTCACCTAGCGATGAGGGCATATAAATCATCAACTGCTTGACCATTTAACTGAAATTATTGTAGGCACATAAAAATGTGATGGGGTTAAACCAGTTTTATGAAAGCCCAATAATTCTTTTATTATCTTGATGGAATTAACAAAAGGTAAAATGGAAAATATTTTAAAGGGTTCTGTGGAATCCAGTTTCTCACCTGCAGCTGCTGCTGTCAGCACAAAGGTGTACATTGTAAGGACAGGTGTGTGGAAATATTTTTGTGACCACTTGTCCCCAGGCAAGTGAAATTGTAAATTATACTTGTCCGGAAGAAATCAACTTGCCCTGATTTCTTAATGATTTTGGAATGAAGAAGATGTATTTTACTGTAAACGTGTATGTTTCTAAAAAGTTTTTAAAACACAATGAAAATGGTAATCATGGTCTTTGTTTGTATATCAGAATGATAAAAAGATAAGTAAGTATACACCAATGAAATAGAAACCAACCAAAAAACAACTATAAACTAAAGAATCTAGAGGCCAATTTTGCTATGTTTTTAATGCTAGCTTACATGAACCTGGGAGATTATATCATGACTTATATTCTATTCACTGTAGGCCAGTACGAAGTTTTAAAGTTAATGAAGAGATGAAAACCAAATAATTGAATAATTATTGTTGTTTGCACCCCCAACCTTTTCCCCAAAAACTTTTGGTGGGCCAATTGTAAATTTGAGATTGTAAACTAAGCGAAATCAAAACATTACAGAACTTTAAAATCCTCTATTCCGTTTATTTCCATACTATTTGTCCTTTGCCACTTCTGATTTCTGTTTCTTGTCAAAACCAAGTTCTTGGTTCAACAATTTTATATTTTATTAGGCGCCTCTTCCCTGTTGGTCAACTTCCGAGCGTTTACCTATCTAAAGATGCTTATCCAATTTGCCCGTTCATTTAGTTTTCATTTTGAGAAATCAGACCTCAAAATTAATAATGACCATTTCCGTGTATCGTTGCTATAACCTGATAGACGATCCCTGGTTAAGGGAAAAAATCGCAGAATATTAATGAAACCCAGGTCCGCATACTTATTTTTTGTTATTTGATAATCAATCTATTTCTTGATCATAGCCTATTGATGTTGTTTTACTTAAACATGTTGCTTTTGTCTTATTTAATATTTTTCTACTTCGATGAATAAATTTGGAGGACTTTTCTATATGATTATATAAATTAACATTGTCAAGCAACATTTTTTTTACTTGTCCAAGGGCAACAAAGACCCATAAAATTGCTTGTCCAGTCAGTCAAATGTATGAGTCAGGAGAGTCAGGCATAGCATTTCCACACCCCTGAAGGAATAAAATGTGTTATAAATACCAATGTTTAAAGTACTTTCAAAGTTCCATTTGAATGATCAGCCTTACTTCTTGCTGATACAATCCTTCTATGATAGTTATACTACTGATAATTACCATTTTACTTTATCAGAAAAGAGAAAGATATACCTCATTGAGTATGTTATCAGCACCACCTGGTGGTGAAGCTCCAACTAATTCCCAATAGTCTGCTGTCAATTCATGTCCATCTGGAGCCTAAAATAGTAAGTGTCTTATTTCAGAATGAACACAAAAATAATTTGGACAAACATGTATAACTTTTCAGCTTTGTCACTATCAAAAAAGTTAATGATTTTGATGACTAGAAAAACATCTCATAGCATAGCCTTGCAATTTAAAAATAAGTTTCTTAATCTAACTTGATACTTTTACTTAAATAGGTGTTATGAGGAATATATACTTCGAACCACTTGATTAATATCTGTTCACATTGCATTAACTCAAAAAGGATCTAACACACAGGACAAACAACTTAAACTAGTTTCAGTAGTTTGTCATTTTTTTAATTCATATTCAACCTTTTTAATCTTTCTATTATGATGCAAACTCACATTCTTTCCTTCTGGAACTTCTTGAACAACACCCCAAACAGTAATAGCTGCCTCTGTGGCAAGAAGTAATGCATCATAAGTTTGACACTGTAATATAAGAATAGATTTATTATATTTAACAGATTATTTTAATCTTTGATGTTTGGTAATTAGTCTTTTGGGTCCAGATTAAAATTCTCTACTTATCATAGTCTACACAGTGTTATATACATGGGTGCATTTCTCAAAAATTAAGAATTATCTTACATGCAAGGACAGAATAGTCATATTTATATTTTCTCAGATTCTTGTTAAAACCTTTGATATTTTATATGGCATAGAAGTGTTTAAGCATTACATAAACAGATCATTTCACTACAAAAAAAAAACAGAAAAATATTTAAGAATTGCTTTTTCATCATACATAATACATGTATGATATAGTTTTTGCCTTCTGCTGTTTGTCTGCTTCCTCTCATTGGTGTTTATTCAAATTCTTTTCTTTTTAAAATTATCAAAAATAACAATCATACTTACAATCTTTAAAAAGCAAAAGCAAAAACAGTTGAACCAATTCTAAAAGTATATGTACAATTATTCTTACCAATGTATCAGATAAAACGCACTGTAGAAACCCTGTACCATCTCTTAAAACTATAAACATCAGATTTTTTCCTAAAAAAAAAAAAAAAAAAACAGTAAATATCTGATAAACTTTTACCCCATTCTACAGAGTTATTGTATAGCTCAAACTTGGTGTTCCTTCAATGTTTTGCAATAATCTTTAAAACAATTTTATAAACAACAAAAGCAACATGAGATCTGAAATTTTCCCTTTTTGACTAATCACAACACCAAAAGTCAAGTAAAAAGCATTGACTTGACAGATTCATAAATACATTTTACATTTTTTCTAGTTATATAATATGAATTCATAACACGCTCTTTGCACCAGTAAGACCATTTGGTATAAGAATTTCTCAAACAAATCCAAGTTTAAAATTGATTTTCTTGTTATAAATTATGGACTACGATCAGCAAAAAATACAGGATGAGCATCATTACTTCTGAGACAGCAAATCAACAGAGAACAAACCAAATTAATTAATTATTATAAATCATAAAAAAAAAAACAAAGAAATATTTATAACTACTCATTTATGATGACATCTGACCCATATAATTGAAGCTAAAGAGAAGTCTTAATGCTCGTTATCAAAATATATAATATGCTAATTTCTGTTCATATGTTTGACAGTATTCTGCATTAAATTTATTACTGCTCTGTAAGTTTGAGAGAGAATTTCTGTTCATATGTTTGACATTATTCTGCATTAAGTTTATTACTGGTTTGTAAGTTTGAGAGAGAATTTCTGTTCATATGTTTGACAGTATTCTGCATTAAGTTTATTACTGGTTTATAAGTTTGAGAGAGAATTTCTGTTCATATGTTTGACAGTATTCTGCATTAAATTTATTACTGGTTTGTAAGTTTGAGAGAGAATTTCTGTTCATATGTTTGACAGTATTCTGCATTAAGTTTATTACTGGTTTGTAAGTTTGAGAGAGAATTTCTGTTTATATGTTTGACAGTATTCTGCATTAAATTTATTACTGGTTTGTAAGTTTGAGGAGAATTTCTGTTCATATGTTTGACAGTATTCTGCATTAAATTTATTACTGGTTTGTAAGTTTGAGAGAGAATTTCTGTTCATATGTTTGACATTATTCTGCATTAAGTTTATTACTGGTTTGTAAGTTTGAGAGAAAATTTCTGTTCATATGTTTGACAGTATTCTGCATTAAATTTATTACTGGTTTGTAAGTTTGAGGGAGAATTTCTGTTCATATGTTTGACATTATTCTGCATTAAGTTTATTACTGGTTTATAAGTTTGAGGGAGAATTTCTGTTCATATGTTTGACAGTATTCTGCATTAAATTTATTACTGGTTTATAAGTTTGAGAGAGAATTTCTGTTCATATGTTTGACAGTGTTCTGCATTAAATTTATTACTGGTTTATAAGTTTGAGGGAGAATTTCTGTTCATATGTTTGACAGTATTCTGCATTAAATTTATTACTGGTTTGTAAGTTTGAGGGAGAATTTCTGTTCATATGTTATGACAGTATTCTGCATTAAGTTTATTACTGGTTTGTAAGTTTGAGAGAATTTCTGTTCATATGTTTGACAGTATTCTGCATTAAATTTATTACTGGTTTGTAAGTTTGAGAGAGAATTTCTGTTCATATGTTTGACAGTATTCTGCATTAAATTTATTACTGGTTTGTAAGTTTGAGAGAGAAAGCTAATTGATTGGCAGCTCATTTTTATTGAGCTAAGTATATCTGCAGTTAATTTTTAAAGATTGATTGACAAATTTTCATTCATGCTATAATGTACCTATAGTAGATCTGTGAAATATAACAACAATATTTAAGTAACATATAGATGTTCTAAAATATTAGGTGACCTGCAAAATTTAAACCTTTTTTGACTCCTTACTAGGTAGAAAGATGTGATTTACTGAAATGAAAAGACCACCACTAACAAACATATTTTACCTTGTCTTCTACATCGATGTACCCAGCCACTAATTTTTACTCTTGTATTTCTGTTTGCAACCGTATCTCTAATCTTGATCTGGAAAAAAAAATCACAAAAAATTAAAATAAAAAAAAGTATTTTACATTTAAAGTATAGCCATCATAGTCGTTAGGAGTCCCTAAACAAACAGTTGACAACCAAGAATCAAGCAAGTTACATAAATATAATCAAATACAGCTACCAGGAGAACTACATAGATTTAATCACCATAAAATCAAAAGCAGCCACCAAGCCATCTGCAGAGCAAACAAAAAACAGAAACCTAAAAAAAAAACAACAAAGACTTACTAAAGAGCAGCCAACAAAATATATAGCTTTAACCCAAATTATCCAACATACAAACAACACAAAATCACCAACCAAATAATAATATTGTTTGACCAGATATTTTTAATCAGCAACATGAACAAATTCATACACAGATATTAAAAAAATCTACAAAAAAATTTGCAAAAAATTTGCAAAGTTTTGACCCTTATAGAGCAAGCAAGCAAATGACAATAAACTAGAGGCTTCAAAGAGGTGTCACTCACCTGTATCTTCAACAATAGCCACTTTTTCGTAAAAATCATCATGAAAGGGCAATAGCTATATAAAGATTTAACTGAATATTTCAGTCAAGATGACATAATTGTAGATCTTGTCCATGTTGTCCTACTTATCATTTTTGTTTTTAAAAGTTTCTATGTATCTATTATAATTTTCAAAATAACAGGCAAAAATTAAAAAAACTGGTAAAAATCATCATTAAAGAGCAATAACTCCAATAAGGAGTCCTCTGACGATTTCAGCCATTGACTTTTTTGTAAGTCTTGTCTTGCTGATCATTTTTTCTCATTAAATTTCTCTATATCTACTATAGTTTTCAAAATAATATACAACAAGTGAAACTGCGAGCTACTGCTCACTGATGATACCCCCGCCGCAACTGGATAATTTTAATAGTGTAAAAATATGTAAGTGTTCGGTAAACAGGAAGTTGTTGAGTGATGAATCTGAAAACACATCACATCGTATAGCTGACTTATATAAACCCTGAACCCAAATTTCAGAAATCCATATGATGTAGTTCCTGAGAAAGCTGCGATGAAAAATATTCATGGGACGGATGGATGGATGGATGGACGGACGGACAGACAGAGGTAAAACAGTATACCCTTAATTTTTTAAAGCAGGGGTATAAAAATGAAAAATGTGATAATTAAGGGCAATAACTCCTGTAAAAATACATCTGACATTTCTGCACCTTTTCTCTATTCATAGCCCTTTACAAAATAATACACAAGGCTTGCATTTTTCCCCTATGTTCTATTTTAAACCATGTCGGCCATATTGGTTGGCAGGCGAGTTTGGTTAAATTTGGTCCAGTAGTTTCAGAAGAGAAGATTTTTGTAAAAGTTAATATACGACAAAGACTATAAGGGACTTCAAGTTATGATAAAAGCTCACTTGGCCCTTTGAGAAAGGTAAGCTAAAAACAAGTAACACAGACTTGTCAAAAACAGCTTACAAAACTGAAATAAAAAGTACCTTTTTGGGGCTGGCAAACTTTCATCTTGAGCAATTTTGATGTCTTTAGCTTCCTCTAAATTCTTCATTCTTTTTTCCATATCTTCTTTCTAAAATAAGGATGTACATTTACATGTAGTATGACAATATTTAGACAAATAAAATAAAGACTTGCTGACAAAAAGAACCAGCAGTGGAGATTTCATACTTTACAGAAGCAACAATTACTTACATGACATTTCTATATATCTTTTTCACTTATTATAAAGATAGATAAGTTACAAAACCTGCAATCAGTAGTTAAAACAAAACTCCTCTGACAGATTTAGATAGGTAAAGGAGAGGTTTGGGTGAATCTAGATCATTCGGTAAATTTCAATTATTGAAAAGCTAACAATAATGTTAGATGAATATTTAGCTGAATCTGTTATTCAAAGGGTTTTGCCATTTCAGTAAATAACATACATTTTATGGTTGCATAACAATTAAAAGGGAATAAAGTTTAATCAAAATACATAGAATAAGCATTTAACTCTGCAAGTAGGAGCTATATTAAAATATATTTGATTTCAGAGCCAATTTGACCACAAATCATGCGTTTTCTTTTATTTTGTAATTAGTATATCAAAATTTAACCAATTGCACAAAGTGTTATTTGATGGGTAAAGCAGAATAATTTTAGCATATAAAAATATGTTTTACTCTTTAAGAGGAATAGTTGCCAGATCTGTAATTATAACAACTATTAATGTAAAAGATTATGGCTACCTGTTAAGACCATTGGTGAATATAATTATCATAAAGTTTACAAATAATGTAAGCTGAATTCCATACATGAACTGTGATAAAATTACAACTAGATAATAAATCAGTCATACAAACCTCTCTTTTCTCCTTGTCTGAAGACTTGTTTTGTTCTCTTTGCCATATCTTTGTTACTTTCTTCAACTGGGATTTTGATACTGGCTCAAACTGCTGTTAGAATAATGAACAGAAATTACTCTATTACAATATTCAATACTTATTTTTTTAAATGGCTGGTCCTGAATATGAGTGTAATATTAATTTCTGGAAGTTATAGCCAATCTAAATAAGAATTTATGAATGTCCAATAAAATTGTTGCCATTTTGCTTCTCAAGATTGTTATAATTTGCTAATACATTGTAATCAAAACTGTCATTTGTCCACATCAAATATATATATATATGTATCCTCTAAATAGGCTGTATATCCAAGTGCCTCATTATCTTCAAGGGCCATATGAAATTGTTATGGTTGACCTTACTTTAAGCCTAACAAGTTGGCAACTTAAGCACAAAACATCTTTTGTTGAGAAAACTATTATTACAGAGGCGATTAATTTATTCGTTACTTGCTTGCTTTCTTATTAACATTTACCCCATACCTCCATGTATTCATATATAAGTAAACAAACTTTTCAAAATATTATGCAGGTACAGTGTATTTTATCTGACAATAAGTTCAACAAACTAACAAATATTGTCTGACCAAATGTCATTTTGTTGTAATAACAAAATGTACATGTAAGACAACAGATTGAGAAAAACATGCTGGAGTGATGTGCATTATACCAGACATGTCCTAAACTCAAGTCTATCATATTTCATAATGTCTGATATAGACAGAGAAATTAATTCTAATAATATTCTAATTTATTTAGAATTTGCCTTTAAAGTGAAGAGTAGACATCTTTTTTATTTATATTGCGTCATAGATCAAACTTATTCGTTCAGTGTATATTTACTTGTTTTTGTGTATTGTCTTTTTGATCGAGTTAAGCCATTTCAATTGATATTTTATTGTGTGTCTTTTTATGTTGTAATGTATACCACTGTTTCAGGTTAGGGTGAAGGTTGGTGCCTGTTAAAACGTTTAAACCCTGTTTGAATTGTTTTACACTAGTCTTTTTGGGGCTCTTTATAGCTTGCTGTTTGGTGTGAGCAAAGGCTCTGTGTTGAAGGCCGTACTTTGACCTATAATTGTTTACTTTTTACATATTGTGACTTGGATGGATAGTTGTCTCATTGGCACTCATACCACATCTTCTTATTTATATTAAAATAAATTACTACATGTATTGGCTATAAGGAAACTTACAAATTATTTTACTTTGCTTTGAACATGTTGAAATGTAAAGATCTTGGGTACCAGTTATTTTATAGTATTATAACTGATAATTAACTTACCTTTCCCTCTGCTTTCACACAATCAGCCATAATTGTTGGGAATGGTTCCACACCAGCATGTCTCATTGCCTGAAAATACACAAACATTATTATCAACATTAAGGTACAAAATTTTTGGGCTATCAATGAAGTAATAAGCTCTTGTAGATTTTGGTGAAGGAATGGCCTAACTGACAGCAAGTGAAAATTACTATTCCCTTGTCCTCCAAAAATTAAAACACAAAAACACAAAAACAAAAACTTGTTTTTATAAATATTATTATTACCTGTATTACTGTCTTGAATGGCTTACTCTCTGTTCCATCACCAGATTCATCATTACCTAATTTCTCAGATGTATAAATTGCCTCTAAAATTAAAAAGATTTAAATTAATTCATGTTCTGTGTCACCAAATGTATATATATGTACATGGTGTATGGACATGATGGACAGAGTTTTATCTACATAGCTGTCAACTGACCCATATTCTGCGGGTGTAACCCGAGAATTTCCCCCTTCACACAGGATTTTTAAATACCAGCCAGGTATTCAAATAACCCGGGATCTCAGATAATGACACGTTTTCACCCGTATTTCTGACCGGTATTGTTTCCGGTATTTAGAAGTCAAATATATTTTCTATTTTCTCAGCGTTTTTCCTTTGAAAAGGTAAACAATTGAAATTAGAATTTGCTTATTTACCGTGTCAATGACAGCTATCAAAACATTACATTTGATTGAAAAGTAACAATTCCAGGATTGTTTGTTAATTGTACCACAGAAAGTTGAAGCCAGTCAAGCTTGACATATAATTCTATCATAAAATTGAGAATGGAAATGATTTGATTTTTTTTTGATTTTTTGGTGTTTTAACGCCACTTTTAAGCACCGCTTTTGGGCTATTTCGTGGCGTCCAGTTTTTATTGGTGGAGGAAGCCGGAGTGCCCGGAGAAAACCACCGACCTTCAATAGGAAAACTGACAATCCTAGTCAATTAAGATTGGAGTCGAGTGCACCCGCACGAGCGGGGTTCGAACTCACAACCTCAGTGTTGACTGGCTAGTGATTACAGTAGTAACTACTTAGATCACTCGGCCACCGAGGCCCCTGAGAATGGAAATGGGGAATATGTCAAAGAAACAACAACCCGACCAAAGAGCAGACAACAGCCGAAGGCCACCCATGGGTCTTCAATGCAGCGAGAAAATCCCACACCCGGAGGTGGTCCTCAGCTGGCCCCTAAATAAAAGTGTGTATTAGTTCAGTGAAAATGTACGTCACACTAAACTCCGAAACATATAAATGAACTAATATTAAAAAACATACAAGACTAACAAGGGCCAGAGGCTCCTGACTTGGGACAGGCGCAAAAATGCGGCGGGGTTAAACATGTTTTGTGAGATCTCAACCCTCACCCTATACCTCTAGCCAATGTAGAAAAAAGATTCTATGTCCTGATTAAAAGATTTACCGTTTGCAAATATCCTGTAGAAATCATTTTAAAACAATTTGAACCTTTTAATACATTTCTGTTGGAGAGAATAATTTTGTTATCACTTAAAAATGTAAAAGCTTTAAATCAAATCCATATGCTCTAGATATTACACTGAAAGGAAACACTAAATTCTTTCTATTTATCTTCCTCCTGTGTATAGCAGCACATTAGCTATAATATTGATTTCTAATTACATGTATAGCTGAGTTTTATGACATTCATTAATAAGAAGAAGTAAACTAATGTGAATTAAACAATAAAAGGGCATTGAATTAGAAAGATATTTAATTACATGTAATGATACATATTTATATACTTAACAAATACAAAAGTGATTAATTTTAGGAAACTCAGAGGTACATGTATATGTTATAGTACATAAAAAAACACTCTCAATACTAAAATTGGACCGAAACAGTTTGTACGCGTTATGACCTGACATTTTCTTCTTCGATGCAGGTCATGACCTGCATTTTCAGTTTCAGAGGTTGACAGGTATGTATCTAGAGGATAATTTTCACCTTTTGGCTGCAGGTGGTTTGTTAGAAATGTTAAAATGGTCAAAAATTCATAAAATATATTAGAATGTGACCTTTTCCCTTTTTAGGTAAAGTCAAATAGTTAGCTAAATTGATACATCCGCTAGATATTTCAACATACTTAATAATCTACTAATAGCACATTATAATAGACTTCATCATCTTTCACATGTACATGTTACACCTGTCTCATATTAATCTTTGAGACTTATTTTTTACAGAATAATTGCATGTTATTGTAGTGTGAAAGGGGTCTCTCTGGTGCATAAATAAAAAGATGAGACATTCTAGGGTTCTGATAGTTCTATTACCAGAGCTGACAAAATTCTGAAATAACAAAGTTATAAACATTAATAAAAGTTCAGTATAACACAGACAATTATACTTCAGTTTAAACAAAACATAATACCATATATACAGTGTTACTCTAACTATTAAATACACATTTACTATGGAATATTCATAAATTTCATTTATTCAAATTATTGACTAAATATGGTATCGGGTCCGTTCGCGCCCAATACATGTTCACAACCTACACGTTCGCACCCCACACGTTCGCCCCCTAGGTCTGTTCGCACCCTACACGTTCGCACTTTTTTATTATTCAAAAACCTGATAAATTTCTAGATGTTTTGTAGATGTTTATATCAAAATATTTTTATTTTCATAAATAAAATTCGTGAATTTTAAATGAAATATTGTTTTAAATTGATTTGATGATTAATTATTAAATGTTAATTATGTATGATTACTGCTAATTTGTATTTACATGTATACACAGCCTAATTTGGTGTTATTGTTGAGTGTTTAAAAATCATGATTGTTGTCATGGTTGTTTTAACTTGCTTTGATAGCAATACACTATCCAAAACATGATTACTAATTATTCAACACATAAAAATAACGTTGTCAGAATCCCAATTCCTTTTGAAACCATAAAAAGAAATATTTATAGCAATACAGTAACCAAAACATGATTAAGATTTTATCAACAACTAAAAAACGTCAAAATCTCACTTTATTTAGAAACAATATAAAAAATATTATATATATATATATATATATATATATATATATAGACAAGTCTAAATAGATATATATAGAGCAATACACTTACCTAAACATGATTAAAACTTATTCATCACAAAAATAAAAAATACTGGTCGTCAGAATCTCACTTTATTTAAAACAATGAAAAAATGTTTATAGCAATACATTTACCATGACACAAAAAAACCTTGTCAGAATCTCACTTTATTTAGAAACAATGAAAAATATATATTTATAGCAATACTCTTACCAAATAGATATAAGAAGATGTGGTATGAGTGCCAATGAGACAACTCTCCATCTAAGTCAAAATTTATAAAGGTAAACCATTATAGGTCAAAGTACGGTCTTCAACACGGAGCCTAGGCTCACACTGAACAGTAAGCTATAAAGGGCCCCAAAATTACTAGTGTAAAACCATTCAAACGGAAAACCAACGGTCTAATCTATATAAAAACGAGAACGAGAAACACTTATGAACCACATCAACAAACGACAACTACTGAACATCAGATTCCTGACTTAGGACAGGTGCAAACAAATGCAGCGGGTTTAAACGTTTAATGGTACCAAACCTTCACCCTTTTTCTGAGACAATAGTGTAACATCACAACATAGAAAGACACACTATAAAATATCAACTGAAATAGCTTAACTCAATCAAAGGACATAATAACACCATTGAACATACACTGAACAAATAAATTTGACCTATGATACAATGTAAATTCAAAATAAATAAACTAAGGAAGAATAATAAAAGTAACATGTTATATCGGTATGAAATGTTAAACAATTTAAGAAAAACAATATGCTCGAACAAAAATATCAGCCATTTGCAATAACTTTAAACACAGGTAAATAAAATAATTTTGTTGTTAGGTATACGTATACAGTTACAATAGAGAAAGGAAATATTTTAACAAAATAAATAATTTTGATGTTCATAGTACGAAGTGGAAATTTATATTAGTACCAAACACTTATCAAAACTGGTATATAGACCAGATATAACCCTGAATAACATTAAATAACAAAAAAAGCATTACAATTAGTATCAACAGGTCAAATAAACAAGAAAGTACGATTTGAGAGTATTCGCAGTTACTGACAGCTTAAACTAAAACTCGTTTACAAATTATTAAACACAAAACCAATAAAAATTGGGCGCGAACGTGTAGGGTGCAAATGGACTTTGGGTGCGAACGTGATTGGGCGCGAACGGACCCGGATTCACTAAATATTGTGTAGTGAAATGTACATCACGTCACATGTACTTTAATCAGCCAGTTTCTGTGCAGATCAAAAGTTATGTAAATAAATAGCTTCAGGACAAGGAACAAATCGGTTCTTGTTCAAAACTATTAGAATGTAAAGTCCCATCATGTACATGAATTAGTCCCAGGTCCCCTGAAATTCTAGTTACAACTTTGTTTTTGATAATGTTTGAGGAATAGTTAACTCATTTGGGGAACTATTCCCCAATTGGAAGGTTGTTTCCAACCTGTCAGTCTGTTGATTAAATGCATTAGTAATTATTTAAATTAAAATTCATTAATATTCAACTGACATATCTGAATAAAATTATTTAGGGCCGAAATATGGACTTGTTTATAAGTGATACGAGCTATTTTTATTCTTAACTTCATAAAAACAAACAAATAATTTGTTATCTGAAACTATTGCTTTCAACACTTACCACCTGGTGAAGCCATGATCGCCTTCCTTGACGTTTGTTATTACTTTTCACGCCCGTATGTCTAGCTTTTTAACCGGTCTCGTATGATGATGAAACACATGCAATTCACTTCCGGTATGAACAAAAAAGAGATTACTTCCCTTATACCACTCAACATTTAAAAAATAAGTCGAGGGTGGGGGTGGGGTGGGGGTGTGGTAGTGCAATAACTTTCGTAGCAATATTATAATATATTTAATTGCCTTTTTTCTCCCAAGTTATCTTTTATAATATAAATAAGTAAGAGTAATTAAGGTTCTTATCCCGCTTGTATTGAACGCTTCACTCTGTCACGGAATAGAAGTTCCTTCATAATATAAGTTCCAAGTGGAAGAAATATTCTGTAATATTGTTTCCATTGGAACAAATATTACAGTATTTGTTCCTTACGGAATAAAGGGTATAGAATATTTGTTCCAACAGGAACAGATACTATCATGACATTGTTTATAACAAAGTTTCCAGGGGAACTTCTGTTAGGCGGAACCAATTTACGTTGACAACTCAATGAACAAAGTGTAGTAGTCAGCCGAGAAACAGCTTAATAATTAAATGCAGACTAAAAAGTCAGATAACAAAAATACCGAACTCCAAGGAAAATTCAAAACGGAAAGTCCTTTACCAAATGGCAAAATCAAAAGCTCAAACACATCAAACGAATGGAAAACAACTGTCATATTCCTAAATTTATATTTATATTTATACTAACGATATCAATGCCAGATCTGTTTAAATTTCAGATTTCCTTGTTGTGGGACCCTGAACAGGACTCTAACGCGTCATTGACACATGGACTCTTGTTCGGATCCCTTAACAGAATAGTTTAAATAGGAAAATAATTTTATTATGTTAACTTGAATATGCATGTCCTACTAGCATGACTCAGTGCTTTCATCTTATATCACTTTTAATATCGGGGTATTCCATGTATTCTGCAGTATATTTTTTAGAACCATACGAGATTAATTAATATATGTGCTTATTAAAAACTAGTGCTTATTAGTTTTTAGCTTTGTCGGCTAATTTATGTTTTATGTCTGCTATTATTGCTTTGATTAGCGTGTGTATATGCATTGATAAACTTATATATGTGTTCTTGCATGTTTGTCTGATGTTATTTGTTATGTTTGTACTTTTAGTATGTCGCTTTTTAAAAGCTCTAAAGAGCTTATGTGTTACTGTATTGTATGCTTACTACCGACTATGAATACATTTTATTTGATTTAGATTTGATTTGATCCTGGACTGATTTGTATTTTATATTCATGCTCATGCCATGGCTTTATTTGGACTTGTTTGTTTGCTTTTTGGCCTTGAATGTTTGCCCCTAATATTTTATTAACTATGTATTTACTTTCAGGTATCACAGATCGAATTTATTCGTTCATAGTGTGTTAATTTACGTTTTGATTGAGTTAAGCCTTCCAGTTGATGTTTTACCGTGTGTTTTCTATGTTGTGATGTTATACTATTGTTTCAGAAAAGGGAGAAGGTTTGGTACCATTAAAACGTTTAATCCCGCTGCAAATGTTTGCACCTGTCCTAAGTCAGGAATCTGATGTACAGTAGTTGTCGTTTGTTTATGTAATTTATACGTGTTTCTCGTTTCTCGTTTTTTATATAGACTAGACCGTTGGTTTTACCGTTTGAATGGTTTTACACTAGTACTTTTGGGGCCCTTTATAGCTTGTTGTTCGGTGTGAGCCAAGGCTCCGTGTTGAAGGCCGTACATTGACCTATAATGGTTTACTTTTATAAATTGTTATTTGGATGGAGAGTTGTCTCATTGGCACTCACACCACATCTTCCTATATCTATCAATACACATAACTCCCACATGTTCTACCGGTCTAGATTTAACGCGGTTAAAAGTCTAAAACAAGAGGTTCATAAGAACAGGATTTGTATTGTATATCAATGCATGCTCAATACACATAACTCCCACATGTTCTACCGATCTAGATTTAACGCGGTTAAAAGTCTTAAACAAGAGGTTCATAAGAACAGGATTTGTATAGTACTATACAAATCCTTGCTAAGAGCCATCAGTCTCTCACGTGGATAAAATATGCCATAATGATTTTTTTTTATCTATTAGTCCCAGGTGTTGCTGATCATTTCTATTTATAGTTTCTGCGTATCGTTTATAGTTTTTCAAGAAACTTTAGCAAAACTATGAAAATTAACCAAACAATTTAATTTAAGGTCAATAACGTTTATAAGGAATCAATGATTGGCTTCGTAAGTATTGGATATTTGTAGATCCTAGCTGTATTGCTGATTTAACAATTTTTGTCTATCTTATATAGTTTTTAAGATAATAGACAAGAAACACGTAAATAATCGTCATTTAAGCGCAATAGCCCCGTAAGGGGTCAGCTAGTAATATTTCGATGAAAATAGGAAGCAAGGCATTTTGTGAACTTTTACCCGGCTGTCAGATTTTCACAATCTATTATGGTTTTCAAGATATAAGACAATAAATGCATTTAAGCCTTGTGTGCTATATTAGCCATGGCGGCCGGCATGTTTGTTGACTGCCAGAAAATAAAAAAAACACTAACTTTATATTACATACTCTAAGGATAATTCAAACCAATGTTTGGTTGAAATTGGTTTTGTAGTTTCAGAGAAGACGATTTTCAAAGAAGTTTACGGTAACGGACGCGAAGTGATGGAAACTCTCAATTGGCGTTTATTGCCAGGTGAGCTAACATAGTTAAATCACGACACCAATTCATGTGTTTGTCCCAAGTCAGGAACCTCGTCAGTGTTTGTCTCATGTTACAAAATAATATTGTTGTTTTTTTTTTGGGAGAATTGGTGATGATGGCAGATTTTTTTTTTCAATTTTTAACAACTTTTTTTCAGATACAGGAGGATGTACAGCTTGACAATGTATAGACAGGTTGATCCGAAGCCAGGATATCTCTGAAGGGCCAGGTCGATCTGACTTTAATATTCAAACTTCATTTGAATCTCGACTAGAGAAGTCTTTAATAGTAATTTTTATTCCAAAGTAAAAAAGAAGGGTCGTCCGAATCACCATTGCTACGGTGTGATACACCACAGTTTATTATTGTGGCTAGTATGTTGACATCTTTATTCATATTATTGTTGTTGACTTTCAATAACTTTACCTTACAATCTTTTAATTAATTAATCGATCATAGCACAAATATATTTCATCTCATTCGCAGAGATACACATGTCATCTTGAAAAAATATCCAATAAACTTGTTCCAATGAGTGATCAGGCAAAGACATTTTATTTCTAAACTAGGTTACTTCATAAGTAATGCAAGATATGTAAACTCGGACTTCTTTTAAACTGAGTTTTACTGTGCGTATTGCTGTGTGTTTGTTCATTCTACATTGGCTAGAGGTATAGGGGGAGGGTTGAGATCTCACAAAACATGTTAGATTAGTTTTATTGATATTAAAGAAATTTCTTGGTATTCCTAAACGGAAGATTTTATACACACAGAAGAAGAAGTATACTTAGCAACAACATTTTTTTCATTTACCTGTGTATAATATGACGCAGGTTTTTTCAAAAGTGATGATTTTCCAGTGGCGGATCCAGAGGGGGGCGGGGCGTAGAGGGCGTACGCCCCCCTTTGCTTGCACTTTTTTTGGTAAAATGAATAATCAGACTAGACTTCGTGAACTTTGCCATTTCCCGTGTATTTAATTTTTATGCGACAATTCTTTACTTATAAAGATATTTTTCTCTCGTGTTTACTGTAATATATTATTGATTATGTCAAAGTCATGTGATTCGCTATGGTGGAGTTGACCAGTGCGTTGAAAAAACGTCACTAGCTCAGTCATTTTGAAATTCAAATTACAGTAACACATTGCTTAGGCTGAGGATGACAAGCATGACACTATCAAAGCGAGTAAGGATCGAGCAAGAACGTATTGACTTGTATTTCACAGTTCCACCAAACAGAAAGTAATACTCTATTACACTCTCATGGAAAAAAAAAATTCCACAGCAATATTATTTACCTACGAAAACATGTTTAACCCCACACGCCCCAGCCCATCAATAACATTGCTGAATAATAATCCCCAGTCAGTAAGCTCTAAATAGATTTTAAATCTAAGGTACGGACCATTTGATTTGAGGGGGCAGTCTGAGATATTTTAGAGAAAAATTCTGACCCTGATTTTTGCCCTAAACAAAAATTCTGGCCGTATCTGGATTGAAAACAATACTGGTAATCTTGTCCACTTTTTTGCTATTAGAAACAAAGATTTTCAGCAGAATTATTGAGCATTAAATGAACATGATGAATGAAAAACGGGCGTAATTTTGTTGGGGCCGGGGTTTGCATGTTGTAAATCCCATATCTGACCGGAATGTCTGTTTCGCCGAACTGATGTGCTGAATACTTTTTTCAATGCCCGACTTCAACCTGCCTGCTCGGTGTAGCCTTCATGTCTTCATTTGTCGACCGTCATTCACAACTTCGTTGTCATTTCAGCCTCATTCGTAGCCTTTGGTTGATTTGGAACCCCTCACTTCCTTTATTGGGTGAACCATTTCAACCAAACATTTGGATAAAAATTGCTAGTTTGTCTTTGTTCGTGTCTTTACAAGAAATCTGTGAGGTTATGCTAACTAACCTTACAACAAACGAGAATTTTCCATGTCCATTTTTTACTGACAAATCCCACATCAAATATATTAGTACATAGCTTTGGATCCATCCAATCATTTTATAATAGACAATTAATGGGGAGAATACGGCATAAAAATGTCCAACCCTTACACTTTAACTATAAAATATACATGCCCCACGTCAGGAACCGTTAAAAAAGTGCATTTTACACTTATTTAAAGTTTTTTAGCCAAAAATAGGTCCAAAAAATTTCACATACTCCGCCCCATTTCCAAAATCCTGGATCCGCCCCTGTTTTATAACTTTTATTAACTATGTATTTGCATTCAGGTATCACAGATCAAATTTATTCGTTCATTGTGTGTTAACTTACGTTTTTTGACTGAGTTAAGCCTTCCAATTGATATTTTATAGTGTGTCTTTCTATGTTGTGATGTTATACAATTGTTTCAGAAAAAGGGAGAAGATTTGGTACCATTAAAACGTTTAATCCCGCTGAAAATGTTTGAACCTGTCCTAAGTCAGGAATCTGATGTACAGTAGTTGTCGTCTGTTTATGTATTTCATACGTGTTTCTCGTTTCTCGTTTTTATATAGATTAGACCGTTGGTTTTCCCGTTTGAATGGTTTTACACTAGTAATTTTGGGGCCCTTTATAGCTTGCTATTCGGTGTGAGCCAATGCTCCGTGTTGAAGGCCGTACCTTGACCTATAATGGTTTACTTTTATAAATTGTTACTTGGATGGAGAGTTGTCTCATTGGCACTCATACCACATCTTCCTATATCTATTAACCCGCCGCATTTTTGCGCCTGTCCCAAGTCAGGAGCCTCTGGCCTTTGTTAGTCTTGTATGTTTTTTAATTTTAGTTCATTTATATGTTTTGGAGTTTAGTGTTACGTCCTTTTCACTGAACTAGTACACATTTTTATTTAGGGGCAAACTGAAGCCCGCATCCGGGTGCGGATTTTCTCGCTGTGTTGAAGACCCATTGGTGGCATTCGGCTCTTTGGTCGGGTTGTTGTCTCTTTAACACATTCCCCATTTCCATTCTCAATTTTATATCAAAAGTATGATGATTTACTGTATGAATTTCCTTTGATAATCTTAAGGGAGATTTTTATCTATAAAAAAAATACATCATTCCGATTTTAAATAAATCAACGTTTTCTATACTAAATAGCCAAGTGACTTTGTTTTGACTGTCTAAGTTCTTAAACTAAATATTAACTTCTGTAATTCTAGACTGAATAGTCCAAAAGTTAATGACATGAGAATCATAATGTGAATAGTCCAAAAGTTAACGAAATGAGAATCATTATGTGAATTGTCCAAAAGTTAATGACATGAGAATCATAATGTGAATAGTCCAAAAGTTAATGACATGAGAATTATAATGTTAATAGTCAAAAAGTTAATGACATGAGAATTATAATGTTAATAGTCAAAAAGATAATGAAATGCGAATCATAATTTGAATATTCTAAAAGTTTAATGACACCAGAATCATAACGTGAATGCGAATAGTCTAAAGGTAAAAAACACGAGAATCATAATGTGAATAGTCCAAAAGTTAATGACATGAGAATCATAAATTTTATTGACATGAGATTCATAATGTGAATACGTATAGTCCAAAAGTCAAAAACACAATGTGAGTAGTCCAAAAGTTAATGATTTGAGATACATAAAGTGAATAGTCCAAATGTTTAATGACATGAAAATCATAATGTAAAAAGTATGATTCTTAAGTCATTAAACTTTTTGGACTATTCGTGTATAGATATAAGAAGATGTGGTATGAGTGCCAATGAGACAACTCTCCATCCAAGTCAAAATTTATAAAAGTAAACCATTATAGGTCAAAGTACGGTCTTCAACACGGAGCCTTGGCTCACACCGAACAGTAAGCTATAAAGGGCCCCCAAAATTACTAGTGTAAAACCATTCAAACGGGAAAACCAACGGTCTAATCTATATAAAAAACGAGAAACGAGAAACACTTGTGTACACATTATTTTGTTTCAACCCACGCACGAGTCTATATACATGTAAGTACGACTCTATACTATACTGAATATAATTCATATATGATGCCTCGTGATGAGAGTGTCATTCTCTTTGCAGTTAAATGAACGTTTGCAATACATTTTTGAAGGGCAATTATGTGACGTATTGCAAGGCAAAATTTTGCCAACACCAAATATAACTCTGAATAATGTCTGAATTTGTCACCCTTTTACGCTGGCAACCCAAAAGAACCTTTCTATTTGTTAAATAAGTTTTCATATTAAGTATGCATGAAATATTTGCCACTGGGTGTTTTCAAAACAACAATTTTTCAATCATTTAAACCTTGCGATTCTCAAGCCGTAATTTTTCTTGGATTATAGTAGATATGGTTCCTTTACGTGCAAAGAATATGACCAGGTGCGGAATCAGGGTTTTGAAAAAGGGGAGGGGAGGGAGGGGCACCGGCAAGACAACGTTAGGAGAATGACTTGTAAAAAGTACATGTATGATATCTGTACATTCATATGGGCTCTGGTGGCAATCTCCAAACACGAGGTATCGGAATGTATGCACCTATTTGGACCAAACGATGGTGTGCATATAAACATCCCGCACACCGGCGAAACAGACGCCGTAAAGCATTGATCCTACTGTCTGACGGAACAAGTTTCAGAATCACTTCTTTTATGCAAGTCATTTGCAACATGTACTGCTAATGTAAGTCTTAATTTCATCGCTTTAGGCTTCTTGATTTTAATATTGGCAAACCAAGGTTATATTCTTTTCTTTACGACATAATAATTTTATATAGATGAATTTTGCAAGAAAGAAAGAATAGGCATCCGATTGGAATCACGTGTACCCGTGGTGATAACTAATTAGTGAAAGTTACCCCAGAGATGCGTGAACGAAGAACATTTGATTTAATCGCAACTTTCATAGTGTGAGTTGAAACTGCCCACTCAGCAGTAAGCTGGTTGACTATTCAATAACATGGGTAACATCCAAATAGCAGTAACTATAACATGTATAACTTCGACTGCGGCGTAATTTATTTAGTAAATAATTCTGATAACTTTAAGTTGACAAATTAATTGTAGAAGTCTTAGATTTTTTGGTCGTTGGGTTTTTGTCTCATAACAGTAAATTCCACATCTTTTTTAATTAATATATCGGTTGTAATTTTGATAGAAACTGGGTTATTTATTTATTTCGGTAAAATTGAAGGTTCTTATAACATGTATAACTCATTCGGGTTCTTCTTAGTTACGTATATTAATATTTAGTTATACATAATATCCTGTCTCAATTTTTGGTTCTTAGAGTACCTTCTAAGGCTTAATTAAAATAACCAGTTTCATATACCACGTTAGTTGGATTTGTAATAAGCAACAATTTAAAGGATTAAGAGGTCACGATAAGCTAAGCTAAGCTTGATCATCAACAATATAATGGAAAGATTCTCTAAGCATTAGGAATGTGAAAACTAACAAACAGTTTATTGAGTCAGGCAATTATGTAATATGACAAATAGATACCATTAATAGCCAAATTAATGTATCGCAAAGCAAAATACACATACATGTAGGACTATCACCTATTCACATAAAGACCTTGTTGACCCTACATAGCTAGTTTACTGAGATCATACTAACCATCCTGAAAATTAAATGGTACTGAAGATGAATATAAAATATTAGAAAGACAAAAAGATTAAAATGAAATAATCTTTGTAAGGCACCGAGTATTCCATGTATTCCGAGCTCTTGTGTGTTGCGGCTGATACTACTATAACTGTGTTGTAGTAGTCTCAGCCGGGTCACCGGTTGTGTGGGGTGTTTGGCAAGGGTAAGCTGGTTCTCGGCTGACTACTACAATTTATTCATAGTTCATTGTTTGAGTGTAGCGTAATACAAGCGGATTCCAGTTTATGGAAAAAAGGGGGGAATTTGAAGAAAAGTAATGTTTAAGTCTAAATTGCTTGATTTTTTTTTATTTCCGTAAGGACTCAAAGTAATTCGTTTCACAGGCACTTGTTTCTATCCACTATCAACGTATACGTTGATACGTTGATAGTGGTTCTTACCACGGATAGAAACAAGTGCCTGTGATTTGTTTCTATTGAAAATGGTAAATTAAGTTGAAAAAAAAATGTTTGTTAAAAAAAAAATCCATTCCCCACAAATTAATGATAGGTGCTTTAATTTTTATCCAGAGAACTTAAAGACACAAAACAGTCCAAAGCACTACAAGGATATACAGCTAGATAATGAAAACCACAGTGATAAATATACCAATTATTTTCGGGATTGACGTACCTATTTTTCTTGTAAGGAATGAAGTGCTTGATTACTTCCGGTTATCACACAGGAAAAACTTGCAGAACAATTTTGCTTTGTTTTCGGTGTTCAAGAGCATAATATTGTGTTATTTTAAGCATTGTAAATTGGTTTATTGCTTGGTAAATTACAATTCAAACAAATACTGCCTCTCTTGCTGCACAGCCGTAAATTTACCATTTAAAAATTGAAGCACGAAAAATGGCGGTGTGATTGAAAAAAACTATTAGAGTTATCTCCCGTGACAATGCATTTTCATAGGAGCCTTTACACATGAACTTGTGAATAAGATGTTATTTTCTTTTTGTCATATAAGAGACATTAGAGCAAATGGAATCACTAAATAAACAACAACCACCGAGAATAGTTCAGTCTTCTGTGATAGAACCAAAAGATGAATTGTGTGAGGTATGTTTGGGAGAATTTCACCTAATAGAACAGACCACATTCACACTCATGCACTTTCCTGAAGAGTCCAATGTCAGGATTCTTATCTTATTACGTCAAAGTATGAGTGGATTGTTCAGGTGAAACGATGTAACTCATTCATATAAAAGAACTCTAAATTGATCTAATGTGGATTTAACCAAATTAGGCATACACGTTATCATTTAGTCCACCATTACTGGACATCAAAAAGGTTCCCGTAAAATTTTGACATCACAATAGAAAATGTCTGATGCCACAAAGGAAAAGTGATTGTTGTTTGATGTCAATAGTTCAAGTATCACAGATTCCCAAATAGCGATAAGTTCTATTGCCAACAGAAGGATGCAAAGCTCTTGTAACCAGAGAGTATGATTCTAATGAGAAATCACATTGTCTCCACCGAAACTTGAACCCTGACCTCTGTGTTACAAGGCAGCGCTTTAACCGACTTAGCTAAAGAAGTACTTCCTTAGCTCAACTCCTTACAGCCAACTAAGTGTCTACTAATGAACGGAAGTAATCCCGTCACACTTCCACCAACCCAAGAGTCATCGTACCATAATGACTCTCATAACACATACCCCGGCTAGAAATCCTCTCTAACCACTTTGGGTTTTTTAGTTGGGCGCCAAATGTAACCGGAGAGCATGATTCATATTACAAAATCACTTTGTCACCACTGGGACTCGAAACCTGGGACCTGTGTGTTACAAGGCAGCGCTCTAACCGACTGAGCTAAAGAAAATAGAAATATACACATTAAGTTTCTTAAATGTATTGAAAATTTCTGAATGATCATACAAATTTGCTAACATACAATATCTCTGATATCATATATATGGCATCCTACCATCACAACCTGATAAAGCAAAACAAAGAAAAATGTTCTTTACATTTTCCAGATGACCATGATGACTTATGGATAAAAATAGAAGGGTGGCGAGTGAAATTAAAAAAAAAATGTTCAGTGAATCTTGTATGTGGTAGCATTTTTTGTTTGTTTCTAGCAGTTTGACAGTGAAATATGCAATATTTAGCAATCGCTCATTGTTTCTGATTACTTTTTCAAGTAGCACAACAATTCTGTAGTATTACTGTCAAATTATTACACCAGGGTTTTTGATTTCACAAACTTGTCAAAACATTTACTAAATTTTATCTGGTACAAGGACATCATTGGTAAATATAAATCAACTTGCAGACATCTTATATGTTCAGGTATTTCACATCCCATCTTTTATGGTAATATTCTATACAAAGCACAAAAAATGTCATCATTCAACTCAGAAGCTAACCAAACCTTTAAACAGACTTATTCAGAAAGGATATAGTTACGATACTGTTGTCAGGTCATTAAAGATGGCATTTTTATGCCCCACCTACGATAGTAGAAGGGCATTATGCATGTTATGTTTTTTGGTCTGTGCGTCCGTTCGTCCATCTGTCCCGCTTCAGGTTAAAGTTTTTGGTCAAAAGTTTTTGATGAAGTTGAAGTCCAATCAATTTGAAACTTAGTTCACATGTTCCCTATGATATGATCTTTCTAATTTTAATGCCAAATTAGAGTTTTGACCCCAATTTCACGGTCCACTGAACATAAAAAATGATAGTGCGAGTGGGGCATCTGTCTACTATGGACACATTCTTGTTTGGAATTAATATTGATTCACTCAGGATCTTTGCATCGGAAATAATCACATTTATTCTAAAACCAGTTGTTGGCATGATACAGGTTATGTTCTCATATATTTAATGATAGTATGATACTAAATCCCTAAGCCCTCTCAATCATGGTCTAGTGAATTTGAAACTTTAGCTCAGTTTACTTTAATGTCAGTTTAAAAGAACCACTTATGATTTATAATTAAGTCAATGTTATTTAGTATACAGTTGTATTTGCATTAACTGTTTCGATTGAGGTTATTTGGCCCTGGCCCTTCAGTCATGGTTCTGCATACATGTAGCTTACAAGTTAAAGTATAGCCATTTTAAATACACTATCAGAAAAGCATAAGGCGAGACATATTTGTGTCAACAGTTTATTAAAATTAAGCAAAGTGATTTTTTTTTCTTATAACACATATATTATAATGTTTGACAAGATAAACCTGTGGAATGAACCTGAACAGATAAACTTAATGGCAAACTTTGAAAATGACTGAAGTAGCAGAAAAAATCTCAACCCTAGATCAGAAAGGAAAATTGTTGGTGTTGATTCATTGATGGATGGCAATTATTGTCCAATGGCAAGTCGCAAATATTACACACATTTTCAGAACCAGAACGATATTGTGATATGAATATGTATACTTCTTTGTTTAAGACTTACACACTGAAGCAGATTTTTTACATGCAAAGTAACAGTTTGCAGAAAGACAAACATGTATCGCGAACCCAGACACATTATTGTAACTCCAAGCTGACCAGTATTTGCTCTTACTCATATAGCATTTATAGCTAAATGCTAAATTATTTACTGATAGCAGAGAAACATCAGTAAAGTCTTTATATACTTTGTACATGTATATACAATGATACTGATTATACTGTTTATTTGTAGAAAATTGAAAGAAATTACAACACAATATTTAATCTAACTAATGGATTATCTGAAAGAGAAGCAAATGATGCACTGAATACTCATGTAAGTATGTACAGAACACACTAGGTGCTTATAGTAAAAAATCAATTTTACTTTTTTAAGTGTTGATTTTTTTGTGAATATCATGAATATGGAGGGGAAAAGAGGGGAGGGTCATACATACACATCTATCTTTTGAAATTCATAGGTATAATATGACAGGTTGTGATTAAGTGTTGTCACATTAAAATACCAGCAATCTCCTAGTCTGTGTCATAGTGATTTTACATTGACAAGATCGATTGTGAGCTGAATCACCTTGTATGTACTGTAAGTGTCAAACTTACATGTATTTCATAATTTAGAAAATATTTTATTGAAGTTACATGGTGAGATTGTTATTAGGGCCCAGTCGACTACCTTTTTAGCTCACCAAGCCCGAAGGGCCAAGTGAGCTTTTCTCATCACTTGGCGTCCGTCGTCGTTAGCTTTTACAAAAATCTTCTCCTCTGAAACCACTGGGCCAAATTTAAGCAAACTTGGCCACAATCATCATTACGGTATCTAGTTTAAAAAATGTGTCCGATGACCGTGCCAACCAACCAAGATGGCCGCCATGGCTAAAAATAGAACATAGGGGTAAAATGTAGATTTTGGCTTATATCTTTGAAACCAAAGCATTTAGAGTAAATCTGACAGGGTAAAACTGATTATCAGGTCAAGATCTATCTGCCCTGAAATTTTCAGAGAAATCTGACAACCAGTTGTTGGGTTGCTGCCCCTGAATTGGTAATTTTAAGGAAATCTTGCAGTTTTTGGTCATTATCTTGAATATTATTATAGATAGAGATAAACTGTAAACAGCAATAATGTTCAGCAAAGTAAGATCCACAAATAAGTCGTCATGACCAAAATTGTCAGTCGACCCCTTTAGGAGTTATTGCCCTTTATAGTCAATTTTTAATAATTTTCGTAAAATTTTGTAATCTTTTACAAAAATCTTCTTCTCTGAAACTACTGAGACAAATTTCACCATACTTGGCCTTAATCATTATTAGGGTATCTTGTTTAAAAAATTATCCGATGACCCCGCCTTCCAACCATCATGGCCGACGGTTAAGAATAGAACATAGGGGTAAAATGCAGTTTTTGGTTTATATCTCTGAAACTAAAGCATTTAGAGCAAATCTGACAGGTGGCAAAAATGTTCATCAGATTTAGATTTATCTGCCCTGAAATTTTCAGACGAATCCTATAACCCGTTGTTGGGTTGCTGCCCCTAAGTTAGTAATTTTACAGAAATTTTGCAGATTTTTGTTATTATCTTAGATGTCATTATACATGTTATAATATCTAATATCTAATGCTATTAATTATGATTTTAACCTTATTTTACATGATTTCTAAAGCATCAGTAAATACAGGTGAGCGACACAGGCTCTTGAGAACCTCTAGTTTTTATTTGGACTTAAATTATGGTAAAAAAGAAAGCAAAAATTTTGAGAAACATCCTTTGGGGATAATTTTCAACATAAATGGATATGTAGGTTATGATATGCTATTCAAAATTGATCCCAATGTCAGAACTTAATTTTATGATATTGTGAGGGGAATTTGGCCATAAAACTAAGTTTTTGTTTAAAATTACTAAATTTTAGAAACATCATTTTGTGTCTGTCAGCACTTCTATTTGGTATGATGATAAAAGTTGTTCCTTTAAAATTGATTGAGGATGCCAAAAATTGAGAGAAAAAATTTCACTTAACGTTTTGTCAAAAATCACAAATTTTGAGAAACATCTAGGATTTCAACTATAAAGTGTTACATTAGTATAAAATCCTGATCCAAATTAATATAATGGTGTCAAATACGGGGAACAAAAATTAGAGGTCGCTCACCATTAAAGAAATGGCTGCCAAAATACTTAGTGCCTGGATTTTAACAAAACTTTAAACTCATTGAGAGCACATCCTGAATTGATTCCTGGTGTCGAAAATAATGAAAATTTTAACTGATAAAAACTAAATGCTAAATATGTTTGCATCAGTATTATTATTTGTTTAAATTTTCTCTTGCCTTACAAAAAAAATGTGCAAGATGGGCTCTTGCTGACATGTCAGTTTTATTATGACGATTATGTATAAAAGTAAGTAAAACAAGCAATACCTAAAATATTGGACTGTTCAAGACACCAAAAACCAGCAATCTGCTATGCTGACAGCCTGTGAACAGTATATCTTTTTTTATTCATTTATTTTCTAGGATAGATGAAAATGAAAAGTATGACATTGTTTTATTTCAGAAGATATTTCAAGCGTTATTAATACTTAATTTTTGTTCATGGGAATTAAAATGCTAAATGATATTTAATTAGGTCAGCAAAGGATCATTCCAGTATGAAGAAGTCCAAGTTGGATTATGGTGTTCCATATTAGTAGACCCTAAATCTGCAGCAAGGGTAGGTTAATTCATATCTTTTAAAACATGTTTGAAATTAGGCCAACCTTAAAAATATGTTTGTTTGCAGTTTTCCGACTGTACCTTCAGACTGCAGGGTCGGTAGGTAGGAAAAATATTTTATTTTGTCAGCCAAAATAAAGTTTAAACAAGCAAGTGCACAAACCAAGTTTCTTGTGAAGAAAAAAAACATTTTAAAATGACAAACACTGAAAACCAACATAAAATGAATAGGCATTTGCAGGTAAAACCTTTTTAACCAAAACTGAAACTTAACTGATAACATAGTGTCATTATACAATTTATGACATAAAAATATGGTATTATGAAATAGATCTGAAATACTGGAACACTTGTAAACAAGGAATGACTAGAATTGTTGTAAAGAAACATATTCACTGACATATATGCATCTTTACTAGAATGTTTTCATGAGTGGAGTATTTGCATCCGAAAAATGTAGATATTAAAGATTCAAAAGAAGTACAATGTAGGAGTGTGTTCAAAAATAAAATCAACCATCGAATCTTCGTCAATTGAAAAAGACAACTTAAAAAATACATATTAGACATTTGACTGTTATAAAGGTTATATTTTGAAAGATATGTTGATGCCAGGCTTTAATTAAAACAAACAAAAATCTTAAAGACTAGCTTTGGGGTGAAATTCATAGCACCCCATTAAGAGTAAATGGTCTGTACTGAAATGTTTTGACTGCATAAAAAAAATGGGCAGCATAGCTCCTAAGGACATGTTTCAATTCAATTCACACAGGCCACACAGTTTGGGTATATTTAATATTGTAAGAGAGAGAATAATTGCAATGAGTGGAGCAGCCCCCTTATCCTAAAGGAGCATATATAATCACTGCAATCGATGATAGATTTGATACAGAGAGAATATATTTATTTCTCAAGCCAACCATTCATTATCTCTACATCTTTGTGTAGCTTCTTATTGATTTATTATTTCAAATGCGCCCTTCCACCGTGGAGGCGTGTTTACTGAGGTATCCATGAAGTCACGGAGGAGTGGTTTCATCTTTGTCGTCTTCACAACGATTTTAAGAAAATATGGCACACTTCAGGCTGCTGTCGAATTGTTGAACCACTGATATTGGTTCCATAAAGTCAGTCTCAAAAGATTCTGTATCCGATTTGTTTGAGACAGAAACGGTTATCGTGTCGGTTTTATAAATATCCGCTGCATCATCGTCAATGATATCATCAAAGACATCATTCCATGGATTCTGCCTGAATCAGTATTAACAGTTTACTATGAAACTTTTCTGTGTATTATTTGTCTTAAAATTGACAGAAGACGACGGATTAAAGTACTCCTCCATGACTTCGTGGTCACCTGTAAACAATCTCCATGTGCTTTACCGTTAAAGGGTCTGATGAACGCTTGACAGGAAGGGAAGAAAAACCAAACTTCAAACGCGTAATTGACCTAGACTTAAAATCAATTCCGGAAACGACCCGAAATTCTGGATCGAGTCAATAGAAGTATTAAAAAATAATTTCTTCAAGTTAAAAGCAATAAAATTTTCACAGTCGGGCGGATTTTCGAAGGTCGGTCGGTAAACTGTAAACAAACAATATTTTAATTTAAGCCTTACTTAATGCCCTCTAAATACAGTGGCGGATCCAGAGGGGGGGTTCCGGGGTTGGAACAGCGTCAACAATTGTTAAGTTTTCTGCTAAAGTTAGATTGATAGGAACTACTGGTATAAAATCAATGATATTTTGTGTGAAGTTGCATTGCTATCATACATATCAGTTTGACGACTATTTTGAGGCCCTGCCCCTAGGCCATGGTTCAGTGACTTTCAATTAATTAGCAATTTTCAATGTTAAGTTTTCTCATTAAGTTAGTTTGATAAGAACTACTACATTTGACAATATTTTCTATAAAGTTACATTGCTGTCTGTATATCTCACTTTGTCAACCATTTCGAGGCCCTACCTACTAGTTGGTCCAGTGACTTTGAATTAATTAGCAATGTTGTCCATCAGATTGTCTTTTTCTGAATTTTATGCGGACAGGCGAGACATATCTCTGTGTCAACAGTTTATTTTATTTAAATTTTTAGTACTTCCTTGGTAACTGTTTTGCCAAACTGACATTATAAAGTTTGACTATTTTGTTTAAGCATATCGTTTTGATACACCGCACATTAGCATTGCTTATACACATTTTCATTATAAACTACTGACACAAAGTCTTAATAAACTTTATTTTATCATCTTTGACACAAATATATCATTCTTTGACATTGGTACAATTGATTTTGTAGAGCTACAGAGATTTAACCTTGCTTAGCAGAGATGGTATGACCATAGCTTTAACAAAAACAAATCAGCTCATCTTTGAAAGATGGTTAAAGTTACTAGACTCAACAAGGCAACAGGTATACTTTTAATCTGTCAGTGTATATCAATCCCCAAAAATGTATAACACCTTTCAAAGGTTAATATATGAATAAGAAGTAAAAACATGTTTTATGTTTTTTTTTATTTTCTGTCAGTGAACTGGAAAGGGCAAATTTTTATGAGTCATTAGCCCCCATTACAAAGGATTTGCAAGAACCACTGCAAACATTAGGAGTGATACTTGTAAAAGTCTATGCATTTATCATATCTGAAGCTCCATAAGGGCCTCCTAAATCCGCCTCTGACTTCTCTTTCTAATGTTAAGGATTTTGAAAGATGAGTCATTATGTATTTCATGGCTAGTCTTCTTCAAACTTTGTATCAAACAGCCTATTGTCCCTAACTTCTTGATCACATGTTTTCTGTCAAGCCACCATTTTATTTTTGGTATTAAATGGAAAGAATCATTACATTATAACCATAGGTTTTACAGCTCTTTTCATAATGCTAGCAAGACAAAGGTTTGTTTGACCTGCTTTCTTTGTTTGTATAAATGTTTGCTCAAGCATTGCAATTAGGATTGACATCTGCAAACAATATAAGTAGGCAGAGTTAAACCTGTGTATAGGTAAATTTGATTATTTGATAATGTCCAATCAAATTTAAATATAATGTATACAAGTTTAAATCTGCCTTTTTATGTTGTTTTCAGATGTCAATCTTAATTACAATGCTTGAACAAACATTGATACTAACAAAGCAAGCAAGCCAAACAAACCGTTGTCTTGCTAGCATTATGAAAAGAGCTGTAATTGCTAAATATTTATTGGTTATGAAGCACTGATTTTGGTATAGATTTTATCAATGCATCTAAATGGATAAACTTGAAAAACCTCTATTTTTCAAGATTTAATAAATGAGGCATTTTAATTATGATTGTTTGAAAGTTTAACAGACAGTGATTGGGGGATAAATGTTGTTGCATTAGTTCCTTTTTTCCTACCACTATGATATCAATACTGAACTGTAGAAATGGCTTAGGTATTTGACATCATAATAAAATTTCAACCAATAAGGAACTGAGAAAAATAAACAACTTGATTGTTAAAATGATTAACAGGAGAAGTATTAATCAGTGATGAATGATAAAAAGCCTTGTAAAATACCAGTAGTACATAAATATCACAAACAATTGACATAGTTTTTGATTGAACAGATTGTATGGTTTTGCAAAGAATTGGTGAAGAATACAGTTACTGGAGCAGAAAGTGTGTGTACAAGTCTAATCAGACAGATGGCAGGTAATGTATATCACTTATGTTCAACTCTTTGTGGATAGATTGCCGGTAGAAAATCTCATTTATACAAGTTTTACCAGGCAGATGACAGTTGAAACATACTATTGTGTGTTCAAATCTATCAGAAAGATAAATGGAATGTGTCATTGGCTGTTCATATCGTATCGTACTGATGGCTGATAAACTATGTAAGTGTGTTCAAGTCATATCAAGCAGATGGAGATGTAATTATGTCTTATAAAACAAGCAGAAGATGAAATGAATGTTTTATCTTATCTAACAAATGGTTCATGAAATCATATCAGACAGGCTAAGTTAAATCATTTCACTATGTTTTCATCTTACCAGACAGATTGGGTTAAATCTTGTCTTTGTGTGCTCAAATCACATTTATAGAAAGATGTACTGAATGATTCATTAACATGTATTCAAAACATACACATTCGCTTTCAAGCTTATAAAATTGGTTATGAACTATCAAAGAAAAGGAAAGTATTCCTCAGTTAGCATCAATTAGCACTACAGTTATATAAATAATAAGAGATATAAGCTACATGTCAATGAGAGAGCAAACCAAGAACAGAAGATAGCCATTTTATTGTTGAGCCTTCTGTCGCAGAAAGCTCAACACAGGGATAGTGATCCAGCGGCGGCAGCGTTAACTAACTACTTAAAAGCTTTATATTTTAGAAGCTGGATGACCTGAATGCTTCATACTTTGTATATAGATGCCTTATGTTATGAAGTTTCCGTCTGTCATATATCCATTGTCCTTGACCTCATTTTCATGGTTCAGTGACTTAAAAGTCTATGCATTTATCATATCTGAAGCTCCATAAGGGCCTCCTAAATCCGCCTCTGACTTCTCTTTCTAATGTTAAGGATTTTGAAAGATGAGTCATTATGTATTTCATGGCTAGTCTTCTTCAAACTTTGTATCAAACAGCCTATTGTCCCTAACTTCTTGATCACATGTTTTCTGTCAAGCCACCATTTTATTTTTGGTATTAAATGGAAAGAATCATTACATTATAACCATAGTTTATAGTTTTCATATGCTAGCAAGACAAAGGTTTGTTTGACCTGCTTTCTTTGTTTGTATAAATGTTTGCTCAAGCATTGCAATTAGATTGACATCTGCAAACAATATAAGTAGGCAGAGTTAAACCTGTGTATAGGTAAATTTGATTATTTGATAATGTCCAATCAAATTTAAATATAATGTATACAAGTTTAAATCTGCCTTTTATGTTGTTTTCAGATGTCAATCTTAATTACAATGCTTGAACAAACATTGATATTACAGCAAGCAAGCCAAACAAACCGTTGTCTTGCTAGCATTATGAAAAGAGCTGTAATTGCTAAATATTTATTGGTTATGAAGCACTGATTTTGGTATAGATTTTATCAATGCATCTAAATGGATAAACTTGAAAAACCTCTATTTTTCAAGATTTAATAAATGAGGCATTTTAATTATGATTGTTTGAAAGTTTAACAGACAGTGATTGGGGATAAATGTTGTTGCATTAGTTCCTTTTTCCTACCACTATGATATCAATACTGAACTGTAGAAATGGCTTAGGTATTTGACATCATAATAAAATTTCAACCAATAAGGAACTGAGAAAAATAAACAACTTGATTGTTAAAATGATTAACAGGAGAAGTATTAATCAGTGATGAATGATAAAAAGCCTTGTAAAATACCAGTAGTACATAAATATCACAAACAATTGACATAGTTTTTGATTGAACAGATTGTATGGTTTTGCAAAGAATTGGTGAAGAATACAGTTACTGGAGCAGAAAGTGTGTGTACAAGTCTAATCAGACAGATGGCAGGTAATGTATATCACTTATGTTCAACTCTTTGTGGATAGATTGCCGGTAGAAAATCTCATTTATACAAGTTTTACCAGGCAGATGACAGTTGAAACATACTATTGTGTGTTCAAATCTATCAGAAAGATAAATGGAATGTGTCATTGGCTGTTCATATCGTATCGTACTGATGGCTGATAAACTATGTAAGTGTGTTCAAGTCATATCAAGCAGATGGAGATGTAATTATGTCTTATAAAACAAGCAGAAGATGAAATGAATGTTTTATCTTATCTAACAAATGGTTCATGAAATCATATCAGACAGGCTAAGTTAAATCATTTCACTATGTTTTCATCTTACCAGACAGATTGGGTTAAATCTTGTCTTTGTGTGCTCAAATCACATTTATAGAAAGATGTACTGAATGATTCATTAACATGTATTCAAAACATACACATTCGTTTTCAAGCTTATAAAAATTGGTTATGAACTATCAAAGAAAAAGGAAAGTATTCCTCAGTTAGCATCAATTAGCACTACAGTTATATAAATAATAAGAGATATAAGCTACATGTCAATGAGAGAGCAAACCAAGAACAGAAGATAGCCATTTTATTGTTGAGCCTTCTGTCGCAGAAAGCTCAACACAGGGATAGTGATCCAGCGGCGGCAGCGTTAACTAACTACTTAAAAGCTTTATATTTTAGAAGCTGGATGACCTGAATGCTTCATACTTTGTATATAGATGCCTTATGTTATGAAGTTTCCGTCTGTCATATATCCATTGTCCTTGACCTCATTTTCATGGTTCAGTGACTACTTAAAAAAAAAGTTAAGATTTTTGGTAATGTTAATTTCTCTCTTATTATGAGTAATAGGATAACTATATTTAGTATGTGTGTACCTTGCAAGGTCCTCATGCCTGTCAGACAGTTTTCATCTGACCTTGACCTAATTTCATGGATCAGTGAACAAGGTTAAGTTTTTGTCCATATATCAGATACTAGAAATGGAAATATTTTACGATGTATATGTCAGTCTGGCAGGTTTTATTTAACATTCCCTCATTTTCACAGTTCATTGCTCAGTATTAAGTTTTTGTGTTTTGGTCTGGTTTTTTTTTGCCTTAACTATAAGCAATAGGTCAACTATATTTGGTGTATGGAATGATTGTAAGGTGTATATGTCTGTCGGGCAGGTATCATCTGACCTTGACCTCATTTTTATGGTTCATTGTTCAATGTTAAATTTTCATGGTTAAGTTTGTTTCTTAGATACTATAAGCAATAGGTCAACTATATTTAATGCATAGATTGATGGTAAGGTGTACATGTCTGTCTGGCATGGTTCATCTGACCTTGACCTCATTTTCATTGTTCATTGGTCAATGTTAAATTTTCCTGGTTAAGTTTGTTTCTTAGAAACTATAAGCAATAGGTCAACTATATTCTGTGTATGAAATGATTTTAAGGTGTACATGTATTTCCGGTTTGGTTTATATGACCTTGGTCTCATTTTCTTGGATCATGTTATGTTTATGTGATACTTGTAGTAAAGCTTTATATTTAGGACTATCAACATAAAATCAATGATCAGTAAAGCAGGCGAGACATTTCAGCATGTGCACTCTTGTTTTCCAAAACATAATTACACAATGTGATATGCTTTTGTGCACTAACTGCTTGTTAGAAATACAATATAGTATTCAAGCAATATGCGAAGCTTTTATGAGTAATTAAACAAGAATTTAAATAGACTAGTACTGGCTAAAGCCATGTTTTTATCAATAGTTTTTTTTTAAAAGAAAAGTTTGTTAAAGAATCTCTCAATTAAAAATAAATCATTTAATACATATTAATACATATTAATACATTCCAGGAGGTGATGTGTCACCAAAGAATATCTGGTTGATAGAAGCAGTCTTGGATATCTTTGCAGAATACAGGTTAGTTGTATTACAATGTATTACACTATTGACTGAACACTGCTTTAGTATCTTGTCAGAATTTCTGTTAATAGTAAAGTCTATTATGTACACTGTAAATTTGAAGAAAAAGTGCTTAAATTGCATGTACATCATTTTATAGACTTAATATGGATGGAAAAGTTAAGCTTTTAATTAGTCTCATGGATTCAAGAATTTTTATTTCGTTGTCTTGACTATGAGAGTGAACTGAAAATTCAAGTCTAAAATTTCTGAAACTATGAGTCATGTTTTCTCTGGTTAAAACCCTGTCTACCACATATTTTCTCTTAGGTAGGTCAAGCATTGATCATGCCACAAGATATTGATATGAATGAAATATACCATTATTAAATTAAATTACTGTAAAGTCTTACAGCAAACGTGTAGTAACATATAGGAATGACTTCTGTTGTCTTATGTCATTGCCATCCATGTAGTAACATATGGGAATCACTTCTGTTGTCTTGTGTCTTTGCCATCCACATCATTATTCACAGAACAATTTGTTACTCCACAACTCTGTGAAAATGGTGTGCCAGAATTAACCATGCCCAGATTCTTCTTCAGGACCTAAAATTGTGCGAAAACTTGGAATTTGCCATTTCTGCTCATATAAGTTGGAAGCAATAAGGAAACACACTATTTTGGGAAAGTTGAGCATGATGAAAAAGATGAAGAAAAAAAATAAATGCTAGATGCAAATTAAAAGGTTTTTTATGAACACATATCTCTAATATACATGTATCTAATGTTGAATTGGTCACATGCAAATAGATTGTGATATATAGGATCTGTAGATACCTTTTATGTTAATTTTGAATATACATCTGAGCTATATTTGTCCACAACTGTTGATTTGACATCAACTTATTTGGAAAGAAAGAATATGGGATAGATGCCTTAAGATTAAATTTATAGAGATAAACCTTGAAATAACCCATATTTTAACCCATTTGATTGCTGTTTCTCATTGTGAAGATTGCTAGAAGTCTTCAGTGATGATAAAAAAGCTGACACCTTATAGCTGGAGTATAGAAATATGGTCAACTTGGTCTTTTTCCAACCAGCAGAAAAATCCTTGCCAAAGTGGGGCACTGCTTAGCTGTGTAGGATGTATAAATTCGCCGACTTTCCAGTTAGAATGGGAACGTTGAATTTCTTGCTATGTGTAAATAAAGTGCGCCACTCTTTGCATGTTGAAAAACCCTTGCAACAAGTCTTTTAGGGGTCTGTAGGTGGCCTGTTGCAAGCCAAAATTTCTGCCCCTATTCAGCATATCATTATTTTCCAGGTGCAGTTCAAATTTCCCAACCTTCATCCCTGCTGTCCCACCTTGCTGAACCTATCCATAGTGTTTATTGTCAATAGTTTCTCTTCCTGAATATGCAGCCACAACATAATTGCCTCTGGATATTAAGCATGCAACAATCAATCACACCTTATAGTAAGATCAATACATCCCTTAGCAAGACTTTGTCTTTAACCTTAACACATTTAAAGTAACTTATGATAAAGGAATCAGTAAAGTGTATATAAGACTGATATTTACATTTAGCATGTACATCTATTTATAGAACATGGTTTGATATTTAAATTAAGCATGTACATCTATTTATAGAACATGGTTAGATAAATTTCCACAGTTGTGTTCCATGGTGGTCTATACGTATCTGAGACTGACTATGGATCATACAGCACACATGTTGGTCAATCTGAGGAAGAGAGAAGTAGATTTGTGTGTATCATTACTCAGGGAAAAGGTAAAAGAAAATATGTAAATGAAAGTTATTTGTTAAAAAATGAACAAATCGTAACAACATAAAGGGTTCATAGTTTTATCACAGCTTAATGATTTTCAGGGGGAAATAACTTTTCTCTGTGAAATTTTTTCTTTCCATTAATTCACATTACCTCAGTGATTACAATGAATAAAAAAAAATATAATATTTGAACATTTGCAAAGAGAATAAGTTAAAACATTCAAGGGTTTTAATGCTTATCTATGTTTTATTGTTATTGTAAAAATATTCAATGAATCTGCAATTGGATCGAAACAAATTTGACTAGTTAGAAATGTCTTCTCTCACAGATAGTTAGATGCTCTTTATGAATATTAATTGAATGTTTCTGTTTCATAGTGGACAGACTGTGCTGTGATTGGTCGAGATTTAGTTAGATTACTACAGTATGTTGCTAGGATACCAGAAGTTGAGAGCCTGTGGAAGGATATGCTAAGTAATCCAACCTCAATAAGTCCACATTTTACAGGTCAGTTAATTAGGAATTAGCTGATATATAGTGTTACTTCCTTGGGGCCATATAAATTGCCATGAAAAGATTCAAAGTTACCTACAAATACAATACAGTATAGAAAGATGATTCATGCACTTCATGACCTGTTTTCTGCACTGATTGTTGGTTTCGTAATACACTGATTATACATTAATTGACTTTATCCATTTGATAGAACATTTTTTTAATTACTGAACGATGTCATGAGAGTGATTGACAAGTATTTCATGCATATTAAGGAAAATGATGAGATAACAATTTTTAATCTAGAACATCAAATATCATTCTTATTACACTGATATTTTCAGAGAAAACATTGTTGCAATGGCAGACAAATGTAATGTGACATTGATGTACACCACCTCAACCTAAGAGTCTTTTTATAAAAATAAAGCAGTTTATATAGAATTCCTAAAGATAATTGTAACTGTATCCAATTTTTTTAAAGGCTTAACACAGTTGATGATGATGCGAACTTCAAAGAAGTATTTGATAAGTCGTTTGACCCCTGACATGGAAAACAAATTAGTCTTTCTCATAACCAAGGTTTGTTCATAATTTTATCTACATATTCTACATTTTACATTTTACAGTAATAAATATCATGTAATTACTGCAACAGAATTACCAAGATGTCGTCAGAACCTGGTACAACCATGTTAGTTTAGTATTCTATCGCTTGATTTTAAACAAATCTTACTTCATTCAATACCTTCGACATTAAAGTATGTCAGGACATTTAACAAATGTGACAAATGTGACCAAAGCTCTTATCTTGAAAAGAGGGCCACAGTAAACGCATGTAAACAAATAGTATGAAAGACATATTGTAATGCAAACCAAGTAAAATATCATGTAATTTTGGTCATTTGCAAACAGCATGTCATTATATTGACTGAAGGTTGTAGCATCAATTTTAAGTTCACAGCCATTACATTTATGGAAAACTTTTCATGACCACATCTTTCTTGAATTTTGAACAACTTTTGTTCGTTACTAAGACAAGTGTCATGATGTTCACCTTGATAGGTCATTTATAGAAATTCTAGGTTACATCTTGTTAATGTGTTGATATCCTGTTTTGTTATTGTCTTTGCTCTAACTCTTTGGATGATAACATGTTTTAAAAAGTTAACAGTCATTGCTCATGACCTGAATTCATATTGGAAGATCCAGGTTACAGCTTTACAATTTGTTAAATGTCCGAGTAATGTCAAATGTTACATTGCTTCTCTAAAATTGCGGATGGTGGTTAAAGTCTCATTTAGTGGACAATTTTAATTTAATTTGGACTCAAATAGTATTATTTATTTATTCATTAATATATTTAATTATTTATCTGTTGTTGTAGGTCAAATTTGGCCAGCAGAAAAGATATCAAGACTGGTTTCAGAGACAGGTAAATGTATTTTCTATTTAAAAAAAAATATTTCAGACAAACTTGTATTATGTGTTATTCTAGTTGAAAAATCTTAAAGGTTTTTCATATATTAGCTTAGGGATTGCAAAAGTTTTATTATCATTAGAAAGTTAATTTCAGTAGAAAAGTCAAATGATTTAATTTCTTCTTTCATCCTCATGATAGATGCTCAGTTAATTGTATTAGTTGAACTCTATATGCTGTACTATATATGTTTTAATAGATTATAAAACAAATCTTAATAAAGTTGAATAAAATTATAGTAAAACCTGTCAAAATATTTTCTTATTATTCTAAATCTTTAAGCATTCCCCAATACTGTTAGTAAGCATGCAACAATCAATCACACCTTATAGTAAGATCAATACATCCCTTAGCAAATCTTTGTCTTTAACCTTAACACATTTAAAGTAACTTATGATAAAGGAATCAGTAAAGTGTATATAAGACTGATATTTACATTTAGCATGTACATCTATTTATAGAACATGGTTTGATATTTACATTAAGCATGTACATCTATTTATAGAACATGGTTAGATAAATTTCCACAGTTGTGTTCCATGGTGGTCTATACGTATCTGAGACTGACTATGGATCATACAGCACACATGTTGGTCAATCTGAGGAAGAGAGAAGTAGATCTGTGTGTATCATTACTCAGGGAAAAGGTAAAAGAAAATATGAAAATGAAAGTTATTTGTTAAAAAATGAACAAATCGTAACAACATAAAGGGTTCATAGTTTTATCACAGCTTAATGATTTTCAGGGGGAAATAACTTTTCTCTGTGAAGTTTTTTCTTTCCATTAATTCACATTACCTCAGTGATTACAATGAATAAAAAAAAAATATAATATTTGAACATTTGCAAAGAGAATAAGTTAAAACATTCAAGGGTTTTAATGCTTATCTATGTTTTATTGTTATTGTAAAAATGGTCAATGAATCTGCAATTGGATCGAAAAAAATTTGACTAGTTAGAAATGTCTTCTCTCACAGATAGTTAAATGCTCTTTATGAATATTAATTGAATGTTTCTGTTTCATAGTGGACAGACTGTGCTGTGATTGGTCGAGATTTAGTTAGATTACTACAGTATGTTGCTAGGATACCAGAAGTTGAGAGCCTGTGGAAGGATATGCTAAGTAATCCAACCTCAATAAGTCCACATTTTACAGGTCAGTTTACTTAAGAAAAATCAGCATAATTAGGAATTAGCTGATATATAGTGTTACTTCCTTGGGGCCATATAAATTGCCATGAAAAGATGCAAAGTTACCTACAAATACAATACAGTATAGAAAGATGATTCATGCACTTCATGACCTGTTTTCTGCACCGATTGTTGGTTTCGTAATACACTGATTATACACTAATTGACTTTATCCATTTGATAGAACATTTTTTAAATTACTGAACGATGTCATGAGACTTATTGACAAGTATTTCATGCATATTAAGGAAAATGATGAGATAACAATTTTTAATCTAGAACATCAAATATCATTTTTATTACACTGATATTTTCAGAGAAAACATTGTTGCAATGGCAGACAAATGTGACATTGATGTACACCACCTCAACCTAAGAGTCTTTTTATAAAAATAAAGCAGTTTATATAGAATTCCCTAAAGATAATTGTAACTGTATCCAATTTTTTTTTAAAGGCTTAACACAGTTGATGATGATGCGAACTTCAAAGAAGTATTTGATAAGTCGTTTGACCCCTGACATGGAAAACAAATTAGTCTTTCTCATAACCAAGGTTTGTTCATAATTTTATCTACATATTCTACATTTTACACTTTACAGTAATAAATATCATGTAATTACTGCAACAGAATTACCAAGATGTTGTCAGAACCTGGTACAACCATGTTAGTTTAGTATTCTATCGCTTGATTTTAAACAAATCTTACTTCATTCAATACCTTCGACACTAAAGTATGTCAGGACATTTAACAAATGTGACAAATGTGACCAAAGCTCTTATCTTGAAAAAGAGGGCCACAGTTAACACATGTAAACAAATAGTATGAAAGACATATTGTAATGCAAACCAAGTAAAATATCATGTAATTTTGGTCATTTGCAAACAGCATGTCATTATATTGACTGAAGGTTGTAGCATCAATTTTAAGTTCACAGCCATTACATTTATGAAAAACTTTTCATGACCACATCTTTCTTGAATTTTGAACAACTTTTGTTCATTACTAAGACAAGTGTCATGATGTTCACCTTAATAGGTCATTTATAGAAATACTAGGTTACATCTTGTTAATGTGTTGATATCCTGTTTTGTTATTGACTTTGCTCTAACTCTTTGGATGATAACATGTTTTAAAAAAGTTAACAGTCATTGCTCATGACCTGAATTCATATTGGAAGATCCAGGTTACAGCTTTACAATTTGTTAAATGTCCGAGTAATGTCAAATGTTACATTGCTTTCTCTAAATTGCGGATGGTGGTTAAAGTCTCATTTAGTGGACAATTTTAATTTAATTTGGACTCAAATAGTATTATTTATTTATTCATTAATATATTTAATTATTTATTTGTTGTTTTAGGTCAAATTTGGCCAGCAGAAAAGATATCAAGACTGGTTTCAGAGACAGGTAAATGTATTTTCTATTTAAAAAAATATTTCAGACAAACTTGTATTATGTGTTATTCTAGTTGAAAAATCTTAAAGGTTTTCATATATTAGCTTAGGGATTGCAAAAGTTTTATTATCATTAGAAAGTTAATTTCAGTAGAAAAGTCAAATGATTTAATTTCTTCTTTCATCCTCATGATAGATGCTCAGTTAATTGTATTAGTTGAACTCTATATGCTGTACTATATATGTTTTAATAGATTATAAAACAAATCTTAATAAAGTTGAATAAAATTATAGTAAAACCTGTCAAAATATTTCTCTTATTATTCTAAATCTTTAAGCATTCCCCAATACTGTTAGTGGTCACCTATTTTATTACGAAATTCAAAATTTTATACATACATTAATGTTCCATGTAATTAGAGTTAACATTTTTAGAGAGAACATACATTAATGTTCCATGTAATTAGAGTTAACTTTTTCAGAGAGAACATACATTAATGTTCCATGTAATTAGAGTTAACATTTTTAGAGAGAACATACATTAATGTTCCATGTAATTAGAGTAAACATTCTTAAAGAAAAATTTCTGTCTTAACAATAGAACTATAACATTTGATTGATTAATTCTTTATAATTAAACAGTACCTGTCAACACCAGAGAGCCAGTCATTACGTTGTGATTTGATACGCTATATCTGTGCTGTATTTCACCCACCAAATGAATTACTATGTTCAGATATTATCCCACGATGGGCTGTGATTGGCTGGTTACTAACAACCTGTACGGTATGTATATCTAGTATATTTATGCTTTGATAGAATATCAAGTTTTCTCAAAGAAATGCATTCAAATTTTAACTTATACATGAGCAGATTAGTTAACAGTTAAATCTGTTTATTTTAGAAAGCTCACAGTTGCCGAATTGAGTATCTGAAAAATCTATGATGTTTTAAATGATCTTTATATTTTTATTTTGACAGTCTAATGTAGCAGCCACTAATGCCAAACTGGCTCTGTTTTATGATTGGTTGTTCTTTGACCCTGAAAGGGACAGTATTATGAATATTGGTAAGTAAAATATACTCAGTGCCTCATTTGATTCTGTTAAGTACACCATCTCTTATAACACATTTGTTAATTTATAAATCAATGTACAATATTTCTTCAGAAAACACAATAATTTTGTGAATTTTTATAGTTTTAAACAATAGTCATTAACTGTTACATGTTTAATAGCATAAATGGGAAAGTTTTATTCATTCTGATCAAATATAAATTCAAATTCTTTAACAGAGATTAATAGTTCAAACAGTAGAACAGAAACATTATAAATACTAAGAAGGAACATTTGTTTTTGGTTGAAATTCCTTATTCTAAAAGAGTTAAAGAGAAATTGATGCATTAATTTTGTGCAGCAGATTAAGTAAAAATATGTGTGGATATTGTTTGTTTTTATACGCCCGTCAAAATTTTGACGGGACGTATTATGGTATACAAATGTCCGGCGTCCGTCCGTCTGTCTGTCCGGCGCAAACATGTTGCACCGTAACTTGAGAACGACTCATCCAAATTTCATGAAACTTAATGTAGTTGTTCCTTATGATGGTCAAAAGATCTGTATACTTTTTGGTGAAAATAAGATTAAAACTTTTTGAGTTACAGGACTTTGTAACTAAAACAGGGGTGCTGTTCGTCTGTCTGTCTGGCGTAAACATGTCGCACCGTAACTTGAGAACGACTCATCCAAATTTCATGAAACTTAATGCAGTTGTTCCTTATGATGGTCAAACGATCTGTATACTTCTTGGTGAAAATAAGATTAAAACTTTTGAGTTACGGACTTTGTAACTAAAACAGGGTGTGTTTTTTTCACATGCCGCTACGTATCTCAAAAACGATTTATGATAATTGCTTAAAACTTTACACACTTCTTAGTTATATTAACCTGAAGATCTGTATAATTTTGGTGATGATTCAAAATTTGATTTTGAGTTATTGAGTATTTTGTAAAAAGGGGATGGGGTTTTACATGTCGCGCCATATCTCAAAAACAATTTATGATTATTGCTTAAAACTTTACACACTTATTAGTTATATTAATCTAAAGATCTGTATACTTTTGATTTTGATTCAAAATTTTATTTTAGAGATATTGAGTTTTTGTAAAAAAGGGGGGTTCACATGTCACCGTATCTCAAAAACAATTTATGATTATTGCTTAAGACTTTACACACTTCTTAGTGATATTAATCTCAAGATCTGTTTACTTTTGGTGAAGATTCAAAATTTTATTTAAGAGTTATTGAGTTTTTGTTAAAAAGGTGTGTTTTCACATTCGCACTGTATCTCTAAAACAATATATGATTATTGCTTAAAACTTTACACACTTCTTAGTTATATTAATCTCAAGATCTGTATACTTTTGGTGAAGATTCAAAATTTTATTTAAGAGTTATTGAGTTTTTGTTAAAAAGGTGTGTTTTCACATGTCGCACTGTATCTCTAAAACAATATATGATTATTGCACATGTCGCACTGTATCTCTAAAACAATATATGATTATTGCTTAAAACTTTACACACTTCTTAGTTATTATTCAAGATCTATACTTTTGGTGATGATTCAACTTTAAAAAGGTGTGTTTTCACATGTCGCACTGTACTCTAAAACAATATATGATTAGTAGTTATATATTAATCTCAAGATCTGTCGCACTGTATCTCTTTTGGTGAAGATTCAAAATTTTATTTAAGAGTTATTGAGTTTTTGTTAAAAAGGTGTGTTTTCACATGTCGCACTGTATCTCTAAAACAATATATGATTATTGCTTAAAACTTTACACACTTCTTAGTTATATTAATCTCAAGATCTGTTTACTTTTGGTGATGATTCAAAATTTTATTTAAGAGTTATTGAGTTTTTGTTAAAAAGATGTGTTTTCACATGTCAGGCTGTATCTCAGAAGTATTTATGATTATTGCATAAAACGACGAGCGTATCATGCGCTCATGGTGCAGCTGTTTATTTAAAGCAGTAATATTTTTTTTTGTTTTCTTCAATGTCGCATAAATGTTTTTATTTTTATTATTATAGAACCTGCCATTTTAGTGATGTACCATTCCATCCGACCCCATCCTGCCATTACTGCAACATTATTAGATTTTCTTTGTAGGGTAAGCGGCATATTAATATTATACACCACACAACAAAATCCTGTTCACATTTGGAAGAAGGTTTCCACTCATCAAAACTAAGGATGAGATTGATAATAAAAAAATCTAAAATGGTAACCATTTTTTCTGGGTTGGGGCTCGTAAAAATATTCAATTTAATTTCTGTCACTGGGATAGTGCCATAATTTTACATTCAGATATGCTTCAGCTTTGTATGAAAGTTTCCACTCATCAAAACCTCTGATGAGTTTGATAATCAGAAAAATATGAACTGGAGATTCATTTTTTTGGAGGGGAACTTATGAAAATATCCCATGTTCATGATATTAATACTTGTCATGGGGATAGCATTATTATTTCTTTTTAGTTCCTTTTCAAGTTTGTATGATGGTTTCAACTTTTCAAAACCTTTCATGAGCTTAATTCTCTCAAAAATCTGATATGAGGGACCCTTTTTTCAAGATGTTGACTTGTAAAAATATCCATTATTAATTATATATGAGATGGGGTATGCGAGCTAGCTCACTAAAGTTTCTTTCATTATATTGTACAACAAATAAATGACAAGCTTCAGAAAATCAGATTGTTATCTTAATGTTTTGAAGTTTAAGATGACAAATATACAATTAAAATCAAATGAATATCCAGATACTGAAAATGGTCTATGAAAAATTATAATTGAATGATTATATGTTTCTTGTGTTAAATTAATGAAGCACTTCCAATTTTGATGTCAAAGGAATTTTTTAACACAGTTAAATAGGATGAAATATCAAATCACTTCCTTTCAGAAATACTGAATAGACAGCAGAGCATTTTTGATAATAAGAATGAAAAGATGTGGGATAAAGGTCAATGAGACAGCAAACCAACACACCAAACAGTCAAAACACATCTGCTTTGTACTTTTTATACGACCGCAAAACTTAAAAATTTTTTGGTCATATATGGGTATCACGTGGACGTCGTCGTCAGCGTTGTCCAAAGACAGATGGTTTCCGGATAATAACTTTAGTATAAGTATATAGAAATCAATAAAATTTTAACACAAGGTTTATAACCACTAAAAGAAGGTTGGGATTGATTTTAGGGGTTATGGTCCCAACTGTTTAGGAATAAGGGGCCAAAAAAGGGGCCCAAATAAGCATTTTTGTAGTTTCCAGTCAATAACTTGTGTTTAAGTGTATGAATCTCTCTGAAATTATACCATAAGTTTCCATACAACAAAGGGATGGTTAGGATTGACTTTCGGGGTTAGAGCTCAAACCATTTAGGAATTAGGGGCAAAAAAGGGGGAAAAACAAGGTTTTTTTCTGGTTAAAGGACAAGACAATATTAAAGCAGTCTAAGGGAAGTAATCCAATCCCATTTAAAAACAACAATGTTTGATTACCTCCCTTATTTGCTTGTTAATCATGTATTAAAACATGATGATTGTCTTGAGGTGATTAGCTGTCAATTTATTTTTAGAAGTTACTATTAATTAATATTCATTTTAGCGGTGACTACATGTATGTATGTCATTTTATGTTTTATGACTTTCATGATGTATTTAAATGGGTAATTATGGTTGCAAAATTTATTAGAAATTTGAATTGAGGTAATGACTATATCTTGAGGGAAAGAATTTTTTGGAATAAAGGAAAGGGGAGGTGAAAAAATATTTGGGGACTATTTTTCTCATTTCAGATTTCAGAAATTAAAAGAAAATTTCTGAAAATTTTTTTTGGGGGGTTAATATTCAACATTGTACAAAAGTAAAAATATGGGGTAATTTTTTCTTGGGGGATCAATTTGCAACAGCATAGTGTATTGCACAAAAGCAAAAAAAATTGAATATAAATTCAAATCACATAACCAATTTTTAAGTTCTTTGACTACAGTTATTCTGTGGCAGAAACCTATTATGTGTCAAATATTTAATTACAATCCAAATTCAAACCTGTATCAAGCGTGAATATTGTGTCCTTTTTGGCCCCAACTTTTCAGGGTTGGACATCTGCGGTCGTATCCAGCTGTGCTCAGCGAAGCAATTTATTTATATCTAGCAATAAATAATATTTGTTCTTTTTTTCTTCTTCAGATTTTAACCAATTTCTTTTCTTCTTCAGATTTTAACCAATTTCAGTCTCCCATTAAGTGCTCAAGTCAAATTAGGAATATACACAGCTTTCAGAGTTATTCTGGATAAAAGAGTTCTACCGTAAGTATTGTATTTGTAAAAACATGTATGTACTTAGTTTTGCCTTATGTAAGTGTATTATCTTGTGTATCATTATAATTGGAATGCATAACAATATAAATTGAGATGTCACTTCTGTATTTTTTCTGTGAAGTCAGAAAAAATAAGAAATACATAATCACTGGTAGAGCTTGTTCTCATAACTCTTTTTGTTTAAAGTCCTTTAACTTCAAGTCTTTTCCATTTATTATCAACTGAAATGAAAAATGAAAATGATTTATCAGATATGTTTATTCTAGTTTTGTATATTTGTATATAAGCTTCTTTCCAGATTTGTGTAATAAAATTGAGAATGGAATTGGGGAATATGTCAAAGAGACAACAACCCGACCAAAGAGCAGACAACAGATTATTCATTTCTTGTCTATAACATACTTAAATTGTTTTTTAGAGATTAAATGTTTTTTTTTGCAGAGCTCTTGAACCATTATTAGAAAACAGTAAGCTGGACAGAGACTTGAGGATGTTGATTCGTGAAAACTTTACTGAATTCTGTTCACAAGAAGGTATAACATGATCTGTTAATATCATTGAAAAATGTTCGTCTAAAATTTTTAAAAATTAGCTATTTTAACAGATAACTTAATTTAAAAATCTATTCAAGGTGATAATGATATAAAGACAAAGAAAAATATGATTTTCTAATGAGTGGTATTTCATTGTTACCTATTTGCCCCCTTTCAATATTACATATACTGATTAAGTATATTGTTAGAGAGGAGAATGAAACTGAAGCATCAATGATGCAAAAAATAATTGAAATCTTATTTCTGTGACTGAAAGATTGTTACATAGGGATGTAATAACATATGTGTCTGTCAATCAGTTTTTACACTTTTATTGGCACTATTTAGACGTAGTCTTGTATCCAATTTTTTATCCACAGCTTTAGCCAGAGATATGCTTGAACCCTTTTTAATCTAAGGTTTGGTTTCAATGATCAATTTCCTACAAGACTTCTGATATTAAAGCATGAAGGCATCTAGAGATCTTGTCTTGAATACAATCTTCTTCAAACACCATATATTGCTTCGTCAAGGGAAAAAGATAGAATCCTTTCTATTATCTTAAGATTAGAAAATTATCTTTGATTGACCTTGCTGGAGATCCCACTATGAAAAAACTAATTTTAATACATTGTTTGAAATTAATTTTGATGATTTTTATCTAATGTCTATTAGCAGTAGCTAAAGATGAACCTACAAATAACAAAGAGCCAATGGTTTCTATGGCCTCAATGTTGGACTCAATGATGGACACAGATAATCATATAGATAACAACCTGTCAGATGGTGCTGCCTTTAGTGACGAAGAAGATGATATACCATTAGGTTTGTTTATCTTTCTGTCCCCCCTCCCCTTATTCCATCACCCAACTCATACATCTAAACCATCAACAATCTCATAGTAAGGAAAACCATTATTACATTGAGAACCACACTGACAACAATCTGTTATATGTATCTGCCTCCAGTGATGGAAGACAATGATATAACAGTAGTTTTGTCATGCTTGCGACTCATGTCGCAGAAAGCTCGACAAAGGGATAGTGATCCGGCAGCAGCAGCAGCAGCGTTAACTAACTACTTAAAAGCTTCATATTTTAGAAGGTGGAAGACCTGGATGCTTCATACTTTGTATATAGTTGCCTTATGTTATGAAGTTTCAGTCTGTCATATGTCCATGGTCCTTGACCTCATTTTCATGGTTCAGTGACTACTTGAAAAAAGTTCAGATTTTTTGTAATGTTAATTTCTCTCTTATTATGAGTAATAGGATAACTATATTTAGTATATGCGTACCTTGCAAGGTCCTCATGCCTGTCAGACAGTTTTCATCTGACCTCGACCTCATTTCATGGATCAGTGAACAAGGTTAAGTTTTGTGGTCAAGTCCATATATTAGATACTATAAGCAATAGGTCTACTATATTTGGTGTATGGAATGATTGTAAGGTGTACATATCCAACTGGCAGGTGTCATCTGTCCTTGACCTCATTTTCATGGTTCAGTGGTTAAAGTTAAGTTTTTGTGTTTTGGTCTTTTTTTCTAATACTATATGCAATAAGTCAACTATATTTGGTGTATGGAAATATTTTACGATGCACATGTCAGTCTGGCAGATTTTATTTGACCTTGACCTCATTTTCACGGTTCATTGCTCAGTGTTAAGTTTTTGTGTTTTGGTCTTTTTTTATATGACCGCAAAAAAATTTGCAGGGAGGTCAATTCGCAACAGCATAGTGTATTGCACAAAAGCAAAAAAATGAATATAAATTCAAATCACATAACCGATTCAAGTTCTTTGACTACAGTTATTCTGTGTCGGAAACTCATTATGTGTCAAATATTTAATTACAATCCAAATTCAGACCTGTATCAAGTGTGAATATTGTATCCATTTTTGCCCCAACTGTTCAGGGTTGGACCTCTGCGGTCGTATCCAGCTGCACTCGGCGAAGCAATTTATTTTCTTAAACTATAAGCAATTGGTCAACTATATTTGGTGTATGGAATGATTGTAAGGTGTATATGTCTGTCTGGCAGGTATCATCTGACCATGACCTCATTTTCATGGTTCATTGGTCAATGTTAAGTTTTCATGGTTAAGTTTGTTTCTAAGATACTATAAACAATAGGTCAACTATATTTGTTGTATGGAATGATTGTAAGGTGTATATGTTTGTCTGGCAGGTATCATCTGACCTTGACCTCATTTTCATGGTTCATTGGTCAATGTTAAGTTTTCACGTTAAGTTTGTTTCTTAGATACTATAAATAATAGGTCAACTATATTTAATGCATAGATTGATTGTAAGGTGTACATGTCTGTCTGGCATGGTTCATCTGACCTTGACCTCATTTTCATGGTTCATTGGTCGATTTTAAGTTTTCCTGATTAAGTTTGTTTCTTAAGAAACTATGATCAATAAGTTAACTATATTTGGTGTATGGAATGATTGTAAGGTGTACATGTATTTCCCGTTTAGTTTATCTGACCTTGACCTCATTTTCTTGGATCATGTTTAGTTTATGTGATACTTGTAGTAAAGCTTTATATTTAGGACTATCAACATAAAATAAATGGTCAGTAAAGCAGGCCAGACATTTCAGCGTGTGCACTCTTGTTCTTATTTTTTTGTCATTTTTACTCGTCCAAATAATCATGTTCTCAAACAATCAATACTTTTCACAAATAGTAAGTTTACACTGAGAACATAAAAGACATAATGTAACCCTGCCTTCAGTGTTGAAGAGAATAATCCAAGAAAGATTATTCCAGTGTTTATTATTTGTGATATACTGTAGGTAGTTAGAAGTTAATTTTTGTTATAATCATAGCCTGGCATTAAGAGATGGAAAATAGATATAAACATCTTATAATAAATAATCTTATTATGTGTAATCAGCCTTACTATGTGAAAATAAGCTGTGATTTTGTTAGTTATGTCCATTAATACAGACTGAATCCTAAATGGTAAATAAAAGATGATAGGTATACTTCATCCAGACAGCAACCCAGTAATACAGAAACCAACTTCAGTTCTTGTTGCTATATCATATTTCTTTTTGTGTTTCCTTAGAATTTGTTTATGATTGAAAGCAGAACATTAAAAGTTAAAAAACACATGTAATGATGTTATTTGTAGGTAAAATAAAAGAAGAAACAAAGTTCCAGCCAATCCAGGATACTAGATATCAACCTGTTGACATTAACGACTTTCTACCTCAACTTAATGGTGAATTGGTGGAATATGTTGAACAATTGATGAATGAAAAGTAGGTTGCTCAAATTCCCAGCTCCCTAAACACTTTACATATTTACAGTTTTGGGAAATAATTAATGATAATAAAAAGCATATGCCTTTATTGCATAATACTAAATAATTCATATTGCATCCCCATTTATATTTATAGGAATGTGGAAAATTTGTAAAATATTTAGTTAATGAATCTTTCCTTTATAGTATGTGAATCTTTTCCTTTATAGTATGTACCTGTCCATGCTAGAGATAGGATATATTATGGATAGGAATTTTGGAATCATATTTGAAAGATATGAATGAAAGATTAGATTATTTTCCATGTATATGTGAAACAGTTAATAATATAAATGTAGGTTTGCTGTCTTATTCCACATGTTTCAGACACTGTCTTCACTGAATGTAATTCAATATTTCTAAACAAAGATTGATGGATTTGATTGAAAAATTTTCCAGGTCCTTTATTTTCATTTCTTATTATTATTCCTTTTACACCTGTTTAAAAGGCCGTGCTAAAATATTCTGCACTTTTATGTGGATAAGAAAAAGTTTTTTTTTATGAATGTCACAACACAAGGAATCAACATTTCATGTATTTACTTGTATTTGGTAAAAAATAGGAAAAGCTTGTCAGACATTGTAAAAAAATGAATACAAAAGATTGAACTCTTATTTAATTTTTTTTCAGTTGAATTGATTTATCTCTTATTGAGAACATTAAATCGTACTTGCCAGAATTTAAATTAAATGGAAACTTCTTTACCAGCAAATTTGATGTTAAATAATTGATACAAATTGTTTATTTTTCAGAGATCAAGAAATACAGTGTGAGAGTATGGACAGACTGATGCAGATGGTTGTTAAAGATGTAAGTTTCTAATTATTGATGGTTTCAGAATAGCATACCATTATTTTGCTAGAAGACTGACTCATTCATCTTGTCTGTTGCTGTTTATAGTAATAAAGTAACGTATTGAATATATTCAGATTTGATAATTCACTGGTAAAAGAATTTAGAGCTTTACGAATATAAGTGCATCTTTCTGGTAAAGATGTTTTCTTTTTGAGGAAGAGGATGTATTTTGATATGTATTTGAAAACAGTTTAGTGTATGTTCTTAAATAACTGAAGCCATCAAACCATGAAATGTGAAAATCACTGCTCAAAATTGAATGTTCATTTATGATTAAGCTGTTTAAAGTGTACCAGTAAGTAATTCCCAAATGTTTATTGCACCCCCTCTCTACCACTTCAAACAATCAATTTTATGTAAGCATCCACTTAGGATGTTTTATTTTATACTCATAAGATGATCAAGTAAAATTAAATAGTTTGATATTGTATACTTAGAAGAGTTCCACTCTTAGAATTTGGGTTTAGAATTAACATAGTGGTAATAATATTTAAGAAAACTTAGCCATAACCATACAAGAAAATAAAAATCAAACCCAGACCCCTAAATTATATAAGTCTCATCTTTAACACTGAATTAGTGTAGCTTATTTCGATAGCAGGATCAGCTTCAACAAAGTTCTTTCATTTAAATATAAAATTTTGTTATCATTATTTTTTTATTATTATTAAAGGTGACATGAAAATGACGACACTCACAAATTTTCACTATGGGTTTCGTATAATATTGTATTAGAAGACCCAAGAAAAGTGCACCTGCTATAAAAGTGTGCTTGTCTTTTCTTAGATTTAAACAGAACACTAAAACATATTTTAAACAAAGCTGGAAAAAATAAAAACTACTTTTTGTATCTTTAAAACATCAAGTGATATTGAAAGTATTTATAACAACAAATGTTTTCTAATTACAGGAAGAGTTTGATGAGATGGCTTACTCACTGTCACACTGTTTATGTCAGATATTAGTCAACCATTTTAGTAGTAATCTATTTCCTATGGAGCTTGATGATGAGTATGTAATGCTGTAACAGTGAAGAAATAATTTGCATTTCTTTTCATTTCAAGATTAAGTACATGTATATATAGTTAAAGGCTACCTTACAATTTTGGGGCTTGTCTGTTTAAGGACCATACAGTGACCATAAGGTGCCTGTTCTCTGTGATTTTTGTCTTGTTAGGAAACTGTCACATTGACATTAACTACATATTTCAGTTTTTGAAATATATTGAATAGTACTTCTCTACTAAAATAAGCAATATCTGCTCATGTATGCAGTTATTGAATAAGATGATTAGATTTCTATTAAAGCTTAGTTTGACTCAAGATAATAGTTATATTACTCTGCAGAATATATACGTAGATGAAGTTTTTTTGTTTATAGAGATTTAAATGGTAATATTACTCTACATGTATTGTTATTTTTCTTCTGGTGTATAGTTGAATGGTAATATTACTAAATGAATTGCTTTTTTTCTTTTATAGGTCTATAGAAGATTCTATAGGATCCCCGTTATTTGTAATTTTTAGGTAAGTTTAGCATAATTTTCAGTATTAATGTAAACCAACTTATTTTTGCTGATACTTTTTTACTTGTTAAGCACTTTGTGGCCAATTTTTCCACGATTTATTTTTGCAGTTTTTAACATAAATGTTGGTGTTTGATATATTCATGTTATTTTTCTACAACCAAAAGAAGCTATATAAAAAAAAATTGTTAAGTACCATGATTTATCATTAGTCAAGTCTTTGTTCAAAATTTAAATTAAACACATTGTACATTCTGGAAGTATGGACATTTTATAACTTATGAATCTACTCTAGAACTCACAAATATATGAAAATCTAAATGTACGTTTAGGTAATTGGAAATTGACCAAGGAAAAAAGGGTTATATTGTAGATGTTCTCCATTTTGTATACAGCATTCACATAGATGCCAACCGTTACCATTTACCCATAATTTTTACGAATATTGGACCAAAATTACAGTGTTACGATTAACAGTCTACTTGTTACGGATTTTCGTTCATTACCCGTCCGGAACAGTCCTTGTTTAATCTCATTTTGATCAATGTGACTCTTTATTTTTATGCCCACCTACGATTATAGTGGGGCATTATGTTTTTCGGCCTGTGTGTCAGTCTGTCTGTTCGTCCGTCTGTCCCACTTCAGGTTAAAGTTTTTGGTCAAGGTAGTTTTTGATGAAGTTGAAGTCCAATCAACTTGAAACTTAGTACACATGTTCCCTTTGATATGATCTTTCTAATTTTAATGCCAAATTAGAGTTTTGACCCCAATTTCACGGTCCACTGAACATAGAAAATGATAGTGTGAGTGGGGCATCCGTGTACTATGGACACATTCTTGATGGTTATAATTTTGTAACAATAAGCGCTTGCAATACAGATTATTAAATTCTTTTGGGTTTCTCGAGACTATTCATATTAGTGAGCGATCTATCCATTTCTTGTTTGATTCCGAATAATAAATGAACCTGCCAAGTATGAGGTCTGATGTCTTTTGCAAATATTTCGTGAACAAAGACTTCCATTCAGCACACTGGTTGTTTTTTGTCTTTTATTTGTCACTGTGTGCCTAGTTGTTAATATGATTATTATAAAATTTTATAAAAAATATTAGTACTGAAAAAAATTATAAATTATGGAAATCGTCATACTTTTTTACTGATTGAAACAAAGGGGGGTTGGCATCTATGCATTTATTGAGTTTCACATACATGAAATACATAAAATGTTGTTTTCAAAATTATCATAAATGTTATTCTGAATTTGTATACACTGTCAGAAATTCAACCAAAACATGTGAAAAGTATATTATACATGTTACAGATTCCTAGCCTCTATGGCAGAAGAAGACCCAAATCGGCAGCCTATATTACAGTTGTTAACAGAGATGTATGCAAAACAACCTCGTATTGGATACCATATGTTATATTTTCTTAAAGTTGGGTAAGTTTGATTAATTAATTGATTCTTGAAAAATAGAAGTGGTTGTGAATAAAGAAGTTTTAATCAACAAGTGTTCATACTCATAATTTTTTTGGGGGAAAGACGGCTTTAAGCCGTCAATCCCCTATGTGGTTGACCAGACTGACATCCCCTCACGTCATTCATTTTGTTTTTATAGTGTGGAAAACACCCCCAAAAAATCTTACTGAGATTGATGAGAAGGAGACACACAAATGAATAGATTAACACTTTTTAACACATTTCCCTTCTGTTTCTCGCGAAATTATCGTATCTTCAGCTCTCCCTTACACTATTTACGTTTCTTTTACAATCCGGAAAATTAGAATGACGAGATATTCTAAATATATCCAACCTACATTATAGTGACGTCATTGTTGGAATGCCACACTACGTAGAAGCAGGGATATCCTTTACTGATTATTTAAATCATTCTCAGAGTTTGTGTACTAATTTAAAATTGGTATTTGTTCAATTTGAACATAATTATGTTTGCTATAGATGATTCAAAACATCAACATGCAATGCTTTAATTTGTAGGTCAACTTGTAACTTTCACAGTAAACAATGGCTGTTGGGATACATGAGATTGGGGAGAGAAACGACAGTTTTCATTTTTTCTGTAAAATTCTGTTTTGAGAATCTTCCTCCAATACAGGAGCACCTCAATTGATGAGTAAAAATCCACTAAAATAAAAGTTAATGTATCAGAACACTTAAAATGTGACATTTAGTATATGATTAATAGTCTTCCATTAAAACTAAATTTTGTGTACCAACATAATCATTGTAATGGTAAAAAAAAAAAATAATTAAAAATGTTGCATTTTGTAGTTTAAACCTATTTATTCATGAAATTTACAAATATATCAAAATGTAGGATTTGGAAACAAGCTTCACACAGTTTACATCAATCATATTGGTTTTTATTAGTACCTGTATCCCTGTGATGAGAGTTGTAACTGGGAACTTTATCAATGGAAATTTAAAACTGAATAGATTTTCAGTCCTCACTTTCTTGAGAAAAAAATAAAAATCTTAGAGTACTGTCACAAAAAGGAAAATGGCCCTAGCCTGCAGTTCAGTGGTACACAATTAAAATTTCTAAAATATTGTAGTAGTTGTTAAATGATAGAATTCAGTTAAATTTTAGATAATTAACTTTCAACTTTAATCGAATGTTTTGATTTAGAAGATGCAGATCTCTTCCATTGGTCCAAATTGAATCCTTAACTAAGGAAATGAAATTACATTACACAACAATTGATTTCAATATTGTCAACCTTTCTACATATTTTAGGTGTTCTTTTTTTCATTCTTTATATGAAGACTATCAAAAGATACCCCCAAAAAAAAAAAAAAAAAGAAACAATGGCCGTCTTTCCCCTCAGAGCTCTTCAGCTCTTTGATTTCTATATCAGATTGTCAACATTGTACATGTTTTATTAGTCTAAATTACTTTTGACATCATCATGAAATAATGTCATAGGGTTAGAAACAAGTTGACAGAGGAATCAAAGACTTTATGAATAATGTCATTGAAATGTTGTATTATATAAGACTTAAGGAATGTTTACCTTAAAATGTAATAATTTCGATCATGCCTTTGAAAATGTTGGTCTATAAGATGCATGTTTAGTTTTTACTGCATTTTCATCATGGTCAATACCTAAAGTAAATTTTCTGATTAGCTCCATTGCAAATCAGGTATTTATGTGAAGGAAAAAAAATTGATATTTGATGTGCAGTTTTATTGACATTCATGCATCTCAGTATATTAGTATCTGATACCTCAGGCTTGCTTCAGTTTAATACTTAAGAAATAATTCTATCATGCCATGCTCTATGCTCATTTTAACTTGGGTAGGCATTATATTTGTTAATATCTTAATACCGAGCGTTAGCGAGGTATTAAATGTTTACAAATATAATGCCTACCCATGTTAAAATGAGCATAGAGCATGGCATGATAGAATTATTTCGATTCTAATAGGAATATTTTGAACTTTTGTACTTCGAAGCGGACACATAGTAGACGCTCGAAATGTCGCCATTTTGATTTGATGAACCAAAAACTTTATAGAAAATCAACAGTTTATCAATTTAAAAAAGAACACAAACATTTAAACTTACTTTTAGAATGTTTTTATTTAATTTCCTAGCGAGCAACACCAACAAAAATGTCCATGTTGATCTCTGGCGTTGTTCAAAATTCATCTGACGTTGCAATTTCAATTGTGACGTCAATCACGCGCAGCCTATGTTCTATTGGAATTAGAACATGGCTTTGTACCCAAAGCTAAAGAAGAACGTCATATTAGAATGGAATATTTACATTTACAAATTTTAAGTTTTCGGATGAGGGCTTTTCATTAAAAAAATTATAAAGATGACCAAGGGTCAGCGCTTTAAAATCTCAACATAAATGTATATAACAGTTTCATTTGTACTTAAATTCTTGGTTTTTGATGTTCATTAAAATTTTGTTAATTGCAGCAAAGCAAATGATGAAAAAATGTTGACGTATAAAGATTTCTGTAAAAGTATGGATAACAAAGATTTAGAATCTTGTTTGATGTCTGATCTCAAGGTAAATATTTTACTTGTTTTTTTTTACTGTAAAAATTTTTAAATTATCTTAATTCTTATGCCATATACATATTACAACATTCTGTTTTACTTTAGTACTTAATGATTTTCAGATTCTCAAACAAATTTTAAATGAAAGCAATAAAATATTGAATATTATTTGTATGATTAAAGCCATTATTTGGCACTGGAAATTTCCAAAATTTTTATCTTATAATAAATGGGTTGAATTGGATGTATATAAAATAAGGAGAATTGGTATGATTGCCAATGAGACAACAGAACCCAAATGAAGCTTATTTAAGCAGCTATATGTCATCGAACAGGCTTCAACAATGACCAAAACCATATAATAGAAAAAGGATATGGGGTATCCATCCATGACACAAAATCAGTACATTCACCGCAAAAACAATCAAAAAGCAAAGGAACAGTACTTTTATTGCTGTTTTTCATCTCAAAGTCACAATGAGACCTCCAACATGGAGCAGAAAAACTCACCTCACTGCAAGTTTAAGATGACCCTTAGCACCAAAAACCATATTATATGCTTTACAAGGCCCCAGTAAGACTGCGACATGTTTGATTGACTGATTGTCAAATATGTAATGCACATTCTGACAGGTCAGTGTAATGTTGTATAAGTATACTCTTCTTTGCACTAGCTTCTTCTATATCTGACCCTATACCCTCTAGGGTAGCCACCGTTAAATGTAATTAGGTTCTTCAGTTAAATTTTTACTATGCTTGCTCATAAAGTAACAGTTTTCAGGAGGAAGTCTTTCTATATGACTCATTATTCTAAATTATGTCGATGCAATCAATCCGCGGTGCTAAAATTTTCAGTTTAAAAAATCGTAAATCGGTAAAATTTTAAACGACTTGTTAAATCTTTTCCGTGCGGTATAAATTTTCCAGGTGAAATTTAACCAGTTCAAACCAGGTTGTTTACACCACATGATCGATTTACCTTCTGAGGTTAACCTTGTTGATTGGATTTAATCGATGTAATTAACACTTCTAACAGGATTCTTTTGTATTTCAATTGATAAAGAGATCATAAATTTATGATCACAGATAACTATTTTATGGCTACCACCCAAGTGCTGACTTGTGACAAGTCGGCAAATACTTTGTACACACGCTAGAACATTTTTTGTACGTAATAAATCGTTGGCTCATTACAGATAATTGACAATTATACATTTCTCAATTCTTTATGAAGCACGTAGAACAAGCTTTCCTTGTCAGAAATATCGATTTTCAAAGTTCACGATGTCTGTTCTATATTAAACCATGGCCAAATTTATCTTTAATTATGACATAGTTATTGCATGATAGTTGGGTTTCAAACTTTAGTACCTGTCAACAAGTAATTAAAGGCGATGGACATCTGTACATATCACATGACCCAGTTAATTCAAGAAGAAAATTCAAGTTTATTTACAATTAATTATACCCCATGCAACGAAGTTGCAGAGGGGATAATGTTTTTGACCCGTCTGTCTGTCTGTCCGTCAGTCCATCAGTCCTGTTTCTTGTCATCGCAACTCCTCTCAAACCACACCACAGAATTTCATGAAACTTTGTAGATAATAAGGACATACTATGTAGATGTGCATATCGACAGGAAATTACTATTCAATTTTTTTTTCTAGGAGTTATGCCCCTTTGAACTTATTTGCTTTAATGTACTACTGCAACAGTTTGTCATCGCAACTCCTCTGAAACCACACTACAGAATTTCATGAAACCTTTTTAGATAATAAGGACATACTATGTAGATGTGCATATCGACAGAAAATTACGATTTAATTTTTTTTCTAGGAGTTACGCCCCTTTGAACTTATTTGCTTCAATGTACTACTGCAACAGTTTGTCATCGCAACTCCTCTGAAACCACACCACAGAATTTCATGAAACTTTGTAGATAATAAGGACATACTATGTAGATGTGCATATCAACAGGAAATTACGATTCAATTTTTTTTTTCTAGGAGTTATGCCCCTTTGAACTTATTTGCTTTAATGTACTACTGCAACAGTTTGTCATCGCAACTCCTCTGAAACCACACAACAGAATTTCATGAAACCTTTTTAGATAATAAGGACATACTATGTAGATGTGCATATTGACAGAAAATTACGATTCAATTTTTTTTCTAGGAGTTACACCCCTTTGAACTTATTTGCTTCAATGTACTTCTGCAACAGTTTGTCATCGCAACTCCTCTGAAACCACACAATAGAATTTCATGAAACTTTGTAGATAATAAGGACACTATGTAGATGTGCTATTGGCAGGAAATTATGATTCAATTTTTTTTTCTTACACTTATTTTATTTCTCCAATGACAATGTGGGGACGTGTGGTATGTGAGCGCGCTCACTAAGGTTCTTTTATTGCAATTTTTTTTATAAATAAAATGCATGACTGTACCTTCAAACTGGATATCTACAGTGGCAGATCCAGGGGGGGGGGTTCCATGGGTTGGAACCCCCCTTTTTTTTTGACGATCAATGCATTTGAATGTAGACATATAGTTGGAACCCCCCTTTATCCTAGTATAATAGTCCCAGTCCATAAGCACATGTTAAAAATCTATTTATATCTACTTCCTGTCATTTAGGAGGGAAAATAGGGAGACTTTGTTGTTGACATTGAATATGGTTCTATAGAACCTAAGATAAATAGATTTAGGAATTCTTCTTTAGTCTGTTTGATTATCACCATAGAGAAGAAAGGTTAATATTTACATGAAATTTATATTTATGACAAAATGTTTTAAAGTTTATGAAAATTTCTTTTATTAAAGTTTAAGATAGAAACTGGTTCTAATAATAAAACAATATTTGTTCTTGTTAATTTTATATCTCCTTATGACAGGAATCCTTTTATATACAACAACTTTCTATCTAGAAACTAGAAAGTTTTTAAATTGAACATTTTGTTCTCTTTGAATGATATTTTACTTTTATTGATCATGGATTTTATAAAAGATTTAATTACTCTAATTATTTAGATGAATATTTTGTAATGAATCATGTTTTATTTATTTTTAAAAGATATTAAGGTATACAAACTGTTTATTGATTTACTTCTTTTTTACCAATAATTTTCTGGCTCAATGTCTACATAAAAAAGTACCACAGTATTAAAACAAAACAAAACACATAAAAACTATGGTAACTAGAAATATAGCTAAGCGACGCAACGCGACAGGACTGATTGTACGAATCATTTCACCAAGCTGTCCACACGCGTTACCCTGGTGCTATCCAAAAATCCTGGGGAGAACACTGAGCTTTATGTCTTTGTTCTGACCTGTCCTAGGATGGAACCCAAGTCCTCCATACTTGAGAGGTAACAAATATTTACATTAAATGTTAGATACTTCATGCATGACATTTGATTGGTTTATACAATTTTATTTTACAGTTAGGTCAAGAAGATGATGTTAGACTGTTTACTTTTTTGATGCCAGATATTTATAATAATGTAAGTTATATATGAGGCTTCTCATAGAAAAAATTTAAGGTAGTTCACATGATGTAAAAATGGTTTATCAAAGTTAAAACTGTAAACCACACTAACAGGCCACACCAAAATAATTTTCATTCTTCTCTCCATGTCAAATGCAAGATTCCTAAAGTTTGCTATTTCATAACAATATATAAAAAAGTTATTCCCTTGTTTCTATAATTAAGCCAAATTTGAATCCCAATAATGAAGTTGCTTTTTGCAACAATGAGTATTCTGCATCACCTATTGAATGGTTGATTGATTGATAGTTGATTGCCACATGTTTAATGTTGTAGCCAGAGAAATTTCTGTCTAATATATAAAAATTAAAATAAAAGCAGTACATATTGATTCTTTTTGTTTTCTTCTGAAATTAAAAAGTAACCATTTATTGAATGTGCGTTTATAATTATATGAATAATAACATTAAAGATTTATTATTTTTTAAAACAGTTCCAGAGTCAAGCTCTAGGGAATTCAGAGTTGTTACACATGATTGTGTCTGCAATAGATGGTGCACAGGTAAATATTTGTTGATGAACTAGTATGATGTTCCTGTCCAAATGAATTTTACAGCTACATGTATGTTTGCAGACTTATTGTAAATTTGAAAAACGGCGATTTCCATTAAAAAATATTTGGAAATGACATCAAGTATCGGTGCAGCAATGTCGCATACTTGTGTCATTACGTGTCAATTCATCAATGAAATGCACGACTTCATTCATACAAGCAGACAATTATCATGTTTTGTACACATGAAAATAATTTACTAGATTTCAATTTATTTCATATTCTCAACCAAAAAACATCTTGTGAAGACAAATTGATGATGAAAAGAATAATGGCATTTTTTTTTTATACTGACTTCATCAGCTTGAATATCCAGCACACCATAGCAATTCACTTGATATTCTTGCTGATAAAGTCTATAAAAAAAATGTTGTCAGTCTTTATTGATTTCTTCAGTAATTTTGCAGGGTAGTCTAAAGTTCATAGAGGACAAAAAATGTATTTTATTATAATCTTGTTCAAAATTAATATTTGATAGATGAGGTAACTGCATGGAGGGCTAATAGTGATTTAATTTGAAAAATAGACTATTTCGTGTGATAATGAGCTTAGTTAAATCATGGAAGTAAAATGAAAAGGAATGACAACGATTAATTAGCATGTATTAATGACCTGCAGAACTCTGTACTAAAGTCATATGATTTTATCCAATTATTGTCTCAGCGACAAGACCCCTTTGGTTACTATCTGTGATACTACAGTTGTAAAATGGCATCTGGAATTTCTTATCAGCAACGTGATTTTATCGAGTCCGGTAATTATAAAGCACCTGTAGGAAATCCCAAGTTTATTAATAACAAGGTGGCGCTGTATCATATAAAACTTCTACCTTCAGAAAGAAATCGAATGATGTAAAAAAACTTGAAAAACGGACGAGAATTGTTTAAACTACAACAGTTTAACATGGAAAATTGTGTTTATTTTTGCTTTTTACTGTTTGTTTTAAACTGATCTAAAAGTATTTTCCAATTGAAAGCGGAACACGAGTAAAACAGGTAATAATGATGAAGCGATCAGATTTCACATGATGTTTAACAAAATAATGTAGACATAGAATATTTTACTGTTGAAATGTGCCAAGTTTATCTAGATTTATAAAAGGATATTTACCTTCAAGTACTGATGATTTTAGATTTATGTATTTGTAATAAATGTCATCGATTACATTATTGAAACTGGACAATTAAAATCGAGATAATAATTAGTAAAACATGTTAAATTTATATCTATTTCAAAAAGTGTTTACAATTGAATATACTAGTATTAATATAACACGTTACAGCAAAAGAAAAACAACCAAACAAAATGAGCTTGATGCTATCTTACTAACCACAAGTTTATTTTATAAGAATTAGTTTATGTACAAATTAAAGAATAGAAACATTTAAAATTGTGAATATTTTAATTGACTGGTATACACGAAAAACTTTGATTATTCGTATTTAAGAAAAGAGGGTCGAAACATATTTTTTGTACAATCATATTCGTGACTTTCAGAAATGGCTTCTTTAAATATTAAATTTGAAAATGATCCACCCTTTTTCACCAATTTCGTATTTTTTTTGTGATAACTGTCAGCTTAAACTATTAAGATCGAAAAAGACATAAATAGGAAAAATAGACTAAAATCTACATTGAACGAATGACTATTCGACAGCGTACAGCAGCAGAATGTAACGAGAACATATACGACATATATGACAACAACCGGTCTGTTCGTAATTTTCCGTGAACACGAAAATGAACGAAAAGTGTCAGTGATTTGATTGATCACATGCCGAGAATCAATTACCATTCCATATTGTAAACTAATTAACGAGTAATCGGAAGAAAGGCGGTAACATAGATGAAACCTTTGAACTGGCATTGTTGTTATTCCTGTCAATATAATACTTCCATGTTTAAATTAATACCACAGATAAGTAAAGACGTAAAGCATTGTAACAAAATAATTAGGATAACCTTTAACTACTTATTTTCTCATTTCTTTTTGTTAAACTATTTTATTTTAAAAAGTACATCATATTTTCATATTAAGTATATATTTTTCCAGCTCCAAGAGCTAATATGTCAGATACTGCAAGGCCACCTGATCATGTTCAGAAAAGATTCATTTCTCTCTGTCTTAAGTAAGTAATAAATATTGAAAAATATATAATTTATAAGGGCTATTCCAGGAAAGAATGTATTTGGGAAGGGTTGTTGGACAACACTTTATGTGGCTAGCTTGATAGTTATCAATTTTTCCAGACTTTATCACTACTTTTGAGATTAAAAAAACAGTGGACTGAGCACAACATTCTATACATCCTATCCATGAACATTTCAAGAAATTTATCAATGAAAATATACTCAGATATTCAAGTTACAAAATGATGTGTGTGTGTAACCATACTTGTCAAAAAAATTACATAAATTGTCCATGGTGTATCAATCTAGTATTTATTCTAAAAAAATATCAATGATGTCAATGTTGAAGTAATATTCAAAATTTGAGTTGTCTTCCTTTGTCCATAATTGTAGTTTAAACATAGAAATGCCTTCCAATGCTTAATACAATGCAATGTTTAATTTTGAGCTCCCACTGCAAAATGAATGCAATATTTACCCTTCAGTGCTCACAAGCACATTGATTATTAATATAGGATATAGCATATACTTTACAATCTACTTTCATATGGTTTTCTTGGTTCCTAGGTGTTGTTGGATTGTAGTTTTATTCACGGTTACTCCAATTTCCTACTGAAAAATGAATGCAACCTTAACCCTACAGTGCTCACAGTCAGTTTGATAATGAATATAGAATGTAACACACTGTCAGTCGACTTTTATAAAGTGAATAATGGCAAACATGCTGAAATGCAGGTATTTGGAACTCTGTGCACTTTTTATCGTAAAAAAAGTGTTTTATTTTGAAATATTTAAAAAACAATAATAACAAATTTACAATATTTCAGATGCCAGTTTAGATTGGGAAACTTTAGAACAGTATTTCTTATGGCAGTTAATATCTGCACATAATATACCGGTGGAACATGTTATGCCCATTTTACCAAAACTAGATTTCACACGTAAGTTCTGTATGATTAAATCCACATATCATGTAGACAATATTATATATAAGGAAAAGAACAATGGAAACAAATTGCATGCAATAAAGTAGTATTGCCTGTGATGAAAGTTGTGGAAGGCAAGTAATGAGCATTATTTTTTTCGCACAGCTCTAATAATTTGCAAATATTATAAACCTCATTACATTATTCCCACTTCCATGTAGGATGACAGTTTTATTTATGATGAGACCTGACCTTGACTTTATTTTCATGATCTAATGGTCAGTTTCAAATTTCAGGATAAGGTCTGTTCCTCAGTAACTCTACATGATAGGTCAAAAATATTTAGTTTATGAATTGGTTGGGTGGTAAGAGAATATGTCTGTCAAACATATGTCATATGGCCCTTTTCAGTGGTCTTTTAAGTTTGTGGATTAAGTGTGTAGCTTAGAAATAATACTAATTGGTTGAAAGCATTATGCATATTAAATTTATTACATGTAGGTAAACATATTAACCTTACAGATTTCATTTGATCAGCCAGTTAACCTGAGTTTGAGAGTTTAAAAAAATCCTATATTGCAGAAAGCCTGACATTGTTTAAAATTGGTTCAAACTTATATGGTTCTTGTTGTAAAAATATATAATGCACACATAGGATGGCACTTAATGTAAAGGAACAGTAAATGGGCATGTCACAGATTTTGCTAAAATTTTGCATACAACCTTGGCTCATTGAACTATAACTGAAAATCAAAAAAATAATGCATTTATCTCTTTTATTATCTGCAATTTTACTGATTGAAATCTTTCAGAATAGGTGAATATTTGTATAGAAAGCACAAAAAAATGGTGAAAAACCTTCTTAAATTTGTCTTAAAATCATTAAATCTTTAATTTCTAATACATAGATTTTTCTTCAAAAATATATGTTGTTGATACATAAATTTAAATTTTAATGAAATAAAATAATCATATGGTCACTAACTTCATTTTTGTCTAATAATCAATCTGTTACCTAGTTGGTAGTGAAAAACGTCGAAAATTAATGTTTAACGGCCAGCAACGCGATGACGTTACGATTATTTCGACATTTTGTGGTATTTTTTCACATAGTACACCACTTTGAATGATGTATACCGTAAATTTGTTTTAAAAGACTTAATTTATGTACCATATTCAGATTCCATATTCTTGTAATGTTAGATGGCTCGATTTGAAAATTAGCGTTTTCTGCAGGAGAGAGATTGCAGTTTGCTCCTGTGTATCTGTACCTTAGCAATTTTTTTCTGACTGTTTTTAAGGTTAAAAGATAATGACTAATTATAAAATGTGGTTCCAATTTAATGTAATGAACAATTTGTTTTATTTCTCAGAACATGCAGAAGCTTTGTCCAGTATACTTGTCTTATTGAAACAAGAATGGTGAGTATATCAAACTTGACTGATAGATCTATAAAACAATCTTCAAAGAACAAATTTTTGTAAAGTTATAATTAATTTACAGTATTTATGTATTTACAAAATTGGATTCTAAAAAGACGAATTCTTACTTTTTTGTGCAGAATAATTAAAATAAACAGAAAATAATATAACTGGATTTTGCAGCATATGAGCAACATGACGAGCATTTATATATAACCAGTAAAATACACGAAGGAAAACGATTTTTGCAAAATATTATTCTAAACTGTTGACTGGATGTTGTCATCTTAGTTTTTTCAAGATAATTTGTCAAAACATTTGAGTTGCAACAAAATTTGCAAATTGTATGAACACTTAAGTCCACACTGCTATTTAAAAGACCATGTAAAGCACATCAGAAGAAATTATATGTGGCATATCAAAAAGAGATATATTTTTTTATATATATATTTGGGTTATTTTATGTGCTAAGTGCACAGATTCTTGACAATGATACTGCACACTCATGAACATACATTTAATATCTAATCTTATTTATCATATGCATATCATAAGGATCTTGATAAATGATTTATTTTTCAGTCCCTCACCAGATCTGTTAAGAATTATTATGTGTAGAGACTGTAAAAAAACAGACTATTTTGTTGTATCAATTTTAAAATACTGGGCTCAGGAGTTTGAAGATAAATTAGCAGAGCATATCAATCAACAAGTGTCAAAGTTTAATGGTACTCCAAAGAAAAGACAAAGGTATGTATGTTAGAGTCCTTCCATTTTCTATTTTATAGTCATTGTAAGCATGTCAATTATCATATGAAAAGAAAAGACAACTTTTTCCTATTTTCCTTTTTAGATATTTTCCAATGTAAGATAGAACATGAATTAAGATAGATACTGTATATTCAGAAATTTTGAGTGTTTTAACTATTGTGAATATTGCAAGGGGAATAGTTTTGCAAGAATAAAACTCGCACTTTCAATTTTGAAAGCATTATTGACATGCAACAATGTCTGATATCACAATAATTAAGCCTGTTTTTTTTCAATTATTGCAATAATATGGACCAACAAATTAACAGTATTTTGATAGATGCTTTGGAAATGGAGGCATTGGCTGAACATATGGCTCAAACTGCTAGCTGCTTTCATTGATAATATAACACATTTTGAATTTGAACATTTCAAATTTGCCTAGTATTTAAGGTTTTGTTTAAGCAGCAGAAAAGGAGGACGTAATCTATATTTTTGATATAAGAATTTATTCCATGTTTTAGATCAGGGTCATCTTCTAAGAAAGACAGTCCTAGTATTGAACAGATTCTTTTACACCTAGATCATGTTCGACAAGTCTGTAAAAATATATCATGTGAGTGTAAAACTATAGTATTGCTGTATAATGTTTTATGGCTTCATTGTATTATAACACTGGCATTAATTGTTACCAATGTTGGTTAATTCTGATTTTGCTTCTGTTTTTGTCTACATACAAGGCAGTGTGGGTAACATAGAAATACCTTGCCTCCTGTCATTGAGGTCCAGTAAGTGCTCTCAGATTCTTGCCAGATATTCGTGAAATTTATACCAAAGATTTATATTAGCAATGTCTTACAAAGTTCGAGGATCAGTGCCAAACACTTATTTTCAAAGGAGTTTTGTCTCTTGGGAATATAAATTATATGGAAAACTGCATTGTAAGCGTTCTCAAGCCTACATGACCAGACTATTTCGTCTTCTTCATTTATGATTAAACTCATGATAATTTGAAGTAATTGATATATATATAAATAATGTCTATTATCATGCTACCCCTTTGATGATTAATTTTTTGCTGCTTATTTTTTGAATGGACAGATACATTAAAATGTATGATTGAATTATATACCATACTTAATTTGTGTTTTTTTGGGGCTATGAAATATTTTTAATATATTTTTCATTTTAGTTTTAAACAATGAAAATATACAGCATGCATTACAACAGGTACAGCAAACAGCAAGTGAATCTCTTAAAACTAAGTAAGTAGTTAAAATAGATCTAAATTAAAATATTGCAATTGATAAGTTACATAATGAGTGTTCTTTCAAAGATATATGAGAAATTATAAAAAGTGTGCAGAATTATTGCTAGCACACTTGTGATCTATAAAACACCTTTAATTTTCCTCAAACAAATAAGTTGTAAGCTACACACACCTTTCAGTGCTTACCCCACCCCCATTTTCCGTATGTTTAACTGTTGTGTTCCTTTCCGTATGGCATAAGTAGAGATAATGAAAACTGTTGACTTTTTCTCTCTATAGTGTCATAAATGGTTTTATTTCGGCTCAGTATAGCATTGTTCTGGGTAGCAAATGATTTTTGCACTTGCCTAAGTACAAAAATTCAGATATTTCTATGTCCTTTTCGTTTTAACTGACAAATTCAGGACAGAATTGACCATTTTATGAATGTTTACATTAATACCATTTTTTACGGATAAAATTGTTTTTAAAAATATTTTAACGAACGTTAATAATGTGTCCTGTAAAGTTTATCAAAAACATTTTTTGTACCTTTTCGCATGGAGTGGCTCATATATAACAGTTAATGATAGATATACATATAAGAGTACCCCTCAAATAAACACTAGGGGATGACTTGCTATGATGTGAAAGATCTTTATGTCACCAATTAGGACCTTCTAGTAACAGTTTAGATAAGGAACAGCAATAAAATCACTGTTCCTTTGATATATCAGTTTTTTTCTAGCGTTTTCTGAGATTGTATTTTGTAAATCCAACCCGTATTCCTTCTTTTCTTATTCAAATATTTTTCTTACATTTATATAATTTTCTAAAGATATTTAATTCCATGAAGGAGGGAATATTTTATGATAGATGTGTGCCTTGTATTTTCATTTTTTCATTATAAAATATAAAATAGTTGAAAAAAAATCTAAACCGAAAGAAGTGAAAGGTATGCATCTTGTTGAATTCACAAATCAATGCATATGTTACATTACAGATTTAGTGATCTTCTGGCTTTAGCTGAAGACATTGATGATATAAAGAGCACGCGAGTGCTCAGGGGTCTTCCTGTTAGAAAGGCAGCTAGTGCTAGTGCAGCTATGGGACTAGACATTCGACCGCCAAGGTCAAAGTCCAAGAAAGTCCAGGAAAGCAGTGGTAGTGAGACTGAGAGTAGTTCGTAAGTATTCACATCATTACCAAATCTCTTTTCGCTGGGTATATTTTAGTTGAAAGGAGAAGTTGCTTGCATAAAAAAAAATGTTACAAAATTATAGAAGTAATGCTGCAAATATTAATTAGCAACACTATATATTGTATATTCTATCAACCATATTCAAATCCTATGTTGCATGTGAGCTAGTTTATGTTCTATTGCCTTTTTCATGTAATAAGTTTGTCAATATATTTACAGTTATCTGATTGTGCCCACAAGGAGGAATAATTAATTTTGTAATTTTTTTGCAGGAGGAAGAAATAAAACCAAAACCGAAGAAAAGAAAGAAGGCTTTACCAGTAGATGACGACAGTGACTGAACAAAATGTCAAAATTTGTCTGTTTAATTATGAACTACAGAGGATACTGAAAAATTATATTCTGCAGATTTACGAACATTAAGAGAAATTTCTTCAAAAGATGTCTGTAGAATCTGTCTTATTTTGGTGTTTTTGTTAAGTGGTGCAAACAAATGTGAAGAAACTTGTTGTTAAACATTGCAGCATAGAAAGTCTGTTTTTGCTGTCATTAAGTTATATGTATTTTCAACTTGAGTGTAAGGATGGAGCCATGTAAACAAAGAAGCAACATTATATATGATAAGTAAAATACCATAGATGAATGACTATGAACTTTTAACAGAGCTTCCAGAAACAATGGTGTGGATCTGGCACTGCTATATATGAACACGTAGATTACTGACAATTAGAAATTTTTTCGAGAATTTTATTTTTGCATATTTTGCGCTTCAAATAAAATCGTGAAATTTCCCGTCCCGTAAATTTGATCTCTAAGGAATATTAGAATCAGGGACAAGGAGAATGCTAAAATATAACCTTGTGAAAGAAATCACAAAATTTAAACAAAAATATAACCTTGTGAAAGAAATGACAAAATTTAAACAAAAATATAACCTTGTGAAAGAAATGACAAAATTTAAACAAAAATGTAAATTAAACTGCTTTACAGTATCCAAAACAGGATTTTATTATTCCACCAAAGTCCCACAATTTTTCTATTTGTTTTTTACTGGATATAAATGGCAAGGGCATACATATATTTAGCCTTGTCCATCTGTTAGTGTTGAGAAAATAAAAGATTCAGATATTTCTATTATCTGAGTACAGCTGAATTTTAAGAAAGACCTGTTTCTTTCCAATTGATATGGAAACTCTCATAAAGCCTAAAATTCGGCAGTTGGATTGGTTATGAAATTAATGCTGCTTTCAGCCATGTTACTTTATTTGAAATGTCTTGCAGATATTCTAGGCTTTATTTAAAATAAATATAGCCTCAATTGTGATTACATTTTTCTTTACCGTTTATTTCCTGTAAAACAGTTGCTGTAACATTTTATAGGAACATTTTAATTCAAACACTCGTATTTTTTTCTCACAAAAGAGTCCATTTGAAGATTATGAGATTAAAAGAGAATGTATGATACAATTTTGTTTTGTAACCAGCAGATAAAAAATGCTTTGCTAAGACTTGTGTAATTATTTGTTTCTTGGATGCAAATGAATACAATTGATATAGACAGGTGTATAAGGATTTGTAATGTTTGTATTGAAAGTAAAAGATAAAATTAAATTGCCGGGAAAGACAATATATAATTAAACCATTCATTTGAATGTTAGTTGTATCATCAGATTTAAGAATGTGTGATAAGGGATATGAGTAGTTGTTCCGACGTCAGTATGAATTATAAAAGAATGTAAGAATCATTTTGTAACACATTAAATCACTATAGTAACATATACATCACAATATCAGCAGGGTTCTCTTTTCTTTCAACTGTTAAAGTGATGTGTCTTTTGGAATATTACCTTCAATTGTTATGTACTGTTATGTCTCTGTTGTAAAAATCTTGTCTACTGTATGTTCCCTTTTAAAGTCAACACTAAGGAAAGCTATTTGACAACACTTTGTAGAAAACCTTTTAGCTCAACTGGCCACATGTGAGTTATTGCCATCCCTTGGCATCAGTCTTACTGCCATTACTTGGCGTCTTTGCAGTGCATTTACTTTTCACATTTTCATCTATTTTTTTTATGCTACTTGGTTGGAATGATGTATAGAAAGACCTATACACAATATCCTCATTTGGTTCTGAGTGGATGAAAAACATGGCCATGAGAAACAATCTTTGATCAAGAATTGATCATTTTCAAAAATCTTCTCTGAAAATACGAGGGAAAAAGTTTTGAACTTTAAAGGGTTGATGAAGGGAGACCCTCTTCAAGCCATTTGTTACTTTGTTATATTTTCTTTTCAACCATAGTAGTCACTGTGAGGGGTCCAGTCTCCTTGGATCCTCTAGCTTCATCAGTAACTTAAAGTACGCAGAAAAGCAGCCACTATAAAGAATTTACTTTTTATATTGTATTGCTGTCTCACAACTAGTAGAAACAAAGGTGTAATCATACATTCTGAAGATTGAAATAATATTTAGATAAGGCTTTAGAATTCAGATCTGACTTTATGAAAAAAAATTTGATACATGTACTTTAAAAGCAAAGGAAATGTGAGCTTTTGCCATCACTTGGCGTCCGTCGTCGTCCGTCCGGTGTAAACTATTTCAAACATCTTCTCCTCTGAAACTACTGAACCAATTCCAACCAAACTTAAGCTGAATGATCCTTAGGGTATCTAGAATAAAGTTTGTGTTTTATTTTCTGTTTCGTAAAAAAACATGGCCGCCATGGCTAAAAATAGAACATAGGGGTAAAATGCAGTTTTTAGCTTATATCTCAAAAACTCAAGCATTGAGAGCAAATCTGACATGATATAAAAATGTTCATTAGGTCAAGTTCTATCAGCCCTGAAATTTTCAGATGAATCTAACAACCCATTGTTGGATTGCTGCCACTAAATTGGTAATTTCAAGGAAATTTTGCAGTTTTTGGTTATTATCTTGATTATTATTATAGATAAAGATAAACTGTACACAGCAAAAATGTTCAGCAAAGTAAGATCTACCAATAAGTTTAATATGACTAAAATTGTCAATTGACCCCTTAAGGAGTTATTGCCCTTTAAAGACAATTTTACACAATTTGTTTATCATGTTTTCTAACTTTAAAAAATCTTCTCCTCTGAAACTACTGAACCAAATTAAACCAAACTTAAGCTGAAAGATTCTTAGGTTATCTAGAATAAAGTTTGTGTTTTATTTTCTGTTTCCTCAGAAAACATGGCCGCCATGGCTAAAAATAGAACATAGGGTAAAATGCAGTTTTTGACATATCTCAAAAACTAAAGCATTAAGAGCAAATCAGACAAGAAGTTAAAGTATTCATTAGGTCAAGGTCTACCTGCCCTGAAATTACCAGCCAAATCGGGTATCTGATTTTTAGGTTATTACCCCTGAATTGATTTTAAGGAAATTTTGCAGTTTTTGGTTATTATCTTGAAAATTATTATAGATAAAGATAAACTGTTAACAGCAAAAATGTTCAGCAAAGTAAGATCTACAAATAAGTTTCATATGACCAAAACTGTCACTTGACCCCTTAGGAGTTATTGCCCTTTAAAGACAATTTTTCACAATTTGTTCATCTAGTTTGCTTACTTTAAAAAATCTTCTCCTTTGTAACTGCTGAATCAATTTCAGCCAAACTTGGGCTGAATGAGTTTCAGAGTATCTAGTATAAATTTTGTATTTTATTTCCTTGAACGTCAAGAAACATAGCCACTATGGCTTAAATGGAACTTAGCGGTAAAATGCATTTTTTTGCTTTTGAAAAAAATATGACAGATACAAAGAACATTTAAATGGCATTTTTAAGCCACTCATTAATGTATATTGAAAAGCAAAAATAATCATTGATGAAAGATTTTAAGCAAAAAATTCCAGGTGAGCGATTCAGGCTCTTGAGAGCCTCTTGTTTAGTTATCTCTCCTTTCGGACTTTTCATAGTGCATTTTATATAGTTTATATTTCCCATGACCATGGGTAAAAGTAGAAATTATGGGTAATGTAATTTTAATATAAATTTGCATTCAGTACAAAATATCAAAAATAAAAATGTGTAGGGTCTCAACCCATGAATCACCTTTTGCATGATTTTTAGGTGTCTGTTCATGTTTCTTACTTACAGTTCAGTAGAATGAGTGTGACATTGTCTGGTTTCAATACTGTTTAAATATTTGATATATTTTTATCATGTCCATTTGTTTATACATTCATGTCATAATTGTTACATAAAATTTTTCATACCTTATTTTATGAGTTGTTATTTTTACAAGTTATGAGCAGTTCCTTTAAGGATAAAGGTATTTATATTGTTATTTACTTGATCATGGAAAACACATTTTTCCTTGGCATTATTGTCGACCATGAAAATATGCCTTGTGTTGTTTTGGTCTTTTTTTTTGCTTGGTTGTAGTTGTGCTACTTTTATGGCCCACCTACAATAGGAGGTTGGAGGTATTATGTTTTTTGTCTGCATCCATCCCTCTGTTTGTCCATCCATTAGTCAGTCCTTTATTAGGTTAAAGTATTACCATACTTTATCATGAAGGTGTGGTTACATCAATTTTTAAACTTGGGGGTTTTGACCCCAATTACACAGTTTGCTGGACATAGAAATGTGATAGTGGGAAATAAGTACATTCTCAAGGTAGTTAACCATGAAGTTTTGGTCACACCAACTTGAAACTTAGTACACATGCTCCGTATAATTTGAACTTTTAAAATTACATGCCAAGTTATAATTTTGATATCAAATTCATGGTTTACTCAACATGGACATAGGATAGTGTAAGGGGGACATGGTGTCATATATCACTGATTGATGAAATGAGGTCAAGGTCAGGTAAACCTTATTTGAAGAACATGTAGACCTTGCAAGGATCCAATATAACAACTATAGTTATCCTATTACTCATAATAAGTGAGAAATTTACATGACAAAAAATATGGCCCCACAAGAAAATACGAAATTAGTGGAAAATTGTATGCACCTCATTAATTATTCTACTCGATTAAATTTCGTAAATTTTGTTGAAGAACATTGCATTGACTGTAGCATTATGACAAAATATTTATAGTTTGTATCATTATTCATTTATTAAGCAAAAGAGAGGCGAAAGATACCAAAGGGACATTCAAACTCATAAGTCAAAAATAAACTGACGACGCCATGGCTAAAAAAGAAAAAGACCAACAGACAAACAGACAAACAATAGTACACAAAACACAACATAGAAAACCAAAGACTGAGCAACAGGAACCCCACCAAAAACTAGTGGTGATCTCAGGTGCTCCGGAAGGTTAACTAGTTTGTTGGAACAGTTATGGTAATATTAACAGTACCAATTTTACTTCACCAGATGTGCATTTCGACAACAAATGTCATTTATTGACCAGTAGAGGGGGATTTTCATCCAAAGTACCAATTTTGGCAACCAGGATAAATAAAACTACATTATAGTTCCTATAGTTTCAACTGACCAGACATATATTGGGAACCTCTTACTATAAAAAAATAATAAAATGAAAAAGAGGTATACGTACACCAACAACTTATTGAAACTACAACATCAGATAGTCGACATCCCCAAACAGCCATAGATAAGAAAATCGTATCAAACCAATCACTCATAAAATCGTCAGCAAATAGCTGACCACGACTGGATATCGACATGGATGGCAAAAAAAAAACAAAGATAACAAATCTAAACATCAATCCGATTACGATAACAACGCGATACAGATGTAACTATAAGAATTGCATTTTTAATATGAAACGCTTCATACAAAATTTGTTTCGGTCAACGCTTTTACACCTCCAATAACATTATTAAAAAAAGCATCCAATTCTGAAATAAAGTCCTTCGCCTCTATAGATCGTTCATTTTCATGTCTGTCGACAACGTCAAAAGGGAATAAAAGGATTTTTTTTACCCTATTCTAGAACCAAACTATTTTTTGCGGATAATTTTGTTTTAGCTTTCTATCTTTTAAAGCCGATTTCGCGGCGATATGTTTATCATTTTGTTTCGCAGGTGCACACGAATATATGTGATATTCTTAGATAGGCCAGGTGTATTAAGATTTGTTAGTTTCTAAAGACAGCAAATCTAATTCATGTTTAACATATTTGATAAAACATTTATTCGAAAAGTTTCGGTCCATTTCCATAATTTACGGTTTTACTGTTGTCAGGGTATAATTACACACTGCATGATGCGCTATCATCCCGAATCCAATTTGTTCTGGACATCTACACGTAGTATGGCTATCTATCTGGACATCTTTACCGGCTGCAATAATTTTGTTGCCAAAGTAACAATTTTTACCTGCAATACAAATTATCAACATGTAATTTGGAGACAAAAACAAAACGGAAATCTTATTCCTATGTTTAACTTTTATCACTATAAGATACATAAACCATAACAAATCTTCCTACGTGCACTTGAAAACATCAAGACTCTGAATTGCTCATCAATAATTCTCTACAAAAAAACGAATATATATTGTCTTTCTTATATCAAATGGTTGCCATTTTATATTTAAATATGAGTTAATAACTGTCCTAATGGGGATATTTATTTGGCACTTGTCTTTAAAAAAATATATAGATATACCTTTAAATTACACAAAGCCGTACCCATCTCGTAAATTTGAGAACAATGCGCAAGGACATTGCCATTTCGCTGTGAGAAGAAGAAATTATTTAATACGGATAACTTACTTAGACGACAAAGGAAGGCGTGTCATACCATATACCATTTTGTAGATAATTTAATGCAGATTTACGAAATAACACATTTCAGTGGGATATACGACCGTAAAATCGTCATATAACGCAAGTTCCCGACCGAGTGTCATTTCTCAAAAAATACGAGATGGATACCTTGTGTTATATAAAGGTGTATAGGTATTTTTTTAAGAAATGCAAGTGCCTGTGAGTAAGGATTGCACATTTATAGAAGCTAGTTGAGCAATTCATTCTTGCCCAAATAAACTTGAAATATTTTCCACCGAAAGTTTATAAACCAATAATAAACCACCCAATCACCTGTGGTTCTCGTAAATGTATGTTAACACTTCTACAAAAATCTATGTATATAGTGCAAAACTTGGATATATGCAAGGTTATTTCAATCAGTCAGCGGATTATTGTATGTATGTATGTGCAACTCATTTCAGGTAAGGTGTGATCGTTATATTTTATTAATTTCCTTCGTCAATATCATAAACTTGGATATGTATGATGACTCGTTTCGAAAAGTTTTTTCTTATTATTGTCGGGGTTCCACATGAGATTAAATTTCCCACTATTAAACAAACCACGAAAAGCCGTTTAATTGTGATGTGGATTTTTACAATTCACAATTTTTACACAGTGAACTTCTCTAGACAATGCTAAGGAAATTTTGTTTATTGCAAACTTTTAGTAGCCAGCACTTCTGTGTTGACACGACATATCATTTAATATGGTCATATTTATAAATTAACTGATTACAAGACTTTGAATTTTTCGAAATACTAAGGATTTTCTAACCCAGGAGTAGATTACTTTAGGTGTATTTGACAACACCTTTCGAAATTTTCGGTCCTCAATGCTCTTTAACTTCGTACTTTGTTTGGCCTTTTAACGGTTTTAATTCAAGCGTCACTGATGAGTCTACTGTAAACGAAATGCGCGTAACGTACAAAATTATAAGCCTAGTATCTTTAATAAGTGTTTTTTAGTAACTCCAGAGTTTTCAAAACATTATTTTAAAGTCCTCTGCACCATACAAACAGCATAAACGGTGAAGTTAATTCAATATTATAAATAGCAACTTGTCAAATATCACGACAGAGAAATATTGGTATAAGTATGAGTATCAGGGCTACAAAATTTAGACTGACAAATGAACTAGAAACTACAGCACCAAAAAGTAGACGAAAGTCCAACAAAAACAGACAACACCATGATCTAAACGAAAAGCAATGATAAGACGAACAATAGTAATTGTTCATTAAAAACTATGCAAGAGTAGCGAACAATATTCATGCCTTGGGAGACAAAGAAGAAACTATAACTTTTTAAAGGAGATGTATTCTAATAAAAAAAAACATTGATACTTTTACCCAGATAATAAATATCAATATAGTAGAAAAGAAAGGATATTGGAAATCCATCCAAGACACAAAATCAGTACATGTGTCCTCTATCACCAACTCGAAGTATCATACCTTATATACTTGTGTATCTTACATACTAAGTTACACATTTTACCTAAACATTCAGTATATAATCTCTTGTACAGACATACCTGTAGTGCATGAGTGCATGTGTGTATCTTACAAGTCAGGAATATGACAGTTGTATTCCATTCGTCCCGTTAGTTGATTAAGTCTAACGTTTGATTTTGTCAGTTTTAATGGACTTCCCCTTTTTGAATTTATCTTAGAGTTCGGTATTTTTGTTATACTTTTTTTACATGTTTTGCCATGTATTAAAGCACTAGAGCAGTGTCTTTTAATAAAAAAAAAATGCCATGTTGCCGTAATGTAATTGTTCGTCATGTGAACAGATAAGTGACCTTTCAGAATATAACACGTGATTTCGTATATTCAGAGTATCTTACCATTTGGACAGACAGGACAACATTTGTCAGGGTGTTGTACAGAATCCACACATTCAACTATAAAGCAGTCAGCAATGAGACACTGTGGTTGTCCACCCACACAGTCACACCATTCACATGGAGACGGCTTCCAGTGACTTCCTTCTAGATGGATCTTTCCATCCTTGAAACATGTTGGAGTTGGTGGAGTCTCCAGATGTGGAATAGTTAAAGAGTTAACTACCGTAACAAATACGATTACGATTACACTCCTAAGTAATTTCCGTGCATACATTATAGGAGATTATTGTGAAAAAGAAAAATTTGTAGAGTTCTTATCAGCACGTCGTCAGGTCAAGTGTTACAGAAATGATCCAACTAGTGTGTGACCCTTGTATTGATTAACTAAACGAATTTTATAGAAATACCAGTAATAGATACAGTACTTTTGTAAAGAGCTAAGGTAGATTTGTGCTTAATTTAATTAATTTAACGCTGAGGCCATTTTTAAAACTATTCTCAAAACTTTTTTCAATTTTTAAAGAATTACAGCTCAATTATATGTAATTTTAGGTAATAAACTCGTCAAAGATACCATGCCTACAATTCTGTACGCCAGACGCGCGTTTCGTCCACAAAAGACCCACCATTGAAAAAAAGTCAAAACGGCCAAATAAAGTACGAAGTCGAAGAGCACTGAGGACCCTAAATTCCGAAAGGATTTGCCAAATACAGCTAAGGTCATCAATCCTGGGGTAGAAAATCAATGGTATTTCGAAAGATGCTAAGTTTTGTAAACAGTTAATTGATCATTATGACCATATCAATGATGATTCATGTCAACACAGAAGTGCTGACTTCTGGCAGTGGCATCGATTTTGTCTTCCAGTTATAAAAGCAGGAAGAGGACTTTAAATTGTAAAGTTTAAAAAATTGGTCAAACTGAGTTTGTTTGAATGAGAATGATATTCTTAACCAAAATCAAAATTCTATCCCAGCTATGTATTGTCTTTCGAATACAAATTAATTCCTATTGGTAAGGAAGTACGTGCAAAATGTAAAAAAAATGTATAAACTTTTGGCAATTTTTTTTGTGAGGAAACTGAATTTAAAAGCAATGTATAGAAATTATGAAAAATGTGTAGTTTTATCCTTATTCCATTAGTCAACAACTATTATTTTTAAAGTTATAATGAATAGATACAAATCCCCAATCACTTATACATATACAATCCAGTAGTTTTTCGTTAAAACTATAGATAATCTATAAGACCCTAAACATGTTTTTTTCCTGTATTGGAACCTGTAAGAATTTACAGGGCAGAATATCGTGTCGCCTTGCCCTATTCACTACCCTGCTGTATGAAATCTACCCAAAGTACATTAGCCACTATGGGAGTGTGCAGTAGGCTTGATTTTAAGTAATTTAAACTAGCTTTCGTTAACAGCGAACATTTTTTATATTAAACACTATTTTTAACGAAATATAAGACAATTTTTTTAATTTTGAAATGTTTAGCAATTGAACCACATCATCTAAACATTGAAAGGTATAACAAAGAACAGATTATTCTGTTTGCATTTACATTTTCTCCTAAAATGGCTTAAACAGTAGTTTTAATGAATATTTAAAAACCTTAGTCTAAGCTGCTATTGTTTCACCAGAATGACTTGGTGTAGACTTCTTTTTTCCGAACGACCCGTGCCAATGGGTTGCCCGTTTGAAATTGCTGGATTTATAAATATGCCGCAATGTCCGTTCAGAATTGGAACGAACGTTTAATGCAATGACTCGTGTTCAGAGATACCACACTCTGAACGTAAAAAAATGAAAACAACACGTTATAAATTTCATGCGTCCGTACAGCTTTTCTGGATATACCTTCATCAGAAACGCTTACAGCAGAATATTTGATAGCCAAGGAGTTATAAAAACCGAAACAGTTGAAGAGCTATATGACCAAAAAGGACCTAAACAAACCAAATCCCTCTATGGTCAACTTTGCCCGAGGAAGTTGAAACCTTAGTTTCTTTGCATTTTCTAAATTTATAAACTGACTATTGTAGAAAGGCCTGTTATAAAAAATCATGTCAGTACCGTAGTTCTTACTACTGAGCTGATGATATCCCGGGAACTGATAGTACACCAGCAGAGTAATCGACCAAGTGCTGTAAAAAATGTAAACAACACCCTTTAAATTTCTTGCGTCCGAAGCTTTTTTCTGGATTTACCTTGTTCAGGAAGGCTCAAAACCGAATATTTAAGGGTCAGTACCACAACTAATTGAATGGCATGTATGTGACCTGTTGATATCCTTCATTTATGCAACATATCCTCTTTATCCAGTGGTAGTCCAGATTTTCGCCGTTCATGCTGGTGTACTCACTTTGCAGAAGCATATTTTTTTAGGTATAAATTTGTTCTTGCTCCCGATTTGAATGAAATATTTTCAATCAAACGTTAGGAAGACTTCAAACAATGAATTTTGCAATATTCCTTTTGAAGTGTCTTTATTTTGGGCAATATTGGTGCTTTTGGTGTTTGTTTTTGTGTGTGAATGTGTGAAATAGGGGTGGGGTAGTCAAGTTTGTGAAATTCAGTGACTATATTTTGCATTGTAATTAATACCATCAGGTAGTGCAATTCGTAAGTATAATCAGGATCAGATTCCCACGGAGGATTATGCTCCGTGGGAATCGGATCCTGATTTACTTACCCACCGTGTTGTGGTCTCGTGTATTTGCTCCTCGGGATTCTGATCCCTCCGCAGATTTTTGATCGGGATACCCAGTTTGTGTTGTATGACATCAAAAGTTCAAGTGTCGCAAATTCTCGGGTCCTGTACCGCAGATTCTTAAAACAGCGATAAGTTTTAAAATAAGGAGATGTGGTATGATTGCCAATGAGACAACTAACCACCAACGTTCAAATGAAGTGAGTGTAAGCAGTTATAGGCAACAGTATGGCCTTGAACAATGAGAAAAAAAACCATAGCGTATAGTCGGCCATAAAAGGCCCCGACATGAAAGAATGTGGCGGAATAAAACATGTCTGCTGGAGCCAAACCCTCCCCTAACCTGGGACAGTAATGTAACATTACAAAATAAGAACAAACTATAAAAATCAGTTGAAAAGGGCTTAACTCATCGGATAGATACAAAGCATTAAAACAACTAACAAAAACACAGACCGGACATGGCAGGGAACTTATACATTCCCATCAACCAAAAAGACACAAAGTACAGATCTGAGAGTACTTGCAGTTGCTGACAGCTTGTTCAAAGCCAATAACAACTAATAAAAAAATCATGTATCTAAGACTAAAGTATCAATCAGTACACATCGAACATCCAATGATTTAGTGTAAAGACGTCATTAACAGTCAGAGAAAAACATGGCCTTGTGCAATGCCAAAATATATGTATCGACAGATTGTAGAACTGTGAATACACATACATGTATGTGTATAACAATCATATTTAGTATGCTTTTAAGTTCTATTTATGATGCATAATTAATATCATTTTTACCATCTTTTCTGTAACAACTTTGAAGAAAAAGAACAGAATCAAATTATATTAAGGGACAGTACAATTGTGAACTTCATTTTCCAAGAAAAAAACTTTCAAAGGTACGCCCTTTAATAATAATAGATATTTTTTAAATACTTTAAAAATATGCATTAACTAAAAGTAGCTTTCATGGTATGTAAAAAAAAAGTAGTATAATGCAAGTAAGGCAACGAGGAAATAAGGAGATTTCAATAAAAAAATATTAAGTAAACTTAAGTAACTATTTTGCCTACTACGTTTATAATTGACACTTAAATTGTCCCCAGTCAAACAGATACAAGAAAACGTGTATAATTGACAAGAATGTGTTTTGTGGTGTCTGACTGATTGATGTGTTTCCCATATCTATTTATTTACACGTAACATGAAATGACGTGTAAGTTGTATAATCACGGAGTCTTCCAAATTCCAAGCAAGGACCGAAGCTTCATAAACGCAGGACTTGGGGAAAATTGGGAGACCCGAAGAACTTGCTCCAGAAGTTGGGAGTCTTCTGCACATAAATGTTGTTCGTTTCTTGATGCACTCCGTGGATATATACAACAGTGTTGTTTAATTACTATGTCATGTATGTAGCATGTATGCAGCATGACTGAAACAGAATAACTGTTGATGAATTTCACTTATTTTAATCAGTTTACAACTTTAGCAGTTACAGTATCGGCGCTGATTTCACACACAGCTCTCAGTGCGGTCATCCCAAATCCAAATCTGGTCGGACAGCTGCATGTAGTGTGATCATCTATTTTTACAGATTTTCCTGCTTGGATTATTGTGTTTCCTGCGTAGCAATTTCTACCTGCAATCAAAAAAGTCAAGCGTGAGGTAAGCCATTGCGTTAACGTAAATGATATAGCAATCGAACAAGAAATGACATACAAAACAAGTATACAGATGACTTTCCATAAACTCCAACGCCAATATTATAAATTTGTGACTCTGTGATTCCTACAACTGTAATCAGACGAACAACGAAAAGCAATAAAACGCACCGAAGAGCTCTATACGAGTAAAGAATCTTATAAAAAAAAACGTGCACACCATGAATAAATGAGTCTTTATAAAAAGTACAGTCTAATGAATTGTTGCATTTATTCAAATTTAGTAAGGTGCTTTATCCATTGACATTATAAAAACATCATCTTGTATTAGAACGTAGTAGATGAAAAATACATAAATACGACATATTTATTACTACATTTCTGTAATTAGTAATTCTACTGTGTAAGTTTGTTAAAAAAAAAGTCTTATTATAGTGAAATGAATAAAAGGAGACGTAAATTGTAAGGAAATGAGACAGCAACTTAGAAATTAAAAGTGGGGCCTCTATATCTTGTTGTTAATCGTGCTTCTGTCTCATTGACGCTGATCCAACATTAGATGGCTTATGTTATCACACAAAAGACAGGTCTTTACACAAAATCAGACCTAAAATCGCCCCCAATCTAGACAAGTTACGAAAATTGATACTTCTAATTAGGTACGAATTACTTTTAAACATTCTAAGTATCTTTCATTACATTGGAGCTAAACTGTCTTAGATGCATGATTTTTTTATTAGTTGTTAGTGGCATTGAACTAGCTGTCAGATAACTGCGAGTACTCTCAGATCTGTTCCTAGTGTCTTTTTGTTGTTGGGATGTACAAGTAACCTGCCACGTCCACTTGTATTTTTGTCCATCTGATGAGTTAAGCCTTTTTCAACTGATTTTTATAGTTCGTTCTTATGTTGTACTGTTATATCACTGTCCCAGGTTAGGGGGAGGGTTGGGATCCCGCTAACATGTTTAACCCCGCCACATTATGTATGTATGTGCCTGTCCCAAGTCAGGAGCCTGTAATTCAGTGGTTGTCGTTTGTTTATGTGTTACATATTTGTTTTTCGTTCATTTTTGTACATAAATAAGGCCGTTAGTTTTCTCGTTTGAATTGTTTTACATTGTCATTTCGGGGCCTTTTATAGCTGACTATGCGGTATGGGCTTTGCTCATTGTTGAAGGCCGTACGGTGACCTATAGTTGTTAATTTCTGTGTCATTTTGGTCTCTTGCGGACAGTTGTCTCATTGGCAATCATACCACATCTTCTTTTTTATAATTATAGGATAACTTTTTGGTAACCGCCAAGAAAATTTAGTTGGAAAGCTTAGAACAAACTATATAAATCTTTTCAAGCGTGCATCCCCTATAACATAATCATTGTCGTAAAACTGTTGTTAATTTGACGTTAATAATCAAAAGCTTCTGTTATGAATATTACCATGTTATAGATTCGAAATACCAATGTCAATATCGCGGAGTGGTAAAAACCAAATGAGGTTTTATTATTCAACAATGTACTTTGTTATTTCTCCACATTTGTATAAATATCTACATAATCGAATGTTATTTAGCCCTAAAACTTTGTAAAATTTTGCATTGAGAGAAAGCTAGAACCAAAATGATTTTTTTAATTTCTGTTGAAAAGATGTGCGATAAATATCGAAATTATCCTGCTTAAAATGCACAATAACGCTTTAAATATAGTCTAGGGTACTGTATGTACTCTCAAACGAAAGAAATATAGAAACAAATGATGAATGGGCATTTTTTTTGCAATGATCACTTGAACTGATGTATTTCAGCTGTTATATGATATTTGTAACTTACCATTTGGACAAACAGAGCAACATTTTGTAGGATCACGCACTGCGTCCACGCACATTGGCATGAAACAGTCTGCAATCGCGCATATTACTTTGCCTCCATTACAGTGGCAATGCTCACACGGTGTTGGCTGGAAAGATGCGCCTTCTTTGTAAAGTTTACCATCCTTACTGCATCCAGACACTACACTAATGGACGGTAAAGGATCAACAGCATAAACAAGTGGAAGAATAAGGACACTGATTGACAGGAAGTTCAGCATGTTCTCGATGGGTTCCGATGTTCGTCTATGTACTTGTGGAGTATGTATAATCTTATCAGTTGAACATGATCCACAGTAAACTTCTATTGATAATGTTATATGAAATAGTAAAATTATGAATTGCCAAAGACAAAATTTTTATATTACAATAATATCTTTGTGTTCCATTTGTTTAATCGGATATAAATATTAATTGTAATCTACAAATTTGTTGAAATGTCTACAGTTTTAAAAAGAGTTCGTTGCGGGTTAAAGTTTATTTTATTTGAAATTTAAAATAATTTCGCAAATTTTCCAAGGGGTTTTTGGAATACAGAAATAGACCTTATCGCTTTTTGTCCACAATTACTGGACATGGCAGCCGTTCCCGTAAATACTGACGTCACAAGAGAAAATGTCTGACGCCAGAAAATAAATGTGATTGTTGTATATGACATCAAAAGATCAAGTGTCGTTAATTCTTGGTTCATGTATCTTATATTCCCAAAACAGCGATAAGGTCTATTTATTATGCACATTTTTTAATATTTTGATATCACTTTTACCATCTTTTCTGTAACAACGTTGAAGAATACAAAACAGAAGAAAAATCATATAAAGGGACAATACAATTAAAACTTCATTTTCCAAGAACAAAACTTTCAAAAGTAGTCCACATTATTGATTATAGATATTTTTAGATACTTTAATTTTTCATAATATGTAAACAGGAAGTGGTGTAATTTTAGTTAGGATACATGGAAATAAGGAGATGTCAATAACGAGTATTAAGTAAACTTTAAAAGTAACTATTTCGCCTATTAATACAACGTTTATAATTGACACTTAAATGCCCCAGTCTAACAGGTCGCAGAAAACGGATATTTGAATCGATCAGTTTGATAGAAAAAAAATGCATCTAGCAGGTAAACATTATCTAGCAAACCAACTACATCACGCTATCATGTCATCTTCAATTCCCTGGCCAACTAGAAACATTACATATTGGCCACAACATTTTGAATCAATATAGGTATATTGCGACATATTTATTTCACCACTTTCTGTAATAAACACCAATACAATCAAACTGATATAAGATAAGACCACGAACAAATAGTCTTGCATCTCTATAAGTTGAGTAACTAATGAAATGGTATGGATGGCGAGTAGGCAACATTGTGTACTAAATAGCTTGTATTTAGAATTGAACACACTCTAAATGTGTATATTTGACAAGAATGTGTTTTGTGGTGAATGTCTGATTGACGTGTATCCCATATCTAATTATTTACACGTAACATGAAATGACGTGTAAGTAGTATTATCAAGGAATCTTCCAACTTCAAAGGAAGGACAGAAGCTTCATAAACTCGGCAATAAAAATGTTTTCGTGCTTAATGGATGACTCATGCATTGTGAGTGCAGCTGATGGCAAGGGTGTTAAACACATGATTTCGGGAAAGTTTGGATAGTCGACGAACGTTTCTTGATGCACTTCGTAGTTAAATACAGCTGTGTTGTTTAATTACTATGTAAATGAATGAAACATAATAATTATTGATAAACCTCAGTTATTTTAATCCGTTTACAACTTTAACAGTTACACTATCGACCCTAGTTGCACACACCGCTCTCAGTGCAGTCATTCCAAATCCAAATCTGGTCGGACAGCTGCATGTAGTATGATCATTTATTTCTATAGATTTTCCTGCCTGGATAATTGTGTTTCCTGCGTAGCAATTTCTACCTGCAATCACAAGAGTCAAGCGTGAGTAAGGACATTGCGTAAACGTAAATGATATAGCAATCGAACAAGAAATGACATACACAAACAAGTATACAGATGACCTTCCATAAATTCAACGATATCATTAATTTGTGATTATGTAGTCCCTATAACTGTATAACCAGAAGAGCACGGAAAAGCAATAAAACACGTCGAAGAAACGTCGAAGAACGCACTAAGGGAACATAACTGATTTTTTTCAAAAAGCATGCATACCATGAACAACTGAGATTTTATAATAAAAGTACGGTCCAATGAATTGTTGCATTTACCTAAATAAGTAGTAAGGTGCTTTATTTATTGACAGTATACACACATAATCTTAAATTTGTTCTTAAATTTTCATTGCAGTAGCTATGCAATATACATGTAAACATGACTTATGTATAACTATAGTTCTGTGATCCCATTGTGTAAATTCGTTAAAAGAAGTCCCAAACGTGCTTTGAATAGAGTAAAATAAGTGAAATGAATAAAAGGACACGTAAATTGTACAAAATGAGACGGAGACTTAAAAAATTAGGTGGACATTTATATTTTGTTATCGTCATGTTGCTGTCGCATGTACGCCGATCCCTCATACTGTATTTCACGAAAGACAGGTCTTTACTCCAAATCAGATTCAAAGTCGCCCCTAACAAATTAATTTAAGCTGCGTAAAGACATTATTTAGTCAATATCAATATAACTTTTTCCAAAATGTACAAATTACTTCGCGTTCTAATAATTTTTTATCAAGTAATTTTCATTATACATTGGAGATAAATTATCTCATTCTTCAAGTAAGCATCCCTTATAACCTAATCATTGTCTTAAAACTGTTGTATATTTGACGTCAATAATCAAATTCTTTACTGATTTAAATATTTCCATGTTTAAGATTCGAAATACAAATGTCAATATCGCAAAATAATAAAACCGAATGAAGTTTAGATATTCAAGGTTTTGTTCCCCCCCCCCACATTTCTACAAGTATCTAAATATTGAAATGTTATTAAGCCCTAATAAACTAACAGTTTGGTAGAATTCCATGTCTTTTGCATTAAAGAAACGCTGGAACAAAAATTTAAAACATTTTTTCTTTTTTCTGTTGAAAAGATTCCCAGATAGTTAAAACAGATTTCCCGGATTTGTACTTGCACGAGCAACACGACGGGTGCCACATGTGGTGCAAGAATTGCTTACCCTTCCGGAGCATCTAAGTTCATCCCTGTTTTTTGTTGGGTTCGTGTTGCTCAATCTTTAGTTTTTCATGTCGTGTTTTGGGGATTTGTCCGTCTTTTTGTCGTTTTTCGTTTTTGCCATGGCGTTGTCAGTTTTTCTTCGACTTGTGAGTTTTGAATGTCGCCTTGGTATCTACAGCTTCTTTTTTACTCTCTTAGAAATTTTCGATACAGATTTGAATACAGGCTAAGGCGATGGATATACTGTAAATCTAAAGAAATGTAAACAAAAATGAGGATATGCATTTTAGATGTAATATGATGTTTCTAACTTACCATTTGGACAAACAGAGCAACATTTTGTGGGATCACGCACAGCGTCTACGCACATTGGCATGAAACAGTCTGTAATCGCACATAATACTTTGCCTCCATTACAAAAGCAATGCTCGCACGGGGTTGGCTGGAAAGATTCACCTTCTCTGTATAATTTACCATCCTTACTGCAACCAGACACTACGGATATGGACGGTAAAGGATCGACACAATAAACAAGTGGAAGAATAAGGACACTGATTGATAGGAAGTTCAACATGTTCTCGATAGGTTCCGATGTTCGTCAATGTATTCGTGGAGTACGTAAAGTCTTATCAGTTGAACGTGATCCACAGTAAAGTTCTCTTGATATTATCTTTGTGTTCCATTACACAGTTTCATCAGATATAAATATTAATTGTAATCTACAAATTGGCTGAAATGGCTAATGTTTGATAAAGAGTTCATTGGGGTTAAAGTGCGATAAGTTTATTAGAAATTTGAAATAATTAAGCATTTTTCCAACAGGATTTTGAAATACAGAAACACGTTTGGTTCATGTATCTTATATTCCCAAAACAGCGATAAGGTCTATTTATTATGCACATTTTTTAATATTTTGATATCACTTTTACCATCTTTTCTGTAACAACGTTGAAGAATACAAAACAGAAGAAAAATCATATAAAGGGACAATACAATTAAAAACTTCATTTTCCAAGAACAAAACTTTCAAAAGTAGTCCACATTATTGATTATAGATATTTTTAGATACTTTAATTTTTCATAATATGTAAACAGGAAGTGGTGTAATTTTAGTTAGGATACATGGAAATAAGGAGATGTCAATAACGAGTATTAAGTAAACTTTAAAAGTAACTATTTCGCCTATTAATACAACGTTTATAATTGACACTTAAATGCCCCAGTCTAACAGGTCGCAGAAAACGGATATTTGAATCGATCAGTTTGATAGAAAAAATGCATCTAGCAGGTAAACATTATCTAGCAAACCAACTACATCACGCTATCATGTCATCTTCAATTCCCTGGCCAACTAGAAACATTACATATTGGCCACAACATTTTGAATCAATATAGGTATATTGCGACATATTTATTTCACCACTTTCTGTAATAAACACCAATACAATCAAACTGATATAAGATAAGACCACGAACAAATAGTCTTGCATCTCTATAAGTTGAGTAACTAATGAAATGGTATGGATGGCGAGTAGGCAACATTGTGTACTAAATAGCTTGTATTTAGAATTGAACACACTCTAAATGTGTATATTTGACAAGAATGTGTTTTGTGGTGAATGTCTGATTGACGTGTATCCCATATCTAATTATTTACACGTAACATGAAATGACGTGTAAGTAGTATTATCAAGGAATCTTCCAACTTCAAAGGAAGGACAGAAGCTTCATAAACTCGGCAATAAAAATGTTTTCGTGCTTAATGGATGACTCATGCATTGTGAGTGCAGCTGATGGCAAGGGTGTTAAACACATGATTTCGGGAAAGTTTGGATAGTCGACGAACGTTTCTTGATGCACTTCGTAGTTAAATACAGCTGTGTTGTTTAATTACTATGTAAATGAATGAAACATAATAATTATTGATAAACCTCAGTTATTTTAATCCGTTTACAACTTTAACAGTTACACTATCGACCCTAGTTGCACACACCGCTCTCAGTGCAGTCATTCCAAATCCAAATCTGGTCGGACAGCTGCATGTAGTATGATCATTTATTTCTATAGATTTTCCTGCCTGGATAATTGTGTTTCCTGCGTAGCAATTTCTACCTGCAATCACAAGAGTCAAGCGTGAGTAAGGACATTGCGTAAACGTAAATGATATAGCAATCGAACAAGAAATGACATACACAAACAAGTATACAGATGACCTTCCATAAATTCAACGATATCATTAATTTGTGATTATGTAGTCCCTATAACTGTATAACCAGAAGAGCACGGAAAAGCAATAAAACACGTCGAAGAAACGTCGAAGAACGCACTAAGGGAACATAACTGATTGCATCCCTATAACATAATCATTGTCGTAAAACTGTTGTTAATTTGACGTTAATAATCAAAAGCTTCTGTTATGAATATTACCATGTTATAGATTCGAAATACCAATGTCAATATCGCGGAGTGGTAAAAACCAAATGAGGTTTTATTATTCAACAATGTACTTTGTTATTTCTCCACATTTGTATAAATATCTACATAATCGAATGTTATTTAGCCCTAAAAACTTTGTAAAATTTTGCATTGAGAGAAAGCTAGAACCAAAATGATTTTTTTTTTAATTTCTGTTGAAAAGATGTGCGATAAATATCGAAATTATCCTGCTTAAAAATGCACAATAACGCTTTAAATATAGTCTAGGGTACTGTATGTACTCTCAAACGAAAGAAATATAGAAACAAATGATGAATGGGCATTTTTTTTGCAATGATCACTTGAACTGATGTATTTCAGCTGTTATATGATATTTGTAACTTACCATTTGGACAAACAGAGCAACATTTTGTAGGATCACGCACTGCGTCCACGCACATTGGCATGAAACAGTCTGCAATCGCGCATATTACTTTGCCTCCATTACAGTGGCAATGCTCACACGGTGTTGGCTGGAAAGATGCGCCTTCTTTGTAAAGTTTACCATCCTTAATGCATCCAGACACTACACTAATGGACGGTAAAGGATCAACAGCATAAACAAGTGGAAGAATAAGGACACTGATTGACAGGAAGTTCAGCATGTTCTCGATGGGTTCCGATGTTCGTCTATGTACTTGTGGAGTATGTATAATCTTATCAGTTGAACATGATCCACAGTAAACTTCTATTGATAATGTTATATGAAATAGTAAAATTATGAATTGCCAAAGACAAAATTTTATATTACAATAATATCTTTGTGTTCCATTTGTTTAATCGGATATAAATATTAATTGTAATCTACAAATTTGTTGAAATGTCTACAGTTTTAAAAAGAGTTCGTTGCGGGTTAAAGTTTATTTTATTTGAAATTTAAAATAATTTCGCAAATTTTCCAAGGGTTTTGGAATACAGAAATAGACCTTATCGCTTTTTGTCCACAATTACTGGACATGGCAGCCGTTCCGTAAATACTGACGTCACAAGAGAAAATGTCTGACGCCAGAAAATAAATGTGATTGTTGTATATGACATCAAAAGATCAAGTGTCGTTAATTCTTGGTTCATGTATCTTATATTCCCAAAACAGCGATAAGGTCTATTTATTATGCACGTTTTTTTTAATATTTTGATATCACTTTTACCATCTTTTCTGTAACAACGTTGAAGAATACAAAAAACAGAAGAAAAATCATATAAAGGGACAATACAATTAAAAACTTCATTTTCCAAGAACAAAACTTTCAAAAGTAGTCCACATTATTGATTATAGATATTTTTAGATACTTTAATTTTTTCATAATATGTAAACAGGAAGTGGTGTAATTTTAGTTAGGATACATGGAAATAAGGAGATGTCAATAACGAGTATTAAGTAAACTTTAAAAGTAACTATTTCGCCTATTAATACAACGTTTATAATTGACACTTAAATGCCCCAGTCTAACAGGTCGCAGAAAACGGATATTTGAATCGATCAGTTTGATAGAAAAAAAATGCATCTAGCAGGTAAACATTATCTAGCAAACCAACTACATCACGCTATCATGTCATCTTCAATTCCCTGGCCAACTAGAAACATTACATATTGGCCACAACATTTTGAATCAATATAGGTATATTGCGACATATTTATTTCACCACTTTCTGTAATAAACACCAATACAATCAAACTGATATAAGATAAGACCACGAACAAATAGTCTTGCATCTCTATAAGTTGAGTAACTAATGAAATGGTATGGATGGCGAGTAGGCAACATTGTGTACTAAATAGCTTGTATTTAGAATTGAACACACTCTAAATGTGTATATTTGACAAGAATGTGTTTTGTGGTGAATGTCTGATTGACGTGTATCCCATATCTAATTATTTACACGTAACATGAAATGACGTGTAAGTAGTATTATCAAGGAATCTTCCAACTTCAAAGGAAGGACAGAAGCTTCATAAACTCGGCAATAAAAATGTTTTCGTGCTTAATGGATGACTCATGCATTGTGAGTGCAGCTGATGGCAAGGGTGTTAAACACATGATTTCGGGAAAGTTTGGATAGTCGACGAACGTTTCTTGATGCACTTCGTAGTTAAATACAGCTGTGTTGTTTAATTACTATGTAAATGAATGAAACATAATAATTATTGATAAACCTCAGTTATTTTAATCCGTTTACAACTTTAACAGTTACACTATCGACCCTAGTTGCACACACCGCTCTCAGTGCAGTCATTCCAAATCCAAATCTGGTCGGACAGCTGCATGTAGTATGATCATTTATTTCTATAGATTTTCCTGCCTGGATAATTGTGTTTCCTGCGTAGCAATTTCTACCTGCAATCACAAGAGTCAAGCGTGAGTAAGGACATTGCGTAAACGTAAATGATATAGCAATCGAACAAGAAATGACATACACAAACAAGTATACAGATGACCTTCCATAAATTCAACGATATCATTAATTTGTGATTATGTAGTCCCTATAACTGTATAACCAGAAGAGCACGGAAAAGCAATAAAACACGTCGAAGAAACGTCGAAGAACGCACTAAGGGAACATAACTGATTTTTTTCAAAAAGCATGCATACCATGAACAACTGAGATTTTATAATAAAAGTACGGTCCAATGAATTGTTGCATTTACCTAAATAAGTAGTAAGGTGCTTTATTTATTGACAGTATACACACATAATCTTAAATTTGTTCTTAAATTTTCATTGCAGTAGCTATGCAATATACATGTAAACATGACTTATGTATAACTATAGTTCTGTGATCCCATTGTGTAAATTCGTTAAAAGAAGTCCCAAACGTGCTTTGAATAGAGTAAAATAAGTGAAATGAATAAAAGGACACGTAAATTGTACAAAAATGAGACGGAGACTTAAAAAAATCAGGTGGACATTTATATTTTGTTATCGTCATGTTGCTGTCGCATGTACGCCGATCCCTCATACTGTATTTCACGAAAGACAGGTCTTTACTCCAAATCAGATTCAAAGTCGCCCCTAACAAATTAATTTAAGCTGCGTAAAGACATTATTTAGTCAATATCAATATAACTTTTTCCAAAATGTACAAATTACTTCGCGTTCTAATAATTTTTTATCAAGTAATTTTCATTATACATTGGAGATAAATTATCTCATTCTTCAAGTAAGCATCCCTTATAACCTAATCATTGTCTTAAAACTGTTGTATATTTGACGTCAATAATCAAATTCTTTACTGATTTAAATATTTCCATGTTTAAGATTCGAAATACAAATGTCAATATCGCAAAATAATAAAACCGAATGAAGTTTAGATATTCAAGGTTTTGTTCCCCACATTTCTACAAGTATCTAAATATTGAAATGTTATTAAGCCCTAATAAACTAACAGTTTGGTAGAATTCCATGTCTTTTGCATTAAAGAAACGCTGGAACAAAAATTTAAAACTTTTTTCTTTTTCTGTTGAAAAGATTCCCAGATAGTTAAAACAGATTTCCCGGATTTGTACTTGCACGAGCAACACGACGGGTGCCACATGTGGTGCAAGAATTGCTTACCCTTCCGGAGCATCTGAGTTCATCCCTGTTTTTTGTTGGGTTCGTGTTGCTCAATCTTTAGTTTTTCATTTCGTGTTTTGGGGATTTGTCCGTCTTTTTGTCGTTTTTCGTTTTTGCCATGGCGTTGTCAGTTTTTCTTCGACTTGTGAGTTTTGAATGTCGCCTTGGTATCTACAGCTTCTTTTTTACTCTCTTAGAAATTTTCGATACAGATTTGAATACAGGCTAAGGCGATGGATATACTGTAAATCTAAAGAAATGTAAACAAAAATGAGGATATGCATTTTAGATGTAATATGATGTTTCTAACTTACCATTTGGACAAACAGAGCAACATTTTGTGGGATCACGCACAGCGTCTACGCACATTGGCATGAAACAGTCTGTAATCGCACATAATACTTTGCCTCCATTACAAAAGCAATGCTCGCACGGGGTTGGCTGGAAAGATTCACCTTCTCTGTATAATTTACCATCCTTACTGCAACCAGACACTACGGATATGGACGGTAAAGGATCGACACAATAAACAAGTGGAAGAATAAGGACACTGATTGATAGGAAGTTCAACATGTTCTCGATAGGTTCCGATGTTCGTCAATGTATTCGTGGAGTACGTAAAGTCTTATCAGTTGAACGTGATCCACAGTAAAGTTCTCTTGATATTATCTTTGTGTTCCATTACACAGTTTCATCAGATATAAATATTAATTGTAATCTACAAATTGGCTGAAATGGCTAATGTTTGATAAAGAGTTCATTGGGGGTTAAAGTGCGATAAGTTTATTAGAAATTTGAAATAATTAAGCATTTTTCCAACAGGATTTTTGAAATACAGAAACACGTATAGTGGAAAAATAGTGAGGAAAAAGGCTATATACATTTTTAATTGTAAAATTATTATATTCTCGGTTCTTACTCATAATAATTACAAGACAAATCTTATGAATATATGTCACAATACGAATTAATTATGAAATTGAAACATACAATCAGATTCTATATATACACATGTGCACACAAAGTGTACATTTACGTCAACCAAGTATAAAGTCTTCACTATATAGTGTCATGGTTCTAACAACAATGTCAAGTCTATATGTACATCCGTGAACTCAAAGTGTTCATTTACGTCAACCAAGTTTAGGGTCTTCACTACATAGTGTCATGGTTCTAACAACTATGTCAAGTCTATATGCACAACCATGCACACAAAGTGTACATTTACGTATACAGCAGTCTTCACTCTACAGTGTCATGGTTCTAACAACAATACCAAATCTATACGTCAACCAAGTAGGAAGCCTTTACTATATAGTGTCTTGATTCTGTCTTCACTGTATAATAACAAGTCTATGCGATTCAAGTAGGGAATCTTCACATTATAGTGTCATGTTTCAAACAGTTTATACACAAAGTGTACATGTTTATATTCTATCACTTCTATGTTCACCAGAAGAAACTTCTATTTATCAATACGATAACCTAGGTGTAAAATGTCAGAGATTTAGAAAATTGTCCAAAACTTAATTTTATTGACATCAATTATCCGTTTTCCATAAATTAGTACGTTCAGCATTTTAATCATACCTATGTTTGTTTTGCCTAATGTCAAATTGAATGAAAATAGCTTGTTTAAAAGTCTAATAATTAGTTATGTTTGAGAGTTCCTGATGAAGGTAAAAAAGAAAAGTGCTTCGGACGCAAATAATTTATAAAGTGTTTTTTCCTCAAATTTTTCAGCACCGGGTTGAGACTATCAGTCCCCGAGGGTATCATCAGCCCGGTGTCAGTGCTTCAATACTGAAATGATTTACAACAAATCTTTCTTAAATTGTCCGTTTATGAATTTAGAAATTATTAAGAAACTAAGGTTTCAACTCCCTCAGGCAAAATTGACTTTAGATGGATTTGGTTATTATTTTTGGATCCCTTGTGGTCATATAGCTCTTCAACTATTTCGATTCTTATACATTCTTGGTTTTCAAACATTAGGCCTTGTGCGTTCCTGATGAAGTTTATCCATAAAACTTCCTCGGACACATGACATTTATAAAGTTTGTTTTTTTTCATTTTTTTTAGTGACTCAATGCATTTAAATAAGAATATTCTTTGATGGAAAAGAAGATATATGGTCATTAATTCATGATACAAAATCCCTTCACCCACTTGACAAAACAAAAAGAAGAAAAAAACCGCTGTTATTGCCGTCCTTCATCTACAGTTCACAGTGCTCAATGCTATTTTGAGACGGTTTCTAGCACTAATTAGAGTTGATTTTTTTGCTAGATGTCGAGCTTTGTCAACACTATGGTGAAAATATGCATCTTGTCTAAATGTAATGATTATGATAATTGTATATCCCCCATAACTAATCACGGCACTTAGAGCTTTTGGGAAAATATGTAAATAAAAAATATGGAATAAAATACCAATAAACCATCAGATTATGAAACAGCAAAAGAGGTAGGACCAATTTGAATTATCTAATCTCGTTTATATTCAAATTCAAGTAAGATTAGGGTACTTTCGAATTTTGACCCTATTAGTGATTTAAAATCAGAAGAAGCTAGCACTTCCTCTTTGATCTACGCTTGTTTGATACGGTATAATATACTATAAGTTTACCTGTACTCACGTTTTGTCGTCCATCATTCATACCGATATAAGAGTACAATGCTTATCTAAACTGATTTTTGATGAACGTACTTTTAAGAACACTTTGCTATTCCACTCTTCGTGGTAAAACAGAAAGGTTCGAATTCTTAAAAAAATTATAGACAAAGATGAATATGTTTTGTTCTAATTTAAAATAGTCCATGAGCGGCAACATGACACTGGCATTAAAATATGATCACAAATAAAACATTTATTCAATGCAACCATAAACTAAAACTACAGTAATTGTTTTGTATTTTATTTTCCAACAACCTTGTGAATAGGAAGACTGTCTACTGTTTGATAACACGTTGCCACCAATACTGTCATGTCGAGAGTTATTCTGTCCGGACACTGACAGATCGTATGCTGATTCAGGTAAACTTTTCTACCAGCTGGTATAATTCTATCTCTTGCCAAACAATTACGTCCTGGAATAATAGATACACCTCAGTCAACAACTTAATAGTTTAAGAATCCTTACGAATTTTTGTCAAAACTATTCATATGAAAAGTTTAAAAATAAATCTTTTTACAATACTTACAAGAGCAACACGGCGGGTGCCATATGTTGAACAGAATATGTTTACCCTTGCGAAACACACGAGACCATCCCCGGTTTTTGATTGAGTTTGTGTTGCTCAGTTTTGAGTTTTCTATGTTGTGTTTTGCAGAATGAAGTTTGTCTTTTGGTCGTTATGTGATTTTTGCCATGGCGTTGTCAGTTTGTCTTGAACTTATGATTTTCAACATCCCTTTGGTATTTTCCGCCTCTCTTTTTCAGGAAAGAAAATTCTTGAAGGAAGAGAACAGTCAGTTTAGGTTAGCCTCTTTAATATAAATTATACGGGAACATTTGTTGAAACTTCAGGAGCTACGTTTCTCCTTTCATTCTTTCATTCATTCATTCAGTTAAAAAAAGTTATCTTACTTGCCATGTTCTTTTTCTTTTCGTTAATACGTTAATGCCCAATCACTACATTAACATATAAACGTTGACACACCCTTAGGTATAAACTTACCGTTAGGACAAACGGGACAACACTTATTTGGGTCATGGATTGGATCAACACAAAGTGTCACCAAACAATCAGCTATGGTACAACTAACGTTTCCTTGGTTACAGCTACAGTGTTCACATGGTCTGGGCTGAAATTTTAATCCTTCTTGGTAATATTTTCCATCCTTATAACATCCTTGACTTTGTGTGATAGCATTCACAAATAGTCCAATAGGTATACAGCAAGACGTTAGAATAAAGAGAAACTTCAACATTTTGTCTAAGTGTAGTTCAATAGATATAGGTAACGAAAGATAAGAGTAACCAATAATTGTATAACACTTCTGTTGACTTATTATTATTATCCTAAATTTTGAACAAACGGAAGTAAACAAAATGATCTTTTGTTCTTAAGTAAAAAGTTTATGTATGATGCATATGAATAATAATACTCCAACCTTTCCCTACCCACAAGATTAAAGGTTTGTTGCAGCTCGACAAAACAAACTGTTCGAAATGAACATCATTTTTTTCATAATTAAGTGGATCGAAGTATGAGTGAAATCAGAAAAATTTAACAATGGTAAATTAAGTTAATATGCATTGTTGGGATATAAGTTGATGAGACAGAAACACAACAACTAAAAAACCAAAAGACCTCTATAGAAGTAAACATACGGTCTTCCACAATACACAGGTGTTTATACAATATATCCAGCTCCAAAGCGCAAAAAAAAACTAGAAGAAAAGTGAACAAATTTAACAGAGATTGTTGAAGATTTGTCGTCAATAACAAATGACTCAAAATGGCAATAAACATAAACATGTGACAAAAGATAAGTTCTGACGAGATTCCTGACTTGGGATATGCCAATTATCATGTGGCGGTGTTAAAGTAATTTTTTTAGACCATCTGCGTCGGGCGCATGTAATAATAAAATGTTGTTTTCATATTTTACTGTCAATCAGTGGACTAATTAAAAGGTTCGCAAAAGAACACACAATAAAAATCACTACAGGAAAAGTACTTAGCCTTGAAATATCAGTATAATAGTAAATCTTACCGTGTAAAAAATGCTCGCAGTTAGTGAAAGCAAGCTCAAAGTATATAACCGGGCTGATTTGAAATCATGCCACCCTACGCTTTAATATCGTTATCTGTATTTCACTGAAGATTTCACAAGTAAACGTCATAAACAGTAACACATGACCTGATGGAATGTCCAGAACAAACTGTACCGAATTGCAATCCAGAAAAATAAAAGAAACAGTGTTTCAAACTATCGATAAGCGAATTGATGTTAATTCAAAGAAATAGATAAATACCAGATTCAATGATTGAACAACAACAGTATAATTATATAACCTTTATGAATAGGTCTATCAAGGGGAAAACAAGATTTGATGGACAATTCCTTAACTTGTTGGCTTTATGAATAATATCATGTAACGAAGTTAATTCAACATATTGAAATATTCAAAGTATCGACAAACAGGAAGTTTGTGTCTGACAGATCCGGAAAGCGCATGCACGTTGCAACTCATCACTGACAAGCTGCCGACAAAATTTGAAGTAATTTTGTTCAAGAATAGTAAATGAGAAAAGTGTGAAGACAATATTTTTTTTGACGAACGGACGGGCAAGAGAATTCGCAGTGAGGATATAATAAACTCAAGTATTAACAGTAATTACAAAATTTTCTAAGTAAAGGATAATACATTGTTGAACGTCATTCATCATTGGTCATGAGTAATTGAATAAATATTTACAATTGTAAAAAATACTTGAAAAACAAGTACATTTCACATTTTAATAAATAAAAGGAAGAAATAAATATAACATAACAATAATGAAAACATTTAAGTACATAAAGTTTACATGTAAGAGTTTATGTAGATTATGTACAAGTACTATAATGATTTGGTTCCGACTGCCTGGTATCTTGTAACAGTAGGTAAGAATTCCCGGTACCATCCTGATTGACATTAACACTTCTCACTGGTAGCATTGCATTGTCTGTTGTCATTTCTAAAATTTCTTTGACTTTGGTATTGTCACTGATCATTGTAGTGTCAATAGTGGTGCTATTTATTGTCTTTTCGCTTCTGTTTTCCACGTCTTTTTCAATAAGTTCATAAGCATCTATTCTGTCGTCGTTATTTTCTTCGTTGTAATTGTTTGACATCTTCAAGCAATATTTTCCCGTATCAAACCTTCTTGTAACACAAATATGTATTACTGTTGCAATGAAAATCACCAAAATAATTACACTTATCGAAGTCACATATGCCAAAATAGTTCCAAGTGTTATATCTAAAAATAAAAGTATCGAGAAGCATTACAGTGAAAAATGGTTCAAACATGTAAATTTTGCGAATATTGTAAGTCTCGTAGATAAGATAAGAACAAAAAATGATAAAGTTAATGATTAATATAAAAACGAGGGGGTGTGGAATGATTGCCGATGAAACAACTACAAATGTATCAACAAACGGACGAGCTGTACGTCACCGTTCGTATGATTTAGTAAAACTGATACCGTAGAGTAAGTTATAAAAGGCTTTTATGTATGAAGTCTGATTTACTCATTTGTTATTCTTTCGTCACAATCTTGTACATTTTAAGAATATTTTACAGATTTTGGCAAAATAATGTTTTAGAGTATGCTCTAAAAATTGCCCAGGTTTACCTTTACAGACACATTCCAATTTAAATCTATCAAACATAATTTACTCTTGAAAAACACGCACTATTTATAAAACCTACATCATCAAAAAGAATGTAATTACCTGCATCAATATGGGTTTCTGCTAATGTTGTTTCTGTGACAATATAAAGTGTACTCTTGTCTGTCACACCATCCATGCCATCTATTAAAACAATGGTAGTATAATCATTATAAAATAATTATAATTTTCATTTTCCAAAACAGATGATATCACTCCCAGTTTTTGGTGGTGGTTGTGTTGCTAAGTCTTTATTTCTATGTAGTGTCTTATGAAGTTGTATATACATCTTTTCGTCGTCTTTCATTTTTTTGCCATTACTTTGTCAGTTTCTCTCGACTTATGAGTTTGGAATGTCTCAATTATATCTTCTTCCTCTTTTATTTTATTGTATTCTGTACCTGGGAGTAAAATTTGAAACAATAAAGATGACTTCAAGTTCCATTGTAATTTTCTACGTTTGTGTAAAATCATTCCAGCAGCAGCAACTTCACAGAGTTCATTTTTCCCATGGAATGGATAGGACACTCCATTTAAAAATTTCTTCAAAAGATAGACTCGTAAATACCTAGAATATTATGTTACTCCAAATGCTGGGATTTGTGTTTATGATATATAAAACAAGGTCACGTTTTAGATTTCGAGCTTTAGTTAGTTATTGATACTCCCCAGATACTTAAAGAAATATCAGCAAAGATATTTTTAATGATATAATGCATTGCCACATGTCGCATCTGCAATACACTTGTGTCGAAGAAGTCCATTGTCTCCATATAGGTTTCTCCCCATAAGTATTTGAAGTAAGCCACAGGCAATAGCATGTTACTCTTAAACCTTACATCATAGAGACCCGAAGTCTTTTCATTTGCAATTCATGGCATATGACCTTGAAATTAAGATTCAGGTCAAAGTTCAACAGAAAGTTCTGTGTTTTAACGCTAATTCTTTAAACCGAAACTAGGACTCATAACAGCTTGAATCGCTCACCTGGATTTCTTTGGTTGAAACAAAATATAACAACAGTCATAGGAGTTTTCTTTGTGTGTGAGAAAAGTTAAAAGTAGGGCATAATTGGAACATTAATCTCTCAGCTCCGTTATTAATCTCATTAGAATCACATGTAGATCCTTCGCAGAGTAACCTTTCCTACATCATTCATAACACTTCATATTGGAAATGCAGTTGAAAGAAAATAATTAAAACATTGCCCGTAGGATTTCAATGGAAACTATGTGCCACGAATGTCACTATATTTGCCAGCCGATCAACATTTGATAAGGGTCGAATGAAGAGGGTCACTCCTCTTCATCAATCGTGTTAATTCAAAAACATTTCGTCTTTTACTACCGAAAAGAAGATTTTTGAAAATTGGACAATCAGAAACAAAAATCAATTTGCCTCTGGTAGACATGTTGTTCGTCCAATTAGAAACAAATGAGGATCATTTGTAGAGGACCTCGCATACATCAATCCTTTAATTGACCAAGTGGGTTCATATAGTTTTAGAAACAGTGATCAGAATGATATCTTCTGACATCATTTTGACGGCTTAAACCGGTGTTCATTAGAAAATAAATTGATAAATTTTAGATAAGAAACAATTGTGAATTTGAGGGTAGAGATATCTTCACTTGTTCTATGAACAATTATGTCTCAATGTAATAATCGTCAAAATACGAACTGATTTTAAATGAGTTATATGCGTCAATATAAACTTTAAAAAAAAAACTATAGATTTTGGCATGAAATGTTTAATATGATATGTAAGGGAAGAAATGAATGAAAATCTGCTAAAAAAGCTTCAGATTTAACGCCTCCTTTCCGATTGAACGTGGCTGAGTATTTAAACACCATGCACAGTCAAACGAATGCCCCCTTAAAATGTAATAAGTCTAATTCAAAATATGTCTATACCAAAGTCAACATAGGGGTTCAAAATAGAAGGAAAATGTAGCAATGTGAGAAGCGAGCACTCTTGATTTTAAACAAAATATTTATGATTAATTGGCGAAAACCTTATGGGTTTATAACTAGTGTATCGGCGTTAGTTATAGTCACATATGTGTAAAATTAAAACTTATTAAGGAATTATTTATAATAGGCCTCAGTCAAAACATAAGATATTAGTACCTTAAAGCCAGAAACATTTTTCATTTTCTTTTTGTATCTATTACGGTTTCTTAGTTTACAGAAATGAAACATTTATGGTCAAAGGTCGATGTTCATTTGTAACTATTGATAATCATGCAATTCTAAAGGACACATCAAATCATTATCATCAGTTTCTGAGATTAGAAGAATGGAAAACGAACCAAAGTTGCAACTTGATGTCCCAAACTTTTCTCAAAATAAACATTTTCTCTAAAAAAAAAACGGTCCCCAATCTTCAGCATTTAAAGGTTGGCGGAAAAAAATTGTGAGAATTATAAGGTCAGCAGTAGGAAGTAAAACATCAACAGCTTCACAAAATCGAGAAATGACCAATTCAATGCTTTAATATAAAAAAAAAGGCTCACATTCAAGAAGGTAGTTTTGCACAAAGATGCAAGACTCGCTGAGTACTATTATATTTTATCTATCAGTACAAATATATATTTAATAGTAAGATGTCGGCAATATATTTGAAGGTAAGAAATTTAGGATTTTAACCATATATATAATTGGTTTATTTGCAACTTATGTCTACAACAACATTTTTTTTGCATTTATACGTTTAGTAAAACATACCAATAATTATGACATGCATTTATCATATAGACTGACATAGACTGACATGAATGCAAGCGCAATGCAATTGTTCAATGCAAATATATATATAAGTTTCACCTAAAACAATATACAAACCAACGATATTCAAAAGGACTTCAGTAGTATTAAATTGTCTATCTATAGTTTGATACACCTGTATACTCCAGCGTCTGCTCTTGAAACATTCTCTATCTGCAAATTGTATTCTCCCTTTGTATGTTCCCCACTATCTTTAACTTGTCTTTGTTAGGTAAATTGCTATCAATATTCCTTCGATCACCGTAAACAGTATTATCCCGTATCCATTGACTTTGATTCCCAAAGGTCTGACATTGTAAGATAACCGTTTCTCCCACTCGTCCTACGATTTCTGTCCTTGCATGTACTAGTAATAAGAAACCTGAAAGATGCCATACACGATGTGAAAATGCCAATTTGACACCCAAATGTTTAAGGTATTGGTCTGTAATGTTAGAATTTTCAAAAAAGGAGAAGTCCATACCATGAAAATTTTGCTGCAAAACATCTTACACAAAGTTATTAATGTGGGTAAAATATTGGGTAAAACCTTGGCACATATATAAGTATTCAAAACACTATAAGTAAAATGGCCATTTTAGGTCATATATAACAATTTCCGTATGTTTATGACATCATAAGTGACATTTTACAGCTAAATTTTCCAGGTAATGTCTTCCCATTCATTTACCAATAAATAAAACATAATTCTGCAGTCTTGATTCTTTTTAGACATATCTGTATTCAGCTTTGAGAAATAGTTATCTTAGCTAACAAAGGGGGACTTTTTTGCATTTCATCATTTAAAACGTTACAAATTAACAAGTTCTTAGACCTCTAGGATCTTTTTTTATATCTGCCTAATTTTTATTCTAAATTGTGATTAATCATACGGAACTTTGTTAGTAACTGACGAGTTTGAAAGTTTTTCAAAATTCCTAGGTCGTTTTTTCTTCTCTTCACATCAATACTTAGCCAACACCGGCGCATTTGGTGTTCTGCACAGTGTTATTTGAAGTTTATCATTATATTTTAAACTTTTTGAGCCCCCCCTCTCCCCACCCCAGAAGAGAAATAAACAAAAAACAAAAACAAAAGAAAAAGTAATATAAAATCAAACAAAAATAATTAATAAAAATATATAGATAAATACAACTCTGGGATGATTTTAACTTTCTATAATAGTTCATCCTTCTCTTTAAAAGTTTGTTCAAAATGTAATCAAGGAAGCATTTGTTTTAAGCGTTTATTTGGTGTGGTCAAATTAAGGAAAACGAACATTATGTACATTTTATTACTTACCTTGATAAGATAATGCCATAAGCAATAAGACGCTTTCTGTTAGTTTGTGCATTTCTATAAAAAGTGTAAGATAAGAATTTATGTACCAACTTTACGCACTATTCCTATAAATACTATAAAAATCGTGGCCAGGAAATGATTTAAGTTGCGTTGAGTACATGCAAATAATTACACATATAGAAACAGAAACACTTATTATGCATTTGATTAATCAATTGAATAAACCTATAAAAGACAGACATCTGGATAAAGTTCAAGTACTTTTTGCTTTCAGATAACAGTGTCTTCCTGGAATGCCTACATTTTGTAAAACATATATTCCTCGAATGCCAAAAAAATAAATTGAATAGATGTTGTTTTAGTGAATGGATGCTGTTTAAGAACAAAATTTAATTATTAGGAAAAGGGTAGTTTAAAGATAAACATTATTTTGTACCTTAGAAATATAACATCTTTCAATAAAAATCTTAATAGAAATGGAATGGAATAATAAGTGAAATGATATGAAAACTTGAAACTAATGGGGGAAAATCGCGTAGTCTTCCTATTAAAACACAAGGTAATATAACCATTATTTTGCAGAGAATAAATATCTTCTTTTATTTCTGTTTGTTTGAAATGATGATTTTTTTTTTGCTGTTGTTGAAAGATTGATATAAATAACCAATCAGGTCTCGATGACCACTCAGTGAAAGCATATTAAAAGATTACTAGTCTGCAGACCGGCAGTAAAACCCTTGACAAAGTGGGGCGTCCGTTTGCTTGTGCTGGAAGTATGAATTCTCAGTCAGACGTTAATCCGATGCCTCGTGTAGAGAGAACAGTTCTACAAAATTGAACAACACCTAACAAATTATTGTTGATGGTCTCTTTGATTTTGTTTTACAGGCCATTTGAAATAATTTGTGCTGTTATCTCCTCGGGTTCGTCTCGTATAGATATGTTCATCTGCTTATACAATAGCAGTACATTTGTTTGTTGTTATACGGCACCGTATTGTCCTGATTATTCCTTATTTATATTGTACGTAAGGTATCATATCATAAGCTAATTGTCAAATATTCAATCAGGTAATTTGGCGCCAATGAATTCCGAATTCTGGCGCAATTGATACCTTTGATAACTAAAATTTGGCGCAAATTATATATCTAAGAAATAGCAATTGGTACACAAGGACTGATGTTCAAGGAATAAACCCAAATAAAGATACGTAAAGGTTAGACAATACTTGGTCATGTTTTATGAAGATTTAAAGCCCAAGGCGTAGCCGAGTGTTTTAAATGTTCATAAAACATGACCAAGTTTTGTCTGACCAATTTAGAACATATTCACACTTTCGAGTGAACTTACAAAATTATCCTTTCCCATTGTAATATTCAAACCTTGATAAGAATTCACGTTTTATAAGGAACTGTTAACTAGGTTAACAAAAGGAATGTATAACATAGGTAATGATCATTTCAATGGATGGAATGTTACATCCCAGCTCCTTTTTCTACCAGGGGTGATCTGAGCCGGATCACCCCTACCAGATCATGGGATAACTATTACAAATAGCACTGACATAGTTTTGTGAGGACAAAAAGGATAAATTGTTCAAACATTGAGTTTTTCTTCTGCTTCAGGTAAAATTTAATACTCATATACCTTAAATTTCTTGATTTTAAAAAGCACACAATGTTATATAAATCAGCTTTTTGAAATTTGTATATTTTTTGATAATTATAAAACTCACTCTATAAATATTTAAATTACAACCATTCAACACCAGATGCTTACTTTTTATTGATGAATGTACATGTATTGTGTTTTTTTTTTTTCGAAAAAAATCCTTTGCTTGTTATATCAGCAGTCTGACATTGTTTTCTTGAAAGAAAAAAAAAAAATAATTGACTCGAATGTCTGGTATCAAAATTGAATAAAAGATTATTTTACCTTCATCTTTGCCCCCATTTCATTTTTTGTTTGTTATACATATGTACCATGATAAACATTTGCAAAATTCGAAATGTTTTTTTGTAATTCTATTCTCTTTCATCTTTAATCAGTAGGCTATTTTCCCAAGGAAAATGTCTCAGGGGATTGTACACTTCGTTAGTGTAGTTATTAAGAGTTCCCTTTCATAATTAATCTACAATGAAAAGTCATTCATGTAAAGCATTTTATAGTGCATGGAAAGCTATGTACTATGAAAATTAGAAGGGAAAAAACTGACTTTTCATTGGACAAGAAGAGGTGAGTATGTTCTAACTGTATGTATCTGTATCAAAGGTAAGAAAAAACGAGACAAACATTATAGTGTTTTGGAGTCTTAAATAATTGTGACATTCACTTAAAGTAACCATTTCATAAAATTTTCACAAATTATTGTGAGACAAAACCAGACAAGACAAGACAACATTTTAATCAAGTGTCACCTCTTATAAAACAAATACACACAATAGAAATTCACATTTTATATAAAACAAGAACTACTCTTAAAAGAGTTATGGGAGACTAAGGGCGTGTTCACATTGAGCTAAACTCGGTGTGGTGTAAGTGTACTCGACACTTAAACTAAACTCTATTACGTTCCCATTAATAAAAATCATTTAAAACAGGTTTTCACTACATGCAGTCGATAGTCAATGTAGACCTTGTGTGGATGAAGTGTACACTGAACTAGATATTGTGAACGTGGATTTTATTATGAATTATATTTAAAGAAGTTACATATATTGAATAAAAATAATACTAATAATATTATGAATTAAGTTATTTACCTATTTATATGACAAAAATTCAAAAATTGCTCAGTTAAAAACATTAAATTAAAAGACGTGTGGACCATTTGATTTTCGGTGCGAGGGTGGATTGTTTGCTGCTAGAATATTCATTTTACACCGGTTTTTAGGTACGGTTTATTTATTTACGGTTTAATGCGAAAATTATTTTCACTTTTTGTACACAACTATTTCTTGCAAAGTTCTGCATTTTGTAAGACAAAATATTTATTTTCATTATGTCTTGGACAAATTATTTTTACAGTTACTTCCAGTCCAGATATATTCATTTCCAAAATCACCCCATGGTCACTTTGGTCTTCTTTCGATCGGCTGTAAAATTCCTCGCCAAAGTGGGCCGTCCGTTTGGCTGTGCGGAATGTGCAAGCCATGTCTGGTCAGAATGGGGACATTAAGCACGATGCCTCGTGTAGGGAGCGCGCCACACTCTCTACACGTTAAGAACTTTTGCAACAACTCTTTGAGGAGTCCGTAGGTGGGTGGCTGCAAGGCATACTTTCTGTCCCTATCCAATATACTGTCATTTTCCAATGTCACTGCAAATTGCCCCGATGTTCATCTCGGACGGCCTCTATTACAGGACCTACCTATTGTATTGTATTGTGAATTTGTTATCGTCCTGAAAATGCATGAATTATTTGTCACTGGACGTTAAGTAACCAACAATCAATCAATCAATCATTTTCAAAATCCCTTTTTCTCCCTATTGTTACACTTTTGAGCTTGCGTAATCGTGACATTATTAGAACTTTCAAAGTTCTCTAAATCAATACGGTAACGACCATTCATCTTCGTGGGACAAGCCATTTGTTTATTACATTAATAAAAGAACAACCAATTGTTTTCAATAACATACAGGAACAACTCCATGTTGAAAGCCTTGCTCTTCTTCCCTCATGAAACAAATATGTTTTTTTCTTAAAAAAATGTATTTAAACAATTTATCTACCCGCCCCTCCCCTTTCCTAAAATAAAATATTGAAACACTAAAAAAAAATTTGAATTGGTCTGCGCCAAAAAATGTTTACAGAGGAAATTTTAATTCAATTCTATGTAATGTACAATGTACATTACGTTTACATGTTGTTTACTGGTGTGAACAATTGTCATGTACAGGTAATTAAAACCAATGTACAGATGAGAAAAAATTTAATGTTACATCCCAGCTCCTTTGTTCTATCAGGGGTGATCCGGCTCCTACCAGATCGCCCTAGCTCGAGTTTCTTTGTTCTGCATGCTTTCCTTTGTTCTGTAACATTTTGGCGGGAATGTCAAATCCACAATAAAACTTAGAATTATTTATACGGAACAATACTAACTATCAAAATTTATGTAGAAAAAAATCCAGTGTCTATGCTGGGATTCGAACTCAAGACCTTTAGCATATAGAATAGTACCCCCCGTACCCCTACACCAGGACTACTGCATACAAACACACAGTTAATTTAACATATTTAAACATTGTGTCAGGGGCTCATAAAGGGTATATACTATATAGTAATATATAAATTATATAAAATGATTGTGTGGCGTTCTAAACTAGATTTTTATCTAATCTAGAATAGATGGGATGTAAAATAGTTATCCCATTCGGACTTACACTGACACACCCGTGTCCTCATGGGATAACTATATTACTGAAACCAGTGTTCATTACATGAAACTAATTTTAAACAGGTTTACAAACTTACGCGACGTTGGTGTGAACACGGCCTAATACACATGTAGACATGATACATATAAAAAGCACAGTTTTTAGATTATAATATACATTTAAAAATAAGGAGATGTGGTATGATTGCCAATGAGACAACTATGATCAACTATCCGCCAAAGTTCAAATGAAATGTATGTAAGCAATTATAGGCAACCGTACGGCATTCAATACTGAGAAAACCAAAATAGTATAGTCGGCAATAAAAGGCATGAACAATATGAATCAATTCAATTGAGAAAACTTACGGCCCCATCATTTATAGCAAAAAAAATTACGAAAAACAAACATGACCGATAATGAACCAACGACCACTAAACCGCAGGCTTCTGACTTTGGACAGGCATGTAAAGAATGTGGTGGGGTTAACAGATATAAGAAGATGTGGTATGAGTGCCAATGAGACAACTCTCCATCCAAGTCACAATTTGTAAAAGTAAACCATCATAGGTCAAAGTACGGCCTTCAACACGGAGCCTTGGCTCACACCGAACAGCAAGCTATAAACATGTTTGAGAGCTCTCAACCCTCCCCTAACCTTGGACAGTGGTGTTACAACACAACATAAGAACAAACTATAAAAATCAGTTAAAAAGGGCCTAACCCATCAGATCGTTTCAAAGCAGAAAAAACATTTAAGAAAAACACAAACTGGACGTGGCAGGGTATTTATACAACCATAACAACAAAAAAGACATAAAGTACAGATCTGAGAGTACTCGCAGTTACTAACAGCTAGTTCAAAGCCAATAACGATTAATTAAAAAACAATTATGTATCAAAGACTAAAGAAATCAATCAGTACACATCCAACATCCAATGGATTTAGTTGAAAGACGTCATTACACGTCAGAGAAAAAAAACATGACCTTGTGCAATGCCAAAATATAGGTATCGACAGATTGTAGTACCGTGAAAATGTATATGTGTATAACAATGATATTAGTGTGGTTTTAATTTACTGATAACGAAAGCCATATTTATATAAATAAAAACAATATTCAAAGATCTAATTACAGTATTGAATTGGTAACCTTTTAGAATAAATTTATTTAAAGGATTGATAAGTTTACCAATATCGTATCTAAATTTTCGGGTTCGGTTAAAAACATCACCGTAAAAATTAGGATGTGCTATTCCGTTTGAAATTAGTTTTCTAAAGGTACAGCCAAACTTCCAAGCCAAATCTTTGTATCAATGGAAGAATTTGGTAAAGGTTTTAAGTAATTTGTGGTAACGAAATACCTGACTGAATTATTTACCAGTAATACATATAGTACGCTCATTGAAATGCAAAACGTCACAACAGACACGGACATAGCGAACGAGTTGTGATATATAAACACCGTAAGATGGTGTCAAAGGAACATCACCGTCCAAGAAAAGGAAAATTAACAATAGGGAAAAATCGTCCCTTTTGTCGTAAATTTTTGTGTAGAGTTTCTGGTGTAAAACTGAAATATCTAAATCTAGAATAGAGCAGTAACTGTTATTGCTGTTAATATTTGATAAATTTAAAGTAGGTTCCTTTGGGTAAATTTCGGCAGTGTATTTAGAGAACTCTTGACTATTTAACGAAAAATATCATCAAGATAATATTTCCTTCTCAATAAAAGATAAGAGAAGATTTCGGTAGTGTAAAAATAAACATTTCATCGCTAAATAAAAATATAAATTTATTATTTTCTGATATAAGTATAAAAACTATGGCAAAAAGATTCAACATGACATTAATATAACATTTGTAAATAACGGCAACTCAAAATAACATGTTTTTCATATCCTCTATTCTGTATTATTTTTACAACGAAAACACACTCTATCATCCTGATACCTTCCCGTTTGAATTTTAAAGATGCGATACCATATACTGGAACTTTGCAGAAAGCACTCGTAAACTACTTCCCTGGGAGTATTTTCACAAACATAATTTTCCACTTTAAGGATGTAATCAGCTGAAATTTAAAAAATCTGGAATTTGAAATTGATACTATAAATCAGAAGAGCATTAGTTATGGAACAAAATAAGCTAAAAATATTGATAGATTATGGAACTCCTTTTCGAGATATTTGATTTAAACAAAATGGCGGGAAAAGGCTGACTCAGACTTGTTCCTTATATTTTGAGTTGGCATTATTTGGGGTTGGCATTATTTGGGTCTCAAATCATAAGAAAAGAAATCTAGAATCTGCTTTAATTTTGGTAATGACCTTTAATGAGCTATTGAAATCTTCTATGAAAAGAAAAGCGGGTGATTTGGCGCAAAATATTTTACCCTGTATCGAAGGGAAAACCCAAGGAGTCCGAACATCTGACAAAATTTCTAAACCTGAAATGACTACATTCTTAAATTCGGGTTTAAACAGTTTATCGGTCTAGTTTGACATTTTTGAAGCCAACTTATTAAACTACCCATCTTTATATAAATCTAAAGCTAAACATTAAATATCCTTGAATACCTTTTGAATTCACGATATATCACAGTTCCATTAATGTTTATATTCGTAAAACTTTGTCATTACTGTAAAACACCCGTCTTTCATTTTTCCTAGTTTCATACATATACGACCACATAAATTATCCTTTGTTCACTCTTTCGTCATCTATTTTATAAAATTTTGGCAATGGTCTTAATACAGCTGTCCATTGCTTTAAATTGCAGTCCATTTAGTCCATATCTACATGAAGAAATAAGTTTGGTGTTTATGTTCATACACCCATAAAAATCGCATTGATTTATTTTAACCACATTTATGCAAGAAATGTCTCTTATTTCCCAAAATGGAAGCACCATAATCTTATGACTGACAATACAAGTGTGTCATAAACCTTTATACACGTAGAATAATAATAGAAAACATATTTGATTTATATCTGGCACTCAACAAATCAAGAGATCTGCTTGCAAACTTGCATTTTCCATAAAATCATAATATAAAAACCTTGTAAGTAGTAAACTAAATAGATTATATAGTGAAACAATTTTAATGTCATCATTACCAAACATTAACTCATATACTGATCGGATCGTGGAAATGAAGGTGTTTTAAAATGGTAACTGAGGTCTTATCAGCAGCAAAGCGGAGGCAAGACTCAGAAATAGACAAGGCATGAGTCTCGCTCCTTCTACGACCAGTAGCCAAAGCTATGAGAAAACAACATTTATAAGATAAATGTTTGAAAGAGGCTGAATGCAAAGGTTCAAAAGGCGGAAACTGAAGAACCTTCAAGGCTAAACCTAAGTCCCAAGAAGGAACCAAACGCCTTTGACGAGGTCTATTAAGGCAAAAGTTTTTAATCAACAAGGACAAAAACTCATTATCACCAAATTCTGAGCCTCCTGAAAGACATATAGTTCTGGCTATGGCAGATCTATACCCTTTTATAGTAGACGGAGTATAACATTTTTCTTCAAAAAGATAAACGAAAAAATCCGCTAACTGTTGCACAGTAACTGAGAGAGGATCAATCTGTTTCGACTGACACCAAGAAGAAAAATAGACCATTTGGAGTAATACACGGCTCCTGTAGATTGCCTGACTGACCCTTCAATACGCTTGGTTGCTCCTTCAGAAAAGCCTCCCTTTCTGAGGGAATTCCTGACAGTAACCAAGCGTGCAGATGGAGATTTTCTAGACCCTGATGAATCTTTCTTCCCTTGAACTGAGAAAGTAGATCGTACCTTAGAGGAAGTCGAAACGGCTTTGCACAACACAGAAGAAGTTGTTCTGGGAACCAGGACTGCCTTGGCCAAGCCGGAGCAATAAGAATGGTCTTACAAAGATCCCTCTGAATTTTGTGCAGGATCTTGGGAAGAGGACGAAAGGGGGAAACATGTAACTGAACATTCCCTTTCAAGATAGAGTCATAGCATCTACTGCCCAAGCTTTTTCTTCTGGAATGGGGGAAACGTAAGTCTCCAACTTATGATTCAGACTGGTGGCAAACAGATCTATATGAGAACGATCCCAACAAAGAGTGATCTCCTGAAACACTGACGGATGAAGTTCCCATTCTGTGTTCACTGGAACACGCGAACGGGAAAGAGCATCCGCCAGAAGATTTTGACTGCCTGGAACGTTCTCACTGACAGAATTATATCGAGACTGTGATACAGAATGAGAATTTCCTTGCTCAGATGACACAGGGAAAAGGAATGAGTTTCCCTTGATTCTGAAGATAAGCACTACTGTGGAGTTGTCCGTGGCAACCAGTATTGACTGACCCTGAATCACAGCCTGAAAATGAAGGAGAGAAAGTAAGACAGCTCTCATCTCTAGGAGATTGATGTGTTCCTCCAACTGAGCACCTGACCAAAGACCTGAAGCTATTCTGCCCTCCAGATAAGTTCCCCAACCCATCAAGCTCGCATCTGTGAACAGAGATAGACTGGGGTCTGGAGGATCCAACAAAACTCCCTTCAGAAGATGTTTCTCCTGAAGCCACCACTGAAGATGAGGTAACAACCGAGGCAGAATTGGAACAGGTGCCTCCCACAGCTGAGAAATTGGGTGCCAAAACTCCGTCAGATACTACTGGATAGGACGAATGTGTAGACGTCCTAGTGGAATGACGTCCATGATAGAAACCAAGAAACCAACCAGCTAAAGAAATAGACGAGCTGGAACAGTTGAAAACTGCATCAGAGCACTGACTAACTGATGTACCTTGATTATATTCTCTTCTGGAGGAAGAACTAGACTCATATCTGACCGAAAATGTTCTCCCAGGAAAATGAAATCTTGACTGCGAATTATCTCTCATTTTTCCCATGAAATCAAAAAACCCAGTTTCAGGAGTCATTGGATAGGCAAAACGGTGTGTTCCTCCAGAAGAGATCGGCAATGATTCTTGATTAGAGAATCGCCTAGGTAGGAGTGAATGAGTACCGCGTCTGAGTATGAAGAGAAGACACCACAGTCTGAAAAGCCTAGTAAAAACTAGGGGGCAGTAGAAAGGCCAAAAGGCATAGCCTTGAAACTGTACACTTTGCCTGCCCAAACCAGTCTCAGGAAATGACGAAACTTGGGAGAAATCGGCAGGGCTTTCAATAACTTTTCAATGAACAGGCTGTTTACTATTTTGAAGCGGCTGACCAAAAGGGGGGAGTGAGGGGGGGCTTGACCCCCCCGAAAAATGTTTTGACCTAACATTGAAAATGGTGCACTCTGAGGCATTTTCAAACTATTTACAAGTGCATAAAAATGGCGTTTCATAGGAATGTTATCTTTTTTTTTAGCTGTAAGGTCAATCTTGTGATATTGGGTATCAAAATAAGACAAATAAAAATATACCAAAAATAATCTTAATTGTTATTGTATGGCCAGATTTCGCAAAAAGTAAGAAAGCAACAGAGGGTCAGCATAAACCATTATTAATTTTTTTTCAGCACTTGAATCAAAGCAAAAAATTATCAGATTGTCACATTGTCATAATCAAACTCATCTGTGGAACAATTTCATGTACAGGTAATTAAAACCAAATGTACATGAGAAAAATTAATGTTACATCCCAGCTCCTTTGTTCTATCAGGGTGATCCGGCTCCACCAGATCGCCCTAGCTCATTTCTTTGTTCTGCATGTTCCTTTGTTCTGTAACATTTTGGGGAATTCAAATCCACAATAAAACTTAGAATTATTTATACGGAACAATACTAACTATCAAAATTTATGAAAAAATCCAGTGTCTATGCTGATTCGAACTCAAGACCTTTAGCATATAGAATAGTACCCCATGCCCTACACCAGGACTACTGCATACAAACACACAGTTAATTTAACATATTTAAACATTGTGTCAGGGGCTCATAAGAGTATATACTATATAGTAATACATAAATTATATAAAATGATTGTGTGGCGTTCTAAACTAGATTTTTATCTAATCTAGAATAGATGGGATGAAATAGTTATCCCATTCGGACTTACACTGACACACCGTGTCCTCATGGGATAACTATATTACTGAAACCAGTGTTCATTACATGAAACTAATTTTAAACAGGTTTACAAACTAACGCGACGTTGGTGTGAACACGGCCTAATACACATGTAGACATGATACATATAAAAAGCACAGTTTTAGATTATAATATACATTTAAAAATAAGGAGATGTGGTATGATTGCCAATGAGACAACTATGATCAACTATCCGCCAAAGTTCAAATGAAATGTATGTAAGCAATTATAGGCAACCGTACGGCATTCAATACTGAGAAAAACCCATATAGTATAGTCGGCAATAAAAGGCATGAACAATATGAATCAATTCAATTGAGAAAACTTACGGCCCCATCATTTATAGCAAAAAAAATTACGAAAAACAAACATGACCGATAATGAACCAACGACCACTAAACCGCAGGCTTTGACTTTGGACAGGCATATAAAAATTGTGGGTTAACGATATAAGAAGATGTGGTATGAGTGCCAATGAGACAACTCTCCATCCAAGTCACAATTTGTAAAAGTAAACCATCATAGGTCAAAGTACGGCCTTCAACACGGAGCCTTGGCTCACACCGAACAGCAAGCTATAAACATGTTTGAGAGCTCTCAACCTCCCTAACCTTGGACAGTGGTGTTACAACACAACATAAGAACAAACTATAAAAAGTTAAAAGGGCCTAACCCATCAGATCGTTTCAAAGCAGAAAAAACATTTAAAAACACAAACTGGACGTGGCAGGTATTTATACAACCATAACAACAAAAAGACATAAGTACAGATCTGAGTACTGCAGTTACTAACAGCTAGTTCAAAGCCAATAACGATTAATTAAAAACAATTATGTATCAAAGACTAAAGAAATCAATCAGTACACATCCAACATCCAATGGTTTAGTTGAAAACGCATTACACGTCAGAGAAAAAACATGACCTTGTGCAATGCCAAAAATAGGTATCGACAGATTGTAGTCCGTGAAAATGTATATGTTACAATGATATTAGTGTGGTTTTAATTTACTGACATATTTATATAAATAAAACAATATTCAAAGATCTAATTACAGTATTGAATTGGTAACCTTTAGAATAAATTTATTTAAAGGATTGATAAGTTTACCAATATCGTATCTAAATTTTCGGGTTCGGTAAAACATCACCGTAAAATTAGGATGTGCTATTCCGTTTGAAATTAGTTTTCAAAGGTACAGCAAACTTCCAAGCCAAATCTTTGTATCAATGGAAGAATTTGGTAAAGGTTTTAAGTAATTTGTGGTAACGAAATACCTGACTGAATTATTTACCAGTAATACATATAGTACGCTCATTGAAATGCAAAACGTCACAACAGACACGGACATAGCGAACGAGTTGTGATATATAAACACCGTAAGATGGTGTCAAAGGAACATCACCGTCCAAGAAAAGGAAAATTAACAATAGGAAAAATCGTCCCTTTGTCGTAAATTTTGTGTAGAGTTTCTGGTGTAAAACTGAAATATCTAAATCTAGAATAGAGCAGTAACTGTTATTGCTGTTAATATTTGATAAATTTAAAGTAGGTTCCTTTGGGTAAATTTCGGCAGTGTATTTAGAGAACTCTTGACTATTTAACGAAAATATCATCAAGATAATATTTCCTTCTCAGTAAAAGATAAGAGAAGATTTCGGTAGTGTAAAATAAACATTTCATCGCTAAATAAAAATATAAATTTATTATTTTCTGATATAAGTGTAAAACCATGGCAAAAGATTCAACATGACATTAAAATATAAAATAAAACATTTGTATATAACGGCAACTCAAAATAACATGTTTTTCATATCCTCTATTCTGTATTATTTTACAACGAAAACACACTCTATCATCCTGATACCTTCCCGTTTGAATTTTAAAGATGCGATACCATATACTGGAACTTTGCAGAAAGCACTCGTAAACTACTTCCTGGGAGTATTTTCACAAACATAATTTTCCACTTTAAGGATGTAATCAGCTGAAATTTAAAAAATCTGGAATTTGAAATTGATACTATAAATCAGAAGAGCATTAGTTATGGAACAAAATAAGCTAAAAATATTGATAGATTATGGAACTCCTTTTCGAGATATTTGATTTAAACAAATGGCGGGAAAAGGCTGACTCAGACTTGTTCCTTATATTTTGAGTTGGCATTATTTGGGGTTGGCATTATTTGGGTCTCAAATCATAAGAAAAGAAATCTAGAATCTGCTTTAATTTTGGTAATGACCTTTAATGAGCTATTGAAATCTTCTATGAAAAGAAAAGCGGTGATTTGGCGCAAAATATTTTACCCTGTATCGAAGGAAAACCCAAGGAGTCCGAACATCTGACAAAATTTCTAAACCTGAAATGACTACATTCTTAAATTCGGGTTTAAACAGTTTATCGGTCTAGTTTGACATTTTTGAAGCCAACTTATTAAACTACCCATCTTTATATAAATCTAAAGCTAAACATTAAATATCCTTGAATACCTTTTGAATTCACGATATATCACAGTTCCATTAATGTTTATATTCGTAAAACTTTGTCATTACTGTAAAACACCCGTCTTTCATTTTTCCTAGTTTCATACATATACGACCACATAAATTATCCTTTGTTCACTCTTTCGTCATCTATTTTATAAAATTTTGGCAATGGTCTTAATACAGCTGTCCAATGCTTTAAATTGCAGTCCATTTAGTCCATATCTACATGAAGAAATAAGTTTGGTGTTTATGTTCATACACCCATAAAAAATCGCATTGATTTATTTTTAACCACATTTATGCAAGAAATGTCTCTTATTTCCCAAAATGGAAGCACCATAATCTTATGACTGACAATACAAGTGTGTCATAAACCTTTATACACGTAGAATAATAATAAGAAAAACATATTTGATTTATATCTTGCACTCAACAAATCAAGAGATCTGCTTGCAAACTTGCATTTTTCCATAAAATCATAATATAAAAAACCTTGTAAGTAGTAAACTAAATAGATTATATAGTGAAACAATTTTAATGTCATCATTACCAAACATTAACTCATATACTGATCGGATCGTGGAAATGAAGGTGTTTTAAAATGAATAATCTTGGATTTGATTTAAACAGGCACATAAAGAATGTGGCGCAAGGGTTTAACATGTTTGTGAGCGGTCAACTTCCCTAACTTGGGACAGTGATGTTACAGCACAAGATAAGAACAAACTGTAAACATAAGTTATAAATGGCTCGACTCCTCAGATCGGCACGAGACACACACACACACACACACACACAAGCTAGGATTTACGCACCTGTTTCGAACAGACGAGGATAGGTATTTGAACCCCGCACAACAAAATTGATGCCTATCAGCATGGGTCTTTCTACCGGACGGAGAATTCCAGGTGAACGTATTTCTATATACAAAGATCAAATTTTTGGTTGGAAATCAAATACTATATATAGACAGCAATCAAAGACAACCAATGACTTACAGACTACTTTGGAAAAGCACAGACAGACAGTGGCGGGTCAAACATGTTTGCGAACGCTAAACCCCCTAAACTGAGACAATGGTGTAACAGCACAACGTAAGAACAAACTGTAAAAACCAGTTGAAAAAGGCTTGACTAATTAGATCGACCTAAAGCACAAAAAACCCCATACAAGTGTATTGGAATATATATTAAATTATGTTTTAACAAGTGAGTTAATGATTTGGTTTACATACTGTTGTGATTTGTGTGCACCAATCATGAGTCTTATATGGACGAAACACGTATCGGGCATGCTTGATCATAAACCTGGTATCTTTGATGGCTTTTTACACATCAATACCTAGGAAATCAATTCCCTGTTTCGATTGGAAACAACACAAGTCAACCCACATTATTTCTCAGTTTGTTACATAGTGGAAAAATATTTGACCACGGTATCTCGTACAACAGATTTATTCAAGGGACTACTTTTCCAATATTAAACTCGACATAACATTAAAAAACTAAGTTATCTTTCAGAATTATTCATAGACATAAATTTTAATTATATATGTAAGACTCAGATCAACGTCCGGTCTCTAATCGACGTCCGTTCCTCAAATCGACGTCCAAATCTGACGTCATAATAAAATAACATTCCAAATCGACAGCCAATTTTCTGCCCCTCTTATCGACGTCTTTTTTGTTGTTCTCAAATCGACGTCCAATTTTTGGCTTAGCTAATCGACGTCCGTTTTATGGACTTGCCGCAATGACGTCATAAATTTATTAACTAATAATAATAATAATGATGTTTTATTTAAAGAGGGTTACACAGTTAGCTATAAAACTAATCTTCCCTGAGGCCCCCTTTCAACTTTCAACGTTTCCATGCAGAAAAGTGTTATTCAGATAATAGAATATAGCTAGCTATTGAATGTATGAACTTTATATGGTTTTGTTAATATATATTTTTTTTCTAAATTAGGAATAATTGCATTGTAAACAGTATTAACCTGATAAGAATTACTCAAAAATACTCCAAAAAAGGTAAATTTCTGCTATCACAAAAATGACGTCGTTGATGGCTTCAACAATGGATCAAGACACAGTACCTAATGAAGGATATGTTTTGGAGAGAAAAAGGAAAAAAAGAGAAAGCAAAGATCCAAACGCCGAGACATTTTGGGCCGACATGTTGTTGTCTTATTATCATTTTTTAATGTTTGTCTTTTTATTTTCAAAAAATATACAAGAAAAAAATTCGTTCTTTATGCAGCTTTACATAAAGACAAAACGATACAGATGATATAAATAAAGATCAATCTATTAACAATAATGCTGCGTCGGATAGAAATCGGCCTTATGCAAATGAATATAAATACATCTGTCACCTATTACGGGTTGAACAAAAAATGTTTGAAAATTGAGTTGTTATAAGAACCCTACAAAACAGACCCACATTCATCTTTTATTTCGTATTTGAATGTTCCAAAATCAATCAAAGTCTTATACGTCATGTACATGTATACGTGCAGTAATTTATTATTTATTGATATTGGACATTGATTAGAGAAGACTACAATCGAGCGGACGTCGTTTTGGCAATACATGACGTCACATTGGACGTCGATTAGAGGGTAAAAATATTGGACACTGATTTGAGAATGTGACGTCAGATTTGGACGTCGATTTGAGGAACGGACGTCTTTCGCAAAAGTAAGAAAGCAACAGAGGGTCAGCATAAACCATTATTAATATTTTTTCAGCACTTGAATCAAAGCAAAAAATTATCAGATTGTCACATTGTCATAATCAAACTCATCAGTCTTCACTCTCATTGTCATCATCTTCCTCACTGTCATAGTCAGCATCATCTTGGAAGCCAGTTACATTGAGAAGTATCAAAATGTGTGCCATTTTTTCAATGAGTGGGCTAATGATCAGCAAAGGGAAAATTATAACTGAAAAATATAAAGAGAGCCTTTTCCCCTAGCCTTGGCATTTATCCTCCTCCCTGCTTTTTCAGTAAAATTAACTTGAGGGGAAAGGTCCAACTATAAATAAAAAATGGGAATCATTCCTCCTATCATAGGCTTCTTTGTTGGGTCCCATCCACAACAAATGGGGTGTAATAAACCTGGAACTATATACTATTACAAACTGAAGAGAAAAGGTCCAAACATTTAAAAAAAATTGGGCAGTACCCCTCCTAGCCTAGGCACTTTTTTCAACCTCCCTTCCCTCCCCAAGAATTAAAGGGTGGTAATAATTAATGGAATACTTGTTACATTATAAAAGGGCATAGAAGGCAAGCTTGGGCAGGCCTCATGAACATTCATATAAACATGAGACTGTACAGACCTTCTTTGATATTTAATATAAATTTCAAATAAAAAGTCTTACCTGTTAATGGTTCCACTGATTTTGTCTTTTTACTTGTAAAGAAATTATTTATTTTTGTTGTTCTTTTCATTCCGTTTCAATTTAATTTATTGACATTCAATTTCAAAAAATTGCCTCCTAAAACTTTTCAATTTTGGTTTCTCATGAGTTAACCATTGATAACGTAGTTTTTATTTCGACGTCTCTCTTGTTTTTACCTTTGACAATCTTGATCATACAGGCGATTTATTGAATAGCGTATTTGAATGCAATCAAACGTATAAGTGACTCCGATTTTCAGTTAACTTTCGACATACGAAATGATCCAGTCGGTTATAAAAAGGCATCGTATTTGTAAAATCTATGAAATTAGAACCCCGTGAGACAAAAGGTTAATAAAAACTTTGTTTTTATTTTATTCTCTTTAAAAAAATTTATTGGTTAAGTATTTGAACCGGCGATTTCCGTCTTTTGAAACGGCGACATTCCGCCGGGTGCCGGCTCTTAATGAAAACCCTGGGAATGTATCAATTCCTTCTTCTTGGCACCTAGGCTAATTTTACTCTTGCTAGGAGACAGGAGATTCTTGCATCATCGATTGTCCCTGAAGCTCTCCAGCAGAGACTTCTGAGTTCTTCTCTGTCTAAGGACAAGTTGTTCTCTGTTTCATTGGATCAGCTACAGCAGGAGGTGAACAAGGCTCCTCCTGTTGTCAAGGTGGATGTTAAGGTCACTGATGGGAAAAGATTTGTCAAGACTATTCACATTAACAATCCTTCTTCCTCTCATCAGCCCAAGGCTTCTTCTTCCTCTTCTTCTTCACAGCCTATGAAGAGATCAGCTGTTTCTCGTCCTAACCTTTCAGGTGGCAAGAAAGCCAAAGTTGTAAAGGGTAAGAAGCAGGGTAAGTGATGTGTTGTCCCCTCCGTTAAATCCATCCCCACTGGAAGAGGAAAATTTTACAACTCCTCTTCCTCATCTTCCAGTGGGGACAGGCTTTCTCACTTTCTAGATCAATGGTCTCTGATAACTTCAGAAAAGTGGGTACTTTCGATTTTACGGAGGGGATTGGAGCTTCAGTTTTTGGAACAGCCTCCTCTTTCTCCTGTTCCAATCATTCTGTCAGTGACAAAGGACTCTCGAAAGAATCAGTTGTTACAAGACGAAGTGAACATTCTAATTCAGAAGGGTGTGTTGGAGGAGGTAATTCCTGACCTCCTTTTCATCTAGGGTTTTATTCCCGGCTGTTCTTGGTTCCCAAGAAGAACGGGAAAATGAGACCGGTTCTAGACCTTTCTATTCTGAATCAGTATCTGGTGGTCCCACATTTCAAAATGGAAACCAACAGGTCAATCAGATCGACACTTAATTCAGAAATTTGGACAACCTCTCTAGATTTGATGGATGCTTTTTTTCACATCCCGATTCACAGGTTTCGAACCCAGTAAACCAGAATAAGCCTTATCACAGATAGGAGCCGACATACCAAAGGAAGATCCATGAATATCAAAGTCCTTAGATCTACATCTCCCTGGGTAAGAGGCAGGTCCGAAACCAGAGAACTTACTACCACCAGTTTTGCTAGTGTTAGCATGGTTCTCAACCAAAGACGGGTTAACAAAGACAAAGCTGTTGTGAAATGACCCGACTCTGGAAAAGAATGATACTCCTTCAAATCTGGTTTGACTAAACCAGAGCAAGCCATAAAATCTGAAGGGGCAGACGAAACCCTTGGTGGAGAAGACATGGGTATATCCGACATATCCCTACGAATAGAATAAACTGGACTCCTAAGACATTCAGAGGGGTTGCCTGAAGAAGGCTCCTTCGAAATCATAGCATCTCTCTCTGTGCTCCCAATACTGTCATTATCAGAAGAAGCACCTTGGTCTTCAAGAAAGTTACCTTCTTGGCTTCTGGGAGCCAAGGAAACAGAATCATCTTCCACCAGATGTCTAGAAGGTCTGGAAGGGTCCTGTGGAGGATCCTGAGACAGATCCCTAGACTCCATAAGGGTAAGCCTGTTACCAAATAAACTCATCATAGATACCAGGATTAAATTTTTATATTTACGCCAGACGGGCGTTTCGTCTACAAAAGACTCATCAGTGACGCTCGAATCAAAAAATGTTTAAAAGGCCACATAAAATACGAAGTTGAAGAGCATTGAGGACCGAAAATTCCTAAACATTTTGCCAAATACAGCTAGGGTAATCTATTCCTGAGGTAGAAAAGCCAAAGTTTTTCAAAAATTCAAAGTTTTGTAAACAGTTAATTTATAATTATGAACATATCAATGATAACTCAAGTCAACACAGAAGTGCTGACTACTGTCCTGGTGATACCCTCGCGGAAATAGATCTCCACCAGCAGTGGCATCGACCCAGTGGTTGCAAATAAACTCATCATAGATACCAGGATTAAATTTTTATATTTACGCCAGACGCGCGTTTCGTCTACAAAAGACTCATCAGTGACGCTCGAATCAAAAAATGTTTAAAAGGCCAAATAAAATACGAAGTTGAAGAGCATTGAGGACCGAAAATTCCTAAAAATTTTGCCAAATACAACTAGAGTAACCAAATTAAATGAATTTTGCGTTAATAGTTGATTGTATCTATGGATAGAAGTGGTAAGAGTCCTAATCTCATCCTTAAATGAGGATGATTCTGAAGACGGCTTTCCACCGAAACCCTGACCAGACCAAACTGATTGAGCCGGATACGGATCGAAGGGCTGAGGATAAGGAGGCAAGTTGGGCATACTCATAGGCATGGGAGGGTAGGCAAAATTCATAGGCCACCTAGTCCTAGAAAAGGGGTCACTCCTGATGCCAGCTGGTAGCGTCTCCTGCATACTTGTCGTGCAAGAAACAGGAGAAATTGGTATCTCAGCAGGCCTAGTTACGGTATGTGATACCCTGCTAGGCCTAGATAACCTCAACTGACTAGCACCCGAAGTAAAAGGCAAAGTCCTAACAGGGTCTGGGTCCTGTTCCAGACTTACTCCAGAACATTAGGGATAAACTCCATACTTCTATCCCAAAACTCATCCGAATGAGTGACCGAACGCGAAGGGGACAACAAACCACTGGCACTTGTGTGTGTGTCACTTACCTCTTGCGTTGACAAAGTTGGTATTTTATCAGCCATTATTCAGATAAATTAAATAAATTATCCGAATAAAACAAATAAATAATACAAAATGATATTACCAAATAATATAACTATAATTTTTCTATTAAGAAACAACGTGGTTTAGCAAAAAACTTTTTCCTTCTTAAAAGCGTGCAGCATGAACCATGGAACCGGAAAAAAGATGAAGATTTATGGCGCGTATGCGTCAGGTGGGAGAGGTTGTCACAGGGGTATAGTTCTTTTTTCTGGCTGGTTTCCGGTTGAATAATGCAGCGAGTTGACTGATATCTAAATTTATGAAGGTGAGGTATTTAATGTAATACAATGAATAATCTTGGATTTGATTTAAACAGGCACATAAAGAATGTGACGCGCGGGTTTAACATGTTTGTGAGCGGTCAACTTCCTAACTTGGGACAGTGATGTTACAGCTCAAGATTAGAACAAACTGTAAACATAAGTTGTAAATGGCTCGACTCCTCAGATCGGCAAGATGCACAAACACACACACAAACACACACAAATAAAAGCTAGGATTTAACGCACCCGTTTCGAACAGACGAGGATGGGTATTTGAACCCCGCACAGCAAAATTGATGCCTATCAGCATGGGTCTTTCTACCGGACGGAGAATTCCAGGTGACCATATTTCTATATACAAAGGTCAAATTTAGGGTTGGAAAGCAAATACTGTAGACAGCAATCAAATACAACCAATGACTTACAGACTACTTTGGAAAAGCACAGACTGACAGTAGCGGGTAAAACATGTTTGCGAGCGCTAAACCCCTTAAACTGAGACAATGGTGTAACTGCACAACATAAGAACAAACTGTAAAAACCAGTTGAAAAAGGCTTGACTAATTAGATCGACCTAATGCACAAAAAAACCCATAGAAGTGTATTGGAATATATATTAAATTATGTTTTAACAAGTGAGTTAATGATTTGGTTTAGATACTGTTGTGATTCGAGCGCCAGTCATGAGTCTTATATGGACGAAACACGTATCGGGCATGCTTGATCATAAACATGGTATCTTTGATGGCTTTTTACACATCAATACCTAGGACATCAATTCCCTGTATTGATTAGAAACAACACACGTCCACCCACATTATTTCTCAGTTTGTTACATAGTGGAAAAAAAATCGACCACGGTATCTCGTACAACAGATTTATTCAAGGGAATCCTTTTCCAATATTAGATTCGACATAACATTAAAACACTAAGTTATCTTTCGGAATTATTCATAGACATAAATTTAAATTTAATACTTCAAACTTTCTAAAATTTTGGTCTCGAGTGTACCCGGTGATGATAAAATAAATCCAAATACAAGTGATCTACGCACGGAAATCATGTAGTTCGTTTTTACTTCCTTCTAGGTTAGTATGCTGCTGGTCAACTATCAGTACCCCAGAGTACCATTCGCATAGTAACCAGTGCTTCGGTTTTGACTTGATTTATGTGCTACATAACCAGTATCTATAAATTTCAAGTTTATAGGAATAATGTACTAGTAGTTGATATAAGAAAATAAGATTGTAACTCCTTCAGGTCTTTTGGTTTTAATATTCTCAAACGTATTACAAGTGTATATTTCGCATTCGAAACTTTTGATCTTGAGAGTACGTGATTAAGGTTATAATACGAGTATATGTTGTACGCACCGTAATCGTATCATGCGTCTTTTATTAACATTACAATTGGGTCAGTTTCGCTGCTGGTAAACTTTTTACATTACTATTGGTTCGATATCGCTGCTGGTGAACTTTTTACATTACTATTGGTTCGGTATCGCTGTTGGTGAACTTTTTCATTACTATTGGTTCGGTATAGCTGCTGGTGAACTTTTTCATTACTATTGGTTCGGTATAGCTGCTGGTGAACTTTTTATATTACTATTGGTTCTGTATCGCTGCTGGTGAACTTTTACATTATTATTATGTCGGTATCGGTGCTGGTGAACTTTTTACATTACTATTAGGTCGATATTGCTGATGGTGACCTTTTTATATTACATTTGGGTCATAATCGCTGCTGGTGAACTTTTTACATTACAACTGGGTCGGTATCGCTTCTGGGGAACTTTTTACATTAGTATTGGGTCGGTATCGCTGCTGGTGAACTTTTAATATTACAATTGTGTCATTATCGTTTCTGGTGATCTTTTTACATTACAGCTAGGTCGGAATCGCTTCTGGTGAACTATTTACATTACAATTGGATCGGTATCGCTGCTGTTGATTTTTACATTACAATTGGGTCGGTATCGCTGCTTGTGGACTATTCGTCAAGAAGGGCACCATAAGTGCTTTGGTATTGGCATGAATTATGAAATTTCTTAATTGGAGAATAAATACAAAGAAACAGTGACAAAGTGTGTATTTGTTAATCATAGTACATAGAGATAGATTCACAATGAAGTTTCAAACATTATGTAAATTAAATCTACAATTTTTCTAGAAAAAAAGGACAATTTTTTATCAAAAATATTTTCACTATACACAGTCCCAAAAGATGTCAGGCGCGGGATCCAGCCATTTTGAAAAGGGGTGTTTTGGTTCCAATCCCCGGAACAAAATTAAAAAAGGGGGGTTCCCAACCCACGGACCCCCTTCCCCTTGGATCCGCCAATGGATGTGCACTATACTCTCCATGGTGTCAGCGGAAAATGCACTAATTATATTTCTTGTAAATCCTCATTAGCATATAAGAATTTATGCAATTATTTAATAGACAAGATTAAACAGAAAAAAATACAGTTGTATGCATACTGGGAAAAACAGAGACGTCTTCAATTCATTTTTCCGTGACTTTACCGGACAGTCTATAAATATTTTGTAAACATATTTGCTTTGATTTTTTTTTACAATGCGCCTATCTTCGGTTTTAACTACATTTAAATGATGCATTGTATCTTTTGTTAAATTTTCATGTTTGTAAATTTCCGGCAATTGAGCTGGGAATTTTTTGTCTCGTGTTTGTATAAAATAAACCGATAAATATATTTACATGCTTATAGGATTACGTAAACAGATAGTTAGTTACTGTTGAACACTGGAAAAAGTAATTTAAAATGTGCATCAATGTTAATCATTATGATTAAGACAGAATGTTTGCGTTTTAATAGGTAGGGTCATTTTTCCTATAGCTTGAACGCAAAAAAAAAATATTTCGAAACATGATATCAAATAAAAACCACGCTCGATTTGCAGATTTCGGTTGAAAATATTGAAGAAAAAAAAACACATAGGCGCTTGGGTATATGCTACGGATTTTTTTTTTTTTTTTTGTTGTTGCTTAAAATATTAAATTTTCAATTTTATCACTACTGCACATGTCTCACCTAGTTTCGAGTGAATTTATCAACTCTGATACAACCCCTCAATTTACAATCCATACTAAAACTTTATTTTTTTTCATACACCCAAAAAATGCGTAACAAAATTAGTCAATTGCTAACATTGCATTTTTCGAATGTAATATTTCAATATTGATAAAAATGCAGCCAAGCGTATCACTGTTTACAAACAAAATTACGTGTATCAGAACAAGGAAGTTAGAAGATAGCACAAGGGATTAAATATTATTGTTTATCATTTATGACATACATTGATTGCATTTTTGCACCGTTAATTCAAGATTGATTTTAATCGGCTTACCCATCTTGTTTCTGCTGTTGGTGGCATGTTTATGTTGTCGACATGACAAGGAGCTAAAACTTCCACTGAGCTAAGTACCTGACCCCCTGAAAGCAAAGTAAGATATTTTTTTTGATAAACATATTTTAAAATTCATCCGATGGCGCAGTATGCAGTTATAATATAGACGTAATATAAATTGCAGGGCGCACAACGCATGTTTAAAGAGGTACGCTCAAATCATGTATGAAGCCAAATATATAAAATAAATCGTATGCACAATGTGATTATGCTAATTTCTTAAAACATATTTTTCTCGCCAGTTGTATTAACCATGTTAACATATGTCATACACTTATCCGGGAATTACTTTTATGCCGATAATTTACTCTTACGATATACTCTTATCCCGGAAAACGACTTTAGTGCGCGAACATTGTAGGGCAAAAATGTTATTCGTGACTTTAAAATTTCTTTTTTGTTGAACTTATATTGCTTATGATTAAGGTCTTTCCTTTTCCAAAAGGGAAATACCTTACTGTATTTCTTCTGATTATTATTGTTATTTTTCCTCCAAACTTTGACGAAGTTACCAGCCTTAACCGTAAGACATGTCGCTTTCGGATTCACACTTTGTATCGGTGTCATAAACACCTATCCGGAACTCACCGTGTGAGTCGTTAAATTTTGTCGGTCCGGAGTTATCTGCCGGAAACCTAAAAACCTTGTTATGGGATGAACACCGTAACCGTAAGAAGTAGAAAAAAAAACCGAACGGTATTTGTTCAGGACCAGAGCCTGGTTCTTTGTTACATTTGGATCGAAAAGATTCAATGACTCATTGGTTGGGTTATGTTCCTTTAAAAATTAACCGATGTCGGTTGGCCACTAAAACTCAGAAACCGTCGTAGCCACCTAAGATTTTCACTATTGATCATCAATTCATGTGACCCTGAAAATGCCCTAAGGTCAAATTTGGACGTTGACCTTGACCTTTCACCTTACACCTTGCTATGGGATAATCTCAGAAACCATTATACTCACAGAAGTCTTGAATAGTGGAAAATGTTTGGGTCATTAAGGCGCGACTTTGTTACATTTTGACCGAACAGATTTGACCTTGCCGTAAGGGGCATACCCCTCCCCCCCCTCCAACCACCACCGTTAACGGTTTCTGAAAAGACAAACTTAGCTTTTACTATTAAACCAAAGGTCCTAGACCCATGGGGTTTTTAGCAATGATATTGGGGACCAATGACCTTGACAAAGGTCAAGGTCATGTCCCAGATAGCAAATTATGTGTTTTTGACCTTATTTAAAGGGTTTTATGTGTGTTTAATGCTTTTCAATGCATTTTACATCTATTTATACATATGTTTTATATTTCGAAAAGGAAAGACCTCTCAATTGTTCACGAACAATTGACATTTTAATTTTTTCTGTTTACAGTTTTAATCTTATCGATAGTTTTTGGCCAAAACACAAAAATGAGTAAAAAAATATATCGTCATTTAAGGGCAATAACAACATTAGAAGACAACTGACCGATTTACAGATCTTGTCTTGCTGATCATTTTTGCTTGTTAAAATTTCTATTTATCTATTGTAGTTTAATTTTCAAAATAATAGACAAAAACTCAAAGAATTGGTAAACATTGTGATGTAAGGGCACTTACACATATAAAGAGTAGACCAACGATTTTAGCTTTATCAACTTATTTGTTGATCTTGCCTTGTGGATCACATTTGCTCTCTAAAATTCTCTATATCTATTATAGTTTTAAAATTATAGGCAAAAACGCAAAAATGGTAAAATCGTCATTCAAGGGCGATAACTCCTTTATGGAGCCAACTGACGATTTTTGCAATATTGACTTACTTGTAGATCTTGTCTTACTGATCATTTTTACATTTAAAGTTTCTATATATCTATCATAGTTTTCAAGATAATAGGCAAAAACGCAAAAAATAAAGAAAATTAACATCGTCATTAAAGGGCAATTACTCCAATAAAGAGCCGACTGAGGATTTCTGCCATGTTGACTATTTTGTAGATCTTGTCTTGGTATTCATTTTTGCAAATGAAGTTTATATCTATCTATTATAATTTTTGAAATGATAGGCAAAAATGATAAAAAATATAATTGGTAAAACCGTCATTTAAGAGCAATGACTCCTACAAGTTTGGCAATTATGAGGTAAATTGAAAGAAGATAGATCTCATCATTCTGAACTGTTTTGCCCTCTCAAATTTTCTGTATCTATAGTGGTTTTCAAGATAATATACAAAACTTGCATTTTACTCCTATGTTCTATTTTTAGCCATGTTGGCCATGTTGGTTGGCAGGCGGGGTCATTGGACACATTTTTAAAAACAAGATATCCCAATGATGATTGTGGTCAAGTTCGGTTTTTGGCCCAGTAGTTTCAGAAGAGATGATCCTTATAAAAGTTAACAACTAAAACGGACGACAGACCACGACGACAGACGCCAAGTGATGGGAAAAACTTACAATGGCACTTTGGGCCAGGTGATCTAATAAAATGGAATAAGCCGAATAACTAAATCATCTAAAACTGGCTTACGGAGTTCCTTCGTTTACAATTAGCAAATTACCAAAATCAGTTTGATTATAAAATGCATCATTGGATCGAAACTAGTTAAATCCATTATCATTGAAAGCGGAGAAGCAACATACCGAAAATAGCACAAAAAAAAACCTAAAAAAAAAACCACACACACCACAATCGACTTGTAGATCGAGAGAGAGGACAACCTTAGAAGTTGAAAAGTAAATATATCTTAATTGTTTTAGAGCAACTAAACGTTTAACTTTGTGACATTCAAGCTCAGTTGACATAAACACAGCTAATGTTTTTACCTTTATTTCACGCCATAAAGGTTGTTGGATTTCATTTGTTCACACGATTTCTGAGTGTGACTGTCACAATAGAGAAGTTAACTACTATATACGCTTATTTTTCTGTTGACAGGAATCATGCTGTCGTCAATATTTTGCTGTTGGTTGTTTTAATCCGGAAGATAGACTGTGGTAAGTTTTTCTTGTATCTTCAAGTATAATTGAGAGTGTAAAATTGTGTATAAGATACCCAATTATTTTCACAATTACTGATGTTTTCTTGACCAAAAAATACTCTACCTGGGTTTGAGGGTGAACTTTTGACATGGAGATTATCCTTTTTATTCAATATCACACAAAACTGTAAGAAACCTGAGACACCACCAATTTGTTTAACCCAATATTTTGGTGGAGAGAGAGAGAGAGTGAGAGAGAGAGAGAAAGGTCTTAACCGGGAGCACTGAATTTAGAGTAAAACAATTCTGAAATCTAGAGTGAACCAGGAAACATTTAATCAAATGAAAAGTTTTAATCTGGTAAAAACTGAATCGGGCATAAATTGAATCAGGCATCAGATGGGATTACAAGTGCAGTATCTTTGGAATATGTTTTATTTTACTCACATTTTCACCATTGTCCTATTGTCGTTGCACATTTATTGCATATTTACTTGTCTTGATTTAAATATTAAATTTTAATAGCCCATTGAATAAAAATAAAAATGTACCATAGTAAAAAAGTCCTGAATAAGGTTATGTTTCTTTCCGTTGAAGGTGCGTTATGCTACAGCTTAGAAATTAAGCCGACTCCGTTGTTTGGAGAAGATGTAAACATAACAGCAAATGTATCAGAAGTTACACATGATATAGGACGTCGTTGGACTAGGAGTAACTTAAATACTGAACATCAAAGTTTGATGTATGACGGGTTACATGTTGACAGCGACTTCGAAAATAAACTCACCGAGGTGATAGGATCAGATGCGTACACTCTCGTCATACACAACCTGACAGATACAGATGTTAACAAGACGTACAAATTGTTCTATGGATTTGATACGTGCGAAGTGAATCTTACTTTTGTACATGTGCTGCATGTACTTACCAATAATGGTAAATAATTATTATTTACTCCATTAATACTAAATTGGACATCTTAGTCAAACGTCCTAACGACATTTGATGAAACATCATTTCAGGAAACCTTGATGGTCCGTGTAACACTTATCAATTCAAAATTTAAAAAAGTTTTCAAGTTTTAGATTTTTGGAATTTTGATCAAAGTTTTAAAATATCAGAATTCCAAATTTTCATCAAATAATTAAAATTTAAAAATTCTAAATATCGTTTTTAAATTTGATGCTTTAGATATTTAATCAAACTTTAAAAGTTCTAAACTTAACGGGCAGTTTTGATTATTTCGCTTTTTGAAAGTTTGATTTTTAAAAATTTTGATCAAGATATCAAAAATATAAAACGGGCGAAAACAGGGGTACCTGTAAAGTGCGAAATGGAATAAAAGCGGAACGAAACGAAACAAAATGAACAGAAACGAAAATGAAATGAAATGAACAGTTACTATTATTTAAAAGTTAATGTATAAAATAAAAACAGATGCAGACAGTTGTAAGCAGTGAAAAATTGGATAACAAAATAAATATTTCTCAAAAGCGGAGAATTCATTTTAAAACAAGAAACACGGCTCTGATTATGATCATTCTTAGTTAGGAATAAAAAGCACGAAATATATCAAATCATTCTTAATTGCAAAATAAATAATTTAAAGAAGAAGTCGTTTTTTTTTAAAACAAATGGGACATCAATTGCGATAACAGTATCCTGAAATTTTTAAGCTTTTGCATCTATTGAGAAAAAAAAATTAATTTTAAACCTATTCAAACCTGCATCAAACAAGTTGATTTACGGTTTAAAAAATCTCTAACATAAGCTTAGCGTGTCAGATGAATAATTCAGAACTATTTGGTTTCCCCAGCGCCCATCATTTAGAAGTAACAGTGAATACTGACCAACTCGCAGTAGGCCAAATAGTATGGTAGGGTTGAGTATGTATATATTTTCTACTGAACTTTAAGCAATAAATTGGCTCAATACATGTGTATTCTCTCAAATTTGATTTCAATTTTTTTTGTTTTGCTTTACGACTTCTTACTATCTGCAATCATGTCGGCAGATGAAATCATTGAATGTACATTTTGAACGATCATCTTTAACCTTTTATCAACTATTTCGGTTGTTATAAATTGTTGGCCTTCAAATATTCGGCTTTGAGCGTTCCTGATGAAGGTAGATTCAGAAAAGCGCTTCGGACGCATGCAATTTTAACGTTTTGTTATCATTTTTATCGATTGCAAGTCAATTAAGATTGAGTCGAGTGCACCCGCACGAGCGGGTTCGAACTCACAACCTCAGTGTTGACTGGCTAGTGATTACAGTAGTAACTACTTAGACCACTCGGCCACCGAGGCCCCGGATAGACTCTTGAATTTTGAAGAGTTGAAATAGGATGAACGGATTATATAAACCCAAAGGCAAATATAATACAAGCCCAAACGAAAAAAATATAAACAAGTCTAAATTGAAAACAACGTTAAACCTATGATTGCGTTTGATAAAAACATAGTATATAGAGATAGATCCGCAATGAAGTTTCAAACATTATATAAATTAAATCTACAATTTTTCTAGAAAAAAAAAGAACAATTTTTTATCAAAATATTTTTACTATACACAATCCCAAAAGATGCCAGGCGCGGATCCAGCCATTTTGAAAAGGGGTGTTGGTTCCAACCCCCGGAACAAAATTAAAAAAGGGGGGTTCCAACCCCGGACCCCCCTGGATCCGCCAATGGATGTGCACTATACTCTCCATAGTGTTAGCGGAAAATGCACTAATTATGTTTCTTGTAAATCCTCATTAACATAGATGAATTTATATGCAATTATTTAAAAGACAAGATTAAACAGAAAAATTTACAGTTGTATGCGGAGACGTCTTCAATTCATTTTTTCGTGACTTTACCGGACAGTCTATAAATATTTTGTAAACATATTTGCTTTTACCATCTTCGGTTTAAACTACATTTAAATGATGCATTCTATATCTTTCGTTAAATTTTCATGTTTGTAAATTTCCGGCAATTGAGCTGGGAATTTTCTGTCTCGTGATTGTAATATAAACCGATAAATATATTTACATGCTTATAGGATTACGTAAACAGATGGTTAGTTACTGTTGAACACTGGAAAAAGTAATTTAAAATGTGCATCAATGTTAATCATTATGATTAAGACAGAATTTTTGCGACTTAATAGGTAGGGTCATTTTTCCAATAGCTTGAACGCAAAAAAAAAAAACCATTTCGAAACATGATATCACATAAAAACCACGCTTGATTTGCAGATTTCGGTTGAAAATATTGAAGAAAAAAAAAACATAGGCGCCTGGGTATATGCTACGGATTTTTTTTTTTTTTGTTGCTTAAAATATTCATTTTTTTTTTCTATGTTTATACCACATATCTATAACTACTGCGCATGTCTCACCTAGTTTAGAGTGAATTTATCAACTCTGATACAACCCCTCAATTTACTATCCATACTAAAACATTTTTTTTTTCATATACCCCAAAAATGCGTAACAAAATTAGTTAAGTGCTAACATTGCATTTTTCGAATGTAATATTTCAATTTTGATAAAAATGCAGCCAAGCGTATCACTGTTTACAAACAAAATTACTTGTATCAAAACAACATGAACAAGGAAGTTAGATGATAGCACAACATGCACAAGGGATTAAATATTATTGTTTATCATTTATGACATACATTGAATGCATTTTTGCACCGTTAATTCAAGATTGCTTTTAATTGGCTTACTCAGCTTGTTTCTGCTGTTGGTGGCATGTTTATGTTGTCAACACGACAAGGAGCTAAAATTTCACTGAGCTAGGTACCTGACCCCCGAAAGCCAAGTAAGATATTTTATTTGATAAACATATTTTAAAATTCATCCGATGGCGCTGTATGCAGTTATAATATAGACGTAATATAAGTTGCAGGGCGCACAACGCATGTTAAAACAGGTATGTCAGTTAACTGCTATTAGTCTGTTGTTATTTATGTATTATTGTCATTTTGTTTATTTTCTTTGGTTACATCTTCTGACATCAGACTCGGACTTCTCTTGAACTGAATTTTAATGTGCGTATTGTTATGCGTTTACTTTTCTACATTGGCTAGAGGTATAGGGGAGGTTGAGATCTCATAAACATGTTTAACCCGCCGCATTTTGCGCCTGTCCCAAGTCAGGAGCCTCTAGCCTTTGTTAGTCTTGTATTATTTTTAATTTTAGTTTCTTGTGTACAATTTGGAGTTTAGTATGGCGTTCATTATCACTGAACTAGTATATATATTTGTTTAGGGGCCAGCTGAAGGACGCCTCCGGGTGCGGGAATTTCTCGCTGCATCGAAGACCTGTTGGTGACCTTCTGCTGTTGTCTGTTTTATGGTCGGGTTGTTGTCTCTTTGACACATTCCCCATTTCCATTCTCAGTTTTATTTTTACGCTCAAATCATGTATGAAGCCAAATATGCAAAATAAATCTTATGCACAATGTCATTATGCTAATTCCTTAAACATATTTTTCTCGCCAGTTGTATTAACCATGTTAACGTACGAAACCGACTTTAGTGCGCGAACATTATAGACAAAAATGTTATTCGTGACTTTAAAATTTCTTTTTTGTTGAACATTATACTGCTATGATTAAGGTCTTTCCTTTTCCAAAAGGGAAATACCTTACTTATTTCTTCTGATTATTATTATTCTTTTTCCGCCAAACTTTGACGAAGTTACCACCCTTAACCGTTAGACATGTCGCTTCCATGTTCACACTTTGTATCGGTGTCACAAATACCTATCCGGAACTCACTCTGTGAGTCGTAAAATTTTTCCGGTCCGGAGTTATCTGCCCAAGACCTATAACCTTGTTATGGGATGAACACCGAAACCGTAAGAGGTAGAAAAAAACCGAAAGGTGGAATTTGTTCAGGACCAGACCCTGGTTTTTCGTTACATTTTGATCGAAATGATTCAACGACTCATTGGTTGGGTTCTGCCCCTTTATAAAATTAACCGATGTCGATTGGCCACTAAAACTCAGAAACCGTAAGTCGTAGTCACCTATGATTTTCACTAATGATCATCAATTCATGTGACCTTGAAAATGCCCTAAGGTCAAATTTGGACGTTGACCTTGAACTTTGACCTTACACCTTGTTATGGGATAATCTCAGAAACTATTATACTTTCAGAAGTCTTGAATAGTGGAAAATGTTTGGGTCATTAAGGTGCAACTTTGTTACATTTGACCGAAGAGATTTGACCTTGCCTTGAGGGGAATAACCTCCGTTAACGGTTTCTGAAAAGACAAAATTAGCTTTAACTATTAATCCAAAGGCTCTTGACGCATGGGGTCTATAGCAATGATATTGGGGACCAATGACCTTGACAAAGGTCACAAGGTTAAAGGTCAAGGTCATGTCCCAGATAGCGAATTATGTGTTTTTGACCTTAAAAAGGAAAAGGAAAGACCTCTCAATTGTTCGTGAACAATTGACATTTTAATTTTCTCTGTTTATAGTTTTATCGATCGTTTTTGGCCAAAACACAAAAATGAGTAAAAAATATATCGTCATTTAAGGGCAAAAACAACATTAGAAGACAACTGACCGATTTACAGATCCTGTCTTGCTGATCATTTTTGATTGTCAACAATTTCTATCTATCTATTATAGTTTAATTTTTAAGATAATAGACAAAAACTCAATAAGAATTGGTAAACATTGTGATGTTTTAAAGCTTTTTTTACGCTGACCTTGACCTTTGACCTTACTATTTGTTTTGGGATATTCCAGAAACCCTTATACATACAGGAATCGTCAATAGTGAAAAAATGTTTGGGTCATCAAGGCGCAACTTTGGTACATTTTGACCGAAGAGATTTGACCTATCCGTGAGGGGCATAATCCCCGTTAACGGTTTCTGAGACATAATTAGCTTTAACTCCTATACTAAGGTTCCTAGACCCATGGTGTCTTCAGCAAGGACACCGGGGACCAATGACCTTGACAAAGGTCATAAGGTCAAAGGTCAAGGTCAAGACCTAGATCACGAATTGTGTATTTTTTATACAATATTATATGGGTTTTATGTGTGTTTAATGCTTTTCAATGCTTTTTACATCTATTTATACATATATTTTACATTTCGAAAAGGAAAGACTTTGGCCAATTTGACATTGTTCGTGAACAATCGACATTTTACTTTTCTCTGTTTACAGTTTTAATCTTATCGATCGTTTTTGGCCAAAACACAAAAATGAGTAAAAAAAATATATCGTCAACAACATCAGAAGACAACTGACCGATTTACAGATCTTGTCTTGCTGATCATTTTTGCTTGTAAACATTTCTATCTATATATTATAGTTTAATTTTCAAGATAATAGACAAAACTCAAAGAATTGGTAAACATTGTGATGTAAGGGCACTTAAACATATAAAGAGTAGACCAACGATTTTAGCTTTAACAACTTATTTGTTGATCTTGCCTTGTGGATCACATTTGCTCTCTAAAATTCTCTCTATCTATTATAGTTTCAAAATAATAGGCAAAACGCAAAAAATCGTAAAAATCGTCATTCAAGGGCGATAACTCCTTAAGGAGTCAACTGACGATTTCTGCAATATTGACTTATTTGTAGATCTTGTCTAACTGATCATTTTTACATTTAAGTTTCTACATATCTATCATAGTTTTCAAGATAATAGGCAAAAACGCAAAAAATGAAGAAAATTACTATCGTCATTAAAGGGCAATTACTCAAATAAAGAGCCGATTGAGGATTTCTGCCATGTTGACTATTTTGTAGATCTTGTTTTGGTATTCATTTTTGCAAATGAAGTTTATATCTATCTATTATAATTTTCGAAATGATAGGCAAAAATGATAAAAAATATAATTGGTAAAATCCGTCATTTAAGGGCAATTAATCCTACAAGTTTGGCAGTTATGGGGTAAATTGAAAGAAGATAGATCTCATCATTGTTTTGCCCTCTCAGATTTTCTGTATCTATAGTGGTTTTCAAGTAATATACAAAATTTGCATTTTACTCCTATGTTCTATTTTTAGCCATGTTGGCCATGTTGGTTGGCAGGCGGGGTCATTGGACACATTTTTAAAACTAGATATCCCAATGATGATTGTGGTCAAGTTTGGTTTTTGGCCCAGTAGTTTCAGAGGAGATGATCCTTATAAAAGTTAACAAAATTAAACGGACGACAGACCACGACGACAGACGAAGGACGCCAAGTGATGGGAAAAACTTACACGGGCACTTCGGGCCAGGTGATCCAATAAAATGGAATAAGCCGAATAACTTAATCATCTAAAACTGGCTTACGAAGTTCCTTCGTTTACAATTAGCAAATTAACAAAATCAGTTTGATTATAAAATGCATCATTGGGTCGAAACTAGTTAGATCCTTTATCATTGAAAGCAGAGGAGCAACAAACCGAAAATAGCACAAATAAAAAATCACACACACCACAATCGACTTGTACATCGAGAGATAGGACAATCTTAGAAGTTGAAAAGTAAATATAACTATAAAATTTAATTTTTTTTTAGAGCAACTAAACGTTTAACTTTGTGACAATCAAGCTCAATTGACATAAACAGAGCTAATACTTTACCCTTATTTCACGCCATAAAGGTTGTTGGATTTCATTTGTTCACACGATTTCTGAAAATGGTAAATGTGTGACAGTCACAATAGAGAAAGTTTACTACTGTAAACGCTTATTTTTCTGTTGACAGGAATCATGCTGTCGTCAATATTTTGCTGTTGGTTGTTTTAATCCGGAAGATGGACTGTGGTAAGTTTTTCTTGTATCTTCAAGTATAATTGAGAGAGTGTAAAATTGTGTGTATAAGATAGCCAATTATTTTCACAATTACTGATGTTTTCTTGACTAAAATTACTCTAACTGAGAGAGAGAGAGAGAGAGAGAGAGGATTTTTCATTCCCTATTGTTAATTTTCCTTTTTTAGACGGCGATGTTCCTTTGGCTCCATCATACGGTGTTTATATATCCCAACTCGTTCGTTATGCCCGTGTGTGTAGTGATGTCATAGATTTTAACGAACGCCATCAATGTATCACTGGTAAATTATTAAGTCAGGGATTTCGTTACCATAAATCACTTAAAACATTTACTAAGTTCTTTCATAGATACAAAGATTTGATTAGTAAATTTGGCTGTACCTGTAGAAAACTTATTAAAATGGTATTTCACATCCTAAATTTTACGGTAATATTGTCCTAAAAGCGCGGAAATCACTATGTGATCCGTGTAAACTTATCGAACCTTTAAACAAACTTATTAGTAAAGGTTATCTTATTAATGTTGTAATAAGATCTTTGAATATTGTTTTCATTGACACTAACATCGATTTTGTCATCAACAAATTAAAACATAACTAAATTTGTATTCTTTTCGAATGGTTTTTTGGGATGTATATATACACATCCACGTTTATTTTCTATTTAGAAATTGTTTTAATTATACATAACACCATACTTATTTATTATAAGGTTAAATCCTAACTATATTGTTTTAATTATACATAACATCATACTTATTTATTATAAGGTTAAATCCTAACTATCCTACTGCCTGTCGTTACTTTTATTTTGGCATTGCACATGTCATGTCTTCTTTGACTGTCCATGGCGTTAAAACACTTAATCCCTACCTGGGATGTGTTTAAATTGATTGAAGTCTATGATGCATGATTTTTTATTATTAACTGTTTTTGGCTTTTAACTATCTTTCAAAAACTGCGAGTACTCCCAAATCGTACTTTCGTGTTAATTTGACCTGTTGACACAATTTGTAATTCATTTCTGTTATTCAATGTTTACTTATTTTGTATTATATCTCGTCTTACTATTTTTAATATGTACCACCTTTGATAAGTATTTAGTATGACGAAAAAAATTTCACTTCTGTACGGCGAAAGTGAGAAAAGCAATCGAGTTGATATGACCAATGATAATCTGTTTATCACTATTTTACCTGTGACGACCTTGTTAATTTCACTGACAACGGGCACGTGCATCCTTAGTTTCTAGCGATAATTAAATTTACCTGTGTACGTTACTTTAAAATAACGCCATTTTGTGCTAGAATAAAGTTGTCTTTTTGACATTGAAACATCTTTTTTATTTATATTGTGTCATAGATCAAACTTATTCGTTCAGTGTATATTTACATGTTTTTTGTGTATTGTCTTTTTGATCGAGTTAAGCCATTTCAATTGATATTTTATTGTGTGTCTTTTTATGTTGTAATGTTATACCACTGTTTCAGGTTAGGGTGAAGGTTGGCGCCTGTTAAAACGTTTAATCCGCTGCATTTTTATGCACCTGTCCTAAGTCAGGAGCCTGTTTTTCATTGGTTGTCGTTTGTTGGTGTAGTTCATAAGTGTTTCTCGTTTTTATATAGATTAGACCGTTGGTTTCTGTTTGAATTGTTTTACACTAGTCTTTTTGGGGCTCTTTATAGCTTGCTGTTCGGTGTGAGCCACGGCTCCGTGTTTAAGGCCGTACTTTGACCTATAATTGTTTACTTTTTACACATTGTGACATGGATGGATAGTTGTCTCATTGGCACTCATACCACATCTTCTTATTTACATTGAATAAAAATAAAAATGTACCATAGTATATAAAAGGATATGTTTCATTCCATTGAAGGTGCGTTATGCTACAGCTTAGAAATTAAGCCGACTCCGTTGTTTGGAGGAGATGTGAACATAACAGCAAATGTATCAGAAGTAACACATGCTATAGGACGTCGTTGGACTAGGTGTGACTTTAATACTGAATGTCAACATGAATATCAATTGATGTATGACGGGTTACATGTCGACAGCGACTTCAAAGATAAATTCACCGAGCTGATTGGAACAGATGTGTTCACTTTCACCATACACAATCTGACAGATACAGATGTTAACAAGACGTACAAATTGTTTTATGGATTTGATACGTGCGAAGTGACTCTTACATTTGCACATGTACATGTACTTACCAATAATGGTAAATAATTATATTTTACTCCATTAATAATAAAATGGACATCTCAGTCAAACGTCCTAACGATTGAAAATAGATACACATTTGATGAAACATCATTTCATGGAAACCTTGATTTGGTCTAAATACATGCATATTACATTTTATGTTTTTATATTAAGAAAAATGGTCGAGATAGTAATGTAACATTCAAACGGCAAACATAGCAAAATGATGCAAAGTTTTCAGTTATTTATTATAACGTTTTTTCATCTATTAAATAATAAGGATGATAAAATGTGTCTTTGATTATAGAATGGACAAATAATAATAAAAAAACATCATTATGTTTTCAGTCTTTTCTATAACTATAGAAATGCAACAATTTACGACAAATTTATTCAATTTCATTTCCAGACCAGTCTGCTGAAAGTAATAGACCATCAAAGGTTACAATGATTGCTGGTATCATAGCAATTGGGACCGTTTTGGGCTTCTTGGCATTGCTTGTGTTCGTGAAGATCTGTAGAAGAAAACGCCAGGTGGACCAAAGAAGAATGTTGAGCAAGATAGAAGGTAATTGGCATTTTCTTAATCATTGCATTTTATTGAGATTTAATTGAAGAATTAATTGAAAACGAAAACCAATAAAACGAATTTAACTCCAACATTTATAGTGCCTTTACCGATTCTTGGTGTCCAAGCTAAGACGCTTTCGCACATTTTACCATGATGGGTAGTTAGTATAGTATAATTTAGTGACATTCCCTAATATATTTTTAAATGAAATCAAAATGCCATTTTGATACAGATGATTATAATGTACACTAAAGTGTGTCAAAAGAATAGGGAGATGTGGTGATTGCAAATGATAGAACTATCAACCAAAGAACAAAACCCCACGCGAGAATGATTATTTATATATCACCTTACGGGTGTCAACAAAGGACACATACCCATTTCATGTCTAAAGGCAAATGGTAAAGCAAACATAAAATAATTCCCTATTATCTTGGTTATCCAATGATGAAAAAAAAAAAATGTTGGATAGCGTTTATTTGTGAAAATGAAGAATTAGTCAATCAATGGTTAAACCTCAAAATCTGATAGGTGCAACTACCAAAGAATAAAATAAACCAAACAATAATTGATAAAAGTCAAAATGACAGTTGAATATTTTGATTTAAAATAATTGTTCTTTACTTGTGCACAGGGATGTTTTCCAATGTTTGTCGTACAACCAGGGGCTCTTTTCACAAAATATCTTACGACTGAAACTGATTGTTAGCTTGAAATGTTCATGACTTGCATGTAATTTTTCTCGTAAGAATATCTGTGAAATGAGTCGCTTGTCATTTAACTTATGAACCAGATTCTATAGTTTGATCCATTTTCTGGATTGATCTATATAGGTTTTATAAAAAAAAATAGTTTGAAAGTCAAAGATGCAAAAAGATATGAGACCAAATTTTATAATTTAAAAGCATGAAAGTGAAATTTATATTTTTCGAGAATGTTGGAATCTAAGTTTTGAATTTGTAAAAATACAAAATAATCTGTCCTTTCAGATTTAATCAAAATGTGTGCAATAAATTATAATGTTTTTCATTTTCTATATCAAGATCCACATAATGAGGATTTAGCTGTACATGAACAAATAATGGTATAACAGAAACGTAACATCAACTAATTTTCGTCGTCATGACCAGTTTGTAAGAAGACCACAAAGTTTTCAAGTAAAACCCTTAAGACATGATGATGTCTATTTTGTGACATAAATGTGCAACAATGTTATATTAAAAAAAAATGTGTGTAAATCAATACATTATGTAGAATAGCTATGAATTTCCAGTGCCTTATTTTTGACTGGAATTTTACTGATTTTGAATATGCAATAGAACTACATAAAAGAGTAAGACAATCAATATATTCGTCTTTTTACTTTGTTACTGCTTTATAAAGATTGGGTTTGCTCATCATTTTTAAAAACGTTAAACCATACATGATGTTGTTTATACATCATTGACTTTTAACTGGAAGAGATAAGATCAAAATTTAATGGGTATGATATATGTTAGGCATAATTTTTATGTATTTATTTATTAGAATGTATTTTTTTCAAGATGAACGCATTTTATTATTTATCTTTTATTTATTTGACTAACAAACTGAATCATAAAACCATAAAACGAACGATATTCCTTATTAGAGCAAATTTTACGTCAGACGAAGTCCTTAAATCTACAGTAGTAAAATTAATTTCATTGGTTTATAGGACATGAGCTTTTGGTTACGTCCTAAAAGCTCATAAAAAATGAAAAATCCTGACCATTTCAGGTTAAAAGAAGAACAAGAACCATTTCAGACTTTCTGTAGTTCATGCTCTGAATGTTCAAATGACAGTCTTTTTTTTATAGATTCAACATGTCACAAATAAGTTCTAAAAATAAGAAATGAGTAGTCTCCTGATGTCTTAGAATACCAAAGTCATGTTCAAATTTACCCTTGAAATAAGAAAAAAAAACTATTCAAAAATGAATAAAAGGAGATGATGGGTGCAAAACATTTACAGATTTTATTTATTTTGAGTATTTAAAATCATATTTGATTTTCCTTCTATTTCTAACCTTGTATCAATCAATCAATCAATCAATCAATCAATCAATCAATCAGCCATATGTCTCCTATTTCGTAATGACAAGGTTATTTCCACATCAATGACATAGGTCATCAACTATTTTAGTATCTTGAGAATTGTTCATGTAATTAGTTTGTGTGCTTTTGTGAACATTTAAAATAGTGCTTCTGTCGTTTTACATCTAAATTTCCTAAATAGATATAAGAAGATGTGGTATGAGTGCCAATGAGACAACTCTCCATCCAAGTCACAATTTGTAAAAGTAAACCATTATAGGTCAAAGTACGGCCTTCAACACGGAGCCTTGGCTCACACCGAACAACAAGCTATAAAGGGCCCAAAATGACTAGTGTAAAACCATTCAAACAGGAAAACCAACGGTCTAATCTATATAAAAACGAGAAACGAGAAACACTTATGAACCACATCAACAAACGACAACGGTTAAGCGGCCCTTTTTCAATAATAATAGATTTGATATAAATGTGTATTGAAATTTTAATAAATTTTAAAATGATAGTCGTGACAGATCAACTGTCCATTATATTGATTCCTATTGCTAACCTTGAAAACACTCAAAATTTACAAATTAATTAACACAAAAACAACTTGTCTATCAGCTCCGGGCAATATCCAAAGTAAACATATTACATGTCGACAGCGACTTCAAAGATAAATTCACCGAGCTGATTGGAACAGATGTGTTCACTTTCACCATACACAATCTGACAGATACAGATGTTAACAAGACGTACAAATTGTTTTATGGATTTGATACGTGCGAAGTGACTCTTACATTTGCACATGTACATGTACTTACCAATAATGGTAAATAATTATATTTTACTCCATTAATAATAAATGGACATCTCAGTCAAACGTCCTAACGATTGAAAATAGATACACATTTGATGAAACATCATTTCATGGAAACCTTGATTTGGTCTAAATACATGCATATTACATTTTATGTTTTTATATTAAGAAAATGGTCGAGATAGTAATGCAACAGTCAAACGACAAACTTAGCAAAATGATGCAAAGTTTTGAGTTATTTATTGTAACGTTTTTTTTATTAATTAAATAATAAGGATGATAAAAATGTGTCTTTGATTATACAATGGACAAATAATAATAAAAAAAAAATCATTATGTTTACAATCTTTTCTATAACAATAGAAATGCAACAATTTACGACAATTTGATTCAAATTCAGTTCCAGACCAGTCTGCTGAAAGTAATAGACCATCAAAGGTTACAATGATTGCTGGTATCATAGCAATTGGGACCGTTTTGGGCTTCTTGGTATTGCTTGTGTTCGTGAAGATCTGTAGAAGAAAACGCCAGGTGGACCAAAGAAGAATGTTGAACAAGATAGAAGGTAATTGGTATTTTCTTAGTCATTGCATTTTACTGAGATTTAATGGAATAATTAATTAAAAACGAAAACCAAAAAAAACGAATTTAACTCCAACATTTATAGTGCCTTTACCGATTCTTGGTGTCCAAACTAAGACGCTTTCGCACATTTTACCATGATGGGTAGTTAGTATAGTATAATTTAGTGACATTCCCTAATATATTTTTAAATGAAATCAAAATGCCATTTTGATACAGATGATTATAATGTACACTAAAGTGTGTCAAAAGAATAGGGAGATGTGGTGATTGCAAATGATAGAACTATCAACCAAAGAACCAAACCGCAAGAGTGATTATTTATATGTCACCTTACGGCTGTCAACAAAGGACACATACCCATTTTTAATGTCTAAAGGCAAATGGTAAATCAAACATACAATAATTCCCTATTATCTTGGTTATCCAATGATGAAAAAAAAAAAATAATGTTGGATAGTGCTTCTTTGGGAAAATGAAGAATTAGTCAGTCAATGGTTAAACCTCCAAATCTGAAAGGTACAACTACCAAAGAATAAAATAAACCAAACAATAATTGATAAAAGTCAAAATGACAGTTGAATATTTTGACCTAAAATAATTGTTCTTTACTTGTGCACAGGGATGTTTTCCAATGTTTATCGTACAACCAGGGGCTCTTTTCACAAAATAGCTTACGACTGAAACTGATTGTTAGCTATACTGAAATGTTCATGAATTACATGTATTTTTTCTCGTAAGAATTTCTATGAAGTGAGTCGCTTGTCATTTAACTTATGAATCAGATTCTATAGTTTGATCCATTTTCTGGATTGATCTATATAGGTGATATAAAAAAAAATAGTTTGAAAGTCAAAGATGCAAAAAAATATGAGGGCAAATTTTATAATTCAAAAGCATGAAAGTAGAATTTGTATTTTTCGAGAAAGTTGGAATCTAAGTTTTGAATTTGTAAAAATACAAAATAATCTGTCCTTTCAGATTTAATCAAAATGTGTGCAATAAATTATATTGTTTTTCATTTTCTATATCAAGATCCACATAATGAGGATTTAGCTGTACATGAACAAATAATGGTATAACAGAAACGTAACATCAACTAATTTTCGTCGTCATGACCAGTTTGTAAGAAGACCACAAAGTTTTCAAGTAAAACCCTTAAGACATGATGATGTCTATTTTGTGACATAAATGTGCAACAATGTTATATTAAAAAAAATGTGTGTAAATCAATACATTATGTAGAATAGCTATGAATTTCCAGTGCCTTATTTTGACTGGAATTTTACTGATTTTGAATATGCAATAGAACTACAAGAGTAAGACAATCAATATATTCGTCTTTTACTTTGTTACTGCTTTATAAAGATTGGGTTTGCTCATCATTTTAAAAACGTTAAACCATACATGATGTTGTTTATACATCATTGACTTTTAACTGGAAGAGATAAGATCAAAATTTAATGGGTATGATATATGTTAGGCATAATTTTATGTATTTATTTATTAGAATGTATTTTTTCAAGATGAACGCATTTTATTATTTATCTTTTATTTATTTGACTAACAAACTGAATCATAAAACCATAAAACGAACGATATTCCTTATTAGAGCAAATTTTACGTCAGACGAAGTCCTTAAATCTACAGTAGTAAAATTAATTTCATTAGTTTTTGGACATGAGCTTTTGGTTACGTCCTAAAAGCTCATAAAAAAAAAAATGAAAAATCCTGACCATTTCAGGTTAAAAGAAGAACAAGAACCATTTCAGACTTTCTGTAGTTCATGCTCTGAATGTTCAAATGACAGTCTTTTTTTTATAGATTCAACATGTCACAAATAAGTTCTAAAAATAAGAAATGAGTAGTCTCCTGATGTCTTAGAATACCAAAGTCATGTTCAAATTTATCCTTGAAATAAGAAAAAAACTATTCAAAAATGAATAAAAGGAGATGATGGGTGCAAAACCTTTACAGATTTTATTTATTTGGAGTATTTAAAATCATATTTGATTTTCCTTCTATTTCTAACCTGTATCAATCAATCAATCAATCAATCAATCAATCAATCAATCAATAATCAATCAATCAATCGATCAGCCATATGTCTCCTATTTCGTAATGACAAGGTTATTTCCACATCAATGACATAGGTCATCAACTATTTTAGTATCTTGAGAATTGTTCATGTAATTTGTTTGTATGCTTTTGTGAACATTTAAAATAGTGCTTCTGTCGTTTTACATCTAAATTTCCTAAATAGATATAAGAAGATGTGGTATGAGTGCCAATGAGACAACTCTCCATCCAAGTCACAATTTGTAAAAGTAAACCATTATAGGTCAAAGTACGGCCTTCAACACGGAGCCTTGGCTCACACCGAACAGCAAGCTATAAAGGGCCCCAAAATGACTAGTGTAAAACCATTCAAACAGGAAAACCAACGGTCTAATCTATATAAAAACGAGAAACGAGAAACACTTATGAACCACATCAACAAACGACAACGGTTAAGCGGCCCTTTTTCAATAATAATAGATTTGATATAAATGTGTATTGAAATTTTAATAAATTTTAAAATGATAGTCGTGACAGATCAACTGTCCATTATATTGATTCCTATTGCTAACCTTGAAAACACTCAAAATTTACAAATTAATTAACACAAAAACAACTTGTCTATCAGCTCCGGGCAATATCCAAAGTAAACATAATTAGCGTACATGTATTTTGAACAGTTGTAAGCTGATTACATTTTACGAATTACTTCATTATTTTACTGTAACTATTTACCTACATGTAAATATGCCACCTCCATCTTTTAAGGCTTTGTCCTACTTTAAACGAAATGCCGACTCAAAATGGTAAAATGCAAATTATGTGAATGTAATTAATATATAATACTGTGTGGTATGAGTGACACGCTTAATCATCTCAAATTGATACACTCCACAGAATTTTATGAGACACCAGAGAAATTAAAACAATCACCGGTTATAAACTTTGGCAATTTGCCGAGATCAAGACGATTTTCATCTTCTCAATCTTAAGTTATTACAAATGCCATAGTAGATATGGCAGTATTGGATTATTAAAGATTTAACTTCACCAGGACAAACCGTGCATTTGTAGAGGACTGAAGACCTTTGAATCATCAACTAAAGTATCGGTTAACCGGTTAATCGGTCGAAAGATTTCCCGAGTAACCGGTTAGTAAAAACTGTTCAATTTGACAACACTAATATATATATATATATATATATATATATATTATAATGGTCTGAAAATACCAGAATTTGTAATTTGGGATTATACTTGAATTAAAGCCAAAGAGATTTTTAAATGAACAGCTTTTCCAAATTTTGTTAATACTTAGGAAGTAGAAATAAGGAATATGTTTACAGGTTTAGATTTGTATTTATTGTAAACTTTCAAAACATGTAGCTTTTAATCATACATTATTATATATTATCCAGACTAATAAGAAAATAATCATATGTCAACGGATGGATATACCTTTTTGCGTCTTTACTTGTCATAGAAGGTTTACATTATGTATACATTTATATAGACTTTTTGAACGAACTAGTCAGTTTTTAGAATTTTTACCGCCAATTGGTCTCCGACAGCCCCCATCGGTCATCTCACTCAAGCAGATTGAGCATGGACATTAAAATAAAACTTTACAGAATTATTGACTTTTCACTTTTACCATTGTTAACTGCATTTTAGTTTCAAAACGTATGTACCAACTTATTCTCAAAATACCTACATAAACATGCTTATTAGATTTTATCTATTGTTAGTAAAGTTTCCTGATAATGTCCGTTTTATTTTGGTAATAAAAAATCCGTTATCTTGTTTCCTTATAACCATGTGATTTTCCGGTGTAAAAATATTGTTAATTTTAGGATTTTGTTTATGCTTTAAAAACGGTATCTTTTCTCTGACTTTATATACACCCATTTTATTTAATAAATGCTCAAGGTTTCAATTCTAAGATCTGAATTTGTGTGTTTTTAACCGGCAAGATCTAAATTAAGAAGAACCATCACTGCCATAAAATGACGTAGTTTTCTTCTTGAATTTTATGGACATGTAGTGTAATATTTGTTTATAAAAAAATGTCAAACAGATCTCGATTCGCCTCCATAAAGTGTTATTGTTACTGCCACCATCATTATAGTCGTCATCATAATCAAAACCTACGTCTTCAGCTCAAAATAGTCAATCTTATTTTCTTTCCTTTTCTTTTCTTTATAGTTTGTATTAAATCCAATGAATTGTACTTACATGTAATACGGACGCCCATTTAAGACTTCCCAAAAATATATATTTGAATTCGAAATCACGAATTTAAATCGTTATCACGAATTGAATAATTCGTTATAACAGATTAAATTCGCGATAACGAATTTCCGGAATTAGTTTTTAACAGTTTTTGTAATTCATAATTACGAATTAAATTTGTTATCACATTTTTTTGTAATTCGTGATAACGGGTTAAAAATCGTAATAACGAATTCTATAAATCGTGATAACGGATTGAATTTGTTATCATGAATTTATAGAAATAGTTATCACAATTTTTATGTAATTCGTGATAACGGATTAAATTCGTTATCACGAATTCGCAGAAATAGTTATCACGAATTACAAAAATCTGTGATAACGAATTTAATCAGTAATCATGAATTACAAAAAAGTCTGTGATAACAAATTTTACACATTCGTGAGATAGAATTTAAACCTTGATAACGAAATATACAATTCGTTATCACTTTTTAATCCGTTATCACGAATTTAAACTGTGATAACGAATTCTACAATTCTTGAAAACGATTTTAATTCGTGATATCGAATTCAAATATATATTTTTGGAGGTCCTAAATGGGCTTCCGTGTACATGCATGCTCATATTGTTATACATGTATATATATTTTTATATTGTAGTCTGCATTTTTTTTTTTTTGTGCCTTATCCATTTTGATTAAATTTACCAAATAAAGTATGTTTAGACTAGATTATCTTTAGCCATTTTAAATGGATATGGTATTTTTAATGGTAATCTAAAATTGTAAGGTATGTTTTATGACCTGAAGTAAATTGTATTACTTTATTCAAAAACTAATGGATATAATTTAGTAGTGTGCCCAGTCAACGAATTCGAAAGTTTTGGGTTAACTGAATAACATACGGTTGTATTTTATATCACTGGAAAGAGGAGAACAAGCTGCATCGAAATATTGATGTCGTTGTTATCTACAGTGGTCCCGTTTTTTCTTAAATTTAGGTCAAAGGTCAAAGCTAAAGTTTCAGGGAAAACGCAGAGTCACATTTAGACAGCTTGCCACCCCTACTTACTAGTATTTGCGTTAAGAGCGAAATAATTTCGAATAATTTAAAGGATTATAACTATTGTTTCTATATTTAGAACTAATTTGATATTTAAGATGCCAAATATGATTCGAGATTGACGTTTGTACGTATGGGATGAACATTTACCATTTTCCTTCAGCTGTTAAATAACAGTGACCTTGGCCCATTTCAACTTCAAAATTTGAAATTTTAAAGATTCGATTCAAATGAACTCTAGAGATGTTTTTAGATATCAACATTTTTAAGTTGCCGTTGCCTTTTGATAGTTTAAGTAACAAAATGATTAACGACACGAGATAATCCGTGTTGAATCAATGCAAAAATGTTCAAGATTCCTCGTACAATATAGTATCTGGGGGTACCCTGTAAAACACAAAATTTAGAAAATCGTGACCACGGAAAGTTATGACAACAATCATAATTGTAAGATATAATGATTTTCCTATGAGTTGCAAAATCATTTAGCCGTGTGTTATTTCGTTAACTTAAACTCGTTAACTTGAGGCCTTTTTTAACACTGGGCACCCTACTAATTGTCGAGTTTCTGTACACAGAATAGTAATATATATTAGCACTTTTCTTCCGTTGCTGAAAGTTTTTCCGTTCACTGGTAAAATGGCCTTTTACAAAATCAGTTTTATTATCTTTATAAGTTTTTGTTGTTATTTAATTTGTGAATTTCTCATTTTTTTATTGATACATTTGAATGTACTTTTATTTACCAAAATAAACCAATTCTTAAAAGCTTATATGAAAATTGTTTTTTTGAAGCCTTTTTACAAAATCTCAACTTATAACAAACAAAATCATGCAGGTATGCATATCAGGTTCCTCGTCAGAGGTTGCCTAGTATATACATATAATATGTCATCTATTATTTTGTTATTTGGAGTCTTTGGCATCGATGGGCTTTTGGCAGATCTTTGATAGTTCAGATCCTGTTTTTGAACTTTTGTTTTTGACACTAAAAGATACTTTAGAGCTTGCCAATTTTGAATTATGATTCAGAGCTTGCCAAATTGTGTAGACTCCTGTTTATTGTTGAAGACTGTCTGTTGACTATATTCTTGCTGACATTTCGCATTGATTATACCCACATTGCCTTTTATTCATATCAAATTTGCGTACACATTTTATATTGGAGAATCAAATTAGAATTGGTCATGTGTCGAAAGTGGGATGCATATATAAAGAAAAAGTCCTGAAATTTAATTGAAGAAGATGGGATTTGATAGAAGCCCCACAAGACAATAATTCTTTTAATTACATGTACATTGTATATTGAAATGAACAATAAGCAACATGAACATATTTCACAATTGCTAGATGTATCCAAAAAATTGCGATAATACACATTTTTACTTTAAAAAACAGTGTTATGTTAAGGTTTATAGAAAATTATCATCAAACCATGATGGATTTACTTATTTCCGAACACTGACGATATTTTCAATAAGATCAGATAGTAAAATGCACTATCTGAAACAATTTATTCGTGACTAAGTTATGCAACAATACGGTCTCAAAAGTAACGAATTATATACGGGCCAGAAACGAAAGAGCAAAAAAAAAAAAAAAAATAAAAAAAAATGAATAAATAGGTGTTTCTATTTGAATATTATTATGATCTACTAATATTAATTATGTAAACTACAGGTCATGCAGTTATACGAAACCAATATAAGGAAGATAAACAATACAATCTCAGATCACATGACACCAACAATATAATTTAAAAAAAATATCAAACCCCTTGTATTACCAAGAAAGAAGTATAACAGAGAATACTAGAAACAAAAGCTAAAGGCAACACGAATCCTGGTTTGATATATCATCATCAAGAAAAGAAAAATCATGGCATGTATTCACATTTGCTTCATACCGCCTCGGTGGTCTCGTGGTAGCGTGTTGGCTTCGAGTGCGGGAGGTCGTGGGTTCGAACCCCGGCTGGGTCAAACCAATGACTTTAAAATTGGTATTTGTTGCTTCTCCGCTAAGCACGCGGCATTAAGGAGAAAGAACAAAGACTGGCCGGCTCGGAGTCAGAATAATGTTTCTGGGTAAGGTGACATGTCTTCCTGCGGACTGTGACTTTGTGAACTAGCACGTTAAAAATCCGACTCAGCGTGTCGGTCTAGTAGAAAGCAGGGTAAATATTCATATTTATATTGACATGTTCTCGTCCTGAATATGCATATTAATTTGCCACTGGACGTTAAGCAGCCATCCATCATCATCACCCCATTTGCTTCAATGAGACATCCCTCGTACTACCTAGTGATCAAATGTCAAGTTAGGAAATGGGGTGAAGCACTTAGGGAAATATGAATACAAAAAATGTACCTTGGATCAGTCTATTTATTTGAGATGTTTACCGTAAAAATCTCCCGTTACGTCAAATAGAAACTTATATGAACAGTTTATGTGTATTGTTAAAATAAGTTGATTGTGCAGGTCCAACGCTAAAAATTGCCCGCTTGTTTAAAACAAAATGCATATCTTACTATTAACTAATTTTATCCTAGTGAACATATATGGTATATTCATTTAGAGTAACAGTTGGATGATCTAAACAGTTTCTCTTCTTCTTTGCACCGCAGTATCCACGTCAGGGCACATATTCATATAACCATTTAATTCGTTTTTTATTAAATGTAACTAGTACGTACGCAGCTTTAATATATCCACTATATTATAGTCTCCGTATTGCAAATAAACCTATACAATCCAAACTCATTTTGAATCAAACTTTTGTTGGGCCATCTAGTTGCTAAGTTGACACGGGATACATTTTGCTCCACACATTTCTGCTTCAGGCAGGTTTCACTCTAAACAGGTTTAATGCTATATTATTTTGTCTGTTTGTTTTCACATTTTACATTTTAAATATGTTTGAAAATGCTCATTTTCTGATTTTTTTTTATAGATTTGAAAAAGTCATTTAGTATATATATTCAGATAGCTTTTTATTAAAAAAATCATATTCCAATTTAGCATTTAGAATGCAGTTTGAATAGATATAAGAAGATGTGGTATGAGTGCCAATGAGACAACTGTCCATCCAAGTCAAAATTTATAAAAGTAAACCATTATAGGTCAAAGTACGGTCTTCAACACGGAGCCTAGGCTCACACCGAACAGTAAGCTATAAAGGGCCCCAAAATTACTAGTGTAAAACCATTCAAACGGGAAAACCAACGGTCTAATCTATATAAAACGAGAAACGAGAAACACTTATGAACCACATCAACAAACGACAACTACTGAACATCAGATTCCTGACTTAGGACAGGTGCAAACAAATGCAGCGGGTTTAAACGTTTTAATGGTACCAAACCTTCACCCTTTTTCTGAAACAATAGCGTAACATCACAACATAGAAAGACACACTATAAAATATCAACTGAATGCCTAAATAGCGGAAGAGAATCTTGAATACAAATTTATTTTATAGAACATTACACAAAATTAATCATCAATTATATTTTTAACAACGTGTTTTGTCGTTTCAACGTAACAGGAGCAAAATCTTTAATCGTTTTTTTTTTTTTTTTGCATGGTTGCTCTTCGATTTGTGATTGTCATTGTTACCCATCTTTCTGTATCTAATCCTTTTTTCAACATATATAATTTGTTAAAATGTAATTCCTTTTTTTCTATCAAGGATTTATAATGTTGAAGGCCGTACTTTGACCTATAATTGTTAACTTTTTATACATTGTGACTTGGATGGAGAGTTGTCTCATTGGCACTCATACCACAGGTTCTTATTTATATTTAAGTAAAGATACGGTAGATTCAAAGGAAACTTACAAAGAATAGACGAACAATGATCATGACAAAACAAAACAAGAAAAAATAAATTAAAACCACCCTTAGGAATTGTAGTCCTCATAGAAGTATACACTCGTTGTTGTGTATTTGTTGTTGGATGTTGGTGTGGTCTGTTGTACTGTGATGTTCGTTGTTGTGTATTTGTTGTTAGATATAGGTGTGGTCTGTTGTTCTGTCCAACATTTTGGCGAGTCCTGTTACATTTTATTTTTTTTTCGTTTAACATAATGGCACTTTGTGTGGATCTGAATAGCTTGTTATCAGTAAAATAGATTTGTTCATTTGAAATATTTTTAGTTTCTAATAAAACATGATAATGTTGTCTCATGTACATTTATGGTAGGTCCATTTTTTTTTATTTAGATAAGTCAAACGATTTTTTAGAATTCTATTTATTATGTAACAGTAATTGTCCTTTCATCATAAAACTCCATATGTTATGTTTTTATTAACTCTTTATTCAGCTTATGGATAACCGTCTACTCCACTACAATGTTCCAAACAGTTGCATGCAAACTTTTGCCACGCACATCTGGCATCTCCTACAGGTTCACAAATACCTGTTGAAAATACAAGCATACATATGTGATGAATAAAGTGTTTACTTTGCAGATGTATCCACATATAATACAATACACTTCCGATTAAATGTTAAATCATTGTGGCAAGTAGCTATTGGTTTTATTTTATTTTGTTTTGCATAAGAGAGAAATATACAAAACAATTTTGTCAGTAGTGACTTAAGTCATGAAACAAATGAAATCCATCAATTAATCATAGCTGCAAAATTTACAACAAATATGTGCCATGCATCAAATTTAGTACATACAAATGTTCTCTGTGATTGATTGATTGATTTTTTTCTTGCTGTATGTCCTATATCAATTATTTCATGCATATTCTCGACGATAATCAACCATTAATAGGTAGGTTCAGAAAGGTAGGTCGACCGGGATAAAACGCGAGAAATTTGGATTGCCACTGGAAACTGAGGGTATGTTTGATAATGACAAAATATTGCCTTGCAACAGGCCAGAGAGTTGCTTCAATGAGTCCCATTCAGGTTACCCATTTGGGAGTATAATTACATGTCTATATTAGTTATTGAATGAATACTTAAAACTATAGACTATCAACAGTATTAGTGACAAATGATATGATGTACATTGAACAGCATACCTTATATATACTAATCGCACCTAACGAAATGTTAAAATAATGAAACTCTTTCAATGTCTGTGTTATGAGATTCGGTCAACAACTGTTGCCTAAGAGGTTATATTTACATATTTTTTTATTTCTTCGTAAGCATAAACTAATTGATAAGCAAAATACGTTTATCAGTAGTTTTTACAAGAGATCTAGTTTAGTCTAGGTATAAAGGTCAATCTTTTCCCTCTAAATCCCTTTTTATCGGCGTCTTTGTCAATATATTTGTATTGTTATGAGTTACAATTTATGACTAAAATCAGCAAAGACCCATCGAAACAACATCTTATACAAAAATTTAACAATACTTTTAGATATTTGGATGATATATTGGCTCTCAATAATGACGACTTCAGTATGTATACTAAAGAAATTTATCCTGTTGAACTTACTTTAAATAAAGCTAATACTAACAATGACCACTGTCCTTTCCTCGATCTTGATATCTATATCATTAACGGGAAGCTTAATACAAACATTTATGATAAAAGAGATGATTTTTCATTTCCTATCGTTAATTATCCATTTTTAGATGGTGACGTTCCCTTGTCACCATCTTATGGTGTTTATATATCTCAACTTGTACGATTCGCTCGTGTATGTAACAACGTATTAGATTTTAGCGAGAGAAATTTATGTATTACTGAAAAATTATTACACCAGGGTTTTCGATATCATAAACTAGTCAAAACATTTACTAAATTTTATCATCGGTATAAGGACATCATTCGTAAATATAACTCAACATGCAGACATCTTATACGTTCGGGTATTTCACATCCAATCTTTTATGGTAATATTCTTTACAAAACACAAATGTCAGTATTCACCTCAAAAGCTAACAAAACCTTTAAACAGACTTATTAAGAAGGGATATAGTTACGATACTGTTGTCAGGTCATTAAATATTGCATATTTTGGCTTTAATATTGATTCACTTATAGGGTCTTTGCATCGGAATTAACACATTTATTCTAAAACCAGTTGTTGGCATGACACGGGTTATGTTCTTCTCATATATTTTATGACGGTATAATACTAAACCCCTAACAGGAGGGATTGTGCCTGATATTCATATGATGAAGACATAATCTTTCAATCAGTTTAATTGAGGTCTGGAGCTGGCATGTCAGTAACTGCTAGTAGTCTGTTGTTATTTATGTATTATTGTCATTTTGTTTATTTTCTTTTGTTTCCTTTTCTGACATCGGACTCAGACTTCTCTTATACTGAGTTTTACTGTGCGTACTGTTGTGCGTTTGTTTTTTCTACATTGGCTAGAGGTATAGGGGGAGGGTTGAGATCTCAAAAAACATGTTTAACCCCGCCGCATTTTTGCGCCTGTCCCAAGTCAGGAGCCTCTGGCCTTTGTTAGTCTTGTATCATTTTAAATTTTAGTTTCCTGTGTATAATTTGGAGTTTAGTATGACGTCCATTATCACTGAACTAGTATACTTATTTGTTTAGGGGCCAGCTGAAGGACGCCTCCGGGTGCGGGAGTTTCTCGCTGCATTGAAGACCCATTGATGGCCTTCGGCTGTTGTCTGCTCTATGGTCGGGTTGTTGTCTCTTTGACACATTCCCCATTTCCATTCTCAATTTTATACTATCAACTACAAAACTTTTTTTGTTGGCGTTTTGTAAAATTTACTATCAACGACAACCTCGTTTCTATTGGCGTTTTTGCTAGATTTGTTTGTATGTTTGTTTGAAATTTTTAATCAATTGTGATGTATGTTTACACAATTTTGGCTGCTGGATCCCAATTATTGTCACATTTACCTATTATGTCAGTTTGGGTTGCTCACCCAATTTTGTCAATATAACGGAACTATAAACCACTGTTATACACGAGGGCGGTTCAGCTAGCTATAAAACCAGGTTAAACTCACCATTTTCTTCGTAAAATCAGGAATATGTTAGTTGTTTTCATTCGTTCCGTTGATTGATAACTTTTGATGTCAGTTTTTATGGACTTCCCCTTTTGGAATTTGTCTCGGGTTCGGTATTTTTGTTATACTTTTTTTTATCTCGAATAAAAAAAGTTTTTTGAATTTCTAAATAAATTATTCCTAATGAACAGAGACATATGTCTGTTAGATTACAATATATTTGAGCTTTTTTATTTAAGTAATAACAATGGCAGCTTCCTAAATTGCCTATTTTAAGACAATAGTCAAGCAAACAGGTTAACAAAAATTACGTAGAGCTTCAAAATGAAGGATATCAAGCCAATATCTATTGTATTCGCCATGTTCAGCATTTCTATTGCATTCGCCATTCAAAATAAGGAGATGAGGTATCATGGTTGCCAATAAGACAACGATCCACCAAAGTTCAAATAAAGTAGATGTAAGCAATTATAGGCAACCACACGGCCTTCAACAATGAGAAAAACCCATACCGTATAGTCGGCTATAAAAGGCCCCGACATGAAAATTATGAAACAATTCAATTGAGAAAACTAACGGCCTAATTTATAACAATTAACGAAAAACAAATATGACAGACATGCATGAATCAACGACAACCACTTAACTACAGGCTCCTGACTTGGGACAGGCACATAAAGAATGTGGCGGGGTGAAACATGTTTGTGAGCGCTCAACCCTTCCCCTAACCTGGGACAGTGGTGTAACAGCACAACATAAGAACAAACTATAAAAATCAGTTGAAAAAGGCTTGACTCATCAGATCGATACAAAGAAGAGAAACATCAAACATAAACACAGGCCGGACGTGGCAGGGTATTTATCCATCCCTCAACCCTAACAACAAAAAGAACACGATGTACAGATCTGAGAGTACTCGCAGTTACTGACAGCTAGTTCAAAGCCAATAACAATTAATGAAAAAAATCATGTATCTAAGACTAAAATATCAATCAGTACACATCCAACATCCAATGGATTTAGTGTAAAGACGTCATTAACAGTCAGAGAAAAACATGACCTTGTGCAATGCCAAAATAAAGGTATCGACAGACTGTAGTACCGTTAAAGTGCATATGTGTATAACAAAACTATTTAGTATGATTTTAATTTACTGATTCAATGTTCAGCATTTCTGTTGCATTCGCCATGTCTAGCCGAGCTATTTCATTCAGCCAGCTGTATATATGTATTTGTAAACAAATGTACAAAAACGAAAAAGAAAAAGTACCTGGATGACCAATGGCATTGCCGTCTGGTGTTGCCCCAGGTTGCCAAGTACAATTCGGATCCCCGAGCTCCTCACCATTTGATTTTCCATCCTTATCCGAATCCATTTTACAAAACGCTTGATTCCATACATGTCCATTCGCTCTAAATCCCTACGACAAAATACAAATGTAACTTTAATATTTCAAAAATTGCAGAACATTTTGCATGAAATACTACATTTAACTGCTCAACCAAATATTGAAAACGTTTCAGTTTTGAAAACATTTCCGCTCGTTTTGCTATAATATAAAACCGTCTGTATTATTATACGCAGTTTTTAATTTACTGACAATCTGACATAAGAATCATGACTTCTCACACTGTACCCTGATATATATTGTATACATTAAGTTGTGTCCAATGCAGGAAAATACGATCTTGGGCAAAGCACAAGAAAAAAATGTTGGTACATATTCAAAATCTGACGGAAAATATAAGCAAAGAAAGCCGTGTTTCCAAAGTTTCCAAATGTTAGTGAGCGTGTTGATAGGTATCTGAATAAAATAAGACACAAGGATTTAACAGAAGTATAATAATTATAATCCATTGAGTTGATGCAGTATCATGACGATCTATTTAATAAAAGCCCTTGGCAAACGCTTTCAAGCATCGTATCATATTCGACGGACACCTAATTTATGAAACTTTATATCATCGGGTTCAAGCTTTTATGCCACAGGTTATTCAATTCGCCAACCGAGAGATGTCGGTGGACAAATGTAGAAAGATCAGAGAGAAATTGCACTTTTTGTGACATATCAGAGATGGGAGAGGAATTCCATAATATTTTAGAATGTCCAGCATTGAAACACAAAAAGGAAATTGTATTTAAACCATATTTGTCATGTCACTCAAATGTATTAAAACATGAGAAACTTTTAAACACAGAAACAATTCTCTCTTCTTAAAAGACTGTTAATTGATTAAAATAATAAACGAGAAAATCGGTCCTTTTAGCTAGACCACATCACAATGGTTTTTTTTTCATATTGTATCTCATACTACGCCAATGTTAACTCACTTCTACCAAACTATGTATTATTTGTATATTGTTTTTGCATGTCATTCTCTGTACCTTTGGTTTTATTGGTTTTTTGAGAATAAAATATTGTATTGTATTAAAATAGGCAAACAATCAAGTTACCGGTAGTCAGATTAGGTCACTGGATTATAAAAGAGAGGCGAAAGATACAAAGGGACATTCAAACTCATAAGTAGAAAATAAACTGACAACGCCATGGTTAAAAAAAAAGAAAAAGACCAACAGACAAACAGACAAACAACATTACACAAAACACAACAATAAGTTACAAGTGAATGTGAAGATTTGATCCTGCTTTACAAAAGAATCTCAAAACGACGATTCATTTCTGGTAGGTTTAAACTAACCAAAATGATACGAAAATATTCAAAATTATAGTACAAAATTTGACATTTTATGTTGATAGATTTACTGTAATCAGTGAGGTGTCTGAATAATGTATTGTTTCTTTGATAAGGTTGAAATAATATTTTTCACACATTTAAAATATCTGTTTTTATTACCAAACAAATTGGACGGATGAACAGTTACTTATTTAGTTTTTCTTATGAAAAACATATGATCGTTGGACTTTTGTCACCAAGTGAATTGTTTTTGGTTCTATTATAATTGTTATTGACTTTTTATCAAATAAAAAATTGCAAGATGTATATTTTGATTGTTTAGTTGTGGATTGTGATCACTTTTATAATTGATAATAGTAAGCTTTCAATTTTTTAGTACTTAGAGATTCAAAAACAAAAATATGTGTAGTAATATAAAAATAAGGAGATGTGGTATGATTGCCAATGAGACAACTATCCACCAAAGTTCAAAAGAAGTGGATGTAAGCTATTATAGGCAACCATACGGCCTTCAACAATGAGTAAAACCCATACCGTATAGTCGACTATAAAAGGCCCCGACATAAGTTTAGTGTGACTTGAATCAGACACGTACGCTCCGTGTTTTGATATATCAAGACAACTTTCATAAAGTATTTTAAATGATACATTGTACTTACGTTACCAAAGATATTTTTCAAGTTTGTGTGGTGAAATGGATTGAGATGTCCTACTGGATTCCAATATTGAGATGTTCCGCATGAGTTGGGTACGGAGTGACCGTTTGGTATCCTGTTTCGATAGGTGCTGTGGGCAGATATAACACCGGCAACAGTGAAGATGATTATTATTTTATTCATCATCCTTATTCACGTCTTATATTCTAAGCAAAATATAATTTGGTATATTTTAATAAATAAAAAAAAAGATATCAAACAAATTATCAAAACTTACAAGATGATACCAAAGCCAGACAATGAATACCTGTGAATTCGGGAAATAACCTTAGGAAAAACCGAGAGTTGCTTTTTTTGTCAGTTAAAACATATTTCAACTATCAATTTCAAAGTAATTTAATGTCAGTGCAATAGGTTTGGGAATCTTAGTCCACCCGACATGCTACGACTGAGTGTAAGTAATAAAAAAATATAAGATTCACATTTCAATTCAATGGATTATACTTCTTTTTGAAATTGTATTTTTCGTCATTGGTTCTTTAAAATTTCATCAAAGATGCATGGCTTAAATTCCGGTTTGCAAGACGCGTTTTTTGTTTACATAAGACTCATCAGTAGCGCTCGAATTAAAAAAAAAAATCGGAAGCCCAAATCAAATATGAAGTTATAGAGCATTGAAAAAATCAACCAAAAATGAGGTTAACAAACTAGCTACGAGTGATTATCTTAGAATTACAAAAAAAAAAAAAAAAAAAAAAAATCAAACATTTTCTGTAATGCCAGTACAAAAGCACCGTTCATATGGTTAGTGATACCAGCAGTGACATCGACTTCGTGGTAGTAGGCAATTACACGATATCAAATTTAATTTGATGCCTCATAGTTCCGTTCTTATAAGTAAAGTCTCGTCAGTGGTACTCGAATCAAATCAATGTATGCCTGCCTCTCGATTTTGATAGAAGCGCAAAGTACTATTTTTCTAGGTGCCTGATATGCGTGTATAATCTGGCTAGTATGTTCGTGATTTGTCATCTTTCATCTGGATTTTAAATTTCTAATCGGTAGCTTGGTATTTTCTACCTCTTACTTATACAAATTAAAAGGATGCAACAAAGGAGGAGGTATCATTCAGGTAAGTGCCATTATTTTACACCTGAAATGGCAAAAATAGTAAACTTATTCAAGCCTTTCAAAATAATGTTAATTTTATTGACAAATGAAAAGGTTAATAAAATCTGGACTCTTAAGTTTAGAAAGGCCACTTGTGATGATACTATGACGCCATAAGCATGTCGAAATTTACGTATTTTACCTAAAATGGCCATTTACGGATAGGTTTTGGTCAAAATTTAAATGAGCAAAAGCTTTACCCAAATTGATATTTCACACATCAACAGCTTTGTAAAATACATTTTGTAGCAAAACGTCTTTTGAGGTAACCCTATGGCTCATATCTTAATATTAACGACAAGAAATCAAAGTTACGCTATGTTGACAGTTTTTTTGCGGTTTTGCACTAAATGTAAAAATTCGAAGTCCTTATATCAATATATGGGACAAAATTTAAAAAATGAATACTGATGTCTGACAAACTTATCTCGTATGAAAATCGGAAGGATATATATTGGTTGATTTATAATACATTGTGATTTTTGAGTTCACGAAGCCCAAAAAATGGTCTTATAATACCTTCTCCTTTACGTAAGTAATAAACACAAGAAGCCTTTCAAGTAGTTTACTAGTATCCAACCACCCATATGTTTTCCTTTTCAGTGGAATACCAGGAAGTGAAGAGAAAAAGCTTACAAAACCAAAATCAGTTGAAAATGCACTTAACTCTTCAGGATCGGTACTACAAAGTACTAACACAAAAACGAAACAATATTATAAAGTACGAAACAATATTATAATGTACGAAACAAAGGATATTTGCATTCATTGAAAACATACTCAAAGTATCGTATCTTTTTATAAAGTCATCGTCTGCTTACATAAACCGATTTACTTCTAGATGGATTTTAGACAGTAACGACATGAACACGCAGCAACGGTACAAAGTAAAATGGTGCACAGAATTTCATCACATTTCACAACAGAATTGAAGAAATCTTTATCTATAAGACTATTATGCAGCGCACTTCTGTGTCGCTTTCAACTAAATTTTCGTCCATGTGTACCCAAAATGTAGTCAATTAAAAAAATATTAAACGGAACAAAGCATGTTATTAGGTTTTGACAATTTTATCGAAAACCTATCAATTTCTTAAATATTATATCTACAATAATGTATTATTTTTGGCATAGACATAAATGATGATAAAAATAAAATTTACCTTACGCAATAAGTGCAAATTTCAAAATGAGATAGTTAAGCAAAAGTACAGTAGTTATAAACCTTGGCCCAAAACTAAAAATAAAATCTTATCTCATAATGATGTGCACTAACGTATACCTGCATTTTCAGATTTCAAAGACAATTGACACGAAAAGCCGATCAACAGATAGAGGCAGGATTAATTGCTCCAGATTTTGAAACTTATGAAGTAACATGATAGAACAAGTAGAATAAAATAATTGTCGTAGTCAACCTGGGACATAATATATTGACACAGAGTCAACCAAATGCTACAGAACAGTCTTGTATCTAGACTTACATTTTTAGATACGATAAATCGACAGTATACGAATTGCATTAATATTATCAAATTTATTTTCAGCATTCGCAATTTCAACTGATAAATTACAACTAAGATTTGAGTTAATCTATTTTCATTAGATACCTTGTCTGTCGATATGGTACACGTGTTTCTTTAAAATCAGATTATCTTCTCAGTAAGTAGACAAACAGAAAACAACATATAAGTGAGCAGAATCTTCTAAAGCTGATATCACTTAAGGTGTACAACATGGCTCCATTTCGGGACCTTTATTTTTAATGTTTTCATCAACGATATAATTTTGATAGTTATAGTTCCCTTTATAATTATGCAGACAGCGATATGTCTGTATTTGATATGTTTGTATTTTTGTAATCCGGATTTTGATACATTATTACATATAACTAGGGTGAGCCCCAAAGGGTCACGTGAGGTATTGCCATAAAACTTTTGATTAATCGTCTGAAAACTTTTCACATTTTAATCTTCTGCAAAATCTTTCTTGTCAACTAAAACCAAAATTGGCAAGAATTTTCATATTTGTAGATACTTCACAAAATTGTTTTTTGGTGTGGATCTGAAATTTATAATAGTTGCAATGGTCAAAATGTATTCTGATTACATGAAATTGCAAACATCTTGGAACTTCTTTGCATATTTATTTAAAATATTGTAAAAATGATCCATAGATAGCCATTAACCAATTTTGAGTTTTTGTTGCCAATCAAAATTCAAAATTCACCACTGAACACAATTCAATATATGAGCTTTCTCGAAGGTTAGCACTACTTTATCTAAGGAAAGGGTTTCTGTGGGTGAAAATATACAAGAGACCCATCAGTATACATTGTATATCCCAGGTAAAGCACATGGACTTTGGAAAATAGTTTTATTTCCAGCATTTTCTTCGGATAGAGAGCATTTAATGTTCCTAGATAACAATCGTGAGCTGATCTGTTATAAGAAGACACGGCAGCTTACTTTAGGGAAGTTTTTCGGCAGAAAAACAGAAAGCTAATTTTACATCATTTTATGTCTGGAAATAGTAGTATAGAAATTTCATAAGCAAGTACAAAATTTCAGCAAGTTGTTGTCTCTTTCAGACAAGTATTATAGGATGGTCACTTGAAAAAAGGGCAAGTTGTTTAAAAGAAACTTATGTCGAGCCCTGTATAGCACCAATTTTAAGCTTTTGCTTCTTATCAAAAAGGCAAGATGACCATCACAGTCGAACACAGTTTAACATAGAACCCTATGTGAAAGACAAAGAATTAGCTCAAACAACATCTTGAGGGGGCACAACAATACATAAACTCGGCGATGATAACACTGTCAAACCTACTAACACAAATTTAATCAAAGTACTGAAGTACTGAACATCGGATGACTGCAAGTTTTGGTGGATGGTCACAAGCACGTGTTTCAGAAAAAAAATCACATCTCTATACCTGAAAGTTAGGTTAAGGTACATAGATATATTTTTTCTGAGACAAGTTCCTGTGTGGATGATGAATAAATGACAGGGAATTCAACCTCACCGTAATAATTATTATATTGTAGTTATATAATCATTTGTTATCAGTATAATCTGGTTGTTGTTATATATTATATTAATATTTGTATACTAGTTATATATATAGCAGATCATCTTAATAACTCTACAGACAAATTTTCGTCCATTTATTTATCATTCTATTCTACTATTCTAATGATAGTGCAGTGCAAGTGCATGGTGGACACTCTTCTGTAATAATTCGTTTTTCTAATAGATTGGATTTGAGTAGGCATTCATATTTTCCCGCTTTTGTTGCAAAACGTTCTCGAGATATTCTTCCGCATGCGTTAACATAAATTTTCGGTATCCATGATTTGTTATTGATATATATATTTCTCACGACAAAACATTTTCATACATTTATCTATGTTCCTTAAAAATTATTTTCATGAATATTTATTGATGAAATTAATATATAACAAGCGATAAGGAATGTTATTTTGCACTCGATAATATCCGCGTAATTATACGAAATACGTTCGGTTATCAGTCAAACGGCAAGGAAATTTCTGCGGCATCTTAACACCAGTATGACCCACAAGGTCACATCCGATGTAAAAATTACTATCAACACTGATTTGTGTCCACACTTTTATATATATAATAAAATTTTTAAAAGCCGATTCGAACACACTAATCGAGATATGCCAATACTTATATAACTGCATACGAAATATCAAAGACTTACCATACGTGGTTTCCCTTAAACTGACTTAATCACAAACTTTAATATGTAAACCATGCAAAAGATTCCGACCGTGCGAGACCCTCAAGGGTAGTCAAGGCTGTGAAAAACCCCCCTCGTCAAAAGATTCAAAGTCAATAGAACATGACTGAGGAGACATGGACAACTTCATGGAAATGTGATATGCCAATGCTTATATAACTGCATACGAAATATCAAAGACTTACCATAAGTGGTTCCCCTTAGACTGATCTATGCAAAAGTTTCAAATTCAATGGACCATGACTGAGGGGTTGGGGCCAAATAGTCTCCATGATTTACCTTTAGTGGTTCCTCATAAACTGACCTAATCACAAACTTTAACATGTTTCCTATGCAAAAGTCAATAGACCATGACTGAGGGGTGGGGCCAAATAATCTCCATGGAAATGAGATGTGCAAATACTTATACAATTTCTGCATACCAAATATCATTGATTTACCATTAGTGGTTCCCCATAAACGGACCTAATAACAGTCTTTTACAAGTTGTTGACGGCGCCGACGCCGCCGCGGTCGTTGGAAACAGCACACCTAAGTCTAGCATTTTGATTCCGTCTAGGCGAGACAAAAATTATGAACTTACATGTGATATTCGTGACTGTATAATATCTTCTATCACTGGACTGAGTTTTGATACACATGTTTAATCTACAGGAAAGCATCAAAGAAACTAGATATGTTAAATCGTTTGGCCCTTATCTAAAGATCTTATATAAAGTTAAATATTTTTCATACTTATAACTGAATAATTTTGATCCTTGTTCTTTGGCATGGCATTTTTGTATTAAAAAAAAAGCACTGCGTTTTGTCTATGACTACAGGTTCATATGAGGGTCTTCCGAATCGTGACCCCAACCAGTTTCTTTTGTCCAGAAAAAGTACCAAGGTGTGACTCTAGTGTTAGCTAAATTGTGCAACTTCGAAAACACATTTTTCATAACGATTGATCGATTGTTGCTTCTTTAATCCCCTTGGCAAATATTTCATGCATATTCAGGACTAGTAGAACAAATTAAAACAATTAAAGAACCAATAATAGAAAAAAACAAAGGATACAGGGTATTCAACCACGACACAAAATCAGGACATGCACAGCAAAATACACACAAAAGCAAAGGAACAGCGCTTTGATTGCTGTTCTTCATCTCAAAGTCACAGTGAGCCGTTCAACACGGAGTCAAAAAACTCTCACCTCACTGCAAGTTTAAGACGACTCCTGGCACCGTTTGAGCGGAATCCTTTGCAATGTGGCGTGGTCAATTACATCGAAGAGTTGATGGTCAATACTTAATCAGTTTAGTGATCTTTCATCTTGATTAATGTGACAGTTTATACGGTACATGGGATGCACAGTTGAGTTGCAATAACATTGATAAGTTTATCAAAATATACTAAGACCATAAAGCAGTGTATAGTCTAAATTAAGAACAGATGTAACTAGCACGATCTTGTGAGAAACTTACTATTGGTCAGTAGTTTTTTAGATGAGTTTGAAGTAACAAGTTGTATGCACGAAAATTAATTGGAAAGTATAATTGTGAATCTTTATATATATTATACATGTACTGTTATATGAAGATCTATAAACATTAAACATGTGAACATTAATTAGACTTAGTTATAGACAGTTGTAAGCTTATGGAGAAACATTACATTATAGCTGGTTGCCTATGCTAAAGGGTAAATATGGATTAATCGATCCCGGATACATAGATCCAAAAAATGACAAGTTACGAAATACACAGGATAAAGACCCGTTACAGCAAACTGAAATAAACTTTAGTACATTTGTAAACAAGCTTAGATTAGTAACTTATTATGATCTTGACCGTAGATAAAGTGGTCTCAAAATAAATAGAGATCTTCCTCCCGTTATATGTGATCATTTATCCAAGTAAGGTTGCAGTCTATTTTAATAACTTTGACATGATGACCTCAAAATCAATAGGGATCTTCCTCTCATTATATGTGACATATATCCCAGTAAGGTTGTAATCTGATATAAAGAATTTGAGTGTATATAAGCATCTGCAAAAGAAGATAACTTCTATAAGTAAACATGAACATTAAGTATAACAATTTTCATATCTTATGATAATCTGGCGCAATATCCTACAGGGTAGCCGTCATTAATCCAAATTAGTAGTAGTAGAATAACTGACAGACAGACGGACGGACAGATAGACAGACAGTTAGACAGACGGACGAACGGAATGACAGACAGGAAAAAATCTGCATAGCAAGGGATAGAAAGCATACCAGAGGTAGGTAAAAGTCTACATGGCAGGAAGACTAGGATGAACTGCATTGGACTGCCACTGGAAAATGATGGATACTGAATATGAGACAGGAAAATATCCCCCAAGAGTTGTTTCAGGAGATCTGTAACGTACAGAGAGTGTGGCATTCACCCTACATGGTTCATGGGTTTTAGAATTTTTGAAATTATGAACTTCCTTTAAGAAAAAAATCCCTAGCAGCATGTTGTTAAAACACATTTTTAGCCAAAAAAATAATTTTGACTAAATTGTGCAATGTTGCAGTATGGAAGAGGACAAGGACGCATGAAAAATTCAAATTTTGTGAAAATCTTTTCATATAAGTTCATCTTGTATATATTTGTCTTATATGTAAACCACGGAATCAAAAAAATATAAAGAAAACAAATATAGCTCCATATTCAACACTCATCATATTTTTTTACACAATAAGTTTTCATAAAGAAAAATATCCTCCTATTCTCCATTGAAATCAAAAATTACATACTTAATGTTTCCTAGAACATAGAAAACCAAAGAGTGAGCAACACGAACCCCACCAAAAACTGGGGTTGATCTCAGGTGCTCCGGAAAGGATAAGCAGATCCTGCTCCACATGTGGCACCCGTCGTGTTGCTCATGTAAGTACAAACCCGGTGATATGTCTAATTCGGTAGTTTACATTCGGGGGAAGGGGACGAGATTGAAGTTACGACAATTGGAACATATCCGTCGTCATCTGTGAAACAGATATTCCATAACGGTCCAACAACTCGTGATGGCGTCCGTGAAATTTACGAAGGATGATTTCAACTTCACCAATTGGAACTCTTGGTTTAATAGCTTCCTTGTGAGCAGCAACCCTCTATCAAGGAAATCATGATAGGAACACAAGCCCTGGAATATCGTATCAACTGGGAGATATATATTCTGTATGAAGGCGCTTCTGGAATGTTGCTACATAGAAATGGAAAGTTCACAATTGGGAAGCTGGAATCATCTCTTTTGTCGTAAAGTTTTGTTTTCAACCGACACTCATTGTCAATTTCTAGATGTAAGTCAAGATATGAGGCAGACTTAACTGTATCTGTTGTACTATCCTTTATCTCAAGTTTGATGGGGTAGATGCGTTCAACAGTCACCAAATTTTGAATTTAGTGACTATAAAACAAATTTGTTCCCCCATTCAGATTCAATTCAGCTTTCGTCCTGAACATGCATGAAATATTTGCCACTGAATGTTAAACAAATATCAATCAATCAATCAATTCAGCATAAATTTTAAATCAAACAGAAAAAAATTACTGCAGAAAACAATCAGAAAAGATGACTTTTTTAAATTTCCCTCCATAAATACAAAACTTGTTCATAAGTTTGTTGGTGTTTAACAGCACTTTCAGTAATCTTGTGTATATATGACAGTCAGTTTATAATTGGGGGAGGAAGTCTGAGTACCGGGAGAGAACCACCTATCTTTAGCAAGAAAACTCAGGCAATCCTTGTTGATCAAGATCGGAGTCATTGCCATGACCAGGTTTCAAACTAACATTAAAGTTGACGGGCTAGTGACAAGACTGGTACCATCATATGCTAATTTGGATAGAACAAAATATTATTTAATAGCTTTTATATGAACAAAGCAAAATGTCTAAAATGCACGCTCAGCAGTGGAATATGACTTATAAAACTGACCTAATATCTGGGGAATATAATGAATACTTCTGATCCTTATACATTGACATGATCAAAACTTTTACATTTTAGTGTCAATTGACCATGACTGTGAGAGTCCAGGCGTAATCTTTATAGAAAGTATATTCTATCAAACTAACTTAAGCAGAAAACTTAACATTGACAATTGCTTATTAATTCAAAGTCACTGGACCATGTCCTAAGGGGCAAGGCCTAAAAAAAGTCGTCAAACTGATATGTACAGATAGTAATGCGACGTCATACAAAACATCATTGATCTATCACAAGAATATCCTATCAAACTAACTTAAGGGCATACGATACAGTTTTGATCCCGTATTTAAATTTTGATGAAAATTTGCATGTAGGCTATTTTTTTACCTGATTAAATCAAATATGTAATAAAAAATATACCTTCATGTGCTACTTTTTGAGTAAATTGAGGTTCAAATTTCAGATATTTCCTCAAAATACGGATTTGTGGACGTATTTTTCCTTTCGATAGAAATACATAACTTTTTTGTTTTAAAAGATAAACACGATCTGTTTTTTGTTAAATTATTTGTAATTTATGTGTTATATAAATATTGCATAAATTTGTACATTTTATTTTTACAAATAACTCAAATTTATCAAATGTTCATGAATGTAGGAAAAACCGTCATTTTTTGCTGTATATTAATCAAATTTAAAAAAATTGCACTATTTACGTTTTCATGAAAATTGGTACACATAATCATCTTACGTTATTAAACCAAATGTCATTTTAAAAAAGAGGGGTCCATGAACTCGTTTTCAAGTTAAATCAGTTTGAATGATAAAAATCAGCCGAAAACTGCATCTTTTCCCGATAAGTCACCGTTTGACGTCGCGAAAATAACAATTTACGTTAGCAACGTCATTACATCCCCTGTAACTGTATCGTATGCCCTTAACTAGTCTTAGATACATGATTATTTTTCATTAGTTGTTATTGGCTTTGAACTAGCTGTCAGTAACTGCGAGTACTCTCAGATCTGTATTTAGTGTCTTTTTGATTTGGGATGTACAAGTACCGTGAGTCCCGTCCACGTCCACTTTGTGTTTTTGTTAGATGTATTTCTATTTGTATCCATCCGATCAGTTAAGCCTTTTTTAACTGATTTTATAGTTTGTCCTTATGTTATACTGTTACACCACTGTCCCAGGTTAGGGGGAGGGTTGAGCGCTCACAAACATGTTTAACCCCGCCACATTATTTATGTGCCTGTCCCAAGTCAGAAGCCTGTAGTTCAATGGTAGTCGTTGGTTCATGTCTGTCATATTTGTTTTTCGTAAACTGTTTTGTTATAAATTAGGCCGTTAGTTTTCTCAATTGAATTGTTTCATATTTTTCATCTCGGGGCCTTTTATAGCCGACCACACGGTATGGGTTTTTCTCATTGTTGAAGGCCGTACGGTTGCCTATAATTGCTTACATCCACTTCATTTGATCTTTGGTGGATAGTTGTCTCATTGGCAATCATACCACATCTGCTTTTTTTTTTATATTAAGCAGAAAACTTAACATTGAAAATTGCTAATTAATTCAGTCACTCGACCATGAACTAGGGGCAGGGCCTCGAAATAGTCGTCACACTGATATTTGCAGATACTAATGCAATTTATAATAGTCTAAGATATCAATGATCTATCACAAGTAGTTCCTATCAAACTAACTTAAGCAGAAAAACTTAACAAGTGTTGACGCCGTCGCCAGACAAGCAATCCTATGTGTGTCGCTTTCCGCGATTTTCGGTATGGGTTTTTCTCATTGTTGAAGGCCGTACGGTTGCCTATAATTGCTTACATCCTCTTTATTTGAACTATAGATAGTTGTCTCATTGGCAATCATACCTCATCTCCTTATTTTTATAATAAACTGTTAACACAGAGATATGTCTCGCCTATTTGTTATTTTGATAATGCAAATGTTGAAATAAAAATAACAATATTTTAACATGTAAGTTATGCAAATATTCAAAGTCAATGAACCATGACTAAAGGTACAGGGCTAAACAATCTCCATGGAAATGAGATGTGCCAATGCTAATACAACTGCAAACCAAATACCATTGACTCTTCACAAGTCGTTCCCTTTAAAGAAACCTAAACACAAACATTAAATTGTAAACTAAGCAAAAGTTTCAAAGTCAATAAACCATAACTGAGGGGGCGGGGCCAAATAATCTCCATGGTAATGAAATGTGCCAATGCTAATTCAACTGCATACCAAATATCACTGACCTACCACTAGTGGTTCACCATAAACTAGATCTAACCACAAACTAATACATTGTTGACGCCGCCGCCGGAAACAGCATACCTATGTCTCGCTTTTTGACTCCGTCAAGGCGAGACAAAAACTAAAAAAAATGGTAAAAATCATCTTTAAAGGGCAGTATAGCTCCAATAACGAGTCGACTGAATAATTCATTAAATGTAGATCTTGTCTTGCTGATCATTTTTGCTATCTAAAGTTTCTGTCTACCTTTTAATATAGACAAAAATTCTAAAAAAATGGGAAAATCGTCATTAAAGGACAATAACCAATAAGTCGTCGACTGACAATTTTGATCAAGTTAACTTATTTGTCAATTTTGTCTTGATGATCATTTTGGCTATTCAAAGCTTCTATCCATCTATTATAGTTTTTAAGATATTAGGCAAAAACGCCAAAAATTGGTAAAATCGTCATCAATAGCAATAACTCCAATAAGGAGTCGTCTGACAATTTCAGCCATTAGACTCATTTTTTCGGAATAAAGATGCTATCTGTTACAGTTTTTAAAATAATCAGCAGAAATGGAAAAAATGGTAAAATTCGACATTTAAGGCAAAAACTCATATAAGAAGTCGTCTGCAGTTTTGACGTGAATGGACAACAGGTAGATCTCAACATTTTAAACATTTCTGTCCCATTCAGATTTTTTCTAGTCATAGCGGTTTTTCAAGTTAATAGACAAAACTTGCATTTTACCCCTATGTTCTATTTTTAGCCATGTCGGCCATCTTAGTTGGCAAGCAGGGTCATCGGACACATTTTTTAAATTAGACACCATAATGATGATTGTGTCCAAGTTTGGTTAAATTTGGCTCAATAGTTTCAAAGGAGAAGATTTTTGTAAAAGTTAAAGAGGACGGACACCAAGTGATGACAAAAGCTCAGTTGGCCTTTCGGCCAGGTGAGATAAAAAGGGGATGAGTGGTTGAACACCAAACAATTTTCTATATAATAGAAATGACTGGTATTATGTTGTAAATGTGTGTATCAAATATCATTGATAATGTCCTATTAAAATGATCTCATCACCAGATTTGTTTTAATTCAAAGTATCAGCAAACATAAAGTTGTTCTCTGACAGGTCTGAAAAGCGCTCACAATGATACCACTCATCACTGTTGAGCTGCTGACCAAAATGGAAGTCATTCTGTTCAGCAGCACCTGAACAAATGTGACAGAAATATTTGTTAAACAAACTGGCAAACAGAGGGACAGACAAGGTAAATGCAATATATCCCCTAACTCTTAGATTAGGGATATAATAGGACAACAAAGCAATCATTGCTAATTTTCAATATAAATTTTTATTAATGAATATTATTATTTCAAAATCCATACACAAAAAGCCTTTATTTATTCCATATCAACATAGCAGCTAGAATGCATTTCTATTCAGTAAATTTTATTACTGGCAATTATATATAACAAATGGTCTCTCGCTGGTAATATGTTTGATTGCAATTTTGTAATACAAAGAGTCCACTATTCTTAAAAACACACATCTTGGCATACAAAGACAAAAAAAAAAACCAAAGCGGTATACTCTCCATGAGTTAACAAAAAATAATTAAGCAAAGAACATGAGTTATAGTGTTAAAAAAAAATCAAAATGAATAAAAAAATGCTGTGAAGAGTGCATTTACTGCAAATTTATAAATTATTAAAATATTTTTGTTTTCTTATACATTCGTTTTTTTATTGTAAAACGTGGGTCTTGGTAAAGGGAGATAATAGCTGTTTTTTTTTTTATTCCATTGTAAATATTTGTAAAATTGCCATAGCTTCTTTTAAAATTATTACCAAAAAAGTTTTAATTTAAAAAATATCACGAATGTTTTAATAAAATGTCATGCTCTTTCCCTTCATCTAATGACTAATTATGAAAAATGTTTATAATAAAACAAAATTAATTTAATCCAAATAATGAAAATTAAGAAACATTATGTGTAATTATTTTAGTACTTTCAATTAAATTAAAAGTACTTTACCCTCTTTCTAGATTTATTCAATCTTAATCCACTGGCAGGTTTTAGTAATTTATTAAAAATAGCTTATAAGAGATGACTACAATAAGATGAAAGAAGCACCTGCTGTTAGATTGAAACAGAATAAACCTTCACAAAGTCTTGTTCTCTCTCTCTATCACATATGCAAATCAGATGAATTTAAAATGTAAAAAGAATTTTATATCCAAAAGAAATCATTAAATTTCAAACCAACCCATACTGCTATTTCCTAGAACTTAGTTTACAGTTTTTTCATTTTTTCATTTTTTCATTTTTTTTTTTTACATTTTTTAACTAAGCTCTACAAAATGGCAAATTTTATTTACATCTGATGTGCTCCTATATATTAATGTCTAATCAATTACCTTTCACCAAAGGAAGTGACCTGAATTAGGAGGTAAATAGGGTTATTCCCAGCCTCAGTCGCCATAAACATCACCCTATTAGCTCCTCATGTATATAATCAAAGAAAAAGTAATGTTTCAAAATACTATCTTCCACTTCTAGATTTATTTTATCTAAACCAACTGGCAGGTTTTGGCAACTTTTTGCAGACCAGGTCTACTAAAAGTTGTAAGATGCAGTACATGCTGTTTGGTTTAAAGAGAATAAACCTTCACAAAACCTCTCTCTCTCCCTCACACACTCATCAGATGTATTAAAGTTGTAGGAATTCTTTTGGATCTAATAGAACTTATAAATTTCAGAACAACCCATACTGCCATTTCCTAGAACTTAGTTTACAGTTTTTTCTTTTCTTTTTTATTATTTTATTTCTTTTTCTTTATTTTCTCCTTTTTTTCTATTTTCTTTTTTGTCTCTTTTTTTTTACATTATTTTTTACTAAGCTCTACAAAATGGCAAATTTTGATAACATCTGATGAACCCTTGAGTGAACCACATGTAATTAGTATAATAAATTAACTTTCATCAAAGGAAGCAACCAGTATTTGGAGGTAAATAGGTGTATTCCTTCCCCTTAACTTCATCCTATTAGCTCCTCATTCATCATACTTGTGATTCCACTTCCCGTGTTGAAAACATAAAAATACATGATACACTTCATATATAGCATGATTGTGATAATTTAGAAATAAAAATATTTATTTTCTAAATTTTTAGATATGTTATATTGTAAGTGTGTCTGAAATGCATTTGAAAAAAGTACAGTTTTCAAATTTGCTCATCCAAGATTTATCAAATTTAAACAAATTGGCAGGTGCTTGATTATTTCATTACAAAAAGTCTTAAAGAAACACCTGCTGTTTTGCTGAAAAAGAATAGACCTTTACAAAATCCCTCTTTCTCTCTTTCATACACTGCATTTTTCCTTCCTCCTAGATTTATCTTGTTTAAACCATAAATACCAAAAACCACTAGCAGAGACACTGTCTACACCCTCATGAAAAAAAAATTCTGAATATTGTCTTAATTTGTCTGAAAATGTCTGAATTTTTACTGAAATTGTCTTACATGATAAATGATGTCTGAATTTTTTCTTAATCCCGATATTTCTTTTCTGAATTGATGCTGACGATTCTGAATTTTTGCTGAATATTTCTGAATCAATAAGAATTTTATTCAGACAAATTCAGAACTTCTGAAAAATGTATGAATTGTTCTGAATGTGTCAGAACTATGTTCAAGAATGTAAGATGAATTAAGAATCTCTTATTAAGTCAAGCCGTTCTTTAAAAAAATGGTAATAATATTATGAGCTTTATGGTTGAAACAGGATAAATCTTTACAAATGATCATTCTCTCTTACATTTTAACATGATGACTTTTAAAATTAGAATTTGAAGACAAAACATATTTTTAATCCAACATAAAATGAACAAATATCACAAAACCAAGCTCTCTCTCTTCCTTTCACACATTTCATTTTCGAAAATTACATTCGACTTTCTCTCCTCAATTTCATTACTAATAATAAATAAATAAAAAAGTTCATGCTCAACAAAGCTTTATTTCATTAGTGTATTTTAACACTATAGTATAATATTCTTAATAAAAGTTTCTTATTATGCATATCATATTCCTGAGTCTTTTTTTGTTTTTTAAGTCTCTTGTTTTGTACAACATATTCCTGAGTCTATTTGTTGTTTTTTAAGTCTTTTTCCTTGCATAGCTTTTTCATGAGTCCATTACTGGTTTGTAGTCCATATTCTATTAGAGAAAATTAATTCCTGAGTTATATTTTGTAACTGAGTCTCTCTCTCTTTTAAAAACTAAGTTCTGTGTGTTAATGTCCTTCCTTCTGTTTCAGAGTTTTTCCAAAACGTCCAGGATTCGAAACATCTAACATTACCTACAAATGGAATTACAAATTTTATCACAAAATTCTTAAATAAAGAAAGGAGAAATAAAATAAAAACAGTGTTTCTACACACCCAGTATTTCCTCTTGGATCATCATTGACAGTTTGGATGATGTTTTCCTCCTAAGTACAGAAAAATTCTTGATTTTTGTATCATTTAGTGTCTATTACATTGACTTTCCATTTACAATGCAAGCCAGGTGGCAATATTTGGCTTTATTAGAATCCAAAAATGTTTCAAATGGTAAAACCATTCTGTGCATGGTTCTTGCATAACAACTGAAACATACAGTGAGGTCAGGATGTTATTTCAGCCTTATGAGCAAATCGAATGATTGTAAATTATAAAAATATTGTATTTAATTAACCCTGAAGAAATCACTGAAATTGTCTCCCTTGACATAATTATTTTCAGCATTGCATTGATACCCCTTTATCAGTAGGGTTGTATGATGCACACGTTTTTCTGTAATTAAAATGTCTTCAAAATGTTTAGTTATTAATGAAAAAAAACATTCCCTTAGCAATGAGTCATATTTCAGAGTACTGATGAACTTTTGTTATCACCCATATGTTCTATTTGTAATTATAGTTGGGGGCCTCGTGGCCGAGTGGTTTAAGTAGTTTCTACTGTAATCACTAGCCAGTCAACACTGAGGTTGTGAGTTGAACCCGCTCGTGCGGGTGCACTCGACTCAATCTTAATTGACTAGGATTGTCAGTTTTCCTATCGAAGGTCGGTGGTTTTCTCCGGCACTCCGGCTTCCTCCACCAATAAAAACTGGCCGCCACGAATAGCCCAAAAGCGGTGCTTAAAAGTGGCGTTAAAACACCAAAAATCAAATCAAAATCAAATTAATTATAGTTGTTCCCCTTCTAGGAATGGATTGTATAAACAAAGTAGAAAAATCCAAGTGGTAATTTTTGGTTAGAAATAACTATAGTTTAAAAATATAGCTACAGTAGATTATACAAAATAATTGAATACTGTCATGTGTCAACTAGTTTTGAGGGTAAAAAATATATAGTAATATAAACTGTTAGTAGATATAAGAAGATGTGGTATGAGTGCCAATGAGACAACTCTCCATCCAAGTCAAAATTTATAAATGTAAACCATTATAGGTCAAAGTACGGTCTTCAACACGGAGCCTAGGCTCACACCAAACAGTAAGCTATAAAGGGCCCCAAAAATTACTAGTGTAAAACCATTCAAATGGGAAAACCAACGGTCTAATCTATAGAAAACGAAAAACGAGAAACACTTATGAACCACATCAACAAACGACAACTACTGAACATCAGATTCCTGACTTAGGACAGGTGCAAACAAATGCAGCGGGTTTAAACGTTTTAATGGTACCAAACCTTCACCCTTTTTCTGAAACAATAGTGTAACATCACAACATAGAAAGACACACTATAAAATATCAACTGAAATAGCTTAACTCAATCAAAGGACATATTAACACCATTGAACATACACTGAACAAATAAATTTGACCTATGATACAATGTAAATTCAAAATAAATAAACTAAGGGAAGAATAATAAAAGTAACATGTTATATCGGTATGAAATGTTAAACAATTTAAGAAAAACAATATGCTCAAACAAAATATCAGCCATTTGCAATAACTTTAAACACAGGTAAATAAAATAATTTTGTTGTTAGGTATACGTATACAGTTACAATAAAGGAAATATTTTAACAAAATAAATAATTTTGATGTTCATAGTACGAAGTGGAAATTTATATTAGTACCAAACACTTATCAAAGCTGGTATATAGACCAGATATAACCCTGAATAACATTAAATAACAAAAAAAGCATTACAATTAGTATCAACAGGTCAAATAAACAAGGGGGGCCTCGGTGGCCGAGTGGTCTAAGTAGTTACTACTGTAATCACTAGCCAGTCAACACTGAGGTTGTGAGTTCGAACCTCGCTCGTGCGGGTGCACTCGACTCCAATCTTAATTGACTAGGATTGTCAGTTTTCCTATCGAAGGTCGGTGGTTTTCTCCGGGCACTCCGGCTTCCTCCACCAATAAAAACTGGCCGCCACGAAATAGCCCAAAAGCGGTGCTTAAAAGTGGCGTTAAAACACCAAAAATCAAATCAAATCAAATCAAATAAACAAGAAAGTACGATTTGAGAGTACTCGCAGTTACTGACAGCTAGTTAAAAGCCAAAACAATTAATAATAAAAAATCATGCATCAGAGACTAAAATCAACTAAAACACATCCCAGGGATTTAGTATTTTAACGTCATGGACAGTCAAAGAAGACATGACTAGTGCAATGCCAAAAATAAATGTATCGACAGACAGTAGGATAGTTAGTTTAACCTCTTTATAGATCAAAATGAACGTGGGTGTGTCTTTAAACATCCCGATTGAAAAGAATACAAATTTAGTTATGTTTTAATTTGCTGATGACAAAATCGATATTAGTGCCAATGTAAACTATATTCAAAGATCTAATTACAACATTGGTAAGATAACCTGAACTAATAAGTTTATTTAAAGGTTCGATGAGTTTACACGGATCATATAGTGATTTCCGCGCTTTAAGTACAATATTACCGTAAAATTTAGGATGTGAAATACCGTTTTTAATCAGTTTTCTACAGGTACAGCCAAATTTACTAATCAAATCTTTGTATCTATGAAAGAACTTAGTAAAAGTTTTACGTAATTTATGGTAATGAAATCCCTGACTTAATAATTTACTAGTGATGCATTGATTACGTTCGTTAAAATCTATGACATCACTACACACACGGGCATAACGAACGAGTTGGGATATATACACACCGTATGATGGAGCCAAAGGAACATCGCCGTCTAAAAAAGGAAAATTAACAATAGGGAATGAAAAATCGTCTCTTTTGTCGTAAATTTTCGTATGGAGTTTTCCTTTAGAGATTGAAATGTCCAAGTCCAGAAAAGGACAACTACTGCTGTTTATGTTAGATTTAGTTAAAGTAAGTTCTATTGGGTAAATTTCGGTAGTATATTTAGAGAACTCTGGATTATTTAACGAAAAATATCATCTAGATAACGGAAGGTATTGTTGAATGTATCAACCAAATGTAACAATGACGTGTCTTTACTGAGTTTGGTCATAAACTGAGATTCATAGCAATACAGGAATAAATCTGCTATTAAAGGGCGCAGTTAGTGCCCATAGGAATACCTACTACTTGTCGATACACTTTATCGCCGAAACGTACATATATGTTGTCCAGGAGAAAATTTAAAGCTTCAATCATATCTTCACATTTCCAGTAAGTGTATCTAGCATACTTTCCTTTTTCGTTACAGAAAAAGGCTTTAAACGAGTTACAGCAAATAAATTTGTAATGAGATTTTTCAAAAACCATTTAATTAAATATGAAAACTTTTCTTGATAAGATTGTGTGGAAGTGTAGTATAGAGAGTAGAAAAATCATAACTGTCAACAGAATTAAAAGGACCATCAAAAGCATGTATTTTATCTAAAACCTCTAAAGAATTTTTAACACTCCAAAAATAATTAATACCATTATTTTCATAAGCTTTATTACAAAAGTTAATAACAAGTTCTTTGATAGTAGTAAGGGAGGTAGTTAGAAGAACTGATAGATTGGTAGTAGAACACTTACTAGATGCGGAGATGAAACAGAATTTAAATGGTTTTTTGTGCAATTTAGGTAACCAGTACATAGTAGGGACTTTCAAATGTTCGGAAGAGGCTTTAAGCTGGGTAGTGGCAGTGATATGCTTGTTTACAATTTGACTCTCTGTGGGCGCGACGGACCTGAATGTAGGTGAATTTGTAATTTCGTTTTGGAGAACTTCCGTAGTAGTATATCGTCACACCACCACTACATTATTTGCTGCTTTATCTGCCGGTATCGAACACAAACCGCTTTGCGAATACTTGAGTTTATTTTTATTCTGGAAATGGGAATATCATGGACCCTATTACTAATTTCAGAATTGTTTTCAAAATGAGATATACGAATATTAACAGTATTCATAATTTTATTCAAATAACTGTCTAGAGATTTTTATCAGATTTTCACGTTTACACCAATTTTACAGTAGACAGACAGAGCGTCTTTAATAACCTGACGACACTGTTTCCAATCTATTTTAGATGGAGGACGATATTTCGGTCCTTTCTTAAGAAAAGTTATGACCTCACGGTCTTCATCGATGTTGAGGTCTCCTGTAAGGACATGACCATAGGGAACATATCTAAAACTAGATGTTTCACAATCTCAAGTGGAAGGAACATTATTTACTATATTGACGTCTGATGTAACTGACGTATAATTAAAAATCAAACCTGCTGGGTTTTTTATAAGAATACGAAATAATAGGTGGTTCTATATTATCAAAATATGGAGGTATTTGGCTTTGGATGGTAGAGTCATTGAATATACTAGATAAGTTAATAAAATCAATACCTCTATTTATATATTTTAATTTAAGAAAATGCTGTTTATGATTTTCAGGTTTATCGATACTAGGAAATAGCCTATGTTAGAAAAAAGGGAAATAACTGTCACCTGAATTCTTTAACAAGGGAATTTTATACTAAGGATACAAACAATCTCTTTAATTACCAATGCATTTGTGTAGTGTTTTATAGTAATGCTGACTCACCTAAACATCAGATAATGTCTTCCCATTAATTCATCATCTAATTATGGCACTTTGTGAATACCAGCATTGAATGAAGCTGAAAAATAAATTTATCATATCTTGTTTTACTGACGTGAGATACCCATTTATTCTTCAATTTCTAAGTGAAACAATATTTGAAAGCCATATAAAATATTGATCATTTCTATTTTGGATTTTGTGTTTTTTTTATAGATATTCTGTAAAAGTAATCCATCTAAGTAGCCATTCTAAAAAATCAGCCTTCATTGCTCACCAGTGTTCTAAAGATAAAATTGTGAACAAGAATAATTTCCCCAGAATAATCACTTAACTTTGAAATATTTCATTCAAGTGACTTTCTTCTAATTATTATCATGAAATGGCACCTGACTTTTCTTTGTGCCTTTCTTTAATCCAAAAGATTGAATGGATGCGTCAAAGGTGAAAATTATTTCCAGAATAATATCAAAATATGCTACTAACCGTTCTGTTGATGAAATTTTGTTTCTCATTCTCAAGTCTACAGAATATTTGACAGCAATTTATCTCAATTTCTGTTCCACACTGAAAATAAAAAGTAAGTTCACATATATATATATATATCTTAAAATACTAATTTTTAATATGTAAATGATCTTGGGTCCAATTTTACATCGTAGTTATTTTTCTGCAAAAGATGATTTTATTCACTCTAAAGATGAATTACAAATTAAACATAATTTCAATTCCTTGACATAGATTTAAATATGAATGTGTTTCAGTTTAAAAGATTATCAACATCCTTAATTGTTATCTTTTTTTTTTTTAAGTTACAGAATTTTGACTAAATATCATGTTTTTGAGTTTTTTTAATTTTATGTTCACTAGTTACCTTCTCTTAAAGAGACAGAGCAACAAAACAAAACCATTGCTCTCTACATTAAATATTTTCTAACAAACCTGAGATAAAACAGGATACAGTTTCCAAGTCCTGCAGCAACATTGAATAAAACCTTTTTTATGTGATGTCGGCATCTGAAAAAGGAAGTAAATACTAGCTATAAATTAAGAAATTATTGTGTGCAATTACTATTGTGAATTTTGAAGAATGGCTGGAAAAACGAGACTAATTATTGCGATTCTAGAAAAACCTCCATACATATATATGTATTAGATATCAGAATGCGAGTTCTTAAATATTGTGATACTCACCCAGTTGTGTTATTCACATTTAAAAAAAAAACTACAATAATTTCTGAATTTACATTAATCTAAAATCCATATCGACATCAAAATAATTTTACTGCAAAAGAAGATCAATCCACCCTGAATTCCCAATTACAAATTTAAATTATTCCTTAAAATTTGAATTTACGTATTTCAAAATATAACTTAATTTTTTCTGCTCATTAACTTATCCATATAGCAATGCATTACTGTGAATAATCAAAAATATTTTTAACTCTTAAATTTGAATGTGTTCCAGTTTAAAAGAATCAACATAAGGATGTTACAGAATTTTGATTGAAAATAATTATAGTTATTACAAAATTTTATGTTTCTACCCTTAAAGATATAAGCCAACTTGACACAGCAAGAAAAAAAAAAACCCTTGCTGTCTTTACAATAAAATATCTTTAACAAACCTGAGATAAAACTGTATCAAATTTCCAAGTCCTGCAGCAACATTGAGTTAATCTTTTCTCGGTATCTGAAAAGGGATGGATTAACTTTTGTAAATGAAATATACTTCACTTACTGGCACTTTATTTTTTATATTCCATTAATGGCAACTCTAAAAAAAAAAAAAAAAAAGTGAAAAAAATATATGCCAAAAATAATTTTTAAGTATTTCAAAATTATTACTTTGTTTTTTTCTGCTCATTTACTTATCAATATAGCAATGCATTACTGAGAATAATATAATTTGACCTCTTAATGTTCACTAGTTTACTATATCTTCTGTTAGGTTGCTGTCTTAATTAGATTTCCCAATATTGCAAATTTTGCAAGCGCTGTCTTAATTAGATTTCCCAATATTGCAAATTTTGCAAGCGCTGTCTTAATTAGATTTCCCAATATTGCAAATTATGCAAGCAAAAAATAAAATAAATAATAACAAACTGGAATACCTTAAAATAAACATGGAAATGCCTTGATTTCTTGATACATCTGAAATGACCATCTTTCTAGTTGAAATTAGTCTGTTGTCACCAATGGAAAGCTTATCATCTGGCATCAGGCCTTTGCTATGGTCATTGAGATCTCAAGCTAGGGTGACCATCTTTCCTAATGTTCCATCTCATTGCAGCCAGTTAATGTCCAGTTGCAAATGTTTCATGCATATTCAGGACAATTATTCCAGTAGGTAAGTATTGCAAAGTGGGTAAACAAGGTTGAAGGGTATAAAATTTAAACTACCATAGAAAAAAAGGGTCAACATGGAGGGAGAGAAATTTTGCCTTGCAACAGGCAACCTACAGACCCCTCAGAGAGTTGAACCCTGTACAAACCAGTCCTACAGGAATGTACAAGGAATCTAGTAGGAATTTGTTAAGAATTCCTACCAGGAAAGTGTGCATATTCCTGCTTGATTGTAGCAGGAATCCGCCAGGAAAAACAGCCGAAAAATTTAAATTAGCAGGATTTTCTTAGTAGGAATAATGCGATTCCTACCAGGAATATTCAAATTAGCAGGAATAATTTGGTAGGAAAGTAAAATTCCTACCTGGATATTTGTCAAATTTTCCTGCTAATTTGAATATTCCTGGTAGGATTTTTTTCATAAATTCCTACTAGGAAAATTGATTTTCTAGCAGGAATCTAAAAATATACATTACAAACTTAGGTGTATACACATATACACATCTGGGTCATTCATTAAGTTTGAATCTCAGCCACAAAGAACAAAGAAAACACATGTAAAATTTCTTGTTGCAAAATTTGACTCTTAAATTCATGAAGTAGCTACCACATATGAAAGTTGTGTTATAAACCTGGTTTGTAATCTAGCTGTTTTTGAATTTAATTATGATGGAAATAGATGTAACAGTTTTTTTAATCACTCTCAAAAACATTTTTTTTAGAAGTATTGGTCTATTATTATGTACATGTATACAACAAAAATGTAAATCAGATGAACTTATAATATATATAAGACAAAATATGATTGAAGACTGAGATTTCCATTTTTAATTAGTTGAATTAATTTGACTATCATGCAAATTAGAAAAAAAAATTGACCCTCCCTCTTAAACATTTTAAAAAGTGTAGCTTAATTAAATTCAAATACCTTCATAAGCAATCCTGCCTTACATTCAAATATTTCCCTGAACATTATTCAATCTTTGCAGCATTGTTTATACACAGTCTGAATCTTTTACCCTCCAACTTTTGAATTTGTTAACTGGAACCTGGTTTCTTATAACACAGCAAAATAAATGTTATTAGCAAACCGGAATCCAGTTAAAGATAATTGAATACAAACCAATAGCAGTCAAGATAATAATCCTGCTTAGATAAGAAAAAATTCCTGGTAGAAAGATTTTCTGGCAGGAAAAAACTATTCCTGTTACCCATACCAGGATTGTTGCTGTAGGAAAATGAAAAATCCTCCCAGAAAAACTGAAGTTTTTCCTAGTATCGTCTAAAAGTAACAGGAATTTAAAATTTCCTGCTACTTCCATGTGAATTCCTGCTATAGTCTGGTAGGAATCCTGCTAGATATTTCATGACGGGTGTTGCAAGGGTTATTTAATGTGCAGAGATTACTCTCCCTACACAAGGCATCTACTTTAACGTTCACATTCAGAAAAAATCCTTTGAAGCTTCATCTCCATCCCCAAAATTAGACCACATTAACATGGCTCTAAAAAGGAATACCTTTGCCTAACTATAAGCTTCAAAGTCAGCTAAAACGCAACCATCATTTCCAAAAATAATAGTAAAAAAATAATAAATGTAATGTCTTTGTAAGAAAAATCTACCACTTGCACATAATTGCAATTTCATAATGGTAAAGTATAAAATGGACAAGATATTAAAATGTTAATCAAACTGATATAAAAAAGGTGTGTTTTCACTAAAATTGATGAATGATTGAAATTGTTGTAAAGTATATTGTTTATAGAAAAGAAAGGATCCTGCTATGTTCCATGACACAAAATCGCTACACCCATGAGAAAAGGAGCTTTTATTTAAATTCTTCAAAAACACTACTTTCTATACATTCATACAATTTTATAAGTTTCCTACTTGGAGAAAATAAAAAGGGAACAAATCACATTATTTTCTGTGAGTAACTGAAAAAAAAAAATCTTTCCACATACTAATTGATCAAGAGCACTTTGCCATTTTTCATAAATGACTATTTAAATCTTTTGTTGTGAACAAAGGTTCATTAAATATTAATATATGGGCTAGGGTGCATTTTATAAAGTGTCATGACAGGCAAGTACCTCACTAAAATAAACAGATGAAAACATGCAATATTTGTGCCAAAAGTCTGTAAAATGTCTTCCACCCACTGCACTCAGCAAATGATTTTGATGTCACACCCATAAAACTTACTTTAATATTCTACATTTTATATATCTTCTTCAAGTAAAAAGGACATCATGTTTAAAATTCTTTTAAGTTATTTACTTCGTCTAAAAATGGGTTGATTAACCAAAAATTCCTGAGCAAGGCAAGTTTAGAAATATAAGTTCCATATCTTTCTTTCAAAGAACATATAGTTTGTTTTACTTGTTTTATAACTCTGTTTATATTTGGTATAAAATTGGCTATTAATCCTATTTATATCACTTCGGAAATTTTCCACCAATTATACTGAGTCATGAAGTTGTTCAAAATCAATATGTAGAAAGTAGCATTATACCTCAAAAAAGAGACAAAATAAAGTTATCATTGAATGAAAATGTCCTTCAATATCAGAAATGGAATTACCCCTGTTAGCCACAGATCGAACGAGTTAGAAAGCTCAACATTTGTCATTATTTGTAAGATTTATTGTTATAAAAGTTTTATATTTTATTATACCATGCGTCTTTAAAGAGAACATGATTTATAGTACATGGTGACACAATCTGAAAAAAAATATATAAATATCATCTGATCTTGTTTTTTAGAAGTCAACTAATTCTGCTTTTTCATCTATGCAATTTAAACCTTGAATTTAAACAAAAAGGGGTTAAATCAACAGCGCATTTCCAAACCAGAAACAATACAAAATTAAATAAATTTACTGTCTGCTCAATTTCATAAAAAAAGATTGTGTTTTCTATAGTCTTTTTATGTTTTTCTATAATTTTAAGTATTTTAAATGAAAATGAAACATCAAGAATATCTTCTAAAATATGTAAAAAAACATGCTTCAAGCAATTCCTATATGACCATGACAAGAAGGAAAGCTTTCACTAAAATTAACATTTTCTTTTACAAAAATATCTAACAATGCTTTATTCTAAATCTGCTTTTATAAATTGAATATTCAAAATTTGTGAATACTTTTAAAACAGAAACCATTAAAGAGCTGCTATCAACACCAAATTCTCTAAATAACATAAATGTTATAAGTCACAACTATACGGACAAGGATCTGGACAACTTTAGTAAATGAATAATATGCACTACAAAGATTAAATAATTTTTAAATAATTTAAATAAAATCAAATTTACTGAATCAAATGTCACATCCATATAAAAAAAATTTAAAGCTTAAAATATCATATAAATAAACTTCAGAAATACATAACTATGAACTCTTATAGAAACAATAGGCAACATTTCAACTATCAATATAGTAAAAAACCATTTAAACCAGCTAAAAAGCAAGAATTCAAGAAAACACAATTCAGAAATGACCACTACAATGAAGTTTAGACATACCAATGATGAAGAAAAAAAGGTTAGGTCTGTTAGAATGATTGTTAAATGTTAGTACAGAAATGGCTAGTAAGTAAGATGTATTTCTGAATTCATTATTTGATATTTATTTGCATTAGTACATTTACTTTGGAATACAAATATTTTTCTGTCAATTCATAATGTAGTGCACATATTCTCCTTTACATAAGGTAATTAATTATGACCATTAACACCAATTAATATCTTGAATTTATTTAATTGCTTATTATTAACAAAATATTACCCAACATCCAAATCGAGTATTCCATGAACCTGAAAGATGTTATTTTGAAAATTTGTTGTTGATGGCAGTCCTTTGATAGTCTCAGCTGAATTAATTCACTTTTTCTAGATTAGTGTTTTAAAGCTCGACATAAATTGTCAGGGAGGATCCAGCTTTTTTAAGGAGGGGTGTTATTCCATAAAAACAGACTATAAAAGTTTTTTGGACAATTTTAGGCTAAAAAATCATATAAATTGTTAAAACATGATATAATAAATTTGTTTAGGCGATTCGCCATTTGCTGTCCATTGTTGGAGACCATATGTTGATTTTTTTTGTGCTGTCTTTTTGATCAATAATGTAAAATCTAAATCTACTTTAATTCATATCCACAATCCTTTTTGTAGTTTAACAGGAGGTGTCAAATGCCACTTTCAAAGCTGCATTTTCAAAAATATAAATTAGTTTAAATCACTAAACTATTTATAATCTTTTAAAAAAAATCTGTCAGTCATTTTGGTTAAGATCTCTTTAAATATATATAAAGATGTTATACCAGCAATTTGATATATGTGTTTCTATATTATGATGCAAGCTAGCATACACCTGATACATTAAGGATATAAGCTAAAATAAATGTGATATGTTAAGGTTACAGGCCAACATACTTTTGACTGGTTAAGGATACAGGTTGACAAACATCTTATACATGAAGGATACAGGCTGACATACATTTGATACACGAAGGATACAGGCTGACAGACATCTAATAGGTTAAGGATACAGGTTGGCAATCATTTGATACATTAAGGATACATCTGATATAATAAGGATACAGGCTGACATACATTTGATACATGAAGGATTCAGGCTGACATACATCAGATACATTAAGGATACAGGCTGGCATATATCTGATATGTTAAGGATACAGGTTGGAAAACATTTGATACATTAAGGATACAGGCGGGTATACACCTGATATAGTAAGCATACAGGCTGACATACATTTGATTAGTTAAGGATACAGGTTGGCAAACATCTTATACATGAATGATACAGGCTGGAATACATCTGATTGGTTAAGGATACAGGTTGGCAATCTTCTGATACATTAAGCATAGACTGGCAAACATCTGATACATTAAGGATACAGACAGGCATACATCTGATATAGTAAGGATACAGGCTGACATACATTTGATACATGAAGGATACAGGCTGACATACATCTGAAACATTAAGGATACAGGCAGGCATACATCTGTTATAGTAAGGATACAGGCCGACATAAATCTGATACATGAAGGATACAAGCTGAGATACATCTGATAGGTTAAGGATACAGACTGACAAACTTCTGATACATTAAGAATACTGGCTGGCAAACATCTGATATAGTAAGGATACAGACTGACATACATTTGATACATAAAGGATACAGGCTGACATACATCTGATAAATTAAAAATACAGGTAGGCATACATCTGATATAGTAAGGATACAGGCTGACATACATTTGATACATGAAGGATACAGGCTGATATATGTCTGATCGGTTAAAGATTCATGTTGGCAAACTTCTGAAACATTAAGGACACAGGCAGGCTTACATTTGTTATAGTAAGGATACACGACGATATACATCTAATACATTATGGATACAGGCTGGCACACCTCTGACATGTTAAGGATACAGGTTGGCAAACATATGAAACATGAAGGATACAGGCTGTCATACATCTGATATGTTAAGGATACAGGTTTCCAAACATTTGATACATTAAGGATACAGGCAGGTATACATGTGATATAGTAAGCATACAGGCTGATATACATTTGATTGGTTAAGGATACAGGTTGGCAACCATCTTTTACATAAAGGATACAGGCTGAAATAAATCTGATTTGTTAAGGATACAGGTTGGCAAACTTCTGATACATTTAGGATACAGGCAACCATACATCTGATACAGTACAGATACAGCCTGACATACATTTGATACATAAAGGATACAGGCTGACATACATCTGATACATTAAGGATACAGAAAGGCATACATCTGATATAGTAAGGATACAGGCTGACATACATTTGATACACGAAGAATGCAGGCTGACATACATTTAATAGGTTAAGGATACAGGTTGGCAAACATCTGAAACATGAAGAATACAGGCTGGCATACATCTGATAGGTTAAGGATACAGGTTTGCAAATTGGCAAACATTAGATATATGAAGGATACAGACAAGCATACATATCTGTTATAGTAAGGATACAGGCCGATATAAATCTGATACATGAAGGATACAGGCTGAAATAAATCTGAATTGTTAAGGATACAGGTTGGGAAACTTCTGATGCATTAAGGATACAGGTAGGCATACATCTGATATAGCAAGGATACAGGCTGACATACATTTGATACATGAAGGATACAGGCTGACATACATCTGATACATTAAGGATACATCTGATATAGTAAGGATACAGGCTGACATACATTTGATACATGAAGGATGCAGGCTGACATACATCTAATAGGTTAAGGATACAGGTTGGCAAACATCTGAAACATGAAGAATACAGGCTGGCATACATCTGATATGTTAAGGATACAGGTTTGCAAATTGGCAAACATTAGATAAATGAAGGATACAGACAAGCATACATCTGTTACAGTAAGGATACAGGCCGACATAAATCTGATACATGAAGGATACAGGCTGAAATACATCTGATAGGTCAAGGATACATGTTGGCAAACTTCTGATACATTAAGAATACTGGCTGGCAAACATCTGATAGGTTAAGGATAGAGGTAGGCAAAATCCTGATACATTAAGTATACAAGCTGGCAAACGTCTGATAGGTTAAGGATACAAATTGGCAAATTTCTGAAACATACAGGGAGGCATACATCTGATATAGTTAGGGTACAGGCTGACATACATCTGATAGGTAAAGGATACAAGTTGGCAAATTTCTGAAACATTAAGGATACAAGCTGGCAAACATCTGATATGTTAAGGATACAGGTTGCCAAACATTAATTTTGATACATTAAGGATATAGGCAGGTATACATGTGATACAGTAAGCATACAGACTGATATACATTTGATTGGTTAAGGATACAGGTTGGCAAACATCTTATACATGAAGGATACAGGTTGGAATAAATCTGATTTGTTAAGGATACAGGTTAACAAACTTCTGATACATTAAGGATACAGGCAGGCATACATCTGATATAGTAAGCATACAGGATGACATACATTTGATTGGTTAAGGATACAGGTTGGCAAATATCTTATACATGAAGGATACAGGCTGAAATTAATCTGATTTGTTAAGGATACAGGTTGGCAAACTTCTGATACATTAAGGATACAGGCAGGCATACATCTGATATAGTAAGGATACAGGCTGACATACATTTGATACATGAAGGATACAGGAAGCCATACATCTGATATAGTAAGGATACCGGCTGACATACATCTGATACATGAAGGATGCAGGCTGAAATACATCTGATAGTTTAAGGATACGGGTTGGCAAACTTCTGAAACATTAAGGATACATCCTGGCAAACATCTGATATGTTAAGGATACAGGTTGGCAAACCTCTGAAAGATTAAGGATACCGGCTGACATACATTTAATACATGAAGGATACAGGCTGACATACATTTAATTGGTTAAGGATACAGGTTGGCAAACACCTTATCCATGAAGGATACAGGCTGAAATCAATCTGAATTGTTAAGGATACAGGTTGGCACACTTCTGATGCATTAAGGATACAGGTAGGCATACATCTGATATAGTAAGAATACAGGCTGACATACATTTGATTGGTTAAGGATACAGGTTGGCTAACTTCTGAAACATTGAGGATACAGGCTTGCAAACATCTGATATGTTAAAGATACAGGTTGGCAAACATCTGAAACATTAAGGATACAGGCTGGCATACATCTGATATGTTAAGGATACAGGTTGGCAAACATTTGATACATTAAGGATACAGGCAGGTATACATGTGATATAGTAAACATACAGGCTGACATACATTTGATTGGTTAAGGATGCAGGCTGGCAAACATTTTATACATGAAGGATACAGGCTGAAATAAATCTGAATTGTTAAGGATACAGGTTGGCAAACTTCTGATGCATTAAGGATACAGGTAGGCATACATCTGATATAGCAAAGATACAGGCTGACACACATTTGATACATGAAGGATACAGGCTGAGATACATCTGAAACATTAATGATACAGGCAAGCATACATCTGTTATAGTAAGGATACATGCAGACATAAATCTGACACATGAAGGATATAGGCTGAAATACATCTGATAGGTTAAGGATACAGGCTGGAAACTTCTGATACATTTAGAATACTAGTTGGCAAACATCTGATAGGTTAAGAATACAGGAAGGCAAAATCCTAATACATTAGGGATACAAGCTTGCAAACGTCTGATATGTTAAGGATACAAATTGGCAAATTTCTGAAACATACAGGGAGGCATACATCTGATATAGCTAGGATACAGGCTGGCATACATCTGATACATGAAGGATACAGGTTGAAATACATCTGATAGGTTAAGGATACAGGTTGGCAAACTTCTGAAACATTGAGGATACAGGCTTCCAAACATCTGATTGGTTAAGGATACAGCTTGGCAAACATCTGAAACATTAAGGATACAGGCTGGCATACATCTGATATGTTAAGGATACAGGTTGGCAAACTTTTGGTACATTAAGGATACAGGCAGGTATACATGTGATATTGTAAGCATACAGGCTGATATACATTTAATTGGTTAAGGATACAGGTTGGCAAACATCTTATACATGAAGGATACAGGCTGAAATAAATCTGATTTGTTAAGGATACAGGTTGGCAAACATCTGATACCTTAAGGATACAGACAGGCATACATCTGATATAGTAAGGATACAGACTGACATACATTTGATACATGAAGGATACAGGCTGAGATACATCTGATAGGTTGAGGATACAGACTGGCAAACTTCTGATACATCAAGAATACTGGCTGGGAAACATCTGATATAGTAAGGATACAGACTGACATACATCTGATACATTAAAATACAGACAGACATACATCTGATATAGGAAGGATACAGGCTGAAATAAGTCTGATTTGTTAAGGATACAGGTTGGCAAACTTCTGATGCATTAAGGATACAGGTAGGCATACATCTGATATAGCAAGGATACAGGCTGACATACATTTGATTGGTTAAGGATACAGGTTGGCAAACTTGTTATACATTAAGGATACAGGCTGAAATAAATCTGAATTGTTAAGGATACAGGTTGGCAAATTTCTGAAACATTAAGGATGCAAGCTGGCAAACATCTGATATGTTAAGGATACAGGTTGCCAAACATTAATTTTGATACATTAAGGATATAGGCAGGTATACATGTGATACAGTAAGCATACAGACTGATATACATTTGATTGGTTAAGGATACAGGTTGGCAAACATCTTATACATGAAGGATACAGGTTGGAATAAATCTGATTTGTTAAGGATACAGGTTAACAAACTTCTGATACATTCAGGATACAGGCAGGCATACATCTGATATAGTAAGCATACAGGATGACATACATTTGATTGGTTAAGGATACAGGTTGGAAAATATCTTATACATGAAGGATACAGGCTGAAATCAATCTGATTTGTTAAGGATACAGGTTGGCAAACTTCTGATACATTAAGGATACAGGCAGGCATACATCTGATATAGTAAGGATACAGGCTGACATACATTTGATACATGAAGGACGTAGGCTGAAATACATCTGATAGGTTAAGGATATAGGTTGGTAAGATTCCGATACATCAATTAGGATACAGGCAGGCATACATCTGATATAGCAAGGATACAGGCTGACATACATTTGATACATGAAAGATACAGGCTGACATACATCTGATACAATAAGGATACAGGAAGGCATACATCTGATATAGAAAGGATACAGGCTGACATACATTTGATACATGAAGGATGCAGGCTGGCATACATCTAATAGGTTAAGGATACAGGTTGGCAAACATCTGAAACATGAAGAATACAGGCTGGCATACATGTGATATGTGAAGGATACAGGTTGGAATATTGGCAAACATTTGATACATTAAGGATACAGACAGGCATACATCTGACATAATAAGGATACAGGCTGACAAACATTTGATTGGTTAAGGATACAGAATGGCAAACTTCTGGTACATTAAGGATAGACTGTCAAACATCTGATACATTAAGGATATAGACAAGCATACATCTGATATAGTAAGGATACAGGTTGGCAATCATTTGATACTTTAAGGATACAGGCAGGCAAACATCTGATACATGAAGGATACAGGCAGGCATACATCTGATATAGGAAGGAGACAGGTTAACATACATTTGATACACGAAGCATACAGGCTGACATACATCTGAAACATTAATGATACAGGCAAGCATACATCTGTTATAGTAAGGATACATGCAGACATAAATCTGACACATGAAGCATATAGGCTGAAATACATCTGATAGGTTAAGGATACAGGCTGGAAACTTCTGATACATTAAGAATACTAGTTGCCAAACATCTGATAGGTTAAGAATAGAGGAAGGCAAAATCCTAATACATTAGGGATACAAGCTTGCAAACGTCTGATATGTTAAGGAAACAAGTTGGCAAATTTCTGAAACATACAGGAGGCATACATCTGATATAGCTAGGATACAGGCTGACATACATCTGATACATGAAGGATACAGGTTGAAATACATCTGATAGGTTAAGGATACAGGTTGGCAAACTTCTGAAACATTGAGGATACAGGCTTCCAAACATCTGATTGGTTAAGGATACAGCTTGGCAAACATCTGAAACATTAAGGATATAGGCTGGCATACATCTGATATGTTAAGGATACAGGTTGGCAAACTTTTGGTACATCAAGGATACAGGCAGGTATACATGTGATATAGTAAGCATACAGGCTGATATACATTTAATTGGTTAAGGATACAGGTTGGCAAACATCTTATACATGAAGGATACAGGCTGAAATAAATCTGATTTGTTAAGGATACAGGTTGGCAAACATCTGATACCTTAAGGATACAGACAGGCATACATCTGATATAGTAAGGATACAGACTGACATACATTTGATACATGAAGGATACAGGCTGAGATACATCTGATAGGTTGAGGATACAGACTTGCAAACTTCTGATACATCAAGAATACTGGCTGGCAAACATCTGATATAGTAAGGATACAGACTGACATACATCTGATACATTAAAAATACAGACAGACATACATCTGATATAGGAAGGATACAGGCTGAAATAAGTCTGATTTGTTAAGGATACAGGTTGGCAAACTTCTGATGCATTAAGGATACAGGTAGGCATACATCTGATATAGCAAGGATACAGGCTGACATACATTTGATTGGTTAAGGATACAGGTTGGCAAACTTGTTATACATTAAGGATATAGGCTGAAATAAATCTGAATTGTTAAGGATACAGGTTGGCAAACTTCTGATGCATTAAGGATACAGGTAGGCATGCATCTGATATAGTAAAAATACAGACTGACATACATTTGATACATGAAGGATACAGGCTGACATACATCTGATACATTAAGGATACAGGAAGGCATACATCTGATATAGTAAGCATAAAGGCTGACATACATTTGATTGGATAAGGATACAGGTTGGCAAATATCTTATACATGAAGGATACAGGCTGAAATAAATCTGAATTGTTAAGGATACAGGTTGGCAAACTTCTGATACATTAAGGATACAGACAGGCATACATCTGATATAGTAAGGATACAGGCTGACATACATTTGATACATGAAGGATACAGGAAGCCATACATCTGATATAGTAAGGATACCGGCTGACATACATCTGATACCTGAAGGATGCAGGCTGAAATACATCTGATAGTTTAAGGATACGGGTTGGCAAACTTCTGAAACATTAAGGATACATGCTGGCAAACATCTGATATGTTAAGGATACAGGTTGGCAAACCTCTGAAAGATTAAGGATACCGGCTGACATACATTTGATACATGAAGGATACAGGCTGACATACATCTGATACATTAAGGATACAGGAAGGCATACATCTTATATAGTAAGCATACAGGCTGACATACATTTGATTGGTTAAGGATACAGGTTGGCAAACACCTTATCCATGAAGGATACAGGCTGAAATAAATCTGAATTGTTAAGGATACAGGTTGGAAAACTTCTGATGCATTAAGGATACAGGTAAGCATACATCTGATATAGTAAGGATACAGGCTGACATACATTTGATTGGCTAAGGATACAGGTTGCCAAATTTCTGAAACATTGAGGATACAGTCTTGAAAACATCTGATATGTTAAAGATACAGGTTGGCAAACATCTGAAACATTAAGGATACATGCTACCATACATCTGATATGTTTAGGATACAGGTTGGCAAACATTTGATACATTCAGGATACAGGCAGGTATACATGTGATATAGTAAGCATACAGGCTGACATACATTTGATTGGTTAAGGATACAGGTTGGCAAACATCTTATACATGAAGGATACATGCTGAAATCAATCTGAATTTTTAAGGATACAGGTTGGCATACATCTGATATAGCAAGGATACAGGCTGACATACATTTGATACATGAAAGATACAGGCTGACATACATTTGATACATGAAGGATACAGGTTGACATACATCTGATACATTAAGGATACATCTGATATAGTAAGGATACAGGCTGACATACATTTGATACATGAAGGATGCAGGCTGACATACATCTAATAGGTTAAGGATACAGGTTGGCAAACATCTGAAACATGAAGAATACAGGCTGGCATACATCTGATAGGTTACGGATACAGGTTTGCAAACTGGCAAACATTAGATAAATGAAGGATACAGACAAGCATACATCTGTAACAGTAAGGATACAGGCCGACATAAATCTGATACATGAAGGATACAGGCTGAAATACATCCGATAGGTCAAGGATACATGTTGGCAAAGTTCTGATACATTAAGAATACTGGCTGGCAAACATCTGATAGGTTAAGGATAGAGGTAGGCAAAATCCTGATATATTAAGTATACAAGCTGGCAAACGTCTGATAGGTTAAGGATACAAATTGGCAAATTTCTGAAACATACAGGGAGGCATGATATGTGAAGGATACAGGTTGGAATATTGGCAAACATTTGATACATTAAGGATACAGACAGGCATACATCTGACATAATAAGGATACAGGCTGACAAACATTTGATTGGTTAAGGATACAGAATGGCAAACTTCTGGTACATTAAGGATAGACTGTCAAACATCTGATACATTAAGGATATAGACAAGCATACATCTGATATAGTAAGGATACAGGGTGGCAATCATTTGATACTTTAAGGATACAGGCAGGCAAACATCTGATACATGAAGGATACAGGCAGGGATACATCTGATATAGGAAGGAGACAGGTTAACATACATTTGATACACGAAGCATACAGGCTGACATACATCTGAAACATTAATGATACAGGCAAGCATACATCTGTTATAGTAAGGATACATGCAGACATAAATCTGACACATGAAGGATATAGGCTGAAATACATCTGATAGGTTAAGGATACAGGCTGGAAACTTCTGATACATTAAGAATACTAGTTGGCAAACATCTGATAGGTTAAGAATAGAGGAAGGCAAAATCCTAATACATTAGGGATACAAGCTTGCAAACGTCTGATATGTTAAGGAAACAAGTTGGCAAATTTCTGAAACATACAGGGAGGCATACATCTGATATAGCTAGGATACAGGTTGAAATACATCTGATAGGTTAAGGATACAGGTTGGCAAACTTCTGAAACATTGAGGATACAGGCTTCCAAACATCTGATTGGTTAAGGATACAGCTTGGCAAACATCTGAAACATTAAGGATACAGGCTGAAATAAATCTGAATTGTTAAGGATACAGGTTGGCAAACTTCTGATGCATTAAGGATACAGGCAGGTATACATGTGATAAAGTAAGCATACAGGCTGATATACATTTAATTGGTTAAGGATACAGGTTGGCAAACATCTTATACATGAAGGATACAGGCTGAAATAAATCTGATTTGTTAAGGATACAGGCTGGCAAACATCTGATACCTTAAGGATACAGACAGGCATACATCTGATATAGTAAGGATACAGACTGACATACATTTGATACATGAAGGATACAGGCTGAGATACATCTGATAGGTTGAGGATACAGACTGGCAAACTTCTGATACATCAAGAATACAGGCTGGCAAACATCTGATATTGTAAGGATACAGACTGACATACATCTGATACATTAAAATACAGACAAACATACATCTGATATAGGAAGGATACAGGCTGAAATAAGTCTGATTTGTTAAGGATACAGGTTGGCAAACTTGTTATACATTAAGGATACAGGCTGAAATAAATCTGAATTGTTAAGGATACAGGTTGGCAAACTTCTGATGCATTAAGGATACAGGTAGGCATGCATCTGATATAGTAAGGATACAGACTGACATACATTTGATACATGAAGGATACAGGCTGACATACATCTGATACATTAAAAATACAGACAGGCATACATCTGATATAGTAAGGATACAGGTTGACATACATTTGATACATGAAGGATACAGGCTGATATATGTCTGATCGGTTAAAGATTCATGTTGGCAAACTTCTGAAACATTAAGGACACAGGCAGGCTTACATTTGTTATAGTAAGGATACACGCTCATTTAGATCTAATACATTATGGATACAGGCTGGCACACCTCTGACATGTTAAGGATACAGGTTGGCAAACATCTGAAACATGAAGGATACAGGCTGGCATACATCTGATATGTTAAGGATACAGGTTTGCAAACATTTGATACATTAAGGATACAGGCAGGTATACATGTGATATAGTAAGCATACAGGCTGATATACATTTGATTGGTTAAGGATACAGGTTGGTAACCATCTTATACATGAAGGATACAGGCTGAAATAAATCTACTTTGTTAAGGATACAAGTTGGGAAACTTCTGATACATTAAGGATACAAGCAACTATACATCTGATACAGTACAGATACAGGCTGACATACATTTGATACATAAAGGATACAGGCTGACATACATTTGATACATGAAGGATACAGGCTGACATACATCTGATACATGAAGGATAGAAGAAGGCATACATCTGATATAGTAGTGATACAGGCTGACATACATTTGATACATGAAGGATGCAGGATGACATACATCTAATAGGTTAAGTATACAGGTTGGCAAACATCTGAAACATGAAGAATACAGGCTGCCATACATCTTATATGTTAAGGATACAGGTTATCAAATTGGCAAACATTTGATACATTAAGGATACAGACATACTGAAATAAATCTGATTTGTTAAGGATACAGGTTGGGAAATATCTTATACATGAAGGATACAGGCTGAAATAAATCTGATTTGTTAAGGATACAGGCAGGCAAACATCTGATACATTAAGGATGTAGGCAGGCAAACATCTGATACATTAAGGATACAGGGAGGCATACATCTGATATAGTAAGGATACAGGCTGACATACATTCAATACATGAAGGATACAGGCTGACATACATCTGAAACATTAAGGATACAGGCAGGCATACATCTGTTATAGGAAGGATACAGGCCGACATAAATCTGATACATGAAAGATACAGGCTGACATACATCTGATAGGTTAAGGATACAGGCTGGCAAACTTCTGATACATTAAGAATACTGGCTGGCAAACATCTGATAGGTTAAGGATACAGGTAGGCAAAATCCTGATACATTAAGATACAAGCTGCCAAAAGTCTGATAGGTTAAGGAAACTTCAGGAAAACTTCTGATACATTAAGAATACTGGCTGGCAAACATCTGATATAGCAAGCATATAGGATGACATACATTTGATTGGTTAAGGATACAGGTTGGCAACCATCTTATACATTAAGGATACAGGCTGGCAAACATCTGATATGTTAAGGATACAGGTTGTCAAACATTAATTTTGATACATTAAGGATATAGGCAGGTATACATGTGATATAGTAAGCATACAGGCTGATATACATTTGATTGGTTAAGGATACAGGTTGGCAAACATCTTATAGATGGATACAGGTTGGAATAAATCTCATTTGTTAAGCATACAGGTTAACAAACTTCTGATACATTAAGGATACAGGCAGGCATACATCTGATATAGTAAGCATACAGGATGACATACATTTGATTGGTTAAGGATACAGGTTGGCAAATATCTTATACATGAAGGATACAGGCTGAAATAAATCTGATTTGTTAAGGATACAGGTTGGCAAACTTCTGATACATTAAGGATACAGGCAGGCATACATCTGATATAGTAAGGATACAGGCTGACATACATTTGATACATGAAGGATGCAGGCTGAAATACATCTGATAGGTTAAGGATATAGGTTGGCAAGATTCCGATACATTAATTAGGATACAGGCAGGCATACATCTGATATAGCAAGGATACAGGCTGACATACATTTGATACATGAAAGATACAGGCTGACATACATCTGATACATTAAGGATACAGGAAGGCATACATCTGATATAGAAAGGATACAGGCTGACATACATTTGATACATGAAGGATGCAGGCTGACATACATCTAATAGGTTAAGGATACAGGTTGGCAAACATCTGAAACATGAAGAATACAGGCTGGCATACATCTGATATGTGAAGGATACAGGTTGGAATATTGGCAAACATTTGATACATTAAGGATACAGACAGGCATACATCTGATATAATAAGGATACAGGCTGACAAACATTTGATTGGTTAACGATACAGAATGGCAAACGTCTGATACATTAAGGATAGACTGTCAAACATCTGATACATTAAGGATATAGACAGGCATACATCTGATATAGTAAGGATACAGGTTGGCAATCATTTGATACTTTAAGGATACAGGCAGGCAAACATCTGATACATGAAGGATACAGGCAGGCATACATCTGATATAGGAAGGAGACAGGTTAACATACATTTGATACACGAAGCATACAGGCTGACATACATCTGAAACATTAATGATACAGGCAAGCATACATCTGTTATAGTAAGGATACATGCAGACATAAATCTGACACATGAAGGATATAGGCTGAAATACATCTGATAGGTTAAGGATACAGGCTGGAAACTTCTGATACATTAAGAATACTAGTTGGCAAACATCTGATAGGTTAAGAATACAGGCAGGCAAAATCCTGATACATTAAGGATAAAAGCTTGCAAACGTCTGATAGGTTAAGGATACAAGTTGGCAAATTTCTGAAACATACAGGAGGCATACATCTGATATAGCTAGGATACAGGCTGACATACATCTGATACATGAAGGATACAGGTTGAAATACATCTGATAGGTTAAGGATACAGGTTGGCAAACTTCTGAAACATTGAGGATACAGGCTTCCAAACATCTGATTGGTTAAGGATACAGGTTGGCAAACATCTGAAACATTAAGGATACAGGCTGGCATACATCTGATATGTTAAGGATACACGTTGGCAAACTTTTGGTACATTAAGGATACAGGCAGGTATACATGTGATATAGTAAGCATACAGGCTGATATACATTTAATTGGTTAAGGATAGAGGTAGGAAAATCCTGATATATTAAGTATACAAGCTGGCAAACGTCTGATAGGTTAAGGATACAAATTGGCAAATTTCTGAAACATACAGGGAGGCATACATCTGATATAGTTAGGGTACAGGCTGACATACATCTGATAGGTAAAGGATACAAGTTGGCAAATTTCTGAAACATTAAGGATGCAAGCTGGCAAACATCTGATATGTTAAGGATACAGGTTGCCAAACATTAATTTTGATACATTAAGGATATAGGCAGGTATACATGTGATACAGTAAGCATACAGACTGATATACATTTGATTGGTTAAGGATACAGGTTGGCAAACATCTTATACATGAAGGATACAGGTTGGAATAAATCTGATTTGTTAAGGATACAGGTTAACAAACTTCTGATACATTAAGGATACAGGCAGGCATACATTTGATATAGTAAGCATACAGGATGACATACATTTGATTGGTTAAGGATACAGGTTGGAAAATATCTTATACATGAAGGATACAGGCTGAAATCAATCTGATTTGTTAAGGATACAGGTTGGCAAACTTCTGATACATTAAGGATACAGGCAGGCATACATCTGATATAGTAAGGATACAGGCTGACATACATTTGATACATGAAGGATGCAGGCTGAAATACATCTGATAGGTTAAGGATATAGGTTGGCAAGATTCCGATACATCAATTAGGATACAGGCAGGCATACATCTGATATAGCAAGGATACAGGCTGACATACATTTGATACATGAAAGATACAGGCTGACATACATCTGATACAATAAGGATACAGGAAGGCATACATCTGATATAGAAAGGATACAGGCTGACATACATTTGATACATGAAGGATGCAGGCTGGCATACATCTAATAGGTTAAGGATACAGGTTGGCAAACATCTGAAACATGAAGAAGACAGGCTGGCCTACATCTGATATGTGAAGGATACAGGTTGGAATATTGGCAAACATTTGATACATTAAGGATACAGACAGGCATACATCTGACATAATAAGGATACAAACTGACAAATATTTGATTGGTTAAGGATACAGAATGGCAAACTTCTGATACATTAAGGATAGACTGTCAAACATCTGATACATTAAGGATATAGACAAGCATACATCTGATATAGTAAGGATACAGGTTGGCAATCATTTGATACTTTAAGGATACAGGCAGGCAAACATCTGATACATGAAGGATACAGGCAGGCATACATCTGATATAGGAAGGAGACAGGTTAACATACATTTGATACACGAAGCATACAGGCTGACATACATCTGAAACATTAATGATACAGGCAAGCATACATCTGTTATAGTAAGGATACATGCAGACATAAATCTGACACATGAAGGATATAGGCTGAAATACATCTGATAGGTTAAGGATACAGGCTGGAAAGTTCTGATACATTAAGAATACTAGTAGGCAAACATCTGATAGGTTAAGAATACAGGAAGGCAAAATCCTGATACATTAAGGATACAAGCTTGCAAACGTCTGATAGGTTAAGGATACAAGTTGGCAAATTTCTGAAACATACAGGGAGGCATACATCTGATATAGCTAGGATACAGGCTGACATACATCTGATACATGAAGGATACAGGTTGAAATACATCTGATAGGTTAAGGATACAGGTTGGCAAACTTCTGAAACATTGAGGATACAGGCTTCTAAACATCTGATTGGTTAAGGATACAGCTTGGCAAACATCTGAAACATTAAGGATACAGGCTGGCATACATCTGATATGTTAAGGATACAGGTTGGCAAACTTTTGGTACATTAAGGATACAGGCAGGTATACATGTGATATAGTAAGCATACAGGCTGATATACATTTAATTGGTTAAGGATACAGGTTGGCAAACATCTTATACATGAAGGATACAGGCTGAAATAAATCTGATTTGTTAAGGATACAGGTTGGCAAACATCTGATACCTTAAGGATACAGACAGGCATACATCTGATATAGTAAGGATACAGACTGACATACATTTGATACATGAAGGATACAGGCTGAGATACATCTGATAGGTTGAGGATACAGACTGGCAAACTTCTGATACATCAAGAATACTGGCTGGCAAACATCTGATATTGTAAGGATACAGACTGACATACATCTGATACATTAAAAATACAGACAGACATACATCTGATATAGGAAGGATACAGGCTGAAATAAGTCTGATTTGTTAAGGATACAGGTTGGCAAACTTGTTATACATTAAGGATACAGGCTGAAATAAAACTGAATTGTTAAGGATACAGGTTGGCAAACTTCTGATGCATTAAGGATACAGGTAGGCATACATCTGATATAGCAAGGATACAGGCTGACATACATTTGATTGGTTAAGGATACAGGTTGGCAAACTTGTTATACATTAAGGATACAGGCTGAAATAAATCTGAATTGTTAAGGATACAGGTTGGCAAACTTCTGATGCATTAAGGATACAGGTAGGCATGCATCTGATATAGTAAGGATACAGACTGACATACATTTGATACATGAAGGATACAGGCTGACATACATCTGATACATTAAAATTACAGACAGGCATACATCTGATATAGTAAGGATAAGATCTAATACATTATGGATACAGGCTGGCACACCTCTGACATGTTAAGGATACAGGTTGGCAAACATCTGAAACATGAAGGATACAGGCTGTCATACATCTGATATGTTAAGGATACAGGTTTGCAAACATTTGATACATTAAGGATACAGACAGGCATACATCTGATATAGTAAGGATAAGATCTAATACATTATGGATACAGGCTGGCACACCTCTGACATGTATACAGGTTGGCAAACATCTGAAACATGAAGGATACAGGCTGTCATACATCTGATATGTTAAGGATACAGGTTTGCAAACATTTGATACATTAAGGATACAGGCAGGTATACATGTGATATAGTAAGCATACAGGCTGATATACATTTAATTGGTCAAGGATACAGGTTGGCAACCATCTTATACATGAAGGATACAGGCTGAAATAAATCTGAATTGTTAAGGATACAGTTTGGCAAACTTCTGATACATTTAGGATACAGGCAATCATACATCTGATACAGTACGGATACAGGCTGAGATACATTTGATACATGAAGGATACAGGCTGACATACATTAGATACATGAAGGATACAGGCTGACATACATCTGATACATGAAGGATTGAGGAAGGCATACATCTGATATAGTAATGATACAGGCTGACATACATTTGATACATGAAGGATGCAGGATGACATACATCTAATAGGTTAAGTATACAGGTTGGCAAACATCTGAAACATGAAGAATACAGGCTGCCATACATCTTATATGTTAAGGATACAGGTTATCAAATTGGCAAACATTTGATACATTAAGGATACAGACATACCGAAATAAATCTGATTTGTTAAGGATACAGGTTGGCAAATATCTTATACATGAAGGATACAGGCTGAAATAAATCTGATTTGTTAAGGATACAGGCAGGCAAACATCTGATACATTAAGGATGTAGGCAGGCAAACATCTGATACATTAAGGATACAGAGAGGAATACATCTGATATAGTAAGGATACAGGGTGACATACATTCAATACATGAAGGTAAAGGCTGACATACATCTGAAACATTAAGGATACAGGCAGGCATACATCTGTTTTAGGAAGGATACAGGATGACATAAATCTGATACATGAAAGATACAGGCTGACATACATCTGATAGGTTAAGGATGCAGGCTGGCAAACTTCTGATACATTAAGAATACTGGCTAGCAAACATCTGATAGGTTAAGGATACAGGTAGGCAAAATCCTGATACATTAAGGATACAAGCTGCCAAAAGTCTGATAGGTTAAGGAAACTTCAGGAAAACTTCTGATACATTAAGATACTGGCTGGCAAACATCTGATATAGCAAGCATATAGGATGACATACATTTGATTGGTTAAGGATACAGGTTGGCAACCATCTTATACATTAAGGATACAGGCTGGCAAACATCTGATACATTAAAAATACAGACAGACATACATCTGATATAGGAAGGATACAGGCTGAAATAAGTCTGATTTGTTAAGGATACAGGTTAGCAAACTTGTTATACATTAAGGATACAGGCTGAAATAAAACTGAATTGTTAAGGATACAGGTTGGCAAACTTCTGATGCATTAAGGATACAGGTAGGCATACATCTGATATAGCAAGGATACAGGCTGACATACATTTGATTGGTTAAGGATACAGGTTGGCAAACTTGTTATACATTAAGGATACAGGCTGAAATAAATCTGAATTGTTAAGGATACAGGTTGGCAAACTTCTGATGCATTAAGGATACAGGTAGGCATGCATCTGATATAGTAAGGATACAGACTGACATACATTTGATACATGAAGGATACAGGCTGACATACATCTGATACATTAAAATTACAGACAGGCATACATCTGATATAGTAAGGATAAGATCTAATACATTATGGATACAGGCTGGCACACCTCTGACATGTTAAGGATACAGGTTGGCAAACATCTGAAACATGAAGGATACAGGCTGTCATACATCTGATATGTTAAGGATACAGGTTTGCAAACATTTGATGCATTAAGGATACAGACAGGCATACATCTGATATAGTAAGGATAAGATCTAATACATTATGGATACAGGCTGGCACACCTCTGACATGTTAAGGATACAGGTTGGCAAACATCTGAAACATGAAGGATACAGGCTGTCATACATCTGATATGTTAAGGATACAGGTTTGCAAACATTTGATACATTAAGGATACAGGCAGGTATACATGTGATATAGTAAGCATACAGGCTGATATACATTTAATTGGTCAAGGATACAGGTTGGCAACCATCTTATACATGAAGGATACAGGCTGAAATAAATCTGAATTGTTAAGGATACAGTTTGGCAAACTTCTGATACATTTAGGATACAGGCAACCATACATCTGATACAGTACGGATACAGGCTGAGATACATTTGATACATGAAGGATACAGGCTGACATACATTAGATACATGAAGGATACAGGCTGACATACATCTGATACATGAAGGATTGAGGAAGGCATACATCTGATATAGTAATGATACAGGCTGACATACATTTGATACATGAAGGATGCAGGATGACATACATCTAATAGGTTAAGTATACAGGTTGGCAAACATCTGAAACATGAAGAATACAGGCTGCCATACATCTTATATGTTAAGGATACAGGTTATCAAATTGGCAAACATTTGATACATTAAGGATACAGACATACCGAAATAAATCTGATTTGTTAAGGATACAGGTTGGCAAATATCTTATACATGAAGGATACAGGCTGAAATAAATCTGATTTGTTAAGGATACAGGCAGGCAAACATCTGATACATTAAGGATGTAGGCAGGCAAACATCTGATACATTAAGGATACAGAGAGGAATACATCTGATATAGTAAGGATACAGGGTGACATACATTCAATACATGAAGGTAAAGGCTGACATACATCTGAAACATTAAGGATACAGGCAGGCATACATCTGTTTTAGGAAGGATACAGGATGACATAAATCTGATACATGAAAGATACAGGCTGACATACATCTGATAGGTTAAGGATGCAGGCTGCCAAACTTCTGATACATTAAGAATACTGGCTAGCAAACATCTGATAGGTTAAGGATACAGGTAGGCAAAATCTGATACATTAAGGATACAAGCTGCCAAAAGTCTGATAGGTTAAGGAAACTTCAGGAAAACTTCTGATACATTAAGAATACTGGCTGGCAAACATCTGATATAGCAAGCATATAGGATGACATACATTTGATTGGTTAAGGATACAGGTTGGCAACCATCTTATACATTAAGGATACAGGCTGGCAAACATCTGATATGTTAAGGATACAGGTTGTCAAACATTAATTTTGATACATTAAGGATATAGGCAGGTATACATGTGATATAGTAAGCATACAGGCTGATATACATTTGATTGGTTAAGGATACAGGTTGGCAAACATCTTATACATGAAGGATACAGGTTGAAATACATCTGATTTGTTAAGGATAAAGGTTAACAAACTTCTGATAATAAATGATACAGGCAGGCATACATTTGATATAGTAAGCATACAGGATGACATACATTTGATTGGTTAAGGATACAGGTTGGTAAATATCTTATACATGAAGGATACAGGCTGAAATAAATCTGATTTGTTAAGGATACAGGTTGGCAAACTTCTGATACATTAAGGATACAGGCAGGCATACATCTGATATAGTAAGGATACAGGCTGACATACATTTGATACATGAAGGATGCAGGCTGAAATACATCTGATAGGTTAAGGATATAGGTTGGCAAGATTCTGATACATTAATTAGGATATAGGCAGGCATACATCTGATAAAGCAAGGATACAGGCTGACATACATTTGATACATGAAGGATACAGGCTGACATACATCTGATACATTAGGGATACAGGAAGGCATACATCTGATATAGAAAAGATATAGGCTGACATACATTTGATACATGAAGGATGCAGGCTGACATACATCTGATACATTAAGGATACAGGTAGTAATACATCTGATATAGTAAGGATACAGGCTGACATACATTTGATACATGAAGGATACAGGCTGACATACATTTGATACATGAAGGATACAGGCTGACATACATCTGATACATTAAGGATACAGGAAGGCATACATCTGATATAGTAAGGATACAGGCTGACATACATTTGATACATGAAGGATGCAGGCTGATATACATCTAATAGGTTAAGGATACAGGTTGGCAAGATCTGAAACATGAAGAATACAGGCTGGCATACATCTGATGTGTTAAGGATACAGGTTGGCAAATTGGCAAACATTTGATACATTAAGGATACAGACATGCATATATTTGATATAATAAGGATACAGGCTGACAAACATTTAATTGGTTAAGGAAAGAGGTTGGCAAACATCTTTTACATGAAGGAGACAGGCTGGAATACATCTGATTGGTTAAGGATGCAGGTTGGCAAACTTCTGATACATTAAGGATAGACTGGCAAACATTTGATACTTTAAGGATACAGACAGGTAAACATCTGATACATTAATGATACAGGTAGGCATACATCTAATATAGTAAGGATAAAGGTTGACAACCATTTGATACTTTAAGGATACAGGCAGGCAATAATCTGATACATGAAGGATACAGGCAGGCATACATCTGTTATAGTAAGGATATAGGCCAACATAAATCTGATACATGAAGGATACAGGCTGACATACATCTGATAGGTTAAGGATACAGGCTGACAAACTTCTGATACATTAAGAATACTGGCTGCCAAACATCTGATAGGTAAAGGATACAGGTAGGCAAAATCCTGATACATTAAGGATACAAGCTGGCAAACGTCTGATAGATTAAGGATACAAGTTGCTAAATTTCTGAAACAAACAGGGAGGCATACATGTGATATAGTTAGGGTACAGGCTGACATACATCTGATACATGAAGGATACAGACTGAAATACATCTGATAGGTTAAGGATACAGGTTAGCAAACTTCTTAAACATTAAGGATACAGGCTTACAAACATCTGATATGTTAAGGATACAGGTTGGCAAACTTCTGAAACATTAAGGATACAGGCTGGCATACATCTGATATGTTAAGGATACAGGTTGGCACAATTTGATACATTAAGGATACAGGCAGGTATACATGTGATATAGTAAGCATACAGGCTGACATACATTTGATTGGTTAAGGATACAGGTTGGCAAATATCTTATACATGAAGGATACAGGCTGAAATAAATCTGATTTGTTAAGGATACAGGCAGGCAAACATCTGATACATTAAGGATACAGGGAGGCATACATCTGATATAGTAAGGATACAGGCTGACATACATTCAAAACATGAAGGATACAGGCTGACATACATCTGAAACATTAAGGATACAGGCAGGCATACATCTGTTATAGGTTAAGGATACAGGCTGGCAAACTTCTGATACATTAAGAATACTGGCTGGCAAACATCTGATAGGTTAAGAATACAGGTAGGCAAAATCCTGATACATTAAGGATACAAGCTGGCAAAAGTCTGATAGGTTAAGGATACAAGTTGGCAAATTTCTGATGCATTAAGGATACAGGTAGGCATATATCTGATATAGTAAGGATACAGGCTGACATACATTTGATACATTAAGGATACAGGCTGACATACTTCTGATACTTTAAGGATACAGGAAGGCATACATCTGATATGGTAAGGATACAGGCTGACATACATTTGATACATGAAGGATGCAGGCTGACATACATTTAATAGGTTAAGGATACAGGTTTGCAAATTGGCAAACATTAGATAAATGAAAGATACAGACAAGCATACGTCTGTTATAGTAAGGATACAGGCCGACATAAATCTTATACATGAAGGATACAGGCTGAAATAAAACTGATTTGTTAAGGATACAGGCAGGCAAACATCTTATACATTAAGGATACAGGGAGGCATACATCTGATATAGTAAGGATACAGGCTATCATACATTCAATACATGAAAGATACAGGCTGACATACATCTGATAGGTTAAGGATACAGGCTGGCAAACTTCTGATACATTAAAAATACTGGCTGGCAAACATCTGATAGGTTAAGGATACAGGTAGGCAAAATCCTGATACATTAAGGATACAAGCTGGCAAAAGTCTGATAGGTTAAGGATACAAGTTGGCAAATTTCTGAAACATACAGGGAGGCATACATCTGATATAGTTAGGGTACAGGCTGACATACATCTGATACATGAAGGATACAGGCTTAAATACATCTGATAGGTTAAGGATACAGGTTGGCAAACTTCTGAAACATTAAGGATACAGGCTTGCAAACATCTGATATGTTAAGGATACAGGTTGGCAAACATCTGAAACATTAAGGATACAGGCTGGCATACATCTGATATGTTAAGGATACAGGTTGGCAAACATTTGATACATTGAGGATACAGGCAGGTATACATCTGATATAGTAAGCATACAGGCTGACATACATTTGATTGGTTAAGGATACAGGTTGGCAAACATCTTATACATGAAGGATACAGGCTGAAATAAATTTGAATTTTTTAGGATACAGGTTGGCAAACTTCTGATGCATTAAGGATACAGGTAGGCATATATCTGATATAGTAAGGATACAGGCTGACATACATTTGATACATTAAGGATACAGGCTGACATACATCTGATACTTTAAGGATACAGGCTGGCATACATTTGATATAGTAAGGATACAGGCTGACATACATTTGATACATGAAGGATGCAGGCTGACATACATCTAATAGGTTAAGGATACAGGTTGGCAAACATCTGAAACATAAAGAATACAGGCTGGCATACATCTGATATGTTAAGGATACAGGTTTGCAAATTGGCAAACATTAGATAAATGAAGGATACAGACAAGCATACATCTGTTATAGTAAGGATACAGGCCGACATAAATCTTATACATGAAGGATACAGGCTGAAATAAATCTGATTTGTTAAGGATACAGGCAGGCAAACATCTGATACATTAAGGATACAGGGAGGCATACATCTGATATAGTAAGGATACAGGCTAACATACATTCAATACATGAAGGATACAGGCTGACATACATCTGATACATTAAGGATACAGGAAGGCATACATCTGATATAGTAAGGATACATGCCGACATAAATCTGATACATGAAGGATACAGGCTGACATACATCTGATAGGTTAAGGATACATGCTGGCAAACTTCTGATACATTAAGAATACTGGCTGGCAAACATCTGATAGGTTAAGGATAGAGGTAGGCAAAATCCTGATACATTAAGTATACAAGCTGGCAAACGTCTGATAGGTTAAGGATACAAATTGGCAAATTCTGAAACACACAGGGAGGCATACATCTGATATAGTTAGGGTACAGGCTGACATACATCTGATACATGAACAATACAGGCTGAAATACATCTGATAGGTTTAGGATACAGGTTGGCAAACTTCTGAAACATTAAGGATACAGGCTTACAAACATCTGATATGTTAAGGATATAGGTTTGCAAACGACTGAAACATTAAGGATACAGGCTGGCATACATCTGATATGTTAAGGATACAGGTTGGCAAATATTTGATACATTAAGGATACAGGCAGGTATTCATCTGATATAGTAAGCATACAGGCTGACATACATTTGATATGTTAAGGATACAGGTTGGCAAACATTTTATACATAAAGGATACAGGCTGAAATAAATCTGATTTGTTAAGGATACAGGTTGGCAAACTTCTGATACATAAAGAATACAGGCAGGCATACATCTGATATAATAAGCATACAGGCTGACATACAATTGATTGGTTAATGATACAGGTTGACAAATATCTTATACATGAAGGATACAGGGTGAAATAAATTTTATTTGTTAAGGACACAGGTTGGCAAACTACTGATACATTACGGATACAGGCAGGCATACATCTGATATAGTAAGGATACAGGCTGACATATTTGATACATGAAGGATACATGCTGACATACATCTGATACAGGAAGGCATACATCTGATATAGTACGGATACAGGCAGGCATAGATTTGATACATGAAGGATGCAGGCTGCAATACATCTAATAGGTTAAGGATACAGGCTGGCATACATCTGATATGTTAAGGATACAGGTTGGCAAATTAGCAAACATTTGATACATTAGGGATACAATCAGGCATACATCTGATATAATAAGGATACAGGCTGACAAACATTTGATTGGTTAAGGATACAGGTTGGCAAAGATCTTATACATAAAGGATACAGGCTGGAATACATCTGATTGGTTAAGGATACAGGTTGGCAAACTTCTGATACATTAAGGAAAGACTGGCAAACATCTGATACATTAAGGATACAGACAGGCATACATCTGATATAGTAAGGATACAGGTAGGCAACCATTTGATACTTTAAGGATACAGGCAGGCAAACATCTGATACATGAAGGATACAGGCAGGCATACATCTGATATAGAAAGGATACAGGCTGACATACATTTAATACATGAAGGATACAGGCTGACCTACAAATGAAACATAAAGGATACAGGCATGCATACATGTGATATAGTAAGGATACAGGCCGACATACATCTGATACATGAAGGATACAGGCTGACATACATCTGATAGGTTAAGGATACAGGTTGGCAAACTTCTGATACATGAAGGATACAGGCTGAAATAAATCTGATTTGTTAAGGACACAGGTTGGCAAACTTCTGATACATTAAGGATACAGACTGGCAAACATCTGATACATTAAGGTCATACAGGCAGAATTACATCTGATATAGGAAGGATACAGGCTGACATATATTTGATACATGAAGGATACAGGCTGATATACATCTGATACATTAAGGATACAGGCAGGCATACATCTGATATAGTAAGGATACAGTCTGACATACATCTGATAGGTTAAGATACAGGTTGGCAAACTTCTGAAACATTGAGGATACAGGCAGGCATACATCTGATATAGTAAGGATACAGGCTGACATACATCTAATACATGAAGGATACAGGCTGAAATACATCTGATAGGTTAAGGATACAAATTGGCAAATTTCTGAAACATACAGGGAGGCATACATCTGATATAGTTAGGGTACAGGCTGACATACATCTGATACATGAAAGATACAGGCTGAAATACATCTGATAGGTTAAGGATACAGGTTGGCAAACTTCTGAAACATTAAGGATACAGGCTTGCAAACATCTGATATGTTAAGGATATAGGTTGGCAAACATCTGAAACATTAAGGATACAGGCTGGCATACATCTGATATGTTAAGCATACAGGTTGGCAAACATTTGATACATTAAGGATACAGGCAGGTATACATCTGATATAGTAAGCATACAGGCTGACATACATTTGATACGTTAAGGATACAGGTTGGCAAACATCTTATACATGAAGGATACAGGCTGAAATAAATCTGATTTGTTAAGGATACAGGTTGGCAAACTTCTGATACATTAAGGATACAGGCAGGCATACATCTGATATAGTAAGCATACAGGCTGACATACATTTGATTGGTTAAGGATACAGGTTGGCAAATATCTTATACATGAAGGATACAGGCTGAAATAAATCTGATTTGTTAAGGATACAGGTTGGCAAACTTCTGATACATTAAGGATACAGGCAGGCATACATCTGATATAGTAAGGATACAGGCTGACATATATTTGATACATGAAGGATACAGGCTGACATACATCTGATAAATTAAGGATACAGGAAGGCATACATCTGATATAGTACGGATACAGGCAGGCATACATTTGATACATGAAGGTTGTAGGCTGCAATACATCTAATAGGTTAAGGATACAGGCTGGCATACATCTGATATATTAAGGATACAGGTTGGCAAATTAGCAAACATTTGATACATTAGGGATACAAACAGGCATACATCTGATATAATAAGGATACAGGCTGATAAACATTTGATTGGTTAAGGATACAGGTTGGCAAAGATCTTATACATGAAGGATACAGGCTGGAATACATCTGATTGGTTAAGGATACAGGTTGGCAAACTTCTGATACATTAAGGATAGACTGGCAAACATCTGATACATTAAGGATACAGACAGGCATACATCTGATATAGTAAGGATACAGGTTGGCAACCATTTGATACTTTAAGGATACAGGCAGGCAAACATCTGATACATTAAGGATACAGGCAGGCATACATCTGATATAGAAAGGATACAGGCTGACATACATTTAATACATGAAGGATACAGGCTGACCTACATCTGAAACATTAAGGATACAGGCAGGCATACATCTGATATAGTAAGGATATAGGCCGAAATACATCTGATACATGAAGGATACAGGCTGACATACATCTGATAGGTTAAGGATACAGGATGGCAAACTTCTGATACATGAAGGATACAGGCTGAAATAAATCTGATTTGTTAAGGACACAGGTTGGCAAACTTCTGATACATTAAGGATACAGACTGGCAAACATCTGATACATTAAGGTCATACAGGCAGAATTACATCTGATATAGGAAGGATACAGGCTGACATATATTTGATACATGAAGGATACAGGCTGATATACATCTGATACATTAAGGATACAGGCAGGCATACATCTGATATAGTAAGGATACAGTCTGACATACATCTGATAGGTAAAGGATACAAACTTCTGAAACATTGAGGATACAGGCAGGCATATATCTGATATAGTAAGGATACAGGCTGACATACATCTGATACATGAAGGATACAGGCTGAAATACATCTGATAGGTTAAGGATACAGGTTGGCAAACTTCTGATACATTAAAGATACAGGCTGGAATACATCTGATATAGTAAGGATACAGACTGACAAGCATCTAATACATTAAAGATACAGGCTGAAATACATCTGATATAGTAAGGATACAGGTTGGTATACTTTGGAGTCATTAGGGATACAGGCTGGCATATAATGTTGTTCAAGTACACAAGATGAAAGTCTGAAAAGAAAAGAACAGTTTTGAAATGATAAGTTTGTATAATTAACCTTAAAATGAACATGGGTTAACTTTCTTTGTGGTAGAATCAATCAAAATATTTATGATAATCCAGCAAAATTAAATGGACGACATCAAAATCCATATGAATATTAATTTCCATTCAATTTTTTACACATTAAAGAATTTAAACACATTTTGGAATACATAGTATACTTAATTTTAGTTGTCACATGCTTATAACTTTTCAATTGAATGATTGTGCAAAACACAGTAGATTTATCTTTAAACATAAAACTGATTGAGATTCAGAATGAAAAATCCAGTGAATTTACATTGAGTTCACTAAATTAAAATGTTAAAGATTTACCGGTCTACAAGCCTATCTTATATATTACTGTGATAATGTTGTTCTGTAAGCCAAAAACTGGATCCATCATATAATAAATGAAATACTGTATATTGGGAAATTTTTGCATGTGTAATTAATTGTACCTTAACAATCCCTGTTCATAAAAATGCAGTGTGGCCATGAAACATTTAAAAAAAATAAATGTAGTGAAGATTTAACTGTTCAATCTAAGGTCCAAACCAAGAACAAAACCTGAAGCTAAAAATAACCTAAAACCTGATAGTGTAAACTTACAGAATCTCTACCTTCATAGAATCTGTGTCTTTCTATTGGCTCTTTGTCGTCATTTGGGTCAATGGAAGATCATGAAATAAAGAATGAGTGTTGATTAAAAAATCATAATTATTGTAAATGGTGATTCAAAATAATTTACCATGTTTTTCTGATCTATCTGTGTTTACACTGTAAATAGAAAAACTTACTAATTATTCATGGAATTGTATAATCATATCCCCCAAAGAGCACTTTTACAAGCATATGCAAGAAGCTTAATAACTGTTGTAGAGGCTTGCAGACATATTCCTACCCATCCTCAATGGAGCATGTCTTTTAAGTCTATAACCAAGTCTTTCCAACTAGCTTGACCTAAAAAATATATTTTCATTTTTTTCTGAACACTTTCACCAAATACTTTAGAGCCCATCCTCGCTACTCTCCAATGGAGCTAAGTCCTGTTTGGTGAACTACAATCTGTAACAAAGAAAGATTACAAACAAAACACATCATAAAAAACAATAACATCCTTAATTTATTTTTACATATGCTTGCAGTCAAATTTTTTTAATTTGTAGAGTTATATTGTAATTAAACACACTGTTGAAGATCCTGGTGAAGGTTTGATAAACAATGAAACAAATTTCTGTCAATTTAAATAATAATTTACTGCAAATTGAAAGAGTAAAACAACCATAAGATCAGTTAAGTCAGCATAGCATTTAAATTATATACTGTGCTAAATGCATGCTATATGTTATGGTAGGGTGGTGCTGATGCTATGTTAGTCCAGGCCATGCTCGTGCATTCTTGTGTTTTGCCAACAAAAGGTTACAATCTATCTTGCTTCAAAACAGATTGTAAACACTGACAAGCAAATCTGTGCTACACTGAACTTTCCAACATCATGGTGTTTTACTCTTAGATGATTTTAAATTTGAAATGAACTAACTTTCAAAACCCATTTAAGCATCACTATTAAAACAAGGAATTATTTGAATCTGGAATAATTTTGAATTCTGGAAAATTGATAAGAAATGTTTGATGAAAACTAACCCAACTAATAGGGTTAGCCATGCGTGCATGGCTTAGGGGGGTTAGCTGGTTTATACTGAAATATCAGTGAAAGTAACATGAAACCTAGCCATGAGCACATGGCTAACCCACTGTAGTTGGGTTACTTTTCATCATACATTTCTTATCAATTTTCCAGAATTCAAAATTATTCCAGATTCAAATAATTCCTTGTTTTAAGAATTTTTTGTTAGAATTTCTTGCACCTCCCTTAAGGTTGAGAGTACAAGGCAGCCATCTTTCAGTAACCAATGATGAAACATTTTGAATTGATGTCATATTAATAACATTCTGATGTACAAGCCCTGTAGCATCCATCTATTATGAAGTAGCAAATGTATGCAGCCGGCAACTTATCTATGCTTTAATTATGAATACAAAATTTATAAAATTGAAGAAAAAACTCAAAACACATCTGGCTGTCAACATACTGTCTTCAGGAATAGTAGTTACTACAGATTTACTCAAGTTATAAATCATTCAAGTTGAGAGATCTAAGAGATTATCAACAATCTTCCATTAGCACTAAATTCTTCAAAATGACAACAACAAAAACCACAAAGATTTGACAAAAAAAACCCCAACTACATGTAAATAGATTCCTGATTTTGGACATGTATATGAACATGTGACTGGGTTAAATGTAAAAATAAACAATGATATGTTTAATTAAGTCTGTACAATTTTCCAATTGTTTACCTTCATTGAATATCTCAACTCAATCTCAGTTGTAGTATGATGTATCTATTTCTCCTTTGAAAACTTGGGACGTAAAAAACAGGTTACCTTTTAGGTATATATTCTTTTTTTTCTCATTAAAGAGATAATTTGATAAAATTCAATGTGGGTTCTGATCTAGTTTATTTTTACAAAACATTTTTCTGGAAAAACTATTTTAATTTTATCAAACTTTATTGAGTGAATTATGGGAGATAACTCAGATTTTCTCTGATAATGAAAAATATTTTTCTTTCTTTCTTAATAAAAATGAAATTGCTATAATATATTCACATTTACTTACCAATTCAGCAACCAAATTTCTCTCCTTTATGGCTGGCTTTCTTTTGTCATTATGTGGTCATATGCTGTTTATTTCAATTCCTTCTAAAACAGTATTAGCAAGTGCCTACAACAGGATATAGTAGCTGTCAGTGAATTTTCTCATTCAACTGTACTCTCTTTACAAAGCCATTGTCTGTATTATCTATTGTATTCAAATAATACACGAAATCACTGATTGAAAGAATAATGTTAAAGATCAAGATGGAATCTTGGGGGTTGGTTATAATTCTGATCGAGTTTTTTAGCCATTAAATGTAGTGGTAAGTTCCTGAAAAAGAAAATGTGCTTTACACGAACTTTTGAACTAAGTGTTCTCTTTTTCAATCTGACTTTGTGCTTGGTAAAGAAACCAAAACCAATTTGAAACTATAGTATGAGAGTGTGGATGGGCGTTTACAGAATAGAGAATGATCGGCAAAAATATAAAAAATAGAGAAAAATGGATAAAAAAAATAAAGAATAGAGAAAAATGGATAAAAAAAATAAAGAATAGAGAATAATGAGGTGCTAAAATATAAAGAATAGAGAAAAATGGCCCAAAAAATAAAAAGAATACAGAAATGAACGACCCCATCCAGACCCTCTAGTATGATCTGACAACTTTATACATGCAAGTTACCATCAATTTATACTTTATAAACATGATTTGATACTTGAAATTTGGGAGAGGATTAGACCCGTGTGTGTACTGTCACTTTTATTCGTTTTATGGATAATTTACCCTTTTGTTGTTTCGATGCTAAACCCATGAACATTTTATAAAATATCTGCAGTCTTCCCATTGTACTCTTATATTTGAAAATTCGGTGCTTAAAAACAGAAGGTTATTGCATGCAGTGCTAGCAATGATTTTCATAAAACAATTATATAAATAAAGATATGGATTAAAACAAGTATAAAAATGGACTTATTAAGGTTCATCTATACACTTCAACAAAAATGGCTGTGTTTACACCATGAAATTTTCTCTGAATGCAGACAAAACTGTGTAATTCTAATAGTTTTAAATCCTGGCAGCACCTAGATATATACAAGTTGTAATCATTTTGTGTTTTAAAAAGGAAAACACTATTGTGGATTTTGCTAAACATTTTCTTTCCTTGCCACAGGTAGTGTAAAAATCAACAGTCATGTGAAATCTTTGAGATGGTCCCCTCAGGTAATGATTGTATTGTATCATAATGATTGATATGGACAATAGAGGGACAAAAAAAATCTGCTCATTTAAATAGTGTAAATGAGTGGACTGTATCAAAGAAAACTCAGGTGTTTGTTTATTCACCATCTTCTGTGGCAAGGAAAGAAAATGTTCATCAAAATCCATAAAGTGTTTTAACTTTTTAGAACATAAATTGGATGTAACATTAATTTATCTAGGTGCTGCCAGGCTTTAAAACTTTTAAAATTACACTGTTTTGTCTGTACCCAGAGAAAATTTCATGGTGTAAACACAGCCATTTTTGTAAAAGTGTATAGATGAACCTTCAAGTACATCTTCTAGGGTGCACTCGACTTTAGTGACTCAACACAAGTTTTTTTTTATTGTAAAGGTTGTTTAGGACTTTTTGTGTTGACAAACAAGTCAGTAATCTATGTTTACAATTTTATAACGAAAATCTCTGTTATAAAGTCTGTGTTTTTTTGGCAAAAATATTGGCTTTATTTGCCACCAAATACCCATTTTCTATTAAATGCAATGAAATACTTAACAGTATTGTCTTGAACAATGTTTCCCTTTAGGTATATGTACAACATGGCAGGTCACTTTTATTCTGTATTATTACTGTTTTGATATTGCAGCGCTTTGAATATTTCGAAATACACAGAAAGGGTCATTAACCTTACGAGTAAGTATGAAAACATTGACTTACCTTTCGTTATCTGTTTCAGTTTCTAAAATGCTGTTTCTCTTGTTAAGGCAAATAGCTGAAAAAATATTGACGAAACAGGACATTAGCCTACTGGGCAGTTTCTATCGATGCTAAACGTAACACTTGTGAAAGAAATGCAAACTTTGATATTCAAATTCATAATTCCGTTTAAATGTAAAAAAATGCATGCGCAGAGCTGTTAAAATCTCGGAATATCATTTTCCGCTTAATTTGACCTTGACCTCTGACAAAAGTTTATTCGATTTGAATTTTCAAAAATAGTGTTCATTAGAGCTATTTTCCTAATGCGTGCAGTTTAAAGGTTTGTTGGCTTGCTTGCTTTGTTTGTATAAATGTTTGCTCAAGCATTGTAATTAAGATTGACATATACAGTCAATAGATAGGCGGGGATTCAGCTTGTATACATTATACTCTGCATTATACTTAACATCGTATAACATTTAAGTATAATGTATACAAGTTGAAGCCCCGCCTATCTATTGATCTTGATTACAATGCTTGAGCAAACATTTATACAAACAAAGCAAGTAAGCAAACCAAACCTTTAAACTACATGCATTACAAAAAATAGCTCTAATAGATCATTTTATTATTCTTTGGTTGACTTTCGGTGGCAAATATTTCATGCATATTCAGGACGATCAAGTTAATAAAAACGACTCATCAAAAGTAGAAACTTGTTAAACAATAGACAAAATGGGTGTTTAGGGTAGGGACATCTGGTATATAAGACCACCGTTGGGCAAAAATAAGCTCTGTTTTAATGAATATGTATTTTCAGTTGGTGCCACTTTAAAAATATCAAGATACTTGCTATTGCGAAGTTAATTTTACTACATTGACCCAGAATCTTAAAATTACTAGTTAACAAGTGTTTCCTCGAAGTAGGGCTCGTGTTTGACAATGGAAAAAATGAAATATACGGAAGGGCTTGCAAAAGTTATTATAAAGGTCAAGAGCCCGCTTCAAAAATTTCATTAGTCGATACTTTTGAAATAATGAATACAAATAAATAAATAAATCAAATATTAAAGATTAATATGTCGCCTTTTTGACCTCGAAAATCAAAATAGTATGAGATACTTTTGATTTAGTATTTAAAGCAAAAATTTCAGCAAAGTATTGGAATCCGAAGTTTTACGTCTTTAAATACAACATTCGAAACCATATACCGAAATATCTCGAACCAGGAAAGCATATTTTTTCTTTCCATATTGAGAGAGTGCATATCATATATATTTAAGTCATAACTTCATCGAAAATCAACGTCAGAAAGTATTCTGTATCACATCCGAAATTTATGAGAAAATGAGAAAAGATTGAAAAAGTCGTGTTTTGATCCATCACTAACATAAAAAGGAAATAATTTGGGAAAGTATGAAGAATTAAATATCTACCTTGCATGTTTGGTGTTACTGAACAGCTTCAAATTAAACATTAAATCTTTTGCTTCTTCAAAATATGCCTGACTTGTTCGTCTCTATTTGAAGCAATTCGGCGGGAAATTTTCTACTGGCAAAAAATTGAAGGTCACAAAAAATCAGACCAATGAAAACCCGCAAAACAAGACACACCCTCGGTAATAAAACTACTCACAAAGTTCATTTGACCACAGCCTTGTTGAACAATTAACTTTTAATCTCAACTCGAGTAAATAGCTATACCCTACGGACAAATTATGATAAAGAACGAACATTAATTTTAATTCTAAATAAGAAGTACTTGAAATGTTGGTTTTTTTATATGTATTTTTTTCACAACAAATATACCAATCGAAAAAAAAAAAAAAATACAAACTAACCGGCGAAAATGCCCTAAAAGAAGGTATGTACCTGATATCTATATTGTATTACAGCAAACTGATTTTAATCGACAAAGAACTGATCATATTATTTATTTCCTGACACAAACAACTTGAGGAGTGTCTAGCTGACAAGTTTCTAATTTTTGTACTTACTCTACATCAAATGATCTACGTATCATTTTGTTCTTAAAATATGAATGAAATATTTGCAGCTGGACGACTATCAAACAATATAATTGATAAATTGATATATCCGAATTAAATGGAAAAAATAACGAGGCAAATTTACAACAAGGCCATACCATATGACAGTAAATGTAACAGCGATATACGGTTTGCAACAGACAAACTTGTTTGCTTTTTGGCCTTGAATGGTTGTCCCTAATATTTTATTAACTATGTATTTACTTTCAGGTATCACAGATCGAATTTATTCGTTCATAGTGTGTTAATTTACGTTTTGATTGAGTTAAGCCTTCCAATTGATGTTTTATCGTGTGTTTTCTATGTTGTGATGTTATACTATTGTTTCAGAAAAAGGAGAAGGTTTGGTACCATTAAAACGTTTAATCCCGCTGCAAATGTTTGCACCTGTCCTAAGTCAGGAATCTGATGTACAGTAGTTGTCGTTTGTTTATGTAATTTATACGTGTTTCTCGTTTCTCGTTTTTATATATACTAGACCGTTGGTTTTACCGTTTGAATGGTTTTACACTAGTACTTTTGGGGCCCTTTATAGCTTGTTGTTCGGTGTGAGCCAAGGCTCCGTGTTGAAGGCCGTACATTGACCTATAATGGTTTACTTTTATAAATTGTTATTTGGATGGAGAGTTGTCTCATTGGCACTCACACCACATCTTCCTATATCTATTCAGTCATATGTTTTACTAATAAATTTCAATCAGCTTTGTTAAACTTGTAATACACGTTTCAAAACCCACTGTTCCATAACCTGCCTTGAAAAAAAATAAAAGTTTCTGCAGCAGTTTAACTTGCAAGGAATTTCGCGATGGAAGGGACAGGTTAATTAATCTTTCTACGGGGATGACTGAGGTTTACTGAAGAATACGGCCACTTTTCGGCAGTAAAACGCATGGTCCGTTTGGGTGATCGGGATATATAAATACACAGCCACAACCAGTTGGAATGAGGTGGTTAAATCTGGTGTTTCGTGTAGGGAGAATACCACGCTTTCTGCAAGTTACGAAATCCTTGCCGTTACCATCTGCATCTACATCGCAAGTTGAACTGTCAATCCAAACCAATAATCAATGCTTCCGGTGTGCACAGGAAATAGAGAAGTTTTATAACATAAAACCAAAAAAATATAAAAAGAAGTATATAAGTATGATAGGAAATGATATAGAATAAAATAAGATTTGAAAAAAATAAGAAAAGGGATACTCATTTAGTTTTTGTTCGTCTGGCCTAAAACAAACCGGCTTCCGTGGCAGTACCAGAGAAATGATCCCCGCCGGCACAGCTCCAGTAAATCATTCGAATTACTTGATAAATGGGGGGACTGAACAAACTAGAAAGGCAAATGTATTGTATGTGTTCCAGTCAAAAGGGGGTGTTGTCATTGTTGAAGGTTGTACGGTGGCTTATTTTTGCTTAAATCCGCGTTATTTGGACTCTGGTTGATGTTGTCTCATTTGCAATCCTACCACATCTCCTTATTTTTATATAGAGCTAAGAATGCATCATTGAATACTGCTAACGTATATAGAGAAATTGCCAACTACACAATTGCATGGATTAAAAGCACACACAATATTTCTACATATTGACTACTACAATAGCTTCTAATGTAATTGTCTTCGGGTATATTTGCATAAACTACCTAAAAAAAGCCTTGTGATTTAACCTTTTTAAGTTCTCTCATAACATTAAATGACATTTTGAATCTTCTAATTCTTTTTTAAGATCTGAAATTTGTTTGGCTGAAGGTGATAAACAGATAAACAGACAAGAAAGGATTTTTGAAAAAAGCATTCCTTATCTGCTTAAAGTGGCATGCAAAATTTGAAAATATCACTTCGTTTTAAGCCCAGACGTAAAAACGCTTAGTTTTTATGAACTTGATATGGCTCCCTTATGTGTTGTCTCGAGCGTACCTGATGAGGGTTACTTCAAAACAATGTGTTATGTGCGCTAAAATGGGTATCGCTTTTCATCTGTTCCTAAATACGAATCGCCTGCATGTTACTTGCATGAAGGGTGAATTTGCAAATTGTCTCTTGATTTTAGAAATCATTTTTATTTTAATGTTCAAGACACATACAACTTGAACGTACTCTTTGTAATATTTACGAAAACGAATGTCGTTTGACGTAGGGGAAGCACGGACCACCAACAGCCTATAATCCAATGGTTTTCGTTGGTTGCTGTCTGTCATTAGTGCTTTTAGTTTTTTGTTTTAGGATAAATCAGGCCGTTGATTTTGCAGAACTTTACCACCTACATTTGGACATGAAACAACATTTGAATTTCAAAAGGCTGTGATTCAAAATTGTTCTTGGATTGTTTCATATTTTGTCATCACAGAGCCGTTTATAGCTTTCGGCACGGCATGAGTTTTGTATGGTTACCTATAGTTGTTCACATCCTTGTCGTTTGGTCTTTGGTGGATAGTTGTCTCATTTGTAATCATACCACCACATCTCTTTATATTCGTACATTCAATCAGTATTCTCAAGCGTTGCTCAATAGTGATAATTTTAGAATTGATCCACCTGGAAGACTGTCATTGAAGGAATGACTAATAAATAACTAACTAAAATGACGACGCAAACGGACACATGCTCTTTATCTATTAATATCATAGTTCCCACTGTCAGTATCACTATATTCAGCTCTTCATAAAATTGCGTATCACAGCTTTGTGACGTCAAGTTCGTTAACCCGGCCTAAATATCTTTGACCGACGTCATAATGAATGAACCGAGGTTTATAAGTTTGACCTGAACTTATCAAGTCATCTTCCAGGTTGCTGGTGAATCAAGAAAAACACTTGTTTCTATCATGCAAAATAAAGAATAAACAATCCGATAAATCGATAATCATCATATTTATATTGTAAAATATCAGCTGCTCGACACAATATGAAGCCTTTTTGAACTCGTTCCTGCGTTCACTCGAAAAAAAGCTTCCTATTGTGACTCGCAGTTGATATTTTACAATATCATTATGCAGACAACCTGATAATCGGTACATATAAACATATGACGTTAGTAGATGATAACAATACCGGACTAATACTTTTCAGAAAAATAATTTAATCTCTCTGATTCTTGGTATATATGTCTTCGATCATTAATTGAATTTGCCAAATCCAATTAAGTATTCAAGTAAGAACATATGAAATGTCTTCCTGTAGAAAAATATCCATTTCGTTCTTACATTTACGGTTGTGTGAATAAAGATCATCATTATCATTTTTCTTGGCTTTTTATTTATAATAATCCATAAATAGATTACTAACATCTGTATATATACAGAAAATAATTATGTAGCATTGGTATCAATCTTGAGGATATGCAGGCCTTTGTCCGAAGTATCCAGTGAATGTCTGTTGTGTTGGGGCTTTTAAGACAATCAGAGAGTTAATGTCAAAGGTATGCTTCCTCACTTGATATGGTGGCTGTTGTGTGGTTGTCACAGAGCCAGAATTTATTGCGCATGTTTCAAAACAGTATCGGAAATTGTTTGTGCAAGTTTTATAGCAAAGTTCGACTTCGTCAACATCAGTTGTTCTCCCTTTTGATTCACAGCTCCCGATTTTACAAGAATAATATTCATCACCACATGAATTCCTGCAGGACGCTATTGCAGCTGCCACAAAAGGGCTTAATGTTCTTTCCAATAACTGGAAAATTTGCTGTTGTGAGTATGATGTGTTGATGGTTGTGACTATCAGGTAGAACCACAGTATTGATCGTACCATTTTCTAAAAAAATGTAGTTCAATATTTCTTTATAAGTAGATATGGTAAATGTTAGTTAAAGTGCATAGCTTGGAAGGCCCCGAAATGGTTAAATCGACGTTAGGTCACATGAGCTGTGTAGTATAACTTACTAAATTTCTGTATAGAACTGTCAGAAAATAAACACTGAAGTGTCATAATTGCAACACCTAAACCAGGGAAAATACCATATTCACTATAATCAGCGTTTGTTGTCTTTCTGTTACTAGTATATCTATTTTTACGTTAAATGATTTTGACCTCAATATATAATTTTTAATTGTCTGTATTGAATATTCCACACGTTGAAACATGGTGTTTACATTGTGACTCTGATAGTAGGTAAGGACCTTTTCCTCATTGTCGAAGATCGTAGACATGGCTAAACTTTTATTATACGAATAGCTGTTTTACCTGTATTTTTACCACATCTTCCTGATTTTCATATTGAATTAATGACTTAGTGAATTAATGTTGAGTTCGAGATAAAAAAAAATCGTGACCGCTCTCTAAACATATATATACCGACTTCCCTTCTTCAGAAGGCTACAAAGAACGTTGGACTAGTAGATAATGAAAATTGTAGACAGTTTTTCTCTGTATCTACATGTGCGTGTATTATAACAGTTGAGCAAATGGAACACGAGAGGACATACTCTGTATGACGTCTTTGAAAATAATGAGCGAATTTTAATGATAAGACATGTTTACAGAATATTTATTTGATTGTGTACCAAATAACTAACTACGAAGACAAGTTTGCTTGATTGCTTGTTTGACCACGAAACATATATTGAATGCGTAAGAATTGTTAAAACATGGATTTGCTAAAATAATCATGGAGCAGGTAACAAATGAATGTCTGAAAATAAAACGTAAAGACTAGTTCTTTTCTACAAATGTATATATAATATAGCCCTTCAAACGTTCTTGCTAAAAAAAACCCAGTCAGATAGTAAAGCTTTAATTGTCTCTGGTTTTTATACATACGATGTTTGTTTCCTGATACTATATTTTATTCCTTGTCCAATATGAACATGTTTTGCTAAATTATTAAAGAGAATTGCACATATATATATGAATGTTTCTTACATGTAAAATGCGACAGTCTTATCTCACAAGTAATCAAATAGGTCACTCTAATAGGAGATATGATAGCGACAAAACATGTTAAAATAAATTGTAGATTGAATGAAGGATAAAGAAATATTTGGGACATTTGAAAAGTTTACTTGAAAGTGGTTTTGCTTTCTTTCATACATATTGTATTTGTTTGAGCTTAATCGCATAATCGTCTTGTTAATTGTATCTTAGAACCTTTTAGTGGTAAGTAGAAGAGTGTATACAGAATGAAAACTTTTTTAAAGATAAAATGATGCAGTTTATGTATCGATAATGGAATAAAAATACACCTTACAAGTTTTTTTTAAAGGTAGAATGATGCAGGTTCTGTTATTGTTTTACTAGTTATTCCATCATTTTCCCTCAACCTAAATCTGGTTGGTTGGTGGTCTGCAAGTGGAAATGTCCAAATGAGCTTTAATAATGGAGCCGTTCACATTTGTCTTTAAATCAGTTTTGCACGTGAATGTAGTTTTTGCGCACGTTTTCAATGTATTGTCATAAAGCTTTCTGGCGTTTCTACATATTTATATATCTCTAGGTTTCTAATATTTGGGTTTTATCATTTCTGATTAAGGTATATCCAGAAAGTGCTTTGGACGCACGCAATTTATATAGTGTTATTTTGATTTTATATGCAAGCTTTCTTGTAGAGTAAATTTGGCTAGAGTTCTCCCTTCAACTAATGTTCCGGCACGTATTCTGTGAATTGGAGTTACGGCTTGTTATATCACATTCACAATATTACTTGGGACGTTATATCCAAACACTTTTTGTATAAGGTTAAATCTTTAAGCATGTAAGACCACAAAACAACAACGCATATCAGATCTGAAGGAAAGCATTTTCCAGTTATGTCTTTGCTGAAGGATTCATATATAAAATATCAGGTTTCTTGGCCATTTCAATATGCTTTTGTCGTTTACATATCGCTGAAACCCGTATTATCACCACTAAGGTCAATTTTGATCACTCTGTGTAGTATGGAGTTTAAGTCTGTCTTATAGCAAACAAAATGAGAATACATCAAGAACAATAAGGTATGTTTCAAATCTAAATCTTTTTCTTGAAAGTGAAGCTGATGACCACTGGAGAACGTGGGTCTGTAACAAACGGGATGATGTAAGTTTTCCTGGTGTCAACTTCTTGACTGGTAACATACTATTTGTCCCAGCTTATGATGTTTACGTATCTAACTTAATACATGCTAGAGCTTGTGTTGATTTGGATTTATGTCAATTTCACAGAAAAAGAGGTTTTCTTTTTAGTGAATAATTACTCCAACAAGGTGACAAAGAAGATCAATTATGGTTGTATTTACAATGTTTAAACATGCACCTGTCTCTGTAAGTAGAATGACTATATACCTTTACATAGGTGCCTCTGAAGTTATACGGTCGTCATCATATATTTGTTGGTCGTTAATTTCAACTCAGTGGCGTTTTAACTCTGTCATGATACTCAAACGTACGGAAGCCGGTTAGTGTTAGGGTAGAGTTTTATTTTTAAGTCGTTATAACGGCTTAGCTAACTTGTTATAACATATAAGCTAAGTTGTTATAACGACTTAGCACATCTATCTCGTTATAACAACTTAGCTAACTCGTTTAAACTACTTAGCTAACTCGTTAAAACGACATAGCTAACTTGTTTAAACAACTTAGCTAACTCGTTATAACAACTTAGCTAACTCGTTAAAACAACTTAGCTATCTCGTTATAACAACGTAGCTAACCTGTCTTAACGACTTAGCTAACGCGTTTAAACAACTTAGCTAACTCGTTTAAACAACTTAGCTAACTCGTTAAAACGACTTAGCTAACTTGTTTAAACAACTTAGCTAACTTGTTATAACAACTTAGCTAATCTATCTCGTTATAACAACTTAGCTAACTCGTTTAAACAACTTAACTATCTCGTTATAACAACTTAGCTAACTTGTTTTAACGACTTAGCTAACTCGTTATAACAACTTAGCTAACTCGTTTAAACAAGTTAGCTAAGTTGTTATAACGAGATAGATATGCTAAGTCGTTATAACAATTTAGCTAAGTTATTATAACCAATTAGCTAAGTCGTTATAACGACTTAAAAATAAAACTCTACCCTGAAACTAACCGGCTTCCATACAAACGTCCTCTATTGTAATCTGACATTTTTTTTTACCAAATTTAGTTATGTTTCTGTAGGAAGTAATGCAATAATGAATGCGTTTCCTGTAAAGTTGGAAGCTGTGATAGAAGAACTTATGCTGATGAAAACGAATGTTGCTATAAATTTGCAAAAACAATTTTCTATCCTTCTTTTGTTGTAATTCTGAATTTAATAATTTCAAAGGTGTCATTGCTGGTGGACGTTCCATCCTCGAGTGTTCACCAGCCCAGTAGTCACTTCTGTGTTGAAATGAGATTCCAATAAAAACATTACGATTCACTATATATGTCGCAAGACTTGTTCTCTGTTGTACCACAAAATCTAGCAATGTTAAGTATAAATAAAAAGATGTGGTATGAGTGCCAATGAGACAACTCTCCATCCAAGTCACAATATGTTAAAAGTAAACAATTATAGGATTTTAATAAATATGTATCATGTTATATATATATATAAAGCAATCTCTAGATAGAAAAGTCCATTTTAAAATCCTTAAGACAGTGATGACCAGTACAGATAAGAAAATGCTTTTGAAGAACAATATAAAAAAGAAAAAAAAAGAACAATCAAATGATAAAATTTTTTTTTTATTAATTACTTAAACAAAAATGCTGCAAACTAAATAATTTTTTAATTGCTTGACTTTTAGTTTCTCAATACAGAGAAAAAGCCACAGGGTCGGGAATCTTCGGGGGTCCCCCTTATGACAAAGAGAGGTAATTGGGAATAAGAGACTACATTGAACCAGAAGTGGCAGGGAAGTAGAGTTTTACTAAAAATGTTTTGTAAAGTGTGTCCTGTAGGCGGTCAATACTCAGATAAGACTTTATGGAAATTTGAAAATGGTTCAGAGACCAACTAAAATTGATCTAGAGTATATAAGAATAAGGAGATGTGGTATGATTGCCAATGAGACAACCATCCACCAAAGTTCATGTAAACAATATAGGCAGCCGTAATGCCTTCAACAATGAGAAAACCCCATACCGTGTATCTTATTTTGTTAGAATAGACTGACTATTTCAAACAAAATATTTGTTTTAATTGTTCAGCGTTATCACTGCATCGGAAACTTTCCAATACTCTTAATAATACTTATTAAATATAATATCAATGCAGTGGTTAAGAAAATTGTTTAAAAGAATAATTAATGTACGATATTTGGTTACTAAATGTATACTAACTTAAAGGATGACCACATATTAAACTATTAAACAATCATTGAATGTAATTATGTAATATGTGAATGTATGAATATATAACTATAGCTATAAACTGTAAACCAACCATTTGATCAATAAATGAAGTATTCCTACAGTATCTTTTAAAACCATACATGTAGTTAATTGTATCAAAGATGCCTTTGATAAGGAAACATCTCTTACAGTTTTGTAAAACTGAATTACACTTTCATTTCCCTGTAATATGATTTAATATCTATACAATGACTTTTCTTCAAAGAGAAGGAAAATGTCAATTCAGTTCATAGAATAGTTTTGAAAGTCTTTGACAAAACCCGTCAGTTTCAATATGTTACCTTATCGTGTATTGTTCGTCGTTACTTTTGTTATATCATATATCATATAGATACAGTTCATCCTTAAGTCTATACACTCCAGATCTGACTGCCAGATATACAAAATCTCTATCGTGTGTGATTGAATGGTGTCCGTTTAACGTTCAGTGACAAATATTTGATGCACATTAAGTACGAGAGCAAATTTACAATTAATAAAACAGGTAGGTTCTACAAGGTAGGTCGACGGGGATGAAAGGCAAACAACGAAAACTGCTACAGTAAAATAGGGTAAGACATTTCTGAAAGGAACAGATGTATTTATACATACAGCACATATGAATGGACTTCGACATGGATTTTACTGCCAGATGGGAGCAGTCCAGGTGACTATATTTCCGTAGCCAGTTAACCCTTTGGGGTATATTCATGGTTTGATATGAAATTGAAGTAATAGTTAAAAAAGAAAAGAAAAAAAAAAATCAAAAAGATATGCAAACAAGTCAACCAACCAAACGCAAAAGCAAAAGCAAAAGCAAAAATATAAATAAGTTTTAGGCAAAAAAAAAAGTATTTCTTATTATTATTCTATTCTTATTCTATACACTTTTAATAAGATTAGAAACTTAAATAACTTGCACAAATATTTAACAACCGCTATCACACGATGTTAACTTTTAATACGGTAACTATTCGAACTTTGCTGAAATGATAACTTAAATCATATCTAATTCGGCTTCTAATCCCGTAACGAGTGACTTCTATGTGGTTTTTGATATTTCATTTTTGGTAAATACGATGCAGTTCAATTTCTCCAACAATATTTTAATTTTACTTCTGCAGGACTCGAAAGAAGATTTTATCCTTATGGAAAAACGAGCATAGAATACATTTCACATATGAGAGAATAGTTTAATATCATAAAGTAGGTAGCACACAGTGCAACAACGTCCTTTTTGGTGTTCATTACATTGTCAAAAAACGATGGCATTGACAGTCTTCAAGCATTATCGCACACAGGTTTGTTTAATATGACTGCTGATTCGAAAAAAGTTACAGATGGCCACGCCTACATTAACCTGATGTCCAATCAAATGCCTTCTGTTATATTTATCTCTTTAATACTGGTTAATGAAATCAGAACATTGCGTACTGGCTGTTATTTATCGCGTATGATGCGATTTTGACACGCCTACTGAGCTATTGAATATTCATAAGAACAGCACGTGTAGCCACAACTCAGAGTTGTAGATATGTAGTTAAAATGTATATATATGTAGTTTATAGAATAAAAAATAATAACAGAAATATGGTTTTTTAATTATTACAAACCAAGCGAGTAAAACACGGATCTATTATGGTGGAGGTCCTCGATCAATTAATTTATACTTTGAATTATCTAGCTTTGTATATTTATTTTCTGTGAATTGGATATTTAATCAAATTCAAGTGTTTTGAAACTATGTAAATCGGTAAGATACAGCTCGCCTAATTTCATAGACGTTGCCGGAATCAGTTCATGGCTTGTTTTTCTCAAGGATGTATTTACTTTTTTCTGTTGATTAACATGGATTTCTTGCTGATTGTATAACATTTCTGTTGATATCAGAGGTGCTGCTATGACTAGTTAAAACAAGTGAGATATTAGCTACCCATGACTTTTTAACATATATATATGTGGAACTATATACAGCAACGGAATTATCAATATTATTATGGAAATGTATCTTTATAATTTCTGCACTCTACGTTTTACACTGGATTTTCATGATTAGAGGTAGATTAATAGATGGATATGTTGTCTCATTGGCACTCATACCACATCTTCTTATTTAGTTAACGAAAAACTGGAATTTTACATTATATCTACTAGCTCAAAAATTATTTCTAAATGTGCAAAAAAAGATAACCGATAAGCTGTTTAATATTGGATCAAGTGTATATATTTAACCCGTATGCTCCGATTATAATATGTTTTTATTTTGTGTGTTAGAATTGTTTCGCCACAACTAACCAAAATTGTTCCAGACGTTTTATACTGATCTGTGTGTGAGAATTGCCTCGCCACAGGTAGTAAAATTGTTTGATGAGTTTATACTTGTGTATGAGAATTGCCTTGCCACAAGATTCTGACATTGAGTGCGTGAATATTGATTAGCCACTTGTAACGTGAATAGTGTGAAAATTGTCTCGCCACTATCTATTGATGTATCTGAATACCAAACAACGGATACCACAGCTGAAGATGAACGAACATTTTTTGTGTGACAGTATTGAATATATTTGGCTTTTTTTTATTATGTCATAACACTGATTTACATAGAATTGTTAGTGGAATTTACTTCATTTGTTTGTTCTACTTTTGATTTTTTTTGGCATACTTATATATATATATATATGGCTACACGTGATTGCATTTAGAAATATTATTTTTGTTGTTGCTGAAATTATAGCTTGATAATCTCCTTGAATCGTGCTGATAAGGTTATTTGTAAAAGTCATTTTTGCTATTTTTGTGTCTGTTTGTATTTGAAATTATTGAGTGGAATCAAATGATTGACGAGGTTTAAAGTGTAATAGTGGGCCAAAAATTGGTGGACGGGATTTTGTTAAGTTTAAAAACGTTGAACAATAGATGTAGTAGCGCAAAAGATGTTATGCTAGAAATAATCTCTGTTTTCATATATTAATATCTATTTTGACTGAATGTTGTGTGAATCTGTAATCTACTTATCATAGATTATAATAGTAATTATGTGAGTGAGTGAGAATAGACTAATTATCATGGTTATTTTATTTGAAATTTATTAAGAATCACGGGTCCCTGCTAGTGTCATCACTTTTAAACATGTATGTTTATTTTAAAGCTACATTGTATGCATCGCAAGTGTTAACTTGAGCAAAGTTGACAATTGTAATCTGTCGTGCTCTTGGAAGTATCCGTTAGATAAACAAGTGAAAGTGTAATGGTCAAGATTTTACGACCTATGGTATCGAACATCTGTGCCTGGATAATCACAATAAGATATTAATGATGTTGTAGTTTCTACATAATGAGTTCTAATGCGCTTTGATGGTTGAGGTTACTTGATTTGTAACTATATAAATTCACGGGTAGTAACGTCGTCATATCGATGAGCGTTTCGTACAGTGATTTTGAAGTTGGACATGATTGTGTTAAGTGTTTCTTAATGACAAACAATGACACAATTCGTATTTTTTGCTAAAGGAACATCTGAACATAAATTCAAGCTAGTAAGTATCTTTGTCTATAGCTAATATGTAAGTATATTAAAATTTGTATCATAAAGTTAATAGTTTGTCACAGAATAATGCTTGCGTATGTCAAAATTTATGCACACTTGTCATTTTGACAAATCAGATAAACAAACTTTCCGTTTCAAGAACTGAAGATAAACTGCAGGTTAAATAATTACACTGGTCATTAAGTTTAAACCATGATCTTCGATTCAAAATCTTTTATATATATTGTTTTTATTTTTGGTCAACAAATTTCGTACAAGTTTTAAATTTAAAACATACATTTGTAGTACCTATCTTAATGAGAAGTTTTTTTTGTTTTCTTTTGTGTTTTGTGTTTTTTTTTTTTTTGCAGATACTAGTAGATTGTTTCAGAATTTTCTTTTTATTATTATTGATTATCTTTATATACAGATTTTATTGATCAGTAAGAAATTTTTAGAAATTTCTCATTTGTGATTTGATTTTGATTTTGGTGTTTTAGCGCCACTTTTAAGCACCGCTTTTGGGCTATTTCGTGGCGGTCAGTTTTATTGGTGGAGGAAGCCGGGTGCCCGGAGAAAACCACCGACCTTCGATAGGAAAACTGACAATCCTAGTCAATTAAGATTGAGTCGAGTGCACCCGCACGAGCGGGTTCGAACTCACAACCTCAGTGTTGACTGGCTAGTGATTACAGTAGTAACTACTTAGACCACTCGGCCACCGAGGCCCCTTTCTCATTTGTGAGCGCGGATGTTGTATTTATCTTTTTAATACTGGTTAATGAAATCAAAACAGTGTGTACTGGCTGGTCATTATCGCGCATGATGCGATTTTTGACACGCCTACTGAGCTATTGAATATTCATTACTTTATAGATAAGAACAGCACATGAAGCCAAAACTTAGAGTTGGATCTGTAACTAAAATGTATATATATGTAGTTTATAGAATAGAAAATGATAACAGAAATATAATTTTTATTCATTACAAGCGAGTAAAACACGGATCTATTACTTCCGAAACCTGTCAATAAAAAAATACTGCAAATATGGGTAAGTTAGAAATTTGGTTGTGTATTCGATATTTGAAAAAGTTTAAATAGTTACTATATGTTCAACATTAAATTGCGAAGAAAATGTATTGGAATCCCCCTCCCGTTTTCGCTTTCTTTTTTTTACACTGTCTTTTGAAACGGAGAAATATAAAATATGACCGTACTGTAAGTTTCGGAATTTTACAAGATCTTCTATACAGCGACGTGTGATTCCCGGGATCGTCATATTTCAAAATTTGACAGACCTCTGAATGAAAGAAAGTTAGATAATACAATTTTCATCTACCATGTGCAGAAAAAAAAAAACAAAACACCGAATTATATTTGCAATTTAGAATAAGATTTGGAATAGTTTTATGTCCGTACTAAAAATCTTCTGCAATTATTTGAAATAAAAAAAAAATGTTTCTCTCTGCCTGTATGTAGCTTATCCTTAATTCACATCCGTACATGTACATGCAAAACTTTTTGATATTTACCTGAAAGATCATAAAAGACTTATCTACAAAGAACTTCGATGGTGTTAACAAAAATGAAACAAAAATATTTTTTTTTGTAGACAAGTAACAAATTGAATAAGGAAATTTGATTGAAATAAAGTGGCAAAAACACGCAAATAGAGTTGTGTAGATGAAAAAGAATTGAAAAATAATATTAAGTGCCAATCTACCTAAGAATCAGGCACACGTGAAAACATGACGAACAAAGACCAACTGAAGTTGACATTAATTTATGTTCAAAATGTATAATGGTGCACGAATATAACATTCGTTTTCTTTTCCTGTTTTGATAATTCAAGATATAATTTGGTTGAAATGCACTAGAAACTAACAATTGAGGGGAGCTAACTCCGTAATTTGCTATCATTCTAACCAAAAGTTATCTAGAGATTTCTAAAATTACCAGACACGTAGAAACTAAAGACCTTCCATTAGGGTAACTTCAAAATAGGATGGTTAGGTTGGTGGGTTTTTTTCTGCCATGTTTTGATTTTTTTCAAAATTGCCTGATTCTTACAAAGACTAGTACTTAATAACACTACACACCAGTAAAAGTCTGAAAAGGTCTATATCTGTATTCGGCTGTACTGATTTTTCCTTGACCAGTCTGAATTGGTCTGAATTTTACTCGATATTACTCGACCTCAATCTTAACCATACTCGACTGTACTGATTATTACTTGACCCTTATCTTTGCCATTGAAAAAAGTCTGAACTATTACTCAACCAGTCTGAAACAGTCTTAACCAATTCTCGACCTGTACTCGACTAATACTCGACCAATTCTCGATCTATTTTTTTCAGTCTGATCCATATTCGTGTAAAATGTAAATACCTCTCAGTAAACGTTTGTCAAAAAAAAAAAAAAAAAAATAATAAAGTAAATGAGATACTCAGAAATATCTTGACAAATTTTATATGGCTAAGAACAGTTATTGTACATTATTGTACACTATTTATAGATAGGGCGTAGTGGTTTTATAATACTTTTGAAATTCGTACACTTGCAAACAATTCATAAAGCCGTGATTTTTCATAATGAGATAGGGGCCTCGGTGGCCGAGTGGTCTAAGTAGTTACTACTGTAATCACTAGCCAGTCAACACTGAGGTTGCGAGTTCGAACCCCGCTCGTGCGGGTGCACTCGACTCCAATCTTAATTGACTAGGATTGTCAGTTTTCCTATCGAAGGTCGGTGGTTTTCTCCGGGAACTCCGGCTTCCTCCACCAATAAAAACTGGCCGCCACGAAATAGCCCAAAAGCGGTGCTTAAAAGTGGCGTTAAAACACAAAAATCTAAAATCTAAATCTAAATCATAATGAGATATAACTAATCATTATATCGTTACAGACGGAAAGAATAAATACAGGATTAGTAGGAAGCCAGAAAGCACGACTGCAAAGTTTTTATTACTTGCATACTTTTTCCGGTGACAACAAATCTTTTCTTCCCTTATACAACCCATTAAATGTTAAAAACTCGATCGAAAAAAGAATATATTAATTGTAAACTTGCATACGTTAATTAATGAAATAAACATACAATATTACATTAAAAGACCACAAAAGAACATCTTATTAGCTTTGCCGATTTTTTTCATAAAGGGGACGCAACCCCTGATAAACACAGAGAAAGTGTCTACCGTTTTCCACCCGATTATTTAAAATCTTAACACGACTGAACATGATCTTACAAAATCTAAACAACATTTTTACCTTCGGTCTAATTGTGTCTGAAAGTGATCTGATCAAGTCCTGAACGGACTGAACTATCGATCGGAACAGCGTCTGAAAGTATGAAAAAGTCTTACCGTTTTTGTCTGGTGGTAAATTCAGTAGATTAAGACTTGGTCAGACCAAAATGAGCGTTTCTGACTGAAATCTTACTACTAGTGTATCTTACAATAGCAGACAACTCAACTAATTTTTACATTTAGCGAGTGTGTCACATTCCCCTTAATATGACTGTGACTGAGTGTTGATAATCATGACGGGAGATGCATGTATATCCTGTCGTAAAGTAAACTTAGATAAATAAACGAATAAATAAATAAAATTGAATTATAATGCATTGCTATAGTTTTGAAACAAAATAGGTTACGTAAGATTAAGTAATAAATAGTTTTATCTTTTGGTAATAATATAGTTAATCTCATTTCTAGAGTTCTTTTGATCATAGTTATTAATGTGACGTTGAGAATAAATTAAATAAACTGTCATCTTCTTAAAGAAAAAAAATGTTTGTAATTTAAGTAGGAAAATAAGCCTAAAATGTTTCTATTGTCCACTAAAATAATCCTATAAATTAAGTTTAGAATTTGATAATCTATTAATTGCTTTTACATAACTAAATAAAATAATGTCAATCATATAATTCTATAACATAAAAAGAGAATAGTTGACCAATAAAAGTAACTTAAGATAATTCAAAATTGACTCTGAAATTTCATAAGTGAATAAAATAGTTCCAATCAGCACATGAGGTTGGGTTTAAACGACTATTTAATTATGTCTTCATGTATGTTTGATATCATATCAGATTTCGGTATTGTTGATTTCAATCCCATGTTTTCTGATGTCCACAATAGACTATACTTTCATTTTCGTTTCCCTTGAGCAATTCATTAAACAAATCACATCATACAATAAACAGTAATACTTGCATCAGGTGGGACAGTACAAAACAGACAATTAATATCAGGTGTTGACAAACGATACAGGTAGCTCATTACAACAGTTAAATAATGTTTTGAATAGTATTGAAATTGACACAGTCACCAGTGAAAGTGTAAACGGTCTAGTAAATGACCTAGGTCGTGTACTTTTAGACACCCTGAGACTGTAATTGGTAAATCAAAAAGAAAATACAAACCCGACCATGAAAACAAACCTTGGTTCAACAAAAATGTAAGCAAACGAGATGCATTTCAAAAGCAAGAATACATATAATAAGTGAAATCAGGTACAAACAAAACCATATTAAATCACACAGCTCAGAATACAGCAAAATTCTACAAGTTAATTATGGCAAATATAAAGACAAATGTTCAAATGAGCTGAGAACATTGTCAAAGCTTGTTAAAAGGATTTTGGAAAACATTAAAAATGAACGACTAAAAAGAATCCACCAATTGATATAAATACATTTTACGTTATTTCAATGGTTAAATTATGGGAGAAGAAGATTGTCAACCGATTTTGACATTAATCAGATATCTAGTAATCCCATTATTAAATCTTGAATGGAAATATTACTGAATTAGAAATCTTGGAAGCGATGGAATTTAAAAATAACAAGGCTCGGTTCTGATAAAATACTTAATGAATTTTAAAATTCACCCCTGTCTTGTATCATTGTATTGTAAATTATTTAATATTGTATTAGATACTGGAATTATTTCAGACACTTGGACAAATGGTATTATTAAACCTGTGTTCAAAATAAAGGCAATCCTACAGACCATAAATTTTAGAGCTATTACACTTATCAGCTGTTTGGGAAAATTTTTACTTCTATTATAAATACTAGACTAAACTTAAAAAGTTAAATTTCTCTTATATCAGAAAATCAAGTGGTTTTAGAAAAGGATATGCAACAACAGATAATATTTTTGTGTTACATGCACTTGTAGAATTATATTTCATTTGGAAAAAACTTTGTACTTTATTGACTTTAGAAAAGCTTTTGACACTGTTCTAAGAACTGGCTTATGGCAAAACTACATCTTAGTGAAATCAAGGAAATGTTTCAAAGTTATTTTAATATGTATCAAGGTATTAAATCTTTGTTCAATATAATGGTGAAGAACAGAATTTTTCCATGTTTGATTGGTGTTACAAGGGAAAACTTATCCCTTTCTATTTTCTATTTTCTTGAACGATTTGGAACAATATTTTAGAATTAGATGGATTCCTTTAGACTTTAAGGAAATTTGAAAACGAACTTTTTGTTTTAAACCAATAATGATAGCAGCCACTTTTTTCGAAATTCTAGCTACCAATACGATATATGTATTATTTTTTAACGTCTAAATGACCACAGATGTTCAGCATTAGAAGTGAACGTTGAACAAACCAACACAAATGACGTCAGTAACTGAAAGCACTCACCAGCTTGATTTCTAAATCCGGCATATTGGTGTCAATGTGTATAGAAATATCTAGTTTCTACATGACTAATATATGTGCAGTTAGCCGCCGGTTCGATATTCTATATCCAACTAGCTGTGAGCAGTCGGTTCAATATTCAAACTTATTTGAAAATCATAAAAAATTGAGAGTTAAGAGGAGTGAAAAAATACGTAGGAAATCGTTTTATGACTCCTTCAAGCTGTCGTAAATTCTCGTTGTCCTCGAATATAATCCCTTATGTAAGTTGCATAATTGTCTATGTAAAATATAGTTTTTATCAATAAAACAACATTAAAGATGTATTTTATATACAATATTTCTTTAAACAATAGAAATATAACCTTAACGCTGGAAACATTCAAAAATATCAATAGAAATATTTATGGAAAGCCCCCACCTCTCCCAAAAAATGTATAGTAAAAACCTACCAACTTTGAACCCCAACAATTTCCGAATGGGCCTAACTCCCAAAAATTCATTTCAGTGTGGTCTTTCCCAAGTTATTACCTTTCATTTGAGCCATGTCCGGGGGCGAACTTTACCGTACAGCGCTGGCGAGTCTTACCGAAAGAATATAGGGTGTATACATATTTTTTTCCTTAACAGCAACTTTGAACCCCAACAATTTCCGAATGGGCCTAACTCCCAAAAATTCATTTCAATGTGGCCTTCCCCAAGTTATTACCTTTCATTTGAGCCATGTCCGGTGGCGAACTTTACCGTACAGCGCTGGCGAGGCTTACCGAAAGAATATAGGGTGTATACATATTTTTTTCCTTAACAGCAACTTTGAACCCCAACAATTTCCGAATGGGCCTAACTCCCAAAAATTCACTTCAGTGTGGCCTTTCCCACGTTATTACTTTTCATTTGAACTATGTCCGGTGGGGAACTTTACCGTACAGCGCTGGCGAGGCTTACCGAAAGAATATAGGGTGTATACATATTTTTTTCCTTAACAGCAACTTTCAACCCCAACAATTTCCGAATGGGCCTAACTCCCAAAAATTCATTTCAGTGTGGCCTTCCCCAAGTTATTACCTTTCATTTGAGCCATGTCCGGTGGCAAACTTCACCGTACAGCGCTGGCGAGGCTTACCGAAAGAATATAGGGTGTATACATATTTTTTTCCGTAACAGCAACTTTGAACCCCAACAATTTCCGAACAAAGAATTGGACAAATCTGGCTTCATATCTGGTGCCTCCTTTTCAGTCGTGCTACTGATTTCAAATTCTGTTTACTTGTGTAGCTTTTAAAACAAGACCTGTGATACCTATATATATATATGGTTAAATCAGTTTACGTATCATTACATAGTTCATTGAAATAAATAAATAAATCATCACGTCTCAGTGCTGCAATATTCAGCAAACTTTTTTCTAGATTCTGTTGCTATTCTTAAAATTTCAGCAAATACAAAATTGCAGGTAATGTATTTGTCAACTCCAACTTCAGAGCACATTTCTTGGCATCGGACGGAGCCAGTTTTAAGGAACTAGTGTAATTGTGCTTTTCCTGGAATATCCAACAGATCGAACACACCTGAAAACCAAACGCACTCTACAACGATTGTCACTTTCACGGTTAAATTCAGCGACTGAACAACAATACCTAATAACGTAAATAAATTGTACAGCTTCAGAAATTCTAAAGAAAACAAGAAATACACGTGATAATAAGTACAAATGGACAGCAGGTGGAAGAAAGGTCCGCTGATGTAGGCCCTGAGGTATCCGGTGCCCTCAGGTATCCGGGGGAATTGGTCATCGATTAATTCGCACGAAAATATAGTTCCCTATTTGGATCAATCTTAATACCAAATTGTAATGTGACTTGATACCATAGAGCAAAATAGATACAATGCTTGGGTATATAATTATGCTGTAATTAAATTATCTCTTCATTCTAAATGTAGAACTTCATGGTCGTTGTATTGTTTATGTTATGTATTTGTTAAGGTGAACTGAGTTTATTGGAGATGAAGTGGTTGCATTTCATGGGTTTTTGGGGTGACCTCAAGTAACCCCCGTAATTAAAGAATAGTAAATACTATGCTATGGTATATAAGTATGCTGCAATAAACTAATTTCTTCATTCTGAATGTAGGAATTCATGAACATGATGGACATTGCATAGATTATGTCATATATTTGTTAAGATAACTTGAGTTAAATGGGTTATATTTCTTGATTTTTTGGGGGTTACCTCAGGTACCCTTGTAATGAAATAATAATAGATACAATGCTAGGGTATATAATTATTCTGTAATAAATTATTTTCCTCATTTTAAAATGCAGGACTTCATGGAAGCTATATTGTTTGTGTAATGTATTTTTTAAGGTGCACTGAGTTAGTTTGAGTAAAATGGGTTTTATTCGGCTTTTTGGGGGTGACCTCAGGTACCCATGTAATAAAAGAAAATAGATACAATGCTAGGGTATATAATTATGCTGTAATATTTACAACAGATTACATAAGGGCTTTATTAAACCAGTCTTCCTACACTACAGATTACCTGATTTCACCTTCATTCAACCAGTCTTTATACACTACAGTGTATTCAGATTTGTTTTATAAAAGTGACCTCAGGTAATCTGTCTATGAAGACTCGTTTAATAAAGATGACCGCAGGTAATCTGTGTATGCAGACTGGTTTAATTAAGGTGACCTCAGGTAATATGTGTGTATGAAGAGTGGTTAAAAAAGGTGACCTCAAGTAATCTGTAGCGTATTGAGATTTGTTTAATAAAGGTGACTTCAGCTAGTCTGTTGTGAATGTAGACTGATTTAATAAAGGTGACCTTAAGTAATCTGTAGTGTATTGAGATTTGTTTAATAAAGGTGACCTTAGGTAATCTGTCTATAAAGACTGGATTAATAAAGGTGACCTCTGGTAATCTGTTGTGTATGAAGACTCCTTTAATAAAGGTGGCCTCAGGTAATCTGTAGTGTTTTGAGATTTGTTTTATAAAGATGTAATCTGTCTATAAAGACTGGATTAATAAAGGTGACCTCAGGTAATCTGTGTATGCAGACTGGTTTAATAAAGGTAACCTCAGGTAATCTGTTGTGTATGACGACTGGTTCAATAAAGGTGACCTCAGGTAATCTGCCTATACAGACTGGATAAATAAAGGTGACCTCAGGTAATCTGTTGTGTATGAAGACTGGTTTAATAAAGGTGGCTTCAGGTAATCTATAGTGTTTTGAGATTTGTTTACTAATGGTGACCTCAGCTAGTCTGCTGTGAATGTAGACTGGTAAAAAATGGAAGGTCTTCTTTCAATATGTAATGTACAACTGTATAAACGACTTTCTGTATTTATCAAAAACATTGCCAATATGTTCTGAAAATGTTGAAAACATATTTGTATAATATTGTTATATTTATATGCTACATCTATATTATTGATACCACATGTTTACTTCGTCATGTTTATGTAATGCTATTATTAATGACCTCATGTTACACATGTATCTGTGTCTGAGTGTTCAAATAAAATCAAAAGGAAGACCGCAAACTCCCAACATCACATATCACAATTCAAGTTTGATTGTTGTTTGGAATAAAGAATAAAACATCATTGTATTTTATTCACCAGGTATGTAAATTGTTTAAGTTTAAACTATTTTCAATTAAATTTAAAGTATAAATTTATCTTCTGATTCAATAACTTAAGTTTTATATTCAAAACTTAACTTAAATTTATAAAGAGAGATTTCATTAACATAAATAAGTTAAAATAAAGTTTACTATTTAAATCAATAGATCACAGATCACATATCACAATTCAAGTTTGATTGCTGTTTGGAAGAAAGAATAAAACATCATTGTATTTTATTCACCAGCGCCAGGCCTCGAAAGTACAGGTGTCCGAGAAGATGGACACGTCTACAGAAGGAATTACTTAGATAAGATAGGAGTGAGCTAGTATTCCCCAGGACACAGGTAGAATCCCCGAAAAATGCTAGAATCCCTAGATTCCACGAAAGAAGTTAAAATCCCCAATTGAACGAAGACCTTAATAGTCACCAAGCCAAAGATGTACGTCCCCCGATATTAAGTAGTTAAAATGTATATACGTTTTGGAGGGAAAGGGGAGACAATTCGATACAGCAGCGATCCCTCCCCCCTTTTTCCTTCATAACAGAATGGTGGAGCAAGAGGAAAGATTCTTGGTACCTCAAAAACCGGCGTTTGGTGATCGAAAAATAACAAAGAAGCAGTCTTCAGTGAAAATTTACAAAGGAAGTTTATATGGAGTTTTGGACAAGAACATGTGTTATAAACCGAAAAATTGGAAATTTCTAAAAGTTTAACCTGGAACATTTTACCTGTTTTATTGTGATGTGCTTTTCGGAACCTATCGTTATCATATTTATGGAGAAAACATTGGAGAAAAATCGTAACTATACAGAAACTGGATTAAGAAAATGTTTGGACCATTGTGAAATTTGTTTTCAAAATATTGTGTGAATTGATGTTGTATATATATGTAAATATTATGTGAGTAATGGTATGTGTGATTTGTTAAAAAAAAAGATTTGCTAAATTTAAAAATAATTCAAATTCTTCAAAAAAGTAAGTAAGTTTAACTAATGGAAAATGAACATATTATGTGAGTTAACGTAAAATAAGCGAAAATTGTTAAATAGGCTTTACTAAAAAAAAAAAAATCTGAATGAGATGAACACTTTTGATTGTAATTTGTATGTAAAGAAAAGAAAAGTTTTAAATTTTGTTTTAAATAATGAATAGGTTTGTAAGATAGGACAGAAATGATTTAAAAAAACATATGAGATTTGTAAGAGCAATAATAAATAACATGGTAAGTTAATGTGTAAATTTTAAGGTGAAGTCCAAATTCCTTTTACTCAAAGGGCAAATATCTTTGATTTGCAAAATCCTTTTGTTTAAGCGAGGACTGAGCAGCAGAAATAAAGTTGTTCACATAAAATTTCACTTCAAGTAATCTGTAGGCTCAAATGGTTTTAAAAAACGCTATGAAAAATAGGTAACGGTTGAAAATATAAGTAAAATAAATAATGAAATAAATTAATGTTTTGAGAAAATCAATCGATTTGAAAGAAAACAAGTAAGGCAAATAATGTAATGGTCGTTGATAAATAATGAAAGTACAAAGATTCGTTCATGAGAATATGAAATAGGACATTAAAAAAAATGAAATGTAATATTGTTTGGAAGTTAAAGTTCAGGCGGTTTATATTCGTTAAACTATGAAGGATTAGAAGAAATGCCTCTGTTTATATGAGAACCATAAAATAATGCCTCAAATTTTAACTTACAAAAGATAAAAGTACATAAAATAAACATCTGTATAGGAAAGTTAATAAATAAATGTGAAAGTTTGCATTGTGTGCTGCAGCGATTATTTTAATATTGAGTTGAAGTTAATATGTAACTTTCCCTTAAGAGAAATAAAGGTTGTTTAAGTCATAAGAATTTTTGGGTATTCATGACACCCTTAAAATTAGTGCTATGTATGGATTCGCCACCCATATAAAACTTGACTAAAGCTAACATAAATAGTCTCTTAAAGATTAATTTTGATATAAATTGAAAAACTTAATAGGTAATCAAAATGTTGTAGAGTAATTATACACTTTGTTAAAACTTGTCTAAAATAACTACTAAAGCAGTAAAGTATTAGTTGATAAAACAAGTATTTAAGTCATGTACTTTGAGGGTATGACTCACGATAGATTTGGAGTCGGAGCAAACTATCAAAGAAAACGGGCTTACGCCGAAAAATGGGTATGACGCCGTGGTAGATTTGGAGTTCGAGCAAACTATCAGGAATGTGGGCTTATCACCTAGTAATTTGAATAAATACATAGAGGATAAACCTGCTTAAATATAAAAAAAATAAAAAAACATAGACCACCATTACGCCTGTTAAATAAATCAACACCGTTGAAAGAAAAATAAATAGAATCCATCTTCAAAATAAAAAGCTTTGAAAAATCTTGTCTTTTGATTAGCGCTTTAAAATATAAATAAGTAGATCGTAATTTGCTTAAAACAATTAAATGAATATAAAATTGATAAATGATAAATAAACTGATAAATAAAATTGCGGGAGCAATTTTTTCGAACAACAGGGATATATAATGATGGAAAATTGTATGTTGGAAAATAGAAATTAAATAAAGTAAACTTAGATAAATAAACGAATAAATAAATAAAATTGAATTATAATGCATTGCTATAGTTTTGAAACAAAATAGGTTACGTAAGATTAAGTAATAAATAGTTTTATCTTTTGGTAATAATATAGTTAATCTCATTTCTAGAGTTCTTTTGATCATAGTTATTAATGTGACGTTGAGAAATAAATTAAATAAACTGTCATCTTCTTAAAGAATAAAAATGTTTGTAATTTGCCGTAGGAAAATAAGCCTAAAGTGTTTCTATTGTCCACTAAAATAATCCTATAAATTAAGTTTAGAATTTGATAATCCATTAATTGCTTTTACATAACTAAATAAAATAATGTCAATCATATAATTCTATAACATAAAAAGAGAATAGTTGACCAATAAAAAGTAACTTTAGATAATTCAAAATTGACGCTGAAATTTCATAGGTGAATAAAATAGTTCCAATCAGCACGTGAGGTTGGGTTTAAAAGGAAGACCGCAAACTCCCAACATCACATATCACAATTCAAGTTTGATTGTTGTTTGGAATAAAGAATAAAACATCATTGTATTTTATTCACCAGGTATGTAAATTGTTTAAGTTTAAACTATTTTCAATTAAATTTAAAGTATAAATTTATCTTCTGATTCAATAACTTAAGTTTTATATTCAAAACTTAACTTAAATTTATAAAGAGATTTCATTAACATAAATAAGTTAAAATAAAGTTTACTATTTAAATCAATAGATCACAGATCACATATCACAATTCAAGTTTGATTGCTGTTTGGAATAAAGAATAAAACATCATTGTATTTTATTCACCAGCGCCAGGCCTCGAAAGTACAGGTGTCCGAGAAAATGGACACGCCAGCTGAAGAAGGAATTACCTAGACAAGACAGGAGTGAGCTAGTATTCCCCAGGACACAGCTAGAATCCCCGAAAATGCTAGAATCCTAGATTCCACGAAAAGTTAGAATCCCAAATACACCGAAGATATGAATAGTCCCAAGGAAAAGATGCCCGTCCCCGAAATTTAGTATAGTTGTTTACGTTTTGGAGGAAAGGAGACAACTCAATAGAGCAGCGATCCCTCCCTTTTCCTTCATAACATTCGACCAAAGGTCTGAATCAAGCTAGACCAAAGTCTGAACAATACTCGACCAGTCTGAACCATACTTGACCAAATAACCTCTACTTTTTAATTTGCCACAAGATAATCAAGTACACAATCCTTAACGCAATCAACCATTTCAATTTCTGATTGTTTATAGTATCCGTGTTCTTTTTTCGCAGGTGTGCTCACAGGCTCTTGTCTCAGAAAAAAATTTCCTATATACCTTAACATAACACAAGGAACTTAACTCGCATTTTAAAAATGTCACCCGGTTCCGAAATTCCGTTATATTTCGATTTATCGGTTGCCAACCCCACTAAAACTTGTTATGCCGTAAATCTAAATTGATTTATCTACACAATGGTGTATAACACGCCTACCTTTGTTGTCGGAATCATTCGTATATACGTAGCAGGCTTACCCAAGTATGTCAACCGTAATTATTTCGTCTACCAACACCCGATTGGAAATATTAGACTTAGATTTCCATTTAATGTTGCCACCAAGGCAAATGCAAGTAAAATGTAAATACCTCTCAGTAAACGTTTGTCAAAAAAAAAAAAAAAAAAAATAAAGTAAATGAGATACTCAGAAATATATTTTCCTTGGCAAATTTTATATGGCTAAGAACAGTTATTGTACATTATTGTACACTATTTATAGATAGGGCGTTGTGGTTTTATGATACTTTTGAAATTCGTACACTTGCAAACAATTCATAAAGCCGTGATTTTCATAATGAGATATAACTAATTATTATATCGTTACAGACGGAAAGAATAAATACAGGATTAGTAGGAAGCCAGAAAGCACGACTGCAAAGTTTTATTACTTGCATACTTTTTCCGGTGACAACAAATCTTTTCTTCCTTATACAACCCATTAAATGTTAAAATTCGATCGAAAAAGAATATATTAATTGTAAACTTGCATACGTTAATTAATGAAATAAACATACAATATTACATTAAAAGACCACAAAAGAACATCTAATTAGCTTTGCCGATTTTTTCATAAAGGGACGCAACCCCTGATAAACACAGAGAAAGTGTCGCCCGTTTTCCACCCGATCATTTAAAATCTTAACACGATGAACATGATCTTACAAAATCTAAACAACATTTTACCTTCGGTCTAATTGTGTCTGAAAGTGATCTGATCAAGTCCTGAACGGACTGAACTATCGATCGGAACAGCGTCTGAAAGTATGAAAAGTCTTACCGTTTTGTCTGGTGGTAAATTCAGTCGATTAAGACGTGGTCAGACCAAAATGAGCGTTTCTGACTGAAATCTTACTACTAGTGTATCTTACAATAGAAGACAACTCAACTAATTTTTATATTTAGCGAGTGTGTCATATTCCCTTAATATGACTGTGACTGAGTGTTGATAATCATGACGGGAGATGCATGTATATCCTGTCGACACACCGGTCACGTGCATTGAAGGTCACGTGATTCCCTCAGATGTTAATTATTTTTGTTTATCTTGAGAAGCATAATACAGTGGCGTAGCTAAGCGGAAGCCCGGCAGCCAAGGCTTCAACATCGTTTTGTCAACAACAACAAAAATAATAAAAAAGTAAAATAAAAGGAGCTAGAGGATGAGAGAAAGGGAGGAGTGAGAGAGAGTGAAGGGGAAGAGAAATGGGCGCTGTGCGGTTAAATAAAAAAAGTTGTAGAAGTCAACGAGTCGATATAGGGAGACGGATTTATATAAGTTCTTCTTGTTTCCGAATCCCTGTATTTCTATTGTATAATTGTATTTTGTGCACTTTTTAAAATAAAATATTGTTTAAACTAACGAGTCGATATCACTTCTCAGACTCCCGGCGTTCGTTCCCATCACCTGCGCTTTATTTCACCTCCTTTAATAGCAGACGAATATTGTGTCTGCGGGGTGTTCTGCTAGTTACAATGCAACGCAGAATTGACAATGCCTGTGACCAATGCCACAGCTGAACGCAGTTTCAGTGTCATGCGACGGGTTAAAACATATCTGCGTTCTACGATAACAATCGAACGACTTTCGGGGCTATGTATCCTTCATGCATACAAGGAGACGCCCATTGATAAAGTATTTGACTGTTATGCAACCAAAAAGGACAGGAGGCTTGCTTTTATTGTTTAAAGTCACTGGTGAGAGAGATTGACTCTGACTCTCTGAATAATTCATATCCATACATAAGGTTTCGACCGGCTGTATCTACAAAGTGAAATGTTCCTCGAACAATTACCCTACTGAGTTTGTATTTTTAAATAAAACCAGACAATTTTTAGTTTATTCACTGACAAACATGACAGGAAACTTAGAATCATGTATAATGTTGTATCATAAATATTGCTCAGCTTTAATACAACCAAAGTCAAAGATGAGCCATCACCTTTGTTTATTTTATTTAGTTGACATCGTAAGTTGTATTCCGCTGCCCATCAATATAAAATAAAATAAGATGTGGCAATGATTGCCAATGAGACCACTCTTCACAAGAGACCAAATGACAGAGAAATTAACAACTATAGATCACCGTACGGCCTTCGACATTGAGTAAAACCCATACCACATAGTCAGCTAAAAGGGCCCCTGAAATGCCAAATGTAAAACAATTCAAACGAGAAAACTAACGGCCTGATTTATGTACAAAATAATGAAAGAAAAACAAATATGATACACAGCAACAAACGACAACCATTACACTGAATTACATGCTCCTGACTTGGGACAGGCACATACCGAATGTGACGGGGTTAAACTAATTTGAAGGCGCCAACCCTGCCTAACCTGGGTACCCACTATATTAAACTGAATATATTGTGTACTGTAACATTCCATCTGCAAACAATTCATAATGGTGTGGTTTTATTATACTGGTCTTAGTAAACATAACTTTTTAACCCTCTGGAATATCCTGGATTTTACAGTTTCTTTGAGGAACAATATATATTTTTTCACAAAATTATCTGACTTGTATCAAACAAAAATGCTTTCGACTACACATTAACATTCAATATTTTCAGTTAATATTTGTGGGTATAAAACCATAAAATCCAGGAGCTTCGGACCCCTGCCGATTTGGGCTTCACCTTCAACATTTGTCTAGCTACGCCACTGATAATACTTAGTGATTTCGAGATTTGAACATAGTTAATAAATAAACTCATCATAGATACCAGGATGTAAATTTGTATTTGCGCCAGACGCGCGTTTCGTCTACAAATAACTCATCAGTGACGCTCAAATCAAAAAAGTTTAAAAGGCCAAATAAAGTACGAAGTTGAAGAGCATTAGGACCAAAATTCCTAAAGTTTTGCAAAATACAGCTAAGGTAATCTATTCCTGAGGTAGAAAAGACTAGACTCAAGCTGGCAGCCTCTTTTAGCAGCCAATCAAGATAGCAGCCACTTTTTCCAGCAGCCAATTTTGATGATATGTCTAAAACCCAAAACTATAACAGACTCGAACGTTCCAAAATCTCAAAATCTAAGTTAAATGTAATTTAAGAGCGGAATTCGACAATTTCACGGCTTGTAGTGATTCTCAAAGGATTTTTCGTTTTAAATACCAATAATGATAGCAGCCACTTTTTTCGAAATTCTAGCTACCAATACGATATATGTATTATTTTTAACGTCTAAATGACCACAGATGTTCAGCAAAGTGAACGTTGAACAAACCAACACAAATGACGTCAGTAACTGAAAGCACTCACTAGCTTGATTTCTAAATCCGGCATATTGGTGTCAATGTGTATAGAAATATCTAGTTTCTACATGACTAATATAGTGCAGTTAGCCGCCGGTTCGATATTCTATATCCAACTAGCTGTGAGCAATCGGTTCAATATTCAAACTTATTTGAAAATCATAAAAATTGAGAGTTAAGAGGAGTGAAAAATACGTAGGAAATCGTTTTATGACCCTTCAAGCTGTCGTAAATTCTCGTTGTCCTCGAATATAATCCCTTATGTAAGTTGCATAATTGTCTATGTAAAATATAGTTTTATCAATAAAACAACATTAAAGATGTATTTTATATACAATATTTCTTAAAACAATAGAAATATAACCTTAACGCTGGAAACATTTAAAAATATCAATAGAAATATTTATGGAAAGCCCCACCTCTCCCAAAAAGGTATAGTAAAACCTATCAACTTTGAACCCCAACAATTTCCGAATGGGCCTAACTCCCAAAAATTCATTTCAGTGTGGCTTTCCCAAGTTATTACCTTTCATTTGAGCCATGTCCGGGGCGAACTTTACCGTACAGCGCTGGCGAGGCTTACCGAAAGAATATAGGGTGTATACATATTTTTTCCTTAACAGCAACTTTGAACCCCAACAATTTCCGAATGGGCCTAACTCCCAAAAATTCATTTCAGTGTGGCTTTCCCAAGTTATTACTTTTCATTTGAGCTATGTCCGGTGGGGAACTTTACCCTACAGCGCTTGTCGAGGCTTACAGAAAGAATATAGGGTGTATACATATTTTTTCCTTAACAGCAACTTTCAACCCCAACAATTTTCGAATGGGCCTAACTCCCAAAATTCATTTCAGTGTGGCCTTCCCAAGTTATTACCTTTCATTTGAGCCATGTCCGGTGGCGAACTTTACCGTACAGCGCTGGCGAGGCTTACCGAAAGAATATAGGGTGTATACATATTTTTTCCTTAACAGCAACTTTGAACCCCAACAATTTCCGAATGGGCCTAACTCCCAAAATTCATTTCAGTGTGGCTTTCCCAAGTTATTACTTTTCATTTGAGATATGTCCGTGTGGGAACTTTACCCTACAGCGCTTGCGAGGCTTACCGAAAGAATATAGGGTGTATACATATTTTTTCCTTAACAGCAACTTTCAACCCCAACAATTTCCGAATGGGCCTAACTCCCAAAAATTCATTTCAGTGTGGCCTTCCCAAGTTATTACCTTTCATTTGAGCCATGTCCGGTGGCGAACTTCACCATACAGCACTGGCGAGGCTTACCGAAAGAATATAGGGTTATACATATTTTTTCCGTAACAGCAACTTTGAACCCCAACAATTTCCGAACAAAGAATTTTTCCGTAACAGCAACTTTGAACCCCAACAATTTCCGAACAAAGAATTGGATAAATATGGCTTCATATCTGGTGCTTCCTTTTCAGTCGTGCTACTGATTTCAAATTCTGTTTTCTTGTGTAGCTTTAAAACAAGACCTGTGATACCTATCTATATATGGTTAAATCAGTTTACGTATCATAACATAGTTCATTGAAATAAATAAATAAATCTTAACGTCTCACTGCTACAGCATTTAGCAAACTTTTTTTGTGGATTCTTTTCATATGCTTAAAATTTCAGCAAATACAAAACTGCAAGTAATGTATTTGTCAACTCCTTCTTCAAAGCACATTTTTCTGGCATCGGACAGAGCCAATTTTAACGAACTAGTGTAATTGTTCTGTTACTTGAATATCCAACAGATCGAACACACCTGAAAACCAAACGCACTCTACAACGATTGTCACTTTCACGGTTAAATTCAGCGACTGAACAACAATACCTAATAACGTAAATAAATTGTACAGCTTCAGAAATTCTAAAGAAAACAAGAAATACACGTGATAATAAGTACAAATAGACATCGCAAAATTGCCTAATGTGGGCTGATAACTAGAAACCAGAACAGCGTCGGTTCATGTGTGGCAAATATCCGGAATTGAAGTTCTCATAAACTGCAGATATTGCTTATTACTAATTTTCTTCAAAAAGTAAATCGAGTCGATTGAAGTATTATACGACGGCTTTACGGTCGTACCTTTAAAATACACATTTATTGCACGCAAATAATGCTAGGAGAAAAACAGTGTTTTCCACAATTTTCAGATGATCTGTGCTTTAAATATAGCACTTTTTAAAAATGCCCTTATAATGTATAAAGTTCAAGAGTAACCATTTTAACTAATTTACTTTACAAATCATGACATTTTAAGACATTAAGACATGAGGTATTTAGGTAATTTAAACTCGTTAACTAAGCGTCTTTTTCAACATTCGCCGCTACACTATAATTTCAAGTTCACTGGGATACATGAAATGTAAGCACCTATTAAAATGTGAGTTATTGAGTGACAGAACATTATCAATGTAACTTATATAAAAAAGATTTTTGATTTGATTTGATTTGATCAAATTAAAGAACTTTAACAGATGAGTTTTGTTTTTGTTTTTAAGAAGGTTCTGTATAAATTCTGCATCATATGAGTAAAAAAACTAGTCGGTCAGTAATGCTGCACAATTAGTATCGATTCGAATACCGACTGTCTGCTGAAATATAATTCAACAAGACATGAAGAATTTCAGCAAATTTGTGTTGTATCTGTTTTGTTTCATGTATATTTGTATATATTTTCATGTACAGCACAAAAAAGTACGGCAGCGCCTGAAAACATGTTATTGTATGTGCCTGTCCGATGTCAAGAGCCTGTAATTCAATCGCTGTCGTTTGTTGTTAAATCAGGCCGTTAGTTTTCCCGTTTAACATTTCGTTGTGTGAATCTTATAATGATGTATTTCCCATTTGGTAATAGTGGTAAAAATTTAAATTAAAGTTTAAAAGCGCAATATCATAAATATTTTACTTAGTCATAAAATGTATATAGGAATCAATTTACGTACATGAAGAGTAACTCTTTGTTCGATTTTTTGTAAAGACAAGCAACTTAGATAAATAAAACATCACCTTTCTGGAGATAGAACACTTCTACGGAAGCGTATTAGCGCCACACATTTTTTTTTTTTTTTCCCTATCTTTGCGTTATAACGCAAACATTTGCGTTATAACGCAAACCTTTGCGATATAACGCAAACCTTTGCGTTATAACGCAAACCTTTGCGTTATAACGCAAACCTTTGCGTTATAACGCAAACCTTTGCGATGTAACGCAAACCTTTGCGTTACAACGCAAACCTTTGCGTTATAACGCAAACCTTTGCGAAATAACGCAAACATTTGTTTTATCTTATTTCTTATTTAAGATTCAAAGGATGCAGCAGTTATTAATGGAGGAGGCTGCATATATTAAAATTTATCTTCTTTGTACTCATTGCAAAGTAAAATGCTTTACTATTTAACTAATAATGAGCAGGATAATAGATATGAGAATATGTGGTATGAGTGCCGATGAGAAAACTCTCCATCTAAGTCATAATTTGTAAAAGTAAACCATTATAGTTCAAAGTGCGGTCTTCAACACGGAGCATTGGCTCACACCGAACATTAAGCTATAAAATGCCCCAAAATGATATACATTATAATATATATAAATATATTACAATGAAAATTGAGTAAATTAAAGTTATACCGAAGAAAGAAAAAAAAAAAACAACTCTGCTAATATAGCTATAGCCGAATATAAATATACTTCAAAGTAAGCTCTCCTTTGAGGTTGGTTAACTACCCTTTTGTAATAAATGAATAAAATGAAGATGTTTTATTAATAAAATTATGTTCTCTCCATTTAAATTGCTACCAAGTTACCACTCTAGATTGAAAATTTCATGACTTTTTATCAAAGAATCTTTATCATATTCTGAGATTTAAAAAAAAGATTTCTTACATCAAAATTAAAAATAAAAAATCTTTCTTAATTATTCATTTTACAGCAGAAAGATCATTTTGTCTATTTGCCTTGACAGTTTTACAATTGTATGACATTATTTTGCTCTTATCTACTTCATCAAAATTTTAAAATGTTGGCCTTTCAAATAAAATATGTCTATAACATATCTATTTTCTTGTTAAATTATATACTTTTCTGATTCCTATGCATATTTATTATAATGACTTTTCCTTGTATTTATGGTTCTTTTCTTAACTAAATCACAACAGAAGTTTAATGACAGACGGGCATATACAAAACTTAATGAATAATTGAAATCAAAATGTTTGCGTTATAACGCAAAGGTTTGCGTTATATCGCAAAGGTTTGCGTTATATCGCAAAGTTTGCGTTGTAACGCAAAGGTTTGCGTTATAACGCAGAAGGTTTGCGTTATAACGCAAAGGTTTGCGTTGTAACGCAAAGGTTTGCGTTATATCGCAAAGGTTTGCGTTATAACGCAAAGGTTTGCGTTATAACGCAAAGGTTTGCGTTATATCGCAAAGGTTTGCGTTATAACGCAAATGTTTGCGTTATAACGCAAAAGGTTTGCGTTACAACGCAAAGGTTTCGTTATATCGCAAATGTTTGCGTTATAACGCAAATGTTTGCGTTATAACGCAAAGGTTTGCGTTATAACGCAAAGTTTGCGTTATATCGCAAAGGTTTGCGTTAAACGCAAATGTTTGCGTTATAACGCAAATGTTTGCGTTGTAACGCAAAGGTTTGCGTTAAACGCAAAGGTTTGCGTTATAACGCAAAGGTTTGCGTTATAACGCAAAGGTTTGCGTTTAACGCAAAGGTTTGCTTTATAACGCAAATGTTTGCGTTATAACGCAAAGATAGGGAAAAAAAAAAATGTGGCGCTAATACGCTTCCGTACACTTCACTACAAACAATGTTGTTTTATAAATGTATCCCTGTATTTCTATTGGCGATATACCTTGTTTTTTTTTTACTTTGTAATATCCCCAATTCCGGAATGCTGGATTTGCCAAGAACTGATGTACACCACAAAGGTATATAATTCAAATTGTTTGCATATTCATGTATTGCAATGAAACTATAACAAAGAAAACCTAACCTCATGAAAAGAGTAAACTTGTCAGTCAGAATATGAAATATTTTTTTTCAGTTCTATTTTCATAATAAAATAAACAAGACAAAGATTTCAAAACAATATTTTTCATTTATTTAGACATATCATCATTTTGTTTCATTGAAAGGACTTTACTCTTTGACCATAAATATTATTATGCATTCTTAATTGCAAAATAAGAATAATCTTTATTGTCATATAAACAAATAAAAACATGTTTGTGACAAAATGAAAAAAAAATATATATATATATAAAATATAAAAAATCGTATACATTTAAAACTTTTACTACCAAACAGCATTCATTGTAACATACACATTACTGTATATTTATATCTATATATTTATAATTTGAATCCCATAGATTTTATTTTGTCCCATGGGATATTAAAATCCATGGGATAATTATAGTCCCATGGGATTTTTGTCCCATGGGACAACAAATATCCCATGGGACTACAATTATCCCATGGGACTACAATTATCCATGGGACCAAAAATCCCATGGATTTAACAAAACCCATGGGATAATGGTCAATCCCATGGATTTTGCCTGTCCCATGGGATATTGAAAATCCATGTTTTTATAAATATAATAGTAACAGTAAAAACCAATGAAATTATTGAATCCCATGTAATTCCGCACATTTTGGTTATATACATGACACTGTAGCTCTTATTTGAGGCGGCAGCGGATTTGCAAATGAGTGTTTTGCAAATTAAAAGTGTCCAGTGTTCATAGATTGAAAAATAGTGGAGACACAACATTATAAAACTATTTTGTCTCTGAACTAACTATATGAATAAGCTTTTATAATCCAATGGGAGTGTGGGGATAGAATAGTGTAGTTCTGACAAAAACTCGTAGTGTAGAAATCTGGTATTATAGTTGTATAGGGAGATATGCCATTGCACTTGGATATCAAATATATAAGATATACACGACGATTTGTCAATTCAGGGCAAATATTTTTTTGTATTTTATAGTTTGATATGCGGTATGGGTTTTGCTGATTGTTGAAGGCCGTACGCTGACCTATAGTTGATAACTTATCATTTTACGTCTTTTGGTCTCTTGTGGAGAGTTGTTTCATTGGCAACCATACCACGTTTTCTTACTCTTATAAATACGACAAAAGAGACGAATTTTCGTTCCCTATTGTTAGTTTTCACTTTTTGTACGGTGATATTCCTCTGTCCCCTTCCTACGTTGTGTATATTTCACAACTTGTTTGCTTTGTTTTTCTCTGTAGTCAATTTTTTGAGATTTTAATGAACTTTATTCATGTATTACTGGTAAATCAATAAGTCAGGGATTTCGTTACCATAAATTAATTAAAACGTTAACCAACTTTTTTCCCTGTTACAAAGATTTGGTTAGAAAATTTGACTGTACTTAATTCGTATTAAAACTGGATATCACATCCTAATCTTTACGGTAATGTTATTTCTAGAGGCCTTAAAGTTAGATACGATCCATGTAATCTCGTTGGTCCTTTGAATAAACTTTTTCTTAAAGGTTATCAAACATCTCAAATATTGTTTTTATGGGTACGAACATTGATCTGAGAGAACATGATTTATTTATTAGTTGTAATAAGCTATGAACCAGCTTACAGTAACTTTGAGTATTAGACAATCGGTGCTTTGTGTCTATTTTTTATGTTAGTTGTGTTTGTGCTTCGTATCGATCTATTTAGATAAGCCATTTGCAACTGATTTTTATGGTTTGTTTTATGTTGTGCTGTAACACCAGTGTCTAAGGTTAGTGAAAGGTTCAGAGGTGATGTGAATCAAATATGGATACTATAAAATTTCAAAGATCTGTAAGAGTACATATAATCTAAGACTATTTCATCTTGCAATAGTATCTACACTTCACACAAGTATTCCCTCCCCATTCTAAACTAAAAGACATATTAAAAGAGTGAGGCCTGCCTTTTTTCAAAAAGAATGACCAACGGAGATCCAAGTAAGGTAGGGAAGGATAAATCGTACATGGTAAAAAATCACTCTGATTAAAACAAAACATTCTCCGACACTGACATTATCAAAATGTTTGATTTCTTGATTGACAACATATTTGTTACGTTTTGCGGACGTGTTTTTCAACAAACAATCTGGATTCCCATTGAACCAAAGGTGCTCCTCTTCTTGCCGACTTGTTCTTGTATTCATATAAGGCTGACTTCATACAGAAGAAAGAAAAGCAGCAAGCATTATCCTTTAACTTCGATTTCCGCTTTAAAGATGATGTCCTCTAACTAAATAATTCAAAGTTTGGTGACTTTGTTGAACGCATATATCCCATCGAACTTGGAATAAAGGATACAACATATACAGTAAATATAAAAACAAGGAGATGTGGTATGATTGCCAATGAGACAACTCTCCATAAGAGACCAAATGATATAGAAATTAACAACGATAGGTCACCGTAAATATACGTAGCAGGCTTACCCAAGTATGTCAACCGTAATTATTTCGTCTACCAACACCCGATTGGAAATATTAGACTTAGATTTCTATTTAATGTTGCCACCAAGGCAAATGCAAGTAAAATGTAAATACCTCTCAGTAAACATTTGTCAAAAAAAAAAAAAAATAAAATAAAGTAAATGAGATACTCAGAAATATATTTTCCTTGGCAAATTTTATATGGCTAAGAACAGTTATTGTACATTATTGTACACTATTTATAGATAGGGCGTTGTGGTTTTATGATACTTTTGAAATTCGTACACTTGCAAACAATTCATAAAGCCGTGATTTTCATAATGAGATATAACTAATTATTATATCGTTACAGACGGAAAGAATAAATACAGGATTAGTAGGAAGCCAGAAAGCACGACTGCAAAGTTTTATTACTTGCATACTTTTTCCGGTGACAACAAATCTTTTCTTCCTTATACAACCCATTAAATGTTAAAATTCGATCGAAAAAGAATATATTAATTGTAAACTTGCATACGTTAATTAATGAAATAAACATACAATATTACATTAAAAGACCACAAAAGAACATCTAATTAGCTTTGCCGATTTTTTTCATAAAGGGACGCAACCCCTGATAAACACAGAGAAAGTGTCGCCCGTTTTCCACCCGATCATTTAAAATCTTAACACGATGAACATGATCTTACAAAATCTAAACAACATTTTTACCTTCGGTCTAATTGTGTCTGAAAGTGATCTGATCAAGTCCTGAACGGACTGAACTATCGATCGGAACAGCGTCTGAAAGTATGAAAAGTCTTACCGTTTTGTCTGGTGGTAAATTCAGTCGATTAAGACGTGGTCAGACCAAAATGAGCGTTTCTGACTGAAATCTTACTACTAGTGTATCTTACAATAGAAGACAACTCAACTAATTTTTATATTTAGCGAGTGTGTCATATTCCCTTAATATGACTGTGACTGAGTGTTGATAATCATGACGGGAGATGCATGTATATCCTGTCGACACACCGGTCACGTGCATTGAAGGTCACGTGATTCCCTCAGATGTTAATTATTTTTGTTTATCTTGAGAAGCATAATACAGTGGCGTAGCTAAGCGGAAGCCCGGCAGCCAAGGCTTCAACATCGTTTTGTCAACAACAACAAAAATAATAAAAAAGTAAAATAAAAAGGAGCTAGAGGATGAGAGAAAGGGAGGGTGAGAGAGAGAAGGGAAGAGAAATGGGCGCTGTGCGGTTAAATAAAAAGTTGTAGAAGTCAACGAGTCGATATAGGGAGACGGATTTATATAAGTTCTTCTTGTTTCCGAATCCCTGTATTTCTATTGTATAATTGTATTTTGTGCACTTTTTAAAATAAAATATTGTTTAAACTAACGAGTCGATATCACTTCTCAGACTCCCGGCGTTCGTTCCCATCACCTGCGCTTTATTTCACCTCCTTTAATAGCAGACGAATATTGTGTCTGCGGGGTGTTCTGCTAGTTACAATGCAACGCAGAATTGACAATGCCTGTGACCAATGCCACAGCTGAACGCAGTTTCAGTGTCATGCGACGGGTTAAAACATATCTGCGTTCTACGATAACAATCGAACGACTTTCGGGGCTATGTATCCTTCATGCATACAAGGAGACGCCCATTGATAAAGTATTTGACTGTTATGCAACCAAAAAGGACAGGAGGCTTGCTTTTATTGTTTAAAGTCACTGGTGAGAGATTGACCTGACTCTCTGAATAATTCATATCTATACATAAGGTTTCGACCGGCTGTATCTACAAAGTGAAATGTTCCTCGAACAATTACCCTACTGAGTTTGTATTTTTTAAATAAAACCAGACAATTTTTTTTAGTTTATTCACTGACAAACATGACAGGAAACTTAGAATCATGTATAATGTTGTATCATAAATATTGCTCAGCTTTAATACAACCAAAGTCAAAGATGAGCCATCACCTTTGTTTATTTTATTTAGTTGACATCGTAAGTTGTATTCCGCTGCCCATCAATATAAAATAAAATAAGATGTGGCAATGATTGCCAATGAGACCACTCTTCACAAGAGACCAAATGACAGAGAAATTAACAACTATAGATCACCGTACGGCCTTCGACATTGAGTAAAACCCATACCACATAGTCAGCTAAAAAGGGCCCCGAAATGCCAAATGTAAAACAATTCAAACGAGAAAACTAACGGCCTGATTTATGTACAAAATAATGAAAGAAAAACAAATATGATACACAGCAACAAACGACAACCATTACACTGAATTACATGCTCCTGACTTGGGACAGGCACATACCGAATGTGACGGGGTTAAACTAATTTGAAGGCGCCAACCCTGCCCTAACCTGGGTACCCACTATATTAAACTGAATATATTGTGTACTGTAACATTCCATCTGCAAACAATTCATAATGGTGTGGTTTTTATTATACTGGTCTTAGTAAACATAACTTTTTACCCCTCTGGAATCTCCTGGATTTTACAGTTTCTTTGAGGAACAATATATATTTTTTCACAAAATTATCTGACTTGTATCAAACAAAAATGCTTTCGACTACACATTAACATTCAATATTTTCAGTTAATATTTGTGGGTATAAAACCCTAAAATCCAGGAGCTTCCGGACCCCCTGCCGATTTGGGCTTCACCTTCAACATTTGTCTAGCTACGCCACTGATAATACTTAGTGATTTCCGAGATTTGAACATAGTTAATAAATAAACTCATCATAGATACCAGGATGTAAATTTGTATTTGCGCCAGACGCGCGTTTCGTCTACAAATAACTCATCAGTGACGCTCAAATCAAAAAAAGTTTAAAAGGCCAAATAAAGTACGAAGTTGAAGAGCATTAAGGACCAAAAATTTCTAAAGTTTTGCAAAATACAGCTAAGGTAATCTATTCCTGAGGTAGAAAAGACTAGACTCAAGCTGGCAGCCACTTTTAGCAGCCAATCAAGATAGCAGCCACTTTTTTCCAGCAGCCAATTTTGATGATATGTCTAAAAACCCAAAAACTATAACAGACTCAAACGTTCCAAAAATCTCAAAATCTAAGTTAAATGTAATTTAAGAGCGGAATTCGACAATTTCACGGCTTGTAGTGATTCTCAAAGGATTTTTTCGTTTTAAATACCAATAATGATAGCAGCCACTTTTTTTTCGAAATTCTAGCTACCAATACGATATATGTATTATTTTTTAACGTCTAAATGACCACAGATGTTCAGCAAAGTGAACGTTGAACAAACCAACACAAATGACGTCAGTAACTGAAAGCACTCACTAGCTTGATTTCTAAATCCGGCATATTGGTGTCAATGTGTATAGAAATATCTAGTTTCTACATGACTAATATATGTGCAGTTAGCCGCCGGTTCGATATTCTATATCCAACTAGCTGTGAGCAATCGGTTCAATATTCAAACTTATTTGAAAATCATAAAAATTGAGAGTTAAGAGGTGAAAAATACGTAGGAAATCGTTTTATGACCCTTCAAGCTGTCGTAAATTCTCGTTGTCCTCGAATATAATCCCTTATGTAAGTTGCATAATTGTCTATGTAAAATATAGTTTTATCAATAAAACAACATTAAAGATGTATTTTATATACAATATTTCTTAAAACAATAGAAATATAACCTTAACGCTGGAAACATTTAAAAATATCAATAGAAATATTTATGGAAAGCCCCACCTCTCCCAAAAAGGTATAGTAAAACCTATCAACTTTGAACCCCAACAATTTCCGAATGGGCCTAACTCCCAAAAATTCATTTCAGTGTGGCTTTCCCAAGTTATTACCTTTCATTTGAGCCATGTCCGGGGCGAACTTTACCGTACAGCGCTGGCGAGGCTTACCGAAAGAATATAGGGTGTATACATATTTTTTCCTTAACAGCAACTTTGAACCCCAACAATTTCGAATGGGCCTAACTCCCAAAAATTCATTTCAGTGTGGCTTTCCCCAAGTTATTACTTTTCATTTGAGCTATGTCCGGTGGGAACTTTACCCTACAGCGCTTGCGAGGCTTACAGAAAGAATATAGGGTGTATACATATTTTTTCCTTAACAGCAACTTTCAACCCCAACAATTTTCGAATGGGCCTAACTCCCAAAATTCATTTCAGTGTGGCCTTCCCAAGTTATTACCTTTCATTTGAGCCATGTCCGGTGGCGAACTTTACCGTACAGCGCTGGCGAGGCTTACCGAAAGAATATAGGTGTATACATATTTTTTCCTTAACAGCAACTTTGAACCCCAACAATTTCCGAATGGGCCTAACTCCCAAAAATTCATTTCAGTGTGGCTTTCCCAAGTTATTACTTTTCATTTGAGATATGTCCGGTGGGGAACTTTACCCTACAGCGCTTGCGAGGCTTACCGAAAGAATATAGGGTGTATACATATTTTTTCCTTAACAGCAACTTTCAACCCCAACAATTTCCGAATGGGCCTAACTCCCAAAAATTCATTTCAGTGTGGCCTTCCCAAGTTATTACCTTTCATTTGAGCCATGTCCGGTGGCGAACTTCACCATACAGCACTGGCGAGGCTTACCGAAAGAATATAGGGTGTATACATATTTTTTCCGTAACAGCAACTTTGAACCCCAACAATTTCCGAACAAAGAATTTTTCCGTAACAGCAACTTTGAACTAACAATTTCGAACAAAGAATTGGACAAATCTGGCTTCATATCTGGTGCCTCCTTTTCAGTCGTGCTACTGATTTCAAATTCTGTTTACTTGTGTAGCTTTTAAAACAAACCTGTGATACCTGAATATGGTTGAATCAGTTAACGTATCATTACATAGTTCATTGAATAAATAAATAAATCATCACGTCTCACTGCTGCAGTTTTTGGCAGACTTTTTTTCTAGATTCTAGCAAATACAAAATTGCAGGTAATGTATTTGTCAACTCCAACTTCAGAGCACCATTTCTTGGCATCGGACGGAGCCAGTTTTAATGAACTAGTGTAATTGTGCTTTTCCTTGAATATCCAACAGATCGAACACACCTGAAAACCAAACGCACCCTACAATGATTGTCACTTTCACGGTTAAATTCAGCGACTGAACAACAATACCTAATAACGTAAATAAATTGTACAGCTTCAGAAATTCTAAAGAAAACAAGAAATACACGTGATAATAAGTACAAATGGACATCGCAAAATTGCCTAATGTGGGCTGATAACTAGAAACCAGAACAGCGTCGGTTCATGTGTGGCAAATATCCGGAATTGAAGTTCTCATAAACTGCAGATATTGCTTATTACTAATTTTCTTCAAAAAGTAAATCGAGTCGATTGAAGTATTATACGACGGCTTTACGGTCGTACCTTTAAAATACACATTTATTGCACGTGCAAATAATGCTAGGAGAAAAACGTACAGTGGTTTTTTTTGTGTGTTTTTTTCCACAATTTTCAGATGATCTGTGCTTTAAATATAGCACTTTTTAAAAATGCCCTTATAATGTATAAAGTTCAAGAGTAACCATTTTAACTAATTTACTTTACAAATCATGACATTTTAAGACATTAAGACATGAGGTATTTAGGTAATTTAAACTCGTTAACTAAGCGTCTTTTTCAACATTCGCCGCTACACTATAATTTCAAGTTCACTGGGATACATGAAATGTAAGCACCTATTAAAATGTGAGTTATTGGTGACAGAACATTATCAATGTAACTTATATAAAAAGATTTTTGATTTGATTTGATTTGATCAAATTAAAGAACTTTAACAGATGAGTTTTGTTTTGTTTTAAGAAGGTTCTGTATAAATTCTGCATCATATGAGTAAAAACTAGTCGGTCAGTAATGCTGCACAATTAGTATCGATTCGAATACCGACTGTCTGCTGAAATATAATTCAACAAGACATGAAGAATTTCAGCAAATTTGTGTTGTATCTGTTTTGTTTCATGTATATTTGTATATATTTTCATGTACAGCACAAAAAAGTACGGCAGCGCCTGAAAACATGTTATTGTATGTGCCTGTCCGATGTCAAGAGCCTGTAATTCAATCGCTGTCGTTTGTTGTTAAATCAGGCCGTTAGTTTTCCCGTTTAACATTTCGTTGTGTGAATCTTATAATGATGTATTTCCCATTTGGTAATAGTGGTAAAAATTTAAATTAAAGTTTAAAAGCGCAATATCATAAATATTTTACTTAGTCATAAAAATGTATATAGGAATCGAATTTACGTACATGAAGAGTAACTCTTTGTTCGATTTTTTTTGTAAAGACAAGCAACTTAGATAAATAAAACATCACCTTTCTGGAGATAGAACACTTCTACGGAAGCGTATTAGCGCCACACATTTTTTTTTTTTTTTTCCCTATCTTTGCGTTATAACGCAAACATTTGCGTTATAACGCAAACCTTTGCGATATAACGCAAACCTTTGCGTTATAACGCAAACCTTTGCGTTATAACGCAAACCTTTGCGTTATAACGCAAACCTTTGCGTTGTAACGCAAACCTTTGCGTTATAACGCAAACCTTTGCGTTATAACGCAAACCTTTGCGAAATAACGCAAACATTTGTTTTATCTTATTTCTTATTTAAGATTCAAAGGAAGCAGCAGTTATTAATGGAGGAGGCTGCATATATTAAAATTTATCTTCTTTGTACTCATTGCAAAGTAAAATGCTTTACTATTTAACTAATAATGAGCAGGATAATAGATATGAGAATATGTGGTATGAGTGCCGATGAGAAAACTCTCCATCTAAGTCATAATTTGTAAAAGTAAACCATTATAGTTCAAAGTGCGGTCTTCAACACGGAGCATTGGCTCACACCGAACATTAAGCTATAAAATGCCCCAAAATGATATACATTATAATATATATACATATATTACAATGAAAATTGAGTAAATTAAAGTTATACCGAAGAAATAAAAAAAAAACAACTCTGCTAATATAGCTATAGCCGAATATAAATATACTTCCAAAGTAAGCTCTCCTTTGAGGTTGGTTAACTACCCTTTTGTAATAAATGAATAAAATGAAGATGTTTTATTAATAAAATTATGTTCTCTCCATTTAAATTGCTACCAAGTTACCACTCTAGATTGAAAATTTCATGACTTTTTATCAAAGAATCTTTATCATATTCTGAGATTTAAAAAAAAGATTTCTTACATCAAAATTAAAAATAAAAAATCTTTCTTAATTATTCATTTTACAGCAGAAAGATCATTTTGTCTATTTGCCTTGACAGTTTTACAATTGTATGACATTATTTTGCTCTTATCTACTTCATCAAAATTTTAAAATGTTGGCCTTTCAAATAAAATATGTCTATAACATATCTATTTTCTTGTTAAATTATATACTTTTCTGATTCCTATGCATATTTATTATAATGACTTTTCCTTGTATTTATGGTTCTTTTCTTAACTAAATCACAACAGAAGTTTAATGACAGACGGGCATATACAAAACTTAATGAATAATTGAAATCAAAATGTTTGCGTTATAACGCAAAGGTTTGCGTTATAACGCAAAGGTTTGCGTTATATCGCAAAGGTTTGCGTTGTAACGCAAAGGTTTGCGTTATAACGCAAAAGGTTTGCGTTATAACGCAAAGGTTTGCGTTGTAACGCAAAGGTTTGCGTTATATCGCAAAGGTTTGCGTTATAACGCAAAGGTTTGCGTTACAACGCAAAGGTTTGCGTTATATCGCAAAGGTTTGCGTTATAACGCAAATGTTTGCGTTATAACGCAAAGGTTTGCGTTACAACGCAAAGGTTTGCGTTATATCGCAAATGTTTGCGTTATAACGCAAATGTTTGCGTTATAACGCAAAAGGTTTGCGTTATAACGCAAAGGTTTGCGTTATATCGCAAAGGTTTGCGTTAAACGCAAATGTTTGCGTTATAACGCAAATGTTTGCGTTGTAACGCAAAGGTTTGCGTTAAACGCAAAGGTTTGCGTTATAACGCAAAGGTTTGCGTTATAACGCAAAGGTTTGCGTTTAACGCAAAGGTTTGCTTTATAACGCAAATGTTTGCGTTATAACGCAAAGATAGGAAAAAAAAAAAAAAATGTGTGGCGCTAATACGCTTCCGTACACTTCACTACAAACAATGTTGTTTTATAAATGTATCCCTGTATTTCTATTGGCGATATACCTTGTTTTTTTTACTTTGTAATATCCCCAATTCCGGAATGCTGGATTTGCCAAGAACTGATGTACACCACAAAGGTATATAATTCAAATTGTTTGCATATTCATGTATTGCAATGAAACTATAACAAAGAAAACCTAACCTCATGAAAAGAGTAAACTTGTCAGTCAGAATATGAAATATTTTTTTTCAGTTCTATTTTCATAATAAAATAAACAAGACAAAGATTTCAAAACAATATTTTTCATTTATTTAGACATATCATCATTTTGTTTCATTGAAAGGACTTTACTCTTTGACCATAAATATTATTATGCATTCTTAATTGCAAAATAAGAATAATCTTTATTGTCATATAAACAAATAAAAACATGTTTGTGACAAAATGAAAAAAAAAATATATATATATATAAAATATAAAAAATCGTATACATTTAAAACTTTTACTACCAAACAGCATTCATTGTAACATACACATTACTGTATATTTATATCTATATATTTATAATTTGAATCCCATAGGATTTTATTTTGTCCCATGGGATATTAAAATCCCATGGGATAATTATAGTCCCATGGATTTTTTGTCCCATGGGACAACAAATATCCCATGGGACTACAATTATCCCATGGGACTACAATTATCCCATGGAGAAATTAACAACGATAGGTCACCGTAAGGCCTTCAACAATGAGCAAAAACCATGCCGCATAGTCAGCTACAAAAGGCCCCGAAATGACAAATGCAAAACAATTTAAAAACTAACGGCCCGATTTATGTAAAAAATAATGAACGAAAAACCAATATGATACACAGCAACAAACAACAACCACTGAATTACAGGCTCCTGACATGGGACAGGCACATACATTATGTGGCAAGGTTAAACTAGTTTGAAGGCTTCAACCCTCCCCCTTACCTGGAACAGTGGTGTTACAGTACAAAATAAGAACAAACTATAAAAATCAGTTGAAAGGGGATCAACTCATCAGATCGATACAAAGAAGAAATACATCAAACCAAAAAAAAAAAAAAGACCGGACGTGGCAGGGTATGTATACATCCCCAAAAAAAAAAAAAAAAAAAAGACACTAAGTACAAATCTGAGAGTACTCGCAGTTACTGACAGCTAGTTCAAAGCAAATAACAACTAATAAAAAAAAATCATGCATCTAAGACTAAAATATCAATCAGTACATATCCAATATCCCATGGATTTAGTATAAAACACGTCATTAACAGTCAGAGAAAAACACGGTCTTGTGCAATGCCAAGATACAGGTATCGACGGGTTGTAAAGCCATGAATGTACATATGTATATAAAAATAATATCAAGTTTGATTTTAATTTACTGATAACAAAAAAAAAAAAAAGAAAAAAAAATATGAATACCATGCAATAAAAAAAATATTCAAATATCTAATTACAGTGTTGAATTGGTAACCATTTAGAATAAGTTTATTCAAAAGATCGATAAGTTTACCCGGATCGTATCTAAATTTCCGGGCCCGGTAAACAACATTTCCGTAAAAATTAGGATGTGCTATCCCGTTTGAAATAAGTTTTCTACAGGTACACAACCAAACTTCCAAACCAAAACTTTGTATCTATAGAAGAATTTAGTAAAGGTTTTAAGTAATTTGTGGTAACGAAATCCCTGACTTTATAATTTACCAGTCATACATAGATTACGTTGACTTCATTGAAATCCAATACTTCACAACTGTTGCAGACACGGGCATAGCCGAACGAGTTGTGATATATAAACACCGTAAGATGGTGCCAAAAGGGTGCAAAATCTGCCTCATATCTTCACTTACATCTAGAAATTGACATTAAGGGTCGGTTGAGAACAAAACTTTACGACAAAGAGATGATTTTAGCTTCCCAAATGTGAACTTTTAATATCTGTGTAGCAACATTCCAGCAGTGCCTGCATATAGAGTATATATCTCCAAGTTGATACGATATTCCAGGGCTTGCATTTCCTATCATGATTAGAGGGTTGCTGCTCACAAGGAGGCTATTAAACCACGAATTCTTTGTGGTGAAGTTGAAATCATTCCTTCGAAAATTTTACGAACGCCGTCACAAGTTGATTGCAATTGGTCCGAGGACACAGTTATCGTCCTTAGATTTTCGTTGTCTAGTCCCTAGTGTGGACAGTGTATAACTTGCAAATTTTGTTCATACACTTTCCAAATTTATTTCTTTATATTTTATGCATGAAATATTAAGTAAAGGGATGAAATTACATGTTAAAAAAAATTGGGTGCTGAATCTTTATGTACAGTAGTGATTTGGTCCAGTTCAAAAAGGTCAAAAACTAGTATGTCTGAAGCTGTCAAACTGAAGTTAAGACCCCCTTATCATAGAATTGTCAATATTTTGAGTTAGAGCTGGTAGACTTTTCTATAATTTTGATATTATTTGTCCCAATAGTAGTACACTACACTGTAAAAATCTTTTTGAGATAGAGCAGGTGCGATTTTTTTAATTTGAATTTATTGTCTAAAAGAAATGCACTACGAAATAACTGTGTTCTCGGGCCAATTAACCGTTATGGAATATCTGTTTTTACAGATGACGACGTATAGGTTCCAATTTTTGTTACCACAATCCCGTCCTTTTTTCCCAAATGTGATCTTCTGAATTAGACTTATTACCGAATTTGTATTAACATAAATAACACAATTCGACGGGTGCAACATGTGGAACAGAATCTGTTTACCCTTCCGGAGCAACAGAGATCACCCCCGATTTTTGGATGGGTTCGTGTTGCTTAGTGTTTACTTTTCTATGTTGTGTTTTGTGTACCGTTGTATGTTTTGGTCCTTTTTTTTGCCATGGCGTTTTCAGTGTATTTTCGACTTTTTGGTATCTTTTGCCTCTCTTTTATATCGCTGGAGCATGCGTGTATAGGATATTCAAAAATAATGTATACCAAAGATTTGTTGAATCTTCACAACATACAATGATTCAATCAAAGGAAAAGGAGTATTTGATTGATTTCAATTAATTTATTTTGATCAAAAATCTTCTCCTCGGAAACTACTGAGACAAATTTAACCAAACTTGGCCACAATCATCCTTAGGGTATCTAGTTTAAAAAATGAGTCCGATGACCCCGCTTGCCAACCAACATGGCCGACATGGCTAAAATTAGAACAAAGAGGTAAAATGCAAGTTTTGTCTATTATTTTGAAAACCGTTATGAATAGAGAAAATCTGACAATGGCAAAAATGTTCAGAATGTTGTGGTCTACCAACTGTATATTTACGTCAAAATTGTCAGACAGCTTCTTATAGGAGTTATTGCCCTTAAATGACAGATTTTACCATTTTTTTTCATTTTTGCCTATTATCTTGAAAACTATAATAGATACAGAGAAACATTAAATTGCAAAATGATCAGCAAGACAAGTTCTACAAATAAAATCAATTGTCGAAATCGTCAGCCTACTCCTCATGAGAGTTATTGCCCTTTGATGATGATTTTTACAAATTTTGCCTAATTTCTTAAAAATTATAATACATAGATAGAAACTTAAATAGGCAAACAATATCAGCAATACAAGATCTACAATTAAAACAAAACAATATAGAGGAAATCGTCCGATCTACTAACAAGTCACATTTGGTGATAAAGGTAGTAGGCTGTCACTCTTTATAGGCGTGATTGCCCAGCCCCTTAGGGTTTTTTACCCTCTTTTGTGTTTTGAGCAAAAACTAAAGAAGATAGAGAGAAACTAAACAGACTATATGATCAGCAATACAAGATCAATAAAACAGTGATTTTTCTTATGAATTCTATTCTTGTCTTCAATGTTGGACAGTGTCCTTTATTGAATATGCACATAGACCAAGGTGAGCGACAAAGGCTCTTTAGAGCCTCTAGTTTATTTGTAAACATCATTAAAAAATCCGTTGCTTTTAACTATTATCAGTTTAAGAAAACCATGATTTCATTGTTCATGTGCATTCATCAAGTTAACTACTCAAAAGGATTTTCTTAACACTTTATTGTCCAGCTTAGGGATAACCATCTACTCCACTACAATGTTCGAAACAGTTACAGGCGAAGTTTTGGTACGAACATCTGGCATCTCCTACAGGTTCACAAATACCTATTGAAAATACAAGCATACATATGTGATTAATGTGTTTAATTTGCAGATGTATCCCCATACAATATACTTCCGATTTTATATCAAATCATTATGTCTATAGTGCAATTTTGTTTGCCTGTACTGTTCATTAGGATGTGTTATCAGCCCAAAGTTCAATATCAGCCCAAGAGATGAAGGCTCGAGGGCTGATATTGACCGATGGCTGATAATATATCCGATATGAAAAATGACATTTAATTAACTTTTTTAATCATATGCTTCAACAATAGAGAAAAATAACAGTTTAGTATATTGATCCTTTTAAGTGGTTTTCAAGTAGAAGTTCAAAAAGTGAAAAGTTTACGGACGACGGACGCCAAATGTAATACATCCGATATGAAATCTTTCTATCATTTGCCTCAACAGATGAGAAAAACAACAGTATAATATATTTTTTATCATATACCTCAGCAAAAAAAAAATACAGAGACGAACTATTTTAAAACTTTGATTTAAAGCATTTATTGTATTATTTGTTTTGCATTTTACATAATATTTGTTCTGTTTCTTAATATTTGTTTTGTATCCTACTTTGTTATATTTATCACTAAAAACGTACTTTGAGGTGTATTTGCCGGAATTTACCGAGTGACGTTGAAATGCCATACGATAACGTTATGGAAAGGCATGTGATACATGTAATAACCGGAAGTTGTTGATAAATTTTTCATATCAGCCCTCTAAGAACCATATCGGAAAATATGAAATTTACGTAAATTTAATGCTATTATCATACTGTAAAAATCATGAGTTATTTAGTCTAATTATATGATAAAAGTATATACCGGATTTTTATATTAGCAAGTTGCGTGCTTTGTGCATGCTGCCAAAAACCAAGTACACTCCAAAAGAAGGATCCAACAGATAAACAGTAGAAAAGGATAATTGTCTCGATTATTATAAATTTGGTATGGCGATTATCCTGGGAAATTCTAACATAATCATCTAAAAACAACGTTGGTCGAATAAAGTCCTGATCAGAAGATCTACTTATCATATTGTGTGTGTATGAGTATTTGTTGGCTTTGATAATTTTTTACTAAACATTCACTATTAAATAACTTAAGCTATCAAACACATAAAATCAGTCATACCTGCAAAATGTATAAAACACATGTGCCATGTATCATACAGAGTAAATATGCTTTTATTCTGATTTTAGTATACTTATTTTCAGAATTAAATGTTTTAAGCTATTATAAAACAATACATTTCTGTGTTGAAAAAAGGTGTCTCAAAATGAGAATTGTTGAACAAGAAAATGGTTTGATATAATCAATAATATCTAAAAACAAATTGGTCCATGTTATTTGGACTACAATTTGACAGAATCTAGAAAAGATGATATGATTTGTTATGTTTATTATTTCAATTAAAACATAAAAGATAGAATTATAGCGTCCAAAACTGCTTAATTTTAATATTGCAATTGAAATCCTTATCAAAGCAAAAAGTTTAGAAACATTTTGGAGCTGCCAAATGAAAAATAAAGCTCATTTCTGTTACATGCGCCATGTTTAACTTAATCTCCTTTTATGTGAAAAAATGAAGCATACGAAGAAAACAATAAAAAGTACCTGGATGACCAATTGCGTTGCCGTCTGGTGTTTGCCCAGGTTGCCAAGTACAATTCGGATCCCCGAGCTCCTCACCATTTGATTTCCCATCCTTATCGGAATCCATCTGACAAAACACTTGATTCCATACATGTCCATTCGCTCTAAACTCCTAAGACAAAATACGTCTGTCACATTAATGCCCTAAACGTTGCAAACATTTTACATGTCATACTACATGCAATTTGAAAAGTGTTTCTGTTTTTTAAATAATTCCTCTCATCTTACTATTCAAAAAGTGTCTGCATTGAAATATATCCCTAAAGAACATAGGTTGGTTTTTGTCCTGATTTTGATGATTGTTTTCTCATACTTATATTTGGTGATGGTACAATGTATAACATAAACGGTACAAAGTTTGATGCACCAGATGCGCATTTCAACATATAATTCTCTTCAGTGATTCGCGAGGCCAAAATATATTGGAATATACAAAATCTAATACAAATTTTGAAAAACGGATCAAACGAAAAACAACTTAAACTATAGCCGAATTCGGACAAGGAATCAGAGCTTTGCATGAGGGAGATATATTATTCCTTAATTTAAAATAATGTCCAAAATTTTATAACAGCAAATTGTAATCAAACAATATCCGTATTTTCATTCCAGTACTCGGGGAATAACAGTCCATCAGCAGAGGTATCGACCCACTGGTAGTAATAGCATAGACGATATCAGTTTGATGCACCAGATGTGCATTTCGACAAATAATGTCTCTTCAGTGATGATCGAGGCCAAAATATATTGGAATATCTAAAATCTAATACAATAGCCGAATAAACAGATTCATTTGGCTGTATATAGATCACAGACTTTGCCAATACATATGAATAGATTATGTACGACTCTTCTAAACAATTTAAACGAAAAGATCTATTCACGGAAAGGGAGAGAGGCTCGGTGGTCGAGTGGTCTTAGTAGTTGAACTACTGTATCACTAGCCTGTCAACATTGAGGTTGTGAGTTCAGGTGACAGGTGCGCTCGTCTCTAATCTTAATTGACTAGCATTGTCTTTTTTCCTACCGAATGTCGGTGGTTCTCTGCGGGCATTCCGGTTTCCTCTACCTCTGACCGCCATGTAATAGCACAATAGTGCTGAAAGTGACGTTCAACACCAATCAATCAGTCTATACACGAGGGTCCTATCTTTAGAAATGCATACATTGTAACCACGCGTAGCAGTTTGAAACTAGTTTTTAGTACTTTTTTTTGTATATCTATAAGAAAAAGAATTAATTTTATCTGCTGATATAAAAATCCCGCCCGCTTACAATGAACTCTGATATATCGCACTTTATAGTGTATTTCATAAATAATAATACAGGAAAATACGAGAGATTTTCCAATGCACAAAGCAATTTTATGTAAATAAAAATGGAAGAAAATTATGCTAATCCAATTTATATATCAAATGACACGACAGTAAGTTTATAGTTTTAATTTATGTTTACTGGCACTTTGTTTGGGATATGTGTGACCTAAATCACTCACGTACTATAGAAAGCTTTGAAAATGTATTGTAAATGATACTTACATTACCAAAGATATTTTTCAAGTGTGTGTGGTGAGCTGGATTGAGATGTCCTACTGTATTCCAGTATTGAGAAGTTAAACATGGGTTGGGAACGAAGTGACCGTTTGGTATCCTGTCTTGGTAGTAGTTGCGACCAGATATCACACCCACAATAGTAAAGATGATTGCGGATTTAATGATCATCTTTCTGTCGGTCTGTCTTCCAAATCAAAATAAAAATACAATTAATTTAAAGACAAAAAAAAAAATTCAATAAACAAACCAAAGATGATATCAAGACAGCAAATGAATACCTGTTCTTTTGGAGGAAAACTTTTGAAATTCTGCGTTTCTGTTGTTCAATTGAAATATCAATTTCAAAGTCACAGCAGGTTAGTTCAAATATACCAGCAACTTGGCTAGTGATACACTTATGGACTCAAAGCCGTGCCACGACTCAGTATAAGTGTTAAAAAAAATATGAAAATCATAATTCAATTTTCTACACCATACGTTCATTTTCAAATTATATTGTCTATCAGTTGTGCTTTACAACAAATATTGCAAATAAAAAATTGAAAGACGTTAAAACCCATAGATAACACCTAAAAAAACGGGATAGCAAATTAGCTAAAAATATCTTTGCATCGGGAGGATAACATGAGAATGTTCCCCAATTTTTTTTCTGTGATCTAATCCAAAAAATAGACTGCAAGTACAAAAGTTTCGGCAATAGGGCAGTGATATCGACTTCGTTATTAGAAGCAATAACATTAAAAAGTAATTTGATGCAGCATATCCCCCTGATTACAAAAGAAAATAAATAAATAAATACATAAATACCTAAAATCTGAGGATATATATGACCGAAAGGAATCACAAATAAAAAATAACCCAAACCATTGAAAGTCAACTTAGGGAGTTGTCATCTTACAGACATGCCTTAGTTTCTGAATATTTTTTCTTAATCTATCGACTGAGAAAAAAAAAATTTATATATCATATCTGTACAAATCATATTAAGTAACGTCTCGTCAGTGGTAATGGAAACCAAAATGCGTTCAGTAGTCACGGTTTCGTTGCGCAATATTTTTCTTAGTGCTTGTTGTGCGATTACGTCTAGCTAGTATATTTTCTTTGTCATCTGTCATCAGGATTTAAAATCTTTAATTGATGGTTTATTTCCGATCTCCTACAATGTACTCGTACAAACTCAACTGATGCAACAAATTATTTTTATGGAAATACAAGATTAAAGATAAGCCTTCGAAAATTAAAAAGTGTTGATCTTATCTTGGTCTAATTGCGACTTTAAAGTAGTTTTTTTTTAAGTATTCAACCGTCCTGTTTTATCATTACCAGTGTAATAATAAAAGGTATAGTGGAAAGCTCGTAAATGAGAATCAGTTCAAAATGCTCTTAAGTCTACAACATCGGTATTACAAAATGACAAACACAAAAACTGAAGGCTTGGTATTTTCTACGTCTTATTCATACAGAATCAACGTATGCAACAAATTTATTAAAGTATTTGACCATAATAAATAAAATTTAAAAGAAACTTTCGGAAATTTAACATTTTGACCCAATGTTTGTCTAATTGTGTGTTTAAACTAGATTTAATGTACTCGCCACTCCTCTTTTATTATTATCAGTGATAATACCAAAATATGTAGGGAAAACTATCAATATGTTACTAGAAATCAGTTACTAAAGCACTTGACTCTATAATATCGATATTACAAAAGACAAACACAAAAACAATGAAATGATATTATAGTGTACGGTAACAATGAACGTTTGCATTCACTGAAACCATACTCAAGCTTCCTTATCTATTAATAAAGCTATTTTGCGTACTTATATAAATACTAATATACAGCCGCACTTTTATGTCGATTTAATGCAATAATGGCATGAACAACACAGCAACGATGCAGTGCTTTAAATTGAATTTATGTACAGTATATCAACACAGAAAAGTTTTTTTATCATGTTTTAAGACGCCTATTCGGAAAAAAAATAGTTGATAAACACACAATACATATATCATTGTATATTGCTCAAAACTCAAATTTTATCAAAAGCTACATACATTTAGTTGTTTAACCCGTGTTTATATGAAGTATCTATTATATGGAATAAGCTATAAAATATCTGAAAATGGTGATAACTCTGTAATCTGCCATGCACTTTTGTAACTTTTAACCATTTCTTTTCCTATATACGAACAGCAGTGTGATAAGATCATTATCCATTTCATTTTGCGTTCCAAAAAGTTAGTCAAATAAACAAATATAATTTTTGTAATCTTTATTCATGTATCTATTTTAATTGCATGATATTGTTATATGCATGGAAACTTAAGTTATTCAATAAAACTAAGAATGATGTTCCTGAATGTTTTTTTCTCCATTTAGCGTCCCTAATTTTATCTCTATCGTTACTGATAAAACTTCTGAAATACATGATTCGTGTGCATTCATATCGATTTCATATCTAGAAAATAAGGAGAGTCAGTATGATTGTCCATGTGACAACTATCCACTAGAGACCAAAATACGAGGATGTAACAATATGTTTTTTTTATATCATGACAATCCATACAGTGTGTTAATATATTTCAAGAATTTTATAAAATCAAATGTCGGAACCCAAAGCATTGAACAAACGGATGTATTAAGGACAAGAAAAGAAATATAACAACTCAACCGTTGAATAATATATTATTGTCAGGGAGCATTACATTTACCAATGTGATTGATTGATTGTTGGTTGCTTAATGTCCAGTGGCAAATATTTCATGCATGTTCAGGATGAAGGTCAGGAAAATTTATATTGCCACTGGAAAATGAGGGTATATATGGATAGGGTTAGAAAATTAACGTGCAGAGTGTGTTGAACTCTCTCTACATGAGGCATCGGATTAAACGTCCCAAAAAAAATTGGTTCGTAAATTAATGCAAAATCCTATTAAAAACAGATTGTACGAGGGAGCCGGAACCTTAGTTTTTAACCCGAAATTGTTTAGAAAAAGTATGTTATAAATCTTTTCAGTATCCAGGCACTAAATACTGAGCTATGTAATAAAGATAAATATTGCGCGTTACATTTTTCGGACGTGGTATTTTGTACGACATTAAAACAATACAAAACTCAAAGCGTTAGAAGGGTTTGTCACAAGTTGCCGTAAATCATTTAAATTGGGTTGTAATACACCTTCATCACTTTTTATGACTTTGGGAAGAGTATTTACGGAACAAAGCATTTAATAACATATTTTTCAATATTGTAATTTTCGGTTATCAGGTTGCGACAAATTTGTTCTTTCCATTTCTTAAATATCTGCAATTATATATTGTTTATTGCATAAAAATAAAAAATAAACTGTACCTTACGTAACAAGTGTAAATCTCAAAATGAGATGATTATACAGAGGGACAGTCGTAATATACCTTTAGTGCCCGGATCTCTAGAGATCGCACGAAAATCTGATAGTATAGTTTAGATAATATTTATCTGTGGACTTTCTCAAAATGGAAATTAAAAAGGCATCATGTAGGCGTAGTTATTTTGCCTTTTGATAGTTCATAATATGTCTTTTTTTATCTTTTGTACAGAATTTTCCAAATCGTCTGTCGGCTGTTACTATTAACTGGTATTGAGAATACATTCTTTATGAAATCCTTGTCTAGTTTCATGATATACATTTATCTTGCATGCTATAGAATTGAAATTGAAATTTTTAAAATGGATCTTATAAAAAGCTTTTTTTCTAAACACTTTATGAATGCTGTTTTTAATATTGTGAAGTATGTTCACAATAGCTGACTTTCAAATGTTTCGAGAATACCTGTTGACAATTTTTCCAGAAATACGTGTCATTGGCAACATGCATTTTTTTGGATCCAACTTCATTATAATTTGCAAACACAAGTGAATAAGGATAAACATAACTAGATATAAGAAGTATGAGTGCCAATGAGACAACTCTCCATCCAAGTCACAATTTGTAAAAGTAAACCATTATAGGTCAAAGTACGGTCTTCAACACGGAGCCTTGGCTCACACCGAACAGCAAGCTATAAAGGGCTTGTTTCGGAGCAGGAGACTCATACCTTGTTGACGCACATGGTCTTCAGTGTATATAAAGTGCGAATCCAGATAGTTCATTTTCACTGTCATATGCGAGTATTACTATTGTAGATTATAGGATGATGGGAAAAACTGTGTTTTGAAAATACGAAATAATTAATTTGAATGTATTTTTAACACACTGTCAATTTCATTAGAATATCACTTTACAATGTACAATAATATGATTAAAGTCCAGAAATATATTATCAAAGCAATATAATCTTGAATAAAGTTATTGAAAGCGATTCATTTTGACATTTGGTGCGATCATTTCTGATGTGGATTTTTTTAATGTACGATGGATTTTCATTGTGATTTTATGTGATTTTTGGACATGCAAAAACTGACAATATTCATTTGACGAATTAAATATTGATGATATCTACAATTTAAAAATCCAAACTTATCGTACAATTTTAAAGAGGCATTAGCTGTCAAATTCATGTTCACCGATTTGACTCAAATTCTTATATTCGACTTATAAGATACTATAACGCATATCCAAATAATAAAAAGTCTAAAATAAACAATTTACGATGCATAGACTCGATAGTATATATCAGCATTTCGTGTGTATTTTAGTCTAGACGCCATCTAATTAACATTCGAGGAGACATCCGAAGACTGCCGACGGCCATATAACCCAATATAAACATAAACATAGATATAAATAGATTGCGAACTCGTGCAATTGGATTTTTCTAGGTCTGTTTGATTTCATATTATAAGTTAAAAAAATATGTTAATAATCGTTTCTACCTGTATAAGAATGAGTCTTTGTAGATCGGTCAACCAGATGGTTCACCCTTGTTTCACTTTCAATGTTTACATTCTTTTCCATTTAATATCTGAACACGCCTAGTTCATGCGTAACCCATCTTAGCTATAAGGATCAGTATAAGTTCACATGAATACGGCTTCAATGAGGTCGAATTATTCACTTGCAAGTGAATAATTCATTAGAGATGTTTCTTTGTTTAATTTGACAAAACTGAACCAAACTGGCTGTTAAAAGCGAATTATTATTTCACTATTTCACTTTAATTAATGATTGAACAAAAAAAAAAAAAAAAAAAAAAAAAAAATCATATTTCATTTTTTTTATCTCGTAGCTAATGCCCCTTTAACCACCGTACAGTTGATTCCGGACTTTGTGCGTTTTTTGCGATAAAAAACAAGCTGAGAAAAGCAGATATATGATATTAAAAACTGAGTTATGTACACAGTTTGTATACAAAGATATATTATTCACGGTGTATATATAAAAAAATAAGGAGATCTGGTATGCTTGCCAATGAGACAACTATCCACCAAAGTTTAAATGAAGTTGATGTAAGCAATTATAGGCAACCGTACGGCCGTCAACTATGAGAAAAACCCATACCGTATAGTCGACTATAAAAGGCCTCGACATGAAAAATATGAAACAATTCAATTATAAAAACTGACGGCCTTATTCATAATAAAACAATTTACGAAAAACAATTATGACAGACATGAACCAACGACAACCACTGAACTACAGGCTCCTGACTTGGGACAGGCACTTAAAAATGTGCATGTTAATTCGCAATATTACTTAAAGAATTCGAATTTAAACTCGAACTGTACATACTGAATGATAAACGCACGAATGTTTACAAACATTGGTCACAAAAACTCGCTTAAAAATGCTTCAAAAATGCAAACATTAAATAACTTTAAATAACAACTGATATATGTGCAGGTTACTGAGCGTATCTTCCTCCAGAATATACCCCACATACCTAGTTAATTGTAATTATTAAGATTTTTTAAAAAGAAAGTCATCAGTTTATGAAATTGTTTGTACTGTACTGTTTGTTGTGCGTTTTCGTAACAGTACTGTACCCTTCGTTGCTAAAAATATCGAGAAGAAAATATGTTGTCTCCTTTGAAATACTCATCTTATGTTTTTGTAACGACTCAACTATTAGACATTTCTAACATTTCATATTGAAAATTAAAGCACCTGAATTTTAAATAAGTTTAATGTGGGACCAAGTGGAGCCCACGCATCGGGAGCATCTGATTACAATCCAGTTTCTGAAAGATTTCGCAAAACTAATTCTAAAAACCTAGTATTTTGATCTTGAGGCACGTAGGTCATAATAATATGCAATACATCGTTCTGAGTTTGCTATTAGTGTGTCAGGGATTCGAAAATATTCGGGAGTAGAAAATCCATGGGTGCAACGTATTTTTTCGGCGAATTTTCTTACAAAAATTGTAGTATGTGATTAAACGAGCTTTTAAAAGTTGTCAAGCAGTGTTATTATGTTATATGCATATTTTGACCATTTTGATCGGCTTTGAGTTACCAAAATGCACAACAAACAGTACAAGGATTTGCAATTAACGGTACTAACCAAAAACACTATAAAGAAAACGAAACATGACTAAATTCGGAGCTTGGTCTTTAAACATGTATAAATTAAATATAACAATGTTTCGTCATTCGTTGTTACTATTTTAAATAGACGTGTGTATAAATTACTTGTAAACATCGCGAAACAAAGATTCTGTGTAACACAAACTTGAATTAACTTTTATAAATAAAAGCACGGCATGTTTACTCGAAAACTAAAGAAGACCGTGTGTTTAATGATTTTTGTTGTTGTTTAAATTAATAATGGGTATTCATGTTCTATATATATATTAAAAAACAATGCAGTCAGGAAGCAGTAAACTTTGTTTTCCTAAACATGTTATACCTACTGTTACGGCCATAAGTCTTTGAGGAAATATATTTGAATGTTCTATCTACCAACTTCGCTTCGCGACACAGCAACGTCCGAAACCAACTGTACGGTGGAGAGACCAGTGATATAAAACCATTAGAACTTGTAACAATAAACTGTTCTCTATTTGTCATTTTAATTTCAAAATTGCATATTCTTTTTATAAATATAAGAAGATGTGGTATGAGTACCAATGAGATAACTCTCCATCCAAGTCACAATTTGTAAAATTATGTCAAAGATATACACACTGATGAAGTAGCATCGATACGTGATGTATAGCTCCTTAGATATAAACATAAACTGAAAACGTAACCAGTCACTCAAGTGTAAAATGTAGGTCGTTGTGTGAACGCTCTTTGTTTTCCAAGATGCATTCATTATGACGTTTCATTAGTATGTGATGTGAAGTACAATAGATATAGACCGAAACCCAAAACTTAAGCATAGTTTTGGGTGGTGGTTAATGTGCTTAACTGTGCAAGGTATATGTATTCAATGATGAAATTTCAATGGAATGGATAAACTCAATCCTTCATGTATATCCTTTTGTATTATTAAACATATAGAATTGAACCTTTTTGACAATAAATGCTCTTATTTTTACGGAATTCATTTTTTGTAGTTAGACTGTCACTCACAAAGTAAGCATTATCAAATCCTTTCGACTTTATTGTGTTTGTCAGCGAGTCGGCTGAACTAACACTCTACTTGATGAAAATGCACCGCATATACAATAGAAATGAATCGCCCCTACAGTGAAAATGAATGTATTGTATCATTATTCGACAGTAAACACAACGAAAGCCGCATAGTGGAATTTAACTCAAGATCAGCACACCGAATAACAAAACCTGTTTAAAGTCATACAACATTAATGATTATGTTAAAAGGTATATTTTTCTGAAAATAAAACTTTACTGTTGCTTTTAAATCTCGTGCACGCTCTGTTCGTGAAATATTCTTAATATTTACCTATTTGTGTAACGATTTCACACCTTGATCGCTGTATGTGCGATATAAACCCGTCTCCATCTCTTATCTATAGTACAAGTTTATTTAAACAATCTATTTGATATATAATTATTTATTACTTTATTCCAAAATCATAATTTTTTCGTCTGTTTATTTATCAATCTACATTAGAAATGTATGACATATACAGTGAAAATGGTATTTGAGGATCCGCAATTTATATACACTGGTCTTGCTCCGTTTTCAAAGGATTCGCTCAGTGTTTTGTATCGAGATTTGTACATCGGTAAACTCCGATTACCTCATATATATATATATATATATATAAGAAGATGGGGTATGAGTGCCAATGAGACAAATCTCCATCCAAGTCAAAATTATTAAAAGTAAACCGTTATAGGTCAAAGTACGATCTTCAACACGGAGCCTTGGCTCACACCGAACAGCAAGCTATAAAGAGCCCCAAAATTACTTGTGTAAAACCATTCAAACGGGAAAACCAACGGTCTAATCTATATAAAAAACCAGAAACGAGAAACACTTATGAACCACATCAACAAACGACAACTACTGAACATCAGATTCCTGACTTAGGACAGGTGCAAACAATTGCAGCGGGTTTCAACGTTTTAATGGTACCAGTCCTTCACCCTTATCTGAATCAATAGTGTAACATTACAACATAGAAAGACACACTATAAAATATCAATTGAAATGGCTTAACTCAATCAAAAGACATATTAACACCAGTGAACATACACTGAACAAATAAATTTGATCTATGATATAATGTAAATACAAAATATCTACATAGATGCAGTAATTGCTAAAAAAATTAAGGCTAATATACATCTTCAAAATTAAAAAAAATTACGACAAAAAGCGTGTATACGGGCATCTATTTAAATTCATATGCAATTACATTTTCGTTGTTTGTATATATCAATGATTGTATCTGTTGTTACAGTATTAACATGTATTGCAGCTTATCGGTGCATTTAAGCTCAAGCTATGTGCATGTGTATATAATTATATATATGTACGTTACAAGCATGTTACAGACATTTTCTAAATTTAGGCATTTTGTAAAATGCCTGAAAAGTTTAGGCATGCCTGAACTTATTTTATAGAAAGAATTATAAACAAAAGCTGAGCAATTGAAAGTATCGAACAACAGAGCAGTTTTATCTTTAATAATAAATAAATTCTAAAGTTTGCATTCTATAAAAATACGTTCTACTGAATTATTTAAAATTCCTAAAAGCACTGAACTCGACAGTTATTTGTTATTTCATATAATTTTTGGATGGCAGGGTATGTTACACATTTGTCCTGTTTTTTGGCAATTACATCGTTTAGAGAAAATCTCGCCTTAGCACCACAACCACATCTGGTTAAACCCAGACCATTACACAATCAGCTGTGTCAATACTTTTTCTGATAAAACACTTAACGTTCGACCACAATTGGGTTTCGCAAGAAGGAGACACATGAATATCGTCTTTTTCATATGTTCCCAACAGATTCAAAGTCACACTTCCATGATTAGATAGATATACAATATATGTATATTGTCAGAAAATATAGAATGTATTTGTATGAGCTTTAGAAACGGGACGAAAAGCAAGGCTCACTAAGCTTTTCTCTAGTTTCGTAGCGAATACAAATACATTTATATTTTCCGACAATGTACATACATTGTTTTTAAACCTGTTATTTACACCTGACACTTAAAGGTTTAGTTGTTTGAAACCAAATAGTTGTCTCTAATTTTTCAAAGAAATCGACATAGTTTAAACGCGGACCGCAAAGAGAACCCTAAAATGAACTGTTATCCAAAAAGAAATATTCACATTACAGTTTGCTCAACATGAAAGCGGAATAAAAGGAGACTTTATTTGTTCAAGTTCAAATAAAACAAAAATTTATTTGTATACAAGTTATTTGGTCGTTTAAACATATTATACATAGTATGTATCGGGAAATGAGATCTTTTCTCTTTCACTCTATTTGAAAAAAATACTCTTGTTTCCTTCAGATAGAAAATTAGTTTGCAGATCAAAGGGAATGATTTAATAAATAGCAAATATGTAACTCAAAATTAAAGAAAAACAAACTTGTTATCCTGCCAATGAGAAACTATCTACGAAAGACCAATAGACAATGATCAACACAAACACATGTAACCGTACGGCCTTCAACAATGAGAAACGTCTACACCGTATAGTAAAATATAAGTGTAGTAAAATATAAAAGCATTTTTCAACTAATGAACATACCATGATTCTTAGACAATCATTACACCTCCAACGGCCGGGTCTAGTGTAAAGACGACATAAGCAGTCTAGAAAGCATGGCATTATGCATTGCCAAAATATGAAAAAAATTATCAAAATAATTGTTTAACTATGAGATCAACTTTTGAGGATCAATAATTGCTCGTAAGAATAACCACACTTTACGAGGATCGTAATACAATGTTAAAACAGACAACCTTTAAGAATAAGTTTATTCAAAGGATCTATAACTTTACATAGGTCGTATATTTATTTTTGATCTCTATAAACATCTTCAGCGTAAAACATATGATGTGATATGCTATTTGTTATCACAGTTCTATAGGTAGAGCAAATCTTCTTAACCAAATATTTGTATCAACGAAAGAATATTTTTATTAAAGTAATTTAATGTAACGATATCCCTGACCTAATATTTTACCAATTTATATAGATTATATTCTTTCAAATCTAAGACGTACCTACAAACAAGAGCGTAGCGAAATAGTTTCGACTCCACCGACATACTAGTAATCATCATAGAAACGAAAACAAGCAACAACGAACATCACAAAGTCCAGACTTGTTACAAGAAAAAATCAGACTGGGCCTATTATTGAAGACTATATGTTGTACTCTAAATGTCGTTTGTTTTTTGTGCGTTAGGTTGCTGCCTCATTGGCGTATTCTCTATATTTTCTTTTTATCCCTATACGTTTACGTGATACAATATGTAGACAGACGTAGTCACATCTTTTATTAAACTAGAGACAATACATTCATTTGATAAGGATTCAAAAAGTAGACTGAAGAACTTTAACACTCACCAAACATGTTCATATTCTACTTATGAACATGAATATTCAGTTATTTAGTCCATTTAATATAAACTATTTAATGGAACAATCTATATAAGGTAAAAGTAGAGACCAAAGAACTGGAGCACACGTTGAACTTTCTTATATGTTAATATTGGTCATGAATTGGTATCCATTGTAAAGGGGACATTTCAAAATCAAAATTTCTCCTTTCCAATTACCTTTCTACAGAGATAATGTTACGTTGGAGGTTAACGTCCCATTCGTTCGTACATGAAGTTTTCAACATAACCAACAAATTACTAATGGTTGAAGGCTGTACACTGACCTATAATTGTTTATATCCACTTCATTTGAACTCTGTTGGATAGTTGTCTCATTGGCAATCATACTATTTTTATAAAGATTCTAACATTTAAAAGTCACTATTAATATACAGATATATTCAATGAACAAAACAGATGATTCGAAACGAGACAACCATGAAATGAGTTAAGCATCTGAAAAGAATCGAGTTTTAAAAAACATAAATAATCAGTGTATAGCAATTTTCAGACAACGATAATGACGTATAGCTCATGACCTCATGACCTAATGACCTCATTTCATTTTGTATCTACTGGACTTAGAAAATCCAATCTCACTGCAGTAGTCTGATATAAAAAAATTATCACACAGAAAGATCGAATGCAACTTTTAGAAAATAGTGATATACTGAAGTTAAAACTTTCCGCTTTGCTGATTTAGTACCTCTCTCCGAATTTACTTTCGACAAGTAATAAATGATTAGATACATTGGGAGTTATGTAACGAAAGCGACTTAAAGAGAGTATTCAAATCAAATCAATCCAAGGAATTATGTGCGTATTCACATAATGGTTTCATTTTTCAGTACAAATTTGTCATTATTTGACAGTACAAATTATTGGCTTAAATTACAAGACAATATGATGGATGAACATGCACCAAGGAATGTTCCTACTCCTCTGGACACTTAAACATACTCAAATTTGAAAGTTTCTCTTTCTGTTATCTTTACTGATGACCATCGCTTATATCTATAAATGACTATTAATTGCATGTTAGATTTATTTGGGTAGGGTTGGGTTGGTCTTTGCTAATAACATGCACGCACTCATTGCCACTTTTGATTATTTCAGTGTTGATCAAGATTATATATACAGACTGAAGAAGAGTTGCAGTCTATAACCAATATCTTATATATTGCTTATACCATCTAGAAAGGGGCATACAATAAAAATTTTGAATGCAAGTTCCTGTAAAAACGTAATGAATCGTCAACTGCCTGAGGGAGAAGCAACCTTAACTTTTATCTGATTATCTGTTAATTATCTGATTGTACTATATTCTGAATCTTGAAATTTGACTGAGTATGGATTCGATAGATGGGGATGCATACATAGAAGGAGCGCCTAGCTTGTTGACGAACATATTCTCACTCATTTATTAGTTTATGCTATCCTTTAGATGTTTTTCACTTCTCCTTTTCAAATTGATTTACTGAATTTAACATTTGTAAACTACTGTTGCCTCTTAAATGAACGTAATGCATTATAAATCAAGGAACGATAAATACTTAAATAGTTGAGATGATATAAAAAGAATAAAAAATGCACCTAATGTAAAGAAAAGGGCCGACAGAAGACACCTAACGGACAAGCAAAACTCCGAAGTCGAAGAAAACCGATAATACCATGACAAAAAACGAGAAATGACGAAAAAAAAAAAATCCACAGAACATAAAACAATTCGAATCCAACCAAAAATCGAAGGTGATCTCAGGTCTTAGAAGTAAACATATCTGGCCTCACGTTTAGAACCCGTCGTGTGGCAAGGACATATTTATATATTTATTAAAGTTGTCGGTCACATGACGTTGTAACGGTCAAGTGATTGATTACTATATACACGCGTGTTTGTGTTTATACTAAGCACATGGTTTGTGTTTATGTTAAATATGATTGGATGGCATATACCCGCAATGCGGCTTTTACGGGTATATGCAGCTCATGAGATTCGTGAAAAGCATGGTTAAGTATTACTTAAGGGGTCCGTTTGAGAAATTAAAGTTATTCGAAGTTTGCTTATAGCTGACGTAGCAGCAGTTCGTTATTATGTTTACCCACCCACCCAAATTTTTTGAGTTGATTATTGTTAATGTGGGTTTATAAATATATTGAATAATATTAATATGTATTTTTCCTCTTTTGTAGATAGATTTTGATTTTGTATACTATTATGATTTGATTGGTAGTGCTTGCCTGAATATTTATAGTGAAGGACTTTATTTCGAAACATATTTATTGTAACAAATATTAAAGGCTGCTACACCTGTAAGCACACTTATCCTATTTATGTGTTGTTTTATTTATTAAATAATTTATATTCGTTTGAGCTTGGCGAATTAAAAATATAAGGTAAAAAAGTCTTATTCGGTGATATCTTAATCGAGGGACAAAAAGGACATGATTTCGGCTAAGACAGTTGAAACATATTCATGGTCAGATATTTAATAATGTTCAACCATATCCAAATAGCGTTCGTTAAACAAACCAATAGGGTTGACTTCAACCTTACCACTAGGGACCGTTGGTTCAATGGCTGCGTTGTAATCAGCAATCCTGTTAGGAAACACACGCTCTGGAATAGCGTATCAACTTTGAGATGTATACTTCATATGTATGCACTGTTGGAATGTTGCAACCACAGAATGAAAAGTTCGCCTTAGAAAAGCTGCAATAATCTGTTTTGTCGTAATGTTTGAAATTCAACTGATCCAGATGATGTCTTCCTAAAACGAAATATTTTTACACAGTATTTTCATTCTAACTTGTTAGTGTTTTAGCGATTAGTCGGCAGTTTATCAATCCGTCACCGACCAATCATGTTCCGGTCACCTTACATTTTTACCTCTAATGTGTTAAGAAATTTTATGGTAATGTACAGTATATAGAAAGCTGGAATTTCCTTATTTAAGTGAAACTATTTGACTGGTAAAGAAAATGTAAAATTAGGATCTCAATAAATGAAAGACGCCTTTCTGTGATTTTACTTCTAATGTTATTTGGTAAGTATTTGTCGTTACTCGTATACGAAGCGGATATTTTCTTATTGCATTGTGATGAATTGTTAAGTGCAGAAAATGAATAGTTTTGCTACCTTTGACTACTGTTTTGAAAAAGATCTAACCTTTAATGTTCTGAAAATATAGCTAAATTTTTATCGGAACTCACATAGCAAACGGAAATTAACTTATTTATTGAAATTAATTAACCGCTAAAATATTTGCTACCTCTATCTGCTGTTTTGTATATAATTATATCTTTTATGTTCTAAGGAAATATTTGTTTTATCCAAAATCATATACATTGAGAAAGATACAAATTAACTAAATATATACACATTGTAACATTCAAAAAGGTCTTATCTAAATCGTCAAGAAATTACAATTCCTTAAAAATCACGCATACTAAACTGAGTTTACCTGATTTTCATTTATATTTGACAAGTAAAGGCAAACTTTTGGAGTGAATGTGAAATAGGCTTTTGTACATATTTGTATGATCTGAAATTATTTAAACTAAAATGATAAATAAACAACAATTAGCTTATCACTGCATACAACGACGACAACATCATAATCATGTTCATGAAACTTCAACTCGGTTACAATCTTAGTAAGTTCATGTTTTTCATGTACGGTTTTACATTTTGCATTTTTATTGAGAATGTGTCATAGATCAAACTTATTCGTTATGTATGTTTACTTATTTTTGTTTAAATGTCTTTTTGAGCAAGTTAAGCCATTTCAATTGATATTTTATAGTGTGCCTTTTTATGTTGTAATTTTACACTAGTGTCTCAGGCTAGGGTGAAGGTTGGCACCCGTTAAAACATTTAAACCCGCTGCATTTTTATGCACCTGTCCTAAGTCAGGAGCCTGTTGTTCAGGGGTTGTCGTTTGTTGGTGTGGTTCATATGTGTTTCTCGTTTCTCGTTTTTATATAGATTAGACCGTTGGTTTTCCTGTTTGAATTGTTTTACATTAGTCACTTTGGGGCCCTTTATAGCTTGCTGTTCGGTGTGAGCCAAGGCTCCATGTTGAAGGCCGTACTTTGACCTATAATTGTTAACTTCTTATACATTGTGACTTGGATGGAAAGTTGTCTCATTGGCACTCATACCACATCTTCTTATTTATATAGGCCCAAATAATTTTATTATAATGATATATTTATGTTTATTATTTATAGAACTGGGCACAAATACAACATGCATAGATGAGTCGATTCAAGTTGAAATTTGAATTTTGAAAGCATATCATTACTTGACTGATTGATTGGTGACCGTTGTCCAGGTAGATGTTACTTGACTGATCCAATAAGTCAGATCCGTTACATATGTAATATGTAACCGATCAGTCAACGATTTGTCATCGATCAGTCAAGAGTTCGTCACGATCTTTTATCGATCATTCAAATAGTAAAACCTACGAGTTCAAGAACTTTAACGATATTATTTAACTGATCGGAAGGATGTTTGTTACGTCATGATTGACCTCTGGTATATTTTTAAATCATAGTTTCGTTTATTTCATTTAGAATGCACGCCCGAAAAAGTTCATCGGCAAAGTTGCAAAAATGTGTTCGTGAAATTTTCAAACAAATTAAACTATTAATCTTATAAAATGATTCCGTTTTGCGCTAAATGTAACGTAACTATTTATAAACAAGATGTGTTCAAAATAAAAACCTCCAAAACTTGATATCTCGGTTGCTTCAATCTCCCTAAAACGAAGAAGTTCCTCTAGAAGTGTAACGAACAATATAAATTGAGTTAGAGAAAATAAGATAAACAAGAAAAACAAACAATAATGAATTGAAGGAATTATCATTTCTCTGCAAAAATTAATCCAGATACTTACTAAAATCTAAAATGCTGTAAATTTTGAAAAATCAAAAGGAATTACGAAACAATTAAAATAAAAAGAAAATAAATTACATAAAATATTTACAAGGACGATTCAACAGGTCAATGCAAACAACACTTTTGTCTTTTTTTCTTCTTATATAATTCACATTTCATGAAGAAAAAAACAACAACCATTGTTACGAAGAAACAGTAATTATTTCCAATTATACTCTAGAAAAAATATTGCACCACCCTGATTATTTTCACACACCCAACTATCATAACAAATGATATTATTTATGGCTCAAACATATATATATATACATAGCATGTATATTATGTAATTCTATTATTGAAAAGATCACAGGCATAAATAAAATATAACCAAAATAACGAATTTAAAAGGTATTTAATGCTATGACAAACAAGATGAAGTGATAAATACTAAAAATTGACAATGTATAACTGTGGGTGCTTACAAGTAAAAACATTCAATAGCCAAATTCAGTTTTTTGTTTTAAACGAGAATAAGACTTGTGTCAGTGGTAACAATAAACACAACAATGTAGGATACTGAGTGAAACCACCGTTCACACAAATCCATGGTTCCAACGTTGAATATTTTTTTGTAGTAGTCTTTGCCATTCCTAATGCAAATCTTGAAATAAATCATCGATTAAGTAAAATTGATCGTCGTAGTGCGTGAGAGAGTGCACCTTGTTCCGAATTCGACAAAAGTCTTGCAGCAGAAATGGTAAAGACTACAAAAGCACAAAAGTCAACGTTTTCAATTTTGTAGAAAATACATTTGCACTCCTCATCAATGCGAACAAAATTATAATCTTTACTCCTATATTATCGCATTTAATTGAAAACAACGAGGTAACAAAAAGTATTCATCGAGTAAACTGATTGCCATTACGTTGGTTCATGTCTGGCATATTCATCGAGTAAACTGATTGCCATTACGTTGGTTCATGTCTGGCATATTTGTTTTTCGTAGATTGTTTTGTTGTAAATTAAGCCATTAGTTTTCTCGTTTGAATTGTTTCACATGTTTCATGTCAGGGGTCTTTTATAGCCGGCTATATGATATGGGGTTTTCTGATTGTTGAAGGCCGTACAGTTGTCCATGATTGCTAACTAACACTTCATTTTAACTCTGGTGGATAGTGTCTCATTGTCAATCATACCACATTATCTTATTTTTATACAATAGAAGAAATATTGGCACTCCTAATTGTTAAAATGCGCATCTGGTGCAGTAACATTTGTACCGTTATTGTTATTAATGAACAAAAAGATTTGTTTTAAGTACCTGTTCATTTTTGTTCATCTCATTTCATGTAAAAAAAAAACAACCCTCAATTTACAAACAGTTCTTATTTCCCACGAAGGTACATAAATTTCCAATAAGAAATTATGTTTTTATGACTTTAAATCAATATTAGCAAAACAATAAGAATCTTAACTGTTATATTTATCACATGTTAATGAAAACAATTTATCCTTAGATACAAATAGTACGTTTAACCAATGGCGGTTTATGCTTTCAATTTTGATGATGAAATAATGGTACACTTAATCAATACGAAAAAAAGTTTATGCATCTATACCCTTTTATGAAAAACTTTTATGAAAAAAAACTTTAAAATTACTGATTTCGACTAGCAGTACAAATGTTAAAACTCCAATGGAATCAAAACTTTAGTATCTTTTCTCTTATGTTAATGATGTTTTGTGAAATAACCCATCCCGAGGTATCGAAAGCACAAATGTCAAATTACGGTAAATTATTATGTATATAAAAAAGAAATACTGGATCTCATAATCAATGCGAAAAAAGTTTAGCATTTATTTTCCTTATAGTAATTACATTTAATGAAAATCACTCTATCCCAAGTAACTAAAATTTCTAATATCCAACGGCAGTAAATGATATCCTTTAAAAATGAAGATTTATTCACACTCTTAAATCAATGTGAACAAACAGTTTAGAATGTGTGCTTTATTTATCATACTAAATATAAACAAACTATCTTTGACGGTCGTCATTTTCTATATCACAAAAAAAAATATTGGCCTTCCTAAGCAATAGCAATTAAAACGTGTTCTAAAGTAATTAATGGACACTTTTAATTTGTACATGCATAGTTTTTTCTTTTCTATGTTTAACCTGTTTGAATTGTTTTACACTAGTCATTTTGGGGCCCTTTATAGCTTGCTGTTCGGTGTGAGCCAAGGCTCCATGTTTAAGGCCGTACATTGACCTATAATTGTTAACTTTTTATACATAGTGGCTTGGATGGAGAGTTGTCTCATTGGCACTCATACCACATCTTCTTATTTATATTAACGAAAAAAAAAAAAATAAATAAAATAAGAAAGACTGCATACAAAAATGATGAACACTTCTGTAATTTGAACAGAGATATGGAGCATAAATAGTAATTATAAAAGGCAGAAAGGAAAGTGTATCAACTTCTGACAGGCTGGTAGCTATATGTAAGGAATGGTATATAAATTAGGATAGAAAATAAAAGTACCAATGATTAATATCATACGGAGAATAATAATTTATATTTTTCATATGTCATTGCGATCAAGTTGCAGCCAAATGATCGGTACAAGTATCTTCGTCAATGTCGGCGTTTTTCTCATAATAAATATTGCAGGACTCATTACTCGATGTGGTTTCACCATTATTTAATGTGGTTGTGTCATTAGTCAATGTGGTTTTAACATTACTTGATGTGAATGTGACTTAACGTTATGTAGTTGTTTCATTACATGATGTGGTTTTGTTATTTTGTAATGATGATTTGCCTTTTCTTTATATGGTTCTAACATTACGTAATGATGTTTCAAAATTTGACGATTTTATCCTTCATGATGTGTTTGTTTCATTATTTGATGTGGTCCTGTCATTCTTTGATGTGGTTATCCATTACTTGATGAGGTAAAATCATGTGACCAATTCGGAAAAACCTGTTCTATTTTCAGAGATTTCCATGTTGTATGTGCCTTGGATGAGTGTGGCCATCCATCGAATTAGAGTTCAAATTAAAGTTCGGGTTATTGTTTGAGTTAAACTTTGAGTTAGTCTTCGATTTCAATTCAAGTCATTATTAGAATTAAAATTTTAGTTAGCATTGAGTTTCGAGTTGGACATCGAGTTTGAGTCACATTTAACTGAGGTAGAGTTCTAGTTACAACATTAAATTTGAGTCATTTTTTAAGGTAGAGTTTGAGTAAGATTCGAATTTAAGTCTCATTTAGATTAATTAAGATTTTGAGTTGAAATTCGAGCTATCTTATATGAGTTCGTAATTAAATTTTCTATCGCGGAACAAGGACTTTTGCTCGGGCTTCCGAAAAGAGGGCTCCAGGGTATGCGTACAAAGATAAACAATGTTACAGTATACAAAACGCAACATAGAAGTTGAAATAAAGTTAGATGTGGTGTGATTGACAATGAGACAACTATCCATCAGAGTTTAAATGCAGTGGATGTAAGAAATCATATATAGGCAACCGTACAGCCTTCAACACACCGTATAGTCAGCTACAAAAGGCCACCATGCAACATGTGAAAAATTCAAACGAAAAACAAACGGTCTTATATATAAATAAACAATCTACAAAAAGAAATGACACACATTTATACAACGAAAACAATTGAACTTCATGCTCCTGACTTGGGGCAGGTACATAAAGAAAGTGCACGTGGCGGAGTTTAACATGTATGTGAGCGCTAAATCCTAACCTTACATCGGACTGTTAAAGTTGTGTAACAGCACAACACGAGAAAAAAATGTAAACTAGACAAAGTGATGCCCCGCACTCAACTCATTTAACCGTTTATACCCCAAAATGACAAAAAATGTTCAATTATCTCCCAAAAGAGCAAAAGATAATAAAATAAAACCCTGACCACATGCACACCTTCAATATATGTACAAACAGACAGTAAAGAAAACTTCCTAGGATTCAAACTGTAGGAGGAGTTATGCGGAATAACTATATACCCATAATGGAACGGACAGACGGACGGACGGACGGACAGGGAAAACAATATGCCCCCACTTTCAGTTGCGGTGGCATACAAAACAGTTTCATTTGGCTGTTTCAATAGATTGGTATGACTGGGTAATATAAATCCATCAGGGTGATCTCGGATGCTCCAGAAAGGCACCCGTCGTGTTATTCGAGAAAGTACAAACCCAGTGATTTGGTTTTATTTGGTAGTTTACATTCAAGGAAAAGATGACGTTTTATGGTTACGACCACTGGAACATGTCCGTCGTCACATATGAAACAGATATTCCAAAAGTTTATTTTCAATTAGTGCGAGGTAGATCAGGAATTTAATTGATTACAAATAAAAGATTGATATTCATATAAGTTCAAATGATCATTTACGCTAAAAAATCGGAGAATTCTTGTTTTATAGTATTGATGCTTTGTCGCTTAGTCCGAGCCCCCTCCCCGTTTCCTGTAACTTTAGTGTGAGTTGATTTGAAGTGTTTCATTTGTTAACAATAAAGTTCAAGTCTTTTGATTTGTGTCGAGCCTGCGACATCAATGTAGCGGCAGTGAGACACAACAAACCTATATTTCGTCGTCAATAGTGGCGTCGGCGTCAGCGTCTCCATCTCCATTTTTATTTCTATTGAGTTTAACCTTTCATTATATATGTTACTAAACATGTATGCCATGTATATTACTTTAAGAACATAATACTGGATTTGTTTACCTCGACTATTGTATCTGTATTTATATTGTATGTTTCTCTGTAAACGTCTATTTAGTTTTAGAGAATAAAGTATCTATTTATCTATCTATAGATCGTCAGGTTTCTAGTTTTTACATTTTCATTTCGGGACCTTTTATAGCTTACTATAGGGTATGGGTTTTGCTCATTGTTGAAAACCATACAGTTTTGTTTTAGTTAAATAAAACCGAATTACATGTAAACTGTTTTGACATGATAAATTTGTAAACCTCCATGAAGTGTTTTAAAACTTGTATAGGAGTTATTCCTCAATTTCAAGAAAAGCACCTACAGAAAAACATTTTTTTTTTTTTACCGATAAATGTACAGCCGATCAACATGACGCTTTTACACTTACAGCAGCAATATCAGGCGAGACACAGGGTTCCGTGGAATATTTTACAAATCTATTACAAAATACTGCTTCCGTTTGAGAACTTAGGATAAAACAACAGGACCAAGTGGTTTGGGGATATCCCAATTATGTTCGAAATACTATAAACTTTTGATACTTTTTCTTATTTTTATCTGCCGTTCCCCTTTTCATACCAAATAACTCTGAACAACCACTCGAACTTTAATTTGAACTTAAACTCAATGGATAGCGATACCCATCCAAAGCACATTAAACAAACGATATATTGAAATCTGTTTAAAAATAGAACATATTTTTTTCCGAATTGGTCACGTGGTTTTACCTCATCAAGTAGTGGGATAACCACATCAAAGAATGACAGGACCACATCAAATAATGAAACAAACACATCATGTAGTGTAAAATCGTCAAATTTTGAAACATCATTGCGTAATGTTAAAACCATATAAAGAATAGGCAAATCATCATTACGAAATAACAAAACCACATCATGTAATGAAACAGCTACATAACGTTAAGTCACATTCACATCAAGTAATGTTAAAACCACATTGACTAATGACACAACCACATTAAATAATGGTGAAACCACATCGAGTAATGACAAAACTATATCAAGTCAATACGAAACCATATCGTGTAATATCGAAATATCATTAAGTAATGACTATTCCATATTGAGTTATATCAAAACATCATTACGTAATGTCAAAACCATATTAAGTAAAGACAAAATATCATTAAGTAATAATAAAACAACATAAATTTATATCAGAGTTCCACATAAGACAGCTGTGGCGTTCCATAGGTTTGCTATATGACTTGTTTTTATTTAATACGTTGTTGTCGATCCGTGCATATAATTAATGATCTGATTAATCGCAGACTATTATCACGGTTACTCTCACATATAATCCGTCAGGTAAGTCATATAAGCTAAAGAGCAACAACTACCGGTCGTTCGTGGATCATTCAACAATCCTGCACTGATCATTCACCAATTAATCGAACTCACGTCAAATAGTAACGCCTACTTATGCAAGTTCTGTATCTACGTAGCCCGTTATTCTTCCGCTATGTCTAATGAAGTTTGAACCTTAGCTTCGAAATAGTTTCTAAATTCATCAACGGAGGTGTTATTGAGAATTCAGTACAGAAGCACTGATTACTGAGCTGATGACAACTTTGGGGACTAGCAGTCCACCAGCAGTGTTATCGATCGACCCAGTGCTAGATAATGAAAATAACACATGGATAAACCTTCATTAGGAGGAACGCCCGACCCTAAAAAATGAAAGCAATAGAGGTATGAATACTTGAGGTGCTATATGACAAAACTGACCTTAAAAAATAATCATCTAACTTCAATTTTGCCTGACGGAGCTTGAACCTTCGTTTCTTAATAGTTTCTACATTTATCAAATGAGATTTTAGGAAATGTTTGTCATAAATCATGTCAGTACCAACGCTCTGACTAGTCATCTGACCCGGCCTGGGACTATCATTTTAACAGTAGCATTATGGATCAAGTGCTAACAAAGAAACATTTTCAACTGATTTTTATAGTTTGTTCATAAATTGTACTGTTACACCAATGTCCCAGGTAAGGTGATGGTTGGCGTCTTCAAACATGTTTAACCCTGCCACATTCTATATGTGCCTGTCCCAAGTCAGGATCCTGTAATTGAGTGGTTGTCATTTTCTGCTGTTTCTCAAATTTGTTTTTTGTTTATTGTTTTGCATAGTTTGTTCTTGTGTTGTGCCGTTACACCATTGTCCCAGGCTAGGGGAGGGTTGTCGCCTTCAAACATGTTTAACCCCGTTACATTCGTTATGTGCCTGTCCAAAGTCCGGAGCCTGTAGTTCAGTGGTTGCCTGTGGTTCATGTCTGTCATATTTGTTTTTCGTAAATTGTGTTTTGTTATAAATTCGACCGTTAGTTTTTCTCAATTGAATTATTTCATATTTTTCATGTCAGGGTTTTTTATAGCCGATTATACGGTATGGGTTTTTCTCATTATTGAAGGTCGTACAGTTGCCTAAAGTTCCTTACATCCACTTCATTTGAACTTTGGTTGATAATTGTTTCATTGGCAATCATACCACATCTCCTTATTTTTATATAAAACTTTATAAATTTGATGCATTCAAAGCGTGGATGGTTTTGGAACTTCTTGCTTCTCACACAATTCTTCAAATGATTCCAAATACACACCCAGTAGATAGTGTTAAAGTCCTGAATATGACAAAATCGGTAATAATGCGAATATGGCGTTTCATGGAAATATCTTGATTTCTATTGACCTAAACACTCAAATTTAAGAGTTTGGCTGTTCAAAATAATCAGACGCAAACTTATGGCTGATTTGGATACTCAGCATCAAACGTGTAGCTGATCAGAACACTCGGATTTAAACGTCTGTTCAGGCGGATAATGAATTATCCAATAAAAATAATGAAATGTATTAACCGAAAATGTTTTGTGTATTAATTTAAAAAAAACATTATAGACAAAGCTATGTTTAGATTTTCTTTGACACCCAGTTCTTCTTGTATTAATGTTAATACAAAGAGAAATACTTCTTGGTCTTAATTAAAAGAAATAGCAACTGATACTTCCTTATCTAGTTTTTATTGAGGTCATTGAAATCGTGATCTATATCACTGGACCATCGTTATCTCTACTACAAAACCATTTCCGCTGTGGTCAGTTCTACACTTTTCCTGTGTGTCACGGTAAATTTTCGACTAAAGGTAAATTTACGAAGAAAATTATAAAAAGTCACTCAAAAATCTTGAAAATCTATTTTTTAATATTATATTATGCATTTGCATTGTTTGGTAAACAATCTATAGTTAATAGTATTAATGTAACAGCATGTTTAAATTAAAACGTAATTTGCAATACAAAAAAAATTTAAGATTAAAGTAAGCAGTAATATCAGCGTAAATTTTTACGAGAAGTTTACTTATCATATATTCAGGAATGAAAATGCTAGTACAGATTACTCTAGCATTGTCAGTTGTTGGTACAGTGCTTTGCCGACCCAATTATCGAGACGGAATACCTAATGGTTATAGTGTACCGAATCCGTGTGGAACCTCCGCTGTTTGGGATCCAGTAGGTCATATGAACCCTTTCCATCACACACATAGCAAAAACCCCTTTGGAACTGTAAGTAAACAGTTTGTTAATTCGAAAGGAAACATTGATCTCTTGCAAAAGGAATTGTATGTGCAGATTGTTGGAATGTCACATATCTTTTTTTGAACAGCGGTATACTACTGTTGCCTTTATTTGACATTTTAGTTTTTTTTGGTACATACAGTATGAATCAAACACTATATATTTTATGTGACCGAAGCATTTTTCTGGATTTACCTTAATCAGGAACGCTCTAAAGCCAAACAATTGAAAGCCAAGGATTTATTAGTATAGACACACTATATAACCAAATTGGACCTACAAATAATAGCCAAATCCATCTAGGGTGAACTTTGCATCAGGGAGCTGGAACCTCAGTTCCAAAAAAATAATTTTTGCTATGTCTATATTGAATATCTTTTTGATATTATTCATATTGTGCTAAAATAGATGGACATAATAAATGTTATCAATTAGAAGTTTGACGATTTAAGTTAATGGATTGAGTGTTGTTTAACGCCACATTCAGCAATTTTGTGCAATTTCATGACGGTAAGATTTTTTGCTTGAGGAAGCCGGAGTGCCAGGAGAGAACCAACGACCTTCGGTAGAAAAACTGACAATCCTAGTCAATTAAGATTGTAGTCGAGTGCAACTGTCACTTGTGTGATTTGAACTCACAACCTCAGTGTTGACAGGCTAGTAATACAGTAGTTCGACTACCTAGACCTCTCGGCCATCGAGGCCCCTAGGGGGACGATTTAGAGCTTGACTAATGGTATGGACAACAGTCTATTGTTGAAGAGTGGCTGTTGTCCTCTAGATATCTTTTAGTTTTATTGGATTAGTGTCTCATTGACGTATCCAATATCACCTTTCATTTATACAAAAATTAAAGTATAAAAGTGTAACAACATTATTCCAATATGTTAAGTAGCCATATCCGTACATCCTTGATATATCTTTTTGATCAAGTATGTGATAGTCATAACCTTGTCTGAAATGATTTTTTTTCTTTTATATTTCTCGATCTAAATATATTTGAGGGTGAAGCTATTGCCATTATCAGAATAGAAATCACAACATTTTAATACAGCCTATCAAGGTAGTATGTCTCCTTCAAGAAATATTTTAAAACTCCATAACAAATATGTCAGGCATAAATAGAAATAAATAAAAAAAAGATGTCTCATAGAAATGTCTTTGAACATCTGAAAGATGTTATTTTGTTTTTGAAATCACAAGGCCAAGATTTATTGCTAAACAATAAGCACACATGCATTGTTCAGCAATATTGTTTAACGTTTCTGTAATTTCCATATAATGAAATAAAATATATTTGGAACGGCCGAAGCGCTTTTTTGGATTTATCTTCATCCGTTATGCCCAAACAAATACTTTGAAAGCACAGGATTTACAAATCCTTCAATACTTCACAAGCAATATGTGCAAAAGGAGCAGGGGTTTCCACATATGTTTAATTTTGTCTGAGGGAGTAGATACACTAGTTTTCAGTAGTTTCTAAATTTAACAATAGAGAAAACTGAGCACTAACTACTGAACTTGTTTCATTTTAAAGACCTAACAGTCAACCAGCTGCGGTATTGACCTAATGCTAAAAAATAAAAATATGAAGCAACCTTCCAACAATATTTTTTCACGTACGGGTGGTGATTTTAATGTCAAATGACAAATCAAATACACATTCAGGACAATAACATATTATTGCGATATAAATATGAACCCTGCATTGTTCGATGACCAATCCCACAACTTCCTGCACTCCAGGTGAGCACGCTACCATGAGACCATATTTGCTAATTAAAATTATATTTAAATACTTCCTTTTTTAAAGTTTATCGTGATCGAGGTTAGCTGCTTTCAATGAAGCCACTGAACAAATGTTGTTAACAATAAAGTGTGAACCATCTTTTCACAACAGAAGCCTCTTGATTATGACAACATTCTTGAATATCTGTGTCACAAATAATAACGAAATAGTTAATTGGTTGTAGGCGTAATTTGTCATCCTTTCTGCAAACAGTTTGAGTTCGTCATTTGAACTCTGGCGGATAGTTGTATCATTGGCAATCATACCACATCTTCTTATTTTTATAAAACATATAAATTGTGTGAAATGATTTGACATCTGTAATTTTACTAATAGCAATGTCAATGTAAGAATAAATGTAAAAATTGAAGACTAAAACTGTTTATTCCACGAAAAAATGTTTGGTGGAATCTGGGACTAAAAAAATCATTAAAGATACAAGGCTTATAGTTTGGTACGCAAGACATGTGTTACGATACGTCTGCATAAGACTAATCAGTTGGGTGGCCAAATTAAATATGAAATGGAAGATCACTGAAATTTAAAAAAACAAAAAAGGAACTCCGAGTAAATTTGAAAAGGGAGAAGTCCATGAAACCTGACGTTCGACTATATCAACTAAATTAACGAATGGAAAACAACGGTCAGAAAATGAACATATCAATGATCTTTCATTTCAAAAGAATGTTTGATCTTGATATAAGTTTTACTCCTTTATGTTTTCTATATGTTTCTTTCACAATAAAAGGAAGACTGTACCCATCAACATGACTTCATTCTTAAAACATCGAACACCTTTTGAATTGGCAATTATAACATTAATGTATTAATTTGCAGGCTTATAGTACATTTGGAAGATCATGGTCAGCTATTTGTAATGAGGATACAGACAGAGATGGTAAAACAAATGGCGAGGAACTGGGAGACCCCGACTGTATTTGGACACCTGGTCAGACACCTGCCGGTAAAGCAATTGGACACCCAGGTATATCTCTTCAAATATAAACAAACTATGTAAATAGGCAAATAATAGGTCGTTATTCACTTTTAGTGTTACATACAAATATATTTTTTGTCTTACTTTAACCGCTTTTCAAAATTGTTTAACATAAATGAAACAGTGTCAATTGTTACGAATCCACCTGGCTGATAACTGTGTTTTGCTCGATCGTTCAATGAGTCATTTCTATAAATATTTAAAAAAATGTTATCGAGTTCAATGTGATGCTCCATTTGTTCATTTGAAAAATCATTTCTCGCCAATTTATGCCCCCTTAGCATCCTTAAATAACTCGTCACAACTCGTAGTCACTCTTAAAGATCCATGAAAGGAGAGGCAAATTTTTTGAGATGTTAAAAATCTGCTTACGATTGTCCACGGTTTGATTTTTCCCTAAAATAACTCGTAACAATCCGTAAGTATCGCAAACCGCTAGTAAACCGCTTGCAACACACGTAAACATCTGTAAACTCACAAGAATCCACAAATGACTCGTAAAAATGTTTGTGTACGATTTGTTACGGTTAGTTCACGATTTGTTTACGGATTATTTACGGTTTATTACAAGTGCTTATGTGTTCCTTACGATTTCATTCGGGTCCTGTTACGATGGCTTTACGAAACATAAATTAACAAAGGACTACTTATAGTTACTGACATGCCAGCTCAAGACCTCAATTAAACTGATTGAAAGATTATGTCTTCATCATATATATGAAAATCAATCACAATTTGATATCATGCCATCATAAATGATACGAGAAGAACATATTCCGTACCATGCCAACAACTGGTTTTAGAATTAATGTGTTTTATTCCGATCCAAAGATTCTATGAATGAATCAATATTAATTCCTTAAAGTGCCATATTTATTGACTTGACAACAGTATCGTAACTATATTCCTTGTGAATAAGTATGATTAAAAGTTAGCTTTTGAGGTGAATGACGACATTTTTGTGCTTTGTATAAAAAAAGTACTATAAAGATGGAATATGAAATACCTGAACGTATAAGAAGTCTGCACGTTGGTCTATGTTATCAAATGATGTTCATGTAGCGATGATAACTTTTAATAAACGTTTTGACAACTTTGTGATATCGAAAACCCTGGTGTTGTAATTTTTCAGTAATACAGAGATTTCTTTCATTAAAATCAAATACTGTATTACATACACGAGCGAATTGAACAAGTTGAGATATAAAAACATCATACGATGGTGCCAAAGGAACTTCACCACCTTAAAACGATAACTTACAATAGGAAATGAAAAATCATCTCTTTTATCGTAAATTTTAGTCTTAAGCTTCCCGTTAGAGATAAAGATATCAAGTTCAGGATAGAGCAGTGTTCATCGTTAGTATTAGCTTTATTTACGGTAATTTCAACAAGAAAATATTCTAAATGTACATACTGAAGTCGTCATTAATGAGAGCTAAAATATCATCCAAATATCTAAAAGTGTTATTAATTTTTTGTATCAGATGTTGTTTTCGATGGGTCTTTGCTGATTTTATACATAAAATGTGACCCGTAACAGGTCTGCAATAAGTGGTGCGCAGAAAGTCTCCATTGGAAATCCCATAACTTGGCGATAAACGGAATCTCCATAGCGACAAAAAGTTTATCTAGTAAAAGCTCAAGTGCATTTATCATATCAAAACAGGTCCAATTGACATATTTCTTTTGATTGTTGTTAATAAAAAAATACCTTAAAGCGTTTGAACATATATTTTCATTCTGAGTGTTTAAATGCCTATTTAATTAGGTGTGTGATTTTTTTCTTAATGAAATTATGAGGCAAATTGTATATAGGGTAGAAAAATCCAAATTTTGAACAGATTCGAAAGCACCAATATGAGTATGCAATTTATCAAGTACTCCAAACAAATTTTTGACACTTCAAGAGTAAATAATTCCTCAATTTTCGTAGATCTTAATCGAAAATGTATTACCTGGTTTGATTGAACCAAGTGTACCAGTAAGTAGAATAAACAGTTTAGTAGTGGAACAATGGCTTGAAGATGAAATAAATCTGTATTTTTAAGGTGTTTTGAGTCAGTTGGAATGTTGGTGAATTTGAGATTTCATTTTGCAGAACCTCAATATAAAATTTACGTCAGACAATAATGATAATATATTGGTAGCCTTATCAGCCGGGACAAAAACAAATTCCTTGCCGAGTACTTTTAGCTTATGTTTGATACGAGAAAGAGGGCTATTATGGTATTTACGAGAAATAGGGCTATAATAGTATTTACGAGAAATAGGGCTATTATGGTATTCTTACGTATGATTTGTTGAAAGGTATAAAAGCGGCAAAATCGTAAGGCCTCGTAAATACTCGTAACTAACTCGTAACTATTCGTAACAACAAGTAAACAGGTCGTAACTAACACGTAAAAGCTTCGATGAAGAGTAAAATTCCGTAATATACTCGTAAAAATGGCCGTAAGTTGCTCGTAGTTATCAATAACAACTTGTAACAAATCATGGAATTTTCCTGTAAATACATCGTAATAACTCGTTATAATCCGTAAAAGAGATTTCCAATAAAATGACATACGTACGTAACTCGACGTACGGACCTAATGGGACTGGTTATTGTCAACCAATGAATTTGGTTAAAGACGTCGCTCAAGTTAAAACACAGTATTCCAAGACTCTTAAAATCTCACTCTCGAATTTTCGTCCATATTTGATAATTTTAATATGATGAAAAATAATTTATCACGTGGTTTTCTAGATTCCCGCCTTAATTTTCACTGACATTTAGATGACGTATAAACACACGTATCCCTTACCTATCATACGATATCATAAGTTTCGTTTATTTCATTTCGATGCATGCCCGAAAAAGTTTTTTTTAGTAAAATTGCACAAATGTGTCCGTGAAATGTTCAAATGAATTAAATTATCAATCCTGTAAAATGATTCCGATTGCGCTAAATATAATGACAACTTTTTCGATAGACAAGATGTGTGCAAAATAAAAACCACCAAACATGGAATCGCAATTGCTTCAATCGCTCTAAAACTCCGAAGTTCCACTAAATTGTGCCGAAAAATATAAATTGAGTAAGAAAAAAAACCAAAAAAAAAACCAAAAACAAAACAAAAAAAAAACAAACAATAAATTGAATGGATTATTACTTTTGCACGAAATTTATCCAGATACTTACCAAAATCTGAAATGATCTACATTTTGAAAAATTAAACGGAATTACGAAACAATTAGAATAAGAAAAAAATAAATTATATAACATATTTACAAGGACGATTCAACAGGTCAATGCAAACAACACCTTTTCTTCTTATATAATTCACATTTCATTAAAAAAAAAAAAAACACAACCAATTGTGACGAACAAACAATGATTATTTCCAATTATACTCTAGGAAAAAAGTATCCCACCTACACGATTTTTTTCACAAACCAAACTATTATAACAAAAATATCATTTATAAATAATATTTATTTATAATTTTTTCGGGGATAACATTTATTAGAAGGATACTTTTCTGACAATTTCAGAAATATCAAAATCAGTGTTTGTCAGATTATCGCTTTCATTTAATTTCTAAATAATTTTTTTTTTCCATTTATCATAAAGCGTATAAATATAAATATTCCCAATAAGGTTGTATTTTAAAAGGTGTGCTCGATTAAGGATTGTTATGTGTTGTTTTGATTAACGGGGATACAATATGAGTCCAAATACAAAAGACATTTCCTGGTAAAATATTTTATATCCCTTGAAGTATATTAACTTATAGTGTTTTGTCCATTTTATTAAAAAAAAAAAACAATTTATAGGGGGTCATCGAATTTTCTTTTAACTGCATAAATCATTGAAGTGAACGTGTTAGGTAAGAAACATAGAAAAACCTAAGATACTAATAATAAGATTTCGATAAAAGATGTGGATCCAGGATTTTGAAAATGGGGCCACAAACTAGGCATCGGTAGGAATAGAACATGTAAAAATTCTATGCATTTACCACATATGTAGCACCATAAAAAAGGGGGGTCGAACCAAAGACCTCCCGCACACAAACAGTGGCGAAGCTTCCATTGAGGCAATGAGGTAACCAGCTCACCAAATTATTGAATATTAAAAAAAAAAGAGATCAAGAGAAACTATATACCGTGTATTTCATAGTATAGAGTATAGAGTAACGATGGCTTCCAAACATTTACACCCTTTACTCAATCATTCCTCGTGATTAACTTAACAAAATTGTAAGTCAAACTTTCTTTAATCAAATGAACAAGCTTAAGGGGGCTCGCGGGTCTAAATCGATTTTTTTTTCTTAATATAGGATTTCGCTATATTTTTCCATAAATGAACTTTATCTTATACTTAATAGAAAAATAAAATTAAAAAATTGGGTCACCGTTCATTTACGCTCACAATCTGCCTTCCAAAGAAGCATACATTTTTGTAAAGGTACTTTTTTTCTGTTGAACTAATAGGAGAAATAGAGGTAATATCGAAATAAAAAAAGAACTAAATTACAGAAATTGCTCAAATTTTACAATAGTTCAGTTTAAGTACAGTTTATTTGAAAATAATAATAAAAAACATAGGTCACCGATGAGTTAAAAAAGATATTTCAATTTTAATGCCAAAAAATGGCATTTTTGCACCAAAGGGAGATAATTTGGAGCTTTTTCAATGATATATACATTTTGAAAGTCATCTGGGGCCAAAACGAATGAATTTTTTTGAAAGATTTTTGTACCATATGATAAAGTAACAACTAATAAAGAAATAAATAAAATTTGTAATAAAAAAAAAATGTTTCATTTTTTTCGGAAATTTTTATACCCTCGAGCCTCCTTAAGGTAGATACATGTACAATTATCTTTTTAAAGACAGACAAAGTAAATATTGTAAAAAAACTGATTAAAACGAGAGGTCATAACTGTGAAACTGACATGGTGCTTGATTATTTCTTGACAACGAACTTATTACTTTAGGTGGACGTCGTTTTCTACAGACACTTAGCATTCCTATGGGACAAACTGTGGTCCACTTTTTACTGACATGCAACTTTGATTAATATAAGCCAGACTTCATAGTTCACCCAGTTATCATAATCCATGCGTTTTGTCAAAAGCCCCTAAACGTATAAAGGTAAAAGACATAGTGAATCGTTAACTTTAATATCAACAAATATGTACAAAAACATATTAAAGGAGGTCATACATATAATTCTGTCAGTTGTTTATGTTTTGATCAGGACCGGTCTGTAACTGAATATTGAGAATTAAACTTTTAACCAGCAGTTTCATTGAAATGTATGCACTGGAAAAGGTTATTATTTCATGTTAGAATCCAAAACTCTGGATTTTTCATCGAAAGGATCTTCGTGCCAATGTGTGACCAATCAAGAGTATGGTCACCTGAACTACCCCCTCCCCATCCATTGGGTATGGGTGGTTCGTTAAGCGTTTCGGGATGTACCAGTATGTATTCTATACGTCAAGAAGACCCTATTCAACAGTATAACCCATACTTAAAAGGGTGGTCTGTTTGGTTGTCTTTGATATATAAATACACAGCCACGTCCAGTCGGAAAAGGGACGTTCAATCAATGTAAGGAAAGTGCAATCTTTATCTCTACACGTTACAGAACAAATAAAACAGGGATCCATAAGGGGACTGTTACAAGACAAGATGCCTGCCCCTGTCTAACATGCTCTCATTTTCCAGTTGCAGTTGAAATTCATGCTGTTATCTTGGTCGACTTACATATGTTGAATTATTTTTTTTTATGTTTCTCGTCCTAAATAAGCATGCAGTGTTTGTCATTTGTTGTCAGGCAACAATAACCAATCAAACCTGTTTGAAATTCAATTTTGTTTTCGCATTTGTAAACGCTGAAAACTATTTTGCGATTCTGATTTGCTATCAACCGTCTGTTCCCTATTGGCATTGCGTTTTTAAACCAAGATGAGGCTTTAACTGCCAAGATTCAAATAGTTTTCCTTATTAGAAATAAAATTCAAGTTACGCTACTGTCGATGCGAGCACGCTACCACAAGACCAAAGAGGCGGTTATGAATATGGAAGATACACATATACATGTACAAGTATATTTAAAACATTTAAACCAAGAATATATGGCCTTAAGACACCGTGCTCCCTCACATCATCACATTTCCATGTTCAATGAACCACTAAATCCGTGTCAAACTCTAATTCGGTTTATAAATTTAAAAGTTTTATATTTGGAATGGGGTGGACGAACAGACGGACGCGTATACTAGAAAATATGATATCCCCTTGCTATTATAAGTTGGTCATAAAACTGAAAGGATCATCATACTTAACAAAACTACAATCAAATATTTCATGCATGTCCATTTTTCATATGTATTTGTATAAGTTAAACGCCAAACATTTCATAAAATCAATTTGTGAGCAATGGTGTTAAATGCATACATGATTACAGACTCTTCCTAAAACACAGACATCATTATAATCAAAGAAGTAAAAAAATAGCTGATTAAATTTAGTTTAGTGTAATCATATTTTTTTAACGATGTATCCTCGTTAATTCCTTTGAAAAATATTCTAAGGAAAGATGAAAAATTACTATGTACTAGATGCATTAGTGATCTCTATTTCTACCTCGGACAAAAGTATCTTGAAATAATTTACAGAAGTATGCTAAAAAAAAAAAAAAATAAGTCATGTACACCTTTTACATTCCGGCGTGTTTGAAACTCCTGTTTAAATCTTATAACTTATAAATCAAAAATGAGAATATCATCTCGCTTCAGATTTGATTAATTTTATTGTTTCAAACTTAGTTTTGGTCAATTTTATTGTTTCAAACCTAGTTTTGATTAAGTAGTTTTAAGAAAAATAAATATATGGTTCAAGTGAAATGAAGAAGTAAATATCGGTGCATTTGATTACCGGTAACTGATTTAATTATTCCTTTAAAAGTTGTTGTCAATAAAATTATCCGGAATTTAATAACAAATTATTTAAAGAATTAAAATAGCAGATTGGGGTAATTTTTAAATAGCATCTTTTCCAACAAAGTATGTGCATTCAACGAACCAAAAATTCATTCAGTCTATGCTCCCCTCCGTCAAGCTTCAATACAATAGGCCGAGATACGTTCAGGTTGGTTATGTCGAGTAATGTCATTTTATTGGAAATCTCTATTAAACCGCAAATAGCTCTTAATAACAAATTTGAAATCGGTCGCAAAAGAGGCGAAATCGTACGGATCTGCTTATTTTTGCGATCCGTAAGTTCTTGTAAGAATCATTCCATGTATGTGAAGGGAGTAAGTATTTGGCGCTTAAATATACTTTTATAACATAATCTTATTATCGCCAACGTGTTATTAAATTTCATTTCATTTATATCTATTACAGGTATATGTGAACCAGTTGGAAGTGCTGTATGTTCTTGGCAAAACTTTAGATGCGACTGTCTTGAACATTGTTAATTGAGATTTTCACTGTAAATATAATGCATTTGTTAGATTAATGCACAATAAATTTTTAATATCATATTCTGTTTATTTCTAGACCTACATTCACGAAGAAACATACATATTGTCAGAATCGGTTGATTTTGTTTTCAATTAATTAAAACACAACTTAATATCTACGGCTATACAATAATGAACACTTATGGTCCAACATCCTGACGACTTATTTTGGCATTGCACATCTTGGTCATCTTGTTTATGACGTCCGTACACTAATTGATATTTTACTTTTTTTTTTAATTATTGTAAGTTTTATTTATTAATTGAAATTGGCTTTGACCTAGGAAATACTCTTAGATCGGTACTTCCTCTTTTTGGCTTTTTGTTATTATGTGTGTTTTGTGCTTTGTTCACATCTGGTGAGTAAAGCCATTTCCAAAATAGAGATGGAAGATACCGAATGGATATGCAAACCCTCAAGTCGAGATCAACTGACAACTCTATGGCAAAACAAAAGAATGACGACAAAAAGACAAACAGGTTCACAAAACACTACATAGAAAACTAAAGACTGCGTAACAAGAACCCCACCAAAATACAAGGGAAGTTCTCAGTTGCCTCGGAAGAGTTAACAGATCCTGCTGCACTTGTTGTGCCCGTCTGATTTTTCCTCTTTATTCTTATGTGAGGCTCTTATACTATTGTCTCGGGTTAGGCGGCTCAACACACACACACTTTTTTTATGCCTGTCCCATATCCGGAACTGTGATTCAATGGTTGTCGATAGCTGCTGTCTGTTATATTAGTACTTCAATTTTTCTCTCCTTTGAACTGGTTCCCATTTTATCATCCCGAAGCCTTGTATAGCTTACTATACGGTATGAGTTTTGATCTTTGTTGATGGCTATACGGTGACATATAGATATTTTCATCCTTGTCCTTTGGTCGCTTGTCGATAGTTTTCTCATTGGCAATCATACCGCATCAAGGGTATTGCTATTTATTACTGTTGATATCATGACTCCTTTCAATGACCACATCGTTTAATATTTAAGCTTAATTTTAAAAACTGTATTCCCAGAGCTTAAGGACAACTGCTGATGAAAATGTGGAAGACAAAAGGTAAACTAACAATTCAAATGAATGCACGTAGCTAATAAAACCAATTGCCTCTTTGCAATCATTGAGCAAGCGAATATGACGAGCTTAACATTGCTCATAGATTCTAGACTTGTAGAATGCACAAAAAGCAAATATGCTTAACCTGTCAAAGTTTAAGGTCTCAATTCGTTTCATGTGTGTGCTTGTAAGATTTGATATAACATCGACACACTACATGCAAATAAATACATGTGGTATAATTGTAAATGAAACCATACCCAGTTAACAAAATATACCAGGGATGACAAACTGTGAAATTCTGGGAAAAACCCCAACAGTCAGACTTAAACTTAACTAAACTTAACAGTAAAACATTGATCGAAAAACAATTATGACAGACTGTTGCAAACTTTAACCCCTGGATAATACGTTCTTGGCTTCGGACCGCCACATAAAGAATGTGACAGGGTTAAACATGTTCTTGAACAGACCCGACTCAATTATCGGTACTTATATAGGCGCATACAACTAATAAAAAAAAAAAAAAACAAAAACAAAAACAAAAACAAAAGACATCAGTACCGATACACAAATATTCGCAGTTACTAAAAATTAGTTCATAACCCAATTCAGACCATGTTTTCATGACTAGAATAACTATCATGAAACCTTCAAAGTATGTTTAAATATAAATAAAAATCGTCTCCTTATTGTCTGTAGTCGTTTTCTGGATGTACTGAACACAAAAGTGTCTGAAGAAACAAATGACAAACGGAATCACCATGAAATAAGTATATTTTTTAATCACTCATGGTTTATGATTTCAATTACACAATGTATGGTTGTTTTAATTGATAGTTATTCTATACCTCAAAATTCTAACATAAGATTATAAAAAAAGTGTTTTATCAGAAATAACCTTTACCACTTGATGCAGTTATTTTCGCTGGCATAATCTGAAGCTTGTTTTCCAAACATATCAGTAGTATTTAGAATTGATCCCTCTTCTTTATGCAGAAATTTTACAAAATGTAATCTGTGTTCTACGTTTATTTGGATATTATTAAGTCTGCATATAGCTATCAACGGAGTTCTTCCAATATTATCTGTACAGTTTACATCAACTTTTCTTTCAATAAGAATTCTGGCCATTCTTAATTTCCCCTCAGAAATTGCGCCATATACTTGCTGCACATCTTCATTCAAAGCATATTTAGAAGTTAACGCATTCTTTCTTCATCTTTTCACCACGACTTTAAAGCAGTTCGTAGCAGACATGTTCACTATTAAGTTGAAGATATAAATCTGATAGATAATAACATCACATAGAGTTTAGATACTAAAGTGATACTTTGTCATGTGGTTAACAATAAGAATTCTATTTGAAGAAATTTGGCATTAAATATATATATCACGCCTTTAATTATAAAGTAAGAAAACCTGTTAATATTTTGCTTGCGTCATTAAGACACTTATTATTGGCAACATTGCATGTTGCATTGTTTGTACACAACAATTGTATTTACGTTTTGTTTTTATTCTCCCACTTAAATTTTGATGCAAAGTTCAGACAATGTTTTAAATACTATCAACACAACTTTGAACGATTATGCAAGCTCATTATTTAACTGCAAAATATTTTGTAAATTTTGCTTCCCAGGAGTTAAAATTTTGTGAAATTCATTTGATTATCTAAGCAATTGGCCGAATTAAATTCTCTGAAAAAGTAAAAAGTTAATTTTCATTTCTAATAAACACTCATCAAAGATACCAGGCTAATCACTTGGTACGCCCGACACGCGTTTAGTCTAAACAAGACGCTCGAATCAAAACAGTTTCAGGGCCAAATCAAATACGAAGTCAAAGAGCATTAGAAATAAAAAAATCCGAAAAGTTGTGCCAAATACGGCTTATGATGAGTTTATTTATATGCACTATGTTAACATCTATAAACTCGTATACTTTTCATTTCTGATATTGAATGGTCTGCTCATGGAAGTATTTGTGAAAGTTTTAGTCTGCAATTTTATTGATATTTTGTCAAGCCTTTACCCATATCAAAGTGATATTCTGGCAATTTCTTTGGATTTGGAATACCGTTTAAACAATCCTGGATTATTTTTGATGTATGTAAATTATTTTAAAACTTGTTCAAATAAAAATTTAATCCAACTAATCACAACAGATGGACATGACTTAACTCATGTGTCGGTACTAATGCAAGCACAAACAACAAATTAAAAGACAAAAGACATAAGGATCGATAGACGAATATTCGCAATTTCTAAAATAATAATTCATAACCTAATTTAAACTAATAATTAGACCATGTTTCTAAGAATAGAATAAAGACCACAAAATCTTCAATGTATGTTTAAATATGAAATTATACGTCTTCATTGTCTGTGGTAATCATCTTGCTGTACTGAATAAAAAAGCAGAAATGAAGGACAAACAAAATTAACATGACATAAGTATTTTTTTTAACATTCAGTAACACAATTTATGGTTTTTTAGATGATAGTTAATTTACATATGTAGGACTGTCAAAATTCTAACATAAGATTATAAAAAAAACTCTTCTATAGCATCAGTAATAACTTTTACCACTTGGTGCAATTCATTTTCGCTGGCATAATCTAAAGCTTGTTTTCCAAACTTATCAGCAGTATTCAGAATTGTTTCTTCTACATTAAGCAGAAATTTCACAAAATGTTATCTGTCTTCTTGGTTTATTCGGGTATCATTAAGTTTACATACAGCTATCAACGGAGTTCTTCCAACATCATCTGTACAGTTTACATTAAATTTTCTTTCAATAAGAATTCTGGCCAGTCTAAATTTTCCTTCAGAAATTGCGGTAAAAACTTGCTGAACATCTTCATTCAAAGTATATTTAGAAATTAAAGCTTTCTCCATTTGTTTATCACGGCTTCAAAACAGTTGTTAGCAGACATGTTTATTATTGAGTCGAAGATTTGTATCTGTTCGATAGTAACATGACTAAAAGATTTAAGTAATAAAGCTTAACTATGTCATGTGGTAGGTAAACAAATTTCCATTGGACGAAAAATTGGCATCAAATGTATATATATCGCCTTTAATTATCAAGTGGGAAAATCTTTTTATATTTTGCTAGCGTCAAAAAGACACTTTTCATTAGCAACACTGCATGTTGCATTATTTGCCCACAACAATTATATTTACCTTTTGTTTTCATTATCCCACTAAACTTGTAAAGTTCGGATAATGTTATAAATACTATCAACACAATGCTGAACGATTATCAAAGCCCATTATGTAACTGCAAAATATTTTGTAAATATTGCTTCAAGAAGTTTAAATTTTGTGAAATGCAATCTGCTTTTTTGGCAATTGACCTGAAAAAAAATTCCCTGAAAAAGTAAACAAGTGAATTGTTCATCTATAATAAACATTCATCAAAGATACCAGGCTCTAACTTGGTACGCCAGACCTGTCCCTCGTTTACACAAGACTCTCGAATCAAAACAGTTTGAAGGCTTAATCAAATACGAGGTTTAAGAGCTTTAAAATTGAATATTCTGAAAAGTTGTATAAAATATGGCTTATGCTGAGTTTATTTATATAAAATATGTTAATATTTACACGTTTTTTTTTATTACTGAGATTAAATGGATGCTCTTGAAAATATGTGTGAATATTTTTCAGTGAAATTTTATGGCTATTTTTTTTTTATATATTATTTTGCCTTTAACCATATCAACGTGAAATTTTGACATCATCTGCTTTGTATTTGGAATATCGTTTATTACTATCTGGTTTTAATTTTATATTTGTAAAATATATTTTAACTTGTATACATACAAATTTTATACGCATTAATGCTGTTATTTCAAATATTATTGTCTGTGTGCTCCTTACACAAACACTGCTCCAACAGAGTTATGAGGAAGAACTACTTCAATCGACATAACATATGTTTTACGGACACGGTCACGAAATAGTTGACCGATACCCTGTACTGGTGTGTCAACTCCTTAGTAACATGTTCTTACGGTCTTAGGTCTTTAGATACGAGTAATTTAATCTGTAATTTGTCCGATTGTGTCTTATTCCCAATGTTGCATTTTGAATGAATGTCGATTATTATGGCGGTCTGGATGCATATGTTGAAGCACCAAGTCTCTCTCATTTAAGAGTTCAAGCGATACCCTCTGTTTGTATTTTTTTTAACTTGATTTTCTCTTCTTAATCAATTTACGAGATTTGAATATCGTTATACTGCTGCAACCTTAATTTATAAATAAATATTTATGTATAAACAATCTTCAACACTCTATTATTTGTCATAACTGAATATTGCTTGTTTTAACTTCCATTTTTCACTATAGGATACATTCTTATTTTGTCTTTTAAAATAGGAAAAATAACTTTTATGTGTGGTTTTGTCGGATGTAAAATTGAGAGACTATTGATGATTTATGTAGTGTTGTCATTTTAGCGATATATTTTTTGACATTGCCATATAAGCGGGAGGTTTGGCTAGCCATAAAACCAGGTTCAACCCACCATTTTTTCTTAAAATGTCCTGTACCAAGTCAGGAATATGGCAGTTGTTATCAAATAGTTCGTTTTTATGTATGTTGGCGTTTGTTTTTGTTGCACCTCAGTGTTTCTTTTGTTCCGTTTTTTCTTTTATAGTTGAAGTGTTTCCCTTGGTTTTAGTTTGTAAGCCTGATTTGTTTTCTCTCAATCGATTTATGACTTTTGAACAGGGTATACTGCGGTTGCCTTTATTTATAGACGGTTACTCTCTGTACCTTGGGAAGTTAAATATAGTTATTTTTTTATAATTTGGATCCAAATATATACAAATAGTTTGTTGTTATACTCGTCCAATTGAATTTTAAAAGATTACACTTTAAAAAAAGCAGAAATGAAGGACAAACAAAATTAACATAACATTAGTATTTTTTATCATTTATAATTACAGTAACAAAGTTTATGGTTTTTTTAGATGATAGTTAATTTACATATGTAGGACTGTCAAAATTCTAACATAAGATTATAAAAAATGTCTTCTTTAGCATCAATAATAACTTTTACAACAATAAACAAATTTCCATTGGACGAAAAATTGGCATCAAATGTATAGACGGGTTTATTTATAATTGACCTAGAAAACATGGGCACATCCATTAACCTCTCACGTTTTCGATCAGCCATTACAACCGTGAAAAATAACGCACGTGTATTAATCAAAACATTATTGATTTTCTGTTTACATTGGTATTTCTTTCATTTTCTGATTTATTTTACTATGGATACTGTCGAAAGTTAAAAAAGGTGAAGGCATTTCTTGTGCAGGTAATAGTCGTACAAATAATCGTAGAAAACTTCAGATGTGGAAAAAATCGATATGTGAATTACACAACGAGTTGCACAATGACTGCCCTGGTTTGATTCCATATAAATCTCATTTGATGCTTTCTGACGAGCTGATAAATCTTGAGTGGATCAATGCTATATCAGAAAGACTTTGCACAAACAAGTTTTGTATGGTCCCGACATTTTTTTCGTGATGGTGCGCCGACTGCACACAATCCGTTTTTTTTTAAAAATAAAACTTGTTATGAAAGTAAAATTACGCTGGCAGATGAATGACTACAGTGCATCTGCCTCTTTTTGCATAGAAGATGCACATTTCAGATGCGGATCCAGGATTTTGAAAAAGGAAAAGGGGGGACCCCAAACTAGACAAAATTTGTAGTGGAAGCAGTATTTCTTTAGATAATAACAATGAAACCTACCCGGAGGCTGCATGTAGTTATAAATCCACCCTGTATGATGAAACGAACTTTTTTATTCATGACGACTATCTTTATGCTGCAAAATGGACAGAAATTCCGACAACATCAACTCAGGCAAAAATATTGTTAACAGAGGAGTAAGGAGTTCAAAATGAAATAAAAGGGGGGAACCACGTCAGCCGGTAAAGAACTATTATGAATGACAGTGACGCCTTATTGTATACTTATGTGACTAAGTTTTCTTTACTTAAATGGAATTACTACACAATTTAATTTTCAACTACGATATTGCAGATAAGCTGTTGCTCGATCGTACTGATGAGGTTAACACTTAGTTTGATATTTGGTTATTTGGGACGACGCTTTCATATTTCGAAAAGTAAGGCTTGTAAAATATTTTATTATTGGGTGCCAGTTCTTGCTGAAAAATCTTAAAGGTTTTACAAACAGCTGCATCCATAGACAAATCAAAGCAAAAATTACTATTAAGGGCTCTTCCCTATAAGCCTCGTCTTAATGGTGTATATATGTAGGCCTGTGTGCTTAAAGTATATATTCACTTCACTTTCTTTATACGAACTTTCCTCAGTAGATTATTCTGTGCATGAATTATGAAATTTTACACATTAGAAAGGATTTTTCAAAGGTCTTGGTAATCAAATAGTTTACTAGAACCTACGGAAGCGTAGCTATAATCCGACAACTCGAAATTCCGACAATTCAGTAGTCAGACGGTCCGATATACATCTCTAATGTTATAATATAATACTGTATTTCACTGTAATATATACATCGGGGACTTATAAAAGAGTCTTATACAGATTCAGGATGAAAATATACGAGACCTCTGGGGTGGTGGGGAGGGGGTTGGCAAAACACTAAATGACGCTTGTACAACATATCTAATCATCGCTTTGAATTACATGTTGGAGTCTTTTGTGGTTTAATGACATTCATTTGTTTTAAGCACGGGCCGGAGCATGATGTTATACTATGCATACTAGTAGTTTTATGTCGAGTAATTTTCTGCAAAAGAAATTGGAATCGAACACCTAATAACTATATGATTTCATGGGACGTCAAAACTTCTTAAGCCTATTTTAATCGCAAAGTTAAGTCTACATATGGCCCGACGCATCGATAGCATATAGCGCAATTCATGCGGAGACAAAAGTAATACGAAAACGTCACTCAATTTTGAGCAGTATACGAGAGTCGAACCACAAGCACAAAACCCTCGTCTCTGTGAAAAAGTTTATCATCAAACGGTACATGTCTATAGTTATATTTTTTTTCAGCAGAGACAAGTAACCGCGCGTCGGAGAAAACGGGCTGTCGGATTATAGGACTGTCGGATTAGAAGATTGTTGAATTTTAGGACTGTCTCGTTATAGGTCTGACTACAGAAATTTCTATGATTTGACAAAATTGCACCTTGTTTATAATCAATATTGTGATTACCAAATGATTATAATCGATATGCAACCTGGGATTAGTATTCGTATATATTATGTCCCTGGTGTAAAGTATCAAATACACTTATTAATGGGCACGACACCTGGCCTACAATACACTTATAATTTTAATGTCCATTCCTTATCCAATTACTTTAATATTAATAGCATTTATAATTTTGCCGAGGTAAAGTACGCCTTCACATTCTTGTGTTTACGTTAATTATACGCTGTCTGGGAAATAGATGTATATCTTGTTTATATTTTTTTCACGGTTGTAATGGCGACCGCTACTACGACAACGCCTAGGAGTCGCGTCACAAACTAAGGCAGATTATCGGAAAAACCTGTCTATATATAACGCCTTTAATTATCAAGTGAGAAAATCTTTTTATATTTCGCTTGCGTCATAAAGACACTTCTTATTAACAACACTGCATTTTCCATTATTTGCCCACAACAGTTGTATGTACGTTTTGTTTTCATTCTCCCATTTAAGTTCGGACAATGTTATAAAAACTTTCAAGACAACGCTGAACAATTATCAAACCCCATTATGCATATATGTATATGCAAAGTATTTTGTAAATGTTTCTTCAAGAAGTTTTAATTTAATGAAGTGCAATCTGATTGGCCAAAAAAATTCCCTGCAAAAGTCAAAAAGTGAATTTGATCATCTATAATAAACATTTATCAAAGATACCAGATTGTAACTTGGTACGCCAGACCTGTGCCTCGTTTACACAAGACTCTCGAATCAAAACAGTTTGAAGGCTTAATCAAATACGACGTTTAAGAGCATTAAAATTAAATATTCTGAAAAGTTGTATCAAATACGGCTTATGGTGAGTTTATTTATATGAAATAGGTTAATATTTACAAAGACGAATATCTTTTATGTATGAAAGTAAATGGTTTGCTCTTTAACATATTTGTGAATATTTTTTCTTAAAATTTTGTGGTTATTTTATCATAATATTTTGTCTTTAACTATATCAACGTGAAACTTTGAAATCATCTGTTTTGAATTTGGAATAGCGTTTATTACTATCTGGTTTTAATTTTAGATATGTAAAATATATTTAAACTTGTATACATAAACATTTTGAACACATTAATTTTATCATCGCTACAAGGACATCATTCGCAAATATAAATCAACATGCAGACATCTTATACGTTCAGGTATTTCACATCCAATCGTATATGGTAATATTCTATACAAAGCACAAACATGTCGACATTCACCTCAAAAGCTACCCAAACCTTTAAACAGACTTATTAGGAAGGGATATAGTTACGATACTGTTGTCAGGTCATTAAAGATGACATATTTTAGTACTAATATTGATTCACTCATAGGGTCTTTGCATCGGAAATAAACACATTTATTCTAAAACCAGTTGTTGGCATGATACGGGTTATGTTCTTCTCATATATTTTATGATGGTATGATACTAAACCCCTAACGGGAGGGATTGTTCTTGATTTTCATATGATGAAAACATTATCTTCAATCAGTTTAATTGAAGTCTGGAGCTGGCATGTCAGTGACTGCTAGTAGTCCTTTGTTCACTTATGTATCATTGTCATTTTGCTTAGTTTCTTTTGTTACCTACATGTATTCTGACATCGGACTTGGACTTCTTTAAAACTGAGTTTTACTGTGCGTATTGCTGTGTGTTTGTTTATTCTACATTGGCTAGAAATATAGGGGAGAGTTGAGATCTCACAAAACATGTTTAACCCCGCCGTATTTTTGCGCCTGTCCCAAGTCAGGAGCCTCTGGCCTTTATTAGTCTTGTATGGTTTTTTTTTTATTTTAGTTCAGTTATATGTTTTGAAGTTTAGTATGACGTCAATTTTCATTGAACAAGTACACATTTTGTTTAGGGGCCCGCTGAAGCCCGCCTCCGGATGCAGGATTTTCTCGCTGTGTTGAAGATCCATTGGTGGCCTTCGGCTGTTTTCTGCTCTTTGGTCGGGTTGTTGCCTCTTTGACACACTCCCCATTTCCATTCTCAATTTTAATTGCTATTAGAAATATTATTGTCTGTGTACTCCTTACACAAACACTGCTCCAACAGAGAACTACTGAAATCGACACTACATGTACATATGTTTTACGGACACCGTCACGAAATAGTTTACCAATACGCTGTGATGGTGTGTCAACTCCTTAGGAACATGTTCTTACGGTCTAATGTCTTTAGATACGAGTATAATCGTTTGATCTGTAATTTGTCCGATTCTGTCTCATCCCCGATGTTGCATTTTGAATGAATATCGATTATTATGGCGGTCTGGATGCATATGACTTCATACAGGAACTTCTTAGGAAGAAAGATAAGAAGTTAGCAATATCCTTTAACTCTACGTTCCGCTATATAGATGATGTTCTCTCACTAAATAATACAAAATTTGGTGACTATGTTGAACGAATCTATTCCATCGAACTAGAGATAAAGGATACTACAGATACAGTTAAGTCGGCCTCATATCTTGACTTACATCTAGAAATTGACAATGAGGGTCGGTTGAAAACAAAACTTTACGACAAAAGAGATGATTTCAGCTTCCCAATTGTGAACTTTCCATTTCTATGTAGCAACATTCCAGCAGCGCCTGCATACGGAGTATATATCTCCCAATTGATACGATATTCCCGGGCTTGTGTTTTCTATCATGATTTCCTTGATAGAGGATTGCTGCTCACAAGGAAGCTATTAAACCAAGAGTTCCAAATGGTGAAGTTGAAATCATCCCTTCGTAAATTTTACGGACGCCATCATGAGTTGGTTGACCGTTATGGAATAACCGTTTCACAGATGATATCGGATATGTTCCTTATGTCGTAACTACAATACCCTTCCCTTTTCACGAATGTGACTTACCGAATTGGACTATTTACCGGATTTGTAATAACATAAGCAACACGACGGGTGCCACATGTGGAGCAGGATCTGCTTACCCTTCCGGAGCACCTGAGATCATCCCCAGTTTTTGGTGGGGTTCGTGTTGCTTAGTCTTTAGTTTTCTATGTTGTGTCATCTGTACTATTGTTTGTCTGTTTGTCTTTTTATTTTTGGCCATGGCGTTGTCAGTTTGTTTTCGATCTATGAGTTTGACTGTCCCTCTGGTATATTTTGTACCTCTTCTTTGACGCACCAAGTCTCTCTCATTTAAGAGTTCAAGCGATACCCTCTGTTTGTATTTTTTTATCTTGATTTTCTCTTCTTAATCAATTTACGAGATTTTAATATCGGTATACTGCTGGAACATTAATTTATAAATATATATTTATGTATAAACAATCTTCAACACTCTATTATTTGTCAAAACTAAATACTTCTTGTTTTCTTTTCAATTTTTTCACTATAGGATACATTCTTATATTGTCTTTTAAAATAGGAAAAATAACTTTTATGTATGGTTTTGTCGGATGTAAAATTGAGAAACTATTTATGATTTATAGACGGTTACTCTCTGTATCATGGTAAGTTACCTATAGTTTATTTTTTAATTTAGAAAAAATATATACAAATATTTTGTTGTTATACTCGTCCAATTTAATGTTCAAAGATTACACTTTATGTTGCCCAAGGCATTAGTGCCATCTATGATCCATTTTCATCCCGATAATGATTCAAATGTTCAATTATATGTAAACCCCTTGAAATACTTTGAGAAAAAGAAAAATATCGTTCGCAAGTTACCTTTAGTGAGTTAATGTTGACGGACCTGTTCGCACTATATTTGGTTGTTGTCAGCTACATGATTTTAATCTTTTATGATGTCCTATTAGTCGTTTTTTTCAGATGTCATGCATTATTTTAGGTTTTCAAGAGTGATTTGACTTTTTGATCAATTATATATTTATATTAAAAATGTGTTTTCTTTTACAGCGAGGCAGAAATTCGCATTGAGGAAAATGATAATTGTTTTCCATTCTTTTCGTTGGTTTATATAGTGTAACATTTGATTTGGCAGGTTTTAATGGACTTTCCCCTTTTTGAATTTACCTTGGAGTTCGGTATTTTTGTTTATAATTATTTTTAAAAGTTCCAATAAAAGAGAAATCGACGGGAGATAAATAATATATAATTTCATACTCAAAGCCTATACATATTTCTCCCGAAAGCTACCGTTCACATGATTTTTTTATTTGTAAATTTGTGAGAATGTCAAGTTTTTTTATCTGTTGATACATGTAACACTCCTTGCAATGAAAAATGGAACAAATAAACAATAGAAACAATCAAACGGAGAGACAAGCGTACATTACAAGGACAAAAACAAGACAAACAAAACAGCACAATTTTGAAAAATCGCTAATAAAAACTAGCTTAAAGGTGATAGATAAACCAATAACATAATGCTAGAACAACCTTAAACAGACCTCACAAGTAGTGTTCTGGCAACCTAGACGAACGTTTTGCAGGCACACTTCAAATATTATGTATGTCAGTTGTTAAATTGAGCAGTTGATTAAGGCAGGAAGGAATAATAAGAAGCAACTGTAGTTTACCGATGGTCAAATCTCATAAATCCTTTGTATATACTAGTAAACCCACCAGGTTAAAACAAATGCCTGTTCGGATGCGTGGATAGGGCAACGTTTCGTGATTTGCATGTATTATCCGATATACAAACTTAGACCCAGTCAAACTTAATATAGGGTATATGACACAGACTGTTAAAACAAGTCAGACGATTATTCTGGTTTCTTAAGATCAAAGATCGCGAAACATGACTCGTGAGGTGGGACACATATACCTTTTATCGGTGTAGTATCGTTCTTCTTCATATAGATTTAAGGTTCTAGGTTTCAATCTGGCAAATAAAGAATGTGACAAGGTACATTGTACAACATGTTTTAGAATCGACGGACATAACTGAACTCATTTGTCGTTATTAATGTAAGCACAAACAATGAATGAAAAGACAAAAGACACAAAAACCGTTAGACGAATATTCGCAATTACTTAAAAGATAATTCATAACCAAATTTAAACTGATAGTTAGACCATGTTTCTCAGAATGGAATAAAGATCATATAACCTTCAAGGTATGTTTAGATGTGAAATCATACGTCTTCATTGTCTGTGATAATCTTCTTGTTGTACTGAACAAAAAAGTGACTGTAGAAATGAAGAACAAACAAAATTAATATGACATTAGTATTTTTTATCATTCGTGGTTTATAATTACAATAACACAATTTATTTTTAGATGATAGTTAATTTACACATGTAGGACTGTCAAAATTCTAACATAAGATTATTAAAAAAGTCTTCTATAGCATCAGTAATAACATTTACCACTTCATGCAATTCATTTTCGCCGGCATAATCTAAGGCTTGTTTTCCAAACATATCAGTAGTATTCAGAATTGTTTCCTCTTCATTAAGCAGAAATTGTACAAAATGTAATCTGTCTTCTTGGTTTATTTGGGTATTATTAAGTTTGCATACAGCTATCAACGGAGTTCTTCCAACATCATCTGTACAGTTTACATTAACTTTTCTTTCAATAAGAATTCTGGCCAGTCTAAATTTTCCTTCAGAAATTGCGGTAAATACTTGCTGCACATCTTCATTCAAAGCATATTTAGAAACTATAGCTTTCTTTCTCCATCTTTTCATCATGGCTTCAAAACAGTTGTTAGCAGACATGTTTATTATTGAGTTGAAGTATGATATCTGTTCGATAGTAACATGACTTAGAGTTTTAGATAATAAAGCTTAACTATGTCATGTGGTAAGTAACCAAATTTCCATTGGATGAAAAATGTATATATAACGCCTTTAATTTTCAAGTGAGAAAATCTTTTATATTTGGCTTGCGTCATAAAGACACTTATTATTAACAACACTGCATGTTCCCTTATTTGCCCACAACAATTGTATTTACGTTTTGTTTTTAATCTCCCAATTAACTTGTAAAATTTGGACAATGTTATAAATAATTTCAAGACAACGCTGAACGATTATCAAAGCCCATTATGTAACTGCAAAATATTTTGTAAATTTTGCTTCAAGAAGCTTTAATTTAGTGCTATGCAATCTGCTTTTTTTTGGCAATTGACCTAAAAAAAATTCCCTGAAAAAGTAAAAAATTGAATTGTTCATCTATAATAAACATTTATCAAAGATACCAGATTGTAACTTGGTACGCCAGACCTGTGCCTCGTTTACACAAGACTCTCGAATCAAAACAGTTTGAAGGCTTAATCAAATACGAAGTTTAAGAGCATTTAAATTAAATATTCTGAAAAGTTGTATCAAGTACGGCTTATGGTGAGTTTATTTATATGAAATAGGTTAATATTTACAAAGACGAATATCTTTTATGTATGAAAGTAAATGGTTTGCTCTTGAAAATATTTGTGAATATTTTTCCTAAAATTTTCAGCTATTTAATTATAATATTTTGTCTTTAACCATATCAACGTGAAATTTTAACATCATATGCTTTGTATTTGTAATAGGGTTTATTACTATCTGGTTTTAATGTTAGATATGTAAAATATATTTAAACTTGTATACATAAACATTTTGTTCACATTAATGCTGCTATTACAAATATTATTGTCTGTGTGGTCCTTACACAAACACTACTCCAACAGAGTAATGAGGAAGAACTACTGAAATCGACACTACATATGTTTCACAGACACCGTCAGGAAATAGATTACCGATACACTGTGATGGTGTGTCAACTCCTTAGCAACATGTTCTTACGGTCTAATGTCTCTATATACCAGTATAATCGTTTGATCTGTAATTTGTCCGATTGTGTCTTATTCACGATGTTGCATTTTGAATGAATGTCGATTATTATGGCGGGTGATGGATGCATAGCAGTAGACGCTTAACATGTTGACGCACCCTGTCTCTCTCATTTGAGAGTCCATACGATACCCTCTGTTTGTATTACCTTGATTTGTCTCTTCTCAATCGATTTACGAGATTTGAATATCGGTCTACTGCTGCAACCTTAGTTTATAAATATTTATGTATTGACAATCTTCAACACTCTATGATTTGCCATAACTAAATACTGCTTGTTTTCTTTTTTCATTTTTCACTATAAGATACATTCTTATATTGTCTTTTAAAATAAGAAGACATAACTTTAATATATGGTTTTGTCTGATTTAAAATTGAGAAACTATTTATGATTTATAGACGGTTACTCTTTGTATCATGGTAAGTTACATATAGTTAATTTTTTTAATTTGGATCAAAATGTATACAAATATTTTGTTGTTATACTCGTCCAATTAAATTTTAAAAGATTACACTTTATGTTTCCTAAGTTATACAAAAATGTATTAGTGCAATCATTTTCATCCCGGTAATGGTTCAAATGTTTAAATCATATGTTTACCCTTTGAAATGCTTTGAGAAAAAGAAAAATATCGTTCGCAAGTTACCTTTAGTTAGTTAATGTTGACGAACCTGTTCGCACTTTATTTGGCCGTTGTCAGCTACATGATTTTAATCTTTATGATGTCCTATTCGTCGTTTTATTCAGATGGCATGCATAGTTTTTAGGTTTTCAAGAGTCGTTTGACTTTTTTAATCAATTTTATTTACGAGCTGTAAAATTTATATTAGAAAATGTGTTTTTCTTTTATAGCGAGGTATAAAGCTGCATTGAGGAATATGGTAATTGTTTTCCCTTGTTTCGTTGGTTTATATAGTGTAACTTTGATTTTGTCAGGTTTTAATGGGCTTTCCCTCTTTGAATTTACCTTGGAGTTCGGTATTTTTGTCAATACTTATTTTTAAAAGTACCAATAAATTTCACTAAAGAAATTATTTATCAAACAAACTCTCCACAATGCATTATACATTTTGTAATTTTTTTGAACACCCTCGGAAATAAAAAAAAAATCCTCTTTCTCTATTACGAATATCAATTGAGATGCATTTTATATTTTAAAAGCAAATCTCGCCAAGTGATCAATGTAAAAGATAACGATCATTTTGCTTCCTAAGGGTAACCATATTATGTATGCTATAGTCTTTTCTGCATATAGTTATATTTATTACATTAAATTTGATCCCACTGTTACTACAATAACTTGGAATAAATTTTGAGAGAAAAATGTAAAAGAAAAACAAGGGAAGATAAGAATTACATGTTTCCCTTCCTTCACGTATGTTTTCCCCGAAAACAACCGTAACAGTGGTATTTTCTTTTTTAGAATGTCAAGTTTTCTGATGTGTAGATAACACTTTTTACGATAAAATATATAACATATAAAAACAGAAAAAACAAACAGAAGGATAAGTGTAAAATACTAAGGACACTTTTTGTCAAATAATATTTACCAAAAAACGAACTGAAAGGTATATTAAAAAAAGGGAATATCCAACAAACCTGACAAAACCAAATACGCAACTTTAGCAACCAAAGGAACAAAAGGAAAACAACAGTTACTGTCTTTTTACAGACATTTTCCGAAATAAAAATGGTGGGATAAACCTCGGATTGCAAGTAGCTAAAGATCTCACTTGTATGACAATTGTTTATAGTTCCATTATATTGACAAAAAAACAGACAAACAAATCGGCGATATGAAACAATATGAAGCTAACACTCGTCAACAGGTGAGAGACAAATCAATGCCTTAATGCCAAAATAACCTTGGGCAGACCTCACAAGAACTAATATTTATATACTGTGTGTTTATAGGTAATCAAAATACTTTTTTCTATTAAAAATGTTGTTCTAGAAACCAGGATGCCCCTTTTGTAGACGCTCTTCAAAATGTCAAATGTTAAATTAAAAATTGGAACAGGTAAGAATAATAAGGAGCAACTGTAGTTTAACCGATGTTAAACCTCAAACATTTATTTCAAATACTGTGTAGTTTCGAGGTATAAGACAATTAATGCATTTTACCCTTATGTTCTAATTCAGCCATGGCGGCAATTTTTGCTGACTGACTGAAAAAAAAAAAACACAAACTTTAAAGTACATTAGCTAAGGATCATTCATCTAGAGTTTGGCTGAAATTGGTTCAGTAGTTTCAGAGGGGAAGATCTTGGAAAAAGTTAAAGACGACGACGACGGACTACGACGGACGCCGAGTGATGGCAATAGCGCACATTGTTTTTCCGGCCAAGTCAGCTGAAAATGAGGGAATCGCATGAGCGAGATCGGTTGCGTCAACAGGGTAACGTCTCCTGTTATATATTCTTTACCCGCTATGCTAAGTCAGACTCAGTGAAACAGTAATGATAGCAAATAGGACATAATCTGTGAATTAACAATTTAAGAGTTTGAGAAACAACGCTTTTCCATTTTGTCTCGTTCTTAAACTATTGCTTTTGATGAAAATTACACAGTCGTATGAACTAACAGTATACTGTATATGATTCAGACATTTGCACAGTATTTACTAAATTATGCATAATCTAATTTTCCAGTAAAACATAATGTTACTGATAGAAAAATAACTTAATCCACTTCTCCATTTTCAATATTTATATTTTACGAATAAAATGAAAACAGCTATGTTCTAATTTTCTTAGGAATTACATGAAATGGTCGATAGTAATCAATTAAAAAGAAATAATGATTTTTCCAATTTTTGAATATCAATGATAACAAAAAATTGTAAAAGATCAGCGTTAAGCCTTCATTCATCCTTAACTTGCCGCTACCAAGTTACACTGTACAAACGTCGTTTTAGATTATAAAAAAGGTGAAAGCCCGATAACTACATTATACCTTATCATATAAATATACGTAAATTCAACATTTGAATATCATCTGATTAGTAGTCGAGAGGTTACGTCGATGTTTTCAGGAACGGTGACACTTGATTTACTTCAAAAAGGCAGTTCGAACCTTAGTCACGGCAAATAAAAATTTGCAAAAGTCAAAGGAAAGTTTTTAAACTTATTACAGTTCTGAACAGAAGTCAGTAAATTATCCAATTCAAACTAATAACTAAATGACTTCATTTTATCAGTGATGGATAAAAGAAGCGTTGATTCTAGGAAAATAAATCACAGTAAATGAAATGCTGACGTCACAGCAATGGTTTAAGTCAGACACGTATTCTGGTATGATTAGATCTAATACCACGAAAATATGAGTTGAGACATAAACAAATGGTATCGATCAAAGAATTTGTAATGTGTATCATAAAACGTCTGAAGTGTTGATTTTGTCATTTTTGTCATAACCATGCAGGAATAGTTAAGGTAGTATGAGCACACCCTATTAGTAAGGTCAGTTTATTGTGAAATTAAAGATTGAGATTTTCCAACGTCATGTGATCGTGGAGATGGTATTTAAAGAGACATTATCGTGTTCCTCTAGTTGTAACGATATCAAAACTTTCGGTCACTCAGGATTATGTATTCCAATTGATAAATGATTTTTTAAGGATAATGTAATCTATACATGTCATGTCTATGATGTCACATTGATGTAAACCAGTTCCAAGTTATTATACATTGTGTACTAGTATTTGACTCAAAACTGCAATTTGACAAATATAATTTTGACAATACTAGATATGAACGATATCATAATAAAAAATTAGTAATCTCTATCAACATACTTTATTTGACCTTTGTACACAAAACATTTTGTTAAATGCTGACTAATGATTATCTGAAAATGGATGATCAAATCTCAAAATTGGGTTATTTTTGACAGTTTTGTGTTTGAAGCCCAAACGCAAATATGTTAAAAAATTACAAAAGCTAAATGATTCTGATAGACTAATAACTTTAAAACATCTGATGGATGTTATTTCATATCTTTATGATTACTTTAATTTTTGAATGATAAAACATGTTACTTTGTAATAGAAACTATTTGGGGTAGTTAGGAACACGTCTCAGAAAGTTTTTCAAGGTTTTCTTTAATCAAAATTATCAACATGTTAAGAAACAGATACCAATGTGGCAATTTACCAATATCAGAATGATTAGTTATAAAGTAAATTATTTCATTGTTAATATCGGGTCGAATAACTTAACAAACAGGAAAAAAATATCAGGTCAAATGTCTAGCCATACCTTAATTCATGTTAAACATGTGAGATATTTTATTCTTTTGGTTATTACTCTTTTAAATGTTTGTATGTTATCTTTTTTATGACTAATAAGTATTAAAGGATAGATAATAGAGATTGAAAATATATTGTTGTCTTGTGTAGTGAGTGTTTAAGTCACATTATTTATTTAAAGTGACGATTCATTTCCTTTCAAATTATTACACCTGACTCACTCTTATTTCAATTGACACAAAACTGATTGATTCTTTCATAAAGTTCATATAATAATTGTTTGATTTAAAATCTTCAAATATGACATGGTTTACTGCTTTGATTTGATATTCAACTGACAGCACATCATATTTTGTATGCTCACTTGTTTAGTTTCTAATATTGTGGTCTCGAGCATCACTGAAGAGACATTTCTTGTCTAAATGCGCATCTGGCGCATTAAGTATTATCAACTAAATGAGAAAATACATTTTGAAATGTTGTGTTTATGTGTTATTTATAATCTTTCATAGATAATAACGTTATAGATAAAAGGCGTCGCGATCAAGAATAATGCAGGAAAATACAAAGAAAGTAGTGTCTTTAATTTACAAGAGACATGTAATTCAATAGCTCAAAACAAATATAAAAAAACCCAAACAAGACAAAAACAGTACGAAACAAATAAGTCATTTGATGATCAAATTTGAAAAAGTATTTTTACATCAGTAGACGACAATTTTATAAGCAGGAGACAATTTATATATTTTAAAAGTCCATGACAATTATACGACTATTTGGTCTGGTATTCAAAATAATACATTGCTTTGGCTTTATTTTGTAAGACAAGTATTCAATCAGCATATAGGTAGAACTAATTTTTTCATTGTCAAGCACTGGATTGATACCGATGCTGTTATAGTATTATTCAGAGGGTATTATTTTATAATTCCCGTTTATAAATTTAGAAGTTATTTAAAAAACTAAGGTACTAACTCCCTTATCACTATTTCAATAAACAAAAGAAAAAGAATATACCAAGTGGGCATTCCTAAAGTATATGTCCAATAAAAACATACAACACCATGACCAAAAACAAAAACGACGAAAGGACACTCAACAAAACAAACCATTACATAAAAAACCAAAAACCAAGAACCTTTCAAAAGTCTTACTTGCTTACAAATAGTTTCTCTCTTATCTTATTTATGCGATCATCAATCATAGGGATTATGGAGGAATCTAATTTTGTCATATTGTTAATTTTCTTTAAATCTGTAAATAATCTGTATGACTTATCAAATTTTAGAAATTAAAGACAAAATGAGCTATATTTGCCTTCACTGAGCGCAATCAGACAATTTTCGATCATTCATTTAATTTCATCTAAAAAATAGTGTGCTTGATTAGATCCCATACATCTACATCATAAAATACAGTTCTTTTACAGGGTGTACTGGGAAATAAATAAATATTTTTTTGTAAATCTAGCCGTTACAGTTCACCATTTAAATCAGACAAAACATAAGTTAGCGATGAATAAGTAAACCAAATTATTCTTTGTATCATCTAACCAATGTTCTTTCAAAGGTTTAAATAGGTTCCTTAGTATGACATAACATGGATTGAAACCTAAAGACTGTTGTAGAGACTTCATAACAGAAGTTAACAAATACCTTCAACCCTGTCCCTTTTAAACTCAAAACAAAATGCCTTAATCATATTCTTCTATGTTAGATGATACCTTTCTAGCACCTAGAGATAAAATACACTCTGTGTATACTGCTTAATACACATCCGATACATAACTTGTTGAAAAATTTCTGACAAAAACTTTGAACGTTGATTAGACTGAAAAGACTTTGGAAGACCTAAGCAATTGAAAAGTTTACCAATGTTTTAAAATCTTCGTGTGAGTATCATAATGATGTCACTATCATTTTTCTAAATTTTGGTAAATTGAATATCAAAGTTGAAAGTGCAATATCATCAATATTTAACTGAGATATAGGAAAGTTTTGTTTGAAGGAATCAAATTTATGGACTTTAAGAGCAACTCTTTGTTCACTTTTATTCTGAATAAACAAGCAAATAAAATAAATAAGGCACCCTTTTCTGGATTTATAGCTCTACAATACAAACAAAAACATTACAATTGATATTTTAAGCATATTTTAGAAGGGTTAATCTATGTCTTACATCAAAAACATTTGCACTACCATCAAGAGGTCAGGTGATACTTCGGTCATGGCACGAGTGTATGATATCGCACTTTCAATCAATAATCAGTATACTTATCAGAACTGTATTTCCTATAATAATTTTCTTGATAGATGGTTGCTGCTCATATGGGAGCTATTAAACCGAGATTTCCAAGTGATGAAGTTGAAATCATCCCTTGGAAAATTTTGAGGACGCCAGCACGCGTGGGTTGACCCTGGTGGAATATATGTTTATGGTCACATATGACGACGGATTCGTTCAATTGTCGTAACCACAATCCCGTCTTATTTTCCCCGAATGTAACTTACCGAATAAGACATATTACCGGATTTGTTCTTAAATGAGCAACACGACGGGTGCCACTTTTAAACGAGGATCTGCTTACCCTTCCGCGTCACATGTTGCTCAGTCTCTAGTTTTTTGTGTTGTGGTTTGTATACTGTTGTCCTTCTTTTTTGCCATTGCGTTGTCAGTTTATTTTCGCCTTATGAGTTTGGATGTCTATTTGGTATCTTTCGCCTCTCTTTTACCAGTGATTTATAACATTATAGTTTCATAGTTTTTATTTTATTCAAAATCATGGACAGACACACAGAATATGTTTACTCAAACGAATACAGTATTGACTGAAGAAAAGGGGATTGAAATTAAAATTGCAGAAATCGCTATGTCAGCAGACATCAGTAAAGCGGTATACAGTGATTATATACTGTAGTTAAGTAACACTTGATAAGAGGTCGTAGTATTTCTACTCAAAATATGTTTTTTTTTTCTATTGGCAATATATACTTTAGAGGTCAACTCCGTATGATATGTATTTCGAAATGTATGCCTGCCACCTCAATCTAAGGATATTTATTGTAATGTTTCTCATGTTTAATGTGCACTTTGAGGTTAAATACACTTAGGGAACGACTTTTTCCGATTGCAGGATCAGGTAAAGGCAAAACTCGGAACAATTTGAAACATTCCGGAATTTTGGTTAAAAAGATTTATTTTCTACTGCCATACACAGATCAGTTTCTGATCGTCAAACTTAACGCTTTTTGCACCAGAAGACCAACTTTGGGGCATCATACCGTCCACATTTCCTCACCCCAACCATCTACAATATGTAGAAACATGACCACCTATCTTAGCTTTATTGTCATAAATAAGCATCAGCATCCTTTGGCAAAGAAAATAAAATAAACATTTTGTGAAAACAATTCAGCATTGTAAGAGCTAATGTCAGAAGTAAATAACTTTCAATTTGAAGTCGCCAATCAGTTTCTTTTAGTGTTAATGAAACTTAAACTAAGTTTGTTGTTTGATGCTTTAGCTCGTAAATTTTGAATTTCAGAAAGGTTAGCTAGTAAAAAAAAATGTAGTCGATGGATGCTACATCTTGTATACTTTAATTACATTAATATCGTTGAAAACAACGTTATATTGCCTGGTTTTCCAAGTACTCCATGGAAAATCTTTTTAAATTATCAACATCAATTTAATCAGCAATCAAATCTGGACTCAGAGTTATTGCAAAATTGTAAACGCGTTGATAAGTCTAATTCGTTAGGTCACATTCGCGGAAAAGGAGGACGGGATTTTGGTTACGACGACAAAACCAGCTGACAAAATCGGTGTGTTTTGTTTCCTAAAAAAGATGACCAAAGTAGTTACAAATATCTTGTCTTAGGGAGGGATAAAACGTACTTTGTAACAAAACTCAATTCTCTGAAACTGACATTGTTCAGATGCTTGATGTTTTTATTGAAAACATATTTGTAACGTTTGTAGGGCGTACTTTTCAACAAACAATTAGCATTCCTATGCGAATGGACTGTGCTTTTCGTCTTTCCGACATGTTCCTTTAATCATATGAGACATATATATAGGAGCTACAAGGGAATATTTAAAAAAATCTTCTGTATCAATTAACTTCTTGTTCCGCTACATAGTTGATATCCCCTCACTGAATGATTCCAAGTTTGGTGATAATGTTGAACGTATCTATCTCTTCGAACTTGAAACTGAGGACACAACAGATACAATAAAGGTTATCTCATATTTTGATTCACATCCAAACAATTACAATGAGGGTCGGTTGAGAACAAAACTTTACGACAAATGAAATTATTTCAGCTTCCAGAATGTGAATTTTCTACTTCTATGTAGCAACATCCCAACGTGCCTGCATATGGAGTATATATCTCCCAGATGGTACGATATTCCAGATATTGTATTTCCTATGATAATTATCCTGATAGTGTGTTGCAGCTTACAACGAAACTATTAAACGAAGCGTTCAAAGTGAAGAAATTAAAGACATCCCTTCGAAAATTTAACGCATATTGCCCAGAATTTGTATGGGAAAATTACCCTCGCATAACTGTTATGATAGATAATTCCGAAATATTCAACGACCTAACAACTTAAAAACAGGAAGTGAAAGTATAAGTCACTACCTGTCAAATAATACAACAAACGATTTAGTTAGAATATCACCACATGAACAAATCATGGTCATTTCAAAAGTTATTGGCGGAATAGCAAGTGACGTTTATAGTTATAAAGAGTGATTTCTTTTAACTATTTGTTGCCCGGGAACTAATCCATTGAAGATATAACCTACAAGACGTATTGCATGTGTAAAAATACACGTACAACGTGGCTGAAAGTGTTAAAAATTTTAATGCAACGATGTTGGTGTCGCCTTTATAGAATTTGGATGACATTCTCATTACTTGTGCCGCATATGTAAATTTTTGAGAAAATGTTTTATGAGTAATGTTAACGTAGATACAGATTATATATAATTACATTTTTTTGACATATTTCAAATTCATTTTGGTTTTGTAAACACAGAATTATTGATGCATGAGCTTTTTATGAAACGTGTGCAATTGTTTGTGATCTAATATGCACTGAAAACATATGAATCTTAATGTATCCTATCAACATAAATATATTAAATATGTCTGCAATGACATTTCATTTGTTATAATAATATGTTTAATCCTGCGACATTCTATATGTGTCTGTCCGGAGTTAAAATGATGTTCAAGACTGTTATTCAGGTAATTGATTTCTCTCAGCTGCTATATTTGATTTTTGTTTATTAATTAATGAAGAAATCTGGCTGTTTTTTTTTTCTTTTTGTATTATTTTACATCTTGTCAGGCTTGGTGTTTTGTTCACATTGTTGAAGACTTTACGATTTTTATACTTGTTTAAACTGTGTCTTTGGGGTTCTGGTGGATAGTACCATACCTCTCATTTTCATATTGTGAAACTTTTTTCTCATAACAGTTGTCTAATTGGCAATTACATCGCATCACAGGTTTTTTTTATTTATAACTGTTTATATCTGGATTCCTTTCAATAACCACATCGTTTACTACTTACATGTAAGCTCATTTTCAAAAATGGTATTCCCTTAATTACAAAAGAGTAAGACACAAATAAAGGACAACCGCAGCTGAGAATGTGGAAGACAAAAGGTAAGCTAACTAAGAAATCAAACAATGCACATAACTAAAAAAAAACATGTACTAAACATGACTTGTCATGTTATCATACACCCGCCTGTCGTTTAATTTTGAGAAGATGATATACAGCAACTGTTGTCTGCTATGTCTGCATACTTTGAATTTACTGAATTACATTTTCTATCGTAAATCCACCGGCAGTGTCGTAGATGTTTGTCAGGAATGAGTAATGAACAAACAAGTTTATCTCGATTAATTTTCTGCTTGTAATGCAGATAAGACATACATCATAACTATACAAGTATATAGTCCTTCGGTCGCAAACAGTAACTACCTGTAACTCTGTCTATGAGGCTAAATATGAGTATTAAAATAGATTGTGACTTGGTTTAAACATCATGATGCAGCACCTCAAAAAATAATTTACAAAACAAATGAAATTTGAGGCTTACCATTTTCTCTAGACAATTATCGAACAAGCACATATGACCAGCTTAACATCACTCTCCAAGTCCAAGCATATTGTTTGCACAAAAAGCAAAAGATGCGTAACCCTTCAACCTTCAGGGTCTCAATTTGTTTCATTTCTGTATACTTGTGAGTGTAGGATTTCATTTAACTTCGGCACACTACATGAAAATAAAGAGATGTGGTAGAATTGCTAATGAAACCATAACCAGTGAGCAAAATATCCCAGGGATGACAAACTGAAAAAAAAAAATCAAGAGAAAAACCGAACAGTGAGACTCATTAATATATTGAATGAAAAACAATTATTGCAAACTGTAACAAACCATAACCCCTATAAAAGAGGTTATTGGCTTCGGAATGTTGACAGGGTTAAATATGTTTTTGATCAGATGACCATGACTCGCCTCATTATTTCGGTACAAATGTAGAGCATACAACTGATAGAAAGATAAAAGACATAAGTACCGATCGACGAATATTTGAATTTACTAAAAATAAGTTCATAATCCAATTTGGCCTAATACCTAGACCATGTTTCCTACCTAGAATAAAAGTATTTTTAGATTTAAAATCAAATCTCTTCATAAACAAAGGTCTCGATGGCGTCAACTTAGGCAATATCTTTCATCATAAATTAGTTCAGTCGAAAATACCTCATTATTTTAAAGATCAGTCTGTACCAATAATTTCTTATACCTATACCAAACCAATTGCAACTAAAATTTTCAATTACAAACACGTTTTGCAGGATCTCAACATTGACGACTTCAAGTCTAAACCTCCTGATTGCACCTGTGCTAGTTCCCAATTCACATATAATCCGGCTGGCCACGTTATTACCGGAGACCTCAAAATTGTCAAAAACACTTCCCTGCGAAATTTGTTAACCAAAGGTCCGAAATATCGTGAGCCTAAATCCATCAATTGGAAATACAACTTCAAAATACTAATGGATTCAGTCGAGGATTATGCCAGGCAATGGGCTAAATGCGAGAAAGAAGACGTAGATACTCGAATGGATTAAGGCTGTGAGGTCGTTGATACAAATCCGAATTAAGAAACTAAATGGGCATATCAATACCCACGCTACATCAATTTTTAAAGACCCAAATGTTGCAAAACACTTGTCCTACCTTCATGACAAATATGTTGTTGTCCCCGCAGATAAAGCCCCAAACAACATCGTTTTTGTGTGTAAATATCATTACATAAACTGCTTGATAAATTAATTAGGTATTGACAATTCACTTGGAAACTCAACATATACCCTCACGACACTTACCAAAGAGGAAATCCTGGATAATCATAGGTCTGTTCTATGTTCCTTTGGAATTTCAACCAAAGATGAAGAACTGGATCTTCCATCACTGTATTGGATACCTAAACTACATAAGTGTCCTTACAAACAACGGTATATTGCTGGGTCTTCCAAGTGCTCCACGAAACCTCTTTCTAAATTATTAACATCTATTTTATCAGCAATCAAAGCCGGGCTCCAAAGTTATTGTGAAACTGCCTATTCTAGAGATGGCGTGAATCAGATGTGGATACTAAAAAATTCCAAAGATCTTTTAGAGTACATACAATCTAAGACTCTCTCATCTTGCAATAGTATTAAAACATTTGACTTTTCTACACTTTACACAAGTATTCCCCATTCCAAACTAAAAGACAAATTGAAAGAGTTGGTATTAGTTTGTTTCATTAAAAAGAATGGCGTACGTAGATACAAGTATCTTGTCTTGGGAGGATAAATCCTACTTTGTAAAGAATCACTCTGATTCAAGCAAAAATTCTCTGAAACTGACATTATCAAGATGCTTGATTTCTTGATTGACAACATATTTGTTACGTTTGGAGGACGTGTTTTCAACAGACTGTCGGAATTCCAATGGGAACCAATTGTGCCCTCTTCTTGCCGACTTGTTTCTTTATTATTATGAGGCTGACTTCATACAGGAACTTCTTAGGAAGAAAGATAAGAAGTTAGCAATATCCTTTAACTCTACGTTCCGCTATATAGATGATGTTCTCTCACTAAATAATACAAAATTTGGTGACTATGTTGAACGAATCTATCCCATCGAACAAGAGATAAAGGATACTACAGATACAGTTAAGTCTGCCTCATATCTTGACTTACATCTAGAAATTGACAATGAGGGTCGGTTGAAAACAAAACTTTACGACAAAGAGATGATTTCAGCTTCCCAATTGTGAACTTTCCATTTCTATGTAGCAACATTCCAGCAGCGCCTGCATACGGAGTATATATCTCCCAATTGATACGATATTCCCGGGCTTGTGTTTCCTATCATGATTTCCTTGATAGAGGATTGCTGCTCACAAGGAAGCTATTAAACCAAGAGTTCCAAATGGTGAAGTTGAAATCATCCCTTCGTAAATTTTACGGACGCCATCACGAGTTGGTTGACCGTTATGGAATAACCGTTTCACAGATGATATCGGATATGTTCCTTATGTCGTAACTACAATACCCTTCCCTTTTCACGAATGTGACTTACCGAATTAGACTATTTACCGGATTTGTAATAACATAAGCAACACGACGGGTGCCACATGTGGAGCAGGATCTGCTTACCATTCCGGAGCACCTGAGATCACCCCCAGTTTTTGGTGGGGTTCGTGTTGCTTAGTCTTTAGTTTTCTATGTTGTGTCATCTGTACTATTATTTGTCTGTTTGTCTTTATATTTTTGGCCATGGCATTGTCAGTTTTTTTCGATCTATGAGTTTGACTGTCCCTCTGGTATCTTTCGTCCCTCTTTCATAATCTGTGGTAATCTTCGTGATGTACTGAAAAGAAAGTGTCTGGAGAAATGAGTGACAAACACAATTAACATGACATTAGTATTTTTTATCACTCGTGGTTATAATTAAAATTCACAATTTATGGTTGTTTTAAATTTAGATGATAGTTATCTCATGCATGATGGACTGTCAAATATTAGCATAACATTATAAAAATAGTCTTCTATAGCATTAGAAATAACATTTACCACATCATGCAATTCATTTTCGCTGGCATAATCTAAAGCTTGTTTTCCAAACATATCTGTAGTATTCAGAATTGATCCCTCTTCATCAAGCAGAAATTTTACAAAACGTAATCTGTATTCTTTGTTTATTCTGGTATTATTAAGTCTGCATATAGCTATCAACGAAGTTCTTCCAACATTATCTGTACAGTTTACATCAACTTTTTTTTCAATAATAATTGTGGCTAGTCTTAATTCTCCTTCAGAATTTGCGATAAATACTTGCTGAACATCTTCATTCAAAGCATATTTAGAAGTTAAAGCTTTATTTCTCAAGCTTTTCATCATGACTTCAAAGCAGTTTGTAGCAGACATGTTTATTGATTGGAAGGTTTGTATCTGTTAGATAGTAACATCACTTAGAGATTTAAATAATAAAGTTTTACTATGTCATGTGGTAGGTAAACAAATTTCTACTGGACAAAAAATTGGCATTAAATAATTATATCACGCCTTTAATTATCAAGTACATGTAAGAAAACCTTTTGATATTTTGCTTGCGTCATAAAGACACTTATTATTAGCCACACTGCATGTTGCATTATTTGCCCACAACAATTGTATTTACGTTTTGTTTCCATTCTCCCACTTAACGTTGGTTGTAAAGTTCGGACAATGTTATAAATACTACAACCACACAACGCTGACCGATTATCAAAGCTCATTGTGTAACTGCAAAATATCAGGCTGATAACTTAGTACCCAACCCCTGCGTTTCGTCTACGCAAGACGCTTGAATCAAAAACACAAGGCTACATAACATACAAAGTTGAAGGGCATCAAAAATGGGAAATTCCGAAAAACTGTATCAAATACGGCTTATGATAAGTCTTTTTATATGAAATATGTTCATATCTATAAACTCTGATATTTTTATTTCTGAAATTAAATGGTCTGCTTTTGAAAATATCTGTGAATATTTTTATCCAGAAATTGTATGGCTATTTTATTGTTATATTTTGTCAAGCCTTTAGCCATATCAACGTGATATTGTGACTCATGATTTGTATTTGGAATAGCGTGTATACTATCTGGTTTTATTTTTGATACATGTAAAATATATCTAAACTTGTATAAATAAAAATTATTTTCACCTAATCACTTTTTAAATTTATCTGTCATTTATTCTTATTTATGCTGCTATTACAAATAGTAACACAAAGACTGCTCGAACGTAGTTATTAAGAAGAACTACTAAAATCGACACAACATACGGTTTACTGTCACCATCACTCATATGTTGACCGGTACGATGTGTCGGTGTGTCAACTCCCAAGCGATATGTTCTTACGGCCTTCGATCTTTAGATACCAGTATAATAACTTGATATGTAATTTGTTTGATTGTGTTTTATTCCCAATGTAACATTTTGAATGAACATCGATTATTATGGCGGGAGATGCCTGTATAGCAGGGAACGCTTAATATGTCGACACACCCAGTCTCTCTCATTTCAGAGTTCATGCGATTCCCCGTTTGTGATTGTTGCCTTGATGCGTCTCTTCCTAATTGATTTACTAAATTTGAACATCGGTATACAACTGTCGCCTTAATTTATATGTAATTGTGTATAACTAATCTTCAACTCTCTCTAGTTTGCCATAACTAAATATTGCTTGTCTATTTTTCCATTTTTCAATATAGGATACATTTTTATATTGTCTTTTAAAATGGTAGAAATAACTTTTATCTTTGGCTTTGTCTGATATAATATTGAGAAACTGTTAATGATTTATAGACGGTTACTCTCTCTATCATGGTTACGTATAGTTAATTGTTCTCACTCTTTTTTTACATATAATTCTATGAAAATATGAAAAAATACACTCGTCCAATTAAATTTGAAAAGATAAAACTTTATGGTGTTTTTGGAGGGGTTCGTGTAGCTCAGTCTTTAGTTTTCTATATTGTGTTTTGTGTACTGTTGTTTGTCTGTTTGTCTGTTTGTCTTGTAGTCTTTTTCTTTTTTAGCCATGGCGTTGTTAGTTTATTCTAGACATGAGTTTGAATGTCCCTTTGGTATCTTTCGCCTCTCTTTTATGTGGCCCAAGTCATTACTCTCAGTGCAATCTATGTTCCATTTTAATCCCGAAAATGATTCACATGTTTTAATTATATTTATACCTCTTGGAATACTTTGCTTTGATCTGAGAAAAAAGAAAAGTATCGTTTGCAAGTACTATATTTAATGTTGACGAATCTCTTCCTACTATATTTGGCTAATGTCAGCTACTTGATTTTAATCTTAAATGACGTCATTTTGTTCGGTTTACTCAGCTGTCAGGCATTGTTTTATGTTGTTGATGAGTCTTTTTTATCAATTATATTTACGAGTTATAAAACTTACAGCAGAATATGGCTGTTCTTTTTCACTTGTTCCGTTCATTGATAGCGTTTGATTTTGTCAGTTGTGATGGACTACCCTTTTTGGAATTTGCCTTCGAGTTCAGTATTTTTGTTATACCTTTTTACATTAGAAAATATATATATTTTTTTTTTAACGAGACATAAAGTCACATTTAGGAATATGGATTGTTTTCATCCTGTCATGTTTTATGGACTTCCCCCTTTTTAAATTTATCTTGGAGTATGATATTTTTGTCAATACTTTTTTTTAAGTTTCAATCAATTTCATAGCATATGCTTTCATCAGACTCATATGCATGTATATATAAAAATAAGAAGATGTGGTATGATTGCCAATGAGACAACTCTCCACAAGAGACCAAATGACACAGAAATTAACAACTATAGGTCACCGTACGGCCTTTAACAATAAGTAAAACCCATACCGCATAGTCAGCTATAAAAGGCCCCGAGATGACAAATGTAAAACAATTCAAACGAGAAAACTGACTAATCTCTATATTATCTATTGTGAATATCATTTGAGGATCATTTTATATTTTGAAAGTAAATATTGCCAAGTGAGAAGTATAACATATGGCTATCATTTTGCATTCTAAGGACTAGTTTGCTTTCTAAGTTAAACCATATTATGCTATAGTTTTTATCCTGCATGTATTTATAATGTTTAACTTCAATCTGATCACACAGTTACTACTATTACTTAGAATAAATTTTGACAAAAATACGTAAAAGAAAAATCGAGGGGAGATAAGTTATGCATGTGTTCGTACTGTGAAGTTTTCGGATGTGTAGATCACACTCCTTACGATAGAAAATAGAACATATTAAAAATAGAACGCAGAAACTGGTGTGTTAAACCTGGGTTTGCAGCTAGCTAAACAGTCCACTTGTATGGCAATTGCTTACAGTTTATTGACATAAAAGCAGACAAACAAATAGGCAAAAGGTGAACAAGTTTCAAGCTAACGCTAGCCAAAAGGTGAGAGACACATCAATGCCTTTATGTTAGAACAACATTGGGCAGACCTCACAAAAGCTAATATTTATATGTCCTACATTGTATGTTTATGAGTAATATTCCATTAGAATAGTTTTTTTTCTTACAAAACATGTTCTAGTACCAGGATGACCCTTGTGTAGACATGATTCAAAATTTCAGATGTCAAATTGAAAACTGATTGGAACAAGTACAAAAACTAAGAAGCAACTGTAGTTCAACCATTTTTAAATCTCGTACATTCATATTAAATACTAGTATACAAACCAAGTAAAACAAAAGTCTCCTAATATCCTGAATTTCTCACCTGTCAAAAATTCAAGAAAGGTACAAACTAAAAAGAATGTTGAAAAATCGTCTTTTAACTACAATTACTACTATAAGGGTCAGTCAATGGTTTCTGTCATTTTTGCATTCTTATAGATCTTGTATACCGATCATGTTTGCAGTTAAGAATATATACCTACATGTATTAATTGTATTAATAATACTCGAAAATTAGTAAAACAAATCGTCTTTTGAGGAGAATAAATCCTATAAGAAGTCATCTGATAGTTCTGTTATATTGACAAAAGAAGCAGACAAACAAATCAGCAAACCAGTGAAAAAATATGACGCAAATACTAGTCTAAAGGTGAGATACAAATCAATGCCCTTATATTAGAATAACCTTGGGCAGACCTCACAAGAACTAATATTTATATATTTTTTTTCTATTAAAAAATATTGTTCTAGAAAACAGGATAATCCTTTTGTAGACACGCTTTAAAATGTCAGTTTTTAAATTGAAATGCTGCTTGGAACAGATAAGAATAATAAAAAGCACTTGTAGTTTAGCCGACGTTTAAACCTCGAACACATATATTAAATACTAGTATACAAACCAAGCAAAACAAAAGGCTCCTAAGAGCTTGAATCGCTCACTTGTCAAAAACTGAAATAGTAGTCAAAAACTCAAAAGTTAGTTAACAAATCGTCTTTAAAGTACCATTACTACTATAAGAGGTCAACCAATGATGAATGTCATGTTTGCATTCTTATAGATCTTCAAAACCGATAATTTTTGGTGTTAACAGTTAAGACCTATCTATGATATTGTTTAGTATAATAGGCAAATACTTGAAAATTTGTAAAAAAAAGAGACTCTTTTGAGGGCAAATTACCTATAAGATGTCATCTGATAGCTACGGTTATTTAGCATTATCGTAGATCATGTATAGCTGATATTGTTTTCTGTTCACAATATAATTTTCAAGATAATAGGCAAAAAACTAGTAAATTAGTCAAAACTCGTATTTAAGGGCCATATTTCTTATAAAGAGTAATTCATTGTTTTCAAACATGCAGAAACATAGGTCTTGTATTGCTGATCATTTTTGCTGTTTACCGTTTCTATTGTAGTTTTCAAGATAAAAGACAAAAACTCGGAAGACTAGTAAAAATCATCATTTAAGGACAATAACTCATGAAAGGAGCTGATCATATTTTCTTCCTAACTATCACTGTTTTCAAGATAAAAGACAAACACAGAAGTAAAAAAAACATCATTAAAGGGCAATTACCCCGATAATGAGTCATGTGGTGATTTTTGCTCAAACAGGAAGTAGGTAGATATTGACCTTCGTAGCATTTTCGCTCAGTCAGTTTTTTCTCTATCCATTATAGTTTTCGAGTTTCAAGGAAGATCTGTTAAAAAAAAAAAAAAAAACGATGGACTAGAAAATTCATCAAAAATCGTCGTTTAATGCTTCTCAACGGGTCATTCAATTTTTTTCAGTGAATAAGAAATTTTGTAGACCTTGTATTTCTATTTTTTTGCTGTTTACAGTATCTACCTATCTATTATAGTGTTTGGCATTATAGATCTTACTAGAATAAGTCAAAAATCGTCATTTACGCGCAATGGTTTAAGTTAAATAGCTATTTTTGTAGATCTTAGTTGCTGATCGTTAATATCTGTACCAGTTTCTATCTATCTAACATGGTGGTTTTTGAGTTAAGAGGCAATGCATGAAAAACTCGTCATTTAAGGGCAATCTGATAATTTTGGTGTAAACTGTAAGTAGGTAGATCTTCGTGTTCTTAGCATATATATAATCCGTCCGAATTTCTCGAGCTATCATGTTTTTAGAGATATAAGACAATTAATGCATTTTACCCATATTTTCTATTTTAGCCATGGTGGCGATATTCATTGACTGACTTGGAAAAATAAGCTTGATATTACATACCCCTATCATCATTCCACCAAGAATTGGCTAAAATCGGTTCAGTAGTTTCAGAGGAAAAGATCGTTGAAAAAGCTGACGACTTCCTTTTTTACATTTTACTTTTCAGTTCGGAATTTTTATCATACTTTCTTTCTTTCTATTTTCTTGCCCTTTTTTTGTCATATTACTCATTACTCATGATACTCATTGTACATATTTATACACCCCTTACTTTCAAATTTAGGTTTGAGCGTTCCCTGGTGAAGGTAAATCCAAAAAGTGCTTAGGACGTATCAAGTTTGTACATACACCTTTTATTTCCTTTTTGGTTCCATCAGTCAAAATTTTTTCAAATAAACAAAAATAAAAGGAAGATACGAAGTGGGCATTTCTAAATAGTAAGTCCAATAAAAACAGAAAATGTCATGACCAAAAACAAAAACGACGAAAGGACACACAACAATAATAAACCATGACATAAAAGACTAAAAACCGAGAACCTTTCAAAAGTCTTACTTGCTTACAAATGGTTTCTCTTTTATCTTATCTATACAATTATCAATTCGAGGGATTGGATACGAATCTAATTAAAAAGTGTTAATTTTTTGCTAAATCTGTAATTACTAGATATAGGAAGATGTGGTGTGAGTGCCAATGAGACAACTCTCCATCCAAATAACAATTTATAAAAGTAAACCATTATAGGTCAATGTACGGCCTTCAACACGGAGCCTTGGCTCACACCGAACAACAAGCTATAAAGGGCCCCAAAAGTACTAGTGTAAAACCATTCAAACGGTAAAACCAACGGTCTAGTCTATATAAAAAACGAGAAACGAGAAACACGTATAAATTACATAAACAAACGACAACTATTGTACATCAGATTCCTGACTTAGGACAGGTGCAAACATTTGCAGCGGGATTAAACGTTTTAATGGTACCAAACCTTCTCCTTTTTCTGAAACAATAGTATAACATCACAACATAGAAAACACACGATAAAACATCAATTGGAAGGCTTAACTCAATCAAAACGTAAATTAACACACTATGAACGAATAAATTCGATCTGTGATACCTGAAAGTAAATACATAGTTAATAAAATATTAGGGACAAACATTCAAGGCCAAAAAGCAAACAAACAAGTCCAAATAAAGCCATGGCAAGACACCATCGCGAAATATTTAACCCTTAGAAAATAATAACTTTTGAAAAAACCGGTTTTCATAATATATACAGGTAAATGAAAAATAACTTTGTCGTTTTAGGTATACTTTTTCTGTCTATATAAAATCTTCCAATAATTAGGAATACCAAGAAAGGTCTGTCATATAAATACCTAATTTAACACTAGATACATAAGGGGTAAATATCAACAATAAAACTTCCTGTACAGATTAAAGGAGAATAATCTTGATGTTCATACAAATGTAGTATGAAGAAGTGAAAATTAGTAGATATTCCAAATAATTAAAGCTGGTATACAGACAAGATCCATATTAATATAAAATAACAAAAAGTATTAAAAATAGTATCAACAGGTCGAATTAAAAGAAAGTACGATTTGAGAGTACTCGCAGTTACTGACAGCTAGTTAAAAGCCAAAAACAATTAATGATAAAAAATCATGCATCAGAGACTAAAATCAACTAAAACACATCCCAGGGATTTAGTATTTAATCTGTATGACTTGTCATGTTTTAAACTAAATGAAGACAAGGTGTGCTATATTAACTATCAAAAGGCTCGATCAGATAGTTTTCGAGAATTTATTTTATTTCATATTGAAAATATTGTGTTTGATTAGATCCCATACATTTATATCATGATATACAATAATTTGAGTGCGTGTACCGAGAAATAAATACATAAACTCATTAATGATTTTTTTTTGTAAATCTTGCCTTTGTGAATACGGCGAATGTTACAGTTTACTGTTTAAATCAGACAAAACATCAGATGTGATACATAAGTTACCAAAATTTTCATCTAACCAATGATTTAATAGGCTCCTTAGTGTGACAAAAATGAGATCAAATTGATTGAAAACTAAAGATGCCTGTATAGACTCCAAAACAACAACCCTTAGTTTACAAATACCTTAATCCCTATCCTTTTAAATTCAAATTAAAATGCCTTAAAAATATTGGTCATTGTTTATTGACACCTTTCTAAATCACTTAGAGATTCAAGATAAAATACACTCTGCGAATGTTGCTTAATATCCAACTGATGCTTAACTTGTTGAACAATATCTGATAAAACCCTGAACGTTGAAAACCCTTGGTAGATCTAATCAATTGAAAAGTTGACCAATGTTTTACAATCTTCGTTTGAGTATCATATTTATGTCACTAACATTTTTCTAAATTTTGGTTAATTGAATATTAGAGTTGAAAGTGCAGTATCATCAATATTTAACTGCGATATAGGATAGTTATGTATGAAGGAATCAAATTTATGGCCTTGAAGAGCAATTCGTTGTTCACTTGTATTTCGAATAAACAAGCACATAAAATAAATAAAGCAGCCGTTTTCTGGATATATAGCACTACAATACAAGCAAACAAAAAGATTAGAAATGATATTCTATATCTAAATTTTTGTTTTATTTTTTAACTTTAACCGATTCTCTCAGTGCTTTATTTGCTGTGAAGTGCTCATAGATTGAGTTAAAATCATTAGAATAATTAAGAGTTTTGACGAGTTAATTTATGTTTTATATCAAAAACATTTGCGCTACAATTAAAAGGCCATGTGATACTTCGGTCATGACACGCGTGTATGATGTCGCATTTTGAATCAATAATATATATACTTATCAGTTAATGTAAACATTTTTATTACATGTATTTTATGTTATTAAAATCAAAAACATACAGAATACTTTTACTCAAACGCATACAGTATTGACTGCAAAAAGTTAAGTTCAATTACCGTACTATTTCGGCTTTTGTCAAAAAAGGTTTTACACTAATAGCTATATATGCTTTTAGAGGTAAACTGATATGTATTTCCAATAGTATCAAAACATTTGTCTTTTCTATCATTTACACAAGTATTTCCCATTCCAAACTAACAGAACCTGAAAACATCGGTCTACTTTGTTTCATTAAAAAGATGGCAAACGTAGATACAAATATCTTGTCTAAGAGAGGGATAAATCGTACTTTGTCTAAACAATCTTTTTGAATCAAATAATCAGTTCTCTGAAACTGACATTATTTAGATACCTGATTTCTTGATTGACAATATAATTGTAACGTTTGGAGGGCGTACTTTGCAACAAACAATCAACATTACTATGGAAACTTACTGTGATTATCGTCTATCCGACTTGTACCTTCTTCATATGAGGCAGACGTCATACAAGCGCTACAACGGAAGAATGAAAAGGAGCAGCTATATCCATTACCTTCAGTTTCCGCTATATATATGATGGCATCTCACTGAATTATTCAAAGTCTGGTATTTATGACGAACGCATCAATCTTGTGGCAACATGCTGGTATTGTTTTAATTCGTTTCTTGTGTGTACGCTTGTGATTTTGATATTTGGTTTTACTTCGGCACACTACATGAAAATAAAGAGATAAGGTATCATTGCCAATGAAACCATACCCATTGAGTTAAATATCCCAGGAATAACAAACTGAAAAAAAAATCTTTAGAAAACTCAAACAGTCAGACTTATACTATTTCATTAACAACTAAAAATTATAGTATTCAGAATTATTTCCTCTTCATTAAGCAGAAATTTGACAGAACGTAATATGTCTTCTTCCTTTTTTCGGATATTATAGAGTCTGCATATAGTTATCAATGGAGTTCTTCCAACATTATCTGTAGAATTTCCATTGCCTTTTCTTTGAATAAGAAGTTTGGTCAGTCTTAATTTTCCTTCAGAAATTGCGATAAATACTTATTGCACATCTTATTTCAAAGCATATTTAGGTGTTAAAGCTTTCTTTCTCCATCTTTTCATCATAGTTGCAAAGCAGTTGTTAACAGACATGTTTACTATTGAGTGGTAAGTTTGTGACTGTTTGATAGAACCTGATTGAGTGATTCAAATTATAAAGTTATACGATGTCAGGGGGTTAGTACAAATTCCATTAAACGAAAAATTGGCATTAAATGTATATATCACGCCTTTTATTATCAAGTAAGAAAACCTTTCAATATTTTGCATGCAATATTTGTCCACAACAACTGCATGTACGTTCTGTTTTCATACTACCACTTAAATTGTGTTCAGAAAATGTTATAAGTACTAGTAACACAACTTTGAATGATTATCAAAACTCATTATGTAATTGCAAAATATTTATAAATTTTGCTTCAAAAAGTTTTAATTTCGTGAAATGGAAAGTGTTTTTTTTTTTTAACATTGGTTAAATAAATTTCCCTAAAAAAAGAAAATTGTTTATCTGTAATTAACTTTCATCACAAATACAAGACTTATCATTTGGTAAGCCAGAGCCACGTTTCATCTAAATGAGATTCATCAGTGGTGTTCGAATCAAAACAAGTTGGTGGCAAAATCAAATACTAAGTTAAACAGCATTAAAATAGAAAATATCGAAAGCCTATGCCAATACCGCTTTAAAACAATATGAAATATGTCAATATCTATAAACTCGGATGTTTCTTATTTCTGATATTTAATAGTTAGCTCTTGAAAATATTTATGAATGTTTTAGTGTGAAGTTTTATGAATATCTTATTTTAAATGTTGTCAAGCCTTTTACTATATTAACGTGATATTCAGACAACTGCCTTGTATTTGGAACAGCATTTATACCATTTTGATTTTTTTTTGGTTTATTTATAGATTTCGGAGTTAAGTGTGGAGTCCATTTCGCTGAACTAGTATACATTATTGATAAAAGGCGAGCTGAACCGTGCCTCCTGTGCGGGAGTTCCTCGCTGCGTTAAAGCCCAACTTGTGGCCTTGGGCTGTTTGTTGTTCTTTGGTCAGGTTGTTGTCTCTTTAAGACATTCTCCGTTTCCATTCTCAATTCTGTACTATCTTGGTTTATTTTTGTGAAATATAAAAGTTTTTTAAAGTTGTTGGTACACCTTTTCGCTTTTTAAAGTTATCTGCCGCCATTAATTTTTATTGATGTAGCTATTATAAATATCAGTGTCTCTTTGCTCCTACAGAAAAACTTATGAGTTATGCCGAAGAACAACTAAAATCGACACTGCATAAGTTTTACGGTCAACATCACAAATTAGTGGACCGATACGCTATGTCGGTGTTATAACTCACTAGCGACATGTTCTCATGGTCTTTGGTCTTTATATACCAGTATAATCGTTTATTTGTTACATTACCGATTGTGTTCTATTCCCGATTTAACATTTTGAATGAATCTAGATTATCATGTCGTAATGCATGTATAGCAGGAGACACTTACCCTGTCAATACCCTTAAATTTGTCATAACTGAATATTGATTGATTTTCTTTTTCATTTTTCATTATAATATAGATTCTGATGTTGTCTCGTAAAATGGTGAAAATTACTTTAATTTCAAAAAATATTTCATTATTTATAGACGATTACTCTCTCTATCGTGGTAGGTTAATAGTTAACTTTTCACACTTTTTTATTTGGATCAAAATATAAATAAATATTTTGTTTTTAAACTCGTACAATAAAATCTACAAAAAAAAAATCACTGTATGCTGTCCAAGTCATTACTCTCAGTGTAATCTATGTTCTATACTAATCCTTATAGGAATGAATATCCAGATGTTTTCATTACAACAATATGTCTTTGATTTAATTTGAGAAAAAAGTATTGTTCGCAAGTTATTTTATATAATGTTGAAGAGCTTGTTCTCTCTACATACGGGGGCCTCGGTGGCCGAGTGGTCTAAGTAGTTACTACTGTAATCACTAGCCAGTCAACACTGAGGTTGTGAGTTTGAACCCCGCTCGTGCGGGTGCACTCGACTCCAATCTTAATTGACTAGGATTGTCAGTTTTCCTATCGAAGGTCGGTGGTTTTCTCCGGGCACTCCTGCTTCCTCCACCAATAAAAACTGGCCGCCACGAAATAGCCTAAATGCGGTGCTTAAAAGTGGCGTTAAAACACCAAAAATCAAAAAATCAAATCTTATATACTTTGCTGTAGTCAGTTACTTGATTTCAATTGATTGATGACGGTCTAGTCTTCGGTCAATTCAGCTTTCATGCATAGTTTTACGTTGTTGATGAGTCATTTTCCTTTTTAATCAATTATATTTACGAGCTGTAAAAATGATTTATACATTTTATACATTTATGAATTTCGAAATTATTAAGAAACTAAGGTTTCAACTCCTTCAGGCAAAATTGACCTTAAATGAATTTTGATATTATTTTTATGTCCTTTAAGGTCATAAAGGTCATCAACTGTTTCGGTTCTTATACACAATTGGCTTTCAAATATTCTGTTTGAGCGTTCCTGGTGAAGGTAAATTTCAGAAGAGCGATTCAGACGCATGAAATTTATAAAGCGTTGTTTCGTTTTTTTATATTTATTTTAATCACCATCCAAAGTTAAATTTTCAATTAATCCGATTGTGAATATCATTGAATAATAATTTTATATTTTGAAAATATATTTTGCCAAGTGATCAGTATAAAAGATGACTATTATTTTGCTTCCTAAAGTTAGCATTATTATGCTTCAGTTTTATTCTGCATATATTTATATTCTTATCTCTAATTTAATCACACTGTTACTACAACAACTTTTTTGCCAGAAAATGTAAAAGAAAAATCGAGGGAAGATAGATAAAACATACTTTCATACTCAAAGCCTGAACCCTCACGTATTTCTCCCGAAATCTACCGTAAACATGCTTTTTAAAATTTGTTTAAGAATGTGACGTTTTCTGATCTGTAGATAACACTCCTTGCAATGAGAAATGGAACAAATAAGAAATAGAAACAATCAAACGGAGTGACAATCGTACATTACAATGACACTTTAAAGTCAAAACAAGACAAACAAATCAGAAAACTTTGGAAAATCGTTAATAGACACTAGCTTAAAGGTGATTGATAAACCAATACCTTAATGTTAGAACAACCTTAAACAGACCTTACAAGTAATGCTCTGGTTACATAGACGAACGTTTTGTAGGCACGCCTCAAATATAATTTATGTCAGTTGTTAAGTTGAGCAGTTGATTAAGGCAGGAAAGAATAATAAGAAGCAACTGTAGTTTACCGATGGTCAAATATCATAAATCCATTGTATATACTAGTAAATACATAACGTAAAAACAAATGTCTGGTCGGATGCGTCAATAGGGTAACGTTTCCTGTTATGCATATATGAAACGCCATGCAAAATCAAACCAAGTCAAACTTACTATAGGGAATATGAGACAGACTCTAAAAAACAAGTTAAACGACTTTTCTGGTTTCTTAAGATAAAAGATCGCGAAACATGAGGTAGGACACAGATATCTTTTATCGGTGTAGTGTTGGTCTTCCTCATAACCATGTTAGATTGTTTTTTGTGTTATAAGCACATCCTGTTATTGAAGTCCGTATAATGTTAATATGCACGCGCGTAATTCAGACTTTTACGCGAAATACTATAATGTCACTTTGATGTTCTAACAAATTCAAAATTGTAAATTAGTAATTAACCCAAACTGCAATTGACACACATCATGTTTGCAATATCATATATAAACCAAGTCCTTATCCAAAGCAAAGTAACCTCTATCAAGACATTTTAATAGGAATGTGAAAAAAATATCTTTTTGAGTAAGGCTGTGGCTCATGAATGTCTCAAAATGGATTATAAAATCTCAGATTGAGGTCATCATGGTCATTCAAGTAATTTTTTTTATTTTCGAATTAAGGGCCTGATGAAACTCTTTCCTTTGTAATAGCTACGACGAACTACCTTTAACTCTGTCTTTGAGGTCGTAAATGAGTATTTAAATAGATTGACAATTGGTTTAAACATCATGAGTCAGCACCTCAACAAATGAATATACAAAAAAAAAAAAAAATTCTGAAATTTAATTCTCACCATTTCCTCTAGACAATTATTGAACAAGTCCACATGACCAGCTTTACATCACTCCCTGAGTTCAAACATATTGTTTGCGCAAAAAACAATAGATGCATAACTTGTAAACGTTCATGGTCTCAATTCATTCCGTGTGTGTTTGCTTGTGAGTGAGATATTTGATATAACTTCGGCACACTACATGAAAATAAAGAGAAGTGATATCATTGCCAATAAAACCATACCCAATGTGCAAAATAGCCTACAGATGAAAAACTGAAAAAAGTCAGCAGAAAAACTGAGCAGTCAGACTAATACTCATATATTCATCGAAAAAAAAAATTGGGCAAACTGTAACACACTATAATCGCTTGACAAAAGACATAAGTACCGATCGACGAATAATCAAATTCACTAAAAATTAGTGCATCGCCCAATTAAACTAATATTCATGTTTCCAAGCTTGAATAAAGATTATAAAACCTTCAAAGTATGTTAAGATTTAAAATCAAATCTCTTCATTGTCTGTGGTAATCGTCTTGATGTACTGAAACGAAAGTGTCTGGAGAAATGATTGACAAACACAATTAACATGACATTAGTTTTTTTTAGCACTCGTGGTTAATATTTACAATTACACAATTTATGGTTGTTTTAGATGATAATTATTTTATACATGTAGGACTGTCAAAATGCTAACATAAAGTTATCAAAAAAGTCTTCTGTGGCATGAGAAATAACCTTTACCACTTGATGCAATTCATTTTCGTTGGCATAATCTAAAGCTTGTTTTCCAAACATATCAGTAGTATTCAAAATTGTTTCCTCTTCATTAAGCAGAAATTTTACAAAACGTAATCTGTCTTCTTCGTTTATTCTGGTATTATTAAGTCTGCATATAGCTATCAACGGAGTTCTTCCAACATTATCTGTACAGTTTACATTCACTTTTCTTTCAATAAGAATTTTTGCCAATTTTAATTTTCCTTCAGAAATTGCGATAAATACTTGCTGCACATCTTCATTCAAAGCATATTTAGAAGTTAAAGCTTTATTTCTCAATCTTTTCATCATGGCTTCAAGGCAGTTTGTAGCAGACATGTTGACTATTGAGTGGAAGGTTTGTATCTGTTAGATAGAACTTGAGTTAGTGATTTAAATAACATAGTTACACCATGTCATGTGGTTAGTAAAGATATTTCATTGGACGAAAAATTGGCATTAAATGTATATATCACGCCTTTAATTATCAAGTAAGAAAACCTTTCAATAGATGCTTGCGTCATATAAACACTATAATAGCAAAACTGAAAGTTGCAATAATGGTCAACAACATGTGCATTTTTTACGTTCTATTTTCACACTGCCACTTAACTTTTGTTGTAAAGTTCAGAAAATGTTATATATGCTAGGAACTTGGAATGAATATCAAAGCTCATTATTTGAATGCAAAATATTTGTAAATTCGTGAAATGCAATTTGTTTTTTTAACATTGGCTAAAAAAAAATCATTGAAAAATAAAATGTTCACCTATAATAAACAATCCTCACAGAAACCAGGCTTATCATTAGGTACGCCAGACCCACGTTTCGTCTACATTAAACTCATCAGTGGCGCTCGAATCAATTAAAAGAATTTGGGGGGCAAAATCAAATACTAAGTTGAAGAGCATTAACAATAGAAAATTCCGAAATGTTGCACGAAATACGGCTTTATATCAATATGAAATGTACAAATATCGATAAACTCGGATATTTTTAGTTTTGATATTAGATGGGCAGCTCTCGATAGTATTGGTGAATGTTTTAGTCTGAAGTTTTATAAATATTTTATTTAAAATTTTGTCAAGACTTTAACCATATTAATGTGATATTCTAACAACTGCTTGGTATTTGGAATATCATTTATACTATCTTGGTTTATTTTTGATATGTAAAATATCTTGAAACTTATCACTTTTTCAAGTTATCGGCCGCCATTTTTTTTATTAATGTAGCTATTATAAATATCATGTCTGTGTGCTCCTTACACATAAACTGCTACAACAGGGTTATGATGAAGAACAACTAAAATCGACATATATATAAGTTTAACGGTCACAATCAAAAATTGATTGACCGATACGCTATGTCGGTGTTATAACTCACTAGCGACATGTTCTAACGTCAATTGATCTTTTGATACCAGTATGATGGTTTGATCTGTTACTTTACCGATTGTGTTTTATTACCGATGTGACATTCAGAAAGAATGTGGATTATCATGTCGTAATTCATGCATATCAATACCCTCAAATTTGTCGTAACTAAATATTGAACGATTTACTTTTTCATTTTTCATTATCATATAAATTCTTATGTTGTGTCCTAAAATGTTGAAAATAACTTTTATTTAAGGTTTTGGCTGATGTAAAATTTAAAAAAATATTTCTTGGTTTATGGGCAATTATTCTCTCTCTCTCTATCATGATAGGTTAAGTGGTTAACTTTTCATACTTTTTTTATCAAATATGAATAAATATTTTTTTGGTTTACTCGTACAATTAAATCTAAAAAAAATTACACTGTATGCTGCCCAAGTCATTACAGTCAGTGTAATATATGTTCTATTTAAATCCTGATAATGATCCAAAATTTGTCACTACATCAATATGTCTTTGCTTTAATTTGAGAAAAGGAAAGTATTGTTAGCAAGTTATTTGATTTAATGTTGAAGAGTTTGTTCTCTCTATACTTGGCTGTTGTCAGCTACTCGATTAAAAATTTTGATGACGTTCTATTCTTCGGTCAAGTACAGTTTTAGGTTTTTGATGAGTTATTTTCCTTTTAAATCAATTATATTTACGATTCGAAAATATATTCATATCTATATTTCGAATTCTTCTGTTTTAGCACCATTTTACTGCAGAAATAATTGATAAAACAAACTCTTCATAATGATTTATAAATTTTATACATTTATGAATTTCGATATTATTAAGAAACTAAGGTTTCAACTCCATCAATCAAAGTTGACCTTAAAGGGATTTGAATATTTATTTGATGTCCGTTTTGGTCATAAAAGTCTTCAACTGTTTCGGTTCTTGTACACACTTTCAAATTGTCGGCTTTGAGCGTTCCTAAGTTAGGTAAATTTCAGAAAAGCCGTACGGACGCATGAAATTTATTTAGTGTTGCTTTCGTTTTTTATATATATTTTCATTACCTTCCAAAATATTATTTTCAGTTACTTCGATTGTGAATATAATTTAATAATAATTTTAAAGTTTGGAAGTAAATTTTGCCAAGTGATCAGTACAAAAGATGACTAAGAGTGATCATATTACGCTATAGTTTTATACTACATATAGTGATAATCCTATCTTTAATTTGATCACACTGTTACTACAACTACTTAGAATAAATTTTGCCAGAAATGTAAAAGAAAAATCGAGGGGAGATTAATAATAAATATTTTCATACTCAAAACCTACACACATTTCTACCGAAAGCTGCCGTAAAAATGGTTGTTTTATTTTTTAGAATGTCAAGTTGTCTGATGTGTATATAACACTACTTGCAACAAGAAAAGGAACAAATAAAAAATAAGAAACAATGAAACGGAAAGACAAGCGTACATTACAAGGACATGGTGGATTGTTGGTCAGGGGGTATCATCATCTCAGTAGTCAGCGCTTTGGTGCTGGTATGATCTATAGAATACTTTCGAATTGTCCCCTTGATGAATTAAGAAATTATTTAAAAACTAAGGTTCATACTTGTGCAGGCAAAGTTGTCTGATGTGTATATAACACTACTTGCAACAAGAAAAGGAAAAAAAAAAATAAGAAACAATCAAACGGAAAGACAAGCGTACATTACAAGGACATGGTGGATTGTTGGTCAAGGGGTATCATCATCTCAGTAGTCAGCGCTTTGGTGATGGTATGATCTATAGAATACTTTCAAATTGTCCCCTTGATGAATTAAGAATTTATTAAAAAACTAAGGTTCATACTCGTGCAGGCAAAGTTGTCACTAGGTTAATTTTGAAATTTGAAATGCAGTAGTTAGTGCTGTGGTGCTGACAAGATCGATAAAATACTTTTTTTTAAATTACTAGTTGATAAAATGAAAAACGATTAAGAAACTAAGGTGTCAACACCTTCATGCAAATCCTATTTTCAATGTAAAAACTCATCAAAGATAAAAGGCTTATAATTTGGTATGCCAAATATGCGGTCAGTCTGCATAAGACTCATCAGTGGCGCTCGAATCAAAACAGTAAGAAGTCCAAATCAAATACGAAATTGAAGAGCATTTAAAACCAAAATTCTGAAAAGCTGTTGCAATTGATATAGTCAATGTTTGATTTTAACCATCATTAATTCAATTAGATATAAATAAGAATGTAACATGTATAACAATCTTACAATTGAACTTGTTAAATACCAAAACCATTATTTTGACAGAAATCGATGACATTTTTTTTTATTAACAATTTAGTTCATGTAGATCTTATATTGCTCAACATTTGTTTTTCTTAAACAAATACGAACGTTAATGCCAAGTTTATCCAGGAGCAACCATACGACCTTTCCAAGTTTTCTTGATACTGAAATTAAATATGAGAATTTTCAATCAAGACAGACGTTTTAAATGTCCTATGAAAAAAATAGCAATTACCGCGACAAAAATTACACACACAGGGTGTATTTTGTTTGGAAACTTCATTTGTTTGTCTAAAGATTAGACAAAATATGAATATATCTCTGAAATATGATCCTTTAAAACCGTATCTTATCTATAAACAAAATGATGATTTTTTGGATTGGGAATTGCTTTATTAATTTTCTGGTCAACAATGATACACTCACACATTGCTCACTACGGATACAATTTTGCAGACACTGGACAAAAATGTTTACTTTTGAAACGTATTTAACTTCACTGACAGTATTTGTAGGAGGTGCACAAACATCTAATTTCTGCTTTGTTTATTTGAAAATTCGTTTGTCTGCAATTCGGAACTCTTTCGGTCCTTAATTGTCCTCCAAATGTTTTATGTCTGGTATTTTGCATTCCACTACTGTGATTTCAAGATTATTCAAATAATAGTCTATCCGTATGTCGTGGTTATATTTTCATCTTAGTTCTGTCTTCACGTGAAGTGTTGACACTGATTTGTTCTTTTTAGCCTGCTGAGAATTTGGTGTTGGTGGCACGATTTTTCAATTTTGGAATTCATGTTCCTCCTTTGAAAATGCGATTTATGATTTGTGATATGATTTAAACGCTTGTGAATCATTAAAGACTGCATCACGACATCGACAAGCGTATTGCGCATTAAACTTGTTCTGTCTAACTTAGTGTTTATTCGACATCTTTTTTCTCTTTTTAACTGCATGTCTAATAAATTAGTAGAATTTCATTTCTTAGTAAATCATGAAGGTTCAATATATATATAGGCTTCATATGATGAAGACATAATCTTTCAGTCAGTTTTATTGAAGTCTTGAGCTTGCACGTAACTGCTAGTAATCCTTTGTTGAGTTATGTCTATCATTGTCATTGAGCTTATTTTCTTCTGTTACCTATTTTGACATCGGACTCGGACTACTTTTAAGCAAAGTTTTACTGTGCGTATTGCTGTTTGTTTGTTCATTTCACATTGACTAGAAGTAAAAGGTGGGTCAGATCTCACAAATTATGTTTTATCCTGCATTTTTGCACCTATCCCAAGTCATAAACCTCTAGCTTTTGTTGATGCCCGCCTCCAGGTGCGGGATTTTCTCGCTTGTTGAACCCATTGGTTGCCGTTGGCTATTTTCTGCTCTTTGATCGGGTTGTTGTCTCTTTGACACATTACCCGTTTCCATACTCTATTCTATTGTTCTGATTTTTTTTCTTCAAATTTTTGCAATAGAGTATTAAAACTAATCAAAAACACAAAGATTATGATGACAGACTTTTCAATCAAATTGTATAACTTGTTTATTCCATCCTGAGGCATGAAACCTAAATGTCATTTTAAAGTACATACTAAAATGTCAATTTTCTAGCCTGAAGGTTATAAATGTCATTGGAACTGTTGGCGCTTTATACGAGCCGTTTTCATGGAATTGATTAGCTTGGTAAATCAGGATATATTGACCAAGTATAATTGTAAATGACAGCAATTTTGGTACACAAAGCTGCCACTTTGATCAGGTTTCAATAAATTTATCAACATTTCTTATTTTCATTCAAAATATTGAACTGGGAAATAGTCTTGGTATGTGAGAACATGTTGCACTACTAATTTTATTTTCTACTTTTTTCCCAATTCAAATTCCAACGAGCTAAAATAACCGAAACAGGAGACATATCTTGACTTAAAGTGTAGAGTACAGTATTTTGCAGTTTTGGAGCATTGAACAATACGATTACATTTTATGTAATCAAAAGCCAAATCTGATATGAAAAGTGCTCAACACGACCATCTGTAAAAGTCAAGAGTTGACATATACTCAGGACAAGTTCAAGGTAGACTTTTCTACAGGTGTGGTATTGTATAGAAACAACCTCTTCTCATGACTTATTAAAGCAGACATATCCATTAGTCTTTAAAAAGCAGATCTAGGTCTGGTCTACAACCGAAAAGACTAACTTACAGGTCTGTAAACACCACGATCGAAATTAAAAACTACGAAAGAACAATCAGCAATAACAAAATATTACACAGAAAAGTAAAACCATTTACCTTTCAAAAGGTCATACTTATAAATGGGTTCTTCCTTATTCTTTATTTTATCTATATAAAGTCGTCAATCCTAGGAATGGGATAATAATCCTATTTATGTTAAAGTGTTAATTTTACTAAATCTGTAACTTATCTATAGTTATATGATTTGTCAATGTTATAAATTAAGATAAGAGGAGCTCCATTTACGATCGCTCTGCTCAATCAGATAATTATCGAAGATATTGTGCTTTGATGGGACCCACTACATCGATATCATGGTATTCATTAGTTGATTAACGGGATATAAAAATAAATGAACTTAAATAGTTTTTGTAAATCTTGCCTTCACAATTGTGCTACAGATTACCATCTTAATCAGCCAAACATCAGAATTAAGATATTTTGCATTACATTTCATGCCAGGTAATGCAGTATTTGACCTGTTTAATTCGACATTCACTCCCATTTCATACATATCATAATATGGTTTGCTGCTTTGATTTATTTTCTTAATCGTTTCATTCAGCCTCTAAATCGCCACGAGTCTAGATATATGGCCATAATTTTCTATAAAAGATCTGATATCAGCATGAAAATCATTGATATCAAACAACATAACGATAAAACTTTGGCCAACCTTTGATGAGGTTCCTGACATCAGACGGACATTAGCACATTTGACTGGGTCAAAAATGATTTTTTTTTTGTTCTAAATCGTTCTTCTTTTAATTGAAATTATCAATCAGTGGAACATTACATAGTGAACAATAAATATTTTTAGGACAAATCAGTACAGTTTAAACACTTTATTCCTACATGTATAATGTGTACAGTTAATCTGAAAACAAGTCAATTCAAAATTATGACCAAAAAACCATATTCAAAGAATTTGCGCATTTAGTTATTGAAAGTTACTGAAAGTAAGATTAAAGTTCTTCAGCTGCTGGTATGAGATTATTCCACCTTAAACTGTAATAATAATTTTCCTATGAAAAATTCGGCAAAAGAACAAGATAGCACGATACGAGCGATTATCTCTTTGGAATTCCATTACAGAAAATATTCGTATCCATCTCAAACTATAAAGCGGGGAACTGCTGTTAATAAAAAAAGAAAAGGCAGAAGATATCGTACATTGTACTACATTGTACATTTTAATAAAGATAAAATTCATTAAGACATCTATAATTTATATAAAAGGGAAGGTTCTAATTCGTTTTAAAATGCAGAAACGTGTACATTTGTAGCTTAAAAACTTGTTATGATAGCATCGATTAAAAATAGCCACACGTGTACTCCAAATTTAGATATATACATGTAAGTTAGGGTAGATTGTATAAAATATGCTTGATAAATAACAGCAATATACAATTACCAAAACTTCTGGTCGGCTTTAATTAAGATTGCCAATGTATAATTATAAACGCTAGCATATTGGTTCACAAAGGTACTATTTTTGTCAGGTTTAAACAAGTTTGTCAGCAGTCCTTCTTTTATTCAAAATATTAAACTGGTCAACAGTCTGGGTATGTGAGGAAATACTACACTACTTATTTCTTTTATATTTTGTCCCCAATGCAAATGTTGAAGAGCTGATATAACCGAAATAAAAGACATTTAATAATATACATGTCTCTGTTGAAATTGACGAGAAGATTCTACAGTGCTTCAGAAAAAAATATACAATACTTACATATACAGCACTATACAAATTTTAGTTTAACACAAGGCAAATAAAGTGATCTACTATGAAAAATACATGAAAGGCATATAAAATATTTATTAGGGGATTGTACAAAATGGGGATCGAGGCAACGTGTTTTTTCTATCCCATCTTATAAATTTATTTTTCCAAGGCATTGGATAATCTTTTTATCCGTCTTCGTATTCAAAACAAAACAAATTTTCCCTCCTGTTATAATACGTGCATGTATATATATTAGATATATACATAATTACTCTAAATATCAGCACAACAATGTTAAATCTGCAAATTTGCGGAATCAAATTTTTGTTCTGCCCTCTCCTTATATATATATATATGTATCGCAAAAAGTCAGGCACTCCAATGGGTACAAATGTTGCACATACATATGCCAATCTAGTGATGGAATACCTCGAGATTCAGATGTATCGGAGATCGCAACCAAAATTCGGACATTTATTTTATAAATTTTGGATGGAAAATTGGAAAAGATACTTAGATGACTGTTTTATTTTATGGACTAACAGCTTAGATATGTTAATGGAATTCAAAGATTTGCTCAATGAAATAAACGAGAACATTCAATTTACTATGGAATACAATAGTAACAAATTACCATTTTTAGACATTCTTATCATAAAGAACGGAACAAACATAGAAACCGATATTTTCTATAAACCGACTGATTCCAAACAATATCTACTTTTTACATCATGTCATCCAAAACATATGAGAGTAAATATACCATACAACCAAGCTAAACGCATATGTACTATCATTTCAAATCTAGAATTAAGGGATACAAGATTAAATGAGTTAAGATACATGCTTTTAGACCGGAAATATCCGAAGAGAAAAATTGATGACGGTATAACAAGAGCAAAATCTTTTAGTTTACAGGAATTAAGAAAAACTAAATCACATTCAAAAGAAAACGTTTTACCGTACATTTCAACTCACAATCCAAGAAATAATGAAGTGTTCAATACAATACATAATAATTTACCATTTTTACAGAGCTATCAAAGGATGTTGAAATTATTTAATTCGCATAAAATGATTAAAAGCAAACGGCAAGCGAAATCGTTGAAAAAGTTGCTGACCCGCGCCACATTACATTATGAAAATAATCAACCAAAGGTACAAAAATGTGGACGACCAAATTGTGGATCTTGTTTATACTTATCCGAAGGAACAGAATTCGTTTTTAAATCCGGACACATTTTTAAAATCAAGAACAGTTTTACATGTGCATCGGAAAACCTTCTATATATCATCAGTGGTTGTCAAGAAAATTATATTGGACAAACCGGCAACACCATTTAAAACGAGTACATAGACAGCAAATTCGAGTCCCAAGTACAAGAAAAATCCTACTTAGCGAATATATTGATATATGCGCTGGATCAAATCATCCAAATTTCTTTATTTTTTCCATTTTATCAGTGTTCCGATAACACAACGAAACCAATGAAAATTAATAAAGAAAATTATTTCATTAAGAAATACCGTCCTAAATTAAATCGATAGAATGAGAATCCGGAAGGCATTTCTATATTCGTTTTAAGTACCTACGTTGTACTTTATTATGACGTTCAGGATTAAATAATGATGTTGCTAATAGACGTTACCCCTGACGACGTCGCAAGCAACCATATCCATGAATATCTGTGAAACAGTGAAACCGATAGGAAATTATGGAGAACGTTTTGATGTCTAAATAGACAAAATGTGATTATTCATATTTAATATAAATATTTAGTGCATTTTTAGCCTTATTAGTTTTTTCCTATATATATATATATGTATATATAAATCGATAAACACGCAACTTTATTACCCTGTTTTTTATACAAGAATGAATGAAAAAAATACATTTTAATGTGTGTATATTTAGAATCACATAGTATAGTTTTTTTGCTGTACTGGAAAATAGAACATTACGATTATCGTTCATGTAATCAAAGGCCAGGTCTGATATAGAAAGTGCTAACCACGATAATTTGTCAAAAGTCCGAAGCTAACTTATCCTCGAGATATGTTCAATGCAGACCTTTCCACAGATCTAGTCTGGTCTGGTCTTGAACAGACCATTCCTCGTGACTGATCAGAAGCAGAACCTTTGTAACCTTTGTACAGAATAGAACTGCACCCATCTGTACAACACCATTATTAAAAACAAAGACTTGGAAAGGACAATCAACAATAACAAAAATTACATAGACGACTAAAAGCTATTATCCTTTGAAAAGGTCATACTTACTTATAAATGGCTTCTTCCTTATCTTATATATGCAGTCATCAATCCTAGGGATAGGATAAGAATCAATTTATTTTAAAGTGTTAATTTTCCTGAATTATCTTTATGACTTGTTTTAGATATCAAAGACAAGGGAAAATCAATTTACTATCAATGTGATCAATAATGTAATGTTAGGGCATAAAATTAATTTTTTTTCGAAGATATTATGCTTTGATGGGATCCCCTACATTAGGATATACAGTAGTTGTTTTACCGGGTATATGAATAAATGTAGTTTTCGGAATCTTGCCTTCGTGAATACGACTATTGTTAAAGTTTACTATCTAATAATGGCAAAATGTCCGAATCTATAATTTTGCATTACAATCAATACATAGTAATGCAGTCTCTTCAGTACTAATAGCATTACAATTTACAACTTTTTTAATTTACATTCACTTTCTGTTTCGTAATATGGTTTGTTACCTTGATTTATTTTCTTAACCGATTTATGAGACTGGTACATTGGTAAACTACAGCTACCTCAATTGATCATCTAGCCTCGACACACCCTTTTCCTTTGCAGTGCCAAGGAGAATAACAGCATACTTCATATCACTGAGCATGTTGTCAATGGTGTATGACCCATAGTACCTACCTCACAGTGCATTACCACGTTTAAGTAAAAAAATAGTTAAACTGCATAACAGCAAATCAAAGCAAACAAATACCTCCATTCCTATCCTTTTTAAATTCAAAGAACTTTAATCATATTCTTAAGAGATTCAAGGTGATATGCACTTTATTTGGAATTTTCTGCGACTGTCTTACAATGTAAGAGGTTTAGCAAGCTTTACAAACCTGCTCATGCATTTTTCATTGTTATTCAACGCAAAATAATTATCTAAGAGACCTGGGACGATCTCATTTCGCAAAGGATTTCTATTGTCTACTTATTGTACCTCGAACTTATTTACCCGGTGTAGGTCTTTAAGTTGAGGTTTAATTTACTAAAAGTTAATCGGGCATGACTAATAAGATACGCCCTCTTAAAATCAGGGGGTCCGAATTAGGATTGGGAAAACACCAAGCAAAATACCATAATTTACAATTTTAGAATTTTTTTGATTCAACGTGCTTTTGGTTGCTTTAATATCTCCGGTCAATAATCAAACGGTATTTTAGTGGAAATACTAACCTGTCTCGAACCGGTAGATGTTGGCTGCAATAAGAATTAATTTACAAAAAAGTTCATATATCTCATTTACTTATAGTGGCCGTTATTGATTGTAAATTCATGACGTTTTATTTTTGACATTCGTCTACCGTGGAAGAAAAAAGGGAAGGAGGGCTAATAGCTTAACTTACGACTTTGACCATGGTTCAACTGTATTCTATTACGGCATATGTTTTACCTCAATCGAACGCTCTGCCTTATTGTTAAAAGTGCCACTCTAAAATTGTAATCATTTGATTCAGGTTGATCCACTCGTCGTGAATATGCATGACATATTTGCCACTGGACATTAATGGAGCAATTAATTTATCAGCTTCATTTAGTGATGTATAATCAATTGTCTTCAGTTGATAATTGTCTCTAACAGTTTTCCTTATTTTATATATTTCAATTTTATTTACAATTGCATTTTTAAGGGTAAATCTTAGCATTTCTTCCATCATTTTTCTCTTTGCATTAAATCTTTTGTTTAACACTAAAAAACGGAAGTACACATCAGGGGTTACATTGTATCCTTTCCAGCAAAACTAATAGGAGAGGGGATTAGAACAGAAAAACAATCTTCATTGAGTGGCAATAACTCTTATATTGAAGCGTACAATGACGACTGTCTCGTCTAGGCGACAACATTTGCTGCTTAAAGTTTATTTATATCTCAGACTGGTATAATAGTTGACATAAAAGCAAAAAATGGATAAAAAAAAAAAAATGTTGACATTAATTTATACAAGGATTCAACTTATTTTGAGCGTTTTATTTATTTTTTTATTTTTTTTAATTATTAATTGTCTTGCTAATCGGTTTTGTTAAATTTTTTTCATCTACAATTGTCCTGGCAAAAGTGGCAAAAAATGTGTTAAAATCAGCCATGCGACTTATTTGAAAAGAACGTCCGGTCAGAATGGGGACGTTAAATCCGATGCCTCGTGTAAAGAGAGTGCCACGTTCTTTGCACATTAAGAACCCTTGCAACAACTCTTTGAGGGGTCCGTAGGTGGCCTGTTGCAAGGCTAAATTTCTGTCCTTATCCAATATACCCTCATTTTCCCGTGGCAGTCCAAATTTCCCCGACCTTCATCCCGGACGGCCTCTATTACAGGACCTACCTATTGTATTTATTGTTAATTTGTTCTCGTCCTGAACATGCATGAAATATTTGCCACTGGACGTTAAGCAACCAACAATCAATCAATCAATATTTGAAAAGATTTAGCCGACCTTTCTTGTTGTTTACACATTTCAATCATTCAACTCGTGCTTAGATCGTATTTCCCTCTAATGTTTTTAACGTATAGATAGCGTGAAATTCCCACTACACCAGTCATCGGAAATACATTCCTATTTCGATCAGACAAAGCTGCGCATTTATATATCCGATAGGCCAAACGAACGCACCTAAGGCAAGGGTATACTGTGGGACGGGAGAACATTTTGTTTTGAATAAAAGGATATAAAGGTATACATTAATGCGACAGCAACATAAAGACAAAGACAAATCAAAACATTAAGATTCAACATTCAGTTTTTATAGAAAGATGCGTATACAGAATAAAAAGCTCAAAACCGCCCCATGACTAAATAATAGTTATACGGAGTTAATTCAATAATATTTACCGTCAAATATTATATATCCAAAAGGCACATTTGATTAATATTATTTACCATCAAGGGTATCCCAACAATCACAAGAAGTGTTTGGTTGAAAAATTTCACCTGCCAAATTTTTATTTTGATCGGTGAAAATGTAAGAAGTTGTACTATAAACCAGTAGAAGAAAAACACTTCACTGTATAATATAACGGTAAATGAATGATGATAATGGATGACGACCAGCGGCAAATATAATGAATATTCAGGACGATAACATGTAAATACGATATGAGTATTAACCCCGCTTTTTACTAGACTGACACGCTGAGTCGTTTTTTTAACGTGTAATTTTACAAGATATTAGTTCGCAGTAAGAAAAGTCACCCGACCCGGACACATTTCCGACTCTGAGCCGACCAGTCTGTGCTCTTACTCTATGATGCCAGGTGTTTAGCGTTGAAAAAGCAAATACCAATTTTAACGTCTTTGTTTGGCCCGGTCGGGATTCGAACAAACGACCTCCCGCTTTCGAGGCGAACACCCTCACACGAGACCAACCAGGAGAGCGGTAGTACAGAATATCATACCCAAAAAAATCAAGTACAATAAACAAAACAGTTACACACTTATACCACATCTTCTTATATCTAATCACAGAATTCTCACAGTTACTAAAGCGAGCTAAAAGTATCTAACCTAAATTGGATGCGTGAAATGATATTTCAAACTACACGTAAACATCGATGATCGACTTCAGAGAAGATTTCATGGATCAACGCTCTCGGCAAATTAAAAACTTTTGCACCAATTATTTGAGTGGTCCGAATGTGGCCAGCTGTTGCAAGTTTAAATTTCTGTCCTTATTCAATATACCCTCATTTTCCAGTGGCATTTTAAAGTTTCACGTCCAACCTCACTGTTGACCTATTGCACGACCTACCCATTGTATTTAAATCTATTTGTTATAATGATGAACATGCATGAAATATTTACCACTGGACGTAAAGCAAACAAAAATCAATCAACTTCATAAATTGTTCCATGTAGCACACAAAGACAAGATCTTGTAAAATGCTATAATGTACAATTTCTATTAAAATTCTTATGGGTTTTTTTGGTTTTCTTTCTTCAATTTATTACATTACTGACTGCTTATAAAAAAGTTTTAAATACTTTTTTACTATGCTTCTTATCTAATGTTTTTTAAGATTTATAACATATGATTTTTGTCAGGCAAGTATAATGAAGGTAAATTGAGGTAAAATATATAAAGAAATAAATTTTAATATTTCATATAAAACTAAGTGAATCTTTCATGTAATTGTAGAAAATAACTAATTCTTGTATAAAGCTTTTGTATAAAAGATATAATTAGAAAGTCTATAATGTTATGTAACTTTTAATATATAAGTATTTGATGTGAAATTCTTCCTATTTGACACTTAGCGATATAAATAAGGTTTGACAGCTTAAACTCTTAGAAGTATTTCCTTTAGCAAATATATCTAATTCTTTTCTATTGTTCACCTAGAATTCTATCTAACCAAATAATCGGATTTCCTAATGGTCACAAAACAAGGTATTAAGTAATTCAAAATAGTAACCCCAAATTATGTAAAAATGTGAATTAGCTAAAAGAGATCTAACCGCTAGAAACTGTTCTTATAAAATTGATTATTCTAAAATGCATTTCGATTGGTGAATAAAACAAGTCCAACCAGCACGTGTTCTTAGGGTTTAAAATAGGAAACCCTAAGGAATCAAACACTAATTTACTCTTATGGTTGTACTCGAAATAAACATATATAGACATCTTTGATTTATTCACCAGGTTCGTAAACTTATAAATTTTGTTTAATGAAAAATTAAACGTTACCTTAGTAATGTTTTAATGTAACAATTTTATAATAGAAATCTTTCTTTATTTAAGTTACCTTAAATATCATGATAAACTATTTTAATTAATTAATAAAGTATTTTGATAATTGTTAATTCAAATTCCTTTTAAGAATCAAACTCTTATTTCATATCAATGTATTTTGACTAATTTACTCTTATGGTTGGACTCGAAATAAACATATATAGACATCTTTGTTTTATTCACCAGGAGGCCTCGAAAGAACGCGAACGACAGTCCCCCAAATTGTCGTTGTTAATATAGTGAACACAGATATGTAAACAGCGAACGGCCTTAGTCTACCCTTCCCCCTCTTTCCCGCATAACACAAGGATCAAACTAAGAAATGTAAAAGTTTTTTCCAGGTGTTTTTGCTTTATTTAGACAAGAAAAGGTAATAACGGACGACTAGAATAAAAGAGTTTGTTTTCATATAATACATTGAACTTGCGAAAATATCTCAACTCAACACGTTTTGATCTGACAAGTGAAACCTAGTTGATGCTATATATGTTACAATTAGGTTTTTTGATACGATTTTATTCATTGAAGTTTGCGTGCATAGTTTTTATTTAAAAAAAAAAACTAAGATCTATTAATTAATTGGACTGAACAGACAACACTAATTATTTTGCATTCATTCGCATGTAACGTAGTGTTGGAAACTACAGAATCAAAAACAAAATGAACATTTACCGGATGAATATTGTGAAGGGCCTTATACATCTAGCTCTGTTCGATTAGAAGTTCTGAAACAAGCAGTTTAAAAAGTTAATTGTCGGAAGAATTTACTTACTGTTTTTTAAGATCTGGTCTTTACGAATCTATTTCATGATTACTGACAGATTAAAAACATCAAATATATATAACAAGACGTTGTTGTGCAGAATATTCATTGGTCAGTTATAAATGAGGTCTGTATAGGGTTTCGATTGCCTCATTTATTAAATAAGAAATCGTTATTTCGAAAAGTTGGATTCAAACATATGAATTTACCCCCCAAGTTTGTAAAACTATCATTTGCTGTTATTTTAATGCTAACAAATTTATAATAAATAAATAATTAAATGATGTACTGCCATTTAATCGGTCCGTTTCAAATGCAATTTGGTAACTGTTAATTGTACATATCAGTCTGAGTACTGTTTAACTATCGATTAAGTTGAACATCTTTAGACTCGTCCAATTCAGGGGAATTAGGTTTCTGCAAGTGCTTTTTGTGTACTTTTCTTATGTTTTTGGCGGTTTGTAAGTCAGTAAAAGTTCAATGATTAAGTTAATATTGACATTAAAAGACCTCCTCACAAAAAGGGCTGTTCAAATCCCCTCGCCCTTCGGGCTCAGGGATCTGAACTTCCCTTTTTGTTCGGAGGTCTTTTAATATCAATATTAACTTATCATCGCCCTTCGGGCTCGGGGATCTGAACTTCCCGTTTTGTTCGGTGGTCTTTTAATATCAATATTAACTTATCATCGCCCGTCGGGCTCGGGGATCTGAACTTCCCTTTTTGTTCGGAGGTCTTTTAATATCAATATTAACTTATCATTGAACTTTTACTATTACTAAAAAACCAGGTTTAATCCACCATTTATTACATAAGGCAATGTCTGTGCCATTTCAGGAATATGACAGTTGTTTTCTATTCTTTTGATGCATATGAGCTTTTGATTTTGCCATTTAATGAGGGACTTTCCGTTTTGAATTTTTGAGTTCGGTATTTTTGTTGTTTTACTTTTTATAACTCTAGATCTTAATATCTGACAAACTGATACATAACTTGTTGAAAAATTTCTAACATAAAATTTGAACCTCGTTCAGACATGTAGACTTAGGAAACCCTACTAAAGTGAAATGTCGATCAACGCTTTACAATCGTCGTGTGAGTGTTAGAATGATGTGATTGTTCTAAAAAGTGGGAAAAAATGAAAACAACACTTTATTTATTGAAGCATCCGAAGCGCCTTTCTGGATTTACCTTCATCAGGAACGCTGAAAGCCGAATATTTAAAAGACAAGGATGCTTAAGAATCGCAACAAATGAAGAGATGTATGATAAAAAAGGCCAACAAATTGTCTGAGAGAATTGAAACCTTAGTTTCTTTTTAATTTTTAAATTTATAAACGGACTATTGTAATTTCAGAAATTATTGTATGCTTTTATTATTGCGATTTTTGAAAATTGGACAAAAATGCGAGATAAATTTCAGAAAAATCTGCATATTCATATATGTACAAGATATTAGAATGCGAGTTCTTATCATTGCGAAACTCACAAAGTCGCATTATTCGCAATAATAAAAACCTCTCAAGTGTTTTAGAAAGGTTTGTTACAAATCAATGTTAGTACCGAAGAAAAAAGATTTAGAGTTGAAAGCCTAATATAATAAATATTTCATTGATATAGATATAAAGCAAGTAATGTTGGAATCGAATGTATTGACTTGAAGAGCAACTATTTGTTCATTTGTATTTTGAATAAACAAGCACATAAGAGAAATGAAGCACTTTTTTTTTCTGGATATATAGCACTACAATACAAAACAAAATATTTTTTTGAATTATATACGATGTTTATATAGGAGATAGACTTTGGAATTTCGAATTCTGTAATATCCCTAAATTTTGCAATGCTTTGTTCATAATTGCTCATAGATTGGGTTCAAATCTTTAAAAAAAAACGGGGGCCTCGGTGGCCGAGTGGTCTAAGTAGTTACTACTAGCCAGTCAACACTGAGGTTGTGAGTTCGAACCCCGCTCGTGCGGGTGCACTCGACTCCAATCTTAATTGACTAGGATTGTCAGTTTTCCTATCGAAAGTCGGTGGTTTTCTCCGGGCACTCCGGCTTCCTCCACCAATAAAAACTGGCCGCCACGAAATAGCCCAAAAGCGGTGCTTAAAAGTGGCGTTAAAACACCAAAAATCAAAATCAAATTTAAAAAAAAACAACATTGTATCAGTAAGATTATTATGATACCAACTTTCTGAGAGCAAAAATATCAGTAAAATAGTGGCGATAAAATACTATATCAATATCTTTCTCTGCACTTTCGGTGTTAAATTAGAACAGTATAACTTTGAAAATATCACGCCAAACGTAGAAATCTTATATATTAAAGTTGTGTAAGGAGATATATCATTCCATCTGATTGTCAAATATATATCTATCGTTGATCAACCTCAGTCACATCAATTGCTTTATACATCTAGTTCAATATCATTTTCTTGAGCGGTTTTATCCAGAAAATCGGACAGTTATTTCCCATTCGTTTAATGTGATTGAACTTTTGATTTTGCCATTTGATAAAGGACTTTCCGTTTTGAATTTTCCTTAGAGTTCGGTATTTTTGCTATTTTATTGTCTTGTAAATTGATCCGTCGACAGGTTGAAAAAATTAGAAACTAATTAGATTTCAACTTCTTCAGACATAGTTCACTTTAGATTAATAAGGCAACACATTTAAGATTCATTTTGGTCATAAGCCCCAAACATCCAAATGATTGATATACACTGATGAGGGTTAATCAGAAAAGAGCGTCCGAAGCACTAAATATATAAAGTGTTATATTCACGAAGTTGTTCTTGAGAAAATGTTTAATTATTAATAGTATTTTCATTAAACGCACCATGTTCACCTTTTTCGGCACTTATAAATATGTCCGATAAATCAACCTCGTTTTGATTAGTTGTAGTTCATCTTTATGTGTACACGTGACACGAATTACAGCACACAAATGAACAATATCTGTGATATTGTCTTTTAAACTTTTAAAATTTCTTCTGAATCCAGAATCTATGACAAACGAGACGATTTTAATTTTTTAAATTATAAATTTTCCCCCATCATAGCAGCAATATACCAACTTCACCTTCAAATGGGATATACATTTCCCAACTCATTTGGTTTTCAAGAGCTTGCAGCTGCTACTCAGACTTTATAAAACATCACCAGTGTCTGAGCAGAAAGTTGATGAACCAGGGTTATGTCAAAGAACGTCTCGTCCTTTTTCTGAAAAAGTTCATCGGAAGATACCGAGACCTTGTTGATAAATATTATGTATCAACTTCACAAATAATACATGATGGTCTTGAAGTATAGATCTAGGTACTGTTGTTGTTAATCATCTTAAGTACGTGTTATAGTGTTCTTTTTATTTGTCTTTGTATATTTCTAACCTCTACTATTTATTCCATTTTTTGGTAATATCTTTTTGTCGTGGCTTGGTATTTATGCATCCCGCCATTTAGTTATTGTGCTCTGGTCATTTTTTGTATGTCATTTTTTGCTTATGTGCTTTGTCTATAGAGTGTCTGTATGCCATTTTTGTTTTTGACATAGTTGTTTGTTTTTATAGTGATTAAGATTATAACACAATGTTGACTGCTGTACCTCAGTTTTTTTACATTTTTACCTATAATGTCTGTTTGTTTTGCTCACACACTATTGTCAATATAATGGAATTCTATGCGACAGTCATACAAGTGAGAGATTAAGCTATCTATAAAACCAGAATTAATCAACCATTTTCTACATTTTATGAGAATTGTTATTGCTAAATCCTATATTGCACGGAAGGTATCTATCAATTATCAAACTTCCTGAATAAATAGGATACGTCTTATTGCTCCATTTTATCAAACACCTCTTCTCTGTTTTATAGGTAACAAATTTTAAGACTTTATATGCAAGTGTCTGAAGAAATTTCACTTCAGATTCTCGATTCTGTATATTTTTATAGAAATAAACCCATGTTATAGTTTGAGACCAATTGTAAGCTTCCAAGTGTAAACTTCCTGGTTTGGAAGTAATTTTTTCCTTGAAATGTTCGAGGTTCATCCATTTATTAGAATTAAGTAACTTTGTCTCAAAGTCTGACTCAAACGGGTTACCAAGGTCCTATATTGATACACAGAACACTACAGCATTCAGTTTGTGTGTTCCAACGAATCTTTTACGGGAAACAGCTGATTAGACATATGTACAACCAGGAAGTGATTATTACTTTAAGAATTCGGATACTTTAAAAAAAAAAAAACCCATGTACTGTTAATGTTTGACTACTTGAAGAGATCAACTACTTGTTCTGTGTATCAATATAGGACCTTGGTAACCCGTTTGAATAAGATCCAATTATTTCATATGCCAACAAAAAAAATGAAAAAAGAGCACATGTAAAACATGCAATAAGCTAATCACTACACCAAAATTCACTAGTTTTTCATACATGTAAAACCTATTAGACAATACATATAAGCCTTTTGACTGTTCAACAGATAATATAATTTTCAGAATAGAGTGTACCTTGTGTGGGCTTCTGTATGTTGGTGAAACTCGACAAACATTGCTTAGAAGGATGAAGTAACATCAGTATGATGATAAAAATCCGCTAATCAGGTTTCTTTATAACCATTTTAATCAACCGGCCAATGATCCTTCTTTATCCATAAGTCCGCATCATTGGGAAAATATACCACCATATTAATAGCCCTATACTAAGTACGCCTTTCTGAACAGATAGATAAAAGTTCTTAATCTGGAATTAGTTATTGCAATGCCATACTGTTGCAATGATTAATAAAAGGTGTAGAAAATTTGTCAAGTCCAGCTGAGAGTGATGTTAAAGTAATGAGTTTATTAAACACTTACATAAGATCCAATCGTAGTCATAGTCAACAAACATTATCATCGTCCAAATGTAAAGAAAATTCTTTCAAATCTAGATCATTCACTGGCAGCTTTGATGACCTTCTTTCACATCTCCATCATCCGCTTTGGTAACACTACATTCGTACATACTTTTTTCACTATCTGTAAACTTTCTAAAATCTTTAAGAGATTATACACTTGACAAATAATGTATAGATATGTTTCCCCAATATACAGACTAGTAAGTATAATTTGTGGTGTAGCTATTTCCCGTCTATTCAAACTAGTAAGATCAGAACCATTACACGATGAAAATAGGAAATTCCTTCCAAATTAGTTTTGAAATAGAGAAATCGATGATATCACCATCAGCAACGTTCTTCATCACAAAGACGTAACATCTAAAATTCCGCTTTATTTCAAAAATTAGTCTGTTCCTATTATCACCTTTAGGTACACCACAACCATTGCACCTAAAGTATTTAACTATAAACAAGCATTGCAAGATCGTGATTTAGAAGAATACTTAAAAAAAACCTCTGATATTGACTGTTCACACTCTTCATATATTAATAGGCCCTCTGGCCATGTAATTAGTGGTGATTCTAACAGAATTTAACATAAAATCTCCGGAAGATGATATCTTATGGTCACAGATTTAGAGAGCCACAGCACATCAATGAAACCACAACTTTCAAGTTGAATATTTCAATGAGCAACATATCTGGGGACTTACTTTGTTTGTAGCAGATACCCAAACTCCACAAAGCTTCGTACAAACAAGGGTAAGTTCCCGGCTCAACTGCGTGTTGTACCAAGGAATTGTTCGTTAGAATAACCAATTTTTGTCGTCAATTAAAGAGGGATTACGGAGATACTGTGACACTGTTTGCTCGTGTAGTGGCATCAGCCATATGTGGATTCTTAAGAACTTAATAGAACTTTAAAAAAATTTTAAATCTTGGTCTTTTTCTGAAATAAATCATTTCAAAATCTTCGATTTTCCCACCCTTTATACTACCATACCACATACAAAATTGAAAACACGTCTTAAAGAAATAATCCACTATGCTTCCCTCCATAAAAATGATTCCATACGCTACAAATTTATAGTTCTGGAATATAATTCGGCATTTTAGTAAAAAATTAGTCCAAAAATAAAACATGCTACACCGAAAAACTAGTGATTAATATGCTGGAATTAATCATTGACAACATATGTGTTGAAATTGAAGGTAGAATCTTCCAGCAGGTTATCAAAATTCAATGGGAATCAACTGTGCACCTCTCCTGGTCGACCTTTTTTTCACAAGAGTGGTCGAAGTTACTTCTGACATTTGTAAAAAACAAGAAGATCAAAGAAACTAGATCATTTAACTTCACATTTAGGTATATTAGTGATTTTCTTTCCATGAACAATCCAAACTCTTCTCATTGAGTCAAAGTAAATTATCTTCCTGAATCTGAGGTTAAAGAAACCACAGATGCAGCTTCCTCTGCCTCATTTCTAGACATATACCTCTAATTTGACTACAGCAGTTATCTCAGTACCAGAATCTGTGAAAAACGAGACGATTTAAATTTAAAAAAAATTTTCTCACCTTAGCAGCAATAAACCAACTTTACTCGCGTATGAAGTATACATTTCTCAACTCATACGATATTCAAAAGCTTAAGCTACTACTCAGACTTTGAACAACGTCATCGGTGCCTGAGAAATATTGATGAGTCAGGGTTTTTTCAAGGAGCGTCTATTCCTTTTTCTCAAAAAGTTCATCGGAAGTATCAAAACCTAATGGATAAATATTCAGTTTCTACTTTACAATTAATACAAGATGGTCTAGTGTTATAGATTCTAGGTGCTGAATTGTGTATTTCTTTATTTGCTCTACAGTTATCCTTTCATTTTGGTATGACTCATGACGTGACTCGGTATTTATGCATCCAGATTTCGTGGTTTTGGTTTTGGGTATTCCCGGTGCAGGTGGATCCTTATAATTAACTTAATTTATACCTAACGAGAAAGTTTAAACTATATATTGTAAGTCTTTGTCAAATTTACTTTCAACTAGAAAAGCTTTTATGTTTGCGTCTTCGTTGGATTTATTTCTATGTTTGTTTGAATTTGTAGTCAGCTGTGTTGTATGTCTGTGATGTATGTTTACACAGTTTTGGCTGCTGGATCCAAATTATTGTCATATTGACCTATTACGTACGTTCGTTAATTCAGTTTAGTGTGCATTTTCTTGTCAAACGTCACATAATCAAGAATTGGTGTAGCGGGACCATATATTAATTGAACAATCCTTCAAAAATATATAATATATGCACTTTTCCATTAACAGGTATATACTTAATGCGCGTATGGCGTACAAATTAACAAATTATAAGCCTGGTACCTTTACTTAGTGATTACAACCACTGCATCGATGCCACTGCACACGGATGTTTCGTTCTCGAGGGTATTCGTACCAGCCCAGTAGTCAGCACTTTGATGTTGACATAAAATATCATTGATTTGTTCATTTTCTGTACATCAACTGTTTTAAAAACATTGAGTTATTCGAAATACTTAAGGTTTTCCACCCCAGGCACCGATTGCCTTAGCCATATTAGGTAAACCTTTTCGTAATTTTCTGATTTTATTACTTTTCAACTTCCTATTTGATTTTGCCTTCAAATTATCTTAAATCACTAATGAATCTTATGTTAGCGAAACGCGAGTATAGCGTTACAAATTATGAGCCTGGTATCTTTGATTAGTGTATATTACAATTTAAAACCGTCATGATGGTAATGAAAACCCTTGATTCAGTACCTTGGTTGTTATAAGCAGTAACCCCCCTTTCAAGACAATCGTGGTTGGAAACGCAAATTCTGAAATATAACATCAAATTGGAGATATAAACAACATACGCAGGCGCTACTGATTTGCAACATAAAGATTGAATGTACGCAATAGAAAAAAGAAAATTATATCTTCTGTCTAAGTGTTTAGTTCTCAACCGACCCCGTTGTCTATTAATAGATATAAATGTATGATACAGATTGAACTGTATCCAAGGTATCCTTTAATTTAAGCTCCATCGGACAGGTGCGTTCAACATACTCACCAAAGTTTTAATGAGTAGAAATCATCTTAACCGGAATAATTCATGATTATCACCATCGTTCATGGTAACATTGTGGGTGCGACTGCCGTTAACATGGTTAATTACGATTTCAACTATATATTGTCTCCATTTGTTAAGCAAGTTCTTTCCGGGCACCCCGGCTTCCTCCACCAATAAAAACTGAACGCCACGAAATAGAACAATAGTGCTGAAAGTTGCGTTAAAAATCAATCGAGGTAAATTTAAATTATTTTATGTATAAAACATGTGATATATATGAAAGACAATAAGATAGCATACTGACAATGATCACTCGAATGTTCCCTTCTTCTTGCCGACTTGTTCCTTTATTCATATAAGGCTGACTTCATACAGGACCTTCTTAGGAAGAAAGAACAGAAGTTAGCAGTATCCTTTAACTTTACTTTCCGCTACATAGATGATGTTCTCTCACTAAATAATTCTAAATCTGGTGACTATGTTGAACGCAACTATCCCATCGAACTTGAGATAAAGGATATAACAGATACAGTTAAGTCTGCCTCATATCTTGACTTACATCTAAAATTGACAATGAGGGTCGGTTGAAAACAAAACTTTATGACAAAAGAGATGATTTCAGCTTCCGAATTGTGAACTTTCCATTTTTATGTAGCAACATTCTAGCAGCGCCTGCATACGGAGTATTTATCTCCCAGTTGATACGATACTCCAGGGCTTGTATTTCCTATCATGACTTCCTTGATAGAGGGCTGCTGCTCAGAAGGAAGCTATTAAACCAAGAGTTCCAAGTGGTGAAGTTGAAATCACCCCTTCGTAAATTTTACGGACGCCATCACGAGGTGGTTGACCGTTACGGAATATCCGTTTAACGGATGATAGCAGATATGTTTCTAATGTCGTAACTACAATCCTGTCCCCTTTTCCCGAATGTGACCTACCGAATTAGACTTATTACCGGGTTTGTACTAACATCAGCAACACGACGGGTGCCACATGTGGAGCAGGATCTGCTTACCCTTCCGGAGCACCTGAGATTACCCCCAGTTTTTGGTGGGGTTCGTGTTGCTTAGTCTTTAGTTTTCTATGTTGTGTTTTGTGTACTATTGTTTGTATGTTGGTCTTGTTTTTCCTTTTTTAGCCATGGCGTTGTCAGTTTATTTTCGACTTATGAGTTTGAATGTCCCTTTGGTATCTTTCGCCCTCTTTTTTTGTAATTATATTTATGTTGAGTGGATTGTAAATATATCTTGTTCTTGCATTACATGCAGTTATATGAAACTAATGCCGGATTTGTATTTGTATTTCTATTCTGTTATGGGTGTGCAAAATATGGTTATATGTAAATTCTGTTTACTGCGCTTAAACCTGTCCCCTTTGCAATTAGAAAAATCAACTTTAAATACATTATGAACAATCTAAATCCATTTGATATACGTAATAAATTATATCAGATTCATTTATGACTAACATATGAGGCAACTATTGTGCTCGATGTAAATGCCTGTGTTAAAAACGGGTATCGTCGAATATTTGAGGTATTTCATGAAATGCCAAAATGGAAGGTCGTGTTAATACGTGATGTAACCATAAATGGCGACGAAAACATTGTACATGTATATATTATTATAAACATCTCAATACATCCTACTAGCATAAGTTACACTTGTATAAAGATAGAGTAGTACATGATCCATAAGAATGATGTATTTTACTGTTTTCATCGTTTCATTAACTACTTACTGAATTCTTTGTAACTGACCTAACTTTTTTTTCAAATTATCCTCTGATAGCTACAAATTATTTTCCTATTTCCACAGGCAAATTTGACCGTACATAGATTCGGCTTTTTTTAAGTTTTTTGTTTTGTTTTTTGGTTACATAGCTCCTCACGTATTCAACTTTTATTGACCCTTAGATAAATTTTTAAAGGGTTAAACGTTCCCGAAAAATGATATTATATAAATGCAGAACAGAGCTTTGGGCGACTAACTTCATGTAAAAGCAAAGTTGAAATCATAGTTGTTTCGTTATGACTAAACTTATTGTGTGCTTCATTTTTTAAGCTGAACGAAATCTTTTATAAACACCACGTTACCCATTCGTCAACGAACAAAAGTTTTCTACTAATTTCATAAATAGTCTTGCAACTAAATACACGACTAGGTTAACATGATAAAATAACTTGGAACGCTAAAAATACCCTGAGTGCGTCAGCAGGACAAGCGTCTCTTCAAAAAAAGTCAAAAGAAGCTAGATCATTTACATACATGTATTGATGATGTTCTGTCCATTAACAATTCAAACATTTTGATTCAGTGCCATTTATACTCCTGAACTATAGATTAGATAAATGACACACCTTCCTCTACCTCATTTGTTTAGATTTTACCTTAAATTTGCCTCCAGTGGTCATCTTAGTACGTACAAGACAGTCTATGACAAACGATGCGATTTCAATTTTGCAGCAGTTTATCAACTTCGCCCGCGTATTGAGTATAAATTTCTCTATTCATACGATAACCAAGAGCTTGCAGCTGCTACTCAAATTTTGAAGAAAATCATCTGTGTCTGAGTAAAAATTAATGAGCTTAGATTTCGTCATAGATATTCAAGATCTTGCAGCTGCTACTCAGATTTTGAAGAAAGTCATCTGCGTCCGAGAAAAAATTAATGAGCCTGGATTTTTTCAAAGAAGGTCTCCTCCTTTTTCTCATAAGTTAATCGGAAAGAACTAAGAAGTTCATCGGGAAGTACTAAGACGTAACAGATAAATATTCAGTATCAACTTCACAATTATACGGCATGGTCTTGAATTATAGATTCGAGGAGCTGACGTTGAATATCATTTTATATATTGTACAGTTTTCCCTTTATTTAATATTGCACTGTTATGTTCTTTTTCGTCGTATTACTCTTGACGTGGCTCGTTATTTGTACATCCATCTTTCGGGTTATTAGCTTTGGGCGTTCCGTATACGTGTTGGTCCGGAGATGCGATTCGGACGTATGAGGTTTTTTGTAGTGTTATTTTCATTTTGAATACACTTGTATTTATAATTTCATTAATTTGTACGTATCGGAAAGTGAATACGTCATTATGTTTCACTATACTGTACTATCAACAAAAACACTTTTTTTGTTTGGCGTCTAAGTGAGATTTATTTGTGTGTTTGTATATATTTTTTAGTCAGATGTGTTGTATATCTGTGATGTTATGTTAACACAGTTTTGGACGGATCCCAATTATTGTCACGTTAACCAAAAATTGTTTAACATTTCATACCGATATAACATGTTACTTTTATTATTCTTCCCTTAGTTTATTTATTTTGAATTTACATTGTATCATAGGTCAAATTTATTTGTTCAGTGTATGTTCAATGGTGTTACTATGTCCTTTGATTGGATAAGCTATTTCAGTTGATATTTTATAGTGTGTCTTTCTATGTTGTGATGTTACACTATTGTTTCAGAATAAGGGTGAAGGTTTGGTACCATTAAAACGTTTAAACCCGCTGCATTTGTTTGCACCTGTCCTAAGTCCGGAATCTGATGTTCAGTAGTTGTCGTTTGTTGATGTGGTTCATAAGTGTTTCTCGTTTCTCGTTTTTATATAGATTAGGCCGTTGGTTTTCCCGTATGAATGGTTTTACACTAGTAATTTTTGGGGCCCTTTATAGCTTACTACTGTTCGGTGTGAGCCTAGGCTCCGTGTTGAAGACCGTACTTTGACCTATAATGGTTTACATTTATAAATTTTGACTTGGATGGAGAGTTGTCTCATTGGCACTCATACCACATCTTCTTATATCTATTTACTGCAGGGTTTGTTGCTCGTGCTGTGTGGATGCAGTAGAATGTGTCCCCGTGCTTGTGGTGTATGCCCTTATATTTTTCAATTATGGGTTGTTTGCCTGTGAGAGAGCTTTCACATGTTTATTATATCTTTGTTCTTAATTGTCAATTATATATTATGGTGTTTGGATGTATAAATACTCATCCACGCCTGCTATTTTTATTATTGCCCCCTGCTATGGTTTTACTAAGATTTCTTACAATCTCTGTTTTGCCCTGTGTTTGTTATATGTCAGTATTGTAATACTTAAGTCTTTACGTCGGGCCTTTTATAACAGTTTTTGTAAGAGTTCTTTTACTGCTTTGCCTATTATTTCCTATTCCGTAATTGTGATCCTTATTCATTGTTACAACCTCCGGTCTTTTTTATTTTTCTTATACCCCTATTTAATTATCATGATTTTACGTAATGGAAAGAAAATTATTAACAACACAACTTCTAGGATATCCAAAATACACAAAAATGCGCGTGGATATCCACAAATTTTCCCGTGCAATGCCAAAAAGTGACTAACCTGTTTTAGATTAACTTCACAAAATACTGTACGGTCAACAGTGAACGGGAGAGCTTTTTCGCTCTCCTTTTCATGTGACATTACCTGAAAAACTCAAAACCTTATATATGTGGTAACTTGAACCCAACCTAAATGTGGTATTCAATATGTGGGACAGACGGGACGAGCGTATTACAAAAGAAATCAAGAACACCTTTACCGCTTTCGTAGACCTAAAAATTCAAAAGTTTGATATATCAACATTTAGATAAGCATAATCACAATCTAAAATTTATTAAATTCCAACCACTTGAAACCGTTCAGAAACAACCAGGAGAATCACACAAGCAATTTGAAAAATCACGTGAAATTCGCGAATTATTTTGGATAAAAGACTTCAAACTGCTCATCCTCTCGGTCTTAATGACAAAATATTAGGACAGGGAACATAACTAAAACTTCAATCGATGTCATTAATATTGTCCATAAACGACTTAGAAATAAAAGGTCTCATGGCAAACGCAAAACCGTAATCAACGTATTAAACATCGTATAAATTATACACTTGCTGATCTGTTATCTATAATAAAAATAATGGCAGACATCAAGTATTATGCAAACTGGGTCAGATACCAATAAGTAAATTATATGCTATTTTTCTGGAGTGTGATACAATTTCTTTTTTTAGCCCGATGTATGAATACACCCGTATTATTACAGCCTTTTGTCATCATAGGCTATTTCCTAGTATCGATAAACCTGAAAATCATAAACGGCATTTTCTTAAATTAAAATATATAAATAGAGGTATTGATTTTATTAACTTATCTAGTATATTCAATGACTCTACCATCCAAAGCCAAATACCTCCATATTTTGATAATATAAAACCACCTATTATTTCGTATTCTTATAAAAACCCAGCAGAAGTTTGATTTTTAATTATACGTCAGTTACATCAGACGTCAATATAGTAAATAATGTTCCTTCCACTTGAGATTGTGAAACATCTAGTTTTAGATATGTTCCCTATGGTCATGTCCTTACAGGAGACCTCAACATCGTCGAAGACCGTGAGGTCATAACTTTTCTTAAGAAAGGACCGAAATATCGTCCTCCATCTAAAATAGATTGGAAACAGTGTCGTAAGGTTATTAAAGACGCTCTGTCTGTCTACTGTAAAAATTGGTGTAAACGTGAAAAATCTGATAAAAAATCTCTAGACAGTTATTTGAATAAAATTATGAATACTGTTAATATTCGTATATCTCATTTTGAAAACAATTCTGAAATTAGTAATAGGGTCCATGATATTCCCATTTCCAGAATAAAAAATAAACTTCAAGTACTCGCAAAGCGGTTTGTGTTCGTACCGGCAGATAAAGCAGCAAATAATGTAGTGGTGGTGTGACGTATATACTACACGGAAGTTCTCCAAAACGAAATTACAAATTCATCTACATTCAGGTCCGTACGCTCCACAGAGAGTCAAATTGTAAACAAGCATATCACTGCCACTACCCAGCTTAAAGCCTCTTCCGAACATTTGAAAGTCCCTACTATGTACTGGTTACCTAAATTGCACAAAAAACCATTTAAATTCCGTTTCATCTCCGCATCTAGTAAGTGTTCTACTACCAATCTATCAGTTCTTCTAACTACCTCCTTACTACTATCAAAGAACTTGTTATTAACTTTTGTAATAAAGCTTATGAAAATAATGGTATTAATTATTTTGGAGTGTTAAAAATTCTTTAGAGGTTTTAGATAAAATACATGCTTTTGATGGTCCTTTTAATTCTGTTGACAGTTATGATTTTTCTACTCTCTATACTACACTTCCACACAATCTTATCAAGAAAAAGTTTTCATATTTAATTAAATGGTCTTTTGAAAATCTCATTACAAATTTATTTGCTGTAACTCGTTTAAAGCCTTTTTCTGTAACGAAAAAGGAAAGTATGCTAGATACATTTACTGGAAATGTGAAGATATGATTGAAGCTTTAAATTTTCTCCTGGACAACATATATGTACGTTTCGGCGATAAAGTGTATCGACAAGTAGTAGGTATTCCTATGGGCACTAACTGCGCCCCTTTAATAGCAGATTTATTCCTGTATTGCTATGAATCTCAGTTTATGACCAAACTCAGTAAAGACACGTCATTGTTACATTTGGTTGATACATTCAACAATACCTTCCGTTATCTAGATGATATTTTTCGTTAAATAATCCAGAGTTCTCTAAATATACTACCGAAATTTACCCAATAGAACTTACTTTAACTAAATCTAACATAAACAGCAGTAGTTGTCCTTTTCTGGACTTGGACATTTCAATCTCTAAAGGAAAACTCCATACGAAAATTTACGACAAAAGAGACGATTTTTCATTCCCTATTGTTAATTTTCCTTTTTTAGACGGCGATGTTCCTTTGGCTCCATCATACGGTGTGTATATATCCCAACTCGTTCGTTATGCCCGTGTGTGTAGTGATGTCATAGATTTTAACGAACGTAATCAATGCATCACTAGTAAATTATTAAGTCAGGGATTTCGTTACCATAAATTACGTAAAACTTTTGCTAAGTTCTTTCATAGATACAAAGATTTGATTAGTAAATTTGGCTGTACCTGTAGAAAACTGATTAAAACGGTATTTCACATCCTAAATTTTACGGTAATATTGTACTTAAAGCGCGGAAATCACTATATGATCCGTGTAAACTCATCGAACCTTTAAATAAACTTATTAGTTCAGGTTATCTTACCAATGTCGTAATTAGATCTTTGAATATAGTTTACATTGGCACTAATATCGATTTTGTCATCAGCAAATTAAAACATAACTAAATTTGTATTCTTTTCAAACGGGATGTTTAAAGACACACCCACGTTCATTTTGATCTATAAAGAGGTTAAACTCCTAACTATCCTACTGTCTGTCGATACATTTATTTTGGCATTGCACTAGTCATGTCTTCTTTGACTGTCCATGACGTTAAAATACTAAATCCCTGGGATGTGTTTTAGTTGATTTTAGTCTCTGATGCATGATTTTTATTATTAATTGTTTTGGCTTTTAACTAGCTGTCAGTAACTGCGAGTACTCTCAAATCGTACTTTCTTGTTTATTTGACCTGTTGATACTAATTGTAATGCTTTTTTGTTATTTAATGTTATTCAGGGTTATATCTGGTCTATATACCAGCTTTGATAAGTGTTTGGTACTAATATAAATTTCCACTTCGTACTATGCACATCAAAATTATTTATTTTGTTAAAATATTTCCTTTCTCTATTGTAACTGTATACGTATACCTAACAACAAAATTATTTTATTTACCTGTGTTTAAAGTTATTGCAAATGGCTGATATTTTTGTTCGAGCATATTGTTTTCTTAAATTGTTTAACATTTCATACCGATATAACATGTTACTTTTATTATTCTTCCTTAGTTTATTTATTTTGAATTTACATTGTATCATAGGTCAAATTTATTTGTTCAGTGTATGTTCAATGGTGTTACTATGTCCTTTGATTGAGTTAAGCTATTTCAGTTGATATTTTATAGTGTGTCTTTCTATGTTGTGATGTTACATTATTGTTTCAGAAAAAGGGTGAAGGTTTGGTACCATTAAAACGTTTAAACCTGCTGCATTTCTTTGCACCTGTCCTAAGTCAGGAATCTGATGTTCAGTAGTTGTCGTTTGTTGATGTGGTTCATAAGTGTTTCTCGTTTCTCGTTTTTATATAGATTAGGCCGTTGGTTTTCCCGTTTGAATGGTTTTACACTAGTAATTTTTGGGGCCCTTTATAGCTTACTGTTCGGTGTGAGCCTAGGCTCCGTGTTGAAGACCGTACTTTGACCTATAATGGTTTACATTTATAAATTTTGACTTGGATGGAGAGTTGTCTCATTGGCACTCATACCACATCTTCTTATATCTATCTACAATCTTTTTGGGTTGCTCACACAATTTTGTCAATATAACGGATCTATTAACAACTGTCATATAATTAGGAGGTTAAGCTAACTTTAAGAAGCGGTTTAACTCGTAATTGTCTTAGGAACAATTCTGTGCCAAGTCAGGAATATTATGACAGTTGTTTTCCATTAGTTCTGTTGGATGATTAAGCCGACCGTTTGGTTTCGACAGGTTTTATAGAATCTCCCCTCTTCAAACTGACCTTGGAGTTCGGGATTTCTGTTAATATTGTTTTTTTATGTATGTATCACCTGCCATGCGCATACACAGTCGGTTAACATGTCATAATTGGGGAAAATGACACTTAATGTTTTATCTTTTAAATCGATTTATGAGCTTTTATCATTGGTTAAGTACTTATTCCTAAATCTAAACAACTGAGTGTCTTACTTTTCCCGAAATTCAGCTCGCGTATTTACAAAACATCAAACTATCTACAATATAAAACAGGAGATGTGGTATGGTTGACAATAAGATATCTATCAACCAGAAACCAAAGGACGAAATTGTAAACAATTATAGTCCAAACAGTTTATACGTGTGTGCATACAACAGTAACAGGCTATGTTAATGGGAATAAAACGTATAAGACATCTCACAGGAGAGTCTTAAACCAATTTTCTGGAGTCTTCATTTCAAAAACTAAAAGATGTATCATTATCTTCAATTTGAAATAAAATATTGGGTTCTATACAAAAATAATTTATATATGATAGTATTGAAGTAAGACAAATAAACATATACATATACATGTACATAAAAAAGACAAAAGCAGAATACAATGTGACCTTATATGGCCAAAAATAGTCCTCTTCTGTACTTTCACTATATTACAAATGATGAAAGCACAAAGAAATGATTAGCATCATCGTTCATGGTAAACAGTAGATAAGGATGTCTGAACATTTGTTGATATTTACACTGTGTATGTTATGTATGTTGTGCATGTGTTACTCAATTCTAATGTACTGTAATCCAACAAATTTTCGCGAGCGATTTATTTTCGCGACTTTCGCGAGTAGAAAAATAACGCGAATATAAATCGTCGCGAAAATATAAAAACTTGGATCTTCCCTTATCTAATTACATCAAGTGAATTATAAAATCGCGAAATTAAATTGCCGCAAAGTGGGCTAGAAAGGGCTAAACGCGAAATAAAGTATCCGCAAAAATAAGTTGGTTTACAGTATATTAAATATTTTTATTTTAGATGTCTCAAGACACGTCAAATATATCATGTATCAAATGCTGAAAAAAAGTATTTCTGCTTATGAATATACTGAAGAATGATAATTCGAATGTTTGAAATTGTAAGGATGTCAGTGAATCGTCAGTATATATTAAATTGCATTAGAAAATACGGAAATAAGCAACATAAACCGGATTTGTATTTGTAATTCGATGTTATTTATGCGTGTGTGAAATTTCATTGGATGAGTATGAACCTGCCCTTTACTTTGCGGAAAACTGCCCAATGGAAATTGCTTTTTTAACAATCTTAATCCATTTTTGATAAGTAATAAAATATCTCAAATATATTTCTGAACAACTTTTTTTATGAGATAGATATTATAATCTGTTAAACGGCTGAGCTTAAATCGTGTATCGTGGTATACATGGTATATGTGACGTTTTTCAACAAATGACAATTGACATGTCGTGTGGGGAATGTCAATGTGTTATGTAAAACAGAAATGGCGACGTAATCATTGCATATACTACTTAAAACGGGTATCGCAGTATATATGACGTATTTCATAAAATGCGACTGGCATGTCGGGTGGGAAACTTTAATGTGTTATGTCAATAGAAATGGCGACATAAAACATAGTGTTTATCATTATAAACAAGATTATGTGTTGACATGAATTATCATTGATTATAAAACTATGAATTTTTCGAAATGCTAAAGATTTTCTACCCCAGGAATAGATTACCTTAGCTGTATTTGACAAAACTTTTCGGAATTTTTTGTCCTCAAAGCACTTAAACTTTGTACTTTATTTGGCCTTTTTAACCTTTTGATTCGAGCGTCACTGATTAGTCTTTTGTAGACGAAACGCGCGTCTGTCGTAAAAAAATTAAATCCTGGTATCTATGCTGAGTTTATTATACTTGTTTGTGATAGAAATGTATACAGCCAGAAGAGTACAAGATCCTTCAGAATGATGAACTCTACCGTTTCATACTTGGCTTCAAATTGATTTGGTTTGAACGGTCCGGAGGAAGGTAATTTCAGAACAATTCTATAAACGCACAAATTTATAGAGGGTTAGTTTTAACAAGTTGAAAACATAATTGTCTCGTTATAAATAAACTTATAGTGTATTCTTTTCCACATGATAATTTTAAAACACCGCGGTACGCTTTCGTCAACGAATATAAGTTAAATCACATTTTTACCACCATGACGGGTACCACTAGTGTTACAGGATCTGCAGACAAAATTCACAGCACCTAAGATCACGCGTAGTTTTTTAGTGGGGGATTTTTTTCTCAGTCTTTAGTATTCTATGTTGTGTTTTGTGGAACTGTTTGTCTTTTCGTCACCTTTCGTTCCCCCTAGGGTGACTGGGAATAGAAATGTAGTCATTTGGTCTTTTTCCGACCGGCAGTAAAATCCTTGCCAAAGTGGGGCGTATGATTGGCTGTGTGGGACGTACAAGTTTGCTGCTACGTCCATTCAGAATGGGGACGTTATATCCGATGCCACGCGTAGAGAGTGCTACACTTTCTCAACGTTAATAACCCTTGCAACAATCCTTTGGGGGGTCCGTCGGTGGCCTGTTGCAAGGCAAAATGTCTTTCCCTATCAAATATACCCTCATTTTCCAGTGGCAGGCAAAATGTCTCAGACCTTCATCCTAGACGACCTCTATTACAGGACCTACCTTTTATATTTATTGTTAATGTGTTCTCGTCCTGAACATGCATGCAATATTTGCCACTGGATTGTAAGCAAACAACAATCAATCAACCAATTGTCTTTCGTTTTTTACCATGGCGTCGTCAGTATTCCTTCGATTTATGTGTTTTGAATGTCCCCTTAGTATGTTTTTTTTCTACCTTTTTTCTACTGTTTTTCAAATCCCATAATTTGATTAAGAAGATAAATTAAGGTAACAAACACAACTGAGAAAATCGCATTAACTGCAAGAGGAGTTAGATCGGCCTGACTGCATTGACAGAGTAAAAGAAACGCGAAAGATACCAGAGGGACATTCAAACTCATAAGTCGAAAATAAACTAACAACGCCATGGTTAAAAAAGAAAAGACCAACAGACAAACAATAGTACACAAAACAAAACATAGAAAACTAGAAGACTGAGCAACACGAACCCCACCAAAACTGGGGGTGATCTCAGGTGCTTCGGAAGGGTAAGCAGATATCGTCTCCTGCTATGTATGCATTATCCGCTGTTAGAACCAACAATCAGTCAAAATGTGACAATTGGGAAAAGGACATAATTAGTAACATTACAGATTACACGACTATTCAGGTATCTAAAGACCCAAGACTGCAAAAAAACATGTCGCTATTAAGTGTAGACACATGAATGTCATATCGGTCAACCAATTCCTTATGATGACTGAAACTTATGAAGAAGTCCATATTGGCACTAAATCTAGGGTAAACAATATTAAATAATTTTATACAGAGAAGAAAAAAATCATTGAACACATATGTCTTTACTTTCAACAAAGACATTAAAAGTATTTTAGAACTGTTTTAAACGAACCAATTCAGAGTAGATTAATAGGGAGAATAAAAATAATATCCGTTTTATCATTCTTCCCTTTTTGCCTTCTAATAAAGTTTCTTATTATTTTAAGAAAACGTAATCATTTAGATTATAATAACTTCAATCATTCATTTATTAAAACTCTAACATCGTGTCTTTTTAAGTTCTTCCGGCTTTATCAGGTAGAGCACATGTATATGTATATTAAAAATCTGGAGAATCTTCTCAACCTTCTAATTGCATTAATGTTAGTTCCCTCATCACCAATTTATATAATCCGGCTTATATACATGAATTAGTCTTAGATTCATGATTTTTTTTATTATTATTTATTGCCTTCAGTAACCGCTAGTACTCTCAGATCTATACTTTATGTCTTCGTGTATTTGTTAGTTTGATGTGCTTTGTAGCGATCTGATGAGTTTTTCAGCTGATGCTTATAATTTTTTCTCATGATGTACTGTTACACCACTGTCCAAGGTTAGGGGTAGGGTACGGCCACCAGCAAACATGTCTAATCTTGCCACATTTTGTATGTGCGTATCCCAAATCATGAGCCTTTTATTCAGTGGTTGTCGTTTGTTGCTGTTTATCATATTTGTGTTTCGTTTATTGTGTTGTACATGAATCAGACTGTTATTTTTCTTCGTTTAAATTGTTTTATATTTGTCATTTCGGGGCCTTTTATAGCTTACTATGCGGAATGGGTTTTGCTAATTGTTGAAGGCAACATGGCTACCTATGTTGTTAACTTGTACGTCATTTGGTCTTTGCTGGAGAGTTGTCGCACTGACAATCATACCACATCTTCTTGCGACGTTATTGTGAAGGACATGATCAATGCAAACAACACGTCTTTGAGAACTGTGTTAATTCTGTTTGTGTTTGTTATCTTGTCTTCTTAACCGATTTGTGAGACTTAAAAATTGATAAATTACTGTTGCCTTAATAATCCAACGGGCCGAAAAAACCTTAATCAATAAATTGAAACACAAACTTAAAAACCTGTTTGATTTAGTCTTGGATAATGTCGTGCAATGGTATGAACGTGACAAATACAACGATATTATGGTTGTAAGATCGTCGAGAATTAAAACAATTAATTGATCTATGAACATCAATGCTACATCGATCTATCTTCAAAGATCCAAATGTCGCTAAACACCTGTCTTCAGTTTTTGTTTCTTACTCGATTTGTCTTTTTAATCAATTTCTATAGCAACGTACATGACAAATATGTCCCACAGGCAAATCCTAAACAGCATCGTTCCGTTTAGTTAATCATCTTACACAACTTGCTTGATAAGGGAATTAGGTATCGACAGTTCATAAAAACTGACAAAATCAAACGTTATAAATCAACAGAACGAGTGAAAAACAACTGTCATATATCCCTGATTTGGTACAGGGATTTTCCGACGAAAATGGTGGGTTAATCCTGGTTTTATATCTAGCTAAACCTCCACCTTGCATGACAGTTGTTTATAGTTCCGTTATATTGACAAAATTGGGTGAGCAACCAATACAGACATACATGTAATAGGTTAATATGACAATAATTGGGATCCAGTATCCAAAATTGTGTAATCATACATCACAACTGACTGAAAAATTCAAACAAATATACAAATAAATCTAACAAAGACGTCAACAAAAAGATGTTGTAGTTGATAGTAAATTTTACAAAGACGCCAACAAAAAAGTGTTTGTAATTGATATCATATTGACAAAAACTCCGATAAAAAAGTTATTGTAGTTGATACAGACCGTATATAGTATAAACTTTCTCGATGACGTACAAATTAAGTAAGCTATTAATAAAAAGGTAAACAATACGGACATAACAGTGTTTAAAAAAAGAACTAAAAACAGCGTCTTTCGTCCGAATCGCTCATCATGACCCACCTTCACCAGGAACGCCCAAAATCAAAAACCCGATAGCGGTTAAATTACAGAATTTACAACTTTTCTTGGATCTAAAGATCCAAGACTGCAAAAACATGTCGCTATTGAGTTTAGACACAAACATGTCGTATCTGTCAACCAATTCGACGTGGTTTCTGTGAAACTTATGAAGTACCAAATAGCCCTTAACCAGTGTACACATTGTAAACAAATATGGTACAGGGAAAAAAATCATTGAACACATGTTTTACTGTAATAAAAAATATTAAAAGTATTTTAGAACTGTTTTAAACGAACCAATGCAATGTAGAAAATGAGAAGAATAAAAAAAAATCAGATTTATCTTTCTTCACTTTTTACCTTCTTAAAATCCTAACTTTCTTATTATTTTAAGAAAACGTTATAATTAAGATGATAATGAATTAACTCAATCATTTATTAAAACATTGACACCGTGTCTTTATAAGTTAAACACTGCATTAATGCGTGTAAAAGCTTTGAATGAACGCTCCAATGAAATTTTCAAGCATTGAATTTAAAACTGTTTTAATTGAAGAACACCAATGTTATATTGCTCCATTCGCCAGGCTATCTAAGGTAGAGCACCTGTATATGAGTATTAAAAATCGGGGGAATTTTCTAAACCTTCTTATTGCATAACGCCAACTCCCCCATTCACTAATTTATATAATCCAGCTTATATACATAATTTAGTCTTAGATTTATTTTTTTTATAAATTAATTGGCTTTGAACTAGCTTTCAATCAACATTAGCAACGTTCTACATCACAAGGAGGTAACATTTAAAATTCCTAGTTATTTTCAAAATCAGTCTGTTCCTATTGTATCCTACAATTACACCAAAACCATTGCACCCAAAATATTTAACTATAAACAAGCATTGCAGGACCTTGATTTAGAACAATACCTAAAAAACCCTCTGACATGTGACTGTTCCCACTCACCTTACAATTACAGCCACTCCGGCCATGTTATTACTGGGGATCTAAACATAATTCAACATGAAAATCTCCGAAAGGTGATTTCTCATGGTCTTAAGTTTAGAGAACCCCAACACATCAATTGGAACCATAACTTCAAAATAATTATGGATTCCATTGAGGGCTACTCCAAAGCATGGGCTAAACGAGAAGAAGTTAAACTGGACACTTTGTCAGAATGGGTCAAAACAATCAGGTCTCTGATAAAACGTCGCATTCATAAGTTAAAAAACTGTGTGCATGATCGACCAAAGTCCGTTTTCAGAGACAAAGAGGCTGTGAAATGTCTATCATCTCTTCAAGATAAGTATGTTGTTGTTCCTGCGGACAAAGCTTCAAATAATATTGTCTTTGTATGTAAATCGTATTACTACGAGTGTCTTGTAAAAGAATTAGGAATAAATGAGCACTCAGGTAATCCCACATACAAAAACATATCATTTGACAAGGATGAGATTTTGGCGAATCATAAGTCCTTCATGGCTTCAATCAACATTGCATTGAACAATAAATCGGAGGACTTACCTTGTTTGTATTGGATACCTAAACTTCACAAAATTCCGTACAAACAACGGTACATTGCCGGCTCATCTGCATGTTCCACTAAAGTATTGTCCATTAGATTGACTAAAATTCTGTCCGCAGTGAAAGAGGGTCTTCAGAAATACTGTGAAACGGTTTACTCGCGTAGTGGATTCTTAAAAACTCTAAAGAACTTCTGGATTATTTCAAATCTCGGTCTTTTTCTGAAATTAGTTCTATCAAAACTTTTGATTTTTCTACCTTGTATACAACCATTCCCCATGTGAAATTGAAAAACCGTCTAAAAGAAATAATCTACAATGCTTTTCATCATAAAAATGGTAGCATACGCTATAAATTTATTACTTTGGGATACCATAAGGCATATTTTGTTAATAGCGAACAAAAGGGTAAAACATGCTACACAGAGGAACAAGTGATCAATATGCTGGAGTTCCTTATTGACAACATATTTATTGAATTTGGAGGTAGACTTTTTCAACAAATTGTCGGCATTCCTATGGGAACGAACTGTGCGCCTCTCCTTGCCGACCTCTTCTTATTTTCATATGAATCGGAGTTCCTTCAGACACTTGTCAAAAACAAGAAGATCAAAGAAGCCAGGTTATTTATTTTCACTTTCAGATATATTGATGATGTTCTTTCCATTAACAATCCGAACTTTTCTGATTGGGTTCCATTAATATATCCACCAGAACTAGAAATTAAAGAAACAACAGACACGGCTTCCTCCGCCTCATTTTTAGACTTATACCTCGAATTTGACATACACAATCATCTCAGTACCAGAATCTATGACAAACGAGATGATTTTAATTTTGAAATTATCAATTTCCCCCACCTTAGTAGCAATATACCAACTTCACCTGCATATGGGATATACATTTCCCAACTTATTCGGTATTCAAGAGCTTGCAGCTCCTACTCAGACTTTGTAAAACGTCACCAGTGTCTGAGCAGAAAGTTGATGAACCAGGGATATGTCAAAGAACGTCTTGTCCTTTTTCTAAAAAAGTTCATCGGAAGGTACCAAGAACTTGTTGATAAATATTCCGTATCAACTTCACAAATAATACACGATGGTCTTGAAGTATAGATTTTGCGTACTGGCGTTGTTTATCATCTTAATAACGTGTTATAGTATTCTTTTATTTGTCTTTATTAATATTACTTTTACTGTTAAGTCCGTTTTTTTTTATATATCCATTTGACGTGACTCTGTGCTTATGTATCCCGTCATACTTTGAACGACAAAATTATTTCATTTTTTAATATTACTTTTACTGTTAAGTCTGTTTTTTTGTGATATACATTTGACGTGACTCTGTACTTATGTATCCCGTCATAATTTGAACCACACTATTATTTTATTTATTAATATTACTTTTACTCTTAAGTCTGTTTTTTGTGATATCCATTTTACGTGACTCTGTGCTTATGTATTCTGTCATACTTTGAACGACAAAATTATTTTATTTATTAATATCACTTTTACTGTTAAGTCTGTTTTTTGTGATATACATTTGACGTGACTCTGTACTGATGTATCCCGTCATAATTTGAACCACATTATTATTTTATTTATTAATATCACTTTTACTGCTAAGTCTGTTTTTGTGATATCCATTTTACGTTACTCTTTATATATGTATCTCTTTATACTTTGAACGACAAAATTATTTTATGTCTACCTGTGCGAATTTCAAACGCGCGATTTTACGCCAGTACTTAAAACCTTCCATCCTTTATAGGTGGATTTTACATAGATAAATAAAATCGTATGATATAAGCATAATGAGGATGTTAAATTTGATGTATGCCCCCCTTTTTGTGCTTCTTCGTAACATTTGTTTGTTTTTATAGTGATTAAGATGATAACACAATGTTGACTGCTGTAACCCTATTTTTGACATTTTTACCAATTGTGTCTGTTTGTTTTGTTCACGCATCGTTGTCAATATAATGGGATTTGATGCGACTGTCATACAAGTGAGAGGTTTGGCTAGCCATAAAACCAGGTTCAATCCACCATTTTCTACATAAGAAAATGCCTGTACCAAGTCTATGGCACGCCTGAACCACTTTTATAGATAATCCTAGATTATCTCAGATAAACTTGGATTATCTCAGATAAAAAAATTGAAAACAACACGTTTAATAATTTCATGCGTCCGAAGCGCTTTTCTGGATTTACCTTCATCAGGAACGCTCAATGCCAAACATTTGAAATCCGAGGGATGTATAAGTACCGAAACAGTTGAAGAGCTATATGACAAAAATACCTAAAAAAAATAGCCAAATTCATCTAAGGTCAACTTTGCCTGAGTGAGTTGAAACCTTAGTTTCTTTATAATTTAAAAATTTATAAACGGACAATTTTAGAAAAGTTTGTTATAAATCATGTCAGTACCGAAGTACTGACTACTGAGCTGATGATACCCTCGGGGACTGATAGTCCACCAGCAGAGGTATCGACCCAGTGATGTAAAAAATTGAAAACAACACGTTTAATAATTTCATGCGTCCGAAGCGCTTTTCTGGATTTACCTTCATCAGGAACGCTCAATGCCAAACATTTGAAATCCGAGGGATGTATAAGTACCGAAACAGTTGAAGAGCTATATGACAAAAATACCTAAAAAAAATAGCCAAATAAACTAGGATTATCTCACTATTTTACATTAAGCTCAGATAAACCGGGATTATCTCGATTTTTTTCAGATAATCCCGGTTTATCTCAGAATTTTAAGATAAATCGGGATTTTCTCAGCTTAATGCATATTTGAGATAATTCATTATATTCCTCACAAAATTAGATAAATAATTAGCTGGAGAAAATCCGGGATTATCTGAAAATTCTGAGATAATCCGGGATTATCTGAGAATTTTGAGAAAATCGATTAACTGAAAAAAAAGGAGCCAATAGAAAGCCACGACACATTGGAGGAAAATTTCATGGTCATAAGGGATAAGATATAAATACAATGGTGCATCAATACAGATAGAGAAGAATGAAAGATTACGCTTTTACGGGAAACGTTTTAGAAGTTTTAAATTTCCAGATTTGATAAAAATAACAATTGATTTAGTCAGGATGTACATGTATGACAAGTGTATCGATAATAATGAAGATCAGAGGGATCTAGAATTTAGAAGTTTGTCTTGAGAGTTTTTTTCAAGAGAATTTGTATGTTATATCCGTATTTGTCTTTATGAAGATAGTGAAATTTGTTACATAAATCTGGCATCCGCACAATTAACTAGGACAAATAACTAAAATGTTGAAATAAGTTTAGCAAAGTTGAAATACACCATTTCGAAGTTCTAATGAGTTTCCTTTTAGAAAGTTATAATCTTTGAAAAAAAAAATATCACGCGCCGTTTTTCTTTCCTTAATTTTCTCTATTAAAAGAGTGAAATGTGGTGCAGGAATTTATTATCCATTTTATTGCAAAGTGTTACATTTTAGTACTTACTTGGTAAGTTGAATTATAAAGTGTTTTTGTCAATTAGATAATCTGATCATGATAATGGCATATGCCCAATACCTGAAATATCTATTACCTTACAACTCTACATTGTTAATCAGTTTGGTTTTTTAACGACACGTGGCCAATGCATAATTAACCTTTAAACAAACGCCGTCAAAACGGGGGTTTGATCCCTGAAGGACGCCACACTTTGCAATGAATTAGATCTATATTTGTTAACGTTTTCAAATTAAATAAACTGAATGGATTTCTTAAATTTCTCAAATGGCTTTAATATTATTACCAACAAAACGAAACGTTTATTTAACATTTTTTGCAACTTTTATCTTTATTTTTGTTCTAAGAAAACCTTTCTTGTTTGGTTAACTAGTATGTGTTGGTTACCTTTACTAATTACTAAAGATCGGACGACCTAATTAAGGACTTGTATAGACCTAATCAACATGATAATTGGTATTGAATATGATCATTGGTCATGCATGACATATTCCAAATAACGGCGCGTGTTAATAAACACTTCAATAACTTCTGAAATATTCAATTAATTTTATTCAAACAAAAATATTAAGATAAAAAATGAATAATTTATCGGACGCATACCCTCAACGCCAACTAAAATATCTATTACATGTCCTGAGCGGTTTTAAAACGTACCGCAAAATTATTACTTAAAATAATTTTTGTTGACTGTTAAATGAAATACATTTCAATTCATGGAGTGTCAGTGAGTTATAATATATTTTACAAATGAGGGCCCCACTTTGGTAGTCCAACTTGAACACCTTGGGCGATCGTATATATGCAATCAGGAACAGATGTATCCACGAATTATAATAACATTTTATGAACTTGCCTGCTTTAATAAATCATGTTTTAGTTATAACATACACTTTTAATGTAATATTATTTATAAATCAATGTTTAAAATTCACATATATGTGCTAAGATTAAAACTTCATGTAATATTTTAATACTTTGTTCTTGTAAAATTTTTCATTAATAAATACTGTTTAAACTAAGATTAAAATTTCATGTGTCATACGGTCATTCCAAGTGTCATTCGGTCATTCGTGTTACGTATCTCCAGTACTTCTCTATGGATAAGAGCTAAAACTACGAAAAACAAGTTCACCAGAATTAATCGAAAACTTCTTGAAAAAGCTACTTATAAGCTTATACTCTCATTACCAACTTATGTAGCAGATGTTACTATCAACATCCTAAACGGAATACTACCAATAGAAGCCCAACTACATATCCGAGTACTTGGACTATTGAACAGCATAGATAAATTGCTAGCTGACGACAACTTAAACTGAAAAATTATGGCGTACGGAAAGGGTCAAAAGTAAATTATTTTGCGTATGCTACATTTAATACAGCATATGCTATATGAACTACAGCTTAAGCTATAATTTATGTACCCTATGCTGTAATTAATGCCGCTTAGGCTATAATATATAGCATATGCTATAATTTATACAGCATATGCTATAATTTATACAGCCTATGCTATATTAAATGCAGCCTATGCGGTAATAAATAGCATATGCTGCTTAAGCGCCAAGTTGACGTACCATAAGGTTCAAAAGTAAATATAGATTAAGCTATAATTGTTGAAACATGTACATTATTTACATTTAAGTTCTAACTGTCCCGAAAGGGTCAAAAGTAAATGCTGCATAAGCTGTATTGTACCATATGGTTATAAGGTGGGTTACTGTCAATCACAAACCATGCTATTATATATTTACTGTCAATCACTCTTCAACTTTGAAGGCTTCACAAATTACACCAATCAGAACCTTATTTTGTTTAGGTGTGTGAAAATTAAGAGATTAAAGTTATTGATAGTCGAGTTCAGAGAGTTAATGAAATATTCGGAATATTTACATGAAATTATCATGCTCATCTCAGAATTATATTTAAGAGAGAAAGAATAGGTTTGACTTTGCTACTAAATCCCTCAACATACAAGGCAAACAACCAATGTTACTATGTCTGGGTTTTTTATAGCACAGTTTAGCGAAATGTGTGTTCGTTATAATTTGTACAATAGTTCGCAATATTCAAGTATTTATAAGAAACGATGAAATATTAAACTTGCCGAAGTCATGCATTAATTAATAAATATAAATAAAAGTATTCAAAAAAAAGTTTTATGAACACATCCTCTTCGTATCCTTACAAATTTAAATAAAATAGTAGAAAGGAACACGAAGCAATTTCCGTAAAGTGACCTGCTTGTTTTCCTATTTCGCTAAAATGGGATGTACAACCGATTTGCTAAAATGTCCCAAAATCTTTTGTACATGAGGTATCCCATGGAACCATAACTCCCAAAATCAATCCCAGCCTTCCTTTTGTGGTTATAAACCTTGTGCTCTATTAACTTATACTAAAGTTATTGTCCGGAAACCATATACGACACTGACGATGACGACGTGATACCAATATACGACCGCAAAATAAAATTTGTCTACATGAATTAAATACTTTGCTTAAAGCGGAGCGAAAGATACCAGAGGGACATTCAAACTCGAAAATCTGAAATAAAGTGACAACGCCATGGCTAAGTCGAGCGATAGGTTTTACAACAACAAGTCTCAGATATGATCAAAACATTAGTAAACTAATGAGACGCCAATTGTGGAAATATGTATATGATAACTAGTAATTTTATTTCTATATATCTGGGTTTTTATTGCTTTTGCAATTTACAAAATTATTATTTCGTCAGATATTTTAGATTTATTAATTTCTAAATCCATGCCCAACAGCCCCATCCTATGTTAATGTATAACGATGTATAGAGTGTAATCTGTATGAAATATAAGAGATGGTAGCAGCCTTTAAACAATTTAAATCCTGACTTACTATTCACTTAAATTTTCAAGGAATAAGAAAAAGCAAATGATAATTTGTTTATATTTAATTTTATCAAACAAAGGATCGTTGAATTATTGTTATTCCCTAAAATCATAGAATAATTATTAAAATGTTCAGTGATTATATAAAATCACTGGTCATTTTCAGGGATTATATATAATTACTAATGATTTTAGTGATTCTACATAATCCCTGAAAAATCAGGGTTCTACATAATCCCTAATTATACAAATTCACTGTAACATATATATATATGTCTGCCACTGTAAATTATACATTGTCCATCGAATTTTATGATTCTAGTAAGAAATACCAGACTTTAAAATATTCAAAAGTGCCGAGGATGAAACCTGTATATATTATAGTCTGAAATAAAGTTTATGGTATCTTATCTTTGGTTTGAATTTAATTTATTTATTGATGCACACAGTTGTATCCCCAAAAGGTTTGATAGCATACAAATTATTTATCAATAAAACAAATATTAAACAACACAAAAACAATTATACATAACAGTTTCTGACATTTCAATATTATACAAAAAAAAACCGCTATAATGAATGTCAAATTGTATCGAAGAATATGGCATGGCAGATGAACAATACGTCTTATAAAAATATGTACATTTTTTTTTTTTTTTTATATTTAAATGTAATAGAGACATATATTTTGTAATAGTCAAAGAATTCGTAATCGATATTCAAAGTTTGTATTTGTCAGCATTGACGGTGACCAGTTTCACCTGTAAAGAATAGACATTATCATCCGATGTTCAGACAGTTTTAAATCGATACAAATTGACCATGATAATTGGTAAACTGATTTTCAACATTCCTCAGTTCTCTCTTGGCTGTTGTAAAGAGGAAAGCAATGTGAAATAGAACAACAAGATGGTAACACAGTGGTAACATCGATTCATCAAACTGGATGCAGTTATATTGTCACTGCCATAAAAATTTTATGCCATTGTAAGACAAAGAACAAGATTGATTAGCAAGAGAAAAGCAGGCAGAAAAGATGCAAATTACCGACATCTGACTACTATATTACATGTTTGTTTCCGCTGTTTCGTTTGTACGGAAGCGCATTAGGAACATATTAAACATAAAATTGATAGTGAAATTTTTTCAAAGTCGAAATTTTGACGTTTCAAATCTTAAAATTTCGACTTTAACTCGAAATTTTAACTTTTCAAATCTCGAAATTTTGACTTTCTAAAATCTTTGAATTTCGACTTTTAAACACATTTAAGATAGTTTTGAGAATATTAAAAGAAAAGATAGGTTCACCGTGCGTTTTCGGCTAAAATACAATATAGCAAAATTCCATGTAGATTCCTTCCGAAAATGCACTATTTCAGAGTTATCTCCCTTAAAATGCCAATTTTAAAACATTAAAAATCAAGTAAAAAATAATCTACACTGTAAAAATATTAGCATTTATAAGTTATAATCTTATTAATTTGTTCTTTTAAATGCAAATTCACATTAGTTATCTGCATTCCTGCATCAAATTTTTCTAATTTGATTGAAAATCTGAACCTTAGATTGTGTGTTTTTACAATCAAAGATGGCGAAAGACACCCATACCACCTTAATTACGACAACAATCAGATATTTATAAAGCTAGGTCACACTACTGATCAGATCAACTCGATGAACCGATGGTCCAAATTTCCACGACCAAGCGTAACCAGCCTGTTTACGACTTATACCCGATCGCTATCCGACAGTACACGACTTTAACTCGACCATTCACTACTTCTAAATTACTCAGGGCGTGAGGCCATAACGACTCCAGCGTGACCACTGATTGAATTCATATATGATCATTCCGACCAATCGAAGATCTTTATTAGACTAGCTAGACCAAATCAACTATACTCGATGTCAGCCCGATCTCGACCAGACCAGATCGACCTGATCGTATAGGGGTCGTAGGGATAGCCGGGAATTGGTCGTATGTAATATTTCAGTATAAAGCTAGGTTCACACTGCCAACCAGATCAACTCGATGATCCCGATTGTCAAATTTTTCACGACCAAGCGTAAATTAATTCGTGATCGGGCATGTTTACTACCTCTTCCCGATCGCTATCTGACTGTACATGACTCCTTAATGTCTCCATCAAGACTCCCACCCGACCACATATTCGAATATTCCGACCAATTCACAATCTCTAGACGATCTTTACCCAACTAGCTAGACCAACTCAGCTATACTCGATCTCATCCCGATCTCGGTCGACCTGGTGTTAGGTATAGTCGGCAATTTATCGGGTATGAAAACGTCTGAATTTGTTAAGCCACGCAGCGGAGGGGCATTAAGTGTTAACCTTGTCCATCCGTACGTACGTCTAATCAGTTAGTTTCCTTCTTTCTAAATTTTGCCCCAACCAAATGTTATCACACGTAGACTCTTCAATGTAGTGCTGTCTTCAGGTCAATATCCTACACAGTGGTCATCCGCATATTTGTCACCAATTTTAAAAGCGGTAACCCAAGCAAACCAGAAAATTACCGTTGTATTGCAATTAATTCCTGCCTTGGTAAATTATTCAACTCTATTTTGAATAAAAGGTTAGATGAATTTTAGAAGAAAAAATATAATAAGTAAATCACAAATTGGGTTTTGTAAAAAATCAAGAACTTCTGACCATATGTTTGTTTTAAAAACCCTAATCGACAAATACATTAACAAAAAGAAAGGTGGAAAACTATTCGCTTGCTTTGTCGACCTTAAAAAAGCATTTGATACTGTTATACATGCAGACATAAAATATAAACTTTTAAAACTAAATATAACAGGCAAATTTTATTCTATTATCAAATATATGTATAGTAAAAATAAACTATGTGTAAAAATTAAAATGAATTAACCCCTATCTTTAGATCTTTTATAGGAGTTAGACAGGGCGATGTATTAAGCCCAAATATTTTCAAATTGTTTATAAATGATATGCCAGAAACTTTTCATCATGTACTGACCCTGTTGATCTAAATGACAACAGAATTGATTGTATTATGTATGCAGATGACATTGTTATTTTTCTGAAACACAACATGGTTTACAAGAGAGAATGGATAAGTTACAATTATATTGCTGAAAATGGTGTTTTAATGTAAACCGTAATAAAACTTAATTTTAAACAAACTTGAAAACATGTTGATTGCCCAGTGTATTTGAATGGGCAACAGCTTGAAAGTGTAAAATGTTATAAGTACCTAGGAATTACTTTTGTATCTAGTGGTAAATTTACACAGTGTAAAGATGAGCTATACAAGAAATCTATAAAAGCTTGTTTTGATTACAACAATGCCTAGCATCATCAAATCCTAGTGTCACAACTTTAATGCACCTTTATGACCATACAATTAAACCTATTTTATTGTATGGCAGTGAAATATGGGAATCTTTTCAACCACTTCAGTGGCATGTAAGAAGAATAACGATTATATTTTAGAAAAGGTTTATTCAAAAGACATATCTGAAAAGTCGCACACAAAATTCATGAAGTATATTCTTGGGGTTAACAGAAAAGCAAGTAATTTTGCTGTTATGTCTGAATTAGGAAGATTTCCTGTATATTTTTCAATTTTATTGGCAATGTTAAAATATGCTCATAGGTTAGTGAACACAAAGGATGGTTTATTATATGATGCATATATTTGTAATAAAAAGTTACATGCAAACAATATCACTACATGGTTTTCTAGTATTGACTATTTAATGACAGAACTAGACTTACCAAACTTAAATGTAAGTGTTGGCCGTTTATGTACTATAGTTAAGAATAAATTCTGTACAAGTTTTCATAATCATTGGAAAGAATTTAGAGAAAATACTGTTAAATCAGGTAGAGGTAAACTCTTGACCTATTTTTCAATTAAACATTTTGGTACAGAAAATATCTGCAATTAAAAGAATTTAAAGATAGACAAGCACTGTGTAAGATCAGAATAAGTGCACACCCTTAAAAGTAGAGACAGATAGATATGCTAAAACCTATATAGATAAATCACAAAGATTATGTAAAAATGCACCTTAGATAAAGTTGAAGACGGAGAACATTTTATATGTCAGTGTCCCTTTATAACTTTTAAGAAAAGAATTTTATGATAATATTTTAAAAGGTTGTAAAATTTTGAAAAGTTAAGCACAAGTGCCAAATTTAATTGGCTTTTTATTCAAGAAAACCTAGAGGTTATGAAAAAATTTGCAATTTATATTAATAAATGTTTGTATCAATATAGTATAGATATTGTTATATTTAAGACGTTGAGAATATTTGCCTGTTAATAATAGATATATTGTTATGCCTTTTTTTTTATGTGTATGGCTCTGATCTGGCTGTGGTTTAACATCTAAGAATTGAAATAGTTAAAGTCATATTTATGATTTATGTCAACATTATTGTAACAATTATAAAAATCATTGTAATAAATTACTTTGCTCTTTATGGGCCCTTTAATTGGAATAAAAATATCTTATCTTATATATCTTATCTTATACACAATGCTTTTTATCATAATACACAGATCATGTGCGAATTTGGATGGCGTCACTTTTACCGTTTTTGAGTAATGACCCTTTATAACGCTATATGCAAGCGGGGCATTATTTGTATCCCATGGACAAATTCTCTATTTAAATAATTTGGTTAGATTCAGTAGTTTACAGAAGATCTGAGTAAAATCAGACCTTTAAGATATCTTCGTCGAAATAAAGCAGTTGGATTTGTAGGCAGGGTGGTAAGTCCTCCAAATGACAGGTTAACAGCTGTGAAGGACCTTGAAAACGAAAAGACGAACAAGAAGTCGTCGACAGCAACGTGCGCCAAGGCGTCTAGGTGTATGACGACAGCTGTATGGGCAAAATGAAAGACTCGCAGGAGTTCAACAAAGAAGACCCCAATGTTTATAAAATGTTCTCAAAGTAGAGTAGGAAGCTGATGTGTTATGGTAGTTTTCGTGGCTCTTTTCCTGAAAATGACACCACCAAATGAGATTTGTCCCCAGATTGGCACTTGTGTTAGATAGCAATATACATAAATTTTACCATCCTCTTTTCTTTCCTTTCTTGCAAATTAAGCTTACTGTTTGTGTCATATATGTGTATATGTATGTAATCAGTATTTTCTATAGATTTGATATCCAGAAGTTGAAAGGTTAAAGCTTAAATGTATTTTTGACGTATCCATGGTACCAACATGTTTTTGCTAAAAGTGGTGTAAAGATGTCACACATTTCCTCAAAATTTGGTCTAAAGTAGAATTTCAATCGCTTCTCAAACTGTTTACATATATCCATCAAGAGATCAAATAAAAATCATTTGACTTTCGTTTCGTTTTTTTTTTTTGGTAAAATTGCGTCAAAAAGATCGTGTGAAAAAAAGTTTTTGTAAACATTTGGCCCCGCCGCATGTTTGTGCATCTACAAAGTCAGGGCCTCTTCAATGAATTAGTACACATTTTCTTTTAGGGCCACGTGTAGCCCGCCACCGGGTGCGAGATTTTCTCCTGTGTTGAAATATATACTACAATAATTTCTGGACCTAAGGAAAATACGAACAGTCAAAAGAAAATAACCCATAAAACGGGTAAAAATAATCTTGATGTTCATATAAACAAACTTTGAAGGCTTTCTAAAATGATTGTTATTGCACAATTACTTTCATGTTTGAAAAAAATCCTCCGTGGCAAAAATGCAGGATACATGTATAATTTCCTTCCGGTGCACCTGAGATCATCCCAGTTTTTAAATGGGTTTCGTGTTGCCATTTTCTTTTCTATGCTGTGATATGTTGGCTGCTGTTTGTCTTCTCGTCGGTTTTCGTTTTTCGCCATGGCTATGTCGGTTTGTTTTCGACCTTTGAATTTGTTTGTTCCTTTGGTATCGTTTGCCTCTCTTTTATATATTAACCTCCTGTAGAAGTACAGACAAGTACTGTACATGAAGTAATTTTGGCGGAGTTAATCTTCAATTAAAATTAATGTACAATGACAAAATATTTTGCAAGTGCAAAGTTGTAAAGTTAATCAGATCTGCACACTCCTTTAGAGAATCGCTTAGCAGTCATGTGTACTATTGTATGACCGAATAGGGATCGAAGAATAGTCGAATGTGCATGGTCACGTAGAGACCTGGTATTTGTCGAATTGATCTGGGATAAAAAATAATAGAAGTTGCTGTGATCTGGAAGCGATCGGGCATTGGTCGAGTTAATCTGGACCACATATCAAATAGGTTGGCGTTGATCGGGAAATGATCGTGTATTAGTCGAGCAAAGATAGAAATGATCGAATACTGATACTGATCGGTAAATTATTTGTAATCCGACCAGATTCGATCTCTACACGATCCTTTCCCGATCAGTTCGATCGCTACTCGACGAATTCCGGATCTCTTCTCGAGTGACTCGCTTCTCGATTCTTACTTGAATGTTTTGACATGTCAAAAATCTCGGTAGAGAGTCAGACCGATTACGAGCAAGGTAGACTACCACGAACATTTTTGTCGATTGAGTCAGAACAGTCTCCCGATCAATTATTCTGTCTTGATCGGGCTTGATCAAGTTGATCTGATCGGCAGTGTGAACCTATCTTAAGAAAACGTCTCATTTTTTTATGCCCCATCGCAACGGAGGCAGCACTAAGTGTTACCCTTGTCCGTTCGTAGATACGTTCGTCCCAATAATATGTTTCCGTTCTCTAACTTTATTTTGACTCAACCAAAATGTACCATACAACATAGATCAAGTCCGAGTTTGGGTGGCGTATACTAAAGTATTTTAACGTTCTTGAGTAATGACCCTTTATAACGTTATATATTCAAGCCGGAGATCTTTGTAAGAACCAGACAGAGTGCGATATATGAGGGTTTTATATTAAAATGAAGATGTGGTATGATTGCCAATGAGACAACTCTCCACAAGAGACCAAAATGACACAGAAATTAACAACTATAGATAACCGTACGGCCTTCAACAGTGAGCAAAGCCCATACCGCATAGTCAGCTATTAAAGGCCCTGAAATGACTATGTAAAACTATTCAAACGAGAAAACTAACGACCGTATTTATATAAAAATGAACGAAAACAAATATGTAACACATAAACAAACGACAACCACTGAATTCAGATTGTTTCTATAAATTGCCTGGTAGAAGCATAACTTGAATACTGCTCAAAAATAAATTTGAGTGGGAAAATATGATTGGTTGCCACGGTAACAGACACTCTATGTTTTGGTTGTTAAGCGTGGTAAAACTTTCAAAATCCGCTAAATCCCTAAAATTCAGAGCCTGATAATGAATAGAATCAAGCATATTTCATTAGCTTTCATATGTAACATTGATACAACTTGCTTTAAGCTTCATTTTAGTTAAGATGCATGTGAACCTAATTTGAAAAATTTTGCCAAAATGCATATCTTCAACTTTTCTGAATTTGAGATTTTATGAAATTATCAAATTTTCTCTGGTGTTTTTCAGTGAAGTTTGGATACTACTTTACCAAATTAAATAGAAAATGCGTGGGACTTTCTTTAGTTTTATCACCATAGCTACCGATTTTAAATGTCCTGAATTGTTTCATAACCGGTAAGAAAATACATAAAAGCTAACGCAAACTTTAAATTGCTATCGTCAAGTGTTGTTGACTTCAATTGTTACCATTGAAACAAAGATTATCCATAGCAACATCCATTTAAAAACTTCATAAATGGAAAGTTACGTAAAAAATACATAAATAGAGGGTGTTTATTTTCAAATTGAATATGACTTCATTCTTTGCTTCACTCACAGTCTTGTCTTTTTTCAGACGGTTCAATAAATGTAATATATAATTTAACATTGGGGTTGGAGGTCAGGAAAAGGGGGTATGTTTTTTTAAATGTTTCATCCAAGTAGAGCCTTAAAAGATAATTGCGTTTGGTCGGACTTTGTTACACGTTCATCAACTTATAATCAATTTTGAAAGTTAACAGATGGTGACCTTCATGGGATTGCAAAAGCCGGGCCAACCTGGCTTATGGTATGGCAAGATAAAATATGGCCCTTAACAATTGTAAAAATTCTTAATTTCTTAGGGCACACACAAGTCTGAGATGTTATCCCACCAGCTTAAATCACAAACTTGACCTGTAACATAATAATAAGCGTAAACACCAAAATAGAATCATTTGGTCAAAGCATTTCTAAACTGAAACTGAAGTGTGATAGACGGAATTCAGGATCTCCGAGATAGACGAATAGATACATCTGCTAAGTTGGAATTGTGCTAACCCCGGTCATTGAAAATAATTATGCTATTACCGGCAAAATTATCAAAACAAAATTATTGTACAAAATAATTGTATTAATTATGAATAATTCCTTACTATGCACCGTACTACATATATCTCATAAGTTCATGCTTCCGATAACATTAGATCTTAATTATTGTTTTGTGTGTGTGTGTTGCGGGGGTGTCAGCTGATGCACACTTGTAATCCTTCTGAACTCCTTTAAGATAGTAAAAAATGTATCATTTTTTCAGGTTGAATCTTAAAAAAAAATCGTTTTGCTACTCTCATCGTATTGGTTTTTTTTACCTTTTCATGAATTACGCCCCTATTTTCTGTATCTGTCTCTGTAACCTTTATACAAGACTGTGCATTAATCCTGAGATTTGGAATGAAACCTTTAAGCTGAGAATGTTTGCATAGTTATGATTAAAAAAATATACTGACTGACTTTAAAACGCAACACTCATTTTGTAGATTTTTTTTACCAAATCATGTTTGATCCTCATACAACTATACTATTCATGCTTATCATACTTCTTTCTCTTTCGAAAAATCAACATCTAACTTACCTGTGGTAATTGATCTTACCAGATAATTGAAATCGCAAGAATTTCAGAAAGCGAAATTTCTTAGTAAAAAGGTTTTTCTAACCGAAATAATATATATATATTCAAATGTACCTTATATACCATTCTGAAACTGTCTACCAGATCTTAAAAGTATCTGCCAAAATATTGATCTGTCTGTCTGTCTGTCTGTCTGCAATTCAGTTTTCCAGACTTTTTTTCTTCATGCTTAAAGATATTGATTTGATATTTGATGTATTGTTTTATTATGATAAGTTACAGGTCAAGTTGGATTTTCACGATTCTAGCTTATTTCCTTATTCATTCAAATCCTAGAATTAAATTTTGATGATATACTTATTAAATACTAGATTTCTGTTCTGTTTCTGTTTTTTTATGAGAAATAACCCTTTTTAACTTTCTAAAGTCAGAAAAGCATAAAACTATTCTGGTATTATATCTATACAAAGATATCAAAGTTTACAAGAAAGTGAATACAATTAAATGGACTTCCAGTTATTTGAAAAAGACAAAACACGAGGCTTAAGTTGGAGGAAAAAAGTCAGTTTTAAGAAAAACAAGTGTACAACATAACATTAGGCGGCACAGATTTTTCCAAATTACTTTTACTGATTTTGAAAAATAAGCAAATTGGGCTTATAATTATTTTGACAAAGCATCATTAAAAATCTTCTCTGAAACTCATGGAGAAATTAGAAATAAATGGCTTTCAAAGACTGTGTTAGTTCCCCCTGAAACATTCTGATCACAGTTAATTCAGGTTAGCGATTATAGGCTCATTAGTTATATTATGATGGTCACATGAGCTGTAGCCACTTCTTTGTAAATTTTGTATCATTTGTTTGTATAGTATTGATGTGTTGGAAAACATAGTTTGGATTTTCTTTTGTATTTTTATGATGTGTTTTGTTCTTAAAAATGTATATATTCATAAATAAAAAACTATTTTAATAAATGAAATTTGATTCACTCTTCACCAAGATATAGATTAGGAAAATGGGAACAATCCATGATTTCACCTAATTTTTAAGACATATATGCTTTGCAATGAGGTTTCCCATCATTTGGTAAATTGTCTGATAAATTGTAAATTTTTCACGTTTTAATCTTCTTACTAGAAACCACTTAAAATAGGTTATTTGAGATATTCATCAATTTCAGCGGAATTAAGGACTGCAGAGTGTCGCATAAACTCAGTTTATTACATCCTAAACTCCAATCGCGATAATAACCCATTTATTCACCCAATGGACCCTAAAAGTTATACCACTTGCAAAACTGTGTCATTTTGGTCTCTTGTGGACAGTCGTCTCATTGGCAATCATACCACATCTTCTTTTTTATAAGAATGTACATAAGAAACCTGATCCAAGTTCTGTTTAAATGCATCAGGTATTTTAAAGGGGATGCAAAGTTGCACCGTTGAAAATGGTTTTGTAACATTATTTGAGAGAGGTAAAACCTCGCTTGAATAAAACATTTACACATATAACTATGTCAACCTTTCTAACAAAAAAATGGAGTTCAAATGATTCGTTGCAATGTTGAAATCAGTTGTTGCAAGTTAAGATTTTGTACAATCTTGATTATAAATTTATTCACTGTACAGTTCTTTTGAAAACACGAAATTGTTGCGAGGTTTGAATAGATTAGTTACACTGTTAGAATAATTTAAAGAGAATATATATAGGAAGATGTGGTACGAGTACCAATGGGACAACTCTTCATCCAAATCACAATTTATAAAAGTAAACCATTATAGGTGAAAGTCAAAGTACGGTCTTCAACATCGAGCCTTGGCTCACACCGAACAACAAGCTATAAAGGGCCCCAAAATATTACTAGTGTAAAACCAACGGTCTATCTAGAACATGAGAAACGAGAAAGTCTAAAATGATTTATACAATGTATCATTTCAAATTTGCAACATGCAAGAAATCAATTTTGCCGTTCAATGAAAAATTTAATGTGCCAAACAAGTCATTAAAACGCTGAACGAATCGTTTCAACATTCATTTAAAAAAACGGATGTAATTACTTTGTATTGTATTTGGGTTTCTGTAGATTTACCATTCCCTACACTTTCCAGAAGACACCCACCATAAAAGAGTGGCTAATGAAACCAGAGTGCCTTTCGAAGTCGTAAAACCGCATCGTGCAGTTACAATATAAAGTGCAGAACTTAATGATAAAATTTCTGTGGAAATCAATTTGGTAGTTTCAAAGGAGTTGTAGATTGTAGAGTGTAACAGCATCCAGAAGTACTCAGACACAGCTCACTCAAGGAGTAGGAATTTGAAAGATTTATTAAAATTTCTATAATGAAAATGTTTTGGAATTTCGAAATTGCACAATACATTTTTATTTCTCTACTCTTTATACAATCATTCCATACAACAAGATTAACAGTAATGCCTTTCTGAATTAATCAGAAAATGTCTTTGGAAAGAAGAGAGATAAAAGCCTACCAAACCTCTGTATTTTTAACCATTTTTTTAGTTTCCATATCTCCATAAAGCTGCAACAACAAAAAACTGGTAGTCACAGTGATTGTTATATAGCCGGAAAAAAAATGCTATTGGTTATTTTACATGTAGACAACATAAAAAAAAATAGAGACCACACATGAATTAAAAGAATAACAAGAAAACAGCATATCACAACGAAAAATTATGAAAGAAACACAAAAGCAAACCAAAACACACAGTAAAATTTCATACAATTAAGGGTGAGAATAACACCAGAAACACAAGAACAAGAAAACATTGAGCGGAAAAACAGAAACAGCGAAGAATACCCCAAAACTGTATACTTTCTGTAATTGCCAGTAACAGCAATTTTCTGCCACAAATAATGTGTTTGTTCGCTAGTATTCTTATTTCGGATGATTACAACTTCAACTACCAGTAACAAGATTGAGCCGCTAATTTTGCAATTTAAGATTGCCAAAAAAATGCTTTTAAAAGAGGGTCGAAAGATACTAGAGCTAGGGACAGTCAAACTCATAGATTGGAAATAAACTGACAACGCCATGACTAAAAATAAAAAGACAAACAGACAAATAATAGTACAGAAGACAACATACAAAGACTTAAGCAACACGAACCCCACCAAAAACTGGGGTTATCTCAGGTGCTTCGGAAGGGTACGCAGATTCTGCTCCACATGTGGCAGCCACTAGTGTGGCAGCCGCCGTGTTGGCTTATGTTATTACAATTCCGGTAAATAGTCTAATTCGGTGGGTCACATACGTGAAAAGGGAATGGTATTGTTGTTACATGTCGACATAAGGAACATATACGATATTATCTGAGAAACAGTTATTCCATAACGGCCAAACAAACTCGTGGTGGTGTCCGTAAAATTTACGAAGGGATGACTTCAACTTCACCATTTGCAAAATGTCCGTAATTTGCGATCGTCTGGTGCTAGAAGATAATATCACACGCACGCACAAGAAGTGACAGACGCATTGATTGACCAGATACGTAGTCCTGGTAATATTTCTAGCCGGACAAATATCAACTGCCTTACTATATTCAATTGTTTTAATTTACAATGATCTCAGATAGTCATTATTAGCCTGAAATAAATCTGGGTGTAATTATTGCCAGGATAAATATATAAACGTTTGATAATTAATTGCAAAATTGAGAATGGAATTGGGAATGTTTCAACAACCCGACGAAAATAGAAGAAAGCAGCAGAGGGCCACCAATGGGTCTTCAATTCAGCGAGAAAATCCCGCACCCAGAGGCTTGCTTCAGCTGGCCCCTAAACAAAAATGTGTACAAGTTCAGTGGAAATGGACGTCATACTAAACTCCAAAATATATCATGAAATAAACTAAACTGAGCTTATAAACAAATTACACTTAATTTCCTTCAACATACACAAAACTACGTTCATAGTTAAAAGTTAACATACACGAACTTTTCACTTATGAGATATACTATTTTTCCCCATGTTTCTGGATTCTGTCCGGCTAAAACCTCAAAACTGTGTAATATAGAATTATGACCGCTTGTTCTCGATTTAGAGCTGAAACTCTGTTTTATTGCTTGTGCCAATGTTCAAGGAAATAGTTCATTCTGTTCTGGGGTTTTTTGTGTTCTTTATTTGTTTATGGATGTTACAGAGGGCTCTGAATATTTCCAAAACTATAGAATTATGTATGACAGAACTTAGATTTTGGTGCCATTTCAAAATAGGGAGTAAGTTTCCTGGATGCATTTTTTGGAATTAAGGAATAACCCGTTTCAACACTTTTCTATATTTCTAGTTCAAATTAAGAGCTTGGCGTCGACAGCAGTGAAGACTAGTCCCCAAAATGTTCCTGTTAATGTCTTATATATAAGACCAGTACTATGGCCAGTGAATATTTTAAAAGACTTTAAAATAATGTATTATCAAATTATGAACTTAGCCCCACTTTAAAGCTGAAATCAAATTTTCCTGCTGCATGTACTTTTTGTCTCTGGCATATCTGTTCGTGTTTCGGCCTTAGCCAAAAGTTCAAAGATTATTTGGATAATGTCTTGATATTTTATTATCAGGTTTTGAAACTTTTGTATGAAGCGCGCTCAACGCTAATACAACCATATGAAATTAATTAAAGAACCATTCAATGTTTTATACTTAGACCTATTGATTTAATTATTAAGATCTGAACATTTACTAAATGACACTGCAGGTGCTTAGTTGCCACTTTCAGAAGTTTGTAGTCCGACAAATTATTTAGTTTAAAATCATTTATCGTTGAGAAATTTGTTTGTCAAATAAAGCGTGATCAATTTCATATTAATGACATAGTTTCGTATAGCAAGTGCAGCGTATTATACAACTTTATAATGGAAATGACAGTACATTGGTTAGCGAGCAGGCTCTGCGGGTACATAATTAATACATCACCCCGAGACAGAGATGATATAAGAAAATTATTGTTCATGTGTGCCGCGTTTCCATTCCCTTGTTTTAAAACTACCCGATGCCAGTTAGATAAAATCCACTAATATACCAGTCAAAACATATGAATAAATAAAATGTACTAATATTAAAAATGATTTTTTTCAATAAACTCGGACTTGATCATTAAAAAGTTTTGTTTTGTTTTCAAATGATCGTATTATACATTTCATTTCTAGAAGTATTGATAAAAAAGGGCGGAGACTTTAGTGATGACAATTTACTAGATTCGTTAAACACGCCCTCCAACAGTGAGATATAAAGTCCAATCAAAATAAATTATACAGCCTATGCTACTTTCGAGTTTTGACCCTTTATTGATGTGTTTGAAATAGTACAGCATATGCTACAATTTGAAAATATAGCATAGTCAGTGTTTGTAATATAGCATATGCGATTAAAATGCAGCATAACCAGACAAATATATATTGACCCTTTTGGTACGTCAAATATAGCTTATGCTACAAAGCAGCATAAGCTATAAAATATAGCTTATGCTGCTCTTTTTACTTTTGACCCTTTCCGTACGCCATAAAAATAGCCAAAGTTCTAGTTGCTTGTCGCTATAAAACATATGCCCAAGAAGTACGATCTACAAAATGGTACATGGACAACACCGTCAAAAAGTCTTATGGACCTCAAACATCAAGAAAACAGTACAGAGCGACTAGTCTAAGAGTAACTTCAGTAAATAGCAACACTGTATTCTAGTTTCGAAGGCCGTACGGTGACCTATAGTTGTTAGTTTAAACATATTTCATTGTTCAAAAATGACAAATGGATTAGACATTTTCAACTTAGTAACGTCTTCCTATTGTTGTCAATTCCTGTGTCGTTTGGTCTCTTGTGGAGAGTTGAATTTCCAAAACGACGAGTGTAAAAAAAAAGCAAATATGCAAACATAAAGCCTGATTTATATTTACAACAAAAACAAAATGAAACACAGGAACAAAGACTCAATGACACAATATGTCATGACGGGGGGAAGGCAGATGCATTTTTGGAAGGGGCTGAAAAAAGGTCTAGTGCCAAACCAAACCATAAACTGAAACTGTACACATGGGGTAAGACCAAAGTCAGAACTTAAAGTAAAAAAATTGTTGAAAAAGGTTCAGATCAACACAATACAGATAAAAAAAAACCAATAAATAGGACACAAAAGAACGATCTGATAGTACTAGCAGTTTATAACCTAGTTCAACATGTTCAAAGTCAGTAAACTTTGATAGATATACAGAGTGGTGATAGATATGCAGAGTGGTGGTAGATATACAGAATGGTGATATATAAACGAAGTGGTGATAGATATACAGAATGGTGATAGATATACAGAGTGGTAGTAGACATACAGAGTGTTGCTAGATATACAGAGTGGTGATAGATATACAAAGTGGTGATAGATGTACAGAGTGGAGATAGATATGCAGAGTGATGGTAGATATATAGAGTGGTGATAGATATACAGAGTGGTGATATATATACAAAGTGGTGATAGATACACAGAATGGTGATATATAAACGAAGTGGTGATAGATATACAGAATGGTTATAGATATACAGTGTTGATAGATATACAGAGTGGTGGTAGATATACAGAGTGGTGATAGATATACAAAGTGGTGATAGATATACAGAGTGGAGATAGATATGCAGAGTGGTGATAGATATACAGAGTAGTGATAGATATGCAGAGTGGTGGTAGATATACAGAATGGTGATATATAAACGAAGTGGTGATAGATATACAGAATGGTGATAGATATACAGAGTGGTAGTAGATATACAGAGTGTTGCTAGATATACAGAGTGGTGATATATATACAGAATGGTGATAGATATACAGAGTGGTGATAGATATTCAGAGTGGGGGTAGATATACAGAGTAGTGGAAGATATACAGAATGGTGATAGATATACAAAGTGGTGATAGATATACAGAATGGTGATATATAAACGAAGTGGTGACAGATATACAGAATGGTTATAGATATACAGAATGGTTATAGATATACAGTGTTGATAGATATACAGAGTGGTGGTAGATATACAGAGTGGTGATAGATATACAGTGGTGATAGATATACAGAGTGGAGATAGATATGCAGAGTGGTGATAGATATACAGAGTGGTGATAGATATACAGAGTGGAGATAGATATACAGAGCGGTGATATATAAACAGAATGGTGATAGATATACAGAGTGGTGATAGATATCCAGAGTGGGGGTAGATATACAGAGTGGTGGAAGATATACAGAATGGTGATAGATATACAGAATAGTGATATATAAACGAAGTGTTGATAGATATACAGAATGGTGATACATATACAGAGTGGTAGTAGATATACAGAGTGATAGTAGATATACAGAGTGGTAGTAGATATACAGAGTGTTGATAGATATACAGATTTGTGATAGATATATAGAGTGTTGATAGATATACAGAGTGGTGGTAGATATACAGAGTGGTGGTAGATATACAGAGTGGTGATAAATAAAGAAAGTGGTGATAGATATATAAAGTTGTGATAGATACGCAGAATGGTGGTAGATATACAGAGGGGTGATAGATATACAGAGTAGTGATAGATATAAAGGGTGGTGATAGATATATAGAGTGGAGATATATAAAGTGGTGAGAGATATGCAGAGTAGTGGTAGATATACAGAGTGGTGGTAGATATAAAGAGGGATGATAGATATACAGAGTGGTGATAGATATACAGAGTTGTGATAGGTTTGCAGAGTGGTGGTAGATATACAGAATGGTGATATATAAACGAAGTGGTGATAGATATACAAAATGGTGATAACTATACAGAGTGGTAGTAGATATACAGAGTGTTGATAGATATACAGAGTGGTGGTAGATAAACAGAGTGGTGATAGATATACAAAGTGGTGATAGATAACCAAAGTGGTGATAGATATACAGAATGGTGATATATAAGCGAAGTGTTGATAAATATACAGAGTGATTGTAGATATACAGAGTGGTGATAGATATACAAAGTGGTGATAGATATACAGAGTGAAGATAGATATGCAGAGTGGTGATAAATATACAGAGTGGTGATAGATATACTGACTGGTGATATATATATACAATGTGGTGATATATAAACAGAGTGATGATAGATATACAGAGTGGAGATAGATATATAGAGTGGTGATAGATATACAGAGTGGTGATTGATATACAGAGTGGGGGTAGATATACAGAGTGGTGGTAGATATACAGAGTGGTAATAGATATACAAAGTGGTGATAGATATATAAATTGGTGATAGATATGCAGAGAGGTGATAGATATACAGAGTGGTGGTAGATATAGAGTGTTGAAAGATATTCAGAGTGGTGATAGATTTACAAAGTAGTGATAGATATACAGAGTGGTGATAGATATGCAGAGTTGTAGTAGATATACAAAGTGATGATAAATAGACAGAGTGGTGATAGATATACAGAGTGGTGATAGATATACAGAGTGGTAATAGATATATAGAGTGTTGATAGATATACAGAGTGGTGGTAGATATAAAGAGTGGTGGTAGATATACAGAGTGGTGATAGATAAACAAAGTGGTGATAGATATATAAAGTTGTGATAGATATGCAGAGTGGTGGAAGATATACAGAGTAGTGGTAGATATACAGACGGGTGATAGATATACAGAGTAGTGATAGATATACATAGTGGTGATAGATATACAGAGTGGAGATATATAAAGTGGTGAGAGATATGCAGAGTGCTGGTAGATATACAGAGTGATGGTAGATATAAAGAGGGATGATAGATATATAGAGTGGTGATAGATATACAGAGTGGAGATAGATATGCAGTGTGGTGGTAGATATACAGAGTGGTGATAGATATACAGAGTGGTGATAGATATACAAAGTGGTGATAGATATACAGAATGGTTGTAGATATACAGGGTGGGGACAGATATACAAAGTGGTGGTAGATATACAAAGTGGGGATAGACATACAAAGTGGTGATAGATATACAGAGTGGTGATAGATATACAGAGTGGTGGTAGATTAACAGAGTGGCGATATATATACAGAGTACGTTGTTTTCAATTTAGACTTGTTTATATTTTTTCGTTTGGGCTTGTATTATATTTGCCTTCGGGTTTATATGATCCGTTCATCGTATTTTGACTCTTTCAAAAAAAAAAAATTTTTGAGTCTATCCTAAATTGAGGTAAATTATATGGCCTTCCAAATACCGTTTCAATTCCTAACATCACTGAAGAGACATTAATTGTCGACATCCGGATATGGTGTACAAATTTTTGCACCTTATGTTTGCGGTATACCATCTTTTCCGCAAGTTTATTATTTTCTGTTTGGTAATTAATTAATAATAAGATCTATTTTGTTACATCTTGTGATCCGTTTATTTGGCAATCGCCAATGGCAGTCAGCAGGGTTTAAGAACATCAGTTGTTCGACCTGCTAGTCAAATGCGTTTTGTTAAAATATACTTTTTCACTCATTTGGTCTTTTGGAAAATGTTGTTTGTGCTGTATGTAGACCCCTCTACCAAGAAATTTGTTTTGCATGCACACGTATACAGATTGTGGTTTTTATCCAACGCAATCATAGGTTTGAACGTTGTTTTCAATTTAGACTTGTTTACAGAGTACTGATAGATATACAAACGAGAGATATATATAGTGGAGATAGATATACAGAGTGGTGGTAGATATACAGAGTGATGAAAGATATATACAGATTGGTGATAAAATTACCCATAGCACTAGACCAGTAAACCTTTTGAAGCATTAAGGTAGAAGGTGTCTGGTTTGTCACAACGACCACCTGAACTATTACCGGCTGTCGGCCATGGTAATAGAGGTAGAGATAGAGTTAGACATTGACCTCTAAAATGGACCAAATCATTTATACATTTAAAAATTATAAACCAAATTCATGAAAAAATCCCACTCAGTGATTTTTTTCTGAGACTTATTTTTCTACATTCCAATACACTATGACAGCATGTTTTTTTGGTCTCGTAAACACCACAAAGGACCTACTTTGAGCAAAAAAAAACACAATGTAGCAGAAAGGACCACAAAGGAGTTTATAAGAGCACAAAGGACCTTATAATCACTGTTTTGTAAGGAAATAGTACTTTTTTAAATCTGTATTTCAGAAATGTCAATATATGCTTTGCTTTATCAAATTTTATTTTGGACAAAAACAAAGAATCTACAGAAATGTTCTTACTTTATGAATCTTAATTTGCTGTGAGGAAGAAAAAGTGCACATGGTGCAATAAAAATAGGACTGCACATGTCTTTAGGTATATGTTTCGCTGGGCTGTTTGATGAAACAGATAATATACCTGTCTAGATAACCTCGATATGTAATTGTAATAAAAGTATATCATCATTCCGTGAAATATATGGCCTTGAAGAATGTATTTATGAAAAACTCTCTAAACTTTATACCTTCTAATAAAAAATTTGACAAATGGTTTCTGTTTCTCCCTTTTTTACATCAACAAACGATGAACGATGTCTTTGGTCGTCGCTTGTGTAAATGTTTATTAAATATATCTTATTGTATTTGATAAAGTTTATATGTTTTTAAAGACTGCATTTTTAAACACCGAAATTTTAAAAATGTCATGTTTTAATACTATCATTCAATACACTAAATATAGTTGACCTATTGCTGATAAATTCTAAAAAATAGACTTATTGCATATAGTATTAGAAAAAATAGACTTATTGTATATAGTATTAGAAAAAAGACCAAATCTCAGAAACTTAACTTTGACAACTGAACCATGAAAATGAGGCCAAGGTCAGATGACACCTGCAAGCTAGACATGTACACCTTACAATCATTCCATACACCAAATATAATAGACCTAGTGCATACAGTATAAGAAAAACAGACCAAAACACAAAATAAAATTGAGAATGGAAATGGGGAATGTGTCAAAGAGACAACAACCCGACCACAGAACAGACAACAACAGAAGGTCACCAATAGGTCTTCAATGCAGCGAGAAATTCCTGCACCCGGAGGCGTCCTTAAGCTGGCCCCTAAACAAATATATATACTAGTTCAGTGATAATGGACGTCATACTAAACTCCAAATTATACACAAGAAACTAAAAGTAAAAATAATACAAGACTAACAAAGGCCAGAGGCTCCTGACTTGGGACAGGCGCAAAAAAACTTATCTATAACCACTGAACCATGAAAATGAGGTCAAGGTCACATGACACCTACCAGTTGGACATGTACACCTTACAGTTCTTCCATATACCGAATATACATGACCTATTGCTTATAGTATCTGAGATATAGACTTGACCACCAAAACTTAACCTTGTTCACTGATCCATGAAATGAGGTCGAGGTCAAGTGAAAACTGTCTGACGGACACGAGGACCTTGCAAGGTACGCAAATACAAAAAATAGTTATCATGTTACTCATAATAAGAGAGAAATTATCATTACAAAAAATCTTAACTTTTTTTTCAAGTAGTCACTGAACCATGAAAATGAGGTAAAGGGCAATGGACATGTGACAGACGGAAACTTCGTAACATGAGGCATCTATATACAAAGTGTGAAGCATCCAAGTCTTCCACCTTCTAAAATATAAAGTTTTTAGAAGTTAGCTACCGCCGCCCTATGTCGAGCTTTCTGCGACAAAAGTCGCAGGCTCGAAAAAAATCCAACTGATTGTCTAAATAGATAAGTCCTTCCTCAAATATAATCAAAGAAACAGTTTTTTTATCACTGGATTATGATTTTATGTCTTGTGTTAAAATATGCTAGTTTTCGAGTCAAAAGAGATTATTAGAATAAAATATTAGAGAAAAAGATTGAACAGAAACCATAAGAATATAAATCTTTCAAAATTTCTTTCTCGTGCATGAATTAAAATATTGTTTTGAACAGTCTTAAACAAACTTTTATTACTTTTTTCCTGTTATGTGAACATTTATTGGGGGCAGTTGTTATATATTAGCAATATAACCACAGGTGTCATTCGGTTTATCGAGAGAAATGATCGTGAAAGAATATCTAACGGAGGTCAAGTATTGCCAGACGATCGTGAAAGCTCTGGTACCGGATCGTGAAAGAAATTTAATCGAGAAGACATATGAAAAGTCAGTTAATAATCTAATTTAATTAATTACACGGACAAATTTACAACAAAATAAAACTGTCTGTCAAAATGGTTCAACATTATGATTAGTATGTGAGAAAATCCAGTTCTAAAAGTACTTTGTTCTTACAAAACAACAAATGGCATACTGCTCCTCGACATTTCAGTGACATCAAAAATGTAAACAAACATGATTTTTTCACAAATTCGAATAAAGAAAACTATTTTTCTTCGAAAAAGGGCATTCTATTTGAATGCATCAAATGGTTCTCATAATTATTTTGTATAAACATAATCTGAAACTTGGTAAAAAAAGAAATATTTACACAAAATTGATATTTCGGATCTTGAAAGATCACGTACCGTTTTTGAAGATTGTGAAAAGGATCGTGAAAGATCTGATGCTACGAAGACGTTCAAATTATTCTTCAATTATATGATAATTAATATTTGTTATTGGTATTAAAAAAAACTAGATTGGCATGACTGACCCGGGTCTCTTTTGTTGATGAATAGGGCTATAATCGTGCAATGCCATTGGATCTAATATCTTATAATACCACACAGACTTGGTAAATTGTATCAATACCAGTCCATTTGTCCGTCCTTCATAAGTATTGTTTTTTTATACATTAAGATGTTTTATTTTGTATTTATAACTTTGAATTCTCATTTTTATGCCCATTATATTTATAAAGCTTACATACCTGTATGCTATAGGGCCACGGTATTTGGTGTATGGTGTACATGTTTGTCTGCATATTTCATATATGACGTCAATTGTATTTGATATATTGAATGATAGTAAGATGTCTGTGTCTGACTGTCGGTCAGGGTTCATATACTTTCGACCTCATGTTCCGAATTAATTTGCCAAACATAACTTTTACATCTGACCTTGACCTCTTTTTATGATTCATTGACAATTTTAAGCGTATGTGACACTTCTAGTAAAACCCTTTATATTACAGAAGTTCAACAAATATACTATCATAAATAATGTAGACGAGACATTTCAGCATTTACGCTTTGTTATTTTTTAGTCTGTAATATATAGTTACACATTAGAAATCAATCCACATCTGCTACGTTGTATAGATACATATAACTTAAGAAAGTATTGTTGCACAAAATGTTGGTTATCCCTCAATCTCAAATTTTTCATGAAAAATGCTGTTTTTGCTATAAGTTTTTGGTTGATGGTTAACTTTTTGGTTTAAACGTTGCATACCCATATTATTAGCTAAATAGTGGCGGTCTGCCTGAGTTGTACTAGTCCGATTCTCAGAGCTGAATTTTTCATACTGATTTAGACACGTTTTAAGTTGTTTTTTTTTAACTTTAGATGTAAAGTGTTGAAATTAAAAAAACAAATGATAACTTTCATGTTCGTTCTTATCAAAAAAGTTACAGGCTTCAACCAGTTGCAGGTATATCAAGTGGTAAAAGAAGTATTGATTTCTGATTATTAAGGCTGGTCACGCATTATCTTTCACGATCAAAATAATGCGTTGCCTGATCTTTCACGATCAAGTTTGATGAAAAATCAACAAAATTCAAGGTTTTCATAAACAAATGAACGATTTTAAGGGAAGAGCATACTTTTATTTTTACTGTACTTTCGGACACAACAAAGATTAAATTTCAAATATATTATGATACAATGAAATATGACCATTATAGGTACAAAAAACGTGTTTTTTTTAATTAATCCCATAGACATGCATTGTGCCTTTTGTGTTTTTTCATAAAGTACTGCATATTTTCTTTATCTTATTGCACAGTAATGTTGAGGAAGTTGAATCATTTTGACAGACATATTTTTTTGTTCGGATTTGTTCCGCATTTTGAAAATTCAGCGATTTTTTCACACATTCTGAAGTAGAATTTAAATTTAATTACATTCACGATCCGGTACCAGAGCTTTCACGATCGTCTCGCAATACTTGACCACCGTTAGATATTCTTTCACGATCATTTCTCTCGAAAACCCGAATGACACCCGTGTTAGCGAGTACACACACATTTTGTATTTCAATGTACATTTATTATTTATATCCTACAATTAATAACTGGCGCTTTAAGATTCGTGGCATATAAACTCTTATGTATTTAATTATTTTGAAAACAAAATGAAATTTATGTCTTATGAATAACCATGATGAAATAATTGTTTTTTCCATAATTGAATCGTGCATTATTTGTGTATTGGATTACTTAGTTGCCTTCTTTCTAGTGTTATCTATTTTGTTTACTGACAAATGACGAAATAATGCAATAGTTAAAATTAAATATTTTACAAAACTTTGTCACGATTAAAAAATTAAAACCGACTGATTAAATTAAAATATGAGAATTCAATGATTATCGATGTCGAAATTAGCCGTCGGTAATAAACAGTCAGTTTGTGTAAAAGAAATAGCTACCAAATTTGTTTATTATGTATGTACAAAGTATATGTATATTGTATATAATCAGCCCTTCTGTATATTACTTGTTTTTATAATTGATTCAACAAATTTCGCTTTTCCAGGTGTCAATAACGGTGATGTTCACACCACGAGTAGTGATAAATGACACAATAACACAGCGATCGATCAATTATAATATAAGTAAAAATTGCGTGCCGTATGCTGAATGTCATCCGTACTCTGAAAAAGGACGCTTATTTTTATATAAAATCTCGCAAAATTATGACCCATATTTTGGCACATCCCCGATCACCCAATAATAGGAAGTGAATTCGTCACTATCATGGTTTCAAAGAGAAATTTAAACGTTAAACGCCGGATTGTCGTCCAATTAAAACACTCGTTACATTGTTCTTTTGTATATTTAGAATCCGAGATAAACCTAGATTTTCTCGAGAAATGAGATAATTCATTATCTGAAATTGAGAAAATTAATTATCTGGAGATAAATTAGGATTATATGAAAATCGCTCAGAAAAACCTAGATTTTCTTAATATTTTGAGATAAACCGGGATTTTCTCCAGGTAATGAATTTTCTGTATTTTCTGAGATAAACTCGGATTTTCTCGAATTTGAATTAAGCTGAGATAATCTTAGTTTATCTGAGATAAACCGGGATTATCTGAAATAATCCTAGTTTATCTGAGATAATCTAAGATTAATTAATAAAAATGGTTCAGGCGTGCCATACAAGTCAGGAATATGACAGTTGTTATCCATTCGTTTGATGTGTTTAAACTTTTGATTTTGCCATTGGATTGAGGACTTTCCTTTTTGAATTTTCCTCGGAGTTCAGTATTTTTGTGATTTTACTTTTTCAGTAACAGCGAGTACTCTCAGATCTGTACTTTATCTCTTTTGTGTTTTTGTTAGTTTGTTGTGCTTTGTAGCGATCTGTTGAGTTTTTCAGCTGATTTTTAGAGTTTGTTCTCATGTTGTATTGTAGCAAACATGTTTAATACTCCACATTCTGTATATGCCTGTCCCAAGTAAAGAGCCTGTAATTCAGTGGTTGTCTTTTGTTGCTGTTTATCATAAATATTTTTTGTTTATTATTTTGTACATCAATCAGGTCGTTAGTTTTCTCGTTTAAATTGATTTATCTATGTCATTTCGGGGCTTTTATAGCTTACTATGCGGTATGGGTTTTGCTAATTGTTGAAGGCCGTATGGTGACCTATAGTCGTTAACTTCTACGTCATTTGGTCTTTGTTGCAGAGTTGTCTCATTGGCAATCTTACCAAACCTTCTTTTCTTTATATAATATATTTTGCAACGCTATTGTGAAGGACATGATCAATGCTAACAACACTTAATTACGAACTGTGTTAATTTTCTCGTGTTTGTTTGTTATCTTACCTTCTTCACCGATTCATAAGACTTAAAAATTGGTCAGTTACTGTTGCCTTGATAAACCAATGGGCCGAAAAACCCTTAATCAAGAAATTGAAACATAACCTTAAAAACCTGTTTGATTCAGTCTTGGATTATGTCGTACAATGGGATAAAAGTGAATGCAATTTAGATATTCTTTCCGAATAGGTTATGGTTGTAAGATCGTTGATACAAATGACAATTAAAACAATCAATTGATCTATGAACATCAATGCTACACATCTTCAAAGATCCAAATGTTGCTAAACACCTGTCTTCAGTTTTTGTTTCTTACCGCGATTTGTCTTTTTAATCAATTTCTTGAGATTTGAACATCGGTAAACTACTATTACCTTAATTAACCTACGTACATGACAGATAAAGCCCAAACTTCATCGTTAATCACCTTACACAACTTGATTGATAAAGGAATTAGGTATTAGCTGTTCACTTTGAAACCATAAATACACTCCCACGATACCAACAACAGGGAATCATTAACAATCATAGGTATTTGCTATGTTCCTTTAATTTCAACCTAAACAGAATAACTGAATTTTCCTTCACTGTACTGGATGCCCAAACTATATAAAAAAAAGAGGCGAACACTAATAAAGGGATATTCAAACTTATCAACTGAAAATTAACTAATAATACCATGGAAAAAGAATCAGACAACAAACAACCATACACAAAACTCAACATAGAAAACTAAAGTCAAAGCAACTCGAACCCCACCAAAAAAACTGGGGATGATCTCAGGTGCTGCGGAAAGGTAAGCCGATCCTTTTCCACATGAGTCACCCGTTGTCTTGCTAATGAATGTACAAACCGGTCTAATTCGGTGGGGCACATTAGAGGAAAATAGGACGGGATTGTGGTTATGACAATTGGAACATATTCGTCGTCATCTGTGAAACAGATCATTCATAACGGTCAACCAAATCTTGATAGCATCCTTTAATTTATGTAGGGGTTATTTGAAATCACCACTTGGAACTCTTGGTTTAATAGCTTCCTTGCTAGCAACAACCCTCTACCAAGGAAATCATGATAGGAAATGCAAGCTCTGGAATATGGTATCAAATGGCAGATATATACTTCATTTGCACATAAGTGTACTTACGAACAACGTTATATTGTTAGGTCTGCGATATACTCCATTAAACTCTGCCAGTCATTTAAATTTTTTTATCAGACATCAAATTCGGACTTTGAAATACAAAAAAAAATTGAAAATTACAAAGATCTGTTCGAGTACAAACAATCCAAATCCCATTCCTTTTGCAATATAAAAACATTTTGACTTCTCTACCTTTACACTAGTATTCCTCATTCTTTACCTAAAGACGAATTGAAAGAGTTAGTTTAACATAAGAAAACAAATGGTATAAACAAAAACATTGTTTAAAGGAAAGATATATCATAATTCTATAAAACTGACATCATCCAGATTCCTGATGTATTTTAAGACAACAAGCAATTGAAATTCTTAATTGAGGTAACTGTGTTTCTTTTCTTGTTGACCTATTTCCTTATTCATATCAGAAATAATTATACAAAGAGCTATCATTATCCTCTACTCCTCTTTCTGCTACATAGAGGAAATCTTCTTACTAAATGAAAGATTGGTGACTTGGTTAAACGTATATATACCATCACACTGAAAATAAAAGATAACACAGACACATTTAAGAATGCCTCGTGTCTTGACTTACATGTAGAAATTTACAATGAGGATCGGATGATAACAAGACTTTACGACAAAAGAGAAGATTTCGGCTTTACATTTAGAAATTTCCATTTCTATGTAGCAACATTCTAACAGCACTTCGGCAATTTCAGGGAAGCAATTATCTTTTGGTTGACCTTTATGCAATAACTATATTACAGTTAACCAAAGCAATTTTTCAGTTATCGTAGCCACAAAACCGTCCTTTTTCTCGATTGTGACATCACTAAATGAGGCTAATCCCCGAATTTTTACATGTCATGAGCAGGATCTGCTATCCATTCAAGTGCACTCAATATCTCCGTATTGCTCAGTCTTTAGTTTTCAATGTGTTTTTTTTTTTTTTCGATTGTTGTTTGTTCGTTCGTTGTTTTTTTTTCTTTTTCATGGTAATTTCGGTTTTTCCTCAACTTATCATTTTCGATTGTCCCTTTGGTATCTTCTGTCTCCTTTTTTGATAATTAATTTTATATGTCATTATTTTACAATAAAATAATAACTAAACTTAACACCTCATCTTAACAACTGGAAGTCATACTATTTTTTAGAAGTCGCGATTTTTATGTGTGCATTTTTTGGACCTGTGTATTGAACCGGGGTTTAAATTACCTACTATAAAATATATTGAAAAATAAATACATTTCCGGTAATTAAAAACAATTATTAAATTTTATTACTATGTATACGTGTACATACAAACTGTATAATAATAACTTTTGATACTGGACTGTTTCTGTTTATATTCTCATTCATCATATTTGGAATGTCCATGTGTGATGTTCACAGCAAGAGTGGCTTATAATTAATGACTTATCATTGCTGCAACCGATCGATAATGTATAACACATTATCGTGTCGTATCCAGAGTATCCATTCTAAATTGATTTAAAGTATTTCTTGAGTCTTTAGGTGGACAAAAGACTTTGGACATTTGAAATTTGTTGAACGAGATTAGATTTGATGTATTACAAGCAGTGATATGATTATACAATCTACCTATTCACAAAAACAATAGATGAATTAATTATTGTTTTTGCCAAAATATACTTATTTATTGGTATATTGATAAATTCCGGAGGACTACGAATGCTTTACAATCAGAATGGATATTCTTTGATCATTTATCTTTTTCTTTTTTTTGATTGATTTGAATTTTACGTTTTTCACTATCAAAAGTACAGATATAATGAACAGAACTGAAGTCTTTTCTCATTTGTCCATACAAAAGCTAAGATTGACAATACACCAAAGGAAATATAAGCTGTCCAATCTTTGACAAGTAGATGAAGATGTCCCAGGTCTAATATACAAATAATGCACCAGGCAAAAAAAAAATATATCCAAAGTCATATGAAAATATTTTCCGGTGATTTTCATGTAAAGAACATTATTAAACAGATGATGCATACACTAAGTCCTCTGTTTACGTTTTTATATGTATGTATAATCTTTAATGTATGATCGAAAAAAAAAATTCATTCATTGATTGTTGTTAGATAACTTTGGCTGCTAATCAACTTTCGGGTTTATGTGCCGAGTTTTTCCGATCGTGACCTTGACAAACAATCAACACAGAACCATAAATCACGTACAAACTGATGATAGAGTGATGTTTATTGCAACATATTTTGTTTTTTATATTGTCCATTCTTTCCCGTTAGCTATTTAAACAGTTGTGAATTGATTTGGTGTATTAAAAAATTTTCTTTCCAAATCGTATAATAATAATTTCTGTCAATGTTTGTTTACTTTTTTCTTTCGTCACGTTTTTTTCAATTCGCACTTGCGCTGTGCGGTTGCCGAATTTCTAATGACAGGTATCATGGTAAGGTTAAATGCATACAGAAAAGCTTTCAGCGAATTAGAGCACAGGAAGACAATAATTTCATTAGGAGCACATTTTTTGAAAATTTTGATAAAATAAAGTATTTTCTTTTAAAAGAAAATCTATATACATTTGTTTTATAGTAACCCTTAGCCGTTCAAGTATATAAACCATAGTTGTAGTCTGAAAAATTAAACTGTAACAGATATGAGGTTAATTCAAGTCCTTTTCCGTCTACGATCTCAAACTAACGTGTCGTTGAAAACTTCCTTTGGTGGATATTTACAAATATGTTGTGTAATTCTAAGGTAATTGCTTAAAATTTGACTATTTACGAACTGGAAAGTATGAAATCATCATGTTTTTAAAAGAATTCGACCGAAAACTCAAGATAACAGATGAGATAAAAGTTATTTAATCGTAAAATTAACCTGCAAGGAATTTTCACATATGCGGACAAATCGTGAAAAATCTCTTCTTGTAACTTTATTTCTATTTTGAATCTTGCTATTTACGAGTTTTCATTTTTTTATATAGCAACTATACTACGGTTCACTTCCGATTTTCAAACTTGGAAAGGTCGAAGATTTTCAATGTACACCAAGTTCATAATTTTATGTACACAAAGAGAAGGCAAAACACATTTACAATTCACTTATATCCGGAAAAATTGTTGATGCCATTTAGGAATTGTCATATTTACATGTTCATTATAAGGGCAGAAATAATCCTGTTGAAATGGCTGAGTTATGATAAGGTAATATGGCCGCTATGCAATTAGCAAAGTACTAAAAATGTTGTCGTTTGACAAAAATAATGGAGACTTTATAAGATCTTTTATATTTTTGAATGCATGACTATTATTCTTTTACTGACATAAATTTCAATGTTTGTCACAATATTAACAATAAATATATGCCTTAAATTTTGACAATTATAAACTATAGCGAGTTTTTTAACGTAAATGATTATTTTTCGCATATACAAAGACAAATTTAAAAAAAAAAGTTAGTACTAATCACGTAAAATAACCAGGGCCAGGTAACGGTTAAAGACAAACTCGAAATGATATTTAAAAAAAAAACATTTACTAAAATCCTAAATCCCGAACATTGCTAATGTCCGAATAACTACCGTAATGATACTTTGTTTTTTTTTTTTTTTTTTTTTTTTTTGGAGTGTTAAGTTTTCTGACACTGAAAGTACACACGTTGCTTTAGAAGGAAAGACATAAAAAAGTAATAACAAACATAATAAAGCAATAACAAATAAAAAGCAATATAAGTAACAGGCAAATGTTAAAATCTAAAACAGACAAACAAATTAGTAATTTACTGCGAAATCAGCAGGTGAAAAGTCAAAATGTGATAAACTAAAAGTAGAAATAACCTTAAGCAATCTTACTAGTTAACAGATACCGCCATACCATGTCTGATATAAAAACTTATTCATAACATCTAAATCTCAACGGTGTAAAATCCTAATTTTGATGTGGTAATTGGGGAAAAGAAGGGATTAGATTTTTCCGAAATTGAGTGTCACACAATTTTGTATGTTCTTCCCTCGGCAGCTATTCGAAAAAATGCTGTATCTTAAAACATGTGCTTGAAGTAGCGCCCCATATCAAGTACGAAAATCCCAACATTTTGCATATAAGATTTATACCAATCAACAAAACTATTTTATACGTATTGCTTACATTTACAACCACGATATAAAAGTAAAATAACAAAATACCGAACTCAAGGAATATTTAAATCGGAAAGTCCCATATCAAATGGCAAAAAAAGCTCAAACACATCACACGAATAGAAAACAACTGTCATATTCCTTACTTGGTACAGGCATTTCTTTATGTAGAAAATGGTGGATTAAACCTGGTTTGATAGCTATTTAAACCTCTCACTTGTATGACAGTCGCACCACCATGTACGACTGACACAAATAAAACATAAAATATTGCATTGTACCATAAAATTCATTTATGCTGCATATAATTGGATGTATGGTCCGCTAAAGGCAAATAACAACGAAAGCAAGTAATGATGATGCAGACCACAAATCTGGCAGTTATTATTTAAATTTCATATCAAAAGATACATGTATACAAATTTAGCATACACTACAATTATGAATTTTATATAATTTTGTATATATAATACTTCTAGTACAATCTCAACCCGACTAAGCATATTTTGTGAAGCGTGAAAAGGCAAATACCACCAATTATTAAAATCTAAAATTTTGAAAAGTCAAATAATTACGAGTTATCTCCCTAATCTACAAATTTGCGAATAATAGCGAAACATCTTTTGGGTGCAGAAGCCATATCGAGCTGAAACAGGTGCCCAATAGGAAACCTGCATCAACCAACATGCACACAATTATGTCTACACTTTATTATCGAATTAAGATCCCTGACAAGCAGACAATATGTTGCTAATACAAAAATTCAAAGTTATTGTACACATTATACAATCCCCATTGACAAAATTAACAATAGTGTTAGGAGTGACACTATGCAGTTGAGCTGATACAAAAGTACTTATAATAAACCCTTGTGACTCATGAAACAATTGTACGTTGTATGCTCAAGTAAAACAGAAATATCTCTCATCACATTATTTCACTTAAACATATAACAAATCGAAACTATAAAATGACTTTTGAGTAGTCATACTTGATCAACTGTTGTGAAAATATTCATTTCTATCAGATTGACTTCTTCAACCGTAGCTTTTAAAAATATGAACCCATTGTAACATACGATTACTGTTACTTCATCAAATCTGTCAGCGCTACACTTCTGCCAATAACCATCGTATGCGTCACAATTTACCAACATTGAGTATGAGTAACATACTATTGCTTGACACTATTCATATTAATGTCAAAATTAAAAGACACAATTTATGTGTTCGACAAATGTATCGATATCAGACAATGAAAATATATATTAGAAGTACAGAATTTACAAACATTGTGCCAACAAATGTGTCCAATTGATACAACAAAACTATATTCTATAAAGTTTTAATTTACGGACATTGTTTCCAGCAAATGCATCTTATTAATTTAAAACAACAAATGTAACAATTGATACAAAAAAATCAACTAGAAGGACACAACGTACGGACATTGTGTCACACAGAAATATCAAACTAATACGAACAAACCTATGAAACCAAAGAAATAAACTGAGTTTTATTATGAGTTGGAATCGTCCTAGACGTATTGTATATAAGATTCACAGTTTGGTAGTTATAATTGTAGTGCATGCTTACTTTTATAAATGTATCTTTTGATGTGAAATCGAAATAATAAGTGTCACGTTTGTGACCTGAATAATCCATAATTTAGTAAACGAAATTTGGTCATTTTGAACTGAGCGCCTCTTTAAAGACTGATCAATAAACTAATAAGTCATTTTCATTTTTCAACCAATTTCAAGACTTATCTACTGCAAATAAAGCAGTACTGTTCAGACAATTCGCTCGCAGTCAATTGATATATGTTCAGTCTGTGCTCAGACTGTTCAATAGTTGTTATTTACCTGTAAAGATCAACAATATACTGAAATGTCTGAAAAGCTAATGAACAGTACTGAAATGACTGCTAGAAAATTGTCTGATCTGTAATCTGAAATTTATTTGCATTCAGCGGAGCATAAATAAACATATATTAACTAGTGCAATTTATTTGAGGTTATTCTTCTTTTAAGTCTGTCACATTTTCACTTTTCACCTGCTGATCTCGTAAAATAGTGCTAATTTGTTTGTCTGTTTTCGATTTCAACATTTCCCTGTAATTTATATTACTTTTTTTGTTTGTTATTGCTTTTTTTTTATTTCTTTCCTTCTGAGGCAACGTGTGTGATCTCATTGTCAGAAATATAAAAAGTATCATTGCAGTAGTCATTAAGACATTATCATTGGTCGGGATTTAGGATTTTAATAAAAAAATGTTTTAAAATTTCATCTCAATTTTGTCTTTAACCGTTCTGTGGCCATATAAAACATAAAGATGTGGCATGATTGCCAAATGAGACAACTATCCAACAAAGTTCAAATGGATTGATGTAAGCAATTATAGGCATGGTTATTCTACGTAATTATATTAATATGTTTTTTTCTCTCTTTTTTTTCTCTTGTTGGTAATAATTATAAGCATATACGTCAAAGAAAGAACACGCTATGGTTTACATGTGATATCAAAATCTCTATCAAAATTTATTGCATACATTATTGGTCAATATTACAAAATTTTGCAAGCGACAAACATTGAAATCTATATCCGTAGAAGACAAATATTCATGCATTAAAAATAAAAACCTCCTTATGTCTCCACTTGCTGCATGAAAAGTCGCCGAAAAAAGATTTGAACGGTAGAGTCATTGAAAGTACTAGACAAATTTTAAAATGAAATCAGTACCTCCATCAATGTATTTTATTTTAAGGAAATACCTTTATGATCTTCAGTTTGTCAATTCGAGGAACAGTCTATGGTGACAAAAGCTGTAATGATACATGTACACTCACATTTTGACTGAAAAGCGATAGTTTATCACACTCGGTATCAATATTATTTAATTTACTAATTGGCATTTGACCCAGTTTGCATCTTAATTGATGTCTGTCGTTGTTTTCAATATAGATCGACTGTAAATAAACTCATCATAGATACTAGGATTAAAATTGTGTACGTCATACGCGCATTTCGTCTACAAAAGACCCATAAGTGACGCTCGAATCAAGAAAGTTTGAAAGGCCAAATATAATACGAAGTATAATTCGAACATTGTTTATTTCGATAATTGCGGTTAATGCAATAGCCATGTGACCTATGATAGCGTTGTCTTTTTTCAACAATAGTCAAGATATCTATAGAGGAAGTTTTAGATATGTTCCTTTGACCCACGATATTGTCATTTAGACCTAGGGATATGCTGTCTGTGGTCCTGTGATCGTTTAATCCAAGCAGTTCGCAAATTTTACTGAAATCTTCAGATTGTTTATGTGATTGTCATGGGTGTTACTGGACGGTTTGCAATGGTTAGAATTTTATAGATTTAATATTGTGTTAGTTTTTTTTTCTTAATGTTGGTAAATTAATGGTTTGAATTTCTAAGGTCTGCGGAAACGGTATAGATGTTCTTGTGTTCGTTTTAAAAATTCACGTCAGTTTGCCCTTTATATCGAATACTACTTTTCGGTTTTGATATGTTACAATCGATTTATGACTTTTGAACACCGGTATACTACTGTTGCCTTAATTTACAAGACGTATGAGGCTTTGGGGTTTTCAAGTAATGTCATATGAAAAGGAGAGCTCGAGAGAAAAGTTCCTCCGTATGATTGTTTAACGAATGTAACATTCCGTAAAACATTTTCTTTAAACGCTTTAACGTAAACAAACAACATAAGTTGTCTTGTTCACACAAAGGCAATATTGTTCATTAAAAGTTCCCGTAACAATGATAGTCTGGAATGTTCAAAACATACATGTAGTTTTGGAGACCAGGTAGACTTCTAAATAATGTACCATGCGTTGGACGATTTGGAACATTATGAAAATTTGTATATGAAAAGAATTGTAGATTTTGAATGGACAGTATGGTATTTTTTAAATTGAGAGCCTCTTGTTTATAGTTAAAAGTGAAAGACAGTTTGCGACTAGTTTTTTGACATAGACTGAAATAAAACTTGGACAGAGGCTAATTTTCAAGACCATGAAATAGCATCTAAAATTTCAATTTGCACAAAACAAGTGTATTTCATGTATTTAGGGACGCAGCAATCCTTCATTCAGTCATCAGCCTTTCGGCTGTTTTCTGTTGTTTGGTTGGATTGTTGTCTCTTTGACACAGTCCCCATTTCTGAAAAAATCTAATATCTAAAAATGGGAAGGAGGTACTATCATTCCTAACCCTTTGAAGAAATTTCATGCTTCAATGCTCAAAATGTTCAGAATTTAATACCATCTTTCTTTTAATTTTTGATAAATTTCAAAAAAAAGGGGGGGAAAGTTTCGTTCTCTACCAACATATCTCTATCAATAATATATTCTCATTTATAATTACTAAATTTGTGTCAGAAATGCACATATAAATGGAATGATTTAGCTTTTTAAGTTCAAAATGTTTGATTATTCATCTGTTTGGCAATCTGAATTTTGGTGAAAATTGACAATTTTTGACTAAAATTATTTTTTTAAAGAAAAAAAAAAAAAAACACACGACTTTCTTTTTATTTTACGAATATATAGAATGTTGTCTTTCAAAATTTGTCAATGAAATGTCATGGTATTGTTAGTCTTGGGAGATAAACAGATTTAAAATTTAGGAGTTTTTGAAATTTTTCATTTTCGAATTTTAACATATTTTTAAATAGTTGCTATGGAAACAAACTATTTGGTAAATTCAAAATTTTAACGTTTTTGAATAGTTTTGGGTTTTGTTTATTAACAATGTAAAAACCCTAATTGTTTTTATTGATTAACTTAATTTCCATGGGACTTTATATTCCCTTATTTTAAATTTTCAAAAGGGTCTTTTTTCACATATTCAGGCAAAATGTTGTTTTGATGGTTACTATGGCAGCGGGCAATATACAGGGAAAATAAGGATAGAATTTTACTTATCTACCAAAGTTCTTATGATATAGGGCCAAAAAAATTACTTCTGTGACATGTCATGGATCACCCTCTGCATGATTTTTACAAAGACAGGTACTTAATAGACTTTTTTATGGTCCGCTGGGCGCAAATAACAAATATGACAGACTATAAGTAGGAATAACCTTTATCAACTCGCAGTAGTTAATAAATGGTTATTTATGGTCCGATGAAGGCCAATAACAAATATGTCAGACTAAATGGAGGATTAACCTATCATGCCTAATGCAAATCGCACCAGTTATCATATATTTATGCTCCGCTGAAGGCAAATAACAACTAACACAATTAATTATCATACATGCCATAAATGTGACATTTATTATGTCAATCTCAACCCATATAAGCATATCATGAATTACTGAAAAAGACAAATGTCATAAATTGTTTAAATCTAAAAATTTAAAAGTCAAAAATTCTAGGGTTATCTCCCTTAACTATAAATGATGATAATAATAGTTATAACATCTCAACTTTTGGGAGCAGATACCGCCATACCATGTCTGATATAAAAAAAAAACTTATTCATAACATCTAAATCTCAACGGTGTAAAAATCCTAATTTTCAGGTAGTACATGTAATTGGGGATGAGAAGGGGATTAGATTTTCAGAAATTGAGTGTCACACAATTTCTGTATGTTCTTCCATCGGCAGCTATTCGCAAAAAGGCTGTATCTTAAAACATGTGCTTGAAGTAGCGCCCCATATCAAGTACGAAAATCCCAACATTTTTCTTATAAGATTTATACCAATCAACAAAACTATTTTATACGTATTGCTTACATTTACAGCCACGATATAAAAAGTAAAATAACAAAAATACCGAACTCCTAAGAATATTTAAATCGGAAATTCCCATATCAAATGGCAAAAAAAAAGCTCAAACACATCACAAGAAGAGAAAACAACTGTCATATTCCTAACTTGGTACAGGCATTTCTTTATGTAAAAAATGGTGGATTAAACCTGGTTTGATAGCTATTTAAACCTCTCACTTGTATGACAGTCTCACCACCATGTACGACTGAAACAAATAAAACATAAAATATTGCATTGTACCCTAAAATTCATTTTTTACGCATATAATTGGATGTATGGTCCGCTAAAGGCAAATAACAACGAAAGCAAGTAATGATGAAGCAGACCACAAATCTGGCAGTTATTATTTATATTTTATATCAAGAGATACATGTATACAAATTTAGCATACACTACAATTATGAATTTTTATATAATTTTGTATATATAATACTTCTAGTACAATCTCAACCCAACTAAGCATATTTTGTGAAGCGTGAAAAAGTCAAATGCCATCAATTATTAAAATCTAAAATTTTGAAAAGTCAAATAATTACGAGTTATCTCCCCTAATCTATAAATTTGCGAATAATAGCGAAACATCTTTTGGGTGCAGATTCCATATCGAGCTGAAACAGGTGCCCAATAGGAAACCTGCATCAACCAACATGCACACAATTATGTCTACACTTTATTTTCGAATTAAGATCCCTGACAAGCAGACGATATGTTGCTAATACAAAAAAATCAAAGTTATTGTACACATTATACAATCCCCATTGACAAAATTAACAATAGTGTTAGGAGTGACACTATGCACAGTTGAGCTGATACAAAAGTACTTACAATAAACCCTTGTGACTCATGAAACAATTGTACGTTGTATGCTCAAGTAAAACAGAAATATCTCTCATCACATTATTTCACTTAAACATATAACAAATCGAAACTATAAAATAACTTTTGAGTAGTCATACTTGATCAACTGTTGTGAAAATATTCATTTCTATCAGATTGACTTCTTCAACCGTAGCTTTTAAAAATATGAACCCATTGTAACATACGATTACTGTTACTTCATCAAATCTGTCAGCGCTACACTTCTGCCAATAACCATCGTATGCGTCACAATTTACCAACATTGAGTCTGATTAACATACGATTGCTGTTACTTCATCAAATCTGTCAGCGCTACACTTCTGCCAATAACCATCGTATGCGTTACAATTTACCAACATTGAGTCTGAGTAACATACGATTACTGTTACTTCATCAAATCTGTCAGCGCTACACTTCTGCCAATAACCATCGTATGCGTCACAATTTACCAACATTGAGTATGAGTAACATACTATTGCTTGACACTTTATTCATATAAATGTCAAAAATTAAAAAGACACAATTTATGAGTTCGACAAATGTATCGAGATGATACAATGAAAATATATATTAGAAGTACAGAATTTACAAAAATTGTGCCAACAAATGTGTCCAATTGATACAACAAAAACTATATTCTATAAAGTTTTAATTTACGGACATTGTTTCCAACAAATGCATTTTATTAATTTAAAACAACAAATGTAACAATTGATACAAAAAAAATCAACTAGAAGGACACAACATACGGACATTGTGTCACACAGAAATATCAAACTAATACGAACAAACCTATGAAACCAAAGAAATAAACTGAGTTTTTATCATGAGTTGGAATCGTCCTAGACGTATTGTATATAAGATTCACAGTTTGGTAGTTATAATTGTAGTGCATGCTTACTTTTATACATGTATCTTTTGATGTGAAATCGCAATAATAAGTGTCACATTTGTGACCTGAATAATCCATAATTTAGTAAACGAAATTTGGTCATTTTGAACTGAGCGCCTCTTTAAAGACTGATCAATAAACTAATAAGTCATTTTCATTTTTTTCAACCAATTTCAAGACTTATCTACTGCAAATAAAGCAGTACTGTTCAGACAATTCGCTCGCAGTCAATTGATATATGTTCAGTCTGTGCTCAGACTGTTCAATAGTTGTTATTTACCTGTAAAGATCAACAATATACTGAAATGTCTGAAAAGCTCATGAACAGTACTGAAATGACTGCTAGAAAATTGTCTGATCTGTAATCTGAAATTTATTTGCATTCAGCGGAGCATAAATAAACATATATTAACTAGTGCAATTTATTTGAGGTTATTCTTCTTTTAAGTCTGTCACATTTTCACTTTTCATCTGGTGATCTCGTTAAATAGTGCTAATTTGTTTGTGTTTTCGATTTCAACATTTCCCTGTAATTTATATTACTTTTTTTGTTTGTTATTGCTTTTTTTTATTTCTTTCCTTCTGAGGCAACGTGTGTGATCTCATTGTCAGAAATAAAAAATATCATTGCAGTAGTCATTAAGACATTATCATTGGTCGGGATTTAGGATTTTAATAAAAAAAAATGTTTTAAAATTTCATCTCAATTTTGTCTTTAACCGTTCTGTGGCCATATAAAACATAAAGATGTGGCATGATGGCCAAATGAGACAACTATCCAACAAAGTTCAAATGGATTGATGTAAGCAATTATAGGCATGGTTATTCTACGTAATTATATTAATATGTTTTTTTTTCTCTTTTTTTTCTCTCTTGTAGGTAAGAATTATAAGCATATACGTCAAAGAAAGAACACGCTATGGTTTACATGTGATATCAAATTCTCTATCAAAATTTATTGCATACATTAATGGTCAATATTACAAAATTTTGCAAGCGACAAACATTGAAATCTATATCCGTAGAAGACAAATATTCATGCATTAAAAAATATAAAAACCTCCTTATGTCTCCATTTGCTGCATGAAAAGTCGCCGAAAAAACCTCGAAAAATTCTGCATTTTTTGTTTTAAAATGTGCCGAATCCGTAATTAAAACGCTAACTTCAGACATAAAGTCCTTTTTTTTCAATTACCACATGTGGAGCAGGATCTGCTTACCCTTCAGGAGCACCTGAGATCACCCCCACTTTTTGGTGGGGTTTGTATTGCTCAGTCTTGAGTTTTCTATGTTGTGTTTTGTGTACTATTGTTTGTCTGTTGGTCTTTTTTTTAGCCCTGGCGTTTTCGGTTTATTTTCGACTTATGAGGTTGAATGTCCCTCCGGTATCTTTCGCCTCTCTTTACAATTATATCATGAATATAAGAAGATAATAATATTTGAATAATCAAATTACAGTCATGGCATACTTCAAATTTAACCAAAAAGTCTTTTTACATACTTGAATGGCTTCAAGTTTTACTATAAAACAAATGTAGATAAACTTTCTTTTGAAAGATAATACTTATCTAAATCTTCAAAAATGTACTGCTAATGAATTATTGCTTTCCCGTACTTTAATTCACCAATGCTTTTCCGTATGCAGTCACCTCTCGTTATAAGTTCGGCAACCGCACAGCCCACGTGCAGAGTGAAAAACCGTGACGTAAGAAAAGGGTAAACAAACGTGGAAAGAAAAAATTATTAATCGATTTTGGGAGAAAATTCTGTGTTGATTGTTTTATATAAATAAGAAGATGTGGTATGAGTGCCAATGAGACAATTCTCCATCCAAGTCACAATGTGTAAAAAGTGAACAATTATAGGTCAAAGTACGGCCTTCAACACGGAGCCTTGGCTCACACCGAACAGCAAGCTATAAAGGGCCCCAAAAAGACTGGTGTAAAACAATTCAAACAGGAAAACCAACGGTCTAATCTATATAAAAAACGAGAAACGAGAAACACTTATGAACCACACCAACACAAACGACAACCACTGAACAACAGGATCTTGACTTAGGACAGGTGCATAAAAATGCAACGGGTTTAAACGTTTTAACAGGCGCCAACCTTCACCCTAACCTAAAACAGTGGTATAACATTACAATATAAAAAGACACACAATAAAATATCAATTAAAATGGCTTAACTCGATCAAAAAGACAAAACAAAAAAACAAGTAAATATACAATGAACGAATAAGTTTGATCTATGACACAATATAAATAAAAAAGATGGTTCAATGTCAAGAAGACAACTTTAACCTAGGACAAAATGACGTTAAATAAAGTAACGTACACAGGTAAATTTAAATATAATAATTTTCTTTTTAGGAGTACAGAAACATTTTTTACAAAATAAATTTGTTATTCATAGTACGTCTACAGAAGTGAAAATTTTTTCGTCATACTAAATACTAAAAAGGTGGTACATATTAAAAATAGTAAGACGAGATACAACACAAAATAAGTAAACATTAATAACAGAAATGCATTACAAACTGTGTCAACAGGTCAAATTAACACGAAAGTACGATCTGAGAGTACTCGCAGATACTGAAAGCTAGTTAAAAGCCAAAAACAATTAATAATAAAAAATCATGCATCAGAGACTAAAATCAATTAAAACACATCCCAGGCAGGGATTTAGTGTTTTAACGCCATGGACAGTCAAAGAAGACATGACTTGTGCAATGCCAAAATAAACTATCGACAGGCAGTAGGATAGTTAGGATTTAACATTATAATAAATATGTATGATGTTATGTATAGATAAAACAATTTCTAAATTGAAAATAAACGTAGATGTGTATATATGTATCCTAAAAATCATTCGAAAAGAATACAAATTTAGTTATGTTTTAATTTATTGATGACAAAATCGATGTAAGTGCAAATGTAAACAATATTCAAAGATCTTATTACAACATTAATAATATAACCTTTACTAATAAGTTTGTGTAAAGGTTCGATAAGTTTACACGGATCACATAGTGATTTCCCCGCTTTTAGTACAATATTACCGTAAAATTTAGGATGTAAAATACCATTTTTATTAGTTTTCTACAGGTACAGCCAAATTTACTAATCAAATCTTATACAAGGTATGGGTTTGGTTATTGTTGAAGGCGATACTGTGACTTATAATTTTTAAATTCTATGCCATTTGGTCTCTTATGAAGTCTCATTGGCCATCATATCACATCTTCGTATTTGTATATACAACATAGAAAACCAAAGACTGCGCAATACGAACCACAACAAAGAGCGGGTGATTAAATTGTATTTTAAGACCACATGCGAATATTTAAAATAATATTTGTTAACTATCTTATTTCAAAATACATGCACATACATATTGTTTTCATTATCTATCGAGATATTTTGCATTAGAAGCTTGTTAGATTGATATTCAAAAATACGCGAATCTTTACTTTTTGTATAATCAATTTAAAAAAATACCATACTGTCCATTCAAAATCTACAATTCTTTTCATATACAAATTTTCATAATGTTCCAAATCGTCCAACGCATGGTACATTATTTAGAAGTCTACCTGGTCTCCAAAACTACATGCATGTTTTTGAGCATTCCAGACTATCATTGTTACGGGAACTTTTAATGAGCAATATTGCCTTTGTGTGAACAAGACGACTTATGTTATGTTTGTTTACGTTAAAGCGTTTAAAGAAAATGTTTTACGGAATGTTACATTCGTTAAACAATCATACGGAGGAACTTTTTCTCTCTCCTTTTCATATGACATTACTTGAAAACCCCAAAGCCTCATACGTCTTGTAAATTAAGGCAACAGTAGTATACCGATGTTCAAAAGTCATAAATCGATGGTAACATAACAAAACCGAAAAGTAGTATTCGATATAAAGGGCAAACTGGACGTGAATTTTTAAAACGAACACAAGAACATCTATACCGATTCCGCAAACCTAAGAAATTCAAACCCTTAATTTACCAACATTAAGAAAAAAACTAACACAATATTAAATTTATAAAATTCTAACCATTGCAAACCGTCCAGTAACACCCATGACAATCACATAAACAGTCTGAAGATTCCAGTAAAATTTGCGAACTGTTTGGATTAAAATGACCACAGGACCACAGACAGCATATCCCCTAGGTCTAAATGACAATATCATGGGTCAAAGGAACATATCTAAAACTTCCTCTATAGATATCTTGACTATTGTTGAAAAAAGACAACGCTATCATAGGTCACATGGCTATTGCATTAACCGCAATTATCGAAATAAACAATGTTCGAATTATACTTCGTATTATATTTGGCCTTTCAAACTTTCTTGATTCGAGCATCACTTAGGGGTCTTTTGTAGACGAAATGCGCGTTTGGCGTACACAATTTTAATCATGGTATCTATGATGAGTTTATTTACAGTCGATCTATATTGAAAAACAAAGACAGACATCAATTAAGATGCAAACTGGGTCAAATTCCAATTAGTAAATTAAATAATATTGATACCGAGTTTGATAAACTATCGGTTTTCAGTCAAAAATGTGAGTGTACATGTATCATTACAGCTTTTTGTCACCATAGACTGTTCCCTCGAATTGACAAACTGAAGATCATAAAAGGTATTTCCTAAAAATAAAATACATTGATGGAGGTACTGATTTCATTTTAAAATTTGTCTAGTATTTTCAATGACTCTACCGTTCAAATCTTTATACCTCCATATTTTGATAACATAAAGCCACCTATAATTTCTTATTCGTATAAAAAAACCCAGTAGAAGTTTATTTTTTAACTATACGCCACTTACATCAGACGTCAGTATAGAAAGTAATGCTCCTTCAACATCAGACAGTGAAATTTGGAAGTTTAGATATGATCCCTATGGCCATGTAATTACAGGGGACCTCAACATCGTTCATGACCGAGAGGTTATAAACTTTCAGAAAAAAAAGGACCAAGATATCGTTCACCGTCGAAAATAAATTGCAAAGAGTGTCATCAGGTCATTAAAGATGCTACTTCATCCTATTGTAAACATTGGTGTAAATAGGAGAAATCCGACAAAAAGTCACTTGATTCCCATTAAAACTTTAAAATATATAAATGGAGGTATTGATTTTATTAACTTTTCTAGTATATTCAGTGACTCTACCATCCATAGCCAAATACCTCCATATTTTGATAATACAGAACCAACTATTATTTCGTATTCGTACAAAAAAAAAAAAAAACCAGCAGAAGTTTGATTTTTAATTATACGTCAGTAACATCAGACGTCAATATAGAAAATAATGATTCTTCCACTTGAGACTGTGAAACATCTAGTTTTAGATATGTTACCTATGGTCATGTCATTACAGGAGATCTCAACATCGTTGAAGACCGTGAGGTCAAAACTTTTCTTAAGAAAGGACCTAAATATCGTCCTCCATCTATTATAGATTGGAAACAGTGTCGTCAGGTCATTAAAGACGCTCTGTCTGCTTACTGTAAAAATTGGTGTAAACGTGAAAAATCTGATAAAAAATCTCTATACAGTTATTTGAATAACATTATGAATACTGTTGAAATTCGTATATCTCATTTTGAAGACAATTCTGAAATTAATAAAAGGGTTCATGATATACCAATTTCTAGAATAAAAAATAAACTCCAAGTACTCGCAAAGCGTTTTGTGTTCGTACCGGCAGACAATGCAGCCAATAATGTAATGGTGGTGTGACGCATATACTACACGGAAGTTTTCCAAAACGAAACTATCAATTCTTCTACATTCAGGTCCGTACGCTCCACAGAGAGTCAAATTGTAAACAAGCATATCACTGCCACTACCCAGCTTAAAGCCTCTTCCGAACATTTGAAAGTCCCGACTATGTACTGGTTACCTAAATTACAAAAACAACCATTTAAATTTCGTTTCATCTCCGCATCTAGTAAGTGTTCTACTACTAATCTGTCAGTGCTTCTAACTACCTCCCTTACTACTATCAAAGAACTTGTTATTAACTTTTGTATTAACGTTTATAAAAATAATGGTATTAATTCTTTAGAAGTTTTAGATAAAATACGTGCTTTTGATGGTCCTTTTAATTCTGTTGACAGTTATGATTTTTCTACTCTCTACACTACACTTCCAAACAATCTTATCAAGAAAAAGTTTTCAAATTTAATTAAATGGTTTTTTAAAAAATCTTATTGCAAATTTATTTTCTGTAACTCGTTTCAAGCCTTTTCTGTAAAGAAAAAGGAAAGTATGCTAGATACAATTACTGGAAATGTGAGGATATGATTGAAGCTTTACATTTTCTCCTGGACAACATATATGTACGTTTCGGCGATAAAGTGTATCGACAGGTAGTAGGTATTCCTATGGTCACTAATTGCGCCCCTTTAATAGCAGATTTATTCTATATTGCTATGAATCACAGTTTATGGCCAAAATCAGTCAAGACACGTCATTGTAACATTTAGTTGACACCTTCAACAATACCTACCGTTATCTTGATGATATGTTTTCATGAAATAATCCAGAATTCTCTAAATATACTACCGAAATTTACCCAAAGGAACTTACTTTAAACTTAAAGAAAATGTTTATTCCAAAGATGTCCATCTCTAAATTGATCGTATATAAATCAACGGCCTCTATAAACAATATAATCATGATAGATAGGACGTGATATCCCATTTTAATAGGGTTTCTACAAACACAACTAAACTTCCATCTAACGAAAGGATTTATCAAAGGTAAGCAATTTTTTGTGATAACGAAATCCCTTACTTAATGATTTACCAGTTATTCATAGATTACGTTCATTCAAATAAAGACTAACAGTAACGGACTTAGAAAACGAGTTGGGATACCGTAAGAAGGTACATCTAAAAGTATAAGTAACAGTAGGAAACGAAAAATCAACTTTTTTGGTGTTAATTGTGTAGCGAGTTTCCAGTCGGAAACTGATATCTCCAAATCTAGAAAAGAACAAGCATTACTGTTAATATACGGTCTTGTAAAGGGGCGTCAGTTTGGCTATAAACTGTAATTGATAACAAGCGGAAAACGTTTTTTTTTCAAAGGGGAAATACATTTAGGTTTTCAAGCCTAAAGGAATGCTGAATTCGAAAGTATGAAGTATTTATTGTCCTTTTCGATGTGGGTTGTCCTATCGTTAGTAGCTGCACTGTGCAGATATTTGAGTTTTACGACACATTTTTCTACATAGGCAAACAGGGAGATTTGCTCGCATGCTAAACTGGTTAAAGTCCGCTACATTGTGTGGCTGGAGCATCTGTTGTTCGTTGTCGTCTGTCGTTGTTTGTTTATCTATATTTTTCGGTGATGTTGGAAGTAAATATGTATGTTGTACTTCATTGTATTTTTGTAGCTTCCGGTTATCCCTGTATATGTATTTTAAAGGATATTCAATATATGATCCGCAAAGTCGGTAATTTGGTGTTAATTAGTTCTGACGTATATTGCACATGCAGGTGATTGACTGTTGCTAAAACGAAATGAAAATTGAAATATATTTTCATTGACATTAAAATATAGATGTGAAAAACACGACTTTTGAATTGTTAATTAAAAACACGGATAAGCTTTAGAAGTCACCGAGAACGTTTTGATTCGCGACGATAAACAAAATATACATTGTTTTTTAGTGATAGAAAAGTAAGCATTAACCACCCAAATGACAAGGTTGGAATTTGGCGAAAATTAGTGCTGACGTATATTGCATATGTAGGTGCATTACTGTTGTTTGTTGTTTAAACAATGGGAAAATGGCAAACTTTTGTTTTATTGACATTAACAGGAAGAAGTGAAAACACGACACTTAAATCATTAATTGAAAACAGTGAGAAGCTTCAGAAGTGATCTTCTTACATGCACTCTATTTGAACGTTGGTGGATAGTTGTCTCATTGGCAATCAAACCTCATCTCCTTATTCTTATATAGAACGTTTTAATTACCAGATATTAATATTTGTTTAAACGGATAAACAAAATATACAAAGTTTTGTCAAAAGGACATTCGAACTACATGGTTGTAAGTGAAAGCAAAGTTACACTAATAACAAATATACCAGTATTCTGCTGAACCGATTCTTCGTTTGGGTCATTTTTAATTCAACACAAATAAGGATACCAGGCTAATAATTTAGTATGTCGCAACAGTGGTCCTCGAATCCACAGAATTGGAAAACAATCAACATACAAATTGAAAGAACTCTAAAATTTTATACCGAATCAAGCTAAAAATGTCCTTGCCTTTGGGTAGATAAAACAAATGATTTGAATGATTTAAACATTGATGACTAGAAAGAATACAGAAATGATCGCATCCTTTATATTTTCTTTTAGCTGGCAAAAGTGCCAATTACTTGATTGCTGAAACCCTCGAGAAATAAACGTCTACCAGTAAGTAACATCAACCAAGTGGTAATTAAAACTCATACAAAATGTGAAACGTTAATCAATTTTGAAACAGTAAAACATTTTCATATGTGTAGAAAACAAATAATCATCAAAATAATCAGAATGTAGTCGTACAAAATTCAATATTTGTATTTTTAAGTGTTTTTTGCATATTTGCTTTGGGCTTGATTTTGTACTTTCGTAGCTTTAAACGCAAAAGTTCGAAAGGTCCGTATTTTGATATATTGTCATCATTTTATTTTCGATATGAGCCACATGTACATCCATGTCTATCAATTCAATTGTGTTGACCATAACACTTTATACAGGTGGTGTGTCCGAAGCTTTTTTGGATTAACATTCACTAGGAACGCCTAAATCCAAAATACTAAAGCAAAGGATTTGTAAATAATTGAATAGGTAGGTAAATGTAAATACGAGAGGATAAAATACCAAGAGGACATTAACTCATAAGTCGAAGAGAAACTGACGACCTCATGGCAGAAAACTAATAACGACGAAAAAATAACAAGTCCACAAAAAGCTACACATAAAACTGAGCAACACGAAACCCAACAAAATTCTATGGTGAACAAAGATGTTCCGTGAGAATAAGCCGTTCACATGAGGGACCTTCATGTTGATCAACGTAAGGACACACTCGGTAATAAGTCTCATAAGACACAGATAGTCAATAATGGTCATCCAACTCGTAATGGCCTCCTTAAAACTTTCAAAGGGAAGATTTTAACTGTACCAATTGGAACCCTTGATTCAAGCATCCTTGTCATTAAAAATCCTCCATCACGGAAACATGATAGGAAAAGAAAGTTCCGGAATATCTGAAATCATCTCCTTTGTTTTTAATTTAAGCTATTAACCGATGTCAGCGTCAATTTCTGTTTAAGGAAGGATATGATACAGCTTTGCCTTCAACTTTGGTACTCTTCAAGTTCCATGGGATTAGTCATAGTCAACACATTTTGAAGTACTTAGGGAGATGACATTATCTATAGCGGTACGTGAATTTTAAGAATAATGCTAACTTCTTTTCATTCTTTTCAAGAAGCTTCTATATGAAGTTTTCCTTATATGAATAAAAGAATTATTGAAATGCGAGGAGCACATGCATATCGATAGTTTGTTGGGTAACACGTCTTCTAGACTCAACAAATGTGATGTCAAGAAAACAATCTAACATCTTGACGGTGTCAGTTTAGAGAATTGTTTTTGATGCGTGTGGTACCTCTAAATGAAAGCCAATTCCACCTCCATTAAATATGTTCAATTTCAAAAATTATAAAGCCAAGGACGTATAAACACTTGAAAACAAAAATTATATAAATGTTAGTTTGCCTACAAAAGGGTTTTATTGGTTGACAGGTCAATAGATTTAGATGTGTTACGTTTTGGATGAGTTATTTCCTTTTTCAATATTAAGATCGGCATGTTTCATTTTATTATAAGTAATTTTTCTAAATAATGAGTATTTAAAAGTATTAAAGTCACATTTAAAGAAGATTCTATAAATTTCCTATCATATGATTCCATCTGCTTCATCCCTTTTTTCCATTCTGCACTTTTTCTTCACGATACCACAAATAAAAATATTTGTATCTTACAAAATCCTCTTTTAGAGTACCAGACATTTTATATTCATTTTAAACACCATTGAATATCAAAGTGTTCTACTCCTTCGACTGAGAATATCATGTGATAACAATTTCATTATTTTGTTATTGTTTCTAAGTGAGTAGTATAGAAGATGACTATAATTTAACATCTAAACACAATATTTCTTTATTTACAACAAATATTGCGATCTTGTATTGATATTCCTCATCAAGAACAAATACAAAAAAACCTTAGCTCAATAATCTAAAATAATCCTGGTCAGAGTAATGTTATAGAAAAATGGAAATGAGAACTATAATACACACTTACACATACAAATCTTAAATCTCGACCAATGTTTACTTGGATATTTAAAAATCAGCCGGAGAAAAGTCTAAATGAGACAGACTAAAACAAAGAGTAACCTTGAATAAAACTAAGTTTTTTTATGTTTATTAACGCACTTTCCTTGAAACAAGGGTACTGAGCAACGTACAGATTAAGACTAGTTTCAAAAGACAATAAATGATTTTGTCATAAAATAAAAACACGCTAAGTTAAGGAATCGATATGAAGTTACATTAAACTTGAGAAAATATCCCTGCTATCAATGACAAATGATATGTTACCTTGACGGGGGATATAAGCCCATATCATTTGTCAAGTAAAAAAACGAATGCCAAAATAGTAATTTATGATTAATTCAGGAAGGGTACTCTAGTATTATATAATTATTATTCAGGCTTCGTAGTAGATATGGGTTCATATTCCAAATCTGAGCCCTTATCATATGTGAAAATCTCGAATAATATGTAAGACAAAATATATGGGGTTGAAATTGCTTAGTTTGAACATATGTATGTAAAAAATATAATTATGAAATAATTCAAGAGCTTATGAATTATTTTATTTCTATTGGGACAAAAGCAGTAGCCTTTTTTTCACAGAAGCGCGTAGATCAAAAATGCAAACATTTGCACTTACCGTAATTGATCACATAACAAATGTAGACAAAAGACAAAGACAACTGTAGGCACTTTACAACAAGTATTTGTTTTTACAAGAAATATTTGTTAAAATGAAATTACTCACTTACTAAACATATTTAAGAAATCTGATTTAATTTAAGAAATAGTGCAATTCCGATCATCGCTTGTTTATATGTGTCTATTTTAATTCAAATCTTCCTATTGTATGGAAATTTTTACGTTGCCGATCATGTGACTTCTTATTTCATACATTATCTTTAACCACAGGTATGGACCAAAGTGTTTGAAGGGAGTGTATTCAAATAGTCTATGATAAGAATAAAGATAAAAATGATGATACATCTCCTAATTGTAACTATATAAAGAAGTATCGATACAGTTTACTTATCTTCAAAATAAATCAGGATAGCACAATATATAGCCTATAGCACATACCACAACGTTTTCCTAATGTTAACCTTTGGTTATATGTAGTTTGTAATGTATCAGTGTAGTAGTGAGAATCTTACTTTTGCTGAATTTTGTATTGATGTATAAATAAGAAGATGTGGTATGAGTGCCAATGAGGCAACTATCCATCCAAGTCACAATGTGTAAAAAGTGAACAATTATAGGTCAAAGTACGGCCTTCAACACGGAGCCTTGGCTCACACCGCACAATAAGCTATAAAGGGCCCCAAAAATGACTAGTGTAAAACCATTCAAACATGAAAACCAACGGTCTAATCTTTATAAAAAACGAGAAACGAGAAATTATGAACCACACCAACAAACGACAACCACTGAACAACGGGCTCCTGACTTAGGACAGGTGCATAAAAATGCAGCGGGTTTTAAACGTTTTAACAGGCGCCAACCTTCACTCTAACCTGAAACAGTGGTGTAACATTACAACATAAAAAGACACTGGTCACTTTTGTTTATATAGCTCCTAACACTGCTTATTTAAAAATCCCTGGCTTTCAAATGTAGGGGTTGAGCGTTAATTTAAGGCGAAAGTAGTGTAACGATGTTCAAATCTCATAAATCGATTAGCAAGAGACAAATCAAGGTAATAGACAACAAAATGTATGAATTGCATTAACTGGAAAAGCAGTGAGACCGGGTACGTCGACAGGTTAAGCGTCTCCTTCTATGCGTTTACATCACCACCCATGCTCAGTCAAAAATTCGTAATCAGTAATTGGACACAATCGATAAATTTACAGATCACACGACTTTACTAATATTTTATCGGTCAACTACTTTTTTCTGATGACCGTAAAACTTTTGTAGTGTTCATTTTTGATGTTGTCCCTCATACCTCTGTTGGATCAGTTGTGTGTAATGAGCACACCCCTTTTTGAATGAAGAAAGACTACAATGATTTAATAAAAATTGATAGTAAAAAAAATCAAATCTGAAAAAGAATAAGTTAAAATAAAAAGATCAGTATTCGATGGGTATCTATGACGATTAAGTATGTAACACAGATGTAACTCCTAAAAGTTTCAATAAACATAAATGCGGGTACAAACAATTTTCAAATTTCTTTATAGTGTAGAGTTTATATTCAACTGCTTGTTAAGAGTCAATTCCCAATCTTGTCGAACAAATTTCAAATGCCAGACTCTTAGTTTAGATGACAACTCCATGAATTGCTTGTAACATGTATAATTAATGAAGAGGAGAGACGATATTCTGCACACGGAATGCTGAATTGTTAGATATTATCGGTTGGTTGCAGTGATGATTTGTCATTTTCTCGTTGTGAATACCACCCGGTCATTCGAAATATGTTGAAAGAGTTTATCTACCTAAACAGTTGTATGAAGTAATTAGATAATGCAATGTAAATGTACACGTTTACATACTAAACGATTTTGATAATTGTTTTTATATCCGAAATATACTTATTTTTCCCAACATTTGTTAATTAGTATTTATTCCAATCTATATTCCTCAATTTTATATTATAATACACACATAAAGACTCATACTAATTTGCTATAGAGTAAAATAAATAAGCACTACCATTCTCAATGATAGTGTTTCGACATATTTATAAAAATACAATATTATGCAGTTTCTAGCAAAATTCCATATAAACACTAGACAAGACAATTACAAATAAAAAAAATTCACAAATTCCTTAACGTACATGTGGCATATAGGTCATGCATCTAACCTTCAGTACAATGAAAGATATGAGTAGAATGTCTATTGGAATTCTATTTCCTAACCTGAATGAAATAAATATTACATTCATAAGTCCACTTCTTTGGACATTACTCTTACAAAAATCAAAACACAATGTACTCAATAAAATGTCTCCAAGTTCCAGAGCTCTGTACTATTGTACTTTTAAATATATGGAAAATTATAAATTTTATATACTATCTTATATGATTTATTCTATTTTACAATTGCCAAATAAGTTTTACTAATAAAGATTTATATAATTAATATATGTGTTATTAACTTTAATCACGTCCTCTGCATACTCTCATTCAACTAATTCTTCTTTCAATCAATATCTTAAGACATCAATATATAAGTTCTTGTTCGAAAATATGAAATAACTGACCTGTATAAATGAATAGTGAATTGCAACAGAAATATCAAATATCAAATATCAAATAGTATCAAATATAGTCAAAATGTCAACAATGCTAAATGGTACAGGTAAGTAACCAAATGAATCAATAGATTATAGCAAACGAACTATGAACTAATTCCCTTGCAATCACTAAAAACAAAAAATGGAATACAGGTATATATATCTGAATAAATCCACGAATCAAAAACATTAAAGTAAAATGAGATGTATAAGTCTGAAATTTGAAAGTTGTATTATGATAAGATCAATCCTGAAGAACAAAACAAACTAGTAATTGTTGTTCGGTGTGAGGCTCCGTGTTGAAGATTGACCTATAATGGTTTACCTTTATAAATTGTTATTTGGATGGAGAGTTGTCTCATTGGCAAACCACAAACTAGTAATGAAGTAAGTAAAATCTGAAAAGAAAAATATACCGAAGTTAGTTCACAGGAAAAGAGGTAATGTAACACAGTACTTTATAAAATGAACATAGAATATATACTATATAATTAATGATAATATACTATACACAATACCTATATCTAATTAAACACTCTGTCCCGTATCACAATATTTATATAGCCTTTACAGTTATCGCTTGGCGGCGAAAGGGGAATAATTATATTTTATAATTTTTTGTTACCAGTGACGGATAAATTCCGGATTGTCATGCTTTCTCGACACTAGTTGGTTTATCAATGTCTTTGAGTACGGACATACAGTTGTGCATAGACTAATGATAAAAGGAAAAGTAATATAGTCAGTGAAAATGTATAAATTCATATCACCGAGTTAAGCTTTGCCTCTAAAATTCATCTTTTAAGTTGGCATGCATTTACCAGGGACATTTAAAAAAATCAAGATTTTTTACACACAACTTTCTCAAACATAGCTCAAATGATTAAGGAAATGCTGGGTATAAATAGGAATTTCTCTTGTTGTGCGTCCCCGTGCGACAGTTATATCTTTAAACCTAAGTTTTCCTGTCTATAATGAGATGAATATCAAGAGTTGCCTCCCGTGCCTTTGACTATACCAGGAATCAAATCGAATTGGGAGTAAGTTGCAGTAGTCTCCCATTAAGAAAAGTTTGTGTGGTGGTTCAATTTTTTGTAAGCTATATTTTCATCGGATAGCAGTAAAACAACTGAAAAGCAAGTAAATTCCACTCAATTACGGAATAAAGTTCTTTTATTCCAATACATTGACTGAACTAAAACAAATTAAAGAATAGGGATAAGGCTAATTTATAGGTATACACTAAATGAACATAACCTATGTGTACCGTAATATCCTACGTGTTTCTTACTACCCTAGGTAACTCATGTGTTATCCTATGACTTGTGCAACTTACCTGTTTGAATTAACCATTGCATACCATTACACCTTAAAATGGGCTGGGAATAATTTTATATCTATTACCGAACATTCAACAGAAATGAATAAAAATTATCAATATAGAAAAGGAAAGATTGAAACTACATAACACCAATAGAAAGTAAATTACAATATTAAGTCAATCAACCCTGTACTTAACATGCTTAATTACCTAGAAATAAATAAGTCACTAAATCAAAAGTTCAAAATTAGAAACGAAAAAACATTCTACTATCCGATCTTTAAGTATCAACTTAGTGTAAAGCTGTCAAGTATAAAGCAGTAAGTGATAAACTACAGAATCGCTGGACAGAAAAGGTTCTTACATGTCACTATAATCACAGACTTATTCACAGATTCACACTAAGTACCTAAAATGGTTTACCTTTATAAATTGTTATTTGGATGGAGAGTTGTCTCATTGGCACTCACACCACATCTTCCTATATCTAGTAATGAAGTAAGTAAAATCTGAAAAGAAAAATATACCGAAGTTAGTTCACAGGAAAAGAGGTAATGTAACACAGTACTTTATAAAATGAACATAGAATATATACTATATAATTAATGATAATATACTATACACAATACCTATATCTAATTAAACACTCTGTCCCGTATCACAATATTTATATAGCCTTTACAGTTATCGCTTGGCGGCGAAAGGGGAATAATTATATTTTATAATTTGTTGTTACCAGTGACGGACAAATTCCGGATTGTCATGCTTTCTCGGCACTAGTTTGTTTATCAATGTCTTTGAGTACGGACATACAGTTGTGCATAGACTAATGATAAAAGGAAAAAGTAATATAGTCAGTGAAAATGTATAAATTCATATCACCGAGTTTAGCTTTGCCTCTAAAATTAATCTTTTAAGTTGGCATGCATTTACCAGGGACATTAAAAAAAATCAAGATTTTTTTACACACACAACTTTCTCAAACATAGCTCAAATGATTAAGGGAAATGCTGGGTACAAATAGGAATTTCTCTTGTTGTGCGTCCCCGTGCGACAGTTATATCTTTAAACCTAAGTTTTTCCTGTCTATAATGAGATGAATATCAAGAGTTGCCTCCCGTGCCTTTGACTATACCAGGAATCAAATCGAATTGGGAGTAAGTTGCAGTAGTCTCCCATTAAGAAAAGTTTGTGTGGTGGTTCAATTTTTTTGTAAGCTATATTTTCATCGGATAACAGTAAAACAACTGAAAAGCAAGTAAATTCCACTCAATTACGGAATTAAGTTCTTTTTATTCCAATACATTGACTGAACTAAAAAAAATTAAAGAATAGGGATAAGGCTAATTTATAGGTATACACTAAATGAACATAACCTATGTGTACCGTAATATCCTACGTGTTTCTTACTACCCTATGTGTCTCATGTGTTATCCTATGACTTGTGCAACTTACCTGTTTGAATTAACCATTGCATACCATTACACCTTAAAATGGGCTGGGAATAATTTTATATCTATTACCGAACATTCAACAGAAATGAATAAAAAATTATCAATATAGAAAAGGTAAGATTAAAACTACATAACACCAATAGAAAGTAAATTACAATATTAAGTCAATCAACCCTGTACTTAACATGCTTAATTACCTAGAAATAAATAAGTCACTAAATCAAAAGTTCAAAAATTAGAAACGAAAAAAAGATTCTACTATCCGATCTTTAAGTATCAACTTAGTGTAAAGCTGTCAAGTATAAAGCAGTAAGTGATAAACTACAGAATCGCTGGACAGAAAAGGTTCTTACATGTCACTATAATCACAGACTTATTCACAGATTCACACTAAGTACCTAAAAAATTGAAAACAACACGTTTAATAATTTCATGCGTCCGAAGCGCTTTTCTGGATTTACCTTCATCAGGAACTAAACTTTCTAACTCCCTATTATTGATATCAATTTTTACCAAATAAGTTTCAGAAAATGTAAACAGAAAATCTACTCGAAAGAACACATGTACCTTAAGGTCATGGTCAAGCAAATATATATATATATATATGAAAGTACCACATACACAAACATAACGTGTACACAAAAAACCACTACATATATATGATACACAAGCAGACAAGTACATATATGACTATCAGATGTGTTTGACTGTAATAAACAACCAAGTGTACGCCAGTCTATCAGTATCACTGCTTAAAAATTGATATAAAACTACAGATCAAAGAAACTCATAAAGTGTATTTAATTTCACTCAATGTGTGACGTCAGGAAAATATATTACTTATCTAATGCTATACCAACTACGGATACTACCAATGGACCATATGCTATAATTTTCAATCAATCTGTATGCTGTTTCGTAACAATCCAATTTAAAATTTTGTATTTCAACACAAATTTTCAATGAAAAGGTTTAACGACACATAGAACGTGTAAAAATGTGTCTTTTCTCACCAACTAATGTGTTCTTCTTCATATACAAGACAGTAATTACATCTTATAAACATTATAAAACTTGCTCATTATCGTTTTCTTGTCGTTACAGTTCCTTCTGTTTACAGCGGGGAAGTACTTCCGATTTTCCAATCAGCTGTCTACGTGATTCTCCAAAGGGTGTATCACAATAAGTGGGCGCCATAATATAACGGTCCAAAAGGCACAAATAAAGATAATGGACCATGTATTGGGTTTTTAAATATTTTATTCACGCTGCATGTGTAATTAAACCCTACAACATATATATAACTATAATAAATACACATTACCAAGACAGCACAGAACAAAAAAAAACATTATTATAGACAAATGGGATATATTCCAATCTATATTTCTCAATCTTTCAATCTTATAATCAAATGCACACACACTCATAATAATGTGCTATAGTGTAAAATAAATTACCAATCTCAATGTTCCGACATATTTATAAAAATACAATATTATGCAGTTTCTAGAAAACTTACATATAAACACTAGACAAGACATTCAAAACAAAAACATGTTACACTTTCCTTACCATATATGTGGTATATAGGTCATGCATAGAACGATCCGTGCAATGAAAGCTACCAGTATACTATCTACTGGAATTTGATATCATAGCCTGAATGAAATAAACGTTATATTCAAAATTTGGAAATTACTCTTACTTGAATCAAAAAACAATGAACTCAATAAAATATCGACTAGTTTCGGAACTCTGTACTGATGAACTTTTAAGTAAATGAAAAATTTAAAAATTTATAAACTGTTTTATATGATTTATAGTAATTTTAATCACTTCCTCTGTATGCTTTCATTCAACTCATTCATTAATCTGTCATTCAATATTTTAAAACATGAATAGATTAGTTCTTGTTAGAAAATAGGAAAAAAACTGACCTGTAGAAATGAATAGTGCATTCCAATAGAAATATGATATATGAAATATCCAATATTATCCAATATTGTCAAAACATCATCGAGGCTAAATAATACATTTAAGTAACAATACTGTCACAAGAAATTGAATCATAATAAAGAAATCAATAGGAAATACCAAATGAACTTAGAAGTGACCAAAAGAATTACCAAGCCTTGCGACATAACATTTTCGAGCACAGTTATCGTACTCAGACTCAGAAATCAACCAACCAAAATACTGGATTTGGTGTTTCGAGCACAAACTTTGTACTCCGAGTACTGAGTAAAGTTTTATGACCGAAGGCCTAGAACTGTCCCCTTCAAAATGAAATGAGGTTCAGTACAGAAAAGTGACTGGTATCCAATAAAGGAAAGTCTGAAGCTGAATACTAAAGACTGAAAATTATAGCTGTATTACATATAATAAGTAAACTACCTAAACATATAATTAATATAAAAATAAAGAGATGTGGTATGATCGCAAATGAGACCACTATCCACCAAAGTTCAAATGAAGTAGCTATATATATAGATGTAAGCAATTATAGGCAATCGTACGGCCTTCAACAATGAGAAAAACCTATACCGTATAGTCGGGTATAAAAGGCCCGAATTTGAAAATGTGAAACAATTCAATTGAGAAAAAAACTAACGGCCTAATTTATAACAAAACAATTTATGAAAAACAAATATGACAGACATGAACAAACGACAACCACTGGACTACAGGCTCCTGATTTGGGACAGGCACATACATAATGTGGTGGGGTTTAACAAGTTTGTGAGCGCTCTCCCCTAACCTGTGACAGTGGTGTAACAGGACAACATAAGATGAAACTATAAAAATCTGTTGAAAAAGGCTCAACTCATCAGTTTGATACAAATAAAAACATCAAACAAAACCACAGACAGGACGTGGCAGGGTATTTATCCATCCATCATCCCTTATAACAAAAAAGACACTAAGTACATATCTGAGAGTACTCGCAGTTACTGACAGCTAGTTCAAAGCTACTAACAACTAATTAAAAACATCATATATCTAAGATTAAAATATCAATCAGTAGACATATTAACTTATACTAATCATATTTAATTAACCATCAAATATGACTCTTGGAAATTTGTAGCACGTGCCATAAGGTTTGCACATAACATGTATGTTGTCGCATATACTCTGCATTTATGAATAACAACCCCATCGATTGATCTATCGATTATCTAAACGATATCAACTTGCCGTTTGGAGAGTGTAGCCCTTCATCTGACCAATACTGACATATTTATACTTAGTAATTAAATCTGAAGAGGTCACTGTTAACACCACTATTATAAAAATAAAAAAGACTTAAATGTATGTCCATTAAGGCTGATAACCTGTCATTTGAAACACTGAAAAGCTTTCAACGAGTCTTTATTAATGTGATTTTAATTATTCCTGCAACTATAGGTCACCGTACAGCATTCAACGTTTAGCCTTAAAAGCTCATTTGTGGTAGAGTCAATTATCAACACATACGGTGGATTCATTTAAATGTAAAGAGATATTGCAATGGAGTCAAATATCCTCCAAAGACCATAGATGTGAACAACTACAGGTGACCATAGGGTTTTCAACAATGACCAAAGCCATAATCGTATAGTAAGTTATATGACAAAATGTGAAAAAAAAATCAAAAAAAAAAAACGACCCGGTTTATAAGAAAATAGTGAACGAAAATGATGATGGCACGATGCAACGACAATCACTGAATATAAGCTCCTGGATTGGAACATGCGCGTAAAGCGGGACTTAATATTTTTGTAGGCGCTCAACCTTAAACGGAACAGTGGCATCAGAACACAAAATGAGACAAGTCAATCGGAATCAGTTTGAATGAGCCTAACACATCAAATTGATTTTAGACATTAGAAACTCACAAAAAGACAATATACTAAAAGTACAAGTCTATAACTACTCACAGTTACGGAAAGTCAGCTCAAAGCTTTGTCTTTGAGAGTCTTTTCGTACGTACTGTTTAAAAATGATATGGCAATATCAATGCACAACAAAATTAACATAATATTATTTTCATTTTATTCAGCTATGGTTTAAATTAACAATAACGAAAATCATGGTTGTTTTAGTTAGTTTTTGTAAACTGAGATCTTTCAAAATCCAAACAGAACATTATCAAGAATATTTTCCATAGTATCAGCAATAACTTGTACCACTTGATGCAATTCATTTTCGCTGGCATAATCTAAAGCTTGTTTTCCAAACACATCAGTAGTATTCAGAATCGTTCCCTCTTCCTTAAGAAGGAATTTAACAAAACGTAATCTGTCTTGTTCGTTTATTTGGATATTATTAAGTCTACATATAGCTATCAACGGAGTTCTTCCAACATTATCTGTACAGTTTACATTAACGTTTCTTTCAATAAGAATTCTGGCTAATCTTAATTTTCCTTCAGAAACTGCGTTAAATACTAGCTGCACATCATCATTCAAAACACATCCAGTAGTTAAAGCTTTCTTCTTCCATCTTTTCACCATAGATTTTAAGCAGTTCTTTGCAGACATGTTTACTATTGAGTTGAAGATTTGTATCTGTTAGATACTACCACGACTTTGTGATTTAAATACATCATAAAATTATAATATTTCACGTGGTTACAAAGAAAAAGAATTTCCATTGGAAGAAAGAAAGGCATTGAAAAAACTATCTCACGCCTCTAATTATCGTTGGAAACGTACTAATATTTTGCTTGCGTCATATAGACAAATATTCTAAGAAAAGTTCCAATTTATTTTCTATTTCTAGAACAATTGTAAGTATCTCCTGTTTTCATACTTCCACTTCACTTCTGTTGTCAGTTGATCGCATACACACAATCTTGAATTTTAAGTCAAGTTCACGAAAAAAGTTCAAAATATTTTGACAAAATTAAATGTATTTGTTGTGTATTTGTTGATGGGGAATAATAAAGTATAAGCAAATTAACAACCTACCGAACTCCAAGGTAAATTTCAAAACGGGGAATTCAATAAAAGACGTTAGACTATATCAACCAACGGAACGAATGAATATTGTGTTCTATTATTGGCTATTCTTTTCTCACTTTCTTAATCAGATACATGGTTTATCTAATTGATATCCGAAAATATTCACACAAATAAACTGATTCTAGAATTTAATTCTAGTAATCGAATAGAAATCAATTATTTAGCAAGAGATCCAAACAAGTTTGATCAACCAACGCTTTCAGTCTATGAAATCTAATTCTACCGCACGAATTCTATTTATTTCCGTAACTTGGGAGAAATGGTGGAATATGTGTAATCTTCTTATAATGACTACCTTCATAATCCTTCTGTAGCATTTTTCAATACAATTTTGTGTCAAATGAATATTCATTGTTATTGTAATATTTATTTGTTATATAACAAGGTTATTGACTTAAATAGAACTGCGTAAATGCGGTTGCTTATTAAGATATCAACCTTTTCCATCTGGTAAATCTCGATCAGTAAATTATCAAAATGTCCCTATAGAACATGTAACATGTCTAATAATAACAATAAAAAGTACAGGACAAGCACTATACTTTAAAATTTAGGTAACACAAAACAGAATTTATGAGTTACTGAAGGCAAGCTCAATGTATATTCATAACATTTAAAGAATTTTCATATTTTTAAAACTATCACAATACACGTCAAATATTTGTATATATGAAATGTGTTTAAAAAGTAGCTTATCTTATGAAAACGCTTCAAAAACACGAAAACATTATTATTGGAAAGATTAAAATTATAAAGATGGGGGATTGCATTGTACATATATCTTTATATTGCCTTAAAAATTCGAAAATAACCAACAAGATTGCAGCTATTCACTTTTATTTTTAGTTTTGTTTTACGTTTGGGAATTATGATATATATAAAATTTCTGTTTATTTTTCCAACTATGGGAAACATATTTTGAAAAAAAGTTATGCCACATACCATATAAAGCAAATTTGGAAATAAATCAAACACCTTCAAAATATTTCATAACATCGTGGTGAATCCAATGTGTGCTTGATTTAAACGCGTGAATTTATAACAAGTATCGTGGTACATTTTACGTTTCATGAAATGCCAAGATGCAAATAGGGTGTTAAGTTTCAATATGTGAAGTAAACAGTAATGGTGATGTGAATCTTGTATATACATTTGTGAATGTTTGTAAACATCGTATGTGCTAATTCAGTATTAAATTCAGTAAAACAATGAAAATGAGAATGATCATGTTTGAATTGTTGCAACCGTTATTAGCGACGTGCAAATTTGTGGTCTTTTTGCGTGATCTCATTGATTGTTTCTTTTTCAACATCAATATGTACTGTAAGTTAATTGCAGTAAATTTCTTATATACTTATATTATGTAAATATCCATTATGGCAATTCATAGTGATCATTACTTTATGCTCGTTATCTTTAAACAATAAATTAGGGGTTTTTCTTGGTTCACACGGTTTAAAGTATATAGGAATTGCAAGATTTAACAGGACGAAACTTTCGAGATTCAATAAAAGAATGTTATGTACTTTGTAAGCCATTAAACATTTTTCCTATAATTTAGACACTTGATATTGCTTTTCCAGGCAAACAAATATATTAGAGAATCTAATTTGGAGTCAATAACTGTAAATTATAATTTAAACAACAAACATATCGACATTGTGTTTTGTAAAAAAACATAGGAAAACGAGATTCATAAGAATAATGTATTTTATTGTCTCGCCGAGTCTCTAGCGCGATATATAAGTCTGTTGTCAGTTATTCGGTACTGAAATGATTTGTAACATGCACATATTAAATTATACGATGATAAATTACAAATTATATATAAACTAAGGTTGATATTAAGAAAACGTTTTGCTATCCTGAATTATATTGAAGGTATGCAAATTATATCACTGTTTACTTCCTCATAATAACAGCAACCGATAATATGAATTTTTGACATGTAAATTACACAAGGGGCATAAGGAATGAAACAAGTAAAAGCAGCCATAACAAATAAGGAAGGTAGTGTACATTACAAGAAAATGTTGAAATAAAACAAAAGATGAACAAATCAGTAAGATATTGAAAATCAGTCGGAGAAAAAGTCCAAATGTGACAGACTAAAATGAGGAAATAATTTGAATAAAGAGAGGCAAAAGATACCAAACGAACATTCAAACTCATAAGTCAAAAAAAAAAATTGACAACGACATGACAAAAACAAAAAGACACAGAACAAAGCATGGAAAACTAAAGACTGGGAAACACGAACTCCACCAACAACAGGGGTTGATCTCAAGTTCTTATATGCTTATTAACGCATCTTTCCACTTGTTTTCAAACAAAGGTAGTGAGCAACAAAACAGATAAGATGATTGTGTGGTAAAATGAACAAACGAACAGTTAATTATCAAATCAATATTAAGTAACCGGGTACAATAAACTTGAGAAATATCCCTGTTATCAACGACAAATGATAGGTTACTTTGACGGGAGACTCCAGTATTATATAATCATCATCGGGCTTTGCAGTAGATATTGGCTCATATTCCCAGTCTGAGTCCATGTTATCGTGTAACACTGTCTTGGTTATAGCTCTATACAACATTTAGTACATTTTAATGAATAATATTACTTTTATTTTAATTATCATGAATAGAAACAGCAGTCAAATAATGTTTAAAAGTATATTGATCGTTTATAATGAGCGTTAAAGTAACACTAGAAATTCCCAAAAATGACATTACTCGACAAAACCAACCTATCTGAACCTATCGCGGCCAATTGCGTTAAAGCATATACTGCATGATTTGTTTACTCGTTGAATACACATTCTTTGTTGGAATACATGTTATTTAAAAATTATTCCAATTTGCTATTTTAAATCTTCACATTTTTTTTTAATTAAATTCTGGCAGATTTTATTGAAAAAAAATAAAAACTACTAAATCAAAATTAAGTTTGAAATGAAATCTGCAGCGGGATGATATTCCATTTTTGATTAAAAAGTTATAAGGTAAAAACATGAGTTTTAAACACGCCAGATTGTAAGTGTACACGACTTATCAATTTAAGCATATTTCTGTCATTTATTTCAAGATACTTTTGGCAGAGGCAGAAATTTAGAATCACTGATGCATCTATTTGATAGTTCTTCGTAGTCTTTCTGTAGAATTTTATCAAATAGAATTTATTAAGAGACATTTTTAAGAAACAAATGATTACACTTTACTAAATTGGTTGTTGTTTTTACATTTCTTTTGAATTATAATGATGCATATGATGATGAATGACCAACTTATGATAGAAAGGGGATGTTATATTTTCTGGTCTTTGTGTCCGTTCGTTCATTTGACCCGTTCAAAATTTAAAATTATATAACAAATGAGTATTTAACACTAAACATCGAAATGTCATAATATGAAGATGCACGGTGTCTTATGGTCACGTATTCTTTGTTCAAATGTTTTGAAAATACATATAAATGTATGTGTATCTTCAATATTTTTAACTGCCTCAGTGGTCTTGTGGTGAACTCGCCACGAGTGCAGATGGACTTGGGTTCGATACTAGGCAATATGAAATCAAAGATCGGCTGCCTTTCTGCTAGGCAAGCAATATTTAAGAGCAAAGATTGGTCTGTCCGGAGTCAGAATAATGTATCTTTATAGGGTGACATGTCTTCCTGCGGACTGTTATCTTGTGAACTAGCACGTTGAAAAGTTTGAATCAGCGTGTCGGTCTAGTACAAAGTTGGGTTTATATTCATCTTCTCGTCCTGAATATGTATATTTAAACTACAAATGCAATGAACACTTATTAGCCCACATCTTGTTGATACTTATAATGAAGCGTTGTACAAGGTCGTGATCTTCTACACTGCATTGTATTTAAAAATATCAACAACAAAAAAATAGCATGCCGTTTTGATTGTACTGCGCATCGAAATCTTACTATCTTATTTTTTCTTATTTATGGCACATTCACGTCAATGATTTATGTAAAAACAAATTTGGTGACCCCAAAAAAATTGCTTACCAATATAATGCATCATATACTATAAATTAATGTATTTCTAGGGATATAAAATAATTTGCCTGAAAATGTCTTGTATTTGGACTCACATAGGAACGAAGTGTTTAAGGGGCATTTCGACAATTTTGTGGTAGGGGTGAACTGTTTAGACATTGAGTACACCTTCTTTTTCATATATTTTGAATAACAAATAAACTTATCATAGATACAAGAATTTAATTTTGTACGTCAGATGCTCGATTCGTCTACAAAAGACTCATCATTGACGCTCTAATCAAAAACGTTAAAAAGGACAAATAAAATACAAAATTGAAGAGCTAAATTCAAAGGGTTTGCCAAATACAGCTAAGATTATCTATTCGTATACATATAGATGCATACCCAATCATATATTTTGTTTTGCACACCGTTAGCTAACATGCTGATGAAATTTCATGGAACGATAAACAGATTTGACAAATATCTGATGCATTTATGACTGTAGTTATTTTAATTGCATGAGTAAAAATCGACAACAGATTAGTTTCAGATACTTAAGATTCAATCAGCAATCTTGCCATTTATATCAGCTTAAATTGTTGACCTTACACCATATAATGAAGATGGGGAAAGTTACCCATTCCAGCGGATGATCCCTACTACAAATTAAATAATAAGTTACCACCCACAGCGCCCTCTCCTGAGCATGAAGCATTTTCAACTGTTATTCACGTAAAACAAAACAACGCTGAACAATGATCACATCGTCTGACATATAACCTATATAGGAAATTTTAATCTATGAATTTTAAAATAAATTGAAAATACTTTTGCTTAGAATGGGAGCATAGTATTTATCTCAATTTTCAACATTTAATTAGAGACAAATATTTACAAATAGTGATTTCAACATTTCTGAACTTTTCAGAAAGATATTCTTCTTAATTATCGTTTACCCACAAAACATATAAATAAATAGATAGATAAATATAGAAAAAAAGAACATCGAACAACGAAGAAATAAGCATGAAAAAAAGAACATTGAAGCATTCATCTGCAAAGTATATTGAAAACAAAATGCCATAATCAATACCACGAAAGATAACTTAAATCGTAGCGTATGATGGGTAAGGGATACATGTTTATACGTAATCTTATTGAGTGAAAATTAAGGCGGCAATCAGCAGAACCACGTGATAAATAAAGATACATGATTTCTATATCATTTTTCATCTTGTTAAAGCTGTTTAATATGGATGAAAATTCCAGTGTATGATTTAAAAAGTCTTAGAATACTTTATTTAAACTTGATCGACGTATATAACAAAATTCATTGATTGTCAAAAAACTGTTTCCATTAGGTTTGTATGTGGAGTACGTATGTCATTTTATTGAAATCTTTTATAAAGCTAATAATTTATTTCCTTTCGAAGGCTTTCGATTGCCTCACAATTTTTTTATTTGTTCTCTCAAACACCGAATCGCAGATGATAAGTTATTAAACATTACTTTCATTTAAAAAGCAAACTACATAATAATTATTTTCATCATTATTTTCTACATATATGACAATGTTTTACTGCTTCAAAATTGATAAGCATTTCATATATTTTCTTGGTTTTGCAACCTATTGGGTTGATGTCACTGACTACTTGTCGTTTCGTTATCAAGGATTTCAGCAGTCCAGTAGTTGGCACTTCTGTCAGCTGAATGAACATAAATAGAAAGATATCATTTCTGTAAACTATTTACGAATGTTTAAATCATGCGAATTATTTACCTTTTTCTACCCAAATGTTCTTAGTCCGATTGTGTACAACTTTTAGACTTTTTTTAATTTCAATACTCTTCAATCGCTCAATGACTGTCATGTTGGTTATTAATGGTTACTTTGCTATCAATGATAAACCATGCCGTGCAATGTCCTTTTGTCAAAATATGAATATATTGTTTATCGTCTAGACAAATTCTGATATCACGTCACTAAAATGTTCTAGATCACCCCTGAAGCTTCTTACTCCTTTTGATAAATAATTTAAAGTTCATGTTGATCACATCTACTTTTAATTTTAAGACAAAGGATATTTTTCAATTGTCCCGTTGTTCCCAATATACAACCACCTGCATTTACAATATTCAGCAATATTAATTTACACCAATTTACAGACTTTGTGTTTCATATATTGCATTTCCTATAAATTAACTGTTTATAAAACTTCGAATTGTTAGGATTTTTCTACTGCAGGAATATATGATCTTAGCTGTATTTTGCAAAACCTTTTAGATGAATCGTTTGTAGACGAAACGAGCGTCTGGCGTACAAAATTATCAGCCTAGTATTTTTGATAAGTATTTAACACATATAAAGGGATAACAGGAATCGACATAAGTACAGTACAACAGAACACATTAACTACCAACATCTAGGAACGCTACAGACAAGCAAACAAAGTAGTGGACTTAAACCAGTTTTGCGTATGAACATATCTCCTTTTTCCTAAAAACACTTGCACATCCCAGATATTAACAGAAGGACAACTCACATGAAGTAGGAAATTAAATATGGGACATAACTTGGAAAGCAGGGTCAAACTGTGGTTGATATTACAGGAAGTTAGCCAAGATAGTTATAGGGTTGCTATTTATTAAGAAACTACTAAACCAAATGTATCAAATGAACATAAATAGGAAGATATCATTTCTGTAAACTATTTACGAATGTTTAAATCATGCGAATCATTTACCTTTTCTACCCAAAGGCAAAGACGTTCTTAGTCCGATTGTGTACAACTTTTAGACTTTTTAATTTCAATACTCTTCAATCTCTCGATGACTGTCATGTTGGTTATTAATGGTTACTTTGCTATCAATTATAAACCATGCCGTGCAATGTCCTTTTATCAAAATATGAATATATTGTTTATCGTCTAGACAAGTTCTGATATCACGTCACTAAAATGTTCTAGATCACCCTGAAGCTTCTTACTCCTTTTGATAAATAATTTAAAGTTCATGTTGATCACATCTACTTTTAATTTTAAGACAAAGGATATTTTTCAATTGTCCCGTTGTTCCCAATATACAACCACCTGCATTTACAATATTCAGCAATATTAATTTACACCAATTTACAGACTTTGTGTTTCATATATTGCATTTCCTATAAATTAACTGTTTATAAAACTTCGAATTGTTAGGATTTTTCTACTGCAGGAATATATGATCTTAGCTGTATTTTGCTAAACCTTTTAGATGTGTTGTCCTCAATGCTCTTCAAACTTCGTTCTTTATTTGGCTTTTTAAGTTTTTTATTCACTGATGAATCGTTTGTAGACGAAACGAGCGTCTGGCGTACAAAATTATCAGCCTAGTATCTTTGATAAGTATTTAACACATATAAAGGGATAACAGGAATCGACATAAATACAGTACAACAGAACACATTAACTACCAACATCTCTGAACGCTACAGACAAGCAAACAAAGTAGTGGACTTAAACCAGTTTTGCGTATGAACAAATTTCCCTTTTTTCCTAAAAACACTTGCACATCCCAGATATTAACAGAAGGACAACTCACATGAAGTAGGAAATTAAATATGGGACATAACTTGGAAAGCAGGGTCAAACTGTGGTTGATATTACAGGAAGTTAGCCAAGATAGTTATAGGGTTGCTATTTATTAAGAAACTACTAAACCAAATGTATCAAATGGTTAAGCTTCAGTCATCTTATAGAAAGTTATACTGATGATTCAATGATTCAATTAAATATCATGGGATACAAGTATCAGTTATAACTATGTTACATTAGCTTCTCTCCTCGTTTTCGCGTTTTCATATTATGCGTCTTACCACAGTAAATTAACCTGTCATTGGTAACATGTTAATTCTTGTTGCTTTATTTATAGATTTTGGAGAAGCTAAATATATTGCCCCTTCAAAAATAGTTTTCTTATTGTTTTAAATCACAGTTTATGCCACATTCAGTGTCCTCAGATTTGTATTACTTTAACAGCAATACCTGTCCTTTTCTAGATTGATAAAAATCAGTTGCATATTTGAATCTTTATTCACAAATTACAACAAAAGAGACGAGTTTTCGTTACCTTTTTGTGAAATTTTCTTCTTAGACATATATGTTTCGCAAGCACCTTCTTACACTGTACATTTTATAACTCGTTATCAAAGAGAAGCGAAAGATACCAGAGGGACATTCAAACTCATAAGTCGAAAATTAACTGACAACGTCATGGCTTAAAAAGAAAAGACCAACAGACAAACAATAGTACACAAAACACAACATAGAAAACTAAAGACTGCGCAACACGAACTCCACCAAAAACTGGGGTGATCTCAGGTGCTCCGGAAGGGTAAGCAGATCCTGCTCCACATGTGTTACCCGGAAAGAATTGTGTCTGTATTTTTTTAATTGCAATAAAAGTAATAAATATCCAATTGGTAAATTACTTTGTCAGGCATTTCGTTATCATAGATAACAGAAAACCTTTACTAAATTCTTGCAAAGCTACACATTTTTAAATTTCGAAGTTTGGTTGTGTGTGTAGAAAATTTTTTACAAACAGGATACTACATCCTAACCTTTCTGTTCATATCGTTTATAGAGCCGGTAAATTTTTATACCATCAATGCAAACAATAATTATGATTTGAATATACTTATTTTTACAGAACCGATACATGTTTCGTTTTGGGAAAACACAATTTATTTATCAGGTGTTATTGACTTTGAGATACTTTCATGGGCTGTCTAAGATTGGTACGTATTGTCTTTTCTCTTTCTGTTCGACGTGTTGTATGATATGCTGATCTGGTCAGTAAAGCAAAGAAGCTATTTAACTAAGGGTTCCAAATTGTTGTAACCACAGCTGCGTCCTCTTTTCCTCAAAAGTGACCTAAAGAATGAGACCTGTAACCGGAGGTGAACATATATGAACAACACGACGGGTGCCACATGTGGAACAGGATCGGCTCACCCTTCCTGAGATCACCCCGGTTTTTGGTAGGGTTCTTGTTGCTCACTCTTTAGTATTCTATGTTGTGTTTTGTATATTGTTGTTTGTCTTTTGTTTGTTTTTCGTTTTTTGCTATGGCAATGTCAGTTTGTGATTTAGTTCGAATGTCCTTTTGGTATTTTTCGCCTCTCTTTTTTATGCTTAATATTTCCAATCACACTTTGATATCATTCCTAAAAGAATTTTTTAGCTTGCTTTTACTTTTTATATTTACCTGTATAAGATTGATACAACATCAGTTTATATAAATGAAATATTGAGATATTACATAATTGCCAAGGAGTCAAATAGTCATTTAAGACCCAGGAGGGGAACAACTACCTGGTATGGAACATGCATAAAAAGCGGACTTTAACATTTTTGTGAGTGCTCAACCTTGAACAGAACAGTGGCATCAGAACACAAAACGAGACAAATCATTAGGAATCAGTTTGAAAGGGCATAAAACATCAGATTAGTTCTAAGCATATAAAACTTACAAAAAGACAACACATACAAAGTATCAGTCTCTAAGTACTCACAGTTACTGAAAGTTAATTCAAAGATCAATTCAATTCATGAATAAACAATGATTTCCCAGAGTACACAATATCAACCAGTGCACCTCCAACTATTAAGTTAAGATATACAAATCTCCCTTGTCTTTGAGAGTCTATTTTACGAACTGTTCAAAAATTCATATGGCAATATTGATGCATAACAAAATTCAAATAATCTTATTTTCATTTTATTCCACTATGGTTTATATTTACAATAATAAAAATCATGGTTGTTTTAGTTAGTTTTGTGAACTTTGAGCAAACAAAACATTATCAAGAATGGTCTCTATAGTATCAGCAATAAATGTTACCACTTGTTGCAATTCATTTCCGTTGGCATAATCTAAAGCTTGTTTTCAATACATATCAGTAGTAATTAGAATTATTCCTTTTCATAAAGTCGGAATTTCACAAAACGTAATCTGTCTTGTTCGTTTATTCGGATATTGTTAAGTCTACACATAGCTATCAAAGGAGTTCTTTCAACATTATCTGTTTTACATTAAAGTTTCTTTCAATAAGTATTCTCGCCAGTGTTAATTTTCCTTCATAAACTGCGTTAAAAACTAGCTGCACATCATCATTCCAAACACATTTAGTGGTTAAAGATTTCTTCTTCCAACTTTTCACCATAAATTTTAAGCAGTTGTTTACTATTGAGTTGAAGATTTGTATCTGTTAGATACTACCTCGACTTTGTGATTTAAATACATCTTAAAATTATACTATTTCACATGGTTACAAATAAAAAGATTTCCCATTGAAAGAATAATAGGCATGGAAAAAAAATTGTATCAGGCCTCTAATTGTCAAGTTGGAAAACGTACGAATATTGTGCTTACGTGATATACACAAATATTCTGATGAAAAGTCCATTTTTATTTCTATTTGTGCAGAACTGAAATTGAAAGTATCTCCTGTTTTCATACTTCCACTTGACTTCTGTTGTCAATTGATTGCATAAACACAATCTTGATTTTAAGGACAAGTTTACGAATAAAGTCGAAATATCTTGAAAAGATTAAATGCATTTTTGTATATTTGCTCATGAGGATAATAAAGTATTACCAAATTAACAAAATACCAAACTTCAATGTAATTTCAAAAGGGAATTCCATTAAACCTGAAAATATCTAACGTTCGACTATATCAACCAACGGAACGAATGAATATTGTGTTCTATGATTTGCGATTCTTTTCTCACTTTCTTAATCAAATACGTTGTTAAACTTATGGATATCCCAAAATGTTCACATAAATAAACTAATTCTAGAATTTCATTTTGTTAATCGAAGAGAAATCGATTAATTAGCAAGAGATTCCAACAAGTTTCATCAATCAAAACTTTAGGTCTATGAAACTGGATAAAAACAAATTCTACCATACGAATATTGTCTCTTCTCTTTTAGCCGTTTGTAAGATGCATTATATTAGGTTAAAATGTATTATTTCATTAAAATATAATGGGTAACCGTTTTCTGTCTTTCTTGTAAAAAGTTAACACGAATAAGGTTTTTTTTTTTGGGGGTAAAATAAATAAAACTAATTCTCCAAATAAATAAAGACGTAAAGAAATTACTTATGACAACTACAAACGAGGTTAATGACCTAAATGGGACTGTGTAAATGCGATTGGTTATAAAGATATCAACCCTTTCCTTTTGGTTAATTTCGATCAGTAAATTATCAAAACATACATAGAGAACATCCAATAATAACAATAAACTGTACAGGACAAGTACTATACTTTAAAAATAAGGTATAAAAGGTATAACACAACACAATTCAGAAGTTACTTAAAGTAAGCTTAATGTATTATCATAACACTTAAACCATTTTCATATTAAAGGATGTTCGCCACACTTGTTTTGACGCTTTGTCAGATATTCGGAATCCTCTCGTTTTATCCATGTAGTGCAAATACAAATTTGGCCCGCTAACCCCTACTTTTCTTTTCATAATTTTATAACGTATAGTTTAAAAGCCATTTTTGAAAATCTTATAAAACCCTTGTTATTTTTCATATTTTTGAAAGAAAAAGGTGCCAAAGTTAATATACGAAATATCTAGAAAGATCAATTCAATTCATGAATAAACAATGATTTCCCAGAGTACACAATATCAACCAGTGCACCTCCAACTATTAAGTTAAGATATACAAATCTCCCTTGTCTTTGAGAGTCTATTTTACGAACTGTTCAAAAATTCATATGGCAATATTGATGCATAACAAAATTCAAATAATCTTATTTTCATTTTATTCCACTATGGTTTATATTTACAATAATAAAAATCATGGTTGTTTTAGCTAGTTTTTGTGAACTTTGAGCAAACAAAACATAATCAAGAATGTTCTGTATAGTATCAGCAATAAATGTTACCACTTGTTGCAATTCATTTCCGCTGGCATAATCTAAAGCTTGTTTTCAATACATATCAGTAGTATTTAGAATTATTCCCTTTTCATAAAGTCGGAATTTTACAAAACGTAATCTGTCTTGTTCGTTTATTCGGATATTGTTAAGTCTACATATAGCTATCAAAGGAGTTCTTTCAACATTATCTGTTTTACATTAAAGTTTCTTTCAATAAGTATTCTCGCCAGTGTTAATTTTCCTTCATAAACTGCGTTAAAAACTAGCTGCACATCATCATTCCAAACACATTTTATTTCTATTTGTGCAGAACTGAAATTGAAATTATCTCCTGTTTTCATACTTCCACTTGGCTTCTGTTGTCAATTGATTGCATAAACACAATCTTGATTTTTAGGACAAGTTCACGAATAAAGTAGAAATATTTTGAAAAGATTAAATGCATTTGTTGTATGATTGCTCATGAGTGATAATAAAGTATTACCAAATTAACAAAATACCGAACTTCAAGGTAAATTCAAAAAAGGGGAATTCCATTAAACCTGAAAATATCTAACGTTCGACTATATCAACCAACGGAACGAATGAATATTGTGTTCTATGATTTGCGATTCTTTTCTCACTTTCTTAATCAAATACGTTGTTTAACTTATGGATATCCCAAAAATGTTCATATAAATAAACTAATTCTAGAATTTCATTTTGTTAATCGAAGAGAAATCGATTAATTAGCAAGAGATTCAAACAAGTTTCATCAACCAACACTTTAGGTCTATGAAACTGGATAAAAACAAATTCTACCAAACGAATTATTGTTTCTGTTATTTCCGTAACGTTTGAGATAAGGTTGAATATTAATTATTTTTTCATAATGACAACCTTCATAACACTTATGTAGCATTTATTTTTTGGCAGTTTTGTGTCAAATGAATATTGTTGTTGCATAAAAAGTCAAAGAAGTAAGGGCATTAAGGTCCGGTTTTGGCCCAAGAAAATAAAGTTTTTGAGAACTATTTTCACACAATATTTGGAAATGCATAAAATCAAGAATTATAAATGGATTGTATAAAAGAAAAAAAATTTATGACGCCAGAATTACGTCACAATATGCACCATTTGCGTGAAAACAAAGAAAAACTGCAGAGTTTATGCAGTTTTCCATCATTATTTTCTTTGTGGGAACATCGTGCGCAGACAAGAAACAACAAAATTATTTAAAAATGCTTTATTATAACTATTGACAAATTCTCACCAAATATAAAGTTGTTTCTTGCGTGAGCACATACTTTTCCAATCATATATATTTTCAAAATTGAACGTAAAACAAGGAAAATCACGAAATTTTCAAATTAGACAAAATTTATCATGATTTGTTGCCAAGGTAACTCGTAACATGTGAATATTTTGTTTATTTTCTGAACTCCTTGTACACTAGCGTAATTAGGACAATTTTTTTTATAATATGTATGGTAACTTTAAAATTTGCACTAATATTTGGGTTAAAAGGGTCTTATTGTCCCTACTCTTTTAGCCGTTTGTAAGATGCATTATGTCAGGTTAAAATGTATTATTTCATTAAAATATAATGGGTAACCTTTTTCTGTCTTTCTCGTAAAAAAGTTAACACGAATAAGGTTTTTTTGGGGGGTAAAATAAATAAAACTAATTCTCCAAATAAATAAAGACGTAAAGAAATTACTTATGACAACTACAAACGAGGTTAATGACCTAAATGGGACTGTGTAAATGCGATTGGTTATAAAAATATCAACCCTTTCCCTTTGGTTAATTTCGATCTGTAAATTATCAAAACGTACATAGAGAACATCCAATAATAACAATAAACAGTACAGGATAAGTACTATACTTTAAAAATAAGGTATAAAAGGTATAACAAAACACAATTCAGAAGTTACTTAAAGTAAGCTCAATGTATAATCATAACACTTAAACCATTTTCATATTAAAGGATGTTCGCCACACTTGTTTTTGACGCTTTGTCAGATATTCGGAATACTCTCGTTTTATCCATGTAGTGCAAATACAAATTTGGCCCGCTAACCCCTACTTTTCTTTTCATAATTTTATAACGTATAGTTTAAAAAGCCATTTTTTGAAAATCTTATTAAACCCTTGTTATTTTTTCATATTTTTTGAAAGAAAAAGGTGCCAAGGTTAATGTACGAAGATCTAGATGGAATCATTTCCCGCCAAATTTTCAATTGATTATATCTCAAAAACAAGGACACGAACCTTTCAATTTTTTGTTCTGCTTTTTAAGTTCCGTTATTTCTAACAGTATTTTTAAAAGCTTTTTTTACATATATGATGTTCTCTCACTAAATAATTCAAAATTTGGTGACTATGTTGAACGCATCTATACCATCGAACTTGAGATAAAGGATACAACAGATACAGTTAAGTCTGCCTCATATTTTGACTTACATCTAGACTTTGACAATGAGGGTCGGTTGAAAACAAATCTTTATGACAAAAGAGATGACTTCAGCTTCCCAATTGTGAACTTTCCATTTTTATGTAGCAACAGCAGCGCCTGCATACGGAATATATATCTCCCAGTTGATACGATACTCCAGGGCTTGTATTTCCTATCATGATTTCCTTGATAGAGGGTTGCTGCTCACAAGGAAGCTATTAAACCAAGAGTTCCAAGTGGTAAAGTTGAAATCATCCCCTCGTAAATTTTACGGACACCATCACAAGTTTGTTGACCGTTAGGGAATATCCGTTTCACTGACAATAGCGGATATGTTCCTAATGTCGTAACTACAATCCCGTCCCCTTTTACCGAATGTGACCTACCAAATTAGACTTATTACCGGGTTTTTACTAACATGAGCAACACGACGGGTGCCACATGCGGAGCATGATCTGCTTACCCTTCCGGAGCACCTTTGATCACCCTCAGTTTTTGGTGGGGTTCGTGTTGCTCAGTCTTTAGTTTTCTATGTTGTGTTTTGTGTACTATTGTTTGCCTGTTTGTCTTTTTATTTTTTAGCCATGGTGTTGTCAGTTTATTTTCGACTTATAAGTTTAAATGTCCCTTTGGTATCTTTCGCCCCTCTTTTAAAGCTAAAAGGAATGTTTTTAGAATTAAGGAATAAACCTTTGAGATTCGATTAAATAATATTTATATTTTGTGTAAGCCATTAAACATTTTTCTTGGGATTTGGTCATTTTGTGCTGCTTTTTCAGACAATATTTCATATAGCATTAAGGCATCCTGATTTATTTTGAGGATATGCAAATTATATCGAAACTTCCTTAAATACAATTTTGATTCAGCTGTTTAATTGTAGACTATTTAAATACACTCCCTTCAAACACTCTTCGGCAGTTTTAAATCAACACAGACGAATATAAACAAGCAATGATCAGAATTGTTGAAAGCCCGAATTCCTTAATCAAATCAGATTTATTAAATATGTTCAGTAATTGAGTATTACACCAGAAACTCTACACAACAATTTAAGACAAAAGGGATGATTTTTCTTTCCCTATTGTTAATTTTCCCTTTTTGGACGGGGATGTTCCTTTGGCACCGTCTTACGGTGTTTATATATCCCAACTCGTTCACTATGCTCGTGTCTGTAATGACGTTTTGGATTTCAATGAGCGTAATCTATGTATTACTAGTAAATAATTAAGTCAGTGATTTCGTTACAACACATTACTTAAATCCTTTACTAAATTCTTCCATAGATACGTAGATTTGGACTGTAAGTTTGGCTGTTTTAAACGGTATAGCACATCCAAAATTTTACGGTGATGTGGTAAACCGAGCCTAGAAATTTAGATACGATCCGGGTAAACTTATCAATCCTTTAAATAAATTTATTCTAAAAGGTTATCTATTCAACACTGTAATTAAATCTTTGAATATGTTTTTATTGGTTTGAATATTGATTTTATTATCAGTAAATTCAAACCATACTAAATATTACACATATTTACTTTCACTGTACTACAATCTGTCGATACCTATAGTTTAGCATTGCACAAGGACATGTTTTTCTCTGTCTGTTAATGACGTCTTTACACTAGATTCATTGGATGTTGGATGTGTACTGATTGATATTTTAGTCTTAGATACGTGATTTTTATATTAGTTGTTATTTGCTTTGAACTAGCTGTCAGAAACTGCGAGTACTCTCAGATCTGTACTTATTGTCTTTTTGTTGTGGGGATGTACGTCCACGTGTTGAGTTAAGGCTTTTTCACCTGATTTTTATAGTTTGTTTTCATGTTGTACTGTTACACCACTGTCCCAGGTTAGGAGGAGAGTTGAGCGCTCACAAACATGTTTAACCCCGCCATATTCCTTATGTGCCTGTTCCAAGGCAGGAGCCTGTAGTTCACTGGTTGTCGTTGGTTCATGTCTGTCATATTTGTTTTTCGTAAATTGTTTTGTTATAAATTAGGCCGTTAGTTTTCTTAATTGAATGGTTTCATATTTGTCATGTCGGGGCCTTTTAAAGCCGACAATATGGTATGGGGTTTTGTCATTGTTGAAGGCCGTACTGTTGCTTATAATTGCTTACATCCACTTCATTTGAAATTTGGTGGATAGTTGTCTCATTGGCAATCATACCACATCTCCTTATTTTTATAACTTCATTTGAACATATACGTGTTGGATAGTGCATCAGTTGTTTTCGTCTTTTGCCAACATTTGGTATGTGTTCGATTATGGTAGCAGCAAATACTTGCATTAATATAGCGCGCTTCTTAAAAAAAAGGATTTTAAATTTTAAAAAACTGATTATCAATAACTCTAGCCAATTTTTCGATACAGAAAAAGATTGTCATGTGGGATATTAATGTTTACTTTGCTATCACTTATAAACCATGTCGTTTGAATGTCCTTTTTTCAAAACATGTATATTTTGTTTATCGTCTAGACAATTTTAATATCGCGTAACTGAAATATTCTATATCATTTCGGAAGCTACTTAGTATTTTCAATTATTGATTTAAAGGTCATGTTCGTCATATCTGCCCTTTTATTTTAAGACTAAAGATTTACAATTGTTTACTGTTTTATGTAGCAACATTCAAGCACCTGCATATACAATATATAACACCTAATAGAGACTTCCAATAAAATGCCATTATTGGACATAACCAACATATTTGAACGTATCTCGACCTTTTGCATTTGACGCACGACGAAGGGGGGCATATACTACAAGAATTTTTGCTCGTTAAATACAATACTTTGTTGAGATAGATGTTATTTAAAATTTAGGCAATCTGCTATTTCAAATCTTTGCATGTTTTGTTATCAAATTCTGGATGATTTTATTGACAACAACCTTTTAATGGATAAATCAATCCAATTACCGATACTCTCATTTTTTATTAGTAAGTTCTGAGGTTAAAACATACGCCGGAATGTAACAGGTGTACACAACTTACTTCTTATTTTTGTATACTTCTATAATTTTTTGAAGATACTTTTGTCAGAGGCCGAAATTCAGATCACTTATGCATCTAACTGATATAGTGGAGTGGAGTGAATGTTGAAAAAGACCCTTAGTTAACGAGTTTAAAAAAAAAAATTATTGTTATTTTATCAGTGTTTACAATGTACCAGTCTTTCTTACCAAATAAAATTAGTAAGACCTACTGCAACTTAAGACTTAAAACTTTAGAAGCACTACATGAATGCCATAGTGTTCTTTTCTCACCAAGAACAAGTTAAATCGAGTATTTGCAAGCGACATTTCTATTGGCGACGCCTTTAAAGCCGCGAATAACATCAAAGCAAAATTTAAAATTGTTCAAAAGCTGACAGACGGTTGTATTATCAGCTGTCCGACTTTACGTTGTAACCAAAGAGGCAGATCTCACAATGATTTTACATGCTTTTCACGCTGATGCTGTGTTTGATGTAAAAGAGGGTTCGGATAGAATTGTTATCAAATAAGATGATACTGATGTTCTTGTTTTGGCTGTCCATTTCTACCTGATGCTTAAAATTACAAAAGAAGTATTGGTTCAGACTGGTTTAATAACAGACGAATTATCCCAGTTCACGCCACTGTTTAGTCTTTTTTGCACGGTTTTGTGTTTTGTCAAAAAGAAGGTAGTTGTAACAATGTCCAGGCGATATCAGCCGACATAGCTGATGAAACATATGAAATATCATGAACATTATTTATAGGAAATATTTTCTAACTAAATTGGGGTGTTCCTCGTTCATTTCGTATGTGAATTTTAACTTTCTATATAATTTTCATTTTGTATAAGAATAAGAATAAGAATATTTATTAAATCCAATCAAAGGGCCCGTTTTCGAGCATATGCATATATATATATATAATTTTAATTATACAGTAGTTTTAAAAATATATTACATTAAATACAAATGATTGAATAACTATACTCCATACTAGATGGTGTTTGAAAATAAATAAAATAAAATATTTTGTCTCTATAATACATAAAAATTATAATTAAAAATAAAGTACATCACTACTCTGTATATTTAGTTTTTTGAATGCAAATTTTCTCTTATTTCAAAACAAGTACTTATAAATCTTGACACTGACATATTAACATTTTCAGACTCACATGACATCAACCAAATAAATTGTTCATACTTTGAAATATAAGGGAAGTTTTTACATTGAATGCTTGCTTCATTAAGAATAAAATCTCGTTCTTTTTCATATGTAGTGCATTCTATTAAAAAATGAAACTCGTCTTCAACCTGCATATTTTTACACTGCCCACGGAATCTTTTATCTCTATCGATCTTTTATATCTACCTTTCTCAATAGCTAACTGATGAGCACTGATTCTAAATTGAGTTAAGCTTTTTCGATACTGAAATTTATTAACTTGACATAAATATGCTTCCCTTTTGAAGATGTTTTTAAATTTAAAATAAGTACGCAATTTTCCTTTTTTAACATTTGCATTATCGTCTATAAAATTGAGAATGGAAATGGGTAATGTGTCAAAGAGACAAACAACCCGACCACAGAACAGACAACAACAGAAGGTCACCAATAGGTCTTCAATGCAGCGAGAAATTCCCGCACCCGGAGGCGTCCTTAAGCTGGCCCCTAAACAAATATATATACTAGTTCAGTGATAATGGACGTCATACTAAACTCAAATTATACACAAGAAACTAAAAGTAAAATAATACAAGACTAACAAAGGCCAGAGGCTCCTGACTTGGGACAGGCGCAAAAATGCGGCGGGGTTAAACATGTTTATGAGATCATACCCTCCCCTATACCTCTAGCCAATGTAGAAAAGTAAACGCATAACACTACGCACATTAAAAGTCAGTTAAAGAGAAGTCCGAGTCCGATGTCAGAAGATGTAACAAAAGAAAATAAACAAAATGACAATAATACATAAATAACAACAGACTACTAGCAGTTAACTGACATGCCAGCTCAAGACCTCAATTAAACTGATTGAAAGATTATGTCTTCATCATATGAATATCAGGCACAATCCCTCCCGTTAGGGTTTAGTATCATACCATCATATAGTATTTTTCCAGTAAATCCTATATCTACTAATCAAAATATTTTTAACTTTTCAACGTCAAAAGTTTCTATATCAACATCAATACATTTTAAAATATATACAATATTAGAATACCAAGATGACTTATTACATGTGTGATTGTCAATACTTGTGAAAAGGGCTTGTTTTAACAAATGATCCTTTTCTAAATCAATAATTCTTTGCCAAAACTTAAGAATAGAACAAATAATGTCCAAATACAATGGAGAACGACATAGCTCTCCCATAACAACTAAATTACATGATTTATTAGTTACTCCGAGAAGGTGTTTGTAGAACTTTAAACTTAAGTTTTTCGCAATCAAACTTACTTAATTTTTTCTCAATACCAAAGGGGTTGTTTGTTTGACATTTTGAAAATTAAAGGTACAAGTTCCCCAAATTTCCGAGCCATATGCTAAAATCGGCTTTATAGTGTGGTCAAAGATATGTAAACAACAATCAATTTTGGGATGTTATCACCGAAAGTACTTTTAACTTGAAAAAGCTTTTAACCCCTTTGATACAAATCATATCTAGCTGTAGAAAACTTCCAGAAGCAGAAAAATAACACCTAGATATTTGTAATTTTAACATTTTCAATTAGTTCACCATTCAAATAAAAGTTACTTTTAATTATTTTACCACCTTTGTTAAAAATTACAATTTTTGTCTTCTTAAGATTAACCTGAATACACCAACTTTTACAATATTCTTCTAGTTTATTTAAACATCTACTCAAACCTGTTTGACTAGTAGAAAGAAGCACAACATCATCGGCAAACATTAAACAATTAAGTTTTGTACTTCCTATTTCAGCTGGTACACAGTTATCATCAAAAATACACGGCAAATCATTAACAAATATCTTGAAAAGATTGGGACTTAGATTATCCCCTTGTCTAACTCCAATGTTAGCTTTAAATTTATCTGTTAATTTATCATTTAATCTAACTTGTAAAAAATATTATTATACATGTTCTTAATAATATTATAAAAATAACCCCCTATCCCAATGTTTTGGAGTTTTAACAACAAGGCTTCATGCACTACAGAATCAAAAGCTTTCCTAAAATCTACAAAACATGTGTATAAGTAAGTTTTGTTTGCTATACACTTTTCAATTAGGGTCCTCAAAATAAACATACCAACTACTGTTCTTGATTTTTTCTGAAAACCAATCTGTGATTCAGAAATTACATTAAACTTAGTCAAATAACTATCAAATCTATTATTAAGAATGGAATTAAACAATTTTCCAATACAACTTATAATAGCAATACCTCTATAATCAGAAGGGTCATATTTTGAACCTGATTTAAATATTGGTATAATATACCCTGTTTTCCAATGTTTTGGATAAAAACCAGTGCACAATATACTATTAAATAGTTTAACATAACATGGAAGCAAAATTAACTCACTATATAGGTTGTATATGAAAACGGTCATGTTTTACTTTTACTTTTTGAATTTGTCATAAGTCCCGCTTGCATTCATTACAGTACCGTCGAATGAAAGTTAATCGTAGTTTTCACTTCAATAACTCTTCTATAAATGCTTCTTGTATTATCTGAAAAATTGTCGTGTATTGAGACTAACAGTGGAAATTTATTTCAAGAAAACTCAGTGACATGTCGAATCCTGGAAACCTGAGACGAAATTTGACCTGCAAATGTTGTTTGATTTTATCAACAATGTATTTCTGATACTCTATTAATAACTGTTATTCTCAAATGTATGTATATCTTGTCCGGAAAAGCTATTTATCGAAATCGTAGATCAAGGTCATTCTGTTGCAGTTATTTATTAGTCTTTGAACTTTCCCTCAAACGTGTTACCTTCGAAAAAGTTAAATAATACGTTATTCTGACGTCATGTGCAAATACGAAACACATCTAAGTCGGAACTTCAGCATTGATAAATAATACTACTTGTATAATTCATTGAATGGATTATTAATTTTGAAAAAAATCTACGGTTTATTTCCTAATATGAAAATAGGATTTTTTTAGTGATGATCTTTGACCTTGATTTAAGGCATGATGGCACCAGCTTTAATATTTACGACACATATTTTCAAAAAGTAACAGATTTTAGATTTCCAATGAGCTATTATAATGCCATGAGGTATGTAGGTAATTTAAATTTCTAAAATTGTCCTCTCCGCCGCTCCACTAATAGTACTTTGTCATCTTTCCGTAGATTGTTATTAAATGGATCTTTCATAGATACAAATATTTGGTTTGGAAGTTTAGATGTGCCTTTAGAGACTCTGTTTACAAACTTGATATCACATCTTAACTTTTATATGGTAATTTTGTTCATAGAGTCCATTCATTTATATACGATCAATGTACAAATGGAAATCCTTTGAATATACTCAAGGATATCATCAGCTCAGTAGTCGGTACTTCGGGACTGACATGGTTTATAACAAACCTTTCTAAATTAACCGTTTATAAATTTTGAAATTACAAAGAAACTAAGGTTTCAACTTCCTCAGTTCCAAAGTTGACCTTAGATGGATTAGGTCCTTTTTATCATGTAGCTCTTCAACTGTTTCGGTTGTTATACATCCTTGGCTTTCAAATATTCGGCTTTGAGTGTTCCTGATGAAGACAAAAGCGCTTCGAACCAATGAAATTTATAACGTACCCTTCATTTTTTATTCTTAAAGGTATTAAATTCAACACAATATTAACATATTTGAGCATTGTCTTTACTGGTACTTAATTAAGGCGAAGGTACTTTATCGATATACACATCGCGTCAATCACTTAAGAAAATACAAATCAGGATAACAAACAATAAGTTAGCACCTTAGTAATTTTTCAACTATTGAAATGAAACGAAAAATTATGAAGTAAAACATTATGCACGTTAATCTCTTATATTTTTGTCATGATTTTTGTTTTCAAAATCCTTAAAATAGTATTATAAAATTACCAAACGCCAAGGTAAATTCAATAAAAGGCGAAGTTCATAAAACTGACAGAATCAAACGTTAGACTTTATCAACCAACAGAACGATTGGAAAGCAACTGTAATATTTCTGACTTGGTACAGGCATTTTCTGACGAAAATGGTGAGTTAAACTTGGTTTTATATTTTTATGGATTCTTTTATTTTCGTGGGTACCGATTTGTATGGATTGAGTAAAACTTATATTTTAGAGGATATTTGATTTTGTGGTTTTGCATATAAGCCTATAGCAAAATTTGTATTTCGTTTAATATTTGAATTCGTCGTTTACCTGTAGACAAGCAATTCACGAAAGTCGGAAGAGCACAAATAATATTAAATCCACCGTAGCTAAACATCACACTTTGTATGTAACTATATAATCTGCCTAGAGAAAATAAATTTTGAATAGTAAGGTTAATTTGCTATTGATATACGCCTTGCGGAAAAAACAAAACTCAATGAAATACAATAGAAAAATGAGAGAAAAAACGGTTAGAGTAATTATGTAACTGACGACACAACTGATGATAGGAGTAAAAATAAGTTCTCTTTCATTTTCCATGAATTTATATACAACATCATAGATTGCTTTAACCTCACTACCATAAATTCTGTATCTTGAAACCAAAATTTCTGACACGTCACAAGGGAGGACTATGAAACCAAAATTTCTGACACTTCACAAGGGAGGACTATGAAACCAAAATTTCTGACACTTCACAAGGGAGGACTAATAAAATGTGTTTAATGACCCAGTGCTAGATAATGTTAATACACTTTATAAATGTAGTTCGTCCGAAACGATTTTCTGGAATTACCTTCATTAGGTACGTTAAAAGAATCAAAAAGTGTGGAAGCCAAAGATGTATAAGTACTTACATACTCCAACAGATATACTAACAAAAGTAATTTTAAAAAAGTAGCCGAATCAATATTAGGTGTAGTGTAATTACAAAGCACGGCGCTGCCCTGCTATAAGATCACGAATTGCAAATACATGTAACACTTAATTAATTTCGTCCGTCGGTGTTTTTTTTTTTTTATCTATCTTCATCAGGTACGTTCAAGCCTTAACATTTGAAAGACAGAGATGAGCAGCTACGTAGAAACGTTATGACATATATGACCAAAAAGGACATTAAGATAATAGCCAAATTCATTTCAGGTCTAATAAGCCCGTGGGGGCTTGAATCGTAGTTAGTTTTTAATCATTTTTAAACTTAATGAATATGCGAATAATCAGTTTCGATATGTGATGGTTCAGTCTTACTCTCAAACATATGACTGCCTCGCAGCGAACTTGGTGGCACCGAAAGCGAACTTTGAATGATAATATCTAAAATTCCCATAACCGCAAAACTATGAAGAAAATATTATAAAATTGACCTTGTTTCAACTACTGAGTATTACGATTATTTTTTTCATAAATTCAGCAGATTTGTTCTTAAAGGTAAAATTGATTTTAGTGGTCACTTTATGAAATATTGAAATACTTAAATGCAGTCTTATAAACGTTGATGAATTGATTGAACATTAAAAATATACATAAATAACAGTAGCAACAGTAGTATACCGGTGTTCAAAAGTCATAAATCTATTGAGAGAAAACAAATCCGGGTTACAAACTAAAACCGAGGGAAACACATCAATTATATGAGGAAAACAAAGGAACAACAGGAACACTGAAGTGCAACAAAACAAACGCCAACATACATAATAACGAACTATTTAATAACAACTGCCATATTCCTGACTTGGTACAGGACATATAAAGAAAAAAATGGTGGGTTGAACCTGGTTTTATGGCTAGCCAAACCTCCCGCTTATATGACAATGTTAAAATGACAATACTACGTGACAGAAATAATGCACAAACACACGCAAGAATACTCATCACAGAGAAACGCACAAACAAATAATATAATAGTCGACACAACATGCAAACCGCAGAACAACAACAAACATCTTCCATCAACGACAGACACCACAGGACATCACAATCAGTGATGCACTTACGTAACGAACATGCAATCTCGAACTTTATACAATTATTTTCGCAGTACCAGTCCAAACAAACACCAGTATAGTAGATGGAAAATGTTATCCGACCTTAACAAGAACTGTAAATGATGTTTTATGTGTATATTTTTCATGTTCAATCAATTCATCAATTTTGTAAGACTGCATATATATTTGAATATTACACACATAAAATATCATTTACAGTCCTTGTTAAGGTCGTATATCCTTTTCCATCTACTATATTTGTGTTTTAATGGTGCTAATATTTCAAGCATATACAAGCTTGGACAAATTAACAATAAATCAAACAAAAGGTTTGAAAATTATTTTGACCTGAAAAGAGAACGAATATTTTAGATTATGATTGGAACAGGGATAAACAATTTAAATTGCTACTTGAAAAGAGGTTATTTTAGGATTTAAGGTAGAAATTTTGCATGAAAAGAAAATACATACGAACCATTCAAAGAGATATAAAGCAGTTCTGTTACTTTAGGAGAATTGTCACTCTCCCAACACCTGACATCTTACTGGAAGATACCTTTCAATCTTACTTTATAAAATATTCAAAATATGTATGCAGTCTTACAAAATTGATGAATTGATTGAACATGAAAAATATACATAAAACATCATTTACAGTCCTTCCTAAGGTCGGATAACCATCTACTATACTGGTGTATTAATGTTGTTTGTTTTGTGTCCAAGTGCTAATATTTCATGCGTATACAAGCCTGTACTGTAAATTATTTTGACCGGAAAATAGGACAAATATTGTAAATTAAGATCGAAAAGAGGATAAACAATTTATACTTCCACTTGAGAAAGAGTTTTTTTTTTGCGATTTAAGGTAGAATTTTTCATGGCAAACAAAAAAACATACGGACCCTTCAAAGAGATACAAAGAAGTTCTGAAACTTTCAAAGACTTGTCAATCTCCGAACACCTGACACATTACTGGATGATCCCCTTCAAACTGATTAAAATTCAGATTTAGCATGATTCGCTTACTCGTCAACAAGAAGAAATCACATATCTCATTTTAGTTTGATCGATTCCTATTTTGACCTAACGTGGTAGCGTGTATTAATAGATTCTCTTAGAATAATCATTTACCTTACTTTATAAGTACATGTAATTCATTTCTGTCATTGAAATGTTTCTTTTTTAAATTGTAGCAATTTTCCAAGTATCCATTTAATTTTAATAAAGTTCATATTTTTGCGTGTCCTTAACTTTCAAGAATAATTCTTGATGAAAGGGAAGTGTAAGTAGATTGTCATAGTTACACTTCCAAAGAGACATGTTGAGAAATTTTACCAGAATTCGACCCCAAATTACTCAATATCAGAGATCTTATTTTAAAAAGATTGGTTCCAATTTTACTGGACGTAACAGTATATTTAAACATTCCACACAGCCAAATTGACACCAAGGGAAATACTATTATGCGGGAGGAATCACGATAAACGTATGTTTAAACTCCAATCACCCGTTGTCTTTTGGATATGCATAGTATACATCACTCTTATTGTTTTCATATAAATGTTATTCTTTCTTGAAATTATAATAATACTTTCTTTTTATTCTTTCATATTTCCTTTAAATTTCAGATCTATCATAATTCGCTTACTCGTCAATCAGAGCATAAATCCCATATCTTTTTTTAGTTAGATTTTCCCCATTTTGACCATACGTGGTAGTGTTTTCAAGCATTCACAGTCAAACTGACACACACTTTCGGACGGGAAGAATCCATATAACCGTTTTCTTTTTACTCAAATTATCCGCTGTCTTCTAGATCTATATAATATACAATTCGCCAGGTTATGCTTATATTATCTTAATTTTTCTGTTTAAAGATTGCAAGATATGTTTACATTTATTTTGACAAAATGAGCAGCTTTTATTGTTTTCCCTATATAGTAAAGCAAATTCGCATTTTAAAATCTACGTAGAATATTACTTTCAATAAAGTACAACTTTTAAATTTAACATTGCCATTTCCGATAATATCACTAATTAGTTCAGGCGACATCAACGTTTGTAAACTTTGCTGACTGTACATAAAAGGAAACCATATGATTCCTTCAATTCATTATGGTACCACCTCAAAGAATGAATGGCACCTTCTTGCATGTAGCTGCTCATTTTGTCAAAATAAATGTAAACATATCTTGCAATTGGTACATGTCTAATAAAACAAAATGCAAAAAAAAAAAAAAAAATTAACGATGAAATATTTCATAATATTGTAAAACTCAAATTCAAAACAAGAAACACATGACGATAAAAAAGTGTTTTAGACAACAGAATCTTATAAGTAACACTTGATATAAAGTTTTTTTTTATTGTAGATAAAAAGCCAAGTTATCTATAACTTTGACATAAGATCTTTGAATTTCAGATGTACAATTTATAGTTTAACATTCAAATCGATGTAACATGTCATATTAAACTTCCCCTGTAATGTGGTCTATTCAGTTTACCACATAAGACCTTCAATTATAGGGTGAAATAAACGAAATTTATAAAAGCTTTACCCTTGAAATATTCGTTATTCCCTTGTACTGCAGATGTAAATTTACACCATTCTATCATTTCTTGCTATGTAGCTTTCCATTAAATAAACCAAAAACATTGTTAAAGTTAAGCCTTGCATATCAGATTATCAATTAAGTTGTGTTTCTATTATTAATATCTTCTATATTTGACAATTTTTCGGCTTTTTCAAAATATCACATTTTATATAATCTTACTTTGAATATAAGAATTTAAGCAGGAGTTGTTTTACATATGACATTAACAATTTCTCTTAGAAGAATCCTTTACCTTACTTTATAAGTATTTATTTCGTTTTTGTCATTGAAATCTTTCTTTTCTAACTGTAGCATTTTTTAAGTCTGCATTTAACTTAGATAAATTCATATTTTGGCGTATTCTTTGTTACTTTCATCCTGGATTAACTTTCAACAAGAGTAAGATTTCTTCATGCAGGGAAAATGTAAATAGATTTTCATAGTTATGCCTCAAAAGGGACATTTTGTGAAAGCTTACCAGTATTCGCAAACCCAAAATACCCCCAGACGGATATAATCCAGATAAACGTATGTTGTTACTCCAATCATAGATTGTCTTCTGGATCTACATAGTATACACGACTCTTATTTGTTCATTTAAATGTTATTCTTTATTGAAATAATAATAATAGTTTCTTTAAATTCTTTCAGATCTCCTTTTATCTGATTAAAATTTAGATTTATCCTGAATCGCTTACTCGTCAATCCGAGCGTAGATTCCCTATCATTTTTGTTATATTTTTCCCCATTTTACCTAACTTAGTAGTGTTTAAAGCATTCAAAGTCAAACTAATACACAGGTAACTACTGTCGGACGACAGAATCCAGATAACCGTAATGATTTTACTCAAATCACCCACTGTCTTCTATTTATATATACTCTACTCTTGTTTTCAATATATAGGTTACATTTCTGTAAATATCAACAATGCAATTTCCCATAGGAACTCCTTTCACGGCTAAAACTGTACCACTTTTACTATGAAGTTTTGAGAAAAAATATATCCTAGAATGGAAAGTTCATATACACTACTATTTTTTTCAAAGGTCCAAATATAGGGCTGTGCGGCATATTTTCAACGTTTATATGCCCCGAACTTCTAAGAGTTTAAACTTACATTAAATTTCTATACTACCCCAACCTTGACTTAAGGATTTCCACAGACTTCAACTTGATCACTATGAATATGTATATTTACTGGTAACATTCCCAAGTTATGTCTCTATGAGATGAAACATAGAGATCATATCCGGGAACCAGTACGTAAACAAAATTAATTGTCTATGAATATTAAATATCTCCCCAAAAGAGGCGTGGTTTGAAAAACAGCTATATTTACAAAGTGCAACCTATAGTAAAGAATATTCGCATTTTAAAATTTTCTTATATTATCATTTCCAATAAAGTACAACTTGAATATTTACATTGCCATTTCCGATAATATCACAAATAAATTCAGGCGTCATCAACGTTTGTAAACTTTGTAATACTGTATATAAATAGTAACCACATGTTTCTTTCATATCATTATGGTGCCACCTCGAAGAAAGGATTTTACCTTCTTGCATGAACCTGCTGATTTTTCTAAAAAAAAACCAAATATAAATATTTATTGCAATAATACATGTATCAACGTTCATTGCAAAAAACAAAAACTTAATGATGACAAACTGATATTCCATTTTGATAGTCCAATTTAAAACAAGAAACCCATGTTTAAGACCAGAGAACAGCTGCATTATATATGCATCCTGTTGATATTTAATTGATCGGAGAAGATATTCATAATATAGTTTGATTTTTATGGAATCATAATGTTTAACATTTCATTTAAAAAACAACTATTTAATACTTTGAACTAATTTTAAAGAACTTTGCTTTTAAATTGAGTATCGAATTCGTTTACATAGTAGATATCTTAAATTAAAAGATCAAAATCTTTCAAAGACCACATTCGAACATTTATCAAAATATCTATTAACTTTATTATTTCAAAATATATGTACATACATATTGTGTATTTTACTTTATTTATCGAGAGATTTTGCATCAGAAGCTTTTAGATTGATATTTGAAAAACTTTAATCTTTAAGTTTTTTAATTATAAATTTGAAAAAAAACAATGTCCAATTAAATTCTAAAACTCTTTCCATACTCCAATTTTCAGAATGTTCCACATAGTCTGGTACATTTTTCGATGTCTGCCTAGTTTCCACAGCTATATTTGTTTATCATTGTTTCGGGAACTTTTAATAATAAAGATATTGCCTTTGTGTAAACATATCGACATATGTTATGCATGTGTACGTTGAAAAATCCAAGAAATATGTTATTACAGAATTTTGTATTCGTTCAACAATTAAACTATTAGTTTGAACAATATTTAAAAAGATCGTCTTTATATTTGTACACCAATGTGCGTTCTTCTCAATATTTTCTCATTTAATGTTTATAGCGGAATTTGATACTTTTGAAATTTTCTAGAAACTTAAATTCGAAAGTATAAATCTTTGCTGTATATCAATCGACTTCGTTGATATTTTTTTCCTTTAATTTTAGGAGAATTTGCGTATTCAAGTGATGTATTCAGCCAAAAGCAATTAAATTTGGGTTGGTAAGTTATGAATGCCTTTCCATTACAACTTTCAAAGTAATTTTTAACAAAACTCATATAGCCTGCTAGTATTCTCGATTGATATATCAAGGCGACAGTAGTTTCGTCAATCGATTAGAAAGGAACAAATCGTGGTAACAAATAAAAACTTACTGAATCGCATGAACTCCAAAAAGAGCATAGTCGGGTAATCGACAAGGTAACTGTCTTTTGCAGAGGAATATGAAAACAGTATATATTATCATTAGATAATTTAAAATGACATTTGCTTTGATTTTGACAAACAGTAAGAGTATGCATTTTTTGTTTCTAACATAAATAAAAGCGGAATAAAGAAATAATAATGCACTTTAAGCAGCATATTTGGTTCTAATTGTCAGAAAAGACTTATTACATGGAGTTCCACCTCTTATTGGTCCATGTGAATGTAACCTTAGTTGGAGATTAATTGTGCATCTGCTTACCATGTGCAGTAAGTAACTTGAAAAGAGTGTCAAAATCGAAAAGTGAAAGAGGGGGACCCTAGGATGATCCATTTCGAAGACTGGATCGGTAAAGAGGTAAAACGACGACTCACATTTCTTTGTTATATGTTACATGGTATAAAAAAGACCTACAAAACTCTTCTTTATACTCTTGAAAGTGCGTGTTGTCTCTCTATATCAGTATGGTGTATATCAAGTTCATATCCATCGGCGACCAATGGAGGCCATCTCAATGGTTAATAAGATGGCGTCTTTTCCTCTAATATGCACGAAATTCTTATAGTTAACTACGGTTTCATTCATTGTTAATTGTTTGCTATCGCAATTTTCCATTCCTAAAAAACATAAAATCACAGATAAAAAACAAAATTTATTCATCGTTCTTCAATTACATGTGGAAAATAAAAACTTTAGATCGATGGGTACATTTAAGATGGCCAGAACATTAACCATAACCTAACAACTTAATTTTTTTATATCATGATAGAAGACTTGCCATCATTTGGTAAAGTAAATAAAGCTATAAAGCTTTACCTTCGCTGTTTTCGTTATTTCCTTGTATTCCAGACGTTAATTCAAATGTTCCTATCTGTTCTTCTGTATTGCTTTCTATCAACTAAAACAAACAAAAACATCCCATTACAACCTGATAAATAAATTGATATCTTTATAAAAAAAGAAGAAACACTTTGATAATATACTGAAGTAGATACAAATATCTTGTTTTAGGTTTTTTGTAAAAAAATATAGTTCTGCTTCAATTAAAAAAAAATAAAACTATCATCATTCGGATGTTTTATTTCTTTTTATTGACAACATATGTGTTACGTTTGGAAGACGTGTTTTTCAACAAACAATCGGCATTCCTATGAGAACCAATTGTTTTTCTCTTCTTGTCGACTTTATCCTTTATTCATATAAGAGCAGAATTCATACAGTAGTTTCTCGGGAAAAATTATAAGAAACTAGCTTTATCAGTTAACATTACGTACCACTGAAAAGGTGATGTCCTCTCATTAAAAAAATCAATGTCTGGTGACTATGTTGAACACATCTTTCCAATCGCATTTAAAAAAAGGATACCATTTTGGTCATAAAAAAGGAAATGGTACTTTATAATTGCATAAGGAACGCTCAATAAGGAATATTTGAAAGCCAAATATGTAAAAGAAACGAAACAGTTGAGTCATATAATTTAAAAAGTTTCAAAAAAATATTTCAAAATCCATCTGAAGTCAACTTTGCCTGAGGGTGATGAAACCTTAGTTTTTTAATAAATTTTCAAATTTATAAACGCACAATTTAAGAAACTTTTTGTTGTTGATTAAATCATGTTATTACCAAAGTACCAACTTCTGAGCTGACGATACCATCGGGGGACTGATAGTCCACAAGCAGCGGTATCGACCCAGTGCTATAATAGTATACCTCTCGAATTGGTCTGTTAAGAAAAATAAGTAGCTAAATAAAAAAAGAAACAGTTCATAAATCTTTAAGATTATTTTTTTGTTGACCATAAGTTCTAAGTTTTAAAGTTGAAAACATCACTTGAAAAATTTTACGGACACAATCACGAGTTGGTTGACCGTTATGAATATCTGTTTAAAAGATGACGACGGATATGTACCAATTGTCGTAAGCACAATCGTGTCCTCTTTTCCTCGAATGTAACCTACCGAATTAAATTTTTCACCAGATTTATACTTACATGAGCAACACGACGGGTGCCACATGTGGAACAGAATCTGATTACCTTTCCGGAGCACCTGAGATCACCACCGATTTGTGTTGCGCATTCTTTAGTTGTCTTTTTATTCTGCTGTTTGTCTTTTTTTTTTTTTTTTTTTTGTGTTTTGCCATGGTACTGTCAGTTTTCTTTTACGAGTTTGAATATCCATTTGATATCTTTCGCCTCTCTTTGACATTAAGAATTAATAATTTTTCGCAAAATGTTTGGTGTAATTTGATCCTTAGATGATAAAATGATCGACTTGTAACACATGTGACAAATCGGAGTTATAAGGATTACATGTATTTAACCCAGCAAGTCAGTGTGCCCGACTAATAGCGTAAAGGAATTAATTGTATTGTTGCCGATTTTGCAAATTTAGAAGTATTCATAAAAAATATCGAGCTGTTTAATCTGTTATTGTTAATGGATAAATATTATGCAATGTATACACTTTTTAAATTTCATGATTGACGACAAATTAGCATTTTGAGGACGAGGTTTTAACCCAAAAAAAAAAAGGATTCTCAGTGAAACCAACTGTTCTCCTCTTCTTTTCGACTTGTTCCTTTATTCATATTAGACAAATTCCATACATGAGCTTCTTTGCACGAATGAGAAGCTAGCATTTTACTTTAAATTTACGTTCCGCGATATAGCTGATGTGATATCACTAAAAATTCGACTTTGATGACTATGTTGAACGCATACAGTTAAGTCTGCCTAATATGTTGACTAACATATAGAAATTCACAATCAGGGCTAACAAAAGAGATGATTGATTCTTCCCAATCATGAACTTTTCATTTCTTTGTAGCAACATTCCACCAGCGCCTGCATATCGAGTGTATATCGGATCAACTGGACGATATCTTAGAGCTTGATTTTCCTGTCCTGATTTCCTTGATAAAGGATTTCTGTTTACAAGGAACATATCGAACCAAGAGTTCCCAGTGGTGAATTTGAAATCTTCCCGTCGAAAGTTTTACGGAAGCCACTACGAGTTGGTTGACCGTTATGGAACATCTGTTTCACAGATGAATACGGATATGTTCCAACCATCGTTATCACAATCCCGTCCTCTTTTTACGAATGTGACCTACCGAATTAGATTTGTCACCGGGTTTCTACTTACATGAGCAGCATGACGGGTGACATACATGGAACAGAATCTCCTTACCTTTCCGGAGAACCGGAGATCAACCTCGGTTTTTGGGGGGTTTGTGTTATTTAGTCTTAAATTTTATAAATCTTTTTTTTTTTTTTTTTTTGCCAAGGTATTTTCAGTTAGTTTTCAACATACTTAGTATGCGTTTGAATATCCCGTTGCTATCTTTTATCTCTCCGAAAGAATTTCATAAACATATTGGCTATCGAATTCATTAATTGAAGAACATATTTATTTTTTTTATATAAACATATTTTAAGGACTTCCAATAAATAAAATAAGGTATATTTTTTTTAATGTATCTTAAAAAAAGGGCCAGAACCAATATAATCCCGGTTCTGACTATTTTTAACTTATATTAACTTTTCATCATAGAAAGATCCCAGATTGGATTTCAAATTGTCAAAATACAAAATCTTCATATCATAATTATTAAAAAAATAATTAATCTTAATCAGACAGAGTTTATAAATCCAGGTGTATAAGCACAACCGGATATATTGAATTATAGCACGTTACCACGAATTTCAATTTAAATACAAATGTTGATTTTAACAAGACCATTGTTCCAATAATGATATATGATCATACAGGTGTCACCGGTTATTACGATATTGAGGTACCATGCACGTGAACCATGCCTACAAAGCTTTATCCGAAATTCAGTATATTTACTTTTCAAATTTAAGTATTTAAGGTCAGAATTTTGAAACAAATATTCATTCACTGTGAACATGGTATGAAAACGAATATCGGAGACTCAAAGATGGCAAAATATCGGCATGCGTTCAACAGGGATGTCCTCTAAAGCTATTAGACATCGGATGGGCTATCACTATATTGTAGTCAGTCGCCTTGTGAGCAAACACATCCAAACCATGAAAGACTTGCAAAGATTCGGTAGACCACCCATAACATCACATCTTGACGACAGGTACAGCTTTGCCAGGTTTGGCAATTGCAATTTCTAGTCCTGTTCTAAAAACACAAAGGTTACTTAATAGACGTCTATCAACTAGAACAGTGAGGAACCGGATGAAATAAGGCGCACTCAAGGAGAGTAATTAGACATCCGACATTATCTTATCGACAATAGTGATTGTGTTTGGCATGCTGTGGTGTTTTCCGCGACGTTGTTGGAACTTAAGGATCTGGCGCAGGATCCATTGGTCGGACGAGAATCGGATTCTGCTCTGCTGCATGTAACCGTTGGAAGAATGATAGTTTTGAGACAGAAAAATACGGCACATACCTAAGAAAATATCCAACCAGCTGTCACTTACGGTGGAGGCTCTGTAATGATATGGGGTGCATCTCTCATGACTGCAAGTTGGACTTGGTAACCATACGAATAAACCTAACAGGTGGTCAATACATCAGAAAAATTCGTCAGCGAGTTGATTTCCCCCATTTTGACAACCATCAACTAGCTACAAGACCTGTGTTTATGTTTGACAATGCCAGGCCGCATCGTTCAAGGGCCGTAACTACCTACTTTCAAGGTAGAGCCGTGACTTTTTCGTCAATGGCCAGCCTTGAGCTCGGATTTGAATCCGAAAGAATATGTCTGGGACATGCTAGACCGTCGTCTAAAAGCAGTTGAACCTTCTTTACAACATTTATGTCAGTTGGAAGGAAATTGCACCCGGGAATGGCGACAGCGAACACAGCAAGAAATCCGACGACTGACTTGAAGGATGAGATGCAGTATTAAACTTTTAAACCATAGATGTCATTAAGTGACTTCAAATTGACGTTTTCCAAGTGAAATGACAATCTTATCGGGAATAATGAACCCAGAAGGACAATACTTGAAATGGAGACGTTTTAATGTAATAAGTATATAATGATCATTTCTGTTTGGGGTGTTTTTTTTTAAAGCTAAGTTAATGTCCTAACAGGCCATATTTGTATTTTTGCAATTATTTGGTCCGTAATCGCATGATATAATCGTATCATTTATCATTTCAAAAACTCTTCGGGGTGCTTAACTTTTTTCTTTGTATATATTTTTCAACAGTTTGTTTCAATTATGCTGTGTTGTGTATTTGTTTATCTGGATGTGTTGGCGTGACTGACACTCCTTTCATCATTGAGTAAATGGCTGGGATATATCATATTGGGACGGCTCACGCCGCCCACTGACGACACAAAAAGGTAACGAATTATACCTCAGATACTGTTGAGCATGATAAACAGAAGGCGCACTTTTTAACAGAAGCTGGTCAAGAAGTTTTATTGATTGCATCCGAAGGACGCGGATTATCTTTGATAGTGAGTAGGGTCTCAGACTACGACTGACATATTTTCTCTTCATCTCAGAAGCGATGCCAGTACATTTATATCACTTGACAGCTGTAATGAAAACCACCAGTTGAAGTATCTGTTATATGTAAATGATTGTGCTTGTCTTCAATTATGACTATGCACTATATGGTAATACCACACTTTGAGTGAATTATTGTACTGTCCTAATATAATAAAAAATTACACTTTACAAATGTGATGGCCAAAGAATTTTACGCACTATGAGATCAGCTGTATTTTCGGAAGGGACCTAAAAAGAATAGCTGTATCAATCTGAAGACAACTTAGCCTTAGGAACTTAAGAATTTAAGAAAGGTATGCTATAAAGCATGCCTGTACAGAAGCACTGACTACTGTACAATATATTTCGAGGAGTTATGCTACTAAAAGGGACCGAAACAAATAGCACTTTCCACCCCAGGGCAAATGTATTGACCAAATCATGGTACTTTTCTGTTATAAGATAACAACTATGCGAATTACCAGTTGCAATAAGTGGAGATTTAAACTACCTTCTTTAAATTCTGACATACTCAGGTTAACACAGCTGTGAATTTTGTTGCATCAAAGGCGAACCTCGAAAGACAAGATCTATAATTCACATAACCGCCAAAATAAATAGTTAAAATTGTTTCGACAATCAGAGTCATTGTTTGCATCAAATAACCAGATGTTATTCAAAGGTCATATAAGAGCAGATGTTTTTTATTATTATTAATATACAATCTTACAAAGATTTAAAACATGGATGACGTAATTCACTACTGGACGAAAAACAACTGTCCATACCAGTAACAGTCGTTGTACGACTGTCTTAATCTGTGGAAGACTGAAGATCGACTGTCAAAGCAACTGATACAGTTAATTAATGTCTGTCCCAACACTTTTATGGGTTGTGAAAATCAAAAAATGTTATCAACAGTCATTTAAGGACTGCTGCAGTGATTTACGGCGTTGTCACAGTCAAATACTATTTATTACAGTCTTTCCAAAAGTTGTGGCAGTTGATAATGTTTGTCCCAACCTTTAATAGTTGGGACAGTTGAAATTTGTTTGTGTCAACTTTTCAGACGTTGATGCAGTCAAAAAATGTTTGTTACAACGTTTTTAGAGTTGGGACAGTTGTAAAATGTTTGTTACAACTTTTTAAAGGTTGTGACAGTCATAAAATATTTATTACAAATTTTAAAAGGTTGCTACAGTCGTTAAATGTTTAAAACAAACATTTCATAGGTTGTTGCAGTCGGTAAATGTTTAATACAAATATTTTAGCGTCACGTTAGCAACTCAGTGTAAAAAAAATCACGTCTCACCCGGCTGTCAAGATTTGATATAGTTGTGAAATAGCCCATAATTTATACTATTATCATCTATTGTGCAGTTGTTGACTTGTTTTGTTTTTTAATTATTCATTTTGTGATCGTTGTTTGTCTTTCTTTTGTCGTTTTCCGTTTATTGCCATAGCATTGTCCGTTCATCATGTTTTGACATGTGCGTTTGACTTTCCTTTAGATATCTTTACTTTTTATTTTATCTATTCAGATTCGTTCATAACTGGTTTTACATACCAGAAGCCTTCGTTTAAAAATAGAGTTTTAATATTATTGCAGAAGATGCTAATGAATTCATTCAAATTTATATTTAAACTGAAAAGTTTTGATAAATTCTGCGGAATAGAAAATATACCGTGGGTATTCCTGAAGTAAATTTAAAGAATATGACTAAGGTACCAATATTGTACAGCATAATAAAACCGTTTTAATTTGAATTACTCTCCATGAGGGACATTTCCGATGACAAAAATTAATAAATTAGATCTGTCAAGTTTCATTAAAACGGAAAACAATTCTTCACCGTAAACGATTTACCCTCTTCATTTTCTTGTCGGCAAACTGACCTGCAGGTCGGCAAACTATATTTTATACAGGAAACTTAGGTACAGATGTTAGACCACATGTACAATATAAGCTGAGCTGGAAATTACAATCGGTGAGTAGAAATGAACAATATTTTAAAGCATGTCTATCGAATAATCATGGATCCAAGATTTTGAAGGGAAAATGTGCACATTTGTTCTTCCTACAGATAGGCTATGTATGAATCGACGTTCTATATCACCACACTCGTGCATAGTTGCATGTTCCAAGGCAAAGTTAGGATTTGGGCTTGTAAAAGTTGTGCATCATTGAAATATATGTATGACACCATTCCCTCCCCTTTTATCATGTGTATGTCATGTAATCCCTTATTTACTTTGCATACATCACCCCAAGGGTGACAAGGTCAAGGGAATAAAAAAGTTACTCTTGATCTTCATCGTCTTACTGTTAAACTTAACATGTGGGGCATTAGTTAACTTTTGTTGTGCGGGATGGCCTTTTACGTTAAAGGGATGGCCATTTACAGGACCTATACATCATGTACATATTGTATGTTAATGTATTGTTAACACTCTGGTCCTAAATTTGCATGAAATACTTGTCACTGGACTTTTATAACCAACAACCAACCAATCCTTACATGTACATATCCATATAATTGTGTTACTAATGCTGGAGTACAAGTATTTCCCTGGTTTTGCTTTGTCAGCAGTTTTCGTTCTATTAAGAATGCATTGTGACGTCACAATTTCCATTGAAAAACATGCATAGTACAAATTAATATGACGGGCGACGAAAACATATGATCTGACCATAAAATGTTATGAAAATTATTAATTTTAGTGACTTATTTAGCAAGTATGCATTTTCATTTAATTTCTAAATAATTCCAAAATCATGGGCAACAAAACATGAATATATTTGATAATATAAGGCATTGAATGTGAATATGTATTAGATGGTTCAAAATAACATTAATCATCAAAATAAAACAATACTATTAAATTAATGTTCCTGAAACAATGCACAGAGTCATAACAGTTGCCATTTAAACACAGTTGATTAAACAAAATCTGCTAATTCAATTAGTAATTGTTTCATCATGTACTTAAGGATTCATATTGAACAAGGGTTGTGGAGGTTGTTGCATCTTTTCTCAAAATGAATAATTACAATGAATAAAATATCTATAAATATTTCATCATGTTAATTGCTACATGGTTTTAAGTTAAAAGATATAAAAAACATATTAAAAGAGCAAAGTTAGCATCTTAATTATATTCTTTTAGATTTAACATAGAATATTAAATCACTATACATTTGTAAATACTTTGAACCTAAACTATATATTTTCATGTCAAATTTTTATATAAATTGTGCCGTTAGTCATATTTTTCTACATGTGTTAAATTGTGTTTTGGTTACTTTATTGTTGCCTTACTGTTGGGTTGATGCATCATTGATATATATCCTCATCTCCTTTCATCATATGCATTCACATCTGACTGCAGATTTTTGCCTTTTCTACATAATTATTTTATGTTTAACATTCAATATTTGGGAAAACATAACAAAAAATCTATCTGTAAGCATATTTTTTTTATGTAAACATGGTATAAACTTTTTAAAGTATTTTATGAAGCTCAAAATATTTTTATAGATATTGTATTATCAAGTAAGTTGTCATAAAATTTACTGTGTTAACTGCATTGTAGTTTAAAATACCTGTTATTCAAATTGAAATAAATAATTAAAATATATGTATTTACTGAACATGAATTCATGACCATGCAAATGTGACATTAAAATAGGTAATAATCAGGATGTTGACACTGGATAGGTAATAATCAGGAATTCTTATATACATGCTATAGCTAATATACAGATTAAGACACAATAGTTTATTGCCTTGGGGTGAAATTTAAACTGTCATGGGTATATATTGAAGATGATTTTATGATGATGTTCACAAATTATAATTGTCCTCTTCAAAATTTGGATATATTTTCAAAATAAATTATAATTTAAGAAAAATATGAAACAGCAGGATATAATATTATTTTGGATATAAAAATGCATATTTTAAAAGTTATCGGAGTATTGATTTATCAAAATAAAATTGGGTAAATAACTAAAATAAAATAAAGAAAGTGTTGTCTGAGCTGCAAAGCATTATTTAATACAAGCTGTAATAAGTAAAAGTATACCGGTAACACAAAAGATGTAAAGTTAAACTCAAGGATTTAAAACATTAACAGGGAGGGTCAAGCCTTGGAATAGAATATATATTTTCCTGATTAACTTTAGGACAAAGATTCTACATTTACATCACAAAGGTTTATTCATTATATGCACTTGACAAAGGGAAAGTCAATAGCATCTATATAGTAACAGTGCATTTATTTATCTATTTTTTCATTCTTTAAACTTTTCTCTGTAGTATCAATCTATTTCATATTAACATGAACAAAAGAAATAACGTGTTGTGTTTTAGAGAGGAATAACTATGTCCATGATGTCTGACTTTAAAGAATTGATGAAATAAAGTATGATGTGAGCCTCAATAAGACAGTAACACAGTCACACATAAAAATCATTAATGTAGGAAAAAGACAACACCATATATAGAATTTAGACCCTAAAAGATTTATTCTTCTTGTTAATTAGGACTTAAAAATATAAGTGTATAAGTTCTAGAAATTTTTGTCAATCAAATAAGGATTGCTAGTTTTCATCTAGGTAAATACAGTTATTGTAATTGACTTTCTTCTAAGTACCATACAATGTATATAGTATTATATTAGTTAAAATTTTACTGTACTTTAGTCTCAATGTATTTTTTTTGTAGAATCATATTGGTTTGAGCATGATTCCCACTTAGAATATGAAGCCTGCTACATGTGCACTTTGATGCATAGGAAATATAGATGTCACTGAGTCACTCTTATAGCTGCAAATTGTGAAACAGTGGATTAATTCATTATTTTGTGCTAGTTGTTTATTGTTTTGGAAATAATGAATAGCGCTTGCAGCATTATTCCATTATGACGATGTGATGTTAGGATTAAATTGGACAAGAAAAAATTGTGCATTGTACAAATAGGAAACTTACAAATTGTATTAAAGGAGGACCACATTACTGGATGACTAAATACCTTGGATAATCATGATAATTATTCATTTGGTATATCAATAATGAATTTGGAATAACAAGATTTCATAGTTTCAGTGCATATTAATAGTGCAATCATACATTGTATCTGACATGTCTGAATTCCATGAATACCTTGGATAATTATTCATTTGAAATAGCAATTTGGAATAATTAAAATTCATAGTTTCAGTGAATATTAATAATAATAGTGCATCATATCTGAATTCATGAATACTTTAGTGGATAATCAGTCATTTTAATAAAATAACAATTTGCATAATGTGAAATTCTAGTTTCAGTGAAATTTACAATACAGTGCATGTATATCGCATCTGAAGTTTATGTTGGCATTGCAATTGTTAACTACCACCAGGGTGTGTAAAAGACCTTAACCATCCATGAGGGTTTCTCGTAGTCTGTCACAATTATTAAGTGTCAAATGACTGCCTGCTGTACTTGAAGTCTGAATTAGAATTAAACAAAATCTAAATTAGTGGCCAAGCATATTAAACAAATAAACCATGTACTTCAAAGTATAATTTTATTGTCCCTCCTGCAACAAAAGTTGAAGTATGCAAGAAATAGGTATTACAATCTGGCAGTGGCTACAGCGTAACCTATTTGTATAAAGCTTCACCAGGTACATTTTAGAAGCTTAAAGACCTGGATACTTTTTATGTTATGAAGTTTCTGTTAGTAACTTGTCCGTTGCACTTTACCTTGTTTTCATGGTTCACTGACTGTTTGAAAAAAAATATTACTGTTTGAACAGTCATACAGTGAAATACTCTCTTACATGTATAACATGTATAACGAGTAATTGGATAAATTTATATGGTATATATATATAGGTATCTTGAAAGGTCTACATGTCTCATTGTCTGACAGGCAGGGTTCACCTGACCTTGACTTCATTATATGGATCAGTGATTAAGGTTATTCAGTTACTTTGTCAAGTTTGTTTTCAGATAACTACACGCAGTAGGAATGGTAGGTCAACTATATCATGTATATTTGGTATATGAAATGATTGTAAGGTGAATATGTCTGACTGCCAGACTTGCATCAGACTTTGACCTCAATGAAAATGTCATGGTTCATTGAACAATGTTTAGTTTTTGTGGTTTGGTGTATTTCCCAATGTTTCTCGGATGCTATAAACTACATGTACATGCATAATGCATGACATGTATAGGATCACTATTTTTGGCGTATTGGATATTCGTAAGTTGTACAAGTTTGATTGGCAGGTTTTAAATCTGACCATGACCTCATTTTCATGTTTCATTGGGCAATGTTTAGTTTTCATGGTTTGGATGTTAAGTCTATTTCACAGATACTATAAACCACTAAATTTTGGGTATGGAATGTCAGTTTGTAGGGTGTACATCATCTGTCTGGCATGGTTAATTTGACCGTGACTTCATTTTCAAAGGTAATTGATAATAGAAAGTTTATGTGATACTTGTACATGTAGTAAAACCTTCATACACGTACACGCTTTTTACATTCAACATAAATTCAATTATACATGTAGGCAAAGCAGACATGACATTTCAGCGTGTGCACAGTCACTCTTGTTTACATCACCATTGATAATGTCTACCATCATGACCATGTTGATTATAGCTGCTTTTTGTTAACAGAAGTCGGACAAGTATTAACAATTGTTATAATCATGATAATTCACTTGATAATATTGTAGTCTTGTATAAAAGAGGGACGAAAGATACAGAGGATAGTAAAACTCATAGATTGAAAATAAACTAAGGTGTATAACATGTATAATGTACAATAACTAGAATAAGGAGATGTGGTATGATTTTCAATGAGACAACCATCAACTGTAGACCAAGTGATGTAATTGTTAGTAACTGCACTTCCTTCAACAATGAGCAAAATCAGTAACGCATAATCATGATAATGAAAACCTATAACAGGCCTAGCCATATTGGATGATGTAACACAATGTAAACAAGTTTAGATGAGAAACCCAATTTTGATTTAAATACAAAAGCAACAAACAATCAGTTGGCGATAAAATTAGGTCAGTTAATAGATATAAGAAGATGTGGTATGATTGCCAATGAGACAACTTTCCATCCAAGTCAAAACATTTGAAAAAGTAAACCATTATACATGTTATAGGTCAAAGTACAGTCTTCAACACAGAGCCTTGGCTCACACCGAACAGCAAGCTATATAGGGCATCAAAATTACAGTTATGCATGTTTAGAATTTGAAAAAAATAGTTCCTGGATCATCATTTCTGATGTCTCCCATTTTTATATTTTTATAGGCCCATTGAAACATGAGTGATGATAAATGTATTATGGTTTACCAAAGACTTATCTATAGGTGATCCAATATTAACAGGCTTTTGCCCTTATTCATGTTTTTCTACAAATCCATTCTATCTGTTTTTGAATAAATGCCTTCTAAATATATATCTCAAGATGTTTAGCAACATTTTCAATATACACAACATGCACAATAAGCATTACAAAGGCATACATGTATTATGCACTATTAGTGAGCTGTTTGTTATAATTTAATATAATATGTGAGGTTTTAATTTGCTATGATTTTTAAAACTTCTAGCAAAAGAAAACAAGCAACCTGAAATGAAAAAAAATTTACAAAAGTGGTTCAAGAAAGGGATGATAATTGGATTTTTTTTTTGTGGCTGTACAATTAGAATTATAAATGTATGGACTATGTTTGTACATTATACACATGTATACATGTATATATAGCATGGTGTGAAAAGCCTATGTAATACAAATAGACTAAAACATGATAATAAACTGGTGAAATTGAGTAAACTGCTATTATGAGACATCAACCCAACAACAACTAAATAACAATCTATAGGTCAACATATATATATATATATATATATATACGTCTAAACACGTCAAAACTTTATGACAAATTCATCCATTGGAGAACAAGTGATCATTGATGGGTGATACATGGCTGAAATCATAATTACTCAAAATATCGACACAACAATGTTAAATAGAACTGCATTTTTTTAATAAGATCATTATTTAATAAATAAAATGGTGTGGTACGTGTTTACAAATTAGACAATTGTTCACCGAAAACCCAATGACATAGAAGTTAGCAACTGAACTGGCAAATTTGATAAGGTCAGAATATTAATTTCAACATATAGGCAGCCAGATTATATATTTTCACTCAGCATGCTCAGACCAGGGCCAGAATACTTATTTTCAGTCCATCCTTCTATTAAAGTGAGTTAAAAAATTGTATGATTTAATCAATGATTTTTTTTCTAAGGCGCCTAATAAGTTTTGCGGTAATACATATTGAAGAAGAATATAATCAGAATAATGGACCCATTTGCCTAATTTATAAATTTGACCATTTTAAAATTTCTATTACATCTAGTAAAATTGTTAGTTTTCTTTACTGGTTGAATAATATATCAATATTGGACAAGCATTTATATGATTAAATAAATTGAATTTAAAAATGGAAATGGGAAAAATATTTTGGGTTAACGTTAGTACGACATCTGATCAACTGAAACCACAAAGAGAATCTGATGTCAGTCTGTAGAATTTAACAAGACCGGACTCTAAAGAATACAACAAGTTCTAAACCGTGATGTGAATAAATAAAAGAATTGATTTCCTTGTCTGGAACAATGCAAGTTTTCTTGTTTTGAACATTTCAACTTTCACTGGTGCTAGTTATTTTGTCGGTCTTATACAGTACGTCCATCTATTTATAAATACCTTTTTTACAAAATATGTATGGTAAAATCCGGTGAAAATATGAATGATCTCGAGTGATAATATTTTTTACTTCAATCATGAATGCCGAAGTGCTATTTATCAAGGACATTTGAACTTTAAATAGACCACTCGGTACAATATACAGTACAAAGTCGAGTAAATATTGAACTATTCAAAATAAAATACGGTAAAATAAATTAAATTTAGATAGATTTAAGAATATTTTTGTTTTCCATAGCTGCAAAAGATGCGTTAAATGTTCATTATAGCTTTGTTTTTTATATGTATAGAAATCAAAATGGTTAATACGGCAATATTTATAATTTTGCAAGAAAAAAATGTAGCCCCAAATAAAAGCTCAAAATAAGTGTGTTAAATAAGCCCTCGGGAAAAAATTAAGCAGTTTAATATGGGGATAAATTTGACAAGTGTGTATATTCGAGTTCCCGCTAGGTTTACAGTATATCATGTATATTGACTGTTATTATGAAGTAAAACTACGCGTATTGAAGACAACCTTGTATGCATGAATGATTTCACTCCTAACTAATTTAAAACAATTAAAAGTTGTAATTTAGATAATATTGAAAATTGTCAACTGTTAATACAGTTAAAGATACATTAGGGTAACCTTTTCGATTTATCTGTAAGTAGCTTTAAATGCGAATAAAACCGTCCTGCGTGAAATTGCAGGTATCTAGTGGTGGTTCCGATTTTGTTCGAAGAGATGAGCGGCGAGGTATTGTTAAATAATTATATAAATTTAGCACATTCACTAAATAAGCGGGAATACCAAAATGTTCAGCGGCAAATATTTCAAAATACTATTTTTTAAAATCAATTTCTATCTTAAGTTAATGTATTAAATGGTGTGATAATTGTGTCTCTTTGTCACAACCTTAATTATATTGCACGCGGTAAAATTGTTTTACAAATATTTTAACCTATCCCTGACTGTCAGAAATTTTGTATCCGTGACTTTTAAGTCTTAATGACTATCAATGTTTGGAAGCTTAGGGGCGGATCCAGCCATTTTAAAAAGGGGGGTTCCTAACCCAGGACAAAAGGGGGTTCCAACTACATGTCCCCATTCAAATGCATTGATCGTCCAAAAAGGGGTTCCAACCCCGGAACCCCCACCCCACCCCACCCCTGGATCCGCGCCTGTGCTACACTTATAAATTAGCTATGAATATATAATGGTTGTAGCAATCATATTTTACTGTTACAACCTTTTCAGCGTTTAAACAGTTTATTTATGACTCTTTCAACGTTTTCCGTGTTGGGACAGTTGTTAAATAACTGTTACAACTTTCAAATGATTGCAGCAGTCTTATTGTGACTGTGACAACCTTTTAGGCGTTTAATCAGTTTATTTATGACTGTTGCAACGTTTTTCGAGTTGGGACAGTTGTAAATCAACTGTTACAACTTTGAAATAGTTGTATCAATCCTTTAATGACTGTGACAGTTATTTCTAGCGTTGTTGCAGTCGATTTATGTTATAGACAAACACTTTTAAAGTTGGGACAGTTACAAAATAACTGCAGCAGTGAAATATAACAACTGTTACAACTTTAACAAACATTATCAGTCTTAGAACAACTGTTACTGGTATGGACAGTTGTTTTTCGTCCAGTAGTGTAAGAAGACAGTTTAAATAATATCTGAAATGTCAATGATTCATGATCTATAATTTCATATCAGTACAAACCATCTGTTTTTTGGTTCTTTATTGAGTCATTTATTTTAGTTTTTAGCCCAAATTTACTCATTTGATAAAACAACAGACATTCATCTGACAATACAAGATATAATATTAAAACAGGACGAAAGAAAAATTAATGATAAAAACTGCTTTTACTTGCTTTCTTTTTATTATAATTTTTTTTGTGGGACAGACGAAAATCGATACATGCTAATGCAACATGCTGATACTAAAATGACACAAGAAGTTTTTGTAATATTCCTTGAAAAAAATCACAGATAAAAACCAAATTTATTCATCACTCTGGCATAGGATTCTTCAAGTACATTTATAAAATAGTAAACTTTACATCCAACTGTACATTTAAGATAGACAGAACATTAATCATACCTCACAATGTTAATTGTGCATTTCATGATAGAATATTTTCCATCATGTGGAAAGATGAATAAAGTTCTAAAGTTTTACCTTTGCTGTATTCGTTGTTTCCTTGTATTGACGTTAATTCACATGTTCCTATCTGTTTTTCTAAATTAAAAAAAATAGTTCTAATTCAATCAAACCAAAATTCTCTGAAACTATCATCATTCGGACGTGTTATTTCTTTTTATTGCCAACATATTTGTTACGTTTGGAGGACGTGTCTTCCAACAAACAATCGGCATTCCTATGAGAACCAATTGTGTTTCTCGTCTCGTCCACTATTTCCTTTATTCATATATAGGCAGAATTCATACAGTAGAAAAGAAACTAGCTTTATCATTTAACATTTTGTACCGCTAAAATAATGATTTTCTCTCACTAAAAACATCAGTGTTTGGTGACTATGGTGAACACATCTATCCAATCGAATTTGAAAAAAGGATACCATTTTGATCATAAAAAAGAAAATAACACTTTAAAATTGCAACATCCGCTGCGTTTTTCTGGATTAAACTTCATATGGAACGCTCAATAACGAATATTTGAAAGCCAAGAATGTATAGGAAACGAAACAGTTGAACAGCCATATGACCAAAAAGTACACCAAAACAATATCAAAATTCATCTGAGGTCAACCTAGCCTCAGACAGATGAAACCTAAGTTTTTTAATAAATTTTCAAATATATAAACGGATAATTTAAGATTATGTTTTTACCAAAGTACCGACTAATGAGCTGATGATACCCTCGATGAATGATTGTCCACAAGCAGCGGTATCGATCCAGTGCTGTAAAATGGAAATAACACTTTATAATTCTATGCGTCCGAAGCGCCTTTCTGCATTTACCTTTATCATAAAGCTCTTCACTTTAGACAGTTTTACATCTTTGGATTTTAATTTTGGGGTATTAGCGTACCTGACAAACTGGAAAAAAGTTCTTTGGATGCACAAAAGAGCATGTATCATAAAAAAGAGCCATAATTTGGACCCTGAAATTGGTAAAAATAGAAAAATTATTTAAACATTTAAAAATTATGTTGATTATATTGATAAATGAACAGGTTTATATAATCAACTTTTATATTTACACTTTGGTACAGACAAGTCACTAGTGATGTCACTATGATCTCATAAATATGTCAAAATGAATGGACTTGACCTAATACGGCCATTTCACGCAAATTATTTGTTCAAAATGTATATGAACAACAGCTTTACCTAAAAAGGTATTTTACACATTTTATCATCAAAGCAAAATACTTTTTTTTAGCAAAAACCTTTGTCTTTAAAGATTTTGTTCATATATAAATGTTTATGACAAAATCCAAAATTAGGCTATTTTTGGCTGCTTTTTGCTTGTTTGCATTAATGGCCTATTGACCGTGTCCTTGTTCTTGAGATATAAGCCATTCAAAATTTGGCGGAAAATGATTCGTTTTTAGATTTTTCCTACATTTTAAATTGACACTTTTTTCTTTCAAACACTATAAAAAATGAAACGGATTTTCAAAAATGGCTTTTTAATATATATATCTAATAAAATTATGGAAAGAAAAGAACGGGCTAAAGGGCAAATTTGTTGATGGCAGAACATGGATAAAACCAGAGGATTCAAAATATCTGACAAAAAAGCAAAACAACAATATAAGCGAACATTCTCAATGGTCTTAAGATGTTATTTTTTGATGCATATTGATTAACAACTTTGAACAAATCATGTACATTCTTTTTTCAAATTTTCAGAGTCTTTCAGATAGCATGGTTAAATTCCCGTAAATTCAACTTCTTCAAAACTAACTATTCTATCACTACGATCTGTTTATTGTAGCGGGAATTTTCGACATAAGAATCTATAAAATTTAGTTCGTTGACCGTTCATGAATATTCATGACATGTGACACTTAAAACCCGTGCAGTCATCTTTCTGACCATCGACTCTCGCTATAGCCTAAAGAAGAGACACGTGTATTATGTCTGAAGAAGAAATCTCGGTAGTTGAACAATTGGATGAAAGTCAACTTTTAAAAGAAGACAATGCAGTTTCCTTATTTAATAGGTCTTTGAATAAGGCCTTACAAAGACAGAAAAGTGAGATTTTGTCGGAGTTCAAGAAGACACAAGTAAGCTCTGATAATTTAAATACACGCACTATCGCCAGTGGTCAAGCCTCTACAACTGTTTCCAGCCTCCGTCTTTTGCCTTTAAACAAGAAGGAATTAAGATTCAGTTCAATTTCAACACTGACCGTTTTTCAGCTTTGAGAAGAGTTGAACATTTGCTAAATTCCGATTCACTCGACCAAACACTTGATCTACAGTCTATTGTAAAAACTGAACTTGACGCTTTGAACCAGCGCAATAAGATTTTGAAAATCGCAGATCGCCATGGGTGGGATATCGTTCACGAATATCTGGACGATCCTCTTGCTGACAGTGTTTAAGATGCTTCAAAACTACGAACTGCCGTTTTCAGAGCTAACCGTAAGCGTACAGCTAACAAGCCTTACAGCAGAGGTGGTGGCAGAGGAGGGTTTAATGCTAGAGACTTTTTTCGTGGCTTCAGCAAAGAATCTGGACCCAGAAATGACAACTACAATCAGCAAAACAACTTCCAGCAGCAGTACAACGACGGACTCTGCTTTTACTGTAAAAGGCCAGGACACACTGCCCGATTCTGTCCCTACAAAGGAAGTACCTTCAGCAGTACTTAGTCAGCACCAGCCACTATTTCAAGTGCCCCACCTCTGTCTTAATGAACAAGTTGATATAGAATTTAATAGTTATGAATACACTGATGGAAGTAAGACTGTAAAAAGTCGATTAAAAGATCATGTACAGTTTTGGGAGCATAGTTTAAAACCTTCTGAATTAGTTTTAAGCACTGTAAAATTTGGTTATGTAATTCCTTTTATTCAAGAACCTCCATCAGTTTATTTGAATAATAACAGATCAGCATTAAATAATTTTTCATTTGTTTTGAAAGCTATTACAGAATTAAAGATGGATGGTTGTATTACTGAAGTTTCAAATAAACCTTATGTAATTAATCCTCTAACTGTAGCTATCAGTGATTCAAAGAAAGAGGATTAGCTTTAGTTTGAGACACGTTATCAAATATGTACAAAAACAGAAAATAAAATTTGAAGGCGTTAAAGAAGCCAAGCAATACGCAAAAAAGGTTTTTTTCATGTTTAAATTCGATTTACGTTCTGGTTATCACCACATTAATATACACTAGAGGTAAATAATCGTATTTCAATAGATAACTACTACGGAATGTACCATACGCTTACATATGAATACATTATTAATTTTATAGATTGACAGAATGGAGATGCACGTTGTGCAGTTTATAATCGAGAATCACCTTGTGCGGTGTAAGTATAAAAAATGCACCTTGTGCTGTTTAACAATAAGAATGCACCTTGTGCGGTTAAAAAATGAAATATGCACCTTGTGCGGTTATTGGATCAAAACTATGATGCACATTGTACAGTTGTTAAAAATGCAGATTGTGCAGTTGTTAAAGATGCACTTTGCACGATTGTTACGTTATTATGATGTATATTTCTTATTTAGCTAAGTTGTTGTGCTAAGTTCTTTTTATGTTTTCATTATTACATGACAGTGCAACATGGATGGAAATTTCTCAGTTTATGAATTCAAATCAACAGTTTACCGGATGTGAAAAAAGCATTTTCAATATTGTGAGAAGCAGTAAAGCAATTTCCACAAATAAAAAGTATGATGGTGTATTTCAAAAAATTCAAAGAATGGTGTATTACTTTAAGTTATTCCGTTGCCCGCAAGTGTATCATCCGTTGCAGTTTATATTAGTGGCCTTGTTCAACAATCCGTATCTGAATCAGTTTTATTAGCTCATTTTTATAGCATAAAGTGGTAGCATGGTTTCAGTTTAGTGTATAATCCGTGTGAAGACAAGCTTATTCAGATGATGATTGAACGAGCGAAAAGAATTCTTAGTAAACCAATTTTGAAAAAACCAATTACAACATATCATTTACAGAAGATAGTAGACAAAATTGGTATTGATTGTTCCCATTTGCCGAATGTTAGAATTTGTACAATGATGTTAGTTAGTTATGCAAGATTTTTACGCTACAGTGAGTTTGCAAATTTAAAGATGTCTAACATAAACATTTTTGACAATTTATCTACCTGTCCAGTAGTCTGGTTATTGACATACATTAATTTAGCTAAACTGTTTTTAGATTCTGATCAATATGTTTTTCGCTCTGTTAGATTTTTGAAATAAAAGAATTCTTATAAGTTAGCAGAAGTTAATCGTCCTTTATCTTATCCAAGAGCTAGAGAATTACTTTTGGGCACATTAACTGCGATTGGTCTTAATTGTAAACAATTTTGTCTTCATAGTTTGCGCAGCGGTGGTGCCACTGCTGCTGCAAGAAATGGTGTTTCTGATCGTTTAATTAAGGAACATGGAAGGTGGCGTACCGATTTAGCTAAAGACGTTATATCAAAGATTCTGTTGAAAAGGAACTAACAGTTTTGTCAAATCTTAGTATATAACGAGTTATAAACATTTTTCGTTTGATGTTATCATTCAGCTCAAGTATAATATAACTTTACTATTTTCCCTTTGTCTCTGATTTATAGCGAGTAGCACACCTAAATTAGATCTTTGTTCTATGTGAGGCCATAGAATATAATTACTTTATATTCGGACGAACGTAGTGAGGGAGAATATAAATACAAATTTAGTTCGTTGTTCGTTCATAAATATTCATGAGATGTGACCATTTGTTTGCTCTTAAAACCCGTGCGGTTTGATTTATGTGGATAGAAAGACTTAAAAGTTATGTCTGTTGAGGTAAAAATATTAAAGTTAAATACTTTTACAAAATCTTAAATCTTTTAAACAATTAATCTTTTTCTCTTTAAATCTAAAGAATGCATGAAAATCGTCTCATTTTTTGTACATTTATTATATATGCGGCTTTTTGTTTTATCTATTCACATCAAATATATCTTCGAGATAGGTCCGTTTGAATTTGCCAAGTTACTAAAATTCAAAAAGGTTAATTTTTGTAGAAAATTTAATTGATATTTTTGACTTGCTACATTTAAATACAGAGAATTGGCGTACTCAATTAAATGAAATAACACTTTATAAATTTCGTACGTCCGAAACATCTTATATTCAGAAACATTTAAGATCAACTTCGACTGAAGGAGTTGGAACCTTAGTTTCTAAATAGTTTCTGAATGTAATGACGGGAAATTTTAGAAATATATATTATTAAACATGTCCGTACCGAAGCACTAACTTCTTAGCTGATGATATACCATTCCACCAGCAGTGGCATCGACCAAGTGCTAGTAAATAAAATAACACTAAATAAATTGCTGGCATCCGAAACGTTTAAAACGTAGAAACGCTAGAAACTGTAAAACCAAAAAGGAATCTAAAGGAATAGCCAAATGCATCTGAGATCAGTTTTGCCAGACGGATGTGGAACCTTAGTTTCTAAATAATTTCTGAATGTATCAATAGGAAGTTTTAGACATATACATGGTATGTGTTATTAATCATGTCAGTACCAAAGGCACTGAGCAGATGATACCCTTGGGGTCTAACATTCAACTAGCAGTGGTATCGATCCAGTACTAGTAAATAAAAATAGCACTATTTATCAACGCAGAATTCAACAACAAAAATAACACTTTATCAGTTTTATGCGTCCAAAGCGCTTTTCTCGATTAACCTATAGCATGATCGCGCTCGCAGCCAATCATTTGAAAGATACGAATATATCGGTACAGAAACACGTGAGGCGCTATATGAACAAAAGGGACTTAAAATAGCCAAATGCATCTAAGATAAACTTTGCTTGAAGGAGTTATAATCTTCAACATTTGAAAGACATGGATAAAGAACGTAGAAACGTTAGCTGTATGACCAAAATACATCTAAGATCAACTTTGCCAGAGGGAGTTGAAACCTTTGTTTCTTAATAATTTCTTTATGTTTGAAATATTGATCAGTTTCTTGATTAAGCGCTATATGAACAAAATGGACATAAACATGATAGCCAAATCCTCTAAGATGAAATTTGCTTAAAGGAGTAAGACAGTTATTTTATTAAATCACGCCTATATATAAAAGCACTGACTTATGAGCTGGTGATACCATTGGAGACTAGCAGTCCACCAGCAATAGTATCGACCTATGGCTAGCAATCGAAAATAAAGTTTTTAAAATTTGGCGCCTCTGAAGCTTTTCTGAATTCAAATTTGAGAAACGCTAAACCCTGAGGTTCTGAAAGCCAAAGATGTAAAAGTACATGAAAATGCGAGAATCTGTTTTAGCAAAGGGATCGAAAAGGTATGTCAAATTCGATCTAAAGTCAAATGCTTTCCTGCTAAGAGACATGTGAATAACCAGTTGAAAAATTTGTAAATCTTCAGTCTGACCTTCTAATGTAAGAATACCTACTATAAACTCATGTAAAAAAGCAAGCCTTGAATGACAATATTTGAAATTCACAAAACTCCCAAAAACATTCAGCAATTAAAAGTCAATTTGACATTGTTTCCATAATCATTGTCATTGTCTTTATAAAATCAGCAGATGTTTGCTTAAAGGTCAAACTACTTCTTCGAGGTGGCTTCATTGTGAATAAAAAAAACACGTACTTGATTTGACCTTTTAACTTTTCTTATTAAAGTGTCACTGATGATTCTTTTGTAGACAAAACGCGCGTCTGTCGTACAAAATTATGAGCCTAGTACATTTGATGATTTTTCTTTTATTAATATTTGTCTTTCAAAGTTCAGAAACATTAATGACGTTAGTGGTTATTTATTATGTGTTTACATAGCTTACATTGAATATAGACCGCCAAATTAATATACACGATGCTATTATAGAAGCCAAAAAATATGAATATTTTACATATTAGTCTCTAGATCACATGTTTTGGTGTTTTGTTTTTTTTAACTGCTAATATTGCATGCATATTCGCGACAGGATAAATTAATAACGAATAAATAAAGCAAGGTTATGAAAAGTGTGCAGACAGAAATAGTGGACGAACAATTTGGACTTAAATTTTAAAAATGGGCAACAAATTTTGAGAAAGATTTTTATTTTATGTGTACGTTTTTTGTTTCAATAAAGTACGAAAAATGAAAACAAGACGTTATAAATGTCATACGTCCGAAGCGCTTTTCTGGATTTATCTTTATCAGGAACGCTCAAAGCCAAATATTTGAAAGCCAAGAATGTACAAGAACCGAACACTTGAAGAGCTATATGACCAAAAAGGATCTTAAAAAATACAAATCAATCTAAAGTTAACTTTGCTTACAAACTGACCCTTTCTTAGAAATTTTCAGAAGTTCTGTAACTTTTGTGACTGTGACGCTCTCCCAAGACACGACAATAAACCTGACGTCCCCATTTAATCTGAATGAAATTAAGATCTATCGTTACTCGTTTACTAGTTATGCATAGCCAAATCAGAGATCTTATTTTAATTGGACATGGCATCTTATTCAAACATTCCACACAGCCAAACAGACACCATGGAACATACTATCAGACTGGAGAAAACAACATTAGTTTTACTCCAATCTCCCGTTGTCTTCTAGATCGTCATAGCATCCGCATCTCTAAATGTTATTCCTTTATTGAAATTAAAAAAAGACTTTTTTGAAATTCTTCTTTATATAGATTAATCATATTTCAAAATCTACGTATATTATAATTGTCCAATAACATATAAAAAGAACTTTTGACGTCATCAATGTTTGTAAACTTTGAAAAACTGTATATAAATCTGTTCTTTCAGTTCATTATCGGCCATCACGAAGAATAAATTTTACCTTTTACGCAGAAGCTGCTTTTATAAAAACGAACGTAATTTATCTTATAATAAGCAGAAGATGAAAAAAAAGAAAACGAAAACTTCAATGTTGTAAACACAGTACAAACTCTGACATACTCTGATAAATGTCCACCATCTGGTATGTTCCCCATCAAAAGCTTTTCATTTTATTGTACATTCAGATGCACATACGATTTGAAAAAGTTGTGTCCACAAAGGAAAATATATTTTTCCAGCCTTACAATGGGTGAAAATTATTATTCCGTCAACGCAAAACCTCTTACCTTAAGCCCAACCCTAACCAAAGAAATAAATTGGTCGTCCATTAAGCATTTTTTTTTCATTTCGTCTTGTATTTGTACATTAAAAGGACCAGTCTTAAATATATGACCTTTGATCTCTTGTGGAAAGTTGAACCTTGAAATTGAATTTGCCATATAATTTACTATTCTTGATTATACATGTGTACAATCAAGTCAGAGTAATTCAACAATTCAGTACATAAAATTTGTGTTCTTTAAAGGGATTACTAATTTAAAGAAAAATGCATGTTTGATATCATTTTTTCTGATTTTTGTCTCAATGAAACCGAAAATATGTTGTTGCTAGGCACTTTTCCACTATAAAAAATGGTTGCTAGGCACTTTTCCAATATAAATGAATGGTTGCTTGGCATTTTTTCACTATAAATGAATGGTTTCTAAGGACTTATGTGATAGCATTTACCCCTGACCTTTTAGGTATGGTCTATGTAATAATGCATATAGTCCTGAATCAAAACATGTATGGTTACTAGGTACTTTTGTATTAAATAATGGTGATTGCTAAGCACTTTTGATATGACCTTGACTTCTTACTGTTGACCTGTAATCAAATAGTGGCATTAATCATCCTGAACCATTTCCTTATGTATTGTTTGCTTCTTTCTATTATCTTTTCTTACAAAATCCAAATAATATATGCAAGGTCAAAGGTCAAGGTAATGAATGACCTTTAACCTTGAGTCTAATTGAAAGTCATTTAATGCTCAATAGTTTTCACAATATAGTCATTCAATAGTAAGTACTGTTTTCGGGTTATCTTTATAACATGGTCGAATTTTAAAGAAAAAAACAAATGACACATTTTGGTTTCCATAGGAACCATCTTAGCACCCTGAATCCCAAACATTTTGTTGTAAATTATTGACTTGAAGCATTGATACTTTATATGTATAACCACAACGTAAATGGAGGTGGTTGCAACATTGAAGCTTCACTCCTTGTCAGATTAAATGGATCATATGTCCAAAGATATTTGAACAGAGAATAAGGAATTCTTCAATGTCTCAAACTTATTTGTACTACTGCCGAAATTAAGTTATTTAAAAGGGTTATGGGTACACGCGTAGGAATTTATGCTTTAAAATATCTTATTCGGCTTATTTTGTTTTCAATCTTTCCACTAATAAATTGTTCAACTGCACTATGTTATAAACTTTGAAAAGGGTAATAGGTAAAAGCAAAGGAATCACAACTTTTAAAAATATCATTGGCGTTAATTTGTTTTCATTCCCTTCATTAATACATATTAAAGGTTAATATATTGTTCAAGTGTACTATGTTATAAACAAATTGTAGACCAATCTGCGTCATAAACAAGGATCTTCTTTTAATTTGATTGGTATATGATATAAACAGGGATCGTAGTATTTTTAATGCTGAATTTATTTGAAAAATGGTTAAAAATAGATGCTACACTTTTTCATCTTGATAGTTGATGGAAGGTGTTTAATGATGAACTGTCAAAATCATATCTTACTCGTACCTCATAAAGGTGTTCTTTTCTGCCTACAACAAAAGCAAAAATTACAAATTCGAAACCATATTGACAACAAAAGAGAATGTTTACCTCATCACTGACGCAAAATTTATACTTTAATATCTTTGTTATTATCGTACAACTTACTGATAATTATCCACCAATGTGTGATCACTGCGTTGTTAATGAATACATATATATTGTTAGGTTATGTACATGTGTATGTTAATATCAACACGTGCATGCGTAATTGAAGATCACTCATTGACAGATTAAATGTAGCATATACCCAATGATCTGTGATCAGAGAATGCTGTTCGATGAAGAGTTCTTCACTGTCAACATCAGAGTGTGTACGTCTGTTATTATAGAAAGTATAAAACAAATGTCAAGTTAATAAATTCATCTCGCATATAGACTAGATATAAGTCTAGTCGATTTCACTTCGTAATATTCGATTCTTCTTTGTACGAGTCGTGAACAAAACTTATCTACCACTCGTTTGTCTCAAAACTCACGCTATGTGATACCTTATTTCTGGTTATATTATTTTCTTTTGTCTTTACCAATATCATTCTGCATCTTGATAACTCTAAGACAAACATTATTGTATGATTACAAACCTATGCTCACTTCCCTAATACTAAATGTTTATTGATACTGTTAACACTTGTAAGTTATCCATTTTTCCTTTACATATTAAGTTATGTATGTTTTGTTTTGTTCTTTCTCTCGTATAGTTTTGAGTGCCCTGTCAATCAAAATACTTGAAAATTCTGTCAATAGATATATTCATACTTATAAAAAAGAAGATGTGGTATGATTGCCAATGAGACAACTCTCCACAAGAGACCAAATGACACAGAACTAAACAACTATAGGTCACCGTACTTCCTTCAACAGTGAGCAAATCCCATACCGCAAAGTCAGCTATAAAAGGCCCCGAAATGACAAAAGTAAAACTATTCAAACGAGAAAACTAACGGCCTTATGTTCTTATGTTGTACTGTTCAAAATAATGAACAAAAAACAATTATGAAACACAGCAACAAACGACAACCACTGAATTACAGGCTCCTGACTTGGGACAGGCACATACAGAATGTGGTTAAACTAGTTTGAAGTCGCCAACCCCCTAACCTGGGACAGTGGTGTAACAGTACAACATAAGAACAAACTATAAAAATCACTTGAAAAAGGCTCAACTCATCAGATGGATACAAATAGAAAAACATCTAACAAAAACACAGAGTGGACGTGGACGTGTACTTGTACATCCAAAAAACTAGTACACAATTTTATTTAGGGGCCAGCTGAGGACCACCTTCGGGTGCGGGATTTTCTCGCTGCGTTGCAGACCCATTGGTGGCCTTCGGCTGTTGTCTGCTCTTTGGTCGGGTTGTTGTCTTATTCCCCATTTCCATTCTCAATTCTATTAACAAAAAGACACTAAGTACAGATCTGAGAGTACTCGCATTTACTGACAGCTAGTGCAAAGCCAATAACAACTAATAAAATAAATCATGCATCTTAGACTAAATTATCAATCAGTACGCATCCAACATCCAATGGATTAAGTGTAAAGACGTCAAAAACAATCAGAGAAAAACATGACCTTGTGCAATGCCAAGATACAGGTGTCGACAGATTGTAGAGCCATGAATGTGCATATGTATATAACAATAATATTTAGTTTGATTTTAATTTATTGATAACAAAATCAATATTTATACCAATAAAAACAATATTTAAAGATCTAATTACAGTGTTGAATTGGTAACCTTTTAGAATAATTTTATTTAAAGGATCGATAAGTTTACCCGGATCGTTTCTAAATTTCCGGGCTTGGTGAACAACATCTCCGTAAAACGGAGGATGTGCTATCCCGTTAAACTATTACAGTACGACCACATGATTAACTATTTATGAACAACTTAATACGATACAAGATAAGACACAGTCATATAATTCACCATACAGCAAAAACTTCCAATGATCCAGATCATTTGGTTAAAACATTGAGAAATTCGAGATATAAGTTAAGATAGAAAGGCAAAAGATGACTATAAGTGCAAGCTGACATTACAACTTATTGTAAAAATATATATCCTGGTAAATGGCAAGTCAGTGTCTCATTTTACTATAAACAAAGGTTCACCCTTGTAGAACATGATGGTCAAATTTTTATTCAATGATTTTGCTAATATAGCTTATATTGACACGGAATCAGACGATCATTATAATGACGACCCTCCTCCATGTCATTTAAACAAATTTGTCATTACTGAGAAAGAAGTTTTAGACCAGTTAAAAATTTGGAACATGAATAAATTAGCTATACCTGATAGTATCAGTCCTAGAATTTTGACAGAGGCTGCAAGCTCTATTTCTATACCACTAACTAAACTATTTAATATGTCTCTTTCAGTTAAACAGATTCCGTTGTTCTATTTTCAAAGGAAAAGGAAGTCCACATTCATCTTCCTATCGTCCTATTTCTGCTACTAGTAATAATTGTAAGAATATTGAAAAGATTCTTTTTAAGCAATTGTATAATTTTATGAGGAGTAATAACCAAAATTTCAATCTGGATTGCAGTCAGGCGACTACAGTTATTCAGTAAATAAAAACAGATCATACAGTTATCAGTAATATGGATAATGGGAGGGATGTAAGGTTTGTATTTTGTGATGTATCTAAAGATTTTGTAAAGTTAGGCACAAAGTACTTAAAAGTATACACGTAGGTGTTCCCCGGATCAGTTTTGAGACCCTTTCTGTTTCTACATGTATATACATAAATGATATAATAAATGACATTGAAAATGACATAAGACTTTTTGCAGATGACACTTCTTTATTTGTTATAATGGACAGTGATCATGTTGTAGCAGCTGCTTCTTTGACTGATGACCTAGATGTTGTCAGTCATTGTCAACTTGGAAATAATGCTAGCAACCTTAAATCTCATTGATAAATCATTTCTTATCATGCAGAGGACACTATTTATTCAAACTGTGACCACCCTGTTGAGGATAACCAGCATTTCGTATTTATTTGCCCTAGTAAATAAATACATTGATGTAAAACTGATGTTAATTGATTCCACTCACCCAATAGCTAAGAATAAAGGTGAGATAAATATTTACTTACTACCTTTAAGAAATATATTATTTTAGTGTAATATGAATATTGCTATTTTAATATATGTGCAGAAATATATCAGTGACACTTATCGGTTTGATTAAACAATATTGTTTTGAGAGGTGTATTTAGTCTTTGATTTAGTCAGTAATAAAACGTTTATGACGTAATACGTTGTTCTGATATAATATTATGAGATTTTAAAGTAACAAAACAGGTATGAACGGGATTTTACATATGTGCTGTATTTTCTTTCCTTTATTATCAATTTTACATTGTAACTGCACACTAGAATCTTATCCTTTTTTCCAGCTCAGAGTTTTATGCACAATCACGAAATGAATGTTTTACGAAAAAACAAATGAATTATAAACAACCAAATAACGATAAATATTGTCACATGCTGCAAATGAACTCATCATAGATACCAGGATTAAAATTGTGTACGCTAGTCACGCGTTTCTTCTACAAAAGACTCATCAGTGATGCTTGAATCAAAAAGTTAAAAGGGTCAAATAAAATACAGATAAGGTAATCTATTCAATAAGGTTTCGTTTAGTTCAGGTTCGTAATGTTTTCATTTATGAACGTCTCAAACGAAAACTTTGCGTTTAATAATTTTGATTATTCACTTTTCAAACATCTCGTTTGCAAACAGATATTCCTGAGGCTTTAGTCTTACTTTTTGCAACTTTGAATGTTTTATGTCCTTTTTCATGAGGCAGAAGGAACGTTTTTTTCAATTTAAGTCATCGTGTATTAAAAACATAAATGTATGGTTTGTTTTTAGCAATAGCATTTTTCTCGTTTTGATTTTAAAATTAATAAATATCATTAGTGACATTCCTCGAGTTTTTGTCACATCTTTACTCTTCTTATTTAGACAGAAAACCTTGGAAAATGTGCAAATATTTCATTAAAAACACTAAGGGTACTATTTTCAAGCACATAACTGTCACTTGAACTATTGAATAACACTCAACCGTATTATCTAATGCTACAAAAAAAAAATGGATCACAAAAGAAAATGTCACTGGTCAAGGGTGCATTTTAGTCTTCCATTTAGTTTATAAAACGTCTGTGGGTTTATATCTTGTTCTAAGAAGATACTTTTTTGCTGCACATGAATATTTACTCTTTTCCAGCTAAGATTTTTAAGCACAATCACAAAATGAGAGTATTCCGTAAAAAGCAAATGAATTGTAAACAACCCAATAATGATAAAACTTGTCACATGCTGCAAATTAGGTCTCGTTATACGTCAGGATTCGTAATGTTTTCATTTAGGAGCTTCTCAAATGAAAAAAAGTAGCGTTATTAATTTCGATAATTCAATTAAATTACATTTTAAAATAAAAAAGAAAGAAAAGAAAATACAAAAAATATATATATAATATGATACTTAATCTTTCCCGCTGATCTCCTACTTCATTGCTTTATAAGAATCTCGTTTAAAATCAAATATTGCTGAAACTCTGGTCGTACTTTTTGTTCTTTTGAGTATTTTATGTCCTTAATTCATGAGGAGGAAGAACGCATAATCTGATTTAAGTCATTGTGTCTTAATGAAAAATAAATTTATGGAAATAAAAAAAAAAAAAAAATGTTAAGAATTGCGTATGATGATCATCATACTGTTTCTTAACAATATAATTTTTACTCTTGAAATTGTCCGTTGTGACTCTGAAGTAAAAGTTGAAAACAACAATTTATACATTGCATGCACTTTTCTGGATTTAATTCATTAGGAACGCTCAAAGGTGAATATTTGAAAACCAAGGATGTTTGAGAACCGAAGCAATAAGCTAAATGACAGAAAAAAAGACATTTCAAAACCAAATCCATCTAAAGTCAACTTATATCAACTATATATTATTATTACATTGGATGAATGGATTACCGTGATTTTCCAGTGAAATAAAAAGCGATAACTTCGCATGTGAAATAAATCTGATAGTTTCACTCCTCTGTATTATGAAGACGTTGGCGATGACTTTGCATGAAAGATAAAAAAAAAAAAATTAAGAATGCATAGATAAAGATATAATTTCTTTCATTTTTTACTTTATTTCCATTAAAAGTTCATGGCCAACATAATAAAAAGAATACCTTAAACAAAAATTCAAATATTGAAAAATTTTCAAATCGTGACAGAACAATACTGATAATTAACTCATGCGATACGCGCATTCGTCAATTGATGTGTTGTACGGTCATTCGTTGAATATTGTTCTATATTTGAATTTTTGGATTAGTTCTTCTATAAATAGTGACATTCCTAGAGTTACTTTCACACCCTATCACTTCTTATTTGGACAGAAAACCATGAAAATGTGCAAAAAAGTCATTCAAAAAATAATATCTGTAATATTTATAAGCAACAAGATGTCACTTGAACTATTGAATAACATTCAGCCTCTATAAACAAAATAATTGCTTCAAAATATATCACAAAAGAAAATGTCACTGGTCAAAGGTGCGTTTTAGTCTTCCATTTAGATCTTGTTCTAATAAGATAATGATATTTGTTAACTTATTTGCTGCACACAGATTATTTAGACACAATCACCAACTTATTGTTTTACGTAAATGAAAATAAATTGTAAACAACCTAATAATGATAAATACTTGTTAAATGCTTTCCGTTTTTGCTCAGGTTTCGTAATGTTTAAAACTTCTAAAATGAAAATTTTGCGGTTAATAATTTAGACAATTCCCGAAATTTGGGTCTTCAATGCACGTCAACTTCGTACTTGATTTGGCCTTTGTTAACTTATTGTCACGGATGAGTCTTTTGTAGACGAAACGCGCGTCTGGCCTCCATTTTAATCCAGGCATCTATGATGAGTTTATCTACTGAAAATTTAAAGGTTTAATTTTTTAATAAAAAAAGAATTTTTTTCACATTTTACTATAGCTAATTATAAATTGTTTTTATTTTTGTTTTTGTTTTAATAATTTATTTTTGATGTATAGGGAGGGAACTCATTTTAACTTTTGCAATCAGACATTTCGAGGATCTCGTCTTATATTTTGTTACTTTAAATGTTTTGTACCTTTTTTCATGAGGAAAATGCAACGTGTATACAAAATAAGACGATGTAGTATTATTGCAAATGAGACAACTCTCTATCACAGACAAAATGACGAAGATGTTAGCAAATATTGGTCACCGTAATGCCTTCAACATTGAACAAACCACACACTGCATAACAAGCTACGAAAGGCCCCGGAATAACAATTGTTGAACAATTTAAACAAGAAAAACTAACGGCCTGATTAATGTACAGAAAATAAACGAAAAAAAATTATATACAACAAATGACAACACTGAATTATAAGCTTTGGACTTGGGACAGGCACATAACGAATGTGGCGGTGTTAAACATTTTTGCAGGCGTCCAACCTAGGACAGTGACGTAACCGTTCAACATAGGACCAAATTTTTGAAAATCAGTTGAAAAGGGTGTAACTCATCAGATCGATATAAAGCAGAAAAATATCTAACAAAAACACAAATTACACAAAGTACAGATCTGAGAGTACTCACAGGTACTGAAAGCTAGTGCAAAACCAATAACAACAATCAAACAAATCATGTACTTAAGATTAAAATATCGATCAGTAAACATTGAACATCCAATAGATTTAGTGTAAAGACGTCATTAACAGTCAGAGCAAAACATGACCTTGCACAATGTCAAAATATGACAGATCGTAGGACCATGAATGTACAGATGTGTATAGCAATATAATTCAGTTGGGTTTTAATTTATTGATCACAAAATCAATATTTATACCGATAAAACCAATATTCAAAGATGTAATAACAGTGTTGAATTGGTGAAAGAGATGAGAAGGATATCATAGGGATATTCAAACTCATAATTCGAAAACAAACTGACGATGACATGACAAAAAAAACGACGAAAATACAAACAACAGTACTAAAGACTGAGCAAAACGAATCCCGGAAAAAAAACCGGGATGATCTCGGGTGCTTTGGAAGGATAAGCAGATCCTGCTCAACATGTGGCACCCATCGTGTTGCTCTTGTAATTACAAACCCTGTGAAAATTCAATTTCAGAAGATTATTTAAAGGATCGAAAAGTATACCCGGACAACATCACCGTAAAAAATAATGTTGTGCATATCAACTTTGTAAGAAGTTTTCTACAGGTACAGCCAAACTTCCAAACCATAATCTTGTATATATGAAAGGATTTAGTAAAGGTTTTAAGTAATTTGTAGTAACGAAATCCTTGACTTAATAATTTACTAGTAATGCATAGATTACGTTCATTGAAATCCAAAACATCAGTACAGACACGGCCATAGCGGACGACGTGGAATATTTACACCCAGTAATATGGTGCCCATGGAATATCACCGTTCAAAAAGGAAAATTAACAATAGTGAACAAAAAATCGTCCATTTTAGGGACCATCAAAATAATTTATCTAAAACATTCAAAGAATTTTTAACACTGAAAAATTATTAATTCAACTATTTTCATATTCTTTTCACAAAAGCTAATATTAAACTCTGTGCTATTAGTTAAGGAACTAGTTATAAGCACTGAAAGATTGGTTGTAGAATACTCTCTAGAGGCAGGTGAAACGATCTTTTACTTTTTTGTGTGTGTAGTTTAGGTAACCAATACACTGTAGGTATCCTAAAATGTTCAGCAGAAGCCTTAAGTTTAGATGTGGTAATGATATGATTATTTACTATATGACTCTGTGGAGCGCACGGAGCTGATTGTAGAAGTATTTATAATTTCAGTTTTTAGGTCTATATGTCTTAAAAAGAAATTAAAGTATGGAAACAAAAAATGTTGTAAATTGTGTACGATGCTGATCATGCTGGATGATGATCATAATGTTTCTTAACAATATATTTTTTCCTATTGAAATTGTCCGTTGTGACTTTCAGTAAAGTAAAAAAAAATGAAAAGAACAATGTCAAAGATGAGTATGCGTCTTCCTTTAAGTCATAAGTAAAACGTTCATTTGGTTATATGTTGTTCTAAAATATAATAATTTAATCTCAGAAGTAATAAAAAAAGGGGATAAACGGGTACGACTACTGTTCTTTGTAGGTATTAACTTTTAATACTTTGTTTGCATTTAACTGTTTTCGGCACATGAATCTTTGTTTTCTCGATCTAAGATTATAATCACGAAATGAATGTTTACGTAAATGACAAATAAATTGCAAACAACACAAAATTGATAAATAGTGTCATATCCAGCTAATTAGGTTTGCGTTTAATAATTTGATAAATCCATTTAATAATTTATAGCTTACACTATTTGATTAGAAAAACAAACTTTTGTTCTATTGAATTTTATTTCAATGTTTCACTTTGGATGTAAAAGAGAGTTTTTACTGATATTATAAATAAAGTTGAAATAATCTCATTTGCTCTCGTCTGACATTCTGTTACATCGAATGTTTTATACGTTTTGTCACGAGGAAAAGCAATGGAAAATCCTTTTAATTCAATGTGTCTTAAAAAAAAATACAGAGATTGGGCAATTTAACAGACTTATGAATTACACCAACAATTACTTATAATTGATATTTAACAAACGTATTTAATTTATTCTTTTTTAACACTTTTTTGTCCTTGAAGAGGTTTTTTAAAAGTTAAACCGAAAGCATCTTTGATTTCTTCTTAAAAACCACTTGTAAATGAGAAGTTTCAGTCGATCTTTCAATTGAGTCTGATAAATGCTAGTGTGAAAAAATCCCAAAAGTTTTTATATAGTTTTTAAGAGTCCATATCAAATATAAATAATCTTTTAATTGTAGAAATAATAGTAGTAAGAATCCCAGATAGGTATCTAGTGAAACATCTGGAAGAGTCTGCTATACTGGTTATTGAAAGCTTTCTGCTTTGTATCCAATAAAAGATGTGCGATTTTCATCATCCTTTTATGTTAATACCAAAGAAAAAAACACTTGTAAATGAGAAGTTTCAGTCGATCTTTCAATTGAGTCTGATAAATGCTAGTGTGAAAAAATCCCAAAAGTTTTTATATAGTTTTAAGAGTCCATATCAAATATAAATAATCTTTAATTGTAGAAATAATAGTAGTAAGAATCCCAGATAGGTATCTAGTGAAACATCTGGAAGAGTCTGCTATACTGGTTATTGAAAGCTTTCTGCTTTGTATCCAATAAAAGATGTGCGATTTTCATCATCCTTTTTATGTTAATACCAAAGAAAAGAAGGACGGATTTGTAATATGATTTTGAACTTATATCCTCTCTGTAGTGATTTAGGCGTTTATCATTTAATTAAATGTTTCACACTTTATCATGAGTTGTTTTAAATTGATTTATTGTACTTCGTTCTAATATTTCATCTTGAATGTATAAAATTTTCCATATTGCAGTCGCAATCATATGCTGCTTAGGCTCTCGTCTCACGTTTTTAATGGGTGAATCTTTTATGTCGTACTATTAAGAGGAAAAGCAAGTATAATCAATTTAAAGTCGATGAGTCTTAAAAAGAAAGAAATATAAATGGAAATAAAAAAAAAAACGAATTACTGCATACGGTTGTAAACATACATTTTATTTCTCTTTAGATTGTTCGTGGTGACTTTAAGGTGGATATATAATAATATTGACATTCACCAAGTTATTTTCAGACTCCATCACTTCTTATATAAATACGAAACCTTGGAAATGTATTTTAATTTGAAAATACTTTTTGTGCTATTCTTAAGCCAAACAGTGTCAATTGTTTGAACATAATAAAGATGTTCTACCCTAGGAATAGAACAGGATAGGAATAAAACCTTTCAAAATTTGTTTTGAACTATTAATTAACCTTCAAGCATAATATCAAATGCTAAAAATAGATATCAAATGTAGTTTATCATCATGTAAATGTCGGCTGTCAGAAAGTAATTTTAGTCTTCCTTTTTTGTTTATTTATAAATCGTTTATTGGGTTTTATGTTATTCTAAAAGAAGATATAGAGATACTAGTATTCTAATTCGGTGATATAATATAAGAGGGAAAGAGAACGGGATTGTGGTTTCGACAATTAAAACATATCCGTCCTCCTTTGCGGAACAAGTATTCTATAGCAGCAAAACAACTCGTGTTGGCGTCCGTAAAATTTTCAAAGGAATCACTTCAACTCCACCACTTGGAACCCTTGGTTTAATAACTTCCTTGTAAGTAGCAACCCTTTATCAACGAAATCATGATATACAAGCTCTGGAGTATCGTACCAACTAGAAGATGTATAATCCGTATGCATGTTATGCTAGGATGTTGCTACATAGAAATGGAAAGTTCACAATTGGGTATTTGAAATCATCTCTTACGTAAGGTATTCATGAAATTAAAGCAATTTTATTATTGAAAATCCGTTTTATATGCTGTAAGTTATAATAATTTGTTTTAGATTTCAAAATATATATGTATTTGAAAGCTTCAGATTGAAAATTGTCCGTTTAATTATATTGACGATGTCACGGAATAATTGATATGTATTCACTTTAATTTATACCTTTCTCGAAGATAACTTTACGACTAAATTTGGGATAATGTACTATCACTCAATAATTCAAAAAATTGTAACTATTCAATGGACTCGAGTTTGCATTTGGCTCGACATGATTCTTTATTGGTCATACAGTTAACATACCATGCCAAAGTCACGAATAGAGTGTTTACTGATATTATGAATAAAGTTGAAATAATCTCATATTATATAAAAAATCATGCCATATGCTGCCAGACATTTTACATTTTTAGACATGCTTTGTAATGTAGCACTTACATGTGGGATTTTCTGTCACTTTTTACAGTGAACCTAAAATAACACATACTTCCGAAACTTGAAGATTTCTCGAATGCTCCAGTGCTTTTACACAAGGATCTAATTTAAAGTTTGCTAACAAAAGTTACACACGCTTTATTCCGCAATTACAGACGCGTGTTTTATGAAATTAACGTTTGTCCGTGTGTCAATGTAATTTGAGTTCCTTGATATTGGGATATTGGAGCTATCCAAATCCGAGTTTTTCATTTATTAGCTGGAAACCTAAATGAACATGTGCTGTTCCGATGCGTCTCTAATTCTTGCAAAGTATTTGTTCAACCTCCAAGGTCACTAAGTGTTTGAATTCATTTTAAACGCAACATATACATTTTTGTAAAAAGTAACCGGAAAACTACAGCCAATGCATGAAAAAACTATGATTCACGCATTCATTAATTCGCATAGGACTGCGGTCGTCGGATGACCAACCAATATTCCTTGCCATAGATAAGCAATAATGACGCATTGGAGAACTACTTAAATGTTTGCTTTGAGGCTGCCCATCTTCAATGAGGGATATATGATGATCGAAATAAAATATCTTTATTCAGAAATGAAATGTTTATATGGATCACATACAAAAATATTTTCGAACTCTTGAACAACATCTTCGTTAACAACTGGATTAATGTTTACTATTAAAATTGAATGAAGGGAAAAGTTCAGAGATAACCTATTGCTCATCTGATGAGTAAATTAAATTTGTGATCTATGAATTGATAATGTGATTAACCCATGGATTCTATATGTTTGAAATAAGATTTTATTTCAAATTGAAAATGAACATTAAAGATTTTAGTTTTTCAACCCCAAACTGAAACCAAGGAGGGGTGGAAGATATCCAGGGGACATTCAAAACTCATAAATCTAAAACAAACTGACAACGCCATTGCAAAAAATCAAAACAGTAAAAAAATAAAGAACAGAAAAATCAGGGATGATCACAGGTCCTCCTGAAGGGTAAGCGGAACCTGCACCACAATTGACACCAGTAGCGTTGCTAAAATAAAAGATGTTGATAATTTATATAGTCCTTGGATGGTGTAAACTTCCCACTAACACCATACACCATTACACAATTCACCATACACCATTACACCATACACCCTGTGCCATTACACCATACATGTTACACTTTTGCACCATACACCTTACACAAATTTTGATCACAGTATTGTAAATTAATGTATGAAATTAAAAATCTGTTTTTATCAATATTTTGCATAGTTTTAAATGTCGTACACCATTCCCGATCGCACGTTACACCATAACACCATTCCCCTTACACCATACACCATAGCACCATACACCTTCTACCATTGCACCATATGCCATACACCATTACACCATACACGTTTATTTTGTGAAGTTTACACCATGCAAGGGCTGTATAAAGTGATTAGACATTACGCAAATATTTCGTTCCTTTAACTGTACCATTTCATTTTAAACATTGCTTTCAAAAAGATGACAATTCTGTGTGACTCAGGAATTTGTGCAATGAGTAAAAATCTGTGTACTTTTTAGTGAGAGTTTTGCATAAGGACGTTAAAAATATTGATATGTAAACATCATGATTGATGCCGTCTGAGAAACGTTTTTTCTCTCTTTTCCTTTCTTTTTTTTTTAAACTTTCCCTGATATTATTTCAGAATCGACAGATCACATTCGATAGATACAAAGATTTGGTTTGCAAGCGCCAAATACCTGTAGAAAACTTATTTCAAACGGAACAGTACATCCTAAATTTTACGGTGATGTTGTTTACCGAGCCCGGAAATTAAGATACGGTCCGGGTAAACTTATCAATCCTTTAAAGGGGCATTAGCTACGATATATATATATATATATATATATATATATATATATATATATATAAAAAAAAAGAAAAAATATGATTTTATTTGTTCAATCATTAATGAAAGTGAAATAGTGAAATAACAATTCGAACAATTCGCTTTTAGCAGCCAGTTTGGTTCAATTTTGTCAAAATAAGCTAAGAAACACCGAAGATGAAATATTCACATGCAAGTGAATAATTCGACCTCATTGAATCCTTATTCTTGTGACCTTCAATTTATCCCCTTAGCTAGAGATGGGTAACGCATGAATTAGGCGTGTTCAGTTATTAAAAGTAAAAGAATGTCAACATTGAAAGTGAAACAAGGGTAAACCATTTGATTGAATTGACTGATTCGATCCACAAAAACTTATTCTTATACAGATAACAACGATGATAAACATATATTTTAACCTTTGAGTCCTAGAAAAATCTAATTGCACGAGTTCGCTATCTATTTATATCTATATTTATGTTTATATCGGGTCATATGATCGTCGGCAGTCTTCGGAGGTCACCTCGATAGTTAATTAGATGGCGTCTAGACTAAAATACATACGAAATGCTGATACATATTATCGAGCCCATGCATTGTAAATTGTTAATTTTTTACCTTTTATAATTTAGATATACGTTTTAGTGTGTTATAAATCAAATATGAGAATTTGGGTCAAATCGGTAAACATGAATTTGACAGCTAATGCCCCTTTAAATAAACTTGTTTTAAAAGGTTACCAATTCAACATTGTACTTAGATCTTTAAATTTTGTTTTTATTGGTATAAGTATTGATTTTGTTATCAGTAAATTTATACCAGACTAAATATTATTGTTATACACATATGCACTTTCACGGTACTACAATCTGTCGATACCTATATTTTGGCGTTGCACAAGGTCATGTTTTTCTCTGACTGTTAATGACGTCTTTACACTAAATCTATTGGATGCTGGATGTGTACTGATTAATATTTAAGTCTTAGATTCATATTTTTTTCTATTAGTTGGTATTGGCTTTGAACTAGCTGTCAGTAACTGTGAGTACTCTCAGATCTGTTCTTTGTGTCTTTTCAGTTGTTATGGATGTTAAAATACCCTGCCACGTCGGTTTTTTTATGTTGTGCTTTTACACCACTGTCCCAGGTTAGGGGGAGGATTGACCCCTCACAAAAATGTTTAACACCGCCACATTCTTTATGTGCCTGTCTAAATCAGGAGCCTGCAGTTCAGTGGTTGTCGTTGGTTCATGTCTGTCATATTTGTTTTTCGTAATTTTTTTTGTTATAAATTAGGCCGATAGTTTTCTCAATTGAATTGTTTCATATTTTTCATGTCGAGGCCTTTTATAGCCTACTATACGGTATGGGTTTTGAAGGCCGTACGGTTGACTATAATTGCTAACATTCAGTTAATCTGAATTTTGGTGGATAGTTGTCTCATTATTAAACATACCACATCTCCTTATTTTGATATTGAAGGCTTCTAATGAGTCGTTTCATTGATATTTACACAGATAGATGATTTCGTACTAGAATTTATGAAAACCGTGAGCCTGACAACTTCTTCTTGTCAACATTCCACTTCTCAGCAGTAACATACCCTTAGTCCCATCGCATAACTTTACACAACTCAACTGCTACGTTACGCTCGTGCATCTTCACTAAATCCGGACTTTATTAACAGGGGTTAGTCCTGTCACAAGAAATGATCCGACAGAGTTTTGAGGAAGTACGAAAGAAATCGACACTACATGATAAAAATGAAAACAATGCGGTTAACCAGTTTTTACCTGAAACGGTGATTTTGATCTGAACAGCTCTTAAAGGATCCTGTTAAGGTCAAAATGACCGTTTCAGACCAAAATGCATTTACTTGTGAATGATTGCCAATGAGACAATTCTCCACCAGAGACAAAATGACGTAGAAAAAGCAGCTATAGGTCACCGTACGGTTTTCAACAATAATCAAACCCAAACCACAAAGCACAAAGCAAGGTATAAAAGGAACGAAATTACAAATGTGAAATAATTCAAACGAGAAAACTAACGGCCTGATTTATGTACAAAACAATCAACAAAAAACAAGCATGATATACAGCAACAAACGACAATCAATGAATTACAGGCTGCTGACTTTGGACAGATACATACTGAATGTGTCGGGTTTAACCATGTTTGCGGGCGCCCAATACTCCTACCAATCGGGAGATATATACAAAATACAAAACAACTAACAAAAACACAAAAGACACAAAATACAGATCTGCGGGTACTCGCAGTTACTGAAAGCTGGTTCAAAGCCAACAACTAACAAACAATCATGTATCTAGGACTATTTGATTTTGATAGTCAACAGAATGAAATGATGGACGGTTAAGATATGTGTCTGCTTCAAATCACTCGTGACATGTTTTCGCGTTTATTACAAATAAATGGATAGTTGAAAAAAATGCTACGATATGATAATAATCATTCCATTGACGGAAATAAAATCATTGTCTTTATAATAAAGAGAGTATTATTGTAAGAAGGAGTATTAAAGTTTAATAAGTAAATGACTGCTGCCAAAATGCGAATTTTCATAGCAAAATCACTTAATAATGACTATTCGATAATGCTTGAAATTTGTCAAAATATCAATGATAGAAACACACATTTTTAATTTATATTTGCAAAATAGTTGATTTACTACTGATAAGCTTATACATGTTTTTGCTCTCAGTTCATGGAAATCAATATACTACGAAATGATAGAAGGGGTGAATTTACATATAAAATGCAAGTAAATAACCAAAACTGCAAAGGTACAACTTTTATGATGTTTTTATTAGATGATGGAAGGTCTTTTTTGATGAACTAAAAAGCTTAAATTGTAAGCTGGAGTTGACCTGTTCTGTCGATCTAAAAGGTGCACTTAGAGGTTCAGATTTATATTGTACATAAGCAAGTAAAGGCTTGTATGCCAGAGTGATCAATGAATTAGATTTTTATTTAAAAGTTTTTGAAATTTTTATATTAAATGTTAAAATAAGGATTCTATAAAAACACGACATAGTACAATGTACCATCATCTTTTGGGATCGACAAAATATCCACAGGGTGCATTATTATGTATCAGTTCTCCAAAAACAAAAATTGTCATAGGTTTCTTGTTTGAGATTGTGTACTTTTTAAACACAACAGAAACATTTTTAAGTATAAGAAGGAACCAAAAAGAAAGAGAAAGTAAAAACAATCTCATTTTTACACCGTTTAAGATTTTTTGATAGCATGCTAATTGTAAGAAAAAATAATGTTTGCTTGTTGTTAAATCAGCAGATTTTTGCTTAATTCATTCTTCTAGATGGCCCCATGATTAATCGAAGAACATTTTTCTTAATTTACGTACAGTCTTAAATAGTTTTTTTTAATATAAAGTCTTTCAAGGTTTTATTTATATACAGTCTTTCAAATGTTTTTTAATGTACAGTTTTTCAAAGTTTACAAACATTGATGACGGCAGAAGTATTTTTTTTTAATGTTATGAAAGTCGATAAATATTCAAATAGCAATTTATTCGAAAATGTGGATATACGTCAATTTTGAAATATGAATATTCTTTACTATATAACGAAAAATCTCAAAAAAGTCTTTTTATGATTTAAAGAAAGAATAACGTTTAAATGAACAAAACTTAGAAATATGTATAATATGTAGATCTAGAAGATAACGGGATATGAAGTTCAAAAATACGGATTCTTCTCATCCGACAATATGTTCCATAGTGTCAGTTTGGCCGTGTGGAATGTTTAATACGCTGCCATTTCCGATAAAAATGGAACATTTCTGATGAAATTAAATTTCTGATTTGGCTACCTGAAACGAGTAAGCGAGTCACGATGCATTTTAATTTTAATCAGATTGAATGGAGACGTCAGATATGATGTGTGTTGGTAGAGTGAAACAGTCTTTAAAAGTTACATAACTTCCAAAGTTATTGTGAAACTGCCTATTCTAGAAGTGGCGTGAATCAGATTTGGATACTAAAAAATTCCAAAGATCTCTTAGAGTACATACAATCTAAGACTCTCTCATCTTGCAATAGTATTAAAACATTTGACTTTTCTACACTTTACACAAGTATTCCCCATTCCAAACTAAAAGACAAATTGAAAGAGTTGGTATTACTTTGTTTCATTAAAAAGAATGGCGAACGTAGATACAAGTGTCTTGTCTTGGGGAGGGATAAATCCTACTTTGTAAAGAATCATTCTGATCAAACAAAAAATTCTCTGAAACTGACATTATCAAGATGCTTGATTTCTTGATTGACAACATATTTGTTACGTTTGGAGGACGTGTTTTTCAACAGACTGTCGGAATTCTAAAGGGAACCAATTCTGCCCCTCTTCTTGCCGACTTGTTTCTTTATTATTATGAGGCTGACTTCATACAGGAACTTCTTAGGAAGAAAGATAAGAAGTTAGCAATATCCTTTAACCTTACGTTCCACTATATAGATGATGTTCTCTCACTAAATAATACAAAATTTGGTGACTATGTTGAACGAATCTATCCCATCGAACTAGAGATAAAGGATACTACAGATACAGTTAAGTCTGCCTCATATCTTGACTTACATCTAGAAATTGACAATGAGGGTCGGTTGAAAACAAAACTTTACGACAAAAGAGATGATTTCAGCTTCCAAACTGTGAACTTTCCATTTCTATGTAGCAACATTCCAGCAGCGCCTGCATACGGAGTACATATCTCCCAATTGATACGATATTCCCGGGCTTGTATTTCCTATCATGATTTCCTTGATAGAGGATTGCTGCTCACAAGGAAGCTATTAAACCAAGAGTTCCAAATGGTGAAGTTGAAATCATCCCTTCGTAAATTTTACGGACGCCATCACGAGTTGGTTGACCGTTATGGAATAACCGTTTCACAGATGATATCGGATATGTTCCTTAGGTCGTAACTACAATACCCTTCCCTTTTCACGAATGTGACCTACCGAATTAGACTATTTACCGGATTTGTAATAACATAAGCAACACGACGGGTGCCACATGTGGAACAGGATCTGCTTACCCTTCCGGAGCACCTGAGATCACCCCCAGTTTTTTGTGGGGTTCGTGTTGCTTAGTCTTTAGTTTTCTATGTTGTGTCATCTGTACTATTATTTGTTTGTTTGTCTTTTTATTTTTGGCCATGGCGTTGTCAGTTTGTTTTCGATCTATGAGTTTGACTGTCCCTCTGTTATCTTTTGTCCCTCTTCTGAACATTTCATTGATGGGTTTGTTTATTCTTTTTGAAACGCAACATTGAAAAAATTGTATAAAATAAACATCTTTTTCAAAATTACTCGTCCAGTTTCCGATTCAAGATTAAAGTGTTCGCCCCTTTTTTCGGTCTGCACTTTTCAAAACCTTTTTATTTGATTCATTATTAGTTTGTCCTGTTCTTAATTTCCAAGAAAACTAGACACAAAGCAAACAACAATTAACACTTGTACATTGTATGCTATGTATACACACCAAAGATAACTTCGTAGGTCATTAATGTTTGTGAACTTTGAAAGACTGTATATTATTAGATACCATGTGTTCTTTCAAATAAATATGAAGCCACCTCAAAGAATTAATTTATCCTTTAGCAAACATCTGCTAATTTTGGTAAAACAATTACCAGGCTTTTGGAACAATGTCTATTTAACTTTTATTTGCTTAAAATCTTGGGTATTTTGTGAATTTTAGATATTGTCATTCAAGGTTTGCTTGTTACCTGAATATTCCTTTTTTTTAAGGTTAGCTGTACCTTCACAAATTCTAACTGTTTATTCGAGTAGTTTTATAACAGGAGATCTCCATAATTTGGCAATACATTTGACTTCAGATGGAATTGGCTATTATTTTTATGTCACTTTTGGTTAAACAGATCCTCGCGTTTTCAATTACTTATTTATCATTGTCGTTCAAAACTTTGGGTTTAGCGTTTCTGGTGAATCCTATAAATTCAGAAAAGCGCTTCGGACACACCGAATTTATAAAATTATATTTTCATTTTCCAGCATTTGGTTGATACCTCTGCTTGTTGACTTCTTGTACCCCAGTGTATCATCAGATCAAAAGTCACAGCTTTAATATACTGGCGTGATTTATGAATCAAACTTAAAACTCCTTAATGCAAAGTTGACCTTAGATGGATTTCACTAATTTGTTTAGGTCCCTTGTGTTCATATAGCTTTTCACGTGTTACTAATTAACTTATACTTAAACATCCTTAGCTTTCAAATATATGAATGGATAATATGATTAACCAATGGATTCTAGATGTTTTCATGCACGTCGGAGAAATACATTTATTTAAAAGTGAATATAAACATTCCATATTTTTGTTTTTTAGTTTTTCAACCTCAACCAGAAGTAAAAAAGAAACAGAATATACCAAGGAGACATTCAAAACTCGTCAATTGAAGAAAACCAGAGAAACCCTATGGCAAAAAAAAAAAAACCCGAAACATTGAACCCCAACAAAACCCGGGTTAGATTGCAGGTGGTCCGAAGGGGTTAGCAGTCTGCTCCAGATACGACACCTGTCGCGTTACTTATATAAGATATGTTAAAAAGTTATATTAAGAGATAAGGCATCACGCAAATGTTTTCTAAAAGAAGGAAAAAAATATCATTCCTTAAACTGTGCACTTTAATTTTTAACAGTGTTGTCAGCCTAATGAGAATCCGGAATGAAAAATCTTTGTAATTTGTCGTTTAAGGAGGGTGTGCATAAGAGAGTTTCAGATATTTATATGTTTTATGTATGAATTAAGTTTGATGCCGACTCTGTACCCAACCTTTTTTTTCTTTTAAAAGCAAATTTGTTCTGATACAGTTTCAAAACTGACAGATCATAATAAAATGAAGGCTTCTAACTGATTGTTGCATTGATATCGACACAGATGGACGACCTCAAACTAAAATCTAGAACAAACGTGAGCATTTCAACTTCCAATTGTCAACGTCCCATTTCTCAGCAGTAACATAACCTCGGACAATCTTATGGCTTTGCAGAAATCATTTGCTATGTTACGCCCTGTCACAAAAACTGCTTAAACAGATTTATTAGGAAGTACGACTGAAATCGAAACTACACAAGTTTAACAGTCCCCACAAAGAATTGGTTTACGCTTACAATAAATAATCAAAGATACCAGGCTTATAATGTTGTACACAAGACGCGCGATTCGCGAATGCTATGATTTTACAATAAACTTTTCAATAACGGAAATGAAATTATTATCTGTAAAATAGTAAAAAGTAGAGAAAGTGTTAAAGTTCAATAAGGAAATGAATAAGTCAAAGTGCTTAATTTTCAATGCAAAATCACATGATAATCTCATCAAAGATACTTAAGTAGTCCAAGTATATTTGGTATCTGGTGGAGAGTTGTCTCATTAGCAATCATACCACATCTTGCTATTTTTGTATTTTTTTCTATAAAAACAGGTTATTTGTTACAGTTGCCTGCCTTGGTGTTAAGTCGCCTCCCTCGGTATTCTCCACATTATTTTAAGAAAACTATTTTAAAACATTGGGATAAATTAAAAGATGACAAAGAGGCAACAATTGTTTGCTTTTCGCAGGCAAAAAAAAAAAAAAAAGTAACTTTAGGAACCTCTGCAACTCTTAAAAGTTACATATTGCAAATAGTAAAAATATATTCAATACATATATGTCAATGTCATATTTGTTAAATGAATAAACATAAATAGAATTTTATAAAAGTAGAACATCAAACAGATCACTAGGTTTCGTGTCCCTTATACATATTACAATATTTCTTTGAATATAAGTATAGCCATTGACTTAGGCTGCTGACAATGGACATGACCATAGTCAATTAGTTTAAAATAATTGGTCTAAATAGATGTTCGAAACACCTGGTGATCTCTTGAGTTGGGGTGCTATGATAGGATATGACAACGGTTTATTCAAATATGTTTTACATAACTATCATCGTCTGGGCTCAGTGAAATATTCGTAAGATGCATTCGTGTGTAGCGGTTCTCTAAAAACACGTTTTTGTCATAGGTTTCTTCTTTTGTGTTTGACAATTCTTACGATTAAATCACAACACAAACGCTGTTCAATATAAGAAGCAAACAAAACGAAAGAAAAATGATGGCATTTTTACAACTTTAATTTTTTTTTCTTTTTAATGGTAATGCTTATTGTACGGTACATAAATGCTTGTTTTTATAAAAGCTAGTAGATTTTTGCTTTAAAAAAAGTAACAATTTCTTCTTCCTGATGGCCCATAATAAACTGAAGGAATAGATTGTTTCATTAATATGCTGTATTTCAACAACATTGTAAACAACATTGAAGACGTCGGAAGTAATTGTTTTATGTTATTTGGAAATGGTAATATACGTAGATTTTAAAATATGAATATTCCTAACTATACATGGAAGGAATAAAGGAATATTATTTAAAGGAACACAACTTAGAGATGTGTATGCTATAAATCTAAAAGACAACAAGGGATTAGAGTTAAAAAATATGGATTTCTCCCGTCTGACAGTATGTTCAATCGTGTCAGATTGGCTGTGTGGAATAATGCAAAACGCTGTTACGTCCAGTAAAAATTGGAAATCATCGTATTGAAATAAGACCTCTGATTTGGCTATGCATTACGAGTAAGCGAGTCACGATAGATCTTTATCTTAATCAGATTGATTGATGACGACAGATATGATGTCTTGTGTTAAGAGAATGACGCATTATTGCAAGCTTCATAATCTCTGAAAATTTCTTTGAAGAGTCCATTTGTTCTTTCTCCACTGTTTCGACTTAAGGCTAAAAAGTTCGTCCACTATTTCGGTCTACACACTTTTCATAACATTTCTATTTGATTCATTATTTGTTTGTTCTGTCCTGAATTTGCAAGATATATTTGGCGATAGACACAAATAAACAACAATTAATACATGAAATCTAGAATGATATGTCATAATTATTTTTTTATAAATTGTTTGGCTTCTATAGTAACATCGTGTATGAAATTTTGGAGATGTATGTACAATGTATGCTATGTATACACATCAAAGATAACTTCTGACGTCATTCGTGTTTGTAAACTTAATAGACTGTATATCAAGAGAAACCATATGGTCTTTCAATTCCGAATGAAGCCACCTCGATGAATTAATTAACAGAATGAAATTTATTATTTTACTTTTATTTGCCTAAAGTTTTGAGGGTTTGTGCATTTTAGATATTGTCATTCGAGGTTCCCTTGTTACCTGATTATATCAGAGTTAAGGGAAGATATTCCTATGTTTGATGGTTAGAATATACCTTCACATATTTCGACTGGTTATTCCTTAGTTTTATAGCAAAAGCGCCACAATTTTGTCGTTAAATTTGACTTGAGATGGAATTAGGTATTCTCTTTAGATCCCTTTTCTTAATATAGATCCTCGCGTTTTCAAGACCTGATACGTCATTGTCTTTAAAAAAAATTCTCGTTTTAACTTTTCTGGTGAAGGTAAATCCAGAAAAGCGCTTTGGAAGGACCAAATTTATAAAGTTTTTTTTTATCCTTTTGTAGCATGTGGTCGATACCGCTGCTTGTGCTTGCTTGTCCCCCAGGGTATCATCAGCCCTAAAGTCAGTGCTTCTTTATACCGACACGATTTATTAGATAAATTTCTACCTCATTCAGACAAACTTGACCTCAGATGGATTTGGCTATCTTTTTAGGTCCCCTTTGTTCATATAGCTCTTAACGTGTCACAATACTTACACATCATTAGCTTTCAAATATATGAATAGATAACATGAGTAATCAATGGATTCTATATATTTTCAGGCTAGTCGATAAAATAAACTTTATTCAAAAGTGACAATAAACATTCACATTTTTAGTTTTTTTAGTTTTTCAACTTCAACCTGAAGTCAAAAAGAGGCGGAAGATACTCAGGAGATATTCAAAACTCATCATTCGATAAAAAACTGACAACGCCATGGCAAAAAAAAAACATCAAACAAACCCGAAACAATGAACACCTACGAAAACCGAGGCAGATAGAAGTTACTCCGAAGGGGTTAGTAGCCTGCTCCAAATAAGATACTTGTCGCGTTACTGATATCAAATATGTTGATAAGTTATATTAGGTGATTACGCATCACGCAAATGTTTTTTAAAAGAAAGAAGAAAAAAAAATCATTCGTTGAACTGTACAAGTTAATCTTAAACAGCGTTTTATTTTCATAATAATGAAAATTTTGAATGATTCAGGATTTGTTCAATGAATTAAAATCTTTGTAATTTGTCTTTCAAGAATGGTATGATTAAAAGAGGGACGAAAGATACCAGAGGGATAGTCAAACTCATAGATCGAAAACAAACTGACAACGCCATGGCCAAAAATAAAAAGACAAACAGACAAATAATAGTACAGATGACACAACATAGAAAACTAAAGACTAAGCAACAAGAACCCCACCAAAAACTGGGGGTGATCTCAGGTGCTCCTGAAGGGTAAGCAGATCCTCCTCCACATGTGGCACCCGTCGTGTTGCTTATGTTATTACAAATCCGGTAAATAGTCTAATTCGGTGAGTCACATTCGTGCAAAGGGAAGGGTATTGTAGTTACGACATAAGGAACATATTAAGAGAGTTTCAGATATTTATATGAATACGTCAAGTCTGATGCCGGCTCAATAACCATTTTTTTTTCCTTTAGAAAAAAAAAATTGTCCTGATACTTTTTTTTAAAAAGTACAGATCTTAATAGACAGATGGACGACTTCAAATTAGAATCTATATCACACGTGAGGATTTTAAATTCCAATTGTCAAAGTCCTATTTCTCAGCAGTAACATACCCTCAGCCCCATCGTAAGGCTTTACATAACTCTATCCAGCTCGTCCATCTTCACACTATCCGGGCTTTTGTAACATGGATGTGCTTCTGTCACAAAAACATCTTAAACATAGTTATGAGGACGTACGACTAAAATCAAAACTACATACGTATACGTTTGACGGTCACCATTGGTTGATGCTTACAACATGTCGGTGTCTAAACTAACCACCCATCTGTTTTTGCGGTCTTAGATACCGGAATTTATGTAGTCGTCCTATCTTTAATTTCCTTAACTTTTTCTTAAAGTTAAACGGATACTTGAAAAATGCTACAATTTTTCAATGACGGAAATGACATAATTGTCTGTAAAAGAATGAAAAGTACTTTTCTTAGAGAAAGTATCAAAGTTTCATAAGTTAATGAATAGAGTCAAAGCAAAACTTAATCGAAGTGGTTCCTCTTAAACTGACTTAATCACAAACTTTAACATGTAAACTATGCCAGCAATAGTTTTGATGTCAATAGAAAATGACTGAGAGGACATGGCCAACTCTAATAATATGGAAATGAGAAATGCCAATGCTTATATAATGCATACGAAATATCAATCACTTACCATTTGTGGTTCCACTTAAACTGGCCTTATTACAAATTTCAAGAGCAATTCTCTGTAACAACCAACCATTCCATATAGGGGGATTAGCACGCATATTCACCGATTTTCCTGAAGCTTAGCCAGACCATATAATCAGGTGACAAAGTAAGAACAATGCATCCCAAAGTGTTGCTAGACCACGGTTGCGATGGCAAATAAAGCAATGAATTTTCCAGTACATCTTGGGGAATTAAGCATTGAAAAAAAAAGACTACTTTGCAGTCATCCTGAAGCCAAACCAGATTTTATTCAATGATTTTTGTTAATATTTATAAAAAAACATGATACTAAACAAACAAAACAGCAATGTCATATATAAAAAATATGTTTGCTGAATATTTTCACAACCGCAAGAGCAGAGGTCAAGGTTCATTGTATTTGTGAAGGCAAATTATACACATTTTGAATGAACACAATATACAGTGACGCATGCACGTGTTGATATTAACATGCATGTGTACGTGACCTAAAAATATATTTGTTCATTAACAAGGCAGTGATCACACATTGGTACATGATTATCGTTAAGTTGTATGATATTAAAAAAGATATTAAAGTATACATTTTGCGTCAGTGATGAGGTAAATATTCTTCTTTGTTGTCAGTATGGTTTCTAATTTTTAATTTTTACTGCTGTTGTAGGCAGAAAAGTTATACATTTTAAAATATTTTAGTTTATTTTATTTTAAGTAAGGAAACTGTGCGACTTTCTTTAAATAAAACCTAGAGCTCTATTTGGATAGAAAAGGATTTTAAGCTAATATTTTTGCTATCAAACACGACTCTAATGAATAAAAAAAGCACTTAATACATTGAAGCATCCAAAGCTCTTCTCTTCTTTCACAATCATCAGGATCGATTACATCTAAACATTTTGAAACCAAAGTATAAGTTCTTAAATAATTGACGAGTTATAAGACCAATAAGGACCAAAATGAATAACCAAAATCATAGGTCAACTTTTTCTGAGGGAGTTGGACCCTTAGTTTCTTAATATTTTTATATATATCAACGGAGAATTTAAACAGGTATGTTATAAACCATGTCAGCACCGAAGCTATCACTACTGAACTTATAATACACCCGGTGACTAACAGTCCTCTGTTGGGGTATCGACCAAGTGTTGGAAAATGGTAATGGAACTTTATGAATAGACTATTTTCATATTACCGACTTTTGACTCCGGATTATATAATTTGTCGACTGGTTGGACTATTTGGTGCGTGTAAATCACTTTTCTGGATTCACTTTCACCAGGAACACTCAAACCCAAATATTTAGATAGTTTCGAAGTTTCATGGTAACAAATTTTACATTGTGTAGGCAGACAACTCCGTAAGAAAAATTGAGTACTATTCTAAAAAAAAAAAATCCCGAGTGCCCATGTAGTTTCCGATGTTATGTGAGAAAGGTCAATGTGATATGTCGTGATACGACAAAAATAGAGATGTTCCAAAAAAGGCGTAAAATGAAACAAAAATACATTTGTTAAGATGATCTTTCAGAATTGAGGCTGGAAACCCTTAATTACTGACCGATTTCATTTGTACTTTTTATCTTCTTTTTTTCTGGTTATAATAGTAATGTCCTTTTAATATGAAAGATAACTATCAAAATATTTTGCGTAAGGGATGCACTTGTTCCTCTTCATACAATGTTTTGGGGTTAGTGTAATTGTGTGATTTTGACAGTTTATCATTGAAGACCTTCCATCAATTGACAAGATTAAGATGTAAAACATCTATTTTCTAAATATTTTTCACTAGATTTCGCACTAAATTACCTATCACGTGCCCTCTCTATATCATAAACAAATCAAATTTAGAGATTATCATAGTTTGTAATAAAAGATTGTTCAACAGAAAGTAAATAACATAGCAGAGTTGAACAATATATCGACCTTTATATATCGTAATGAAGGACTTGAAAAAAATTAATGCAAATGAGACATTTAAAAGCATGAATTCTCTTCAACTTCGTACTTTATTTAACTTTTTAAACTTTCCTGATTCGATTCATTTATTGATTGATTGGTGTTTAACGCAACTTTCAACACTATTGTGTTATTTCGTGGCGGTCAGTTTTTATCGGTGAAGGAAACCGGAGTGCCCGCAGAGAACCACCGACCTTCGGTAGGAAAACTGACAATCCTAGTCAATTAAGACTGGAGTCGAGTGCACCTGCCCCGTGCGGGATTCAAACTCACAACCTCAGTGTTGAATGGCTTGTGATACAGTAGTTGGACTACTAAGACCACTCGACCACCGAGCCCCTTAGTTGATTCAAGCGTCAGCAAGATGTGAAGCTGCACTAACGGATACACGTGTTGATATAAACATTCACGTGAACATAATATACACAAATATATAGTTGGTGTTCATTAACAACACAGTGATCACACATTAGGAGATAAGTATCGGTACGTTTTATGATATTCAGAAAGATATAAAAGTATACATTTTGCGTCAGTGATGAGGTACAATATCTCCTTTGTTGTTAATATCGGTTCTTATTTGTTATTATTGCTGTTTTTGTATGCGAGACAAAGTTGCATGTTTTATGACATTTAGTTTATTTTATCTTAAATAAGGAAACTAATTGTGTTTAATAGAGTACAAACTGTTACCCTTTTCGGATACAAATAGATTTTTTAACTAAATATTTCATTATCAGAAATTTTTCTGAATTAAAACGAACATAAGTTAAAATAGATATAACAAAAATACCGAACTCCAATGAAAACATTTTAAACGGAAAGTCCCTTATCAAATGCAAAAGCTCAAACACATCAAACGAATGAAAAACAACTGTCATATTCCTGACTTGGTACAGGCATTTCCTTATGTAGAAAATGGTGGATTAAACCTGGTGTTATAGCTAGCTAAACCTCTCACAAGAATTCCATTATATTGACAACAATATGTGAGCATAACAAACAGACATAATAGGTAAAATGTCAAAAATTGGTGAACAGCAGTCAAGATTGTGCTATAATCTTAATCCCCATAAAAACAAACAACAATGACAACAAAGAAAAACAAAATGGCATATAGTCACTCTTTTGACAAAGCACATAAGCAACATTGAAAGACAAGAATACGAAAATTGACCATAGCACAATAACACAATGTATAAATACCGAGCCACGCCGAAAGGATGTTACCAAAAATGGACTTAACAGTAAAGGTTAAAAATATAAAAAGACAAATTAAGGGAATACTATAATAGTAATTAAGATGAAAAACAAAGTCAGTACCTAAAATCTGTACTTCAAGACCATAATGTATTATTAGTGAAGTTGATGCGGAATATTTATCAACAAGGTTTTGGTATCTTCCGATGAACTTTTTAAGAAAAAAGGACGAAACGTTAGTTGACATAACCCTGGTTCATCAACTTTCATACACTGGTGACGTTTTATAAAGTCTGAGTAGAGCTGCAAGCTCCTGAATACCTTATGTATAACCTATATGCAGGTAAAGTTGGTATATTGCTGCTAAGGTGGGGGAAATTTACAATTTCAAAACTAAAATAGTCTCGTTTGTCATTGATTCTGGTACTGGTATGTTTAGATCCCAAGTAATAACATGGCCAGAGGGGCTGTAAATATAATGCGAGCTGGAACAGTTAGAGGTATTTGTTTAGGTATTCTTCTAAATCAAGGTCCTGCAGTGCTTGTTTATAGTTAAGTTTTTTAGGTGCAATGGTTTTGGTGTAACTGTAGGATACAACAGGAACAGACTGATTTTCAAAATAAAGTGGAATTTTAGATGTTACTTCTTTATGATGAAGACCCTCTTAAAGTGTTTAGGTCGATAACTTCGTCAGAAGAAAATACCACTTATCTTAGAAAATATCACCGAATGACTATTTGCTATCCGATTTCGTTTGAGAAATGTATCTGTGTTATGCAGTGGTACGACAAAAACAAAGATATTTCAAAAAAGGCGGAAAATGAAATAGAAGAAGATTGGAAAAAGGTCTTTCCGAATTGAGGCTGAAAACACCTTAGTTACTGAGCGAGTGCCCTCGTCTTTTTTATCCTTTTTCTGACCATTATAGTACTGTAATTTTAATATAAAAAATACTAATGAACATATTTTGCCTAGGAGGTGTTCTTGTTCCTCAACTAACAACTTTTGGTGGCAAGTGTCAGGTATGATTTGTACAGTTTATTATTGAAGACCTTCATCAATTGTCAAGATGAAGAAGTTAAACATCTGTTTTTAAACATTTTTCACTAGATTCCGGACTATAAAATATACCTCGTGCCCTTTCTATATCATATACAAATCAAATTAAGAGACGATCCTTATTTATAATAAAGAATAGTCTACAGAAAGTTTATAACATAGTACAGTTATACAAAATATCAATCTTTATATCTCTAAATGAAGGGCTTGAAAAATTTAATGCAAATAAGATATTTTAAGAGCATAAATTCCTATAGTTGTTCTCAAAACCTCTTTCAATAACTTAATTTCGGCAGTAAAAAATTAAGATTGAGATAGTGAAGAAGTCATTCTCTGATCACAGATCATTGGACATACGTTCCATTACATCTGAAAGGAGTGAAGCTGCAATGACGCATACACATGTTGAACATAAGCAAAACAAGTATGTGTTCATTAACAACACAGTGATCACACATTAGTAGATAAGTATCGATACGTTGTATGATATTTAGAAAGATATAAAAGTATAGATTTTGCGTCAGTGATGAGGTATGGAATCTCCTATGTTTTTAATATCGGTTTTAATTTGTTATTGTTGTTTTTGTAGGCGAGAAAGTTACACTTTTTAGGAAATTTTTTATTTATTTTATCAGCATTAGTAGATAATTATAAGAAAATTGTTTGATATTTAGAAATATAATAAATTATATACATTTTGCGTCAGTGATGGGGTTATTCTTCATCTTCGTTGTCAATATGTTTTTAATGTGTATTTTTTGCTAATTTTGCAAGTAGAAACGTTATACATTTTAGAACATTTTAGTTTGTTTTATTTTAACCAAGGACAATGTTTGTGTTTTATAGAAATATAAACTAGAACCCTGTTCAGATACAGGCGGATTTTTAACTAAATATTTTATCATCAGACACTACTATAATGTTTAAAAAAAAACGCTTCATAAATTAATGATTCCGAAGCGCTTCTCTTATTTACTTTCGTGAAGAACGCTCACATCTAAATAAAATTGAAAGCCAAGACCGTATAATTACTAAACACGTGTGAGGGAACTTATGGGACAATAGGTAAAGTGAAACTGTTAGACGTCGTGATAGTATCTATAAGTACACTGAAAATGACATATTTCCAACATTTTTTATTATCTCTGAAGTCAACTGGAAGAATTTAAATAGATTGTGCACCATAATCTAAGAGACAAAACAGAAAATCTGAAGAGAAAAGAATGTATGAAACAGAAGAAAAAGATATAATCGCACACAATGTGTATCGCCTTCTACAATTCTAATTGTATGTACGTTTAGCTCGGTCTATCCACCACTCTGTCCATATATAGGGTATACGGTGCATAAAAAGGATTACAGGAAGTACAAAAAAATTGGACAGTACAAAAATACACTCTGTCTGTCTCTCTAAGTACTAAAATGTGTAACCTTTTTATTATGTAGAACAATTTAACATATAATAAAGATTTGTTATTTATGACTCTATTATGATTATTTTCTATAATTTTCCATGTAACTACCAATTTATAATACTTAGTCACTTCGGTTGGATATTTCCGGTTTAAGGTAAAGTCTTTCTCTTTAAATCTTTTTCACAGTTTACAAGGTAGAACTTTTTTATTTTGTCATTTTCGTTTTTTACAAAATTACCAGCTATTGAATTTAAGTAAGTTTTTCAGAAATTTCCAGAAACGGTTTGTATGTCAAACTCCTTTATAATTTACAATGTGGAACATTTTTATTTAATTATTTGTGTATGATACATGGTTAATCCATCTCACACCTCATACAGTTTTCACCATGTAACTTAGTACTTTGTAAGAAATATCGTATTCATTCCAATGATACATGTACAATTAATAATTCTAGAGACATTATCAAATAAAAAAAACTGTGAAATATATAAATTATGTATATAATGATATTAAAAGATGCGAAAAGGGGCATTTTTCACTTCAATTGGCATTTCTCGAAATTCCTCCCACATAATTGTGTCTAAATAGATACGCTATTGTTGTAAATATTTCCGTTCACTGATTTTTCAAATATTTTTACTTACATTCATTTTTATATAAGTATGTTTCATAATTTTTTAACTCATTGTATCTTTGAAGTCAAAACGTTTCATATATCATTTTTGATATACAGATTCCAGTTGGACGAATTCTAAAAACATAAACAATTTCATATAAAATTAAGTCGCCGTTTGAAGCACTTTTCTGAAATACATTTTTTCAATACTGCAAACCTTTTTAAAATAAACATTACAGTTGTTCCTTTTTTTTGGAAAAGGAGTCTTTAGACAATATATACTAGTAGATCAATTTTCAATTATTGGTATACATTGTGCTTTCTATTTTTATGATGATGTTTAAAACCCATTGAAATCTTTAAACATATTTCTTTTCAAAGTATAAGTTTTTAAAGAATACTAATAATTATCAGATCTACCAGTATGCACTTCTTCCAAAAAACTGCAGAAATATGATTACTAAAATCAAATCATTCCTATTTACGTAAGATTTTCGATTCCTGTTCTTTTCGTCTTTGATTAGTAACATACCGATATGAGCTACACGATCCGACGTATTTATGATCATTAGAGCTTTCCATTTTACCCAATTAACTTGTGAATGCCACTGCTAGAGCTACCAGTAGTACTGTGTTGAAATGAAATATTAAAAGTGCAGTCAATTATATTTTGTGAATTTGCTAATCATGATATATGGCATTATGTCCTGATACTTCGGACGCATGCAGTTTTGATTATTTTTTTATTTTGGCTTACCAATATTATGTCTACCTTTATAAGATCTGTGATCATTTTTTTCTAGCGTAACCGAATTGGATCCAAGTGTTGTTATTGGCTGAAGAGCAATTATATCAAAAGGTGTGTCTAATGCACATCAAAATATTGCTAACCGTCTAGGAAACCCAATATTACTACTTATCATCACAATCCATATTGTAAACAAAAGATACAATTCCCACACATTTGACGTAAAGTTTATCACGGGTTTTTCTATTTTTTCCCGTGATTTTGATGCTCTCTTCGAATTTTAGGATTTGGTTTTCTCTAAGGTATCTTTCGTCTCTTATTTACCGGCAATTTGCAACTAAATTATAGCGACAATAGTTTACAGATGTTCAATCTCGTACACCGATTAACTAGAGAAAAATCAAGGCAACAGAACAAAACTGGGAAATTACATCAAATCAAAAAGAAAAGAGACCAGGTGCGTCCACAGGGTAAGCGTCTCTAACTATGCATACATTCCCTCCTTGCGAATGCAAACTTTAAAAAATTTTATAAGCACGTTTTTTGGATCTTAATTTGTCTAAATTAATATCATTTTCATAACTTTAAGGGTGATGTGGGCTAGCTCAAAACCTCGAAAATATCTTGTCAGCTAGGGGCAATGAATGCAAAAACAGGTCTTGCATTTGTTTCGAATAAATTATTATCTCGCATAGTATGTAAAGTGTATCTTCAATTTCAAATGTATCGCTGGTTATCGATGAATATCAACAAGTACATTGTACTGTGAGTTAGGGACCGTCTTGGTCTTGCTCAATCCTTTCACTTTACTTCTCCTATAAGTATTACGATTGAAAGAAATAGTCGAACTTTTTCACAAACTGACTTTACCAAGATGCTTCATTTTTTAATGATAACATACATTATAACGTTTAGTGGATTGATTGTTAACAGACAGTCCTAATCCCAATGTGAATAAAATGTGTTCCTTTTATCGACATGTTTCTGTATTTATATGAGTCAGAATTGATATAACTGCTCTCAAGAAGAATGAAAAGAAAGCATTCATCCACTTAAATCATATTCACCTTTAATAGATTATTAATTCAAATGTTGGTAACTATGTTGATCGCACATGTACTATAGAATGGACTGAAGTAAACCACAAATTGTCAGTACTTGTCGGTTAAGATCTTATCTTCAAGACAAAAGAAATTATTTCAGTTTTCCTTTTTCTTGTAGCAGCATTCCAGCAAAATCTGCATATTTTGTATATATTTCACATGTCTGTTGGTACGATATTCATAGACGAATCTCCTTGATAGAGAGTGGCTGCTTACAAGGAAGTAATTGAATAATACAATCTTAAAAGAAGTGTCGAATGTTATCTCTTCGAATTATTTACGGATTCTAGATTGCTGTTTGGTTTTAAAAGTTTTTTTTTATAGTTAATCATGGTGTTGTAGTCCTTGTTCTACTTATTGTGTTAGATTCCTCGCTTTGTTTCTTCTTTTTTTAATGTGACATGTAATATTGTAATTGGTATTCAAATATCACCAAACAACAGATATTAGTTACCCATGCATCGATCACTCTTTGGTTGACAATTACGGTTAAGGGCATGACATTTCAAATGATAAAAATAAAATATATTTTAATGTAACCCTTCTTTGATGCGACTGTCATACAAGTGAGAGTTTTAGCTAGCTATAAAACCATGTTCAATCCACCATTTTCTACATAAGAAAATGTCTGTACCAAGTCAGGAATATGACAGTTGTTATCCATTCGTTTGATGTGTTTGAGCTTTTGATTTTGCCATTTGATTAGGGACTTTCTTTTTTGAATTTTCATCGGAGTTCCGTATTTTTGGGATTTTACTTTTTTCTTGACATTAGTGTCTAATGATTATTCTTTTTACTCTAAAAAATCTATAAATAAATCTTGGCGTTGACGTAAGATATAAGATATGTAATGCTTCGTGAGGCCTTTCGTCAACTTTGAAGATGTAGAAGAGCAATATAACGATGTACATTTGATATTTTTTGTCTATTATTTCAAGATATAAACATCAACCTCATATCATGCATATACATATACAGTTCAAATCTGTAGGTATGGATTAAAATACCGAGCATAATTTACTACCATTTATTTCTTCTTTTTCTGACCAGTATGATTACTGTTGTTCTTTAAACAATAATTGTAACCTCTAAAAGGGATTAGAAAACTACCATCGTACATCAAAGAACCATTTGTATTTCATAGCTCATGTGTTCCCTTGCACCTTTCAACGAGATAAAATACGTGACTTAACAACTAAAGAGAACGCGTGACATGTTTAAAAACTAACGTTAAAGATTAATCATGTTTAAATTTTATTTTTCTAAAGGCAATGTATAAAATATAAAATATAGACAAGTAGTTATAAAAAGTATCGAAGGTTTTGTTAGTTATAATAAAGACATTCAAAATGAAATATTGTCAAGTACATCTAAAACTGTTCCCAAAATAACTTTTATTACTTGATGAAATCCGTTTTTCGTGGCATAATCTAAAGCCTGCATGCAAAACACATCGGTAGAATTTATTATTGCTCCTTCTTTGATTAAAAACTGTACAAAGAGCAGTATGGTTTCTTCGTCTATTATGGTATTATCAAGTCTACAGACAGTTATTAACGGAGTTCTTCGATCACTGTCTTTACAGTTTACATTCACTTTTCTTTCTATTAGAATTCTGGCAAGTCTCAATTTACCTTCGGAAATTGCTTGAAATACTTGTTGTGCATCTTCATCAAGGACATATTTGGAACACAACGCTTTCCTTCTCCATCTGTTCACTTTGGCTTTGAAATTTTCCATTGTCTATATTGAACGATTCTGCTGATCGTGTATGTTTGATTATGTTGATTATGTTGATGAACCTTTATTATTTATACTATATTTATTACCAACGGGGTGATCACACAATTCAAAATAAATATTAATTCGGTGAATGATATTTGAAATGATAAAAATACAGAATTATTAAGTGTCAGTGGTAAGGTGAATTCCCTACCTTACTGACAATAACGTCTATAAGTAGATCTTGGACATTTTGTTGTGGATGTAGACAAATATGTTAAACCCAAATTTGTGTTTGTAATCTTTTCTACGTGAAAAATATGTGTTCTTTGTAGGAGATTTATCGGATGGAAAAAGTTTGATCAAAATATTTTTATGTTGAGAAACACCATGTCAATATATGAGTAATTGTTGACTGGTTACAAATCCAGAGGCACATATTACGAACCTATTCAATATACTAATACGATAATTTTACAGGAAAATAGTATATTATGTACTAGATCGACATGCGTTCCTCAGATTTTTTTCAATACAGTTGCTCAAACGTCCGCAACAGGGAGTGTCACCCTACTTGACACATTCTATGACTCGTGAACCAACCAGACGTCGCCATGACGCTTTCATGTATTACAATTAGTCGAGAAGCTTTAAGTCGCATTAGTCAAATATTTGATCTTATCATACTTGAAATCCAATCAACAACGTGCACTCGAGGTAAACATGTTACTATTAGAACCCAGAACGAAATCACATTAAACTTATCCTATAATTTTAGTTGGAAGGTAACCAGCGTGTACCTTGCTTTTGGGAATAAAATACGAGATGTGCCATACGTTACACAAAACAAGAAAGAAACATGAAGAGCAGAACAACAACAGCTAATAAAACGCTACTCGTGAAGCCTACGGTTGTGGAAACGACCCCTCTACCAACCTAGAGAGAAATCCGAAATGTTAAGTAGTTCCTACTTCATTCGTGGCACCCATCGTGTTATTAAGAATAGTTCGGTTATATTTCATATCATCTGGTCAAAGGACACATATATTCCTCAACTGTCAGCCAGACCGGTAAAAAGTATAAAACCTCGTTTGTTATACCTTGGTCTGTAGTTTAAGATCTTAATATATGTATAACTGTTAATTAATTTAGTCAGGGATTTTGTTATCACAAATTACTTAAAAACTGTACAAAATATTTTCATAGATATAAATATTTTTCTGATTATAAAATAGTATTAAGCCAAGACCGGATAAGTACTTAAATACGTGCGGAGTTATATGACCAAAAGGGACAGAGAAAGATTAGAAATCTATCTTTGGTCAACTTTGACTGAGGGAGTTGTAACCTTTGGTTTTTCAATTTCTTAATATACCAACCGACAATTTAAAAAAATCATGTTATAAAACATGTCAGTTCCGAAGTTATTACCACTGAGCTGGAAATACTCTTGGTGACTAGCAGTCCCCTAGTAGCGGTATCGACCAAGTCCAAGAAAATGGAAATTATGCTTTATAAATTTGGTGCGTGCTAAGAACTTTCTGGATTCGCTTTCTTCGTCAAAAACGCTAAAACCCAAACATTTTGAATAGTTTATGAGTTAAAACGATCAAAAGTTTAACAGTGTTAAGGTAGATAAATCTGTAAGGGAAAACAGAGTACAATTCTCAGAAAAAAATCCCGAATGCCCATTTGGTTTCCTAGGTAATGTGAGAAAGGTCTTTCTGATATGTCGTGATACGACAACAATACAGATGTTCCAAAAAAGGCAGAAAATGAAATAAATAGAAGATTGACAAAAATGTCGTCCCGAATTGAGGAGGAACAAACCTTGGTTACTAAGCAAGTTTCGATTGTCTTTTATGTCTTTTTTATTATTATGGTTTTTGTCATTGTCAAAAAAATAGATACGTATTGAAATATTTTGCGTAAATGATGTCTTTCTTTCTCTTCCAACACATTTTTGATAAGGGTTACTGTAAGGTGTTGGTATTCCAGTTTATCATTGAAGACCTTCCGTCAATTGTGAACATCAACCACGTGTCCTTTCTATATCATATACAAATCTATTTGATAGAAGTTCCTAGTCTATAATAGGTTGGTCTACAGAAAGTTAATGACATAATGCAGCAGTTGAATTATATAGTTTTTTTTATATGTATTACTGAACGGATTAAAAGACATAAGAGCGAATGAGTATGCATGTACCCATAACCCTTTTCAATTACAAATTCTGCTGAATCGAATATCATACTCTGATCACAGTCATCAATGCGCTATAATTTTTGTTTTTCTTTATTTGGCCCTTTTAACTTTTTTGATTCGAGGATCACTGATGAGTCATTGGTAGACGAAACGCGCGTCTGGCGTACACAATTTGAATTCTGGTATCTATGATGAGTTTATCATTAAACATATGCTCCTTTGATCTGTCGAGGACTGAAGCTTCAATAACGCATACACATGTTGATATTAATATTCACACGTGCGTAACCTAATGATAAATATGTGGTAGTTAAACATCGGTACGTTGTATGATATTAAGAATGATATTTAAGTATACATTGTGCGTCAGGTATGAGGTAAATCTTATCCTTTGTTGGATATGTTTCTAATTTGTAATTTTTGCTATTGTTGGAGGTGAAAAAGTTACACATTAAAGGAAATTTAAGTAATTTTTATCTTAACTCAGGAAGATGCTAGTATTTTACAGAGTATAAACTAGAACTCTGTTCGGATACAAATATATGTTAAACTAATAGTAAATCATTTTACTATCAGAAACAATTATAATGTTTGAAAACCACTTGATAAATTAATGCATCCGAAACGCTTCTCTTCATTCATGGTCATTAAGAACGCTCAAATCAAACAAAATTGAAAGCCAAGGACGTATATGTACTTAAAGACGTGAAGAGTTATAAGACCAAAAAGGAAAGAAACAATAGCCAATCGATCTTAGGTCACCTTTGCCAGAGGGAGTTGTAAACTAAATTTTTCAATTCCTCGATATACCAATGGACAATTTAAAAAAAGATTATGTTATACACATGTCAGTTCCAAAGCTATTACCACTGAGCTGATAATACGCACGGTGACTAGCAGACCTTAAGCAGCTGCGTTGACCAAATGCAGGAAAATGGTGATAACACTTTATTGATTTGATGCGTGTGAATCGTTTTCACTTTTATCAGGAACGCTTAAACCCAAATTCCAAATTTTTAAATGTTACTGATCTTCACGATAACAAATTTTAGAGTGTTTAGACAGATAACCCCGTAAGTAGAGCACTATTATCAGATAAAAATAATAAAGATTATCCAAAATAAATGGAAAATGAAATAAAAAGTAGAATGTCCGAGATGTGACGGGAAATACATTAATAACTGAGAGATTTGTCTTGTCTATTTTTTTTAATTTATGTTCCTCCTCTAACAACCTTTTTTGGGGTTAGTGTCAGGTGTGAATTTTACAGTTTATTATTGAAGGAAGACCTTTCATCAATTGTCAAGATTAAGAATATTTACATATATTTCTAAACCATTTTTCGTTACATTCCGCCCTAAGAAAATCGATCACGTGCCCTTACTAAATCATATACAAATCAAATTAAAAGAAGATCCTTGTTTATATAGATTGTTCTACAGAAAGTTAATAGCATAGTGCAGTTGAACAATATATTAATCTTAATCACAAGCCTACTGTGCTTGTCGTTTAATGGAATCGGCTTTAATAAAAGTTGATCACAACATTGCATTAGCACTTGATAACAACCGTTGTGCTGTTCTTGTAATGTAGGACGTATCTGTTGCGTTTGACTTATTAAACATCCAATTCTGATAAAGCGTTTTGAATTCTCCTACGGAATACATGGTAATGCCCTTTCATGGATTAAGTCTTACCTTAGCAACAGAACGCAACGTATCGCCGCCAATGGCTCAGTGCCAACAAACGATATGCAGCTACATTATGGCATACCACAAGGCTATGTATTATGACCGTAAATGTACTTTATGTTTTCTAAACCTATAGACGGGTCTTTCTAATTATTCCTCTTAGTATTGCACATGTCCGCACGAGGTCATCGATGTCCGGTCGCCATTAAGGTCGTGAAACATTGTAAACATTAGAGAAAGCTCTAATCTTCTTCATAGACGTGTGTAATCTGAACACACATAATTTTATTGTTGATACAACCAAAATGAATGATCTGAATTATTAAATTTGATAATTATCTCATATTAATGAGATAACACATTGGTATGCAACGTTGACGTTTGGACAAGAAGACTTCATAGACGTGTGTAATTTACTAGGGATAATCACAGTTGGAAAGGCAACTGTGTTGACTTGTATTTACCTTCACATGTTAACGTAATTGCTTGTTATGTAATAAACATGTATTACCCCAGGAGTTCACTTCAGGAGACCCGTAATTCCTACTTTGATAAGTCCAGATGCTTATAATTCGATACAATTTAATAATAAAAAGTAATGAGCAGGTCTATGATTACCAGTATATATATGATTTAATATACAATTATCTTTTAATTTTCACTTGTTCATAACAACAATAATAAGAAGAAGACCAGGAATTATCTCGTCTCCAAGCTAGTTTATACACACTCACATTTAATGACATCCAAGACAGGAGATTTAGTCCACTGTTCATTGAAGAGTTTTTGATGATTTAATCTAACTTTATTGTTGGGTTACAGTCTCATTGACATAAATCACACTTCCTGAATTCTTTCATTCAAGTCAATTATGGAAATCAATCAATTAAAATAAAACAATCTGAAGGTTGAATAAAAATGTAATAAAAAAAAATGAAGAACGAAAAACACAATTTTCAATGTAATTATATTCAATCCGTATCTACATTGACATCCCGTATTAAATCTGATCTCAAATTTACCAATGCGGAACAAACAAGAATGTCATCAAAATTCTTTAAAGACGACACTGTTATAGTTCCACTTAAAACTTTAAATACTTTCAGTTTACGAATAGCACGCTCTACATGTATTCGTACATGTGCAGTACGTCTAGAAGTTGTGACATCTTCATTTGAAAGCTGGGGTCTGCATTTTGTATATGCAGGAAAGTTTAATTTTACACGACGAGGAAAAAGAAAATCTTCAATTGTAAATCCACGATCTGCCATTACTTCATCACCCTGCAATAAATAGTTTAAAAATCCACTCTTTTCCACGATAAACTTGTCACTAGCTCTTCCGCCAAAAGCTTTGGAAATAAATATGATTTGTCCATGTGGAGATATTCCAATTAAATATTTTGCGGTATCGTGCGACTTATAATTACTGAAAGTTTCACTTGTAGTTTTCAAGTTCGTAGGTCGTTGTATAAATATTTCGGCACAGTCTATTATTACAGTGGTGCGAGGGTAATTTTCTCGGAAAGATTCGGGACAACATGCTCGTATTGTTTCCCTCGACAACCATGCAACTAAATCCTTAAGTTTTTCTGCAAGGACTGGCATCCAAGCATTAAACATTTTACTAGCTAAACTTTTAGAAATTCCAAATCTACGAACTAAGTCATCAAACAGCAAGTTTACTTTAAGTTTCATCAACACTAGTAGTAACTGGTCGGCGACTTCAAGTTGAAAGTTAAATGTATTTACTTCTGACATAACCTCTGCTAACGTAAAGAATACTTCTTTACTTACACCAGTATATAACAAAGAGTCACTGTCCGTTACTATACTTATTTTTGCGGACATAGCCTACTTTCAATTTTGACTTGAACCCCCTTTTCTTCTGTCAACGCCGTATTCGTTTGAGTAAAGGTATTCTGTGTTTCCGACTAGGGTTTTAAATACATGTGATCCTGTGAAATCATATAATCAGTATCGACATATTGTGTTCCAGGTGGTTTAACCACATTAAAATCATAAAAAGCTTCTGGAAGCAGTTCAGAATTAGACGGTCCTTCAGTCTGATTAATGTCAACACTTGTCTCGGTACTACTGCTTTCTTCCAGTAAACGTTTTCTTTTTCTACCTTCTGGTTCTTGTCTCGACAGTTTACGTCTATCAGGGGTTGTCTGGCTTTCATACCCAAGATATAATTTCTGGAAAGGATTTTGTTCCGTCGGAGCTCCGTCTAGAAAGTGATCCGAGCATACGAATACTTGCTTTAGAAGTGTTTTTCTATTTAAAGCTTTAATCCACTGTAATCGTTTTGTCTCATTAGCGGACATAACATGCAGTTTAAATGGAACCAAACAAGAACAGTCTTCGTGATTTTGTCCATGTAATTCACAAAATGATACGTTCCAATCATTTAATTTACTACGATTGTTAGAACATCCATTAACAGCACAAGAATTTCCACCCCTTTCCTATATTTTTCGTTATTTGCCATGGTCATATGTACATGAAATATGTGAAACAAAAACGTTATAAATGACCGATAATTATATAGACTATATAGATTATTGATTGCACGTGCGTTATCATTCACGAGTGCTATGGCCGACGTACCACGTGACCTCTTAATGGCAGCGCACATGTTTTTGAGATAAGACGTGGATAAACGTCTATTGTTGAAATTTGCAGACGTCATGATTAAGCTGCCAGCCGTATAATGATGTCAGTCAGTTGTAGTGCAATCAAACCAATTGATAACTGGAACGATGTATCCAAAAGAATAGAGGCCTGTTTGACAGACATCAGTTCGTGGATTAGTTCAAATATGCTTAAGGGCATACGATACAGTTTTGATACCACGGTGAATTTTTTACGAAAGTTTGCATTCAATCTATTTTTCACCTCCTCAATTCAAATATGTAATAAAAAAAATATACCTTTATGTGCTACTTTAAGATATAAATTGGGTCGAAATTTTAGACATTTACTGGACATTTCGGTTTCTTGGACATTTCTATCCTTTGGAAAGACATACCTAACTTTTTTGTTTCAAAAGATAGACGCAAGCGGACTGTTGTAAAAAATAAAGGCAACAGTAGTATACCGCTGTTCGAAATTCATAAATCAATTGAGAAAAAAACAAATCCGGGTTATAAACATAAATATATAAAACATATGCGATATTTTCTCTACACAAGTGTGCTTTTAACATGTGTTACACTTCTTTGAAAATAATTAATTTTTATCACATTTTCATGATTTTAGTCATTTATTATGAATATTTATCTAATTTGAAAAAATTTCATTTGTGATTTGTTTATAACAATTGGCACTAATAATCTTCATACATAATCAAGCCAAATGTCATTTTTAAAAAGAGGGGTCCATGAACTCGTTTTCAAGATAAATCAGTCGAAAAATCCATCTTTTCCCGATATATCACAGTTTGACGTCGCGAAAAATAACATTTACGTTAGCGACGTTATAACCTCCCTTGTAACTGTATCGTATGCCCTTGAGGTTTATGACCCGTTCTGTAGGCCTGTGTATTACGATTTTTTTAATAATATCAATACAGCAAAAATACTGAATAAAAGAAGCATGTCATTTTGTCATATATCTAGGGAAACGTCGGTCACATCATTTTTATTTGTTATGTCATTGCATTTAATAGGAAAAGTGAATTTTGTAGCAACTCATGCCAAGATTTTTACAGAAAATTTTATTACAGAGATTTTGGTTATAACATTTGAAACATAGATTACTCACTCGTTTATCCATGCTGTGCTAGTGTTTATTCTTTACAAAAGATCCTAAACAACTTGTTCTATCCAACACAATCACAAAAGACGAGCGCAACCTATAGGGTGTATTTGAATAGGTCCATATTTGTACTTGTTATAACTTATATCTCATTTTGAAATAAAAACTTGTTTTAGGGGATACATTGCTAGCACTGCATGCAGTTATCCCCTATCTATTAAATACTGAATTCTCAAATATAAAAGTACAAAAAAAGTAAAATCACAAAAATACTGAACTCCGAGGAAAATTCAAAAGGAAAGTCCCTAATCAAACGGCAAAATCAAAAGCTCAAACACATCAAACGAATGGATAATAACTGTCATATTCCCGACTTGGTACAGGCATTTTCCTATGTAGAAAATGGTGGCTTGAACCTGGTTTTATAGCTAGCTAAACTTTTCACTTGTATGACAGTCGCACCAAAAATTCCATTATATTGACAACGATGCGTGAACAAAACAAACAGACACAATAGGTAAAAATGTCAAAAATAGGGGTACAGCAGTCAACATTGTGTTATCATCTTAATCACTATAAAAACAAACAAATGTAACAAAGAAGCACTAAAAGGCATACATCAAATTAAACATCCTCATTTTGATTTTTTATTATACGATTTTATATATCTAGGTAAAATCCACCCATAAAGGATTGAAAGATTTTAAGTACTGGCGTATAATCGCGCGTATGACGTCACACAGGTAGATATAAAATAATTGTGTCGTTCAAAGTATTATAGAATTATAGCCTTTGTATGAGGTCGATACAAGGATATATTGACCTGAAAGAAGTATATTGACTGAGGACAAAGTCCGAGGTCGATATACTTCTTTGGGTCGATATATCCTGTATGGACCTAATACATAGGCTATAATTGTTATATTATTAATTTCCGACCGTATTTGTATCAAAATCGTCATTTGATTTTGTTCAAATTTTATAGATATCATATTGTCTCCTAGACAATAACAACATGTTAGATGTTATTTCATTTACTTTTTTTTATTTTACATCTTATGTATTTGAAGATTTTTTTTCTTCAAATAATCGATCAAAGATATTTTTATAAAACTTTTAACAATGTCATGAAATTCATAACATGACATCACAAAGTATAACGGTTTTTAGATATTCTAAAAATAACAGTGCAATATGCATTTTGCTATCCGCCGTTTTCTATCTACCTTCGAAAATATAGTTTAACATGTGGCTATCCCTGAACGAATCAAATTAGTTAAAATATACGAATTAATAATATGACAGGATACATAAGTACAGAGTCACGTCAAATGGATATCACAAAAACAGACTTAACAGTAAAAGTAATACTAATAAAATAAAATAATTTTGTCGTTCAAAGTATGACGGCATACAAAAGTACAGAGTCCCGTCAAATGGATATCACAAAAAACAGACTTAATAGTGAAAGTAATATTAATAAAGACAAATAAAAGAATACTTTAACACGTTATTAAGATGATAAACAAAGTCAGTACGCAGAATCTATACTTCAAGACCATCGTGTATTATTTGTGAATAGGCTGTAGATTTTTTTTTAAATTCCCATATAAGTTCGGTGACGGAATAGGGAAAAGTCGATTATTAAAGGAGTTTATTTTACTACACATTACACGGCTAAAAATTTGCACAGTCCTAGAAGAATGATGTTGCTTGAATTTAAGATTGGTCTTCAAAAGGTCGTATGGTGCAGTTTTTTTTTTTTTTTTTTTTAATTTTATCGTTTAGCTAGCAAATTTGACTAAATGCTGATCATGAGTGGCATGCAGTTTGACTTGTTTTTCAAAGACTGCACTTAATTACATTTCTTTTTTTATTGTATTCAAACATCACATACAACGTTTTATTCATTAATCGAAAAGGCTAATCATGAAAGCCTTTTAATGACAAATTATGAAGGTCCAAAGTACTGTAAACGGGGACATTTTGTGTTTCACCGGATTCCAACATCATACAATAAAGCTCTAATGTATAAATTGTGTCGTAACTACTATAAATTAATAAAACTGAAATTTCGCTTTTCATATACACAAGTTTTTATGAAATGAGATTCTTTGAAACGATTTTTTTTTAACTTTCAAAATATCTGCTATTAAATCATTAACTTAAAAAAATTTCCGACAGTTGTGTCCGGTTGCAGATTGGGCTGAATGCTTACTTTTCCTCATAGAGTTAGGACTTGATATTTATTGCTTTTGTTGATGTTTTATTATTTTGTTGATTTTTCTTTCTTTTTTGGGGGTCGGGGGTTCGTAGTTCTTTCGGAGGTTATGCTGATATAGTTTTATTCAAATTAGAAGCAAAATAAGTTTTTGAGTTGTCTAGTTAGGAATCCCACAAAATTCCAAAAGATGACAAGACTGGTAATTCCGTTGAAACTTGGCTTTAACATTTCAAAGAAGCATACATCAAGTTTAACCCTTTGAAAAGTGTTATTTTCTCAAAAGCAGAAGTGAATCAGTTGTTTTATTTAACAGTTAAAAGCCGTATTTTGAGACAGTTGATACGTGTAAAGATGAAATTAACTCGAAATTGATGATTGTGATTTTGGTTCATTCGATTGATGATATACCGAAGAGAAGTTTGAAAATTGTTTTTCATAAAAGTTGATACGAATGATGAATAAGTCAACATAACATAACAGTGTTTACAGTCCTAATTGCAATTGGAAATATAGAACTTTCTAAAAGACTTAAAGAAAACTATTTTGCCCAGTTCTTTAATTTGAAGGTCAGATATATCAACATGTCCTGTCACTATATAACCTACATTTCATTCATTGCTTACATTTCATATATCCCAGTGAGCTAGTGATAAAAAATACTACCGAATCAAGAATGGCTGCTTCATATCTTGACCTTTTCTTGATATTGACACAGATTGACGACTTCACACAAAAATCTATGACAAACGTGATTTTAAATTTCCATTGTCAATGTCCTCAGTATTCAATAGTAGCATACCCTCTGCTCCATCGTATGGCTTTTACGGATCTCAATTGATACCTTACACTCATGCATGTTAACAGAGTACCGACTTCATGAACAGGGATGTGCTCCTGACACAAAACTGCTTGAAAAAAAGGCGGCAGATACCAAACGGATATTCGAACTTACTGGTCGAAGACAATCTCACAACGCCTTTTTGTAAAATCGAAAACGTTTACTCGGGAAACTCATTTAATGATGGCTTCCCACTTTGTTGAAGAAAAATTGAATAAGGAAGAAACAATATGCAAGTTTGCAATCATTCTACTGCAAAAAGGGTATTTGAACTGGAAATAAATATTTAATGTTTTTTCTCATGAAAATTGTTAGTGACCTTTGATCCTGATTTCTGTAAAAGGCACCTTAACTTCTTTTAACGACCAGACTAATTTTAAAGTACACACATTTTCGAATCGAATGATATATGATATAGCCGTGAAGTAGTTTTGACGATTAAATTTTGAAAATTCTGACTATGGTCACCGGGTTATATGTTTAACATTGAAACAACAAAAGGGAACTCATTCTTAAACTAAAGCATTAAAAAAAACTGAGCATATTGTTTTTGCTCCACAAAACCGTATACACACAATACGTATATTCACGAAACTTACAGGGAAAGACGATTTGTCAAAGCTGCTGAAATTTTCTAGAACAGCCTACCCTGCAATCTGCGGAATGAACAGAAGCTTAAAACTTTTAAGTAGAATGTGAAAACTTATCTTTTTCGAATTGCATATCATGATTTTATTCCATCTGTGAATTCGCCACAAAATAACAAGATTTAAACATTGTTTTCATTTAAATATGTAATGTATCCCTTTTTGTTACAGTTTTAACAGTAATTCATTCATGTCATTCCTTGTAGTTTTATTTTTTCACCCCTTTTCACCCCTTTTTATTCCACCTTTTGTACTATATGTTAGTTTGTTAAATGATATTATTGTTTTTTTATTATGTCAAGCCATTAAAAGATTTTTTTATTAGATAACGCGCTTAATATGTTGGCGTTTGTTTTTGTTGCACTTCAGTGTTCCTGTTGTTCCTTTGTTTTCCTCTTATAGTTGATGTGTTTCCCTCGGTTTTAGTTTATTTTCCCTCAATCGATTTATCAATTTTGAACACCGGTATACTACTGTTGCCTTTATCATTGTCTTTTATTTGTTAAGAGGTATAAAGTTTGGACGTTTCTAATCTTACAAAGTTCACCTTATTTTTCTTGACTTTTCAAAGTGACTTTTCGGTTGAACTTTTATAAATTTAATTTCATTATTATGATGTTCATACACTAAACATTATTCTTGTAATATCTACGGAAGCGGTACAGGTGTTTTTGTGTGCGTTTGTATAAATCATGAACATTTTCACCCGTGTACTAAACCCAACCTCCGTCTTTGGATGATCATGTTATCATATACTAGTAGACGTATTTGTCATGTAACGTGTTTTGGAAAAGAAATCGAGAAAGTTCTGCCATTGACAGAATATTATATAGTTGTATTTTAACTAAACTAATAACTTACGTGCATTTGATTGTCCTTTTAATTTTGTTGACAGTTTTGACTTTTCAACTCTTCACGCTACACATCCACACAATCCTATCAAACAAAAGTTTCCTATTTACTAGAAATTAAATGGTCGTTTAAAAAATCTGATTGCGAATATATCTGCTACAGATCATATAAAGCCTTCTTCTGTAATTAAAAAGGTAAATATGCTAGATATACTCACTGGAAGTGTGATGAGATGATGAAAGCTGTACTTTTTATGTACATTTATGTGCGTTTTGGCAATAAGGTTTATCGACAGGTTCTATGTATTTCTATAAGAATCAATTTCGCCCCTTTGATAGCAGACTTCTTCCTGTACTGTTGTTAATCACAGTTTTTGGCCAATCTCAGTAAAGGCATCTATTTAATTGATAAATTCGACAACACTTACCGTTATCTTGATGATATTTTTTCGTTAAATAATCCGGAATTCTCTAAATATTCTGCCAAAATTAACCCAAACGAACTTACTTTAAATGAATCAAATATAAACAGCAATAAATGTCCTTTCCTAGATTTAGATATTTCAGAATTACGCGGACAAAAGGGACGAATGTTCGTTCCCTATTTTTAATTTTCCTTTTTTGGACGGTGATGTTCCTTTGGCGCCATCTTGAGTCCTAACTCGTTCGCTATGCCCGTCACTGTAGTGACGTTTTGGATTTCAATGTAATATATAAGTTGTAAGTCAAGGATTTCGTTACCACAAATTATTCAAACTTTTATTGAAGTCTTTCATAGAAAAAAAGATTAAGTTTGGAAAGTTTTGGTGTACTTGTAGAAAACTTATTTCAAACAGAAAAGCACATCCTATAATTTTTACGATAATGTTGTTAACCGAGCCCGTAAATTTAGATACGATCCTATAAATAAACTTATTCTAAAAGGTTGCCAATTCAACACTGTTATTATATCTTTTAATATTGTTTTTATCGGTATAAGTATTGATTTTGTTATCAATTAATTAAAGCCCATCTACATATTATTGTTATACACATATGTTCATTCACGACCCTACAATCTGTCGATACCTATATTTTGGCATTGCACAAGGTCATGTTTTCTATGACTGTTAATGACGTCTTTACACCAAATCAGTTAGAAGTTAAATGTGTACTGATTAATTTTTTATGCTTAGACACATGCCTTTTTATAAAGTTTTTATTGGCTTTGAACTAGCTTTCAGTAACTGTGAGTACTCTCAGATCTGTTCTCTGTGTCTTTGGGGTTTACCTGTTTTGTGCTTTGTATCGATCTGATGAGTTAACAATTTTCAACTGATTTGTTTAGTTTGTTCTTATGTTCTGCTTTAACACCACTGTCCTAGGTTAGGGTTTGGTTGGCGCGCACTTAAACATGTTTAATCCCGCCACATTCTGTATGTGCCTGTCCCAAGCCAGGAGCCTTTAATTCTGTGGTTGTCGTTTGTTCCTGTTTAATATATTTGTTTTTAGTTTATTGTTTTTTTTACATAAATGAGGTCGTAATTTTTTTCGTTTGAATTGTTTTACATTTGGCATGTCTGGACCTTTGTATCTTGCTATGCGGTATGGCTTTTGCTATTTGTTAAAGGCCGTACGGCGCCCTATTCAGGAGCGGGTCCAGGTGAGGGCGTAATTGGCGAACGCCCCCTTTCAAAAAAAACAAAAAAAACTATCGTAATCTGCTAATATTGTATTGAATATGGCAATTTAGTGCATTTCACAATTATTTTATGTTTTTTAGCAAAAAAAAGGTCCGAAAGATTTGATTCTACGCCCCCTCTTTCAAATATCCTAGAAATGCCCCTGCTATTGTTGCTTACCTTTTACGTCATTTGGTCTTTAGTTTAGAGTTGTCTCATTCGCAATCATACTACATCTTCTTAATTTTATATTAATCGTGCTGTCATTTTTGGGCATTGCATGGATAGATTTGTCAGTATCCACTTATATTTTTTTTTTTAAATCGCGACAGAAGCGTTATTAATTTTTTTAATCATCTGGTAGAGGTTGAAAATTTTGACTTTGTAACAGAACCAACATTCTTGGTTTTGTTATATATGAAAGCACAATTAAAAAGTGTAGATTAGATCCAACTCTTTTATATTAGAAGTTCGGATCCTTTTTCAAATGAACATAGAAGTTGATTAGCGAATAGGTTGATGACAAAGCAATACCAAATATATGTTGAAAAACTAAAACATCGGACATTACAAATATATGTTGAAAAACTAAATCATCGTACATTACAAATATGTACTTTCATGTTATATATTTCATCAATCTTTTTGTCAAATAAGGATGGTTATGAACAATATAAGATTTGTCTTCTCTTGATTTCGTGATTGAAGAAAATCTCATGTCGCATTTCTGTAAAGGAATAAAGTGCGAAAAAAAAAGAGATAAATAGTTAAATAAAGTTTGAAAAAATAAAACAATACATATATGATATCTTGTCATCAACGTTTATTCCCTGGTTCACATCGATCATATGTTAGAAGTACATAACTCCTTCAAATTTACCAACAGGGGGATTTGGTATGTTTACCAATGAGAGAACTATCCACCAAAAGACGTGGATGTAAGCAACTTTTATAAACTAATATATTCATGACCAAATGTTTTTTTGGTTTCAACGTGTTTCATCTTTTTTTTTCTGTTTCTTTTAATGTCCCCTCAAAGACAAATAGTAATTTTCAATATTAATGGAGGCTTTCCAATAGGTCAAGTTTATCTGTTAGACGTCATAATGGGTATTTATAAATTAATCTGAATGACATATTTCCATTTTTTTCAACAGAATTTAAATGAATAATGCTCAATGAACTAAGGGACACAAACAGAAAATCTGAAAAGAAAAAGATAACATGAAATAGAACACCAAGATATATAATCGTACACAATGTTAATTGTAGTGCGTATAAATTTAGCTCTCTCAGCCCGCTACTCCCTCCATATATAGGGTATATGATGCATAAAAAGAACAACAGGAAGTACCAACAATATTGGACAGTACAATAAAACCTTCTGTATGTTTTATCCAAGATCTGCCGTTTTAAATGTATGTTTTTATTTTGGCGAACAATTCAACATTTAATAAAGATTTCTCTTGTGGACAGAAATTTCATATTTTGTATACTTTTTCATGTAAATACCAGTTTTATACTCAGTCAATTTTGTTAGAAATTTGGCGTTTATGACAAAAAGATTACAGGGTCTGTATGTCAAACTCCTTTCTAGTTTACAAGGTAGAATATTTGTATTTATTTTTTGTGTATTATACATGGTTAATCCATCTCACACCTCATACAGTTTTCACCTTCCACCTATGTACTTTGCAGTAGAGTTTTTGTCGGCGCCTACAAGCTCTAGATAAATTTTTTATTCATCAAATTGGACAATCAAATGTGGAAAAAAAAACATGTTTATGTGTTTCCCTAGTTATTTTGAGGGTTTTTTTTTTACTTTGTTTGCTGCTTGAGGCGAAACATACATTATTAGGTTCTTTTTCGATTTTTTTATTTTAATGTTTATTTTAAATGAATACTTTTAGAGATACAATAAAAAATTAAAAAATGTAAAATATATATATCAAATAGTAAATATATATCATGTTTATAACGTTAACTTATAACCATGTTGAAAGATGCGAAAAGGGGCATATGTCACTTTAATTGCTATTTTGCACAGAATTGTGTCTAAATAGATATACTTTAATAAATTTTGACTTGGATGGAGAGTTGTCTCATTGGCACTCATACCACATCTTCTTATATCTATATGATATCGCTGTAAACATTTCCGTTCACTGCTTTTTCAAGAATTTTACGTACATTCTGTACATATATTAATATATCTTATATTGACCAATTACGTCATCGTTGAGGCAGACATGTTTTTGAATTCACATAATATTTGTTCTTTTTTTGGGGGTGGGGGTGGGGTGGGGGGGGGTATAAGGGTTTTTAAACAATAGATCAATGTTACATTATTGGTACAAATTAATTTCTCTATTTTATGATGTTGAAGAAATTATTGTAAAACTATCTAAATACTTAAACATATTTCCTTTCAAATGATAAGCTTTAATAGAATAATAATAATTATCAGATCTACCTGTATGCACTTCTTTACGGAAAACTACAGAAATATAGTTACTAAAATCAAGGAATTCTTATTTGCGTCTAATACCAATATGAGCTCCACCCTCCTGCATATCTATGATCATAAGAGCTTTCCAGTATTTACCTATTCACTGGTGAAAGCCACTGCTTATGGACCCCAATACACTTTTGCGTATGATGCATGGCTTAAGTACAAATTGAATTAGCATAAAAACTGGTCGTTACGTGAAAAATTATAGAAAATAGTAAAATCAGTTATATTCTGTAATTTTTAACTGTTCGTGATATATGTGGCATTATGTCATGATATTTGAAATTATCGAAACCCTACGGTATTGAAAAATAATAATTTTTAAAATATGAAAACAATTACAACAGAAAAGATTTTCTAAGCAAATTTTGGATCTTACTACTATTAAATTAAGATTTTTTTTTCATAAACTGTACGATGATGCGGGCTTCAGAAATCTATTTTCAAGGACAGAAATGAAAAAAAGGTCTTTGTCATTTGTTTCGTATATATTTTTAATCCTGCGTACAGTATGTGTATCTTCAAATTCACATGTATGGCTGGTTATCGATGAATATCAACGAGTACATTGTAATGGAAGGTTGGGACAGTCTTGGTCTTGTTCAATCCTTTCATTTTATTCTTCTTTGAAGATTAAAATTGTAAGAAATGTCGAACTTTTTCACCAACTGACTGTACCACGATGTCAGATATTTTTAAGGATAGCATATTTATTACGTTTTGTGGGTTGAATGTAAACAGACAGTCATCTTTCCAATGGAAACCAAAAGAGTTCCTTTTGTTGCCTGTTGGCAATGGGCTAAACGCGAGAAAGAAGATGTAGATACTCTTTCCGAATGGATTAAGGCTGTGAGGTCGTTGATACAAATCCGAATTAAGAAACTAAATGGGCATATCAATACCCACGCTACATCAATTTTTAAAGACCCAAATGTTGCAAAGCACTTGTTCTACCTTCATGACAAATATGTTGTTGTCCCCGCAGATAAAGCCCCAAACAACATCGTTTTTGTCTGTAAATATCATTACATAAACTGCTTGATAAATGAATTAGGTATTGACAATACACTTGGAAACTCAACATATACCCTCACGACACTTACCAAAGAGGAAATCTTGGATAATCATAGGTCTGTTCTATGTTCCTTTGGAATTTCAACCAAAGATGAAGAACTGGATCTTCCATCACTGTATTGGATACCTAAACTACATAAGTGTCCTTACAAACAACGGTTTATTGCTGGGTCTTCCAAATGCTCCACGAAACCTCTTTCTAAATTATTAACATCTATTTTATCAGCAATCAAAGCCGGGCTCCAAAGTTATTGTGAAACTGCCTATTCTAGAGGTGGCGTGAATCAGATGTGGATACTAAAAAATTCCAAAGATCTTTTAGAGTACATACAATCTAAGACTCTCTCATCTTGCAATAGTATTAAAACATTTGACTTTTCTACACTTTACACAAGTATTCCCATTCCAAACTAAAAGACAAATTGAAAGAGTTGGTATTACTTTGTTTCATTAAAAGAATGGCGAACGTAGATACAAGTATCTTGTCTTGGGAGGATAAATCCTACTTTGTAAAGAATCACTCTGATTCAATCAAAAATTCTCTGAAACTGACATTATCAAGATGCTTGATTTCTTGATTGACAACATATTTGTTACGTTTGGAGGACGTGTTTTTCAACAGACTGTCAGAATTCCAATGGGAACGAATTGTGCCCCTCTTCTTGCCGACTTGTTTCTTTATTATTATGAGGCTGACTTCATACAGGAACTTCTTAGGAAGAAAGATAAGAAGTTAGCAATATCCTTTAACTCTACGTTCCGCTATATAGATGATGTTCTCTCACTAAATAATACAAAATTTGGTGACTATGTTGAACGAATCTATCCCATCGAACTAGAGATAAAGGATACTACAGATACAGTTAAGTCGGCCTCATATCTTGACTTACATCTAGAAATTGACAATGAGGGTCGGTTGAAAACAAAACTTTACGACAAAAGAGATGATTTCAGCTTCCCAATTGTGAACTTTCCATTTCTATGTAGCAACATTCCAGCAGCGCCTGCATACGGAGTATATATCTCCCAATTGATACGATATTCCCGGGCTTGTGTTTCCTATCATGATTTCCTTGATAGCGGATTGCTGCTCACAAGGAAGCTATTAAACCAAGAGTTCCAAATGGTGAAGTTGAAATCCCTTCGTAAATTTTACGGACGCCATCACGAGTTGGTTGACCGTTATGGAATAACCGTTTCACAGATGATATCGGATATGTTCCTTATGTCGTAACTACAATACCCTTCCCTTTTCACGAATGTGACTTACCGAATTAGACTATTTACCGGATTTGTAATAACATAAGCAACACGACGGGTGCCACATGTGGAGCAGGATCTGCTTACCCTTCCGGAGCACCTGAGATCACCCCAAGTTTTTGGTGGGGTTCTTGTTGCTTAGTCTTTAGTTTTCTATGTTGTGTCATCTGTACTATTATTTGTCTGTTTGTCTTTTTATTTTTGGCCATGGCGTTGTCGGTTTGTTTTCGATCTATGAGTTTGACTATCCCTCTGGTATCTTTCGTCCCTCTTTTGGATTCTTTTTTTATATGCGGCCGAATTCATATAGTAGATCTCAAGTAGAATGAAAGAAAGCATCCGTTCAATTAATTTTCACCTCTACAATGTCCTGCCCCTTATGTATTCAAATGTTAGTGACTAATTTGATCGCATTTATTCCATAGAATGGACTCAAGTAAACCACAATTTGTCAGTACGGGTCGGTAAAGATCTTAACTTTACGACAAAAGAGATGATTTTAGTTTTTTCCGTATTATGAAATTCATAATTACGTAGCAGCATTCAAGAAAAATATTAATATTGAGTATGTATCTCAATTTCCAGTGGATATGATATTCCTATCGGGATCTCCTTGATAGAGAGTTACTGCTTACCAGGAAGTAATCGAACCAAGAATTCTCAATAGAAAAGTTTAGCGTTATCTCTTCAAACATTTTACGGATTTTAGATTGCTGTTTGTATGTTAGTGTTGTTTTTTTATTATTAATCACGGCATTGTTTGCCTCAGTTCGACTTCTTCATACTACATGTATTTCATAACTTATGAATCAATCACCCATTGCTAGGCAATTACTATTCAAGGGAAGGAACTTTAAAATAATAAAAATAAACGGTATTTTGAAGTAATGAGGTGAATTTCATCCCTTCTTGACATACATGAAAGTGTCTTATGATTATTCTTTTTATCCTAAAAAATATCTATACATATATAAACATTGGCTTCAATTATAACGTAATAGTATTCACGGTATTAATTTTACTGCGGTGCATTTCAACAATAAAAGAGAGGCAACAGATACCAAAGGGATATTCAAAGTCGAAAACAAACAGACAATGTCGTGGCAAAAAAAAACGAAAAGATCAAAAGACCAATAACAGTATACATAACACAACATAAAAAACTTAAGACTGAAGAACATGAACCCCGACCAAAACGGCGGTGATCTCTGGTGCTCCGAAAGGGGAATTAGATCCTGCTCCACATGTGGCACCGTCGTGTTGCTCATGTAAGAAGAAACGCGGTGAGAAGTCTTATTCGGTTGGTCATATTCGAGGAAACGAGGACGGAATTGTGGTTACGACAACAGAAACATATTTGTCTTCATCTGAGAAACAGATATTTTACAACGGTCAACCAACTCGTAATGGCGTCCGTAAACTTTTCGAAGGGATGATTTCAACTTCACCACCTGCAACTCTTGGTTTACAGCTTTCAAGACCCTTCAGCAAATAAATCGTGAAAGAAAATGCAAGCTCTTGAATATCGTATCAACTCGGAGATATATACTCCATATGCTGGCGCTACCGGAATTTTTCTTCATTGAAATGGAAACTTCACGATTGGGAAGCTGAAACATTTTCTTTTGTCGTAAAGTTTTGTTCTCAACCGACCCTCATTTTCAATTTCTAGATGTAAGTAACAAGATATGAGGCCGACTGAAATTTATCTGTTGTATCCATTTTTCAAGTTCGATGGGATACATTTGTTCAGCATATTCACCAAACGTTTTTTTTTTAGTGAGAGGATATCATCTTTATGGCGGAATATGAAGATATATTATAATGCTGGCTTCTTTTTATCCTTCCTAAGAAGCTCCTGTATAAAGTCAGCCGCATACAAATAAAGGAGCAAGGTAATGTATCTTCAGTGATGCTCTAGGCCAAAACATTTTTAAATCAAAATCTAATAAAATAAAATGAAGAGCTTATACACCAAAACGGTCAAAGGTATAGCTAAATCCGGGCAAGTAATGAGAGCTTTACATGAGGGATATATATTCTTTAATTTAAACTAGCTTCCTAACTTTTACCGAAAAGAATGAACAATGTAGTTAATGATGGGTCCTCTCATCAACTGTGGAGATGTAAAAGAACAATAAAACGATCTAGCTTTGATATTTTTAGTTTATTATTTCAAGAGATTAACATCCACCTCATAAAATGCCTATAAATATACAGCTCAAATATGTAAGTAATTCGTATTGATAATGAATGAATTAAAATACTGAGCGTATTTTATTACCATTTATTGATTTTTTTTTCGTGATTTTTTTCGTGACCAGTAGTGCAACTGTTTTTCGTGAAAACAATAATTTAAGCCTATAAAAGGCATAGAAAACTAAAATCGTACATCACGAGACATTTTCTGTGTCATATCTTTGATGACTTCATTCATACAACACGTGACATTATCTTTAAAAAAAAACTATTGCTGGAAGATTATTCATGTTTTAATTTTAATTTGTTTAAATGCATGTATAATTCCTAAATGTAAAGAATATAGAATGTAAACAAGTGGTTCTAAAAATTGTCAAAGGTTTTGTAACTTCTGATATAGACATTCAAAATGAAAAACTTTCTAGTACATCTAAAACTGTTCTCAAAATAACTTCTATTACTTGATGAAATCCGTTTTTCGTGGCATAATCTAAAGCCTGCATACAAAATACATCAGTAGAATTTATTATTGCTCCTTCTTTGATTAAAACCTGTACAAAGTGCAGTATGGTTTCTTCGTCAATTATGTTATTATTAAGTCTACAGACAGCTATTAACGGAGTTCTTCCATCACTGTCTCTGGCGTTTACATTCACTTTTCCTTCTATAAGAATTCTGGCCAGTCTCAATTTACCTTCAGATATTGCTTGAAATACTTGTGCATCTTCATTATGGGCATATTTAGAATACAACGCTTTCTTTCCTAATCTGTTCATTTTGGCTTTGAAGTTTTCTATTGTATACGATTCTTGTGATCCTGTATGTTTGATTTTGTTCATGAAATTTACAGGTATTTATACTGTATTCATTACCAACGGGATGATAACACATTCCAAAATAAATATCAATTAGGTGAATGATATCTAAAATGATAAATAGAGAATTATTTTTGCGTCAGTGATGAGGTGAATTCCCTACCTTGCTGACAATAACGTCTTCAAGTAGTACTTGATCATTTGCTTATGAACATTTTGTCGTTGTCTCAGACGAAAAGGTTAAATCCAAATAAAGATTATTCCATATTGGTATTATTATAGTATGTTTTTCTATATAAATTGGATTTTGAATAACAGCATATTCACATGTAGAAAAGTAATAAACGCGCTTAACGTCCCGTGCTTTGACGTGTATAATTATTTTATAATGTTGGATATACATTTCATTTTGGTATATAATTGTTATTAAATACATTGTATTTTCTTGGAATATGGAAAAAAGCATCAACTGTCTTTTGTTTCGGTTAATATGTGGTTTAATTGACTTATGAAAAACTGATATTCACTTGGGTCGTCGGCCACGGTGAATATCATTTTTCAAATGTCAATAAAACCACATATTTACCTCCTCAAAAGACAGTAATTGTACTATATTTATTTGTTGTTTAAAAAAACATAAATTCATCTTTTAATCGTTTCTAAATATTTGTTCGTTGTGAGAGAAAAAATTTTGAAATTAATATCTTTATGATGAGAAACACCACGTCAATATTTGAAGAAGTGTTGACTGGTACCAAATGAAGATGCAAACATAACAAACCTATTCAATATATTGATTAGATTATTTTATAGGAAAATAGTCTATTTTGTACTAGACCGACACGCTAATTCCGATTTTGTTTCATAAATACAGTTGCTCAAACATCCGTAAAAGAAAGTGTCACCCTACTGGAAAAATTTAATGACTCATAAACCGTTCAATCGTCACCATGACGCTTTAATACGTTGCAATTGGTACATAAGCAACAAGTCATATTAGTCAAATATTTTATTTAACCCGACTGAATATCAAATCAACGACCTGCACTCGAGGTAAATATGCTATTATTAGAACCCAGAACGACATCACATTAAAATAATATAATTTAGGTTGAAAGGTAACCAGTGTGTCACATGCTTATAGAAATAAAATAGAGATGTGCCATACGTTACACAAAAAAAGAACGAAACATGAAGAGCCGACCAAAACTAGCCACCAAAACGCTACTCTCGGAGCTTACGTATGTGGACACGTGTCTGTAGTGACGGTTTAAAACGTAATCTATGTATAACGTTTAATAAATTAAGCCAGGGATTTTGTTATCACAAATTACTTAAAACTGCACAAAATATTTTCAAAGATTCAAAGAATTTATCTGGAAGTTTAGCTATGCATGTCAAAACCCTATAACAAAATGGATATCACATACTTATTGTTACGGTATTACAGATTATCGCTATTTTGTGTATTTATCCGATTGATCTTTTTTGTGATAATTTTTCATATCATGCTACTCGCTTGATATTGCAAATTATCGCTCGAAACTAAGGGCGCACGTCCCGTTGTCAATGTTAACATTAACGACGTCATAGGCAAAATAACGATAATATCAATGGTCTTTCAACCTCGGGGTGTTTCTCGGCCACTTCTCATCTTAGAGCTGTCGCCCTTCGATAAGATTGTAGCTGAGGAACATCCTTTCGATTGAAAACCACTGATAATCTATAAGCCCATACAATTAGATACGATCTGTTTTCAGTACTTACAACCTTAGGCGTGACTGTTTGACAGGAACTTGACTAATCGGTGAATGATTGGTGACGGATGTTTGACTGATCGATGAATGATCGGTGATCGATGACCCATAGAATCCGTCAGATACGTCAAATAAGCTATGTGAGAGTTACCGTGACAACAGTCAGCGATCGATCAGTCAATTAATTATTTGCACGGATCGGACGGATATATATATAATTAAAATTCTAATGTGAAATGAACTCCGCAGTATTAACATGCGATAAACGCGGACCTCTACGATGTGTCAACGACACCTTTACCCGTTAATTTGTAATCAACTTGGTCGCAATAACATATTAAAAAAATCTATTAATTAATTTTAATACATCACATGTTATTTTTTCCTTTTTGGTTCTTTTATTTTTCTGCTAAATAAATTGCAGAATAATGACATGATCAGAATGTTGCTGTATCACTTCAAAGAGACAAAATTTTATCATTTGAAATAATTACTCTATTTAGCAAACATGCAGTTTTATGCCACTAGATGAGTAAGTTTTCATAAAATGTAAAGATACTTAAAGTTTTGTTTGTGTTGATTAAGAGGGCAATTATTTCTTTATTTTAATGGAAATCATGAACCGCCATTGGTTTGTAGCCCTTTTCTTTACATCAGGATGGGTTGTTTTTTCATAAAATATATTAAAAATATGAGATAAGTTACACCAATTTTGTTCCCATTGTTTAAAAAAGCCAATATTTCTTCTTTTTTCTCATAAAAATCAATGTACTTTTAATTGCAATCAGTCATTTCAAATTCCTCTGGATGAGTTACTTTTATAAAATGTGAATAATATAAGGATAAAGCTGCTAAAACTTTTGTTTTTGTTATATCAGAATGCAAATATTTCTTTGTTTTAATAGAAACAAGTAATTGTACACGGCTTCATAAATAATGAGTGATAACATAAAATACCTACGAAGACGTCATAATAATTTGTCCATGAAGGGAATGACAATCTGATTAAAACTCAGATCTATCGTAAATCGCTCACTTATCTGAGCATAACGAAACGAAACGAAATCAGATATCTATATTTTAATTAGACTTAATAAGAGCGGCTATAAATAAACTCATCATAGATACCAGGATTAAATTTTATATTTACGCCAGACGCTCGTTTCGTCTACAAAAGACTCATCAGTGACGCTCGAATCCAAAAAAGTTAAAGGCAAAATAAAGTACGAAGTTGAAGAGCATTGAGGACCAAAATTCCTAAAAGTTTTGCCAAATGCAGCTAATGTAATCTATTCCTGGGGTAGAAAAGCCTTAGTTTTTCAAAATTTTTTGTAAACAGTTAATTTATAAATATGACCATATCAATGATAATTCATGTGAGCACAGAAGAAGTGCTGACTACTGGGCTGGTGATACCCTCGGGGAATTAAAACTCCACCAGCAGTGGCATCGACCATTTCGAAGGACAACGCAGTTTTGTTATTCACTTTTATCATTCATTTCTCTTCTTTTTAGTTTTTCTTCTTATTGTATTTTTTGCGCTGCCTCCCTTTGATTCCCTAGTTCCATTTATACCAATTGCTACAATTTTACCCTATTACTGTATACTAAATTTTGTTGTGATATTAGTACTCTTAAATTTATAAATTCAAACTTGAATTGTCGATTTAAAGTATGTAAATTTTGTAAAACGAACTATCCTAATTTACAACTTTTCATAAATCGCTATATAATTTAGTTTTGTTTTCCGAAATTAATGATTACTATATGCCATATATTTTTTTCAGTTTAAAAAAGCGTTGCTCGATCTGTATTTAGAAAGATGTTTGATTTTATGAAATAAATGAGTTTTTGTGTGTGTTATTTTTCATATTTTAAATTTACTTGAAAACCTTTTGCCCTGCATGAAACGAAATGTAGATATTGGTCAAATACTTTATCGAATGATCAGCTGGTATCAATTTATTATATTAAATATTAATATTTTATAAGTTCGTAATGAATACCACGAATTATAAATATTTTATAAGTTCGTAATGAATACCACGAATTTATAAATGTTTCAAAGTATTTCATGCCAACGGGTTGCTTTATATCGCCTTATCTGTGTAACGATTGTATTGCTAAAATTTTAAGCTTTTCATACTTAAACAACGTTCCAAAGGGACGTCGTTAACCATTATTTCAGCTCTTTCAAAATTAAAACTTATCAGTCAATAGTGGACAGAACAAGTGGATAGATTAACTTTCAGGTTTGTTTTATATAACGTGATTGAATTCTTTTTTAATGAAGAAAACTCTTAAATTTGTTTAACCAATTTTTCAAACTATAGTAAGGTATAGAACTTAAAATACTTAATGTTTAGACAGTTTCTTTCTTTTGCATTTACCCAAATTTAGCCTTCAAAGCTTACTAACTGGGAAACTGTATACTACTACTACGGCGGAGTTTAACGACTTTGACTACCCATGAGGTTTTCACATGGTCGGTAAAAACTGTATTCAAAAATTAACAACAAAAGAGACTATTTTTCGTTCCCGGTTGTTTGGCCCCTTCTTGCGATGCGTATGTTTTCAAAAGAGTTCACTATGCCTGTGTCTTTAAAGTTACGTTTCAGAATTCAATGACCGTAATATTTGTATAATTGGTAAATTATAATTAAGTTAAGGATTTCGTTACTACAAATTACTGTATATTCAGAAATTATTGCAAGCATTTATTAAAGCGTTTTTGACATGACTAACACAAATTTGAGATTAATTATTGCGATTCAGGAAATGTAAACTATAGATATATGTATCAGACACAATAATGCGAGTTCATATTATTGTGATACTTACCAAGTTGCATTATTCGCATTGATATAAACGTCGCAATAATTTACTGTATCAAACAAAGTTTACTAAATTCTTTCATAAATGAAAAAAAATGGTGTGGAAGTTTGGTTGAACTTTTATTATTCTTTTTATCACAGACGAGATATGACGTCTTAATTGTATCAAATGATATCGTTTATAGAGCTCGTATACTTATATACGATCCATGTAAACTCATTGATTCTTTTAATAAACTAATTTTTAAAGGTTATCAAATTAAAAACGTTATCAAAGTTTTGAATATTGTTTTTATCGGTACCTACGTTGGTTTTGTTTTGGATAAATTAAAAAATAAATAAATACGTTTTGTTATACAGTTATGAAAACTAATGGTCCTACATCCTGTCGATACTGTGCACTTATATTTTGACATTGCACAAGGTCATGCTTGTCTCACACTGTTTATGACGTGTTTATACTTAATCCGTTGAATGTATACTGATTGACTGCTGATGTCAGAGACAATATGATTTTTTTTAGTTATATTAGGATTTTACCTAGTTTTCAGTAACTGCTTAGATCGGTACTTTGTGTCTTTTGTCATTATATAATGTAGACACAATGGATAAGCGTTGGTTCGTTAAAAAGATCTATTGTGTCTATTATCTAAACTATTTTTCAGACGTCTTTTCAAAATAAAGTTCGTTCATTAATTATGCCCTATTATCAATGAGTTCAAATAACCACCTAATTATCACGAACGATTCACAAGAAACATCCTATAATTAGAAGTCTATAGGTAGTAGATTAAAATCATGAACTAATATTTTAAAACGAAACTGCAGTCACTTTCAGTTTAATGCACTGAAAATTCCATTGCATTATAATGAATCTGAATAATATCTGTATTTTAACAAATAAGACATATTCGAACTAATTTCAAAGGGTATATAATAGATATACAATAAGGAGATGTGGTATGATTGCCAATGACACAACTACCCACCAAAGTTCAAATAAAGTGGATGTAAGCAATTAAAGGCAATCGTTCGGCCTTCAACAATGAGAAAAACCCATACCGTATAGTTACCGTATGTTACCGATTTCTAGCAAGAAACCTAATTCTATGCAAATCACGATTTACTCTCATAGTGATTTGCCAAAATGCAAAAAAATTAAAAGATATTTTACAGATGAAATCACCCTATATTTATGAAAAAATAATAAAAATTTTCTTTTGAATTACGTTAAGTAGTCAATAATAAACCAAAAGTAAACGCATAAATATCAACAAAACGGAAAAAAAATAAAGAAAAGGAACAACAAAGAGAAAACCGGGATTCGAACCTAAACCGACAAATGCCTACTCCTAATTTTGACTCTACAACTCTTTCATCTAAACTTCGCAGCTACCAACTTATACTATAGATTGTTTATTATATATAGGTGTGATATATATATATATATATATATATATATAGATAGTAGACATGTAGACATCTTAATTACAAACCATTGGTAGCCTAGAGGTTTCATCGATGTGTATGATATCAGTCATACATAACAGATTTCATGGCAATGGTTTTAAGTTAGTTGGTTTTGCTTCGTGCTAATTTTGAGTCAAGCATTTCCAAACTTATTTTTATAAGTTGTATTTATATTATATTGTTAAACCACTGTCCCAGGCAAGGAGAGGGTTGAGCGTCATAAACATTTTCTACACTGTCACATTCTTTATTTGTTTGTCAGGAGCTTGTAATTCAGTGTTTTTCGTTGATTTGTCATAAGTTGTTGGTTTTTCTCGTTTGAACTGTTTCCATTTTGTCATGTCGGCGGCCTTTGATAGCTAATTATACGGTATGGGTTTCGCTCATTGACGAAGGCCGTACTGTGACATAATGTTGCTTACGTCCACATCTGATGATTTTATATTTTATATATTAATATAAATTTATATCAAAACAACTATCAAATTTAGATAATAAACAGCATAAGATAAACCATAAATGGTCATCTTAATATCAAAGGCGAATTTATATATCCTATCGTTTTGATGATGATGATGATGATGATGATGATGGATAGCTGCTTAACGTCCAGCGGCAAATTAATATGTATATTCAGGACGGGAACATGTTAATGTAATATGAATATTAATCCTGCTTTGTACTAGACCGACACGCTGAGTTGGATTTTTACCGTGCTAGTTCACAAGGTAACAGTCCGCATGAAGACATGTCACCTTACCCGGACACATTATTCTGACTCCGAGCTAACCAGTCTTTGCTCTTACTCCTTGAAGCCGCGTGTTTAGCGGAGAAGCAGCAAATCCAAATTTTAAAGTCTTTGGTTTGACCCGGCCGGGGTTCGAACCCACGACCTCCCGCACTCGAGGCGAACACGTTACCACGAGACTATTGTTTTAATGTGTATTTGTGGCAATTTATTTGAGCATTTAATTATTGATATTAAGTCAGTGACGGTAAAACAATATTTTTTTTTCTAGAATTTTAATGTCCGTTACTTCGTTATTTATAATGCACAAATGCTTTTAATTTCAAATTGCTTTATTGTATATTTTGTATTATGTTAGGTTTGATTTTCTGTTATTACACTATTCAAAGGTAGGACATGACTGAGAGCTCACAGATTAGATTTTCAATTTCATATTTTACATTGTCTGTCGAAAACAACAGCCCAGTGGTTATCTTTTTTTATCATCCATCTATAGTTGCTTACATTCACGGCATTTGGTTTGTGGTGGATTTGTGTCTCATTGGCTATCATCTTCTCATTGTAATATCGATCGAGTTACAGTATTTTATAGCATTCAACTTAGATTGTTATCTTGAACGGTATAGTATGAAGATGATGGTGATGTCAAAGTCTACTCAAATCTTTTTAAATGAAGTTACTAGGTACTTCCATAAGTGTTTCCCACATAATATATCTGCTATCTTGTATTATTTAGATACAGAGTTGACAAAGACAAAATGTGGGAATATTTTAGCATTATCTTGCTGTTTGGTCAGAATATCTTTGGACGAAAACTGATAGACTCACAGATAGAGAATGTGCTCGAACAATATCATAATACATGTGGGACTGGTTCTTGTTTATCGAATAATACTATCAATGACAATGAATTTTTACAATGATTTGTGAAATATGCTCTTGTAACAAAAATTGTATAAAGGAGGCAAACTGTTGTCCAGAGGTTCTGCTTCATCAACCAAAAAGAATTTGCTTTGATGGAATAATTTATCGCCCAGCAATGCATTATGTCAAGGCAACAACATATAATCGTTTTAAAATCGTGAAAGAATGTCCTCCTTATTCTCCTGTTGATATCCGCATGAAGTGTACAAAGAATAGAAACGTCACGGAGAGATTTATGGCAATCCCTATGACATCACTTAACACCCACTTGACGTATGACAATATTTACTGTGCCCGGTGCAACAATGATGGGCAAAATTTGGAATCATGGTATCTTGATTTTCAATGTAAAATGAAAATTAACTTTAACATCCTTAGCTCAGTTGATGAAATCGTTACACTGGTTATTCAAAACAACTGCACAATAATAACAAGCCCTGTGAGTAACCAAAAATCTTTCATCGAATCTTGTAATTCAAAAAGTGTTATATCTGAATGCAATCAAACTGGTACTTGGTTAAATGAAGATGATGCTGTACTTCACGCATGTCAATCAGTCGATCAGCCGATTGGAATGTTTAAAAACGTATTCTGTTATATTTGTAATCCTCCCATTGGTCACAAAGAAGTTATAACGTCATGTCCATCAAACAATCACAATATCAGTCTCTTTCAACTATGTAACAATTCGTTGCCTAGTGCAAGCATGTATCCATACAACAATAAATTTTGTTATCAGTGCAATGTTAACCAGACTTTAAACAATGCCATCGATGTAATGTATAAACATTCGGTTCGTGGACATGTTTATTATGTTCTACCTCGCTACTGCAACGAACGGTCACAACTGGCGATGTATGATAATACAACAGCTATTGTTGTCAACACTCTACAGATGAATTTTACAGATGCACAGAAAACAAATGATGATATTCCTTTCACAAGGCAGTGGCAATATATGATTATTTGTCCGAAACAGGAAATATTTAGTCTGTTTTACAGCGCTAATGATATAACTCAGGAATCTTTATTACGCGGGTGCAATAATTTTGAACCTGTTTCAAAGTACGAAGTGAAATGTGTCATTAAGACACAACTTATACGTGAATGCAGTAAACCTATGTACACAACTGACATGTTCATTATTTTGAAAACCGCATGCCTGTCATTTGAACATAATAATTTAGTTGCATATAAAGGTTATTACAATATTTTTTGTTACATGTGCAACTTGGAATTCTTATATATGGAACCAATTTTATGTAGAGACCAATACTTTCTTTTGTTGTTTAACATTAAAGACGAAATATGCTCAAACGTCACACAACATAATTGGGACATCCAATTGGTGTATTGTCTATTGTGCTCCTTCAATGATCCAATAACAGGTGGAAGTGCTGGATATCGTTCAATGTTATTGTTGTCATCATACGATCAATTTATAGATATACGTAGCTCATCATCTCACAGTTGTTCAAGTCAACAGATCTTTGATTCTTCATTGGTGAGTACAATACAATCTTTAACGGGTAAAACTCTAAGTCTTACCGTCATTTCAGAAAAAAAATAAATAAATGGCATTTCCAATGTAAAATGATTTTTAGAAAAACTTTAAATGTTTAAATTGGTAGGGTTTACTGATTAAGAAATTATTTCTGTGCTTTTTTGCGACAATGAAATATAAAATTGAGAATTGAAACGGGAAATGTGTCAAAAAGACAACAATGCGTTCAAAGAGCAGGCGGGCTTCAACAGGCCCCTAAACAAAATTGTAAACTAGTTCAGCAATAATGGACATCACACTAAACTCCGACACATATAAATGAACTAAAATTTAAAAAACATACAAGACTAACAAAAGCCAGAGGCTCCTGACTTGGGACAGGCGCAAACATGCGGCGGGTTTAAACATGTTTTGTGAGATCTCAACCCTTCCCTATACCTCTAGGCAATGTAGAATAAACAAACACACAGCACATTACTTACAGTAAAACTAAGTTGAAAAGAAGTCCGAGTTCGATGTTAAGATAGGTAACAGAAGAAACTAAGAAAAATGACAATGATCATCATAAATTATCAAAGGACTACTATCAGTTACTGACATGCCAACTCCAGACCTCAATTAAACTGATTAAAAGATTATGCCTTCCTCATATGAAAATCAAGCACAATCCCTCCCGTTAAGGGTTTAATATCATACCATCATAAAATATACGAGAACATAACCCGTATCATGCCAACAAATGGTTTTAGAATAAATGTGTTTATTTCCGATGCAAAGACTTTATGAGTTAATCAATATTAATTCCAAAAAATGACATCTCTAATGACCTGAGAACAGTATCGTAACTATATCCCTTCTGAATAAGTCTGTTTAAAGGTTTGATCAGCTTTTACGGTGAATGACAACATTTATGTGCTTAGTATAGAATATTACCATAAACGATGGGATGTGAAATACCTGAATGTATAAGATGTCTGCACGCTGAATTATATTTACGAATGATGTCCTCGTACCGATGATAAAATTAGTAAATGTTTTGACTAGTTTGTGATATCGAAAACCCTGGTGTAATATTTTTTTCAGTTATACAGAGATTTCTATCGTTAAATCAAATGCGTTGTTACATACACGAACGAATCGAACAAGTTGAGATATATAAACACCATAAGATGGTGACAAAGGAACGTCACCATCTAAAAAAGGATAATTAATAATAAATGTAGGAAATGAAATATCATCTCTTGTATCGTAAATTTTGGTATTAAGCGATTGAAAAGGTTAAGATCAGTGTTAGAAAAATCAAATATTTAATTGTATATTTTGAGCTTATGAATTGTTTTATTGTAGCAAAACTTATAGGCGAGTGATATTAACCATAAAATTTTATTTTTAATGCACCCACCTAGCATACGACTAAATCATACACCATTCGAAAGCATATCATCTGTGAGTTCTTTTTTGCCCCGTCGTCAAATATTCGTACGGTGCAATTTCTGTTAAATCACGATGAAAGGTCAAGGACGGACAATTTCTTATTTTACAAGATGTCAGCATTTTTGCATATTCTGTCTTCTAAATAATACAATTATATGTGGAAATATGAAAAAACTCTTAGAACAGAGACTATTAGTCAATTATCAAACGCACTATACGATATCAATAACGTATTTTAATAGATAGCGCCTTTTCCCTGAAATTCCAGCAAAAATGACAAAAAAAAGTGAAAACCAAAATATTTCTCACTGATTCAATTGTTAATCACTATAAAACTACATAACATATTTCATTTAGTGCTAAGGATGTTTTTTACATCATCAAATTACTGCAGTCACATTTCTTGCTAAGTAGACATCCAATCATAACAACCAATACAGTTGCCCAAAATACCGCCATCTGCAAACAGATAGCTTTTAAATTGTTCTACTTTTTAAAAAAAATGTATGTAGTCAATATTAAGTTGAAGAAATACATTTAGAAAAAATGCAAGTATGTTTGCAGAAAATAGTACGCTTGATTCATGCTTTTAAAGGGAATTTAGGGAGCTAAACTTTGAAATTTCAATGTGTAGTGTAACTGCCAGCTTGTTAAAACTCCTCTCTCTTTTTTTGTTATTTTGTTTTTAATTTCGTGATTATCATTAAAAGAAATAAAGTATTTTATATATAAATATTAAGCTAGCCCCAAAAAATAAATGCATAAATAAATGATCACATAGTAAGTAAGTTGATTAACGAAAAGTTGAATTTCAAATATTTCTCTTATAAAATAAGAATTTGTTTTTCTTGGTTGCTTCAACAGCATCGTGCATTGAAGAAAGAAGTGAAAACTTTTATATTCTAGACACTGAAAATGTTCTTTGTGCCAGTCCGAAGTAGGAACCCTTATCCAAATACGTATTTTTCTTGTAAAAAATTGACAGGTTGCAGTTACCTGCAGTTGCATGTTGTATTTGGCAAAACCTTTCGGAATTTTGGGTCTTCAATGCTCTTCAACGTCGTACTTAATTTGGCCTTTTAAACTTTTTTTATTCGAGCGTCACTATTGCGTCTTTTGTAGCCAAAAATGTGCGTCTGGCTTACACAATTAAAGTCTGGTATCTATGATGAGTTGTTTTACAACCACTGGGTCGATGCCACTGCTGGAAGAGGTTTCCTCCCCGAGGGTATCACCAACTTAATAGTCAGCACTTCTGTGTTGACATGAAATATCACTCATATGGTCATAATTATAAACTAACTGTTTGCAAATCAATGCATTTTTCGAAATACTACAGATTTTCTACCCCGGGAATAAATAACCTTAGCTAGCAAAACCTTTCGGAATTGGGGGCCCTCAATGCTCCTCAACTTCGTGCTTTATTTGGTCTTTTTACAGTTTTTGATTCGAGCGTCACTAGTGAGTCTTTTGTAGACAAAACGCGCGTCTGGCATAAAACATTTTAAGCCTGGTATCTATGAGGAGTTAATTAACATCAACTTACAGTTTATCACTTTTTATTTGAACATTCTAGCCAATCGCAACAATTATAGTTATAATTAGACTTTCTAAATAGTAAAATTTTTACACGTAGAATGAAAAGCTATAGCGAAATAAATTACTGTGTAGGTGTCACATCAACAATTTAACCAATAATCTCCAAGAACGTTTTGTGAAAATAGGCAACCTCTGGTAAAACATAGCACTTTTCATATTGCTGCATTAACTCTCTGTTGTTGACCTTGAAACGATGGTTTGGCGATTTTCACACTTTATTTTCATACTAGAGAAGAATGAGGTTAATTCTATTCGCGTTATTTTTGTAATCACAAAAGTCGGATAAATAAATTGGTTGCCAAAATTAATTTGTTTGAAGTATTGTCTTTTTCGAAACTACATGATAAAGAAAACCCTAACATTTTATCAAACTATAACATGAAAAAGTAAAATCTTTTCTATTTTTTACATTAAATGCTTTGCAGGCTATAATCTGTTTGGTTTTCTAATGGTACGAAGATCTCATAACCATGATAACTGCTATAAGTGTCTGATATTACATGTAGTTGAAATAAAAACCTATACAAAATGGCATGTTTATGTGAGAAAAACAAGCGTCAACTTAAAAGCAGGCTTGTTATGGTGAATTCTAATTGCTTGCTATTTAATTCTATTTTAATGCATTTATCATGAATAAAATCCATTCATGTACAATCTCCATATGTGCACTTCAATACTCCGAACTTCACTAAAATTTACCAAGCGATGTAGGAGGAGTGTTGCTCATTGCAAAGTTTTGTAAACTAATGGATGTATATATGAATTGAAAGAACAAAAACAAATAGATGATTCCTACATTTCCGATAAACACACTTATAACACCATAACCAAAGCGATAAAAATAAGACAAACAACAGTCCTCAAAACACCACACCGAAATGTACGAACACTACCTTAAACCGGTGGTGAATGAAGTTGCTCAGGAAGGGCAACCAATCTTCCACAATATCAATTTTCTGTCATTTCTGATAAAACAACTAACATAGTATGTAATAATGTGATTACAAACAAATACCGGATTTGTGATAGTAAAGCGCGTTGCAAACAGTAGTCATTAGAATATGCAACGAGAATAAACGTCTAAATATGTTTTCCACTTTGGACATCAAAAAACATATTTTCACTGCATATATCTTGTATATTCCATAAGCACTTATATAACATTTTTTTTTTTTTTTTTTAAATATGGAAAATTTATTTTCTCCTGATATTGACAACAACTGATGTGTTATCTAAACAATGAAAAGCAAAATGATTCCTATTTGCAGATGGTGGTATTAAGGGCAAGTGCAAGAAGTTCCTTGGAAGGCTGATTTCGGACCAATTTGATATTGATTGCAGTTTGAAATAGAGAAAACAAAATCCCTTCACCTATAAACGATAAATTTATTTTATTTTTGACATACAAATATTGATACATGAAGAAATATTTGGCTTTTAGCGAAATTTTATCATTTTTTGAAGTCTTTTTTAAGAATTGCATTTTTCTGCAATATTGTGCAATAAATATTTTAATGTGCCTCTGATTTGGAATTATGGTATTCTATTCTATTATGTCCATCTGAGTTTAAGAAAAACAATATCATACAAGAACCAGCAAACGGCATTTTGTTTAATTCTTGTGAAATTTCGGAATGTCCATTCTTGACCTTTGATCTTGATTTAACAAAAAATGCACCGTACGAATTATTGACGACCGGGCAAAACAGAAAGTACAGATAAGAAGCTTTCAAATGATATATAATATAGCCGTATGTTAGGCGGGTGCATTAAAGTCGTTATCTAAGTGTCTTTTTGAAAAATGTCACTCGCCTATTAAGTTGTATCGCCCTAAAGAGTGGTTTACCTGAAATATTTTTACTGTTCTGTGCAGACCTTAATGATTAGTCTGTGTTATATATATTGAGATTTCCAAAAGTTGTCTAGAGCAAACCAGATAAGGAATATTCCAAAAACACAGGTTATGCGTTATGCAAATCAATGAAATATCTTTTGTTCATTACAAGACAAATAAATAAAACGAAATTTACAAATATAAACAACCAAATTTTCTGAAAATAAAACTTTCAAAATTATAACTCTTATAATACCAGATCCATAAAACAGCGAAAGTAAATACCATAAAAAACGTACAAAGTGAGCAATTACTTTTGCTTTAAATATTGAAGTTTGTATTTGTCTAATAACCATAAAACTCATTCGGTTTAATCCTATCGATTTTTTAAATTGTAAACATACGGAATAAAAATGTTTTAATTCCGAGGTATATTGAATAAAACCAATGTCCATTGGTTTTGAATCGACGGAAATTTTCAATTTACAAATGTCTATATATGTATAGCGATATAAATCATGGTTTACTTCTATTTTTCAGAGTATTTGTAGAGATTTGAGGTGCATTCCTGGAAAGGTCTTCGCAAACAACACCTGTATCCCACTTCTTCAAATGACAGAAGATTTATGCTATATATTTGCTGTTCACTTTGACGCTATAATTTCTAAAAACGCCAAAGAGGCAGTAGGTATTGATTTGATAAGAGAACTAACCGATGAAGCATTTGATAATTTGAATACAAGGTTAAAAAATACATCAATATATGGTAATATGAAGTATATTATTGCTAACATCTCGTGCAATAACATTAATATTAAAACTTCATTTTCTGGGTACCTATACTTCGATTTATGTACTTCTGGAGTGGTATCAAGACATAACATTGATTCAAATTTGTTACACCTGATGAATTCAACAGTGACCCTTAATCAAAGTGATCTTATTATGAGGGTAAATTATGAAAGTGATGCGGAGGCCTTTGATGTACCTTCATTGGTAGACAATATAGCGGTTGCAGACTTGTGCACATATCAAAGCGTGATTTCAATACGTGTTCCGGGCAAACTTGCTACGTATTACCGTGTAAACAAGCTACTACTGTGTACTCAGGTTGAATTGAGCACACGCGAATATGAGAAGCAACGAAATGGGGAGATTAAGCTTCATGTCAGTGGCCAACTCTTAAGGCGTAATGAATATCTTACTGTAAAAAATAACCATATTCGAGTGTGTTCTGATAGGTATCTTCAGCTCATTTCCGAACTGCCAAAGGAGAATATAGAACTTCCTATGTTTATTATCAGAGCCATTTGTAATGTTATATCACTTATTTGTTTAATTCTCACATTTATAACATACGTTTTATTCAAAAGTTTGAGAACAGTTCCTGGTCAAAATAACATGACCTTAGTGTTATGTATGATTTTGAACGACTTTCTCTTCCATGTTCGACTGTACAGTTTAGAAAATATCTATTTATGTCAAGCGATTGGTGTCCTTCAGCATTATTTCATTTTGACTGTATTTACATCATATAATATGTGCACATTTCATGTTTACAGGGTTTTCACGACAAGTTTTTCAACCACAGCAAACTCAAATTTTCATGTTTTACTCAAATACAAGGCTTATATTTTTGGATTTCCGGCTGTCATAGTTACAAGCAGTATTCTTGTATCTTTTATTGACAATGGTTATCAGTCTATTGGATATGGCGGTGATTTGTGCTTTATTGTTTTTAAATTGGCAGCAATTGTCACATTTTTATGTCCAGTTGGTATTATCTTGTTGTCAAATGTTATTATGTTTGCTGCAGCAATCTATAACATTTGCAGTTCTCCACACATCTCATCAGAGAATGTATCACATGAAAAAAAGGACAACATAGTCATATACTTTAAGTTGTTTGCCATAACTGGCTGCACTTGGTTACTACAGTTTATTGATGCATTGTTTCCGGAATCAATGTTCACTGTTTTAATTTCAATGTGTAATTTATTGACGGGAACATTTATTTTCATGTCATACATTTGTAACAAGCGTGTTTTAGAATTGTACAAATCCAAATTTAAAGGTGGCAACAAGTATCTCTTTTCTGGTATATCATTAAATTCGGCAACAAATCAAACAACATTACATTCCTGACTTGAAATTAATTTTGTTTGATACCAAAACATAAAAAAAATAAACCACAAATACATATGAAAACGAAACTATTAATATATCACACGCAGCTAACAATTTCTTTTACATTTGTTTCTTTTTCTTACTATCCTTTGTAATTACATTAGTACATTGTTATTATATCATATACCAATTCGTCTTTTTTTTTTTTTATTTTCATGATTTATATATTTGATTGAAAATATAATTAGTGTTTTGCATGTTTATCAATGTTTAAAAAATAAATAGTCTACGTTTGATTGATATCCGTTCTCATAGTGTACAGGTTTCATCAGATAAACTTCACCTCGATAAGCAGAGAACATCGACATGTATTTCATCATAATAATAAATAGACATGTATCAAAATATATATAGTAAGATTCAGTTTCGTTCTTACTTGTTCTGAAAACACAAATCCTTTCATGGTTAAAACTATACCTCTACGGATATGGTTTTCAAATACGATAGTTGTTAAAAAATAGAAAAGAGCCAAAAGAAACAGAAAAAATCATGGCTTGAAGAAAAACAATGAAAAGATAAAAACTAAAAATTAGCAAAACGAATCCCACCAAAAACCGGCCTGAACGCAGGTGCTCCTGATAGATAAAAAGTTCTTCTTTCACTGGTGGCACTCGCTGTGAAGCTTATGGCAAGTGCAAATTTGGTGATAAGTGGCATTCAGTGAAACTAGAATCGCAGAAAATAAAACAAAATTTTATCTACGACTAGTTGAGCAGATTTGTAGTCATCTATGACACACAACCTTCATTATGGCTAATCAATTAAGATTTCGTTGGTAAAACTTTCGAAGTAAAACTGCAACTAAACAACTAAGAACAATTTGTTCAAAGCTTTCATTCAGAGTTTGGTTTGCTCAACTGACCCTTGTCAATTTCTTTATCAAAGCCGATATATGAAAGACACCTTTCTGTATCTTTGTATCTATAACTGGTATCACTCTGTACTCTATGTAGTCTAAACGTAAAAGTGACTCTTTTTAAGTAAACAAAAAAATAAGATCTCTCAAAATAAAAGGTGATAGTTATGTCATCGTATTCTTTTTATGGTAGTATGGGAGTCTTTTGCCAACTTGAAACGTAAATGACACCGAATGATAGGTCAATATTATTAATAAATGTTATTAAAACAATTTAATCTATTTGTTAGAATTTTTGTTATTGTATCTTATGAACAGTTAATTTTGCAACTACAGATAAAACAAAAATTGATTTAAAGATATCAAAACTTTGCTTAATAAAGGGATATAACTCATTTATTCATTTTATAAAGGAATGTACAGAAAACTTATTTATTTTGCAAGGTAGCAAGAACACTTGTTCGGTGATCCACCTTTTTTCTTTATTTTCAGAAAGCATTTTACAGTGGAAAGCAAGGACACTTTTAATTACAAATTCACAAGAAAACGTTCTGGAAAATAGTAACAATAAAATAGATTGAAATAAAAACAAAATTTTCATTTAATGTTAACATTTCCTCCTATAATAGCAAACGACGAGTACAGCAGGCTATAGGAGCTTTGTGAAAATTGGTTTAAAATGTTGCTATGCGAATAAATTCCTTGAGTACCAACTTCAATATATTTTTCTACTGTCTGTATACCTCCCTGAAACATGCCTATTATCCGTACATGTATGAAGCTAGATCAGGGAAGTTCAGGGAGACGACTCCAAAGGAATCGATTGATATGCAATAAATATTTACACTTTTGAGATTAAGTTTCTCAGCAAATTCAAAAAGACCTTATCCCGATGTAAACATCGAAAACAAATTATCAATTTTTAGATAGTGACGTTCCCTTGTCACCATTTATGGTGTTTACATATCTCAACTTGTTCGATTCGCTCGTGTATGTAACAACGTATTTGATTTCAACGAAAGAAATCTTTGTATTACTGAAAAATTATTACACCAGGGTTTTCGATATCACAAACTAGTCAAAACATTTACTAAATTTTATCATCGGTACAAGGACATCATTCGTAAATATAAATCAACATGCAGACATCTTATACGTTCAGGTATTTCACATCCAATATTTTATGGTAATATTCTTTACAAAGCACAAAAATGTCGGCATTCACCTCAAAGACTAACCAAACCTTTAAACAGACTTATTCGGAAAGGATATAGTTACGATACTGTTGTCAGGTCATTAAGGATTGCATATTTTGGTATTAATATTGATTCACTCATAGGGTCTTTGCATCGGAAATAAACACATTTATTCTAAAACCAGTTGTTGGTATGATACGGGTTATGTTCTTCTCATATATTTTATGATGGTATGATACTAAACTCCTAACGGGAGGGATTGTACTTGATTTTCATATGATGAAGTCATAATCTTTCAGTCAGTTTAATTGAGGTCTGGAGCTGGCATGTCAGTAACTGCTAGTAGTCCTTTGTTTATTTATGTATCATTGTCATTTTTCTTAGTTTCTTTTGTTACCTATTCTGACATCGGACTCGGACTTCTTTCAAACTGAGTTTTACTGTGCGTATTGCTATTTGTTTCTTTATTCTACATTGGCTAGAGGTATAGGGGAGGTTGAGATCTCACAAAACATGTTTAACCCGCCGCATTTTGCGCCTGTACCAAGTCAGTAGCCTCTGGCCTTTGTTAGTCTTGTATGTTTTTAAATTTTAGTTCATTTATATGTTTTGGAGTTTAGTGTGACGTCTATTTTCACTGAACAAGTACACAATTTTATTTAGGGGCCAGCTGAGGATCACCTCCGGGTGCGGGATTCTCTCGCTGAGTTGAAGACCCATTGGTGGCCTTCGGCTGTTGTCTGCTCTTTGGTCGGGTTGTTGTCTCTTTGACATATTCCCCATTTCCATTCTCAATTTTATTACATATACAGAAATCGAAATGAACTTTTCTTAAAATTGTATAAAGAAATAGTAAAAACCATTTAACCGATAACCTACTTTATAAAAATATTTAATTTTAATTTTAACCAGGGCGAACATGCCATTAAGTGTGTTACTAAGAATCATATCTATATTTTGCATTATATAGTTAGACTTTTATCCATTTTCTCTCAATAATGGTAACATAAATCTTTTAAAATATTTGACTGACTATTATGCTTGATCAGATTGTTTTTATATTTATCTCGTATAAGTTATGATGGCATGATACTAAACCCCTAATGGGAGGGATTGTGATTGATTTTCATATGATGAAAACCTAATTTTTTATCAGTTAAATTGATGTCTGGAGCTCACATGTCAGTAACTGTAAGTATCCTTTGTTAATTTATGTTGAGCATTGTCATTTTGCTTAGTTAATTCTGTTACCTATTCTAACATCGGCGGACTCGGACTTTTTTCGAACTGAGTTGTACTGTGCGTATTTTTGTGTGTTTGTTTATTCCACATTGGCAAGTATATGGGGAGAGATCTCACAAAACATATTTAATCCCGCCTTATTTTTGCGCCTTCCCATGTCAGGAACCTTTTACCTTTCTTAGTCTTGTTTGTTTGTTTAATTTTGGTTATTTGTATGTTTTGGAGGTAATTGTGGCGTTCCTTTTGTTGAAATACTATTCATTATTGTTTAGAGGAAGCTGTAGCCTGCCTCTGGATGCGGGATTTTTTCGCTGCGTTGAAGACCCATTGGTGGCCTTCGGCTGCTTTCTGATCTTTGGTCGGGTTGTTGTCTCTTTGACACATTCCCCGTTTCCATTCTCTATTCTATTATAAGGTATTTATGAGAATTCAAGAATTGCAATGTCACTTTGTAGAGCGGAATTAAATGCTTTCATGAAGTCGTTTAAGATGACTAGTAAATTAAACTGTAAAGGTGGATATTCTTGTACTGACACTTATCAGTCTAATCTCTTTCTATAACGGAAATATTCAGATATTTTCGGTTTTTATGGATATGATGTATTACTAAAAAGGTTTGGTGAAAATCAAACAAATGTATGCCAAATGACCAAATATGTGTAAAACTTTACTAGTATGTTGTTCATCTAGCTTGTTGGGCTCGGTTTCTTTTCTTCGCAAACAGTTACATAATTTAAGGGTTTTATCTAGGGTGGATTTATTAAAATTTCTTTTGAACAATCTTCATTGAAAGTGCCACTAATTTCCTGAACGTGAATACTGTTCCATTTTCATGAAGCTATATATGTTAGACTCAGATCAACGTCCGGTCTCGTATCGACGTCCGTTCCTCAAATCGCCGATGGTCCAATCTGATATTCTCAAAATACTGCCTTATATTTTATCCCTCTGCTAGAGGTTCAATGTGACGTCATGTATTACCAAAGTGGTGATGATCGATCGGATCTCATCTAATTGATGTCCAATATGATTTAAACATTTATTTCTAGTTTGATCTTTATTTATTTTATTTTTTTTCAACTAAGAACAATTTGTTCAAAGCTTTCATTCAGAGTTTGGTTTGCTCAACTGACCCTTGTCAATTTCTTTATCAAAGCCGATATATGAAAGACACCTTTCTGTATCTTTGTATCTATAACTGGTATCACTCTGTACTCTATGTAGTCTAAACGTAAAAGTGACTCTTTTTAAGTAAACAAAAAATAAGATCTCTCAAAATAAAAGGTGATAGTTATGTCATCGTATTCTTTTTATGGTAGTATGGGAGTCTTTGCCAACTTGAAACGTAAATGACACCGAATGATAGGTCAATATTATTAATAAATGTTATTAAAACAATTTAATCTATTTGTTAGAATTTTGTTATTGTATCTTATGAACAGTTAATTTTGCAACTACAGATAAAACAAAATTGATTTAAAGATATCAAAACTTTGCTTAATAAAGGGATATAACTCATTTATTCATTTTATAAAGGAATGTACAGAAAACTTATTTATTTTGCAAGGTAGCAAGAACACTTGTTCGGTGATCCACCTTTTTTCTTTATTTTCAGAAAGCATTTTACAGTGGAAAGCAAGGACACTTTTAATTACAAATTCACAAGAAAACGTTCTGGAAAATAGTAACAATAAAATAGATTGAAATAAAAACAAAATTTTCATTTAATGTTAACATTTCCCTCCTATAATAGCAAACGACGAGTACAGCAGGCTATAGGAGCTTTGTGAAAATTGGTTTAAAATGTTGCTATGCGAATAAATTCCTTGAGTACCAACTTCAATATATTTTTCTACTGTCTGTATACCTCCCTGAAACATGCCTATTATCCGTACATGTATGAAGCTAGATCAGGGAAGTTCAGGGAGACGACTCCAAAGGAATCGATTGATATGCAATAAATATTTACACTTTTGAGATTAAGTTTCTCAGCAAATTCAAAAAGACCTTATCCCGATGTAAACATCGAAAACAAATTATCAATTTTTAGATAGTGACGTTCCCTTGTCACCATTTATGGTGTTTACATATCTCAACTTGTTCGATTCGCTCGTGTATGTAACAACGTATTTGATTTCAACGAAAGAAATCTTTGTATTACTGAAAAATTATTACACCAGGGTTTTCGATATCACAAACTAGTCAAAACATTTACTAAATTTTATCATCGGTACAAGGACATCATTCGTAAATATAAATCAACATGCAGACATCTTATACGTTCAGGTATTTCACATCCAATATTTTATGGTAATATTCTTTACAAAGCACAAAATGTCGGCATTCACCTCAAAGACTAACCAAACCTTTAAACAGACTTATTCGGAAGGGATATAGTTACGATACTGTTGTCAGGTCATTAAGGATTGCATATTTTGGTATTAATATTGATTCACTCATAGGGTCTTTGCATCGGAAATAAACACATTTATTCTAAAACCAGTTGTTGGTATGATACGGGTTATGTTCTTCTCATATATTTTATGATGGTATGATACTAAACTCCTAACGGGAGGGATTGTACTTGATTTTCATATGATGAAGTCATAATCTTTCAGTCAGTTTAATTGAGGTCTGGAGCTGGCATGTCAGTAACTGCTAGTAGTCCTTTGTTTATTTATGTATCATTGTCATTTTTCTTAGTTTCTTTTGTTACCTATTCTGACATCGGACTCGGACTTCTTTCAAACTGAGTTTTACTGTGCGTATTGCTATTTGTTTCTTTATTCTACATTGGCTAGAGGTATAGGGGGAGGGTTGAGATCTCACAAAACATGTTTAACCCCGCCGCATTTTTGCGCCTGTACCAAGTCAGTAGCCTCTGGCCTTTGTTAGTCTTGTATGTTTTTAAATTTTAGTTCATTTATATGTTTTGGAGTTTAGTGTGACGTCTATTTTCACTGAACAAGTACACAATTTTATTTAGGGGCCAGCTGAGGATCACCTCCGGGTGCGGGATTCTCTCGCTGAGTTGAAGACCCATTGGTGGCCTTCGGCTGTTGTCTGCTCTTTGGTCGGGTTGTTGTCTCTTTGACATATTCCCCATTTCCATTCTCAATTTTATTACATATACAGAAATCGAAATGAACTTTTCTTAAAATTGTATAAAGAAATAGTAAAAACCATTTAACCGATAACCTACTTTATAAAAATATTTAATTTTAATTTTAACCAGCGCGAACATGCCATTAAGTGTGTTACTAAGAATCATATCTATATTTTGCATTATATAGTTAGACTATCCATTTTCTCTCAATAATGGTAACATAAATCTTTTAAAATATTTGACTGACTATTATGCTTGATCAGATTGTTTTTATATTTATCTCGTATAAGTTATGATGGCATGATACTAAACCCCTAATGGGAGGGATTGTGATTGATTTTCATATGATGAAAACCTAATTTTTTATCAGTTAAATTGATGTCTGGAGCTCACATGTCAGTAACTGTAAGTATCCTTTGTTAATTTATGTTGAGCATTGTCATTTTGCTTAGTTAATTCTGTTACCTATTCTAACATCGGCGGACTCGGACTTTTTTCGAACTGAGTTGTACTGTGCGTATTTTTGTGTGTTTGTTTATTCCACATTGGCAAGTATATGGGGAGAGATCTCACAAAACATATTTAATCCCGCCTTATTTTTGCGCCTTCCCATGTCAGGAACCTTTACCTTTCTTAGTCTTGTTTGTTTGTTTAATTTTGGTTATTTGTATGTTTTGGAGGTAATTGTGGCGTTCCTTTGTTGAAATACTATTCATTATTGTTTAGAGGAAGCTGTAGCCTGCCTCTGGATGCGGGATTTTTTCGCTGCGTTGAAGACCCATTGGTGGCCTTCGGCTGCTTTCTGATCTTTGGTCGGGTTGTTGTCTCTTTGACACATTCCCCGTTTCCATTCTCTATTCTATTATAAGGTATTTATGAGAATTCAAGAATTGCAATGTCACTTTGTAGAGCGGAATTAAATGCTTTCGTGAAGTCGTTTAAGATGACTAGTAAATTAAACTGTAAAGGTGGATATTCTTGTACTGACACTTATCAGTCTAATCTCTTTCTATAACGGAAATATTCAGATATTTTCGGTTTTTATGGATATGATGTATTACTAAAAAGGTTTGGTGAAAATCAAACAAATGTATGCCAAATGACCAAATATGTGTAAAACTTTACTAGTATGTTGTTCATCTAGCTTGTTGGGCTCGGTTTCTTTTCTTCGCAAACAGTTACATAATTTAAGGGTTTTATCTAGGAGTGGATTTATTAAAATTTCTTTTGAACAATCTTCATTGAAAGTGCCACTAATTTCCTGAACGTGAATACTGTTCCATTTTTCATGAAGCTATATATGTTAGACTCAGATCAACGTCCGGTCTCGTATCGACGTCCGTTCCTCAAATCGCCGATGGTCCAATCTGATATTCTCAAAATACTGCCTTATATTTTTATCCCCTCTGCTAGAGGTTCAATGTGACGTCATGTATTACCAAAGTGGTGATGATCGATCGGATCTCATCTAATTGATGTCCAATATGATTTAAACATTTATTTCTAGTTTGATCTTTATTTATTTTTTTTTTTTTAATTGTCGTTTAATTTTGTGTAATACTGGCTGAATATATACATTTTTTTTTATATATTACAAGTGTTGACACAGATCAGTGTGGAAGTATGTTTGGATGTTTGACAGTGTTTTCTGAGAACTCTTTCCCATAGGATTCTATGTTAAACTGTGTTGCACAGTGACAACCAACCTGTACCAAACACTCAAAATTAGCAGTGTCGTTTATTTAGTATTTAGTTTCAATGTTCAAGACTGTCATGGAGGAGAGACTAATTGCATGGATTTCCAAATGACTCTGATAAAATACGTCCCACAACTTTGATTTTGGATAGCAGCAAAAAATCAAAATTAGGAGAGGAACACATTTTAGGTGCATTTTTGCATGATGTGATTTTAATTTGCGTATCTGAGAAGCTGCATGCATCTACTATTTGTATGGTTCAATTAAGGTTCCTTTGTGCTGGTAATTTCTTACTCGTGCTTGTCCAACAAAAACTGTAAATTAGTTAAGAATCTTCTTAGTATCATTAGTAAAGGATTTCGTTTAAATGTCGAAATTGTTTCTAAGAAGATATCTAATGGTTTTAAGTAATGACAAATTACCAGATATGGCAGATACCAATACAGATGCTCATAACTCCTACAAAAGTCAACTGATAAAAACATCTACATAATATGTTCTAATTATCTAGTATACTACAAAGTTTTCTGAAGTTCTGTTGAATGGTTTCAGGGGAGTTGCAATGAAAAGACCATTACTGATGGACAAACGGACTGACAGGCCAAAAACTTTATACTTATTTACTTTGTTATGTGGGATATAATAACTTAGTCAATCCAATGAATTTGTTTATGATTCTTAATTTCTAGAAATAAATTATGACAAATAGTGTAGACTTGAAGAAATATGAACTATGAATTTAAAGTATTTGAATTGAAAAAGGTATTGCAAAAATTATTCATGTTTTAAGATTTTTTTTATATGGATAAAAATATAAGTCATACCGGTACAGTAAGATGCAGTTTTGTTGTGATATAAAAGTGAGCAGTGCTGTAATTTACATTTAGACAAATTAAGAAATTAACGAATGAATGATAAATGTTGAACAATGAAAGATAATTTTAGAAATCGATAAGGGCTTGTGAATTTTGTCCTTTTCTTTTACATAAATAAACATTATGTATAAATGAATGATCATTTACACTCAGGACTCGTCAGTAGGCAGAACAGATGTTTAAAAAAAGTGTTACAAAACCACCTAGCATCATATTGCTAGAAGCATGAGTAGCGTTGTTTGGTAAATTTGAGTTTTTTTTTTGGCTTCTGGACAAAAAATGTTTGGTTCAAATGTAAATAAAATGCGTTAATATCCCCTTAACCAATTACATTGAATGAATGCTACTTCAGCAATTCCTTTTGGTGACTTTTTTTTATCATTTTACCTTACAGATCATGTGCAGATGTGAGTTATTTCACAAAGAATGTATTTACATAACAATGAACGAGCTAAAAGCAAAGCACTTTAATAGTTCACTCAGACAAAGAGCTCAATCCAGTGATACACTTTGTAATACAGGCCCTTCATGAACATTCGCCTTCATAATCACATCTATGATCTAACAAACATGCCAAACTTCATGGATCAAAAGTCCTGAAAAAGATATGTACATATTTTATATTATATGTACATACCCCGGTTAAAACTTAAAACAAAGTTGTGGTAAAAACATTCAGTTCCTAGCAAGTAGTTGTCGCTTCATGCACAAATTAATATACGCTGAGTTCCCCTCTTTTTGAAATAAGAATATACTTCCACCTAATCATAGTAAACAGGTGAACAAACATTCAAAACTATAAAATGTTATCAGACTTATCAGTGTCTATTTACCATCACAACTGAATCAATATATATGTATATATATCAACAGCACTGATCGATATAAGCTGGTAAAAATATGTCAAACAGAGGTTGCGTATTTATCATCCCAAATAAATAGCAGTTTTATAATGATAAGAAAATATAATAGTAAAATTTGGCTAAGGTTAAATAATTGGACGTGGATGCGTACTTGTACATCCCTCCCAAATGAAAAAAACCCTGGTATTTAAACTAGTAAAATTCCAAAAGAATCCTTAAAACTGTAAGAGTCAAGTAAGGAAGCCGGAGTAACTGGAAACAAATGATGTCAGGAAAATGAGTGATGGTAGGCAAAATGAGTGACTCATTCTATGTTTTTTCATTTATGCCCTCTGGGGAAACTGTCCTTAGCTTTCTCATCCAAAACCTTTCCCGAGCAAGTCTTTCGGCCCTTGACCAACCCTCGTTGTGGTCTATGATTGTGATTGTAAGGTTTTTAAGATCAGCTTGGGCGTGCCCAGGTGATCTCAAATGACGACTTACGGGGAGGTCGGGCTTGCAGGTGTAGTCACTTCGATGACCATTCATGCGTTTGTTGAATGGCTGTTCTGTCTCGCCAATATACTGCATGCCACATCGACACTGAAGAAGGTATACAACATTCTGTGTTTTGCAAGTTACATTACAAAATATAGTGTACACAGACCCAGTGGAGTGGCAAGTAAATGTTTGAGTATTCTGTATTTGTTGGCAAGTCAGACATCGTCTGTTACCACACGACTTGCACCATCCTGCAGTTGAACAGCTTTTATTAGAGGAGACGTCAGCTCTCACAAATAAGTCTTTGAGACTTGCTGGTCTCCGAAAAGCTAAGACAGGAGGATTGGGAAGATCTTGGACAATTGTGGGTGCTTGGCAATAGTTTGCCAATTGGCACGGATCAAACGTGAAAGGTTAGTAAAGGCGGGATTGTATGTTAAAACAAACGGAACTATTTTGCTGCGCCTCTTCTGTTTGTACTGTAATAGGTCATTGCGGCTGTTGTTATTAGCACGCGCAAACCCTTATCTATGTCCAATTTCTTATAACCTCGTTTGGTCAAAAACCGCGAAGTTCCTGTAACCGTTTAGTGACAGCCTCCTCAGAGGAGCAAATCCGCTTTACTCTGAGAGCTTGACTGTACGGGATACTTTTGTACAGTGTTTGGGGTGACAGCTTTGGGAGAAAGGTACTGATGTTTATCTGTAGGTTTACAGTAGAGATCTGTTGATATGACACCGTCCTTAATAGATGTAGTAGTGTCTAAGAAAGATATTTTGGAGTCGGAAATTTCATATGTAAATTTAATTGACTGGTGTGCGTTGTTTGCATGTCTGATAAAATCATCCAATTTTTGTTGGGATTCAATCCATTTCATGTCAACATCATCGATGAAACGGAACCAAGACAGAGGTTTGGATAAAGATGTTGAAATAATTTCTTTCTCTAATTTTCCCATGAAAATATTGGCGTATGACGGTGCCATTTTCGTCCCCATCGCTGTTCCGTTTATCTGAAGGTAATGTTCACCATTAAAGGTGAAATTGTTGCATTTCAGAACCAGAGTGAGCAGTTGGACTAAACAATAGGTGGTTCTAAGGTGTTGCGAGAGTCCCATATTTCCTTACACGATTGTATTCCGTCATCATGAGGTATGTTGGTATACAATGAGGTGACATCTAAAGTGACAAGGAGGGTTTCCGGAGGAAGAGGGTTCATGGATTCCATTTTACGAAGATAATCTGTAGTGTCTTGAATGTGAGAAGGAAGATTTTCTACATGAGATCTTAAATGAAAATCTACGAATTCCGAGATCAAACATTTACTTGCCACTCCACTGGGTCTGTGTACACTATATTTTGTAATGTAACTTGCAAAACACAGAATGTTGTATACCTTCTTCAGTGTCGATGTGGCATGCAGTATATTGGCGAGACAGAACAGCCATTCAACAAACGCATGAATGGTCATCGAAGTGACTACACCTGCAAGCCCGACCTCCCGTAAGTCGTCATTTGAGATCACCTGGGCAATATATATATATATATATATATATATATATAAGTACGTCTGAACAAGTGACAACTCTACAACAGATTGATCCATCGGATCACCAGCAGTGATGGTGATACATGGCTGTGTACATTATGTATATACAACTCGTCTAAACATCAACCCAACAGTGTTAGATCTGTAAATTTGCTTTCGCAAATTTTTTTTTTTTTTTGTTCTTCCCTCGCCGGGATTCGAACCCATCTCCATGCCTTATATATCATGTACTGTAGTACGACGCTAGATTAAAACTGACGTGGAAAGGTAACACCCGGCCACCGAAAGCTTCATTTTTATGAAGCCCAGGTGGTCGTGTGGCTAGCGGGACGGCTACAGTGCAGGCGATTTGGTGTCACGATATCTCAGTAGCATGGGTTCGAATCCCGGCGAGGGAAGAACAAAAGCAAAATTTACAGATCTAACATTGTTGGGTTGATGTTTAGACGAGTTGTATATATATATATATATATATATATATATATACATACATATGTAAGACTCAGATTGACGTCCAATCTCTAATCGACCTCCAGTCTTCAAGTCGACGTCCATATCTGACGTCATAATAAAATAAGATTCCAAATCTACGACCAATTATATACCACACTAATAGACGTCTTTTTTGTTGTTCTCAAATCAATGTCCCAATAGTATTGGCTTCTCTAATTAACGTCCATTTTAACAGACTAGCCGCAATGAAATCAGTTTTATAAAATGGTAGGTTGAACCTAATACTCAAACATTGTGAAAGATATAATATTTTTAATCTTGCAAATACAAGTAATAATACTTTCAACAATTGGATGTACTTTTTTATTTTGTCTATTGTTTGAGACTGTATATTGACCTCTAGATGTCTTTCTATTATCTTTCGCATTGGGTTGTTGTCTTATTGTTGTATGTATCCACGTGGCATTTATTTATATAGGAAAGGAATATGATAAGGTAGATCTATAGGATGAACTTCTTTCACCAAAATATTAATATGCATGTACATGTGAAATGAAGTCGATGGTTGTTTTATTGTCATTTTCTGATTCTAATTGTTTGACCTTTTATTTTTAAGCTGTAACATTAAGTAAGCCACAGATTTAATATCAATAGACCATGGCTAAGGGGATTGACCAACTACTCTCCATGGATGAGATGTTATACTTCTGAAACATGTACAATAACACACCAAAAATCATTGACTTACCATTACTGGTTCCCCTCAAACTAAACTAATCAGATTTAGCATATAAACTAAGCCAAATTTTTAAAGTCAAAAGACACTGAATTTCTTTTTTAGCCATGGCGTTGTCAGTTTATTTTCGATTTATTAGTGTGAATGTCCCTCTGGTATCTTTCGCCACTCTCTTTTAATATCCATAGAATGTGATAGGCAAATGCTCCTTCAACTGCATTATTGTACATAACACATATCATTGACTTACCATAAGTGGTTCCCGTTAAACTAACCTACATGAAATTATTGATTAATGATTGATTGGTGTTGTAAGGACACTTTCAGCACAGTAGCTGCTGCACTACCGGATATTTATAGTGGTCAGATTTTATAGGTGGAGGAAGCTGGAGTAGTCGGCGAGAACCACCAACCGTCGGTAGGAAGATCCTAGTCAATTAAGATTATATTGGAGTCAAAAATTGTTATAATCTTTAACAAATTGTTAACGTTATTGGCTATGCCAAAAACAGCATGTAATATTTTGTACCTAAGTTTAGCTTTGGCGACTTTGTTGCAGCAAGACAAAACAAAATGGGAAAGGGTTCCTTACTTGCAATTGCAGCTGTCGGTGTTAATGTGTAATGGCGACTGCCAAAAAATAAGTCCATTTATTAGTAAAAAGGGGGATTTTTTGGTTAAATTATTTAATTATTGATCCTCATCATTATGTGCAGTTACATTTAAGGCCAATAAAAATATGTGTGTTTTCTGTTGCAGGATCCCAAAAAAATAAATTGGAAGGTCAACGGCTAATTTCACGAAAAAACTTACGAGAAAAAATACTTGTAAGTCATGACTATTTCAGTATAACTTAAGATCAATTTTTGCAATAAGATTTTTTGTGAAATTAAACCCTTGGATTTTATTTCCATCAATCTTTAGTCTTATTATGAAATTCGGCAAATGTTACCAAGTGCGAGGTTGGGTGAAAATTTATTTAAATGGATATGCCGACTGAATGATTCTTTTCATTAACCACCGATGGCCATCAGATCAGTGGATTACCTGTAACAAAAATAATGACACAAATTTTGTGACCATTGATTTCTCATATATTAAACACTCTCAGACATATTCATTTCGCCCAAACGTGTCCTTCAAATCACAAATCGCCCAAACATGTTCACAACATGCAACACATACATTAAGTCTTGACTGTTGATTGCTTAATGTCCAGTGGCAAATATTCATTTATATTTAGAGAAAACATAAAGATTGTAATTAGTTAGTTTTGTACAGTTAAATTCATTGTTTACAAAGTAAATTCTTGTGTACTAATATACTGCAGTGGTGCCTAAATATCTTAATAATGTATCAGGGTATTGCACGGAATGCTTCCTGCAGGAGTGGTTTCTGTGCTTTTAGAGAGTTACTGTTTCATTTTTACAGCAAAACAAAAGGAAAGTCCCTGTAATAATATCGATTGGATTTATATTTAAACAACGTGTGATTTATTTGCAAATCACTATTTAATAACGGGACGGTGGACACGATTGAGCGTTCATAAAAAGGGAGACGTTTTGGCTTCATATGGAACGTTTTGGTTTTGGCCACGTTTGTGCGTCTATAAAAAGGACACATTTTGGTGTTCATTGAGGTCTGACATATGGACACATTTGGATGGATGGACATGTTTCTGAGTATTACATGCATATTACTCCTTACTTAGGAGCAATCAATGTGCACTTTAAAAATACATGTAGTTTATACATAATATGAAGGGAAAAAGCAAAACAAAAATTATATGAAACCATAAGTATGTATTTTAACCAAAATATCTTCACTACATGTTTTTTTTTTCAAGTATTTAATAGGTTTGTTTAGTTCATATTTTCAAGGTGTTGCTTCATGCAGACTTACAGCTATATATGGATGATGATGTATTGACAAAGTTGCGTGGAAGCATTAGGGTGCAATGGGCTATTCCAGAAATATTTGACCTCCCCCCTATGGATGTTGCTGAAATACCAGACATTTTTTTTATTCTCAAACCCTTTTATGGAAGACGCTTAGTTTTGAGACAAAAAGTAGGTTAAACATATATGTGGAAATCCATGAAAAGTTCCGACACGTGTTCTGTAGGGTGCTCGTTTGTTTACAAATAATAATGTCACTTGATTTTTCAATGATTCAGATTCTATATTATTCTAGAACATCATCCGCCATCTTTATGTATGAAAACAAAATTCCTCATCATAAACCATTTATCTTGTACAAACTTAAACAACTTGAACAAAAACCATGACATGCAAAAGATATGTGCACGGTTACACATTAAATACAAAGATATTGAAAATACAGATAAATCAGAAATTATGTTGGTCAGATAAATCAGAGAGTGAAAATGTCAGTGACCCAAATCGTCAAGGTTCACATTTTTTGTTCATTTTTTACATTTCTAAGAAATGGGATTGTTACTTACTGTCGGGAAGGTCGACGGAACCCAAATACAATACAAATCAATTATAAAAAATGCTCACTGAATTACTGAAAAAAGGGTTATATTCTCAATTGAAGTCTAAGAAGATCAATGACATGTTTCATTCATGGATTTTTTTATGGCGCAATAGATCCTTACTCGCTATCGTTTTACATAACAAAATTGTTTAGAATTTCATTAAACAATATTTCAGTGTTAATGAATATAAACATAAATAAGCATGGCATATGTTTTATATATATCTTTGTCAAGATTAATAATATATTACATTAAAAGTGTATTTTACTTAAGAACTATATTTGAGCGGAGGATTTTTTTTTTTAGATATAAAACAGGGAATGGCTCTTTTAGCAAAAGAAGGACTGGATCGGGGTTCTGTGTATTCACATGATTTGTAATCTCTCCCTACTCTTGAATTTTGTGGTGGTATTTTCCCAAATGGTTCACCACAACATTTATTTTATGTATAGTATAGTAATTATAAACTGCCATTGGATATAAGTACTTTTTGTACATCACAAAGGGTTGTTTTTTTCATAAAATAGGATGAATCAGAGAAAAGATACTAAAATACTGTTCGCATTGTTTAGAAACACCTATATTTCTTCTTTTAATCAAAAATAAAGCACTGCTGTTTGCAAACAGTTATTTTTAAATGCTTCTGAATAAGTTATTAATTATAATTTTGTTTGTGGTGAATAAGAATGCAATTATTTCTTTATTTCAATAGAAATCATGATCCGCCTTTAGATTTGAGTACTTTTTGTACATCAGGATTGGTTGGTTTTCATAAAATATGATGAATATCAAAGAAAAGATACTAAAATTGTATTGGCATTTTTTAAAAATGCCAATATTTCTTTTTTTTATCCAAAATAATGCAATGTTATTCGCAGTTGGTCATTTTAAATGCCTCTGGATAAGTAATGTTTTATAAAATTTGAATGATATAAAGTGAAAGATACTTAAACTTTTGTTTGTTTTGATTAAGAAAGTAGATATGTATCTATTTTAATGGAAATCGTGAACCGCCATTGGATTTTAGTTCTTTTTATACATCAGGATGGGTTGTTTTTCATAAGATATGATAAATACCAGACAAAAGATACTAAAATTTTGTTTTTTGTTGAATAAGAAAGTAGGTATATCTTTAATTTAATGGAAATCATGAACCGCCATTGGACTTTAGTTCTTTTTATACGTCGAGATGGGTTGTTTTTTTTTTATATAGTATGATGAATATCAGAGAAAAGATACTAAAATTATGTTTGTGTTGAATGGGAAAGTAGTTATATCTTTATTTAAATGGAAATCATGAACTGCCATTAAAATTTAGTTCTTTTCGTACATCAGGATGGATTGGGGTTTTTTTTTCATAATTTATGATGAATATCAGTGAAAAGATGTTAAAATTTTGTTCGCATTGTATAAAAATGCTAATATTTCTTCTTATTATCCAAAAAAGCTATGTTATTTGCAATCAGTCATTCTAAATGCCTCATGATAAGTTTTTTTTTCGTGAGATGTGAATAATATAACAATAAAGATGCTTAAACGTTTGTTTTTTATGTAGAAGAATGGAATTATTTCTTTATTTTAATAGAAATCGTGAACCGCCATTGTATATTAGTTCTTTTTGTAGATCAGGATGGGTTTTTTTCAGAAAATATGATGAATATCAGAGAAAAGAGCCTTAAAAGTTGTTCGCATTGTTTAAGAATGCCAATATTACTTCTTTTTGTGAAAAATAATGCACTGTTGTTTGCAATCATTTATTTCAAATGCCTCTTTATAATTTGGGTTTTTTTTTTAATTTGAAGAACATAAGGTGAAAGATACTTATTGATCATTTGAATACTCTTATTCTTAGGTTATCAATTTTAGAAGATACAAACATTGATCACGTTTTTAATCAATTTATGTTTAACAAAATATGTATTGCTATATAGTTATGAACACTAATGGTCCTACATCCTTTCGATTCTTATATTTTGGCAATGTTCAAGCTATATTATGCAATTTTCAGACTGTTTATAATGTCTTTATGCTTAATACTTAAGATGTGTACTGATAAATATTTTATCTTTTAGTTGTAATTTGCTTTGAACTCGCTTTCAGTAATTGTGAGTATTCTTTGGTCGGTACTTTGTGTCTTTTGTCTTTATGTGCTTCGTGGTGATAAGATTACTCAAGTTCTTTCCGGCTTATTTATACAGTGTGTTCTTGTATCGTGCCGTTACGCCAGTTTCCTAATTTAGAAGAAGGGTTTACCGCTGGTTATCAGTTTTATCCCCACCACATTTTTATGCGCATTTTCCTACGAGGGCCACATATAGAGTAGTAGCTGCTTAACCTTTCGGAGCGTCTGAAATCACCACCAGTTTTTTTGGTTGGGTTCGTGTTGCTCAATGGTTTTCTGTGTTGTGTTCTGTTTACTGTTGCTTGTCTTTGATGGTTTTAGTTTTTTGTTATGGCGTTACTAGTTTTTTGTCGACTCACGAGTTTGAATATCCCTTTGGTACATTTCGCCTCTCTTTTCAAGAGCATGTTATTCAATGATTATCATTTGTTGCTGTCTGCCATATTTGTTTTTCGTTTATTGTGTTTAAGTATATATAAGGCCGTTGTTTTTCTTAATTGTTTTACATTTTGGCATGCCAGTGGTCTTTTGCAGCATACTATAACATGTACTATACTATAACAGGTAAGAATTTTGTTCATTGTTGAAGGCCAACATTCCAAAAAGGCCTATGTATAGGGGTTAGAACTGTAATAAGTTAAGTGTCAAACATTTGTAATTCTGTGCATTTAATGAACATTAATAAAATAAAAAATGTAAAATGAATATCCAGATTTAAACTTAAATTTACATGCGACAAATAAACTTGACAGTCACCATTACGAACTGTTGAACGATACGATATGTCCGTGACTTAACTCACTAGAGACATGTCTCCGAAGTCCTAGATCTTTTGGTACCAGAATAGTCGTCTAGTCTGTAATTTTACCGAGCGAATCCTATTCCTAATCGTGTCATTTTGACTGAGTGTGGATTCAAGCGGTGAGTGATGCATACATAGAAGGAGACGTTTGCTCTATCGACGCACCCGGTTTTGATCCTTTTTGGGTTGATACGATTCCTTCAGGGTTTTTTGTTATCTTTCTTTGTCTTCTTAATCGATTTATGAGATTTAAGCATCAGTTAATTCCTGTAACCTTAATCTTTTGTTTCCGCCTAGATGAATTTCGTATCAGAAAAAAAGTATTTCATGTTCATAATGAAGATTATTCAATTTGTAAAGTTGCACTGTAAAACATTTTAATGAGTATATTTCAGATTACTTAAAATGATAAATTTTATATTTCGGATGTGTTTTTATGAAACAGGTGTCTTACTTACATCAAACTGGAATTGCAATAAATAATATACATTTAGCTTACAGACATGACAGACATCTGAAGAGAGACAGATGTTTAATCGAAAGAAATATAATCATTTTATATATTTGTATTACTCATTCCATATACATCGTCCTAAAATTGGTAATGTGTTCCTTTTGCTTATGGCTTATCTGTTAAAAAAAACATTATTTAAAACCTAGTGTAAAATAAACTCGAAACAACGTTATGTGTTCATGTATCTTGATGTGTTTTTTTTGGCTTTTTGTGGTGTTTGACTGTTATTTCATTGACGTGATGGATTTTAATCCTCAATACATATTTACTGCATTACCAGAACAGGATTTGAATTTGTCATTATTACAATGACATGTTAACATTCCAACCAATCGATAAAACAATAAGGAAAATCGATAACGATATAAGTGCTGATACCATAACAAGAATTCATATCAAAGATTTTTCCGATAGAAACTTGAAAATAAGTAGAAAAGTTTTACAAATGTATGAGTGTTGTGTCTTTAACATTGTAATTGCAGAAACATTTTTTAAACTTGAGGGTAAGATTCAAGTTGCAAAACAAGGATGAATAAAAAATATTCGATACGGACATGATTTATAACATACGTTCATAAATCATGTCCGTATCGAATCACTTAAAACTAAGCTGATGATACTTACGACAACAAGCACTATACCAGCAGCGATATAAACTAAGTGCAAGAAAATAAAAATAACACTTTATAAATCTGGTGCGTCTGAGGCCCCCTTCATCAGGAATACTCAAACCTAATAATTTGAAATCCAGTAATCTTTAAAATTTTGAATGCTTGGTAAATTATGATGCGTACCTGATGCTCTATTGATAAACTTAGAAATTATTGAGAAACTAAGGTTCTAACTGTGTCAGGCAAAGTTCACCTAAATAGAATTTTATCATTCTTTTTAGGTCTCATTTGGCTATATGGGTTCTCAAGTATATACATATTTATAAATCATTGGCTTTACAATTATTGTGTTTGGTCGTTCCTGATGAAGGTTAATCCAGTGAAGCGCTTCGGACGACGCATCAAATTTATAAAACTTTTTTTATGATATGTGAATGTTGTTTATGATTTTTTATCTCTTTAGCTGTAATATTCAACAAATACCTGTCGCTACCTTGCCATGATAGTTTCCTGTAGTACCGTTGTCATTTTAAACATGCTTTCCTAATTATATGCTTATATTTATTTCCTTGTTCAATTTAAGGGTCATCATATTGATAGCGAGCCTGTTCGGGTTTTTTATTGTGTTTTGCTGTTACCACGTACTGTATAGATTGGCAAAAGTAGACATTTATGTGCATTTTAAAGTAGTTTAACATCATAACATTTTACGTCCGTACTGGCTATCTGGAACATGTGTTGTTTTTTTCTTTATTGTCCTTGTCTTTGGACGCATCAAATTTAATTTTTATTTCGGTTATTTTTTATATTCTTTTGCTATTTTAGTTTAATATAGTAATAAAGTTACATACCACACACCTAATAATGAATATTTATGGCCCTTGCCACTTTTCATTTTGCATATTTCGATCGTTACCTAAGTGGCTAACGCATTCAGAATTAACCTCATGGTAATAATAGTAAATTATGATGCGTACCTATACAAAGTATATCCTGTAATGTCATATATATATACCCCAAGCATTCAAGTATATATAGATTACTTGATTTCATTTTTTGGCGTTTGAGTATTCCTGATGAAAGTATATCCAGAAAAAGGGCTCCAGACGCACCAGATTTATAAAGTGATATTTTGATTTTCTTGCATTTAGTTTAAAATTGCTGGTGTAGTGCTTGTTATTGTAGTGTCTTTTTAGGTCCAATTTTGGTCAAATAGATCCTCAAGTATATACAGATTCATATATCCTTGGTTTTAAAATTTTTGTATTTGGTCGTTGCTGATGAAGGTTAATCCAGTAAAGCGCTTCGGACGATGCATCAAATTTATAAAAAAAAATATAATATAAGTGTTGTTTATGATTTTTGTTTTCTTTAGCGGTATAACTCAATAAATAACTGTCGCTACCTTGCAATACTGGCCCTCTGTAGTAGCGATGTAATTTTGAACTAGCTTTCCTAAATAAGTGCAATCATTTATTTTTCGTGGTCAATTTAAGGATTATCATGTTGATAGCTAGGCTGTCCAAGTTTATTATTGTATTTAACTTTTACCATGTATTCAATAGATAGGCTAAAGGGGACGTTTGTGTGCTTTTTGAAGTGACTAAATTTCATAACATTTTACGTCCGTAATAGCTATTTGGAATATGTGTTGGATGTTGTCTTTGTTATAAGTTTATTTTTTCGCAGGAGTCGGATGTTGGTTGTTTTCTTAATATTATGTTAACTCCTGTTTCCCTTTTTAGGTATAACTTTTCCAAAGAGCCATTTATAGCACTTGCGACTGTTGACTGTCCCTCTGGTATCTTTCGTCCCTCTTTTAAAGATTTCTTGTCAACAAAGGTTAGCATTCCCACAAATTTGACGCAAGATGTGTCCCTGGTATTTTATTAAAATCTCTCACCTAACAGATACAAATAACATATATGTACAGTTAAACACCTGGTCTTTACATGTGTTAGTTATACATGAAGTAAAACAAAGATTGTATTTTTCAAATTTCACTGAAAATCTAATATTGGTTAAAATTTTGTCGTTGAATTTATCAAAAAGCTGTTGAAAGAACTGAAGCTTAAAAGTTTTTAATTGCATTTGTTTCCAAAGGATAAGTTTTATCAAAACACTGTAAACATGATATTACAATTATCAGATACCCAGTATGTATCTAATAATATAATAATATAAAACTACACAACAAATCTAGGTGAATTTGGTCATTCCTTTTTTTTGGTCCCATTTTGGTCATATAAGTCCTCAATTATTCACATATCTATATATCAATGAACTTCAAATTTTTGGGTTTGATCAAACCTGATAAATTCAGTATAGCACTTCGGACGATGCAAAAAATTTATAAAAACGTTTTTTTATGATATTCAAGTGTTTTTAATGATTTTCCATTTTTTAGAGCGGTAGTACTCAACAAATAACTATCTATACCTTGTTATGATAGTTTACTTTAGCAGCGATGTTATTTTAAACATACTTTCCTAATTATGTGTCGTCATTTATTTCCTTGTTCAATTTAAAAGGCATCAGATTGATAGCGAAGCTGTGCAGGTTTTTTATTGTGTTTTACTGTTACCACGTATCATATTGATAGGCAAAAGGGGACGTTTGTGTGCTTTTCATATACTCAAACATCACCACATTTTACCTCCGCATTGGCTATCTTGAACATTTGTCGTTTGTTATTTATTGTCTTTGATTTTAAGTTTATTTTTTTCGCAGGAGTCGGGTGTTGGTTGTTTATGTGATTTTATGTAAACTCCTGTTTCCTTTTAAGGTATAACTTTTCCAAAAGAGCCATTTCTATCACTTGAATTATGACAGATCTATTGTCGACAAAGGATACCATTTTGACGCAAGATTTGTCCCTGGTATTATGTAAACATCTATCACCTAACACAAACAAATAACATGTAGTTATACGCCCGACCTTTACGTGTGATAGATATACATGAAGTTAAACAAAGATTTTATTTTTTAAATTTCATTGAAAATCCTCATTATTTAAATGTTTCCGATTTTTAGGGAGAAATGCCTCATTTTATTCTATCAATGTGGATTAAATCAAATATATATAAGAAATTGGTTATGTACAAAATGATGTATAACATACCCTTCTGGAATGCTTCATTTATAAATTAAGAACCTATTGAGAAAATAATGTTCCGAATGCGTCAGAAAAGTTCACCTAAAGTGTATTTGGCCATTTTTTAAGTTCCATTTGGTCATACAGCTCCTCAAGTATTCAAATATTTATCCATCCTTGGCTTTCAAATTTTTGTGTTTGGTCGTTCGTGGCGAAGGTACATACAGTAAAGCGCTTCGGGCGATGCATTAAATTTATAAAACGTTTATTTTTTTATAATATTTAAGAGCTTTTATTATTTTTGTTTTCTTCAACGGTAGTACTCAACAAATAGCTGTCGCTACTTTGCCATGCTAACTTCCTGTAGGAGGAATGTCATTTTAACCATGCTTTCTAAATTATGTGCCGTCGTTTATTACCGTGTTCAATTTAAAGGTCGTCATATTGATAGCTGTTCCGTGTAGGTTTTTCATTGTGCATTACTTTTACCACGTATGATACAGATAGGATAATGAGGACGTTTGTGTGCATTTTGAAGTAGTTAGATATAACCATATTTCACGTCAATTCTGGCTGTTTTGAACATTTGTTGGTTTTTGTTTATTGTCTTGTTTAAAGTCTAATTTTTCACAGGAGTCGGTTGTCGGTTGTTTGTGCCTTATCATTTTAACTCCTTTTGTTCTTTATAAAATATAAATTTCCAAAGAGCCATTTATATCACTTGCGATAATTTAAGATGTATTGCCAACAAATGAAACCATTCCCGCACATTTGACGCAAGAGGTGTCCCTGATATTATGTCAAAATCTCTCACCTAACAGATACAAATAATTAACATACAAGTCCAGTTGAACGCCTGACCTTAGCATGTGATAGATATACATGAAATCTGCTGCAACATTCAAATATTGGTTCACATTTTGTCATTGACTTTATTTAAACCTGTGGAAAGGAATTAAACTAAAACGTTTTTAAATGCATATTTTTTTCAAATAATAAGTCACTAAAATACTGATTACACGATTATACAATTATCAGATACCCAGTATGTATCTAACATTAATGAAACTACAAAAAAACATTGCTACTTAAACAAAGTATTATTATTTATTCAAGTACTAGTATTTTACATCATGGCCTTTCTTATTTTTAGGTTAGTACGTTTCTGATGAAAGTAAATCCAGATAACGCTTTAGATGCATCAACTTTAATATTTCTTTAATTTCAGTTTTATTTTATTTTCTTTTTGATATTGTACTGATGTAACATACCACACAACTTATAATGCGTATTACTGGCCCTTTCCAATTTTCATTTTACCTATTTAGATCATTACCTAATTGGCTTACGCATTCAGATAAGACCTCATGGTAATGATATTAAACGATGATCATACCTGATCAAAGTATATTATGTTAGGTCATATACATACCACAAGCATTCAATTATTTATAGGTTACTGTATTTCAATTTTTGGGTGTGAGTATTCCTGATGAAAGTATATCCAGAAAAGGGCTCCAGACGCACCCAATTAATGAAGTGTTATTTTCATTTTTGTGCACTTGGTTTATCCTGCTGCTGGTGTAGTGTTTGTTTTCGTGTGTATTTGTTTCCTTGTTCAATTTAAGAGGCGTCATATTGATAGCTTGGCTGTGCAGGTTTGTTATTGTGTTTTACTGTTACCAAGTTTAATATAGATAGGCAAAAGCAGACGTTTGTGTGCATCTCAAAGCAGTCAAACATCAACACGTTATACGTCCGCATTGGCTATCTGAAACATGTGTAGTTTGTTGTTTATTGTCTTTGTTTGTAATCTTTTTTTCACAGGAGTTGGCTGTTGGTTGTTTATGAAATAGTATTTTAGCTCCTGTTTTCCTTTTTAAGTATAACTATTCCAAATAGCCATCTATATCACTAGCAATTTTTAAAGATTTTTGGTCAACAAAGGTTACAATTCCCACACATTTGACGCATGATGTGTCCCTGGTATTATGTAAAAATCTCTCACGTAACAGATACAAATAACATATTAGTCTAGTTTAACGCCTGACTTTTACATGTGATGGATATACATGAAGTAAAACAAAGATTATATTTTTCAAATTTCATTGAAAATCCTAATTATTTAAATGTCCGATCTTTAGGGATACAAGCTAAAATATATAGTAGACATTATTTTAAAAATAGAGCGAATGACAGTATTCCACAAATGATAGATCAGTTAACATAATGGCACAACAGATAATTCAAAGGATAATACTGCACATATGATAGAGCAAATGAAACTATCGCACACATTATATATCAAATGACATTAATGCAAACATAAAAAATAAGCTATAATTATTGCACAAATAATAGAGCAAATGGGATTATTGTACAAATCAAATATATGTATATTTCCTATATTTTATTTTTTTCCAACATCACGTAAAAATTTCTTGGCCTGGATTCTACTTTTTTTTAAATATTTTTATCCTCGTTTGCATTGGGCCATCACGTAGGAATATGAATGACTTTCAAGCAGTACCCTCTATTGTCTTGGGATTTCAAGTATTCAATATGTTACAAATAATTTCATTTTGCTGCTGATGAAATACTTTTTTTAATCTTTCATATATACTGCTAAACTGCGTAAAATTAACAAATTTTATAAGGTTTGTGTCTGCTTCAACATTCCAATATTGGTTCTAATTGTGGCGTTGAATTTATTTAAAATCTATTGAAAGGAATGAAACTAAAATGCGTTTGTTTTCAAATAATAAGTTTCACTGCAACATTGTAAACATGATACTAGAATTATCAGATACAAATTATGCATCTAACATTTATAAAATTGCAAACAATTTGCTACTTAAATAAAGAATTAATATTTATTCAAGTACTAGTATTTTACATTAATGCTTTTCAAATTTTTAATAAATAAAGACAACAGTAGTATACCGCTGTTCGAAATTCATAAATCGATGGAGAAGATTAATAAGAGCGTTTCTGATGAAATTTAATCCAGAAAAGCGCTTTGGACGCATATAATTCTTTTTTTGTACATTTGTATATCTTTTCTTCTTTTAATATTATAATGCAGTAATATACCAAACACATAAAAGTCGTATTTATTGCTCTTGCCACTTCTCATTTTAACTATTTTGATCTTACGCATTTATAATTGACATCGTGGTAATGATATTCAACGATGATCGTACCTGATCAAAGTATATCATATTAGGTCATATTCTACCGCAAAGTTCATCTACTTTAACATAAGTTAATGTGGTCATTCTTTTTTGGTTCCATTTTGGTCATAATTATAGTTATGTATATATCATTGGCTTACAAGTGTTTGATCGTTCCTGATGAAGATGACATGAGTTGTTGGGAATTTAGTTTAATTAAATATAATTAATCCCGACATGGTTTGTCTAATTAGCAAATGACTACTTTCGAAATAAAACTTTAAATGGTTTTCTCGCTCTTCATAAACAAACGATACTGTTTTCATATTGCGATTCGATCTAAATATGTGTGTTTCCATTATTCGAAAAATTCGAGTATTGATTTTATTTCTGCATTTAATAATTTAGATATCATTTTCAAAGTAACTAAGCTTGACAGTTAAATTGACAGATTTTTTGTTAGTTTCTGTCAATTGCCTATATATTATCATCTATGTGCTATATTTATGTTTAATTGCAAATAACAAATGCAAATTCATGACGCCTGTATTAAAAAATCTTTAAATACAACTAAGACATCTTTAGTAAATATTTTTTGGGTAAGGTTGTCGTTCATATCTTAATATGTATGAAAAGCTACGTTTGCAGTTTTGTCTCAGTTTTTTTTTTTTTCAAATTCAAGTCGCCAACAGAATACCCTAGATCTGTTTTGAATATCAAATTCCTTGAAGAAATACAAAAAAACTCCTAGAAAAAAAAATACGCTGACAAGTACGTTATGCGTTGGGGTCAAGCTATTTTTTTAATACGCAACCGTCCTCTCTTTTCATATCAATCATGGATTGATAAGAGGTTGAATGGACGTTCAACCAAAATCTGCCTAGAAAAAGTTGCAAAAAAAACAATCGAAGATTATCTTTTATGAAAACTAGAAAATGCTCATTTTGTTTCAGTTTTGTTTTTGATCCAAGAAATCTGAAGCATTAAAGGAAATATGTAATATAAAATAAAAAAATTAAAAAATCTGATATCTGAAAATCTAGTGCCCTGTAAACATCTGAAAGATATTAATTGGTAGATTTTTAATACTTTTTTCAAATTCAAATGGCCAACAGAATGCCCTAGATCTGTTTTCAATACAAAATTCCTTGAAGAAAGACACACTAAAAACTCCTAGAAAATAAATACACTGACAAGAACTACGTTATGCGTTGTGGTCAAGATATTTTTTTTTTTTTTTTTTGAATACGCAACTGTCCTCTCTTTTCATATCAATTATGGATTGACAAAAGATTAAGAGGACGTTAAACAAACATCTGCTTAGAAAAAGTTAAAAAAAAAACAATCCAGATTATCTTTCATAAAAACTAGAAAATGCTCATTGCAATGATTCCTATGTATAACCTAATAGCTTCTCAGGTATATTGTGAAGACACATTCTTAGAAATTCAAATATGACAGCAAACGGATGGAATTAAACACTTGAAAAACCATAGTATATATTGGAATGAACACTTGTGTAAGCCTAAACATTCAATCAAAGTGCAGGTCCCGATACTGTTGTAGCAAGTGTGGGTATAATTGCTCGTATTCAATTACATTTGATGGCGGTTTTAAATTGCGCCACAATTTGCGATTATATGTGTCCTGTGCAATAGTATACAAAGCTACAAATTAAAGCGACAGTATTTACCGATGTTCAAATCTCGTAAATCGATTAAGATGAGACAAATCAAGACAACAAACGAAAACTGCAAAAATCGAATTTACACCAAAAGGGGCGAGTCCAGGTGCGTCCATTTGGTAAGCGTCCTGTAAACCACACTCAACATGTCACAATCTGTAAAATAATCTGATTTCCCGACTCTTTCGACATATAACTGCTTTGAAAATATGATAAAAAATCAATTAAAAGATCTTTCTAAGAACATTTTGCGGATCATAATCTATAATCAAGAACACTCTCATAACTTTGAGGATGATGCTGGCTAGTACAACACCTCAAAACTATCTTCCAAAAAACTTTCAGTTACAGATTGTATAGGCAACCAAGGATGATAAATGAAAAACGTCTTTGTCATTTTTTTTTTTTTTTTTTTTATAAATTATTAATCCTTTGTACACTATGTAAAATGTATTTTCATTTTAAAATGTATCGCTAGTTCTCGATGATTATCAACGACTCTATTGTATTGGAAGTTAGGGTCCGTCGTAGTCGTAATAAATCTTTTCACTTTACTTCTACCCTGAAGATTAAGATTGAGAGAAGAAGTCGAACTTTTTCACAAACTGACTTCACTATGATGCTTGATTTGTTTTTTAATGACAACATGTTTACTACGTTTGGTGGATTTGTTAGCGAACAGGCAGTCAGTATTCCAGTGGAAACCAAGTGTGTTCCACTTCAACTTGTTTCTCTATTTATATGCGGCAGAATGCATATAGTGGCTCTTAAAATGAATACAAGGAAGCATTATCCGTTCAATTCATTTTCACTTTTATAGATTATTTATTCAAACGTTGTTGACTATGTCGATCGAATTTATAACATAGAAGGAACTTTAGTAAATCACAAATTGTCAGTACGGGTCGGTTGAGATCTAAAGTATTCAACAAAAGTGATGATTTCACGTAGCAACATTCCAGCAGAATCTGCATATGGAGTACATATCTCACATGCCAGTTGGTACGATCTTCCTATTAGGATCTCCTTGATAGAGAGTTGCTGTACCTTGAAGTAATTAAACCAAACATTTTTATAGAAGGGTTTGAACCTTATCTCTATAAACGTTTTACGGACGCCATCATGATTATATTGACATTTACGGAAAATATATGCCACAAATGACCTCGGTTAAGGTCCGCTCCACTCGTCATTGCAACCATCCTCTCCCCAATTACCGTTTATGGCCCTTCTTCATGCAACTTTGCACCTTTTTTACTTGCCATTTTCACAACAATGAATGCCATTGATGTGGCAAGAACTGCTGATGCTTCCAAATTGTCGGCATTCCTGTGGGAACGAACTGTACGCCTCTCCTTGCCGACCTCTTCTTATTTTCATATGAGTCGGAGTTGCTTCAGACATTGGTCAAAAACAAGAAGATCAAAGAAGCCAGATAATTTAATTTCATATTCAGATATATTGATGATAGTCTCTCCATCAACAATCCAATTTTTTCTGATTGGCTTCCATTATTATATCCTCCAGAACTAGAAATTAAAGAAACAACAGACACGACTTCCTCCGCCTCATTTTTAGACTTATACTTCGAATTTGACATAAGCGGTCATCTAAGAATCAGAATCTTGGACAAACGAGACGATTTTAATTTTGAAATTATCAATTTCCCCCACCTTAAAAGCAATATACCAACTTCACCTGCATATGGGATATACATTTCCCAGATCATTCGGTATTCAAGAGCTTTCAGCTGCTACTCAGACTTTACAAAAACGTCATCAGTGTCTGAGCAGAAAGTTGATGACCCAGGGTTATGTCAAAGAACGTCTCTTCCCTTTTCTAAGGAAAGTTCATCGGAAGATACCAAGACCTTATTATAAATATTCCGTATCAACTTCACAAATAATACATGATGGTCTGGAAGTATAGGTTCTAGGTACTGACGTTGTTTATCGTCTTAATTACGTGTTATAGTGTTCTTTTATTTGTCTTTGTAAATTATTAAACTTTACTGTTTAGTCCATTTATGGTAAAAAGCCTTCTGGCGTGGCTCGGTAATTATACATCCCGCCATTGTGTTATAGTGCTATGGTCATTTTTTGTATTGTTGTCTTTCATTTTTGCTTATGTGCTTTGCCTATGTGTCATTTTGTTTTTCTTTGTTGATACATTTGTTTGTTTTTATAGTGATTAAGATTATAACACAATGTTGACTGTTGTACCCCTATTTTTGACAATTTTACCTATTATGTCTGTTTGTTTTGTTCACACATTGTTGTCAATATAATGGAATGTTATGCGACTGTCATACAAGTGAGAGGTTTAGCTAGCTATAAAACTAGGTTTAATCCACCATTTTCTACATAAGGATTGCCTGTACCAAGTCAGGAATATGACAGTTGTTTTCCATTCGTTTGATGTGTTTGAGCTTTTTATTGCCATTTGATAAGGGACTTCCGTTTTGAATTTTTCCTTGGAGTTTAGTATTTTTGTTATTTTACTTTTCGCCTTATCCCAGTTTCTTTAGTTGGCTAAGTACGGCCCAATCTTTTGTTTTCTATGTAGTTGTTTATAGATTGTTAACATTTGTATTACATTTTGAATATTCAAATATTTTGGTCTCGAGCATCTCTGAAAAGACATTAATTGTCGAAGTGCGCATCTGGTGTATTAAATTTGGTACCGTTTATGTTATTGTTACTTTGTTAGCGATTTTTTTCATTATTTAATAGTGGTTTATGTTGCCTGTGTTCGACTAATGGTTTTATATATCTTCTTTGTTTAAGTGTGACATGTAATTTTGTCATTGGTATTTAAATGTTTTATACTACATATATTCATTACCCATCCATAGGTCATACAATGATAGATTATTGATATATATATATATATATATATAAGGGATTGATATCTAAAATGATAAAAAAAAATAAACATTTTAAAGTAATGAGGTTAACGTCATCCCTTCGTGATATAAGTATCTAATGATTATTCTTCTTACTCTTAAAAAAAATCTATAAATACATCTTGCCGTTGTCGTCGGGTTTGAGCGATGTAGTTCATCATTGGACCTTTCATCAACTGTGAAGATGAATAAGAGTAATACAACTATGTCCCTTTGATATTTTCTTTATTATTTCAAACGATTAACATCCTTCTCAAACGATACCTATAAATACATAGTTCAAATATGGCGGTATTTCTTATTATAATGAATGTATCAAAATGCTGAGCGTATTTTCTATACATTTATTTCCTTTCTTTTCGTGACCAGTATTGTTACTGTTGTTTTTGAAAACAATGATTTAAGCTTTTGGATAGACATAGAAAATACCATCGTATATCAAAAGACAATTTTTATTTCATATCTTTGATTGTCTCTTTCATAGGAAAAGTGTCCCATTGCACCTTTCAACAAATGAAAATACGTGATAGAGAATGCATTGCATTATCCTTAAAAAAAACTAACGCTTAAAGATTAATCATATATTAATAATATTTGTTCAAAGGTACAAATCATTCATAAATGTATACAATATAAACACGTGATTATAAAATATCAAACGTTATAATAAAGACATTCAACATGAAATTCTATCAAGTACATCTAAAATTGTTCCCAAAATAACTGTAATTACTAGATGAAATCCGTTTTTCGTGGCATAATCTAAAGCCTGCATACTAAACACATCAGTAGAACTTATTATTGCTCCCTCTTTGATTAAAAACTGTACAAAGTGCAGTATGGTTTCTTCGTCTATTATGTATTATTAAGTCTACAGACTTATGCATTAGAAGTCATTGGATTGTGAATTATTACTCTTAAGTGCTGAAAAGTCAATCAAAAACTAAGCAGGATGGTGAGAGAATATATTTCCAGCATATTACGACTTGACTGGTCCCTTGAAAGTCTTTTATTATCTGCTTAGTAACCAATTCTATTCAATGTATTACCATGTTTCAAATAATGTAGAAAATATATAAAAAAAAAATCACTCGTCAATTTCACTTACGCATATTACCAAACATGCATGCTTTCGTCGAGGTTATATTATATGTGTGCGTAGAAATATTCCTCTCATGATTTCAGGGACTTGTCTGACTCACAGTTTAATCATTTCAATTAATTATGAAGTAGAAAAAGTCTGTTGGGGTAATATATAGTTCTACTATAGTTGCGGGATTTTTTTTTTTTTTTAAATAAAAAATACTTTGAATATCGAGAAATAGTCTCCCTTAATTTGTGAATCATAGATCTTGTATCTGACTCCAAGACATGCTACCTCCACTACTTTTATATACCGGTCTACCCAAGTAAACTGGACTCATGACAAATATACCTTTAACATCTTAATGAATTTACTTAAGTGCGATTCCTCAGGTATCATTAAAAATAGAAGGATAGATATATGTCGTTGTATTCAATCCGAAAGGCTTTGTTCTGACTTAGCGACATAAAAATACTTTTCTGTCCTGCTATGCAAAAACAAATTTAGGACTAGCAATGCGATACCACTCCTTACGCTGATGACATCACAAAACTATTTAGGACAATATTTACGAAATGGAAATAATGAGACCTAAATTTTAATTGATATTGTTTTCCTAATTACATGTTGTAACGACCATTTTGGTGGTCTCGTGGTAGCGAGCTCGCCTCAGTGCGTAGCATTTAAAACTACTCTTTGGTGCTGCTTTGCTAATTGCAGTGAGGTGAGAGTTTTTTTGCTCCGTGTTGAAGGCCTCACTGTGACTTTGAGATGAAGAACAGCAATTAAAGCGCTGTTCCTTTGCTTTTTGTGTGTTTTTTGTTGTGCATGTCACGGTACTGATTTTGTGTCATGGATACATACCCTATATCCTTTGTTTTTCTATTAACTGAGCGGCATTAAGGCGTAAAGGTAAAGTCTTACTGGTCGGCACAGAGTTGAAATAATATGTACGGTAGAGTTACATGGGTTGTGTTTGCAAATTTTATATTGTGCACTAGCACGCTAAAAAATTGGTCTAGCAAATCGGTTTAGGATACAAAGCAGGATTCGTCCATATTTATAACTTTAAAATGTTCTTAATATCCTGGTAACTATTTTCCCCTTGATGTTAGTCAGCTTAAAAGTCAAAGAGGGATAACTCTTGTACATTCTAATGACATTTGCAGCAATTCATAAAAAAGCTGCAAAATATTTCTCCAAATTCAGATTGTTTTCCAATATCCAATCACTTATAGAAAAAAAAGTTACTAACATGAAATATCCGCATGAAAATCTGTCAAAAAAGGACTTTGAATAGCACTTATTAAAGAGGTATATACATGTACCGTGGTCGATCACAGGTTCGTGTGACCACGGTACTCAATTTGGGTGCCCTACTTGGGATTACCCCACATGGCCACCATCTCCCCATTTCCCATCTATATTATGTCACAGTCAAGGTTGCTTTGTAATTAATATAAAATGTTCTGCAATCGGATTCTTTTTTAATTGGGCAACTTTACCTACGAAAGATTTTTAAAGTTGTCCAGAAATCCTTGGATCTATGACCATATATCACATCTGTGAAAAAGTACTTATTCCCTGTTTGTTTTCAGTTTTTCAGAGATCCGTTTTGTGTATTTACGTGCATGACTCCAGAATAGTCAATTCTGGCCTGCTACCTTGGGGTTTAGCGGGCGACCTTGCAACCTTACGTCTCATTTAAAGAAGACCTAATGACCTGTATGTACCCTTTAAAAATGTTCAAACCCGACTACTTGTATCTTAAATCAAGTTGCATAAAAGTGACCTGGTGACATGATGCTATTTTAAACGAGACCCTGTGACCTAAAGGGCAGTGGCGGATCCAGGATAGGGCGTAGAGGGCGTACGCTCACCCCTTTGATCGCCCCAAAAAATATAAAAATATCATGCTTTTCATGGTTTATATGATTTTTTAGCATAAAATCGTCCAAAAAAACGTTTTCTGCAATTATCCCCTTTCAAAAATCCTGGATCCGCCCCTGAAAGAATATATACAATCCATCCAAATCTTATTTTGATCAGATTGAGTTCGTCTTCAAAATAAATCCTTAATCGATATCTTCAAGTAAGTAACATTTAAAATATGTTTTCAGCTCTTTCTTCAAACAGATAAAAATAAAATTTACCGCAGTTATGCAAATATTAATACAGTATGCTTATACAAAATAAAATGTAAATGGGGCTCTTTTCGGGTACCCCTATAATATTTCTGGCATTTACGGTTTACAATAGCTTGAAATTTGTGATTATTTAGCAACATCCACTTTAGTCCTATGTTCTTGATGGTTGGTGTTATCAGATCAGCAATAGGTCAATTCAAAACCCCAACTATAGTACTTTTCCCATAGCATAATTGTGTATACATCGGTGTGAATATTATAACATAAACCTAGCTGAATATTATGCATGTTCTTTGTTTGTTATGTCACTTACCTTTATTTCAGTAATGATCCTTTTGTACTGGATTTTATACAGATACTAAATATAATTTTACAGTCAGTTTTTGTCGTATGTAGCTGCTTGACTTAGACAGCTGCATCAACATCCCCCTTTTTACTGGGAGAATACTTTATAAGTTTGATAAACTTGTGTCTCATCCCTTTTGCATATTTAAGCAAATAAAATATGTTTAAACTAAACCTTTTTACTGCACCTCAAACTCAAGGAAGAGTGCTATGAAGTCGATTTGAAAAACTCACCATATATAATAAAGCTTGTGTTTTTAAAAAAATCTTCTTCTCCTGTATAGTAACTGTCTGATTGCTTATTTGTATCGACTTTAGATCATAGTCAATTTGGCTGGGATGTCCCCCCTTTTCTATTTATTTTTTTTTTTTTTTTTTTTTTTTTTTTTTTTTGTATCGTTTACTTTTTTTGAGTAAATATTCCTTAATATTTTACTTATTTTCACTTATATTTAATGTGTTCTTGCTCTTATTCATACGATTTTACATTAACTGTTTACAGTAGTTTAAATGTGTTACACCTCTATTCTTATTTTCAACAGCCTGGCATATGATACATTATATGTTTCTGTATTCCAACGTAAAAAATAAGAGTAGAGGGGCATCATATGTAAAATAGGTTAAAATATTAAGGAATATTTCCCCAAAAAAAAAACGCACACACACACACACACAACAAATATATATAGAAAAGGGGTTCATTCCCCAAGCGCCTTTGCTTTTAAGAAATCTTTACACATGGTTCCAGGTCATCTATTCATAGTTTACCACTATCAAACGCCGAAATCTTTCGCATTTAATATACTTGAATTTTACAAAACATCCTATTAATGTACTTTCAAGTCGATCCAACAAAAATAAAAAGTAATCGATCAGTACCCTAACAAATCTACAAATTCCTCCTATTTTTTTTTATCAAAAAGAACGTATGCAATCCTCCTCTTTCCGTAATGTCTGATGATTCTATAAAACTTAAACAAATATACAAGAATATATTACTGCACATCATGTAAAAATCAATATAGATTTTATGAAGTAAACAATGAGCGAAAATAATACATTCGACCGTCAAAATTTGTTTCTAATGAAGTAAATACATGATTATAAATATATTCGACCGTCCCCATTTTCGTTCCGTCCGCATCCGATTTCTTTTAACTGAATATTATAATTTTTGCAGCCGAAAGCCTCGAACTCACGAAATTGCATCCCAAATTACCAAATATGTCATGAGCGAAATTTAGACAAATAATCGTTATAAACGGATTAAATAGAATAATTGCAACATTTCTTTATCTAAGGTAAGTTTTCATACTGTGTGTTGACACACAACAATGTTAAATGAGTTGTATTTATAGAACGATAAATTCGTGATGCGGATTCACTATCGATTTTCTGTTTCCTGCCCGCACACAAAGAAATTATGTATTCAAGGAAATAAACATGTATTTACATTCAAATTTGCCAAATATAAGGTGTAATTGTACTGGTTTTTGATGGCTCAAATAGAAGTAATTATATTTACATTGTAATTGTCGAAAATTTTCGATTATTGAACCATGCATCTGTAATCAATCCCGACCGAATTAGAAGAATCGAATTACATTAGGTATTTAGTAAAGCCCGGATACGTTCCCGGAGCACACACTTTTCGTACAATTCTAAGTAATATTTCATTCATTAAAATATTAAATACATGCAACATTTTTTTATTAACATGTAAAGTGAACATAAATTTTGTTTTACAGCTAATGAGCTATCATGCATGACTAAGAATAAAATATGTCTTTTAAAAATGACACAACATCATGACATTGTCACATGGACTTTTTTCAAGTCATAATTGTCATGCTTGAAGTGACATTGTATTTTTGAATGTCTATATTGGGATAGATGTTCATATGTGTTTTAATCATACAGTCAATTTGACTTTTAAAGGGGGGTTATCAAAATTAATTCATTATATGATCAGTGACAGATTTAAATTCTCCTTAGCTTCTTAGGATTCAGTATGCCTTAGCTTAAAAGTATCACTGAATATTTAATACCAGTGGCTTTGTATAATTACTTATACATTTAGGCCCAAAAAGGGAAATTTAATAATACACTGAAAAGTGAAATAATATATACTCAGTGATTGAGTGTGCAATATTGCTGTAGATTGCATTGATTGCTATTTTTTTTGGTTTTTATATGAGTAAAAATAATGCACAAAATATATGCATTCTTCCACTTTTTTTTGTCATGTAAAACAAAAAATTCAATATGTTCAAAAGTTAATATACCATTATTGAGTTGGGTAATGGATGATCATCGTCATGTTACATGTGTTATGTCTGAACTATGACCTTCAAATCGGGTTGTAGTGGTTTGTAATAGATTCTTGAACAGATCAGTCGCTTTTAAATTTAAAATCATGTATGCTTTGAATTATTCAAATTGGACTTGATGATATACATGTACTGCAGTTAAGTAAGATGAGTTATAGAGGAAATGCATGTCATATATGATAAACTTGTATAATCATGATAATGTAAAAGTTTATGTCAAATCGTCTATTGCACATATATGTCATGACTATGTATATATATATGTCTATTGCTACCTTTAAATGTGGCAGTCATGCACTCTTGTTGAGCTTTGTTGAGGGCCATGATTTAATTTGTTGGAAAGCTTTCATAAAGTAATTATTGTGAAAACTGAATAAAACAGGATAAAGATCAGCAGACACTGTCCCAATTACAAACACGCTTTTTTTGCTCTGAAAAAAAATTATTAAAAAAATGTCAACGTAATCAGTCGATTGTAGAAACATACATGGACCTGCTGGGGGCCTTAAGTCGACACCCTGCCATAATTTGTGCCTACAGTTCATTTGATACCTACATGTAGCTATGCCCCTAGCACATGTAGAAGTGCTACATGTGCATGAACATTCTATTGCTTGAAAAGGAAAAATACTAGTTTACAGTTGAACAAAAATTAAGGTTCTTAAAAGGGGGTGCATGAAAAATATGAAATGAATGTGTACCTGACCTTGTTCGTGACACTAGTTTTTTGGGGTTTTGTTTTTTTTTTCTAAATGATGTTGATCATGAGTGTGAATGCATCAAATTTGTATTTCATTTTAAGGTGAAGGAAAATTTGACATGTACAAAGAAAAATAAAATGTATTTCCAGTATATCTGTTCAAGATCCTATTTAGAATTATTTAAAATAAAAACCAACATTAATCATTTGATACATTGATTATTACAATTAGGCCAAATTAAAAATATTTGTGGTTCAGCTACCATTACTTGAAAAATAAGAGCCATAGGTAGGGATAGAAAAACAATTATTTTATAATTAGTTTTTACCAACCATAGGTTCTGAACTAAGACATAAATATCAAATCTTTACATCCTATACAAAACAAACAATCTTTTTTATTCACTAGCCATCTGCAGTACCAGTGGTCCATTGACCCTACTCAATTATTTATTTATGATCTACAAGTATGGATAATACTGATGATTGATAAACGTAAGATTGACTAGTAGATTTTAGACAGCTTTAAGATTACATGTTTTCATGTACATGTACATAATGTAATTGTTGACATGAAATTTGATTATAAATATTGTGATTTCTCTCTACAATGAAAGCCGTAATGATGTACAGCAAATCAGTTTCAACAAGATATGGATACCAGAAAATATTCAGTGAATAGTATATTGTTATTCTTTGTCTTGACAGTTGCAGAAGATCGTCAAAAATAAAGTAAAAAATTCATAACAAATGGCAGGTCAAAACAGCTCTTAGCACTGACTTCAGGAGTTAACTCGATCTTTACTGCTTCTCATCACCATCAAACTAGGGTTTTTTTCTAAGTTTATTGTTTCTTAATCTCTAATTACCCTTGCTCTTAAACATCATTAACTGAATTGTTCATGTCTCTGTAAAAATAAATATTATCATAACTATAAATTTTTTAAAAGTGTTAACATGTATTTCATACCCTTGCACAATGTTGCATGGTTGAAAATTTATAAATTAATTACCAATCATTTTTTAAACAATATTACAATCCTGTCCTTTTTTCCTGGAATGTGACATCACCAAATGAGACTTATCACCAGTTTTGTAGATACATGAGCAACATGACAGGTGCCACATGTGGAGCAGGATCTACTTACCATAGTAGATTTTAGACAGCTTTAAGGATACATGTAATTGTTGATTTGCAATTTGATTGTTAATATTGTGATTCCTGAGCACTTGAGATCTCAATTGGTGGAGGATGTGTTGCTCAGTCTTTGGTTTTTTATGTTGTGTTTTGTAGACAGTCATTTGTCTTTTTGTCCTTTTTTGTTTCTTGCCATGGTGTTAGCAGTTAGTCGTCGATTTATGAGTTTGAATATCCCATTTGGTATCTTAAATTCCCCATCTCTTGCAGTTGTTGACTATATATATACATGTAGAAATTAATGAAACAGTCTTCATGGTCTTAATCATGTTAATGAAATTCATAATTATTCTTTAATCAGTTGTTGGTGACATAAATAATATTGTGACACACGAAATAGTATTAATATATTACAATATCATATGTAAAAAAAATCAACAACAGCATCATGAAAGTAAGAAGATAGAATTCTTTCAAAAGATTGTGAGGGCCTTGTTGACCAAGTGGTCTAAGTAGTCCAACAACTGTATCACTAACCTGTCATCAATGAGGTTGTGAGTTGGAATCCCACATGTGGTGCATTTGACCTCAATCTTAATTGACTAGCTATAGGATTGTCAGTTTTCCTACCGAAGGTTGATCGTTTTGTTTGAGCGCTCCGGCTTCCTCCACCAATAAAAATTGACCGTCACAAAAAAGCCATTAGTGCTAAATGTGGCATTCAACACCAATCAATCAATCAATCAAAAGATTGAACTAGTGAATTGACAGTAGAACTGAGTTTTAATCATATTAATTGGTGTATGTATGTATACATGTTGATTTATTTAAGTTTACATTTAATTGATTTACAACAGAGGTTTTGTAACAGTAATTTATTGATAGGGTGATCAGTAATTATCAAGGAATGTCTTCAAGTTAGTTATGGCAGTCCTACAAAATAACAGTCTGATTAAAATCATACCTCTCACTTATTATCTTTATTTATATGTCACGCGTGGGGGCACATATTCAGAAGACAAAGCGATGCGAGATTGGTTTTTTATTAGATTGACAAAATAAATGTATAAGGAATAATTAATTTGCATCCTTTCTTTTCAAATTGAAAATTGTACATGCTGTAAGGGTTCATTATATTTTTCAGTTATATATGTTATCATTATACTCACAACATTTTAATGCACATTCGTTTTTCATATTTTTTTGGTGTTATTGCTAATTTGAGAGAAAAAATAAATACTCATAGCATATACATTTGTATCTTTAGCATGTTTTAAGTTTCCAATTGAGTATCAGTTTTTTATACGACCGCAAAAAATTTTGCGGTCGTATATTGGTATCACGTCGTCATCGTCATCCAAAGACAGTTGGTTTCCGGACAATAACTTTAGTATAAGTAAATAGAAATCTATGAAATTTAAACACAAGGTCTATAACCACAAAAGGAAGGTCGGGATTGATTTTGGGGGTTATTGTCCCAACAGTTTAGGAATTAGGGGCCAAAAAAGGGACCCAAATAAGCATTTTTGTAGTTTCCCGACAATAACTTGTGTTGAAGTGTATGAATCTCTCTGAAATTAAACCACAAGTTTCCATACCACAAAGGGGTGGTTAGGATTGACCTTGGGGGGTTATGGCTTAAACCATTTAGGAATTATGGGCAAAAAAGGGGGAAAAACAAGAGTTTCCTGGTTAATGGACAATTAAGACAATTTAAAAGCAGTGTAAGGGAGGTAATCCAAACACATTTAAAGTAAAATGTTGTGTATGATTCGATTACCTCCCTTACACTGCTTGTAAATTATATATAAAGAAATGTATGTAGCTTACACTGCTTGTAAATTATGTATAAAGAAATGTAGATGGTCTTGGGGTGATTTATAGCTGTCAATTTATTTTTAGAAGTTACTATTAATTAATATTAATTTAAGCCATATGTCATTTTCTATTTTAAGACTTTTATGATGTATTTAAATGGGTAATTATGGTTACAAACTCCATTAGAAATTTGAATTGGGATTATGACCATATCTTGAGGGAAAGAATTTTTTTTTTGGGAAAAGGGAAAGGGGGGAGAGGTGAAAAAAAATTTAGGGGGGTAAATAAGAAATTGTGAGGGGAACAATTTTTTCTCACTTCAGATTTCAGAAATTAAAAAGAAAATTTCTTCAAATATTTTTTTTTTTTTTTAAAGGGGGTTAAAGAATTTTGATTATTTTTTTTTTGGGGGAGGGGTCAATACACAACAGCATAGTGTATTGCTCAAAAGCAAATAAAAGGGTAATTTTTTTTTTGGGGGTTCAATTCGCAACAGTGTATTGCACAAAAGCAAAAAATTGAATATAAATTCAAATCATATGACCAATTCTAAGTTCTTGGACTACAGTTATTCTGTGTCAGAAACCTATTATGTGTCAAATATTTAATTATAATCCAAATTCGGACCTGTATCAAGCGCGAATATTGTGTCCATTTTTGCCCCAACTGTTCAGGGTTGGACCTCTGTGGTCGTATCCAGCTGTGCTCAGCGAAGCAATTTATTTTCTTTCAAATTGCAATGTAAACACAAAGACTTGTACATATAGTCACATACATTCATGGTGGAATCCATTTTTTGGAGTAAAATTTCAGGGTTCAGCTAAAGTTTGGTTATATTTAATCCTTCATAAAATTTACATTTTCATGAAGCTACATGGATGACAAAAGATATTATTTTTAAAATCCTCAATAAAATAGATGTTCTTGGAAAAGTACAAAATCTAACAATATTGGTATTGCAAAAAATGAAAGGACAGAAGTGTAGGATAAAAAAAGTATTATGTAACCATGGCATTTTAATCTCTAATACAATGAAATTTTGTTGCTGTTCAGTTCTCAATGTGGAAGAAGAAAATTGGCATTAACATGGAGTTGTTGTTTTGTAAAATCAAGATGTTGAAATTAAAATGCCTCATTAAAACAGCTTGATTTAGATAACTTATCTGAGATTTAATTTACTGTTTTGTACTGAAATTAGATGTTAGATTTTGGCAGCTGACAATTTTGTTCAAGGATCCATCAACTACTAAATATCACTTTCAGAGCTAGAGCCGCTGACAATTTCCCGTCAGAGGACTTAGGGTGCAAGTCCCCATTTTGACCTAACAGCAAAATGGAATCTTGTGTCTTACTGCTGAGTAGAAGAATTTTGTGTGATCATATCAAGTATATACCATATGAGAATAGTACATGGTTTAATTTGCAGTGGGTAATTGTTTTATTTTTAAAATGATTTGTACAATACCAATTTATAAAAACAGAGATGGTTGACTGCAATTTTTATATGCAAACATTTTATTCACTTGTATCTACATTTCAGGAGTCATGCCAAGTAAACGTAAGCATGGTAAGACCTCAAGAACTCACATTTTCCAAAGATCAACTAGGTCTACAAGATCTAGGACAAGAAGTTGTTCACAACCTAAGGTCAAAGCATCAACAGATATAGACATCCCAGAACCACTTAAACTACCTGTGGAAAATGGTAGTGATATAGAATATAACAGAGAAGAAGAGAATAATGAAAATCATGTATGTTTGTATTATAGGAAACTCAAAGTATTCATAATTTTCAACCTCTATATATATATTGAATTCCAGTGGGCTACTATTGGCTTATTTCTCCCTGTCTCTTTTAATAAAAATGAAAATGTGGACACAAATAAAGAAAGTTTTTGCCTATTTATTTTCTTTAGATTACAGTAAGTCCTGAATTCTTTAGAAATATCCATTATCATGATTATGTGTTTGAATACCAGTTTTGCTTACTTTTCAAAAGACTATGTAGGATTAAGATTAATTTGTATGTGGTATTCAGGTTAATTTTACTTGTCTGTTCCATCCTGGACAAGAGAAAGCATGTTGCAGGGTACTACCAAAGTATATACAACCCTAAGTATGTTACAGGTTACTATACCTGAATATTTCTTTTGGGGTAATAGAGTGTAGGGGTGGGAGTCTTTTAATTTCTGTATTCTTTACATTTTTAGAGCAGTTGTCTTAAATTTACCTTGTAAGTAAATAATGAATAATAAATTATATTCTGTAAACAACACATAAAATCATTTTACTACATGTATTAACATTTTTTGCAATTTGATGATTTCTTTATTCTGTACATCATTCATTTGTGTAATCAGTATGACATTACCTAATTCTTTTATTTTCTACAATCATCCTTTATACTTTTGTACCCCATTTTTCTCTATTTGTTATATATTTTGTCCATTAATTGTTCTCTATTCTGTAAACCCCATCTAGACCCTCATTATATGGTTCCCAGAGCTTGAATGAATATTATATATATAGATTCTACCACTGCATCCAGTGCGATACGATATTTATCCTCTTGAGACAGTTAAATTTTCAAATATTTAAATATTTAAAATTTAACTGTCATACTGTCATGACTGTTGAGAGAGGATAAATATCGTATTGCACGAGATTTTGTGGTGGAATCTGTTTCTCTTGAATGATTTTTAGATGATATCTATGCAGACAATATAAATGCTTCTTTTCGAACGACCTGCAAAAGATGTGTTCTTTCTATGTGACGTCATCAGGCATGGTGGCCTTTTTTCATGACGTCACAGTAGGAATTTCAGAGGAAAGCAAGAAAATTTGACGTCATAATCGAATTTTGACCAATGAAGAACTGAGATCAAATGAACGACACGTTGATTAAATAAAAATAATCAACAGTTTTGATTCAATTAATAAATTTTGTTATAGACAGATGTAGAACCAGAAGAACAAACAACAGATAATGATAGTTCTGAAGTAAGCACCTTTGGAAAACAGGATGAAAGTAACGAAAAAACAACACCAAAAATTTCCTTGGCTATTAAAAACAGCAAAACAGTTGAATCTGGAGCATTAAGTGAAGATGTGATAGAAGTTAGCCCATCAGTTCCTGTCTTGTGTAGAAGTAGAAATGTATGTTGATCTTTGATCTGTGTAAAACCTTTATGCTTACCCATCCTACATTTGTAATTAAGACCACGTTTGCACTTGTACGAAATTGAACCAATCTTTATTTGAATCGATCTTAAAAAGACCAGTTCGAGATTACATGTGCAAAAGCAAGATCGATCAAGATCGATCTTATTTAATCTATTGCGTTTACACTGCAACATAAAAAGAATCGGTCTAACCTGATTACTTTACATTTCGTAAACAAATAATTGTAAAAATAGAATAGTATAATAACATATGCATCTGGCACAGACAATCACACACTGCAAAATCATTGAGGAAGTAGTTGGACCATTGCAATTTTGTATGCAGTCATTAATTAACATTTTGGTTCACAAGTCACAAGTCATTAAACAAAGAAATGCGAGAAGACTATCACCTTAAACATGAACGGCCAATGCGTTTGAAGATGAGAATTTGCAACAAAAATGATCCCAAAATAGCGGAATCTATGTTTACTTTTCTTATCGTATCCATCGTTTTTAAACACGTGTGTTTTTGCCGCCAATCATGCACAGATTTATTTTCATATCTAAATGTAACATTCACTTGAAGATCTAAGTGTTTACACTTGAAGAAAGATCGATTCAAATAAGATCGATCTTTTTAAAACCACGTCTGAAGGTGGACTTTTTTAGTCCGATTGAAGATCAATCTTTTACATTCACATTAGACTAAAGATCGATCATACTTTATTTGGCCTTTTTACCTTTCAAGCGTCACTAATCTGTCTTTTGTAGATGAAACACATGCCTGGCTTACAAACATTTAAGCCTGGTATCTATGATAAGTTAATGTATCGTATGTTGGTAGGCTTTTGTAACAGCATATATTTAAGACTTCCAATTTTATTTTACTTTATATGATAATGTTTTAATTTCATCCACCATATATTAAGTTAATATTGTAGAAAGTAATATGAAAGAGATATGTTAAATCACAGTCACATGAATTTCACTCAAAAAATTATCGAAAATAGGTGAATAGAATATCATACATATTATTGTAGGTGAATGTGGTTAAATCAATGAACAAAGTCTGAAGTTCTTTGGCATTAATAAATTTTGTAAAATTTAACTTTGAAATTGTTTTTTATATATCCTGTCTATTGATTTTTATACGACCCCAAAAAAATTTTGTGGTCGTATATTTTGTGGTCGGACAATAACTTTAGTATAAGGCAGCAACCATTTGATTTTCGGGGGCTATGGACGGACAAACTTTTTTTCGCCTTGGTGAAAAACAATCTATTTTGGCGACAAGTCGAAAACAATTTTTTCTTTCAATTTTAGCATTACATTTGGCAGCTGAGGGTGAAACAAACAATTTTTTTCTCAGGGACAATAACTTTTTTAGAAAATCAAAGTAAATAGAAATCTATGAAATTTAAACACCATTTTCATAACCACAAAAGGAAGGTTGGGATTGGTTTTTGGGGCTATGGTCCCAACAGTTTAGGAATTAGGGGCCAAAAAGAGGCCCAAATAAGCATTTTTCTAGTTTCAAGACAATAACTTGTGGAACATTGTATGGATCTCTCTGAAATTTTACCACAAGTTTCCATACCACAAAGGGATGGTTAGGATTGGCTTTTGGGGGTTATGGCTCAAACTGTTTAGGAATTAGGGGCAAAAAAAGGGAAAAAACAAGGGTTTCCTGGTTAATTGACAATTACTTTAAAAGTACAATGTTGTGTTTGAATTACCTTACACCTTATTGTCTTGGTGATAACAATTTATTTTTGAACTGTTTTAAAAATGCTGATAAGGTATATAAAGAAATGTTGTATTGTTTGGAGGTGATAAAAAGAAAGGGGGTAAAAAGTGTGTGTGGGGGAGCAATTTTTCTCAAGATTTCAGAAATTAAAAGAAAATTTCTTTAAATATTATTTTGCAAAAAATTGGGGTAAAAAATTTTTTGGGGTAAAATTTTTCTTTGTTTTGGAGGGGGAGGGTCAATTCGCAACAGCATAGTGTACAAAAGCAAAAAAAAAAGGGGGGGGATAAAAAAAAAATTATTATTTAGAATATAAATTCAAATTATAAGTTCTTTGATTACAGTTATTCTGTGTCAGAAACCTTTTATGTGTCAAATATTTAATTACAATCCAAATTCAGACCTGTATCAAGCACGAATATTGTGTCCATTTTTGCCCCAACTGTTCAGGGTTGGACTTCTGCAGTCGTATCCAGCTGCGCTCAGCACAGCAATTTATTTCACTTTGTAGCGGGCAAGAAGTCCAAGGCGTGCACATCGTTATAAAAGTTATAGCCATGAAATGCTAGTTGCAGCATACAAATGTGTCAAAGATTTGAAGATGCCAGTCAAAGCAGCAGCTCGTATGTTTGGTGTTCCTTCATCCACATTGCACAATAGAGTTCAGGGTCAAGTACAAATTGACGATTCTATCCTTACGTCAGAAGATATTACAAAAATCATCAAAAGAATAAAAAATGGTGAAGGACTGGATGAAGCATTTGCAGATTTGACCTATGAGGTAAAATTGTTTGCTAAGGAAAGAAATAAGGTGTGAATGCCTAAATTTGGCACAAAAAATTAGACTCTGTAGATTTAATATCTACAATCTTATATATCTATTTTTTGGCAAGTTTGACAACTTCTAAGAATGACATTTTACCAGTTTTCAGGTCTCTTAACTTCTGGGACACATTGGCCACACCCTTCACCCAAAATAAATTTGTTATTCAAAGATGTACATCATTTGTACATGGGCAATATTCACATCCTAACAAAACATTAGTGTGGTAAATGTTGTCTTAAGTAAAAACTGTCATAATTAAGTAAAAAATTGGTTAGAATTATGATTTTTTTCATAAAAGTTCATAATTATGACATCATTCTGCTGTTATATGCCAGAGCTTGTTATAAATTTGTATTTGTCAGATATTTTTACATCAATGTTAACTGTAATTGCTGACCTTAAATTTCGTGGAATTTTAGGGCTATTAATGATTCTTCATGAACCTGCTATTATGCATTGTGAAATTTATCTTTTGTACAATCCAATCAGTACAGAAAAGCACTTTATTCTAAGATAAAAGTATTGAACACTGAAGATTAAAAAAACACAAGCGCAAACAAAAATATAATAAATAAATATAAGTACATTGTTAAATGGAAAGATATAGCTAAAATTTAGTAGAACTTAGCTTTTAATAAAGATAGTAAATAATTTTCAGAAATCTAATGGGAGTTTAGGAAGAGAATATGTCATCCCTAGTATTGAAGAGGACATCAATGATGATAATATTACAGAAAGTATAATGGAGAAAATGATCGCTGCTGGTGAAGGCTCAGAAAATACAGCAATTAAAGTAAGTATTGAGCTCACATAGCCCACATGTACTGGTAAGCTATTTTAAACACTTTTTGTATGTGTTGCAATTTTCATAGACAGCCTTAAAAGCCAGAACCATTCTAGGTGCTTATTTGTCAATTTTAAAATTTTTTTCTCATTGGAAACCACAAGGCCAAATCTAGAAGACTGGATAACTGCAACCAAATATATGGAGTTTCAACAGTTTTAATAGGGACTTAATTACAAGAGTGCAACTTTTGGCAATCTGTGATTGGTTCTTCAGAGCATCAGGTATTCATAAATATAAGTATTTTGTGAACATTATTTTTACAGGGTAAACTTCTGTTTAAGAATTTGCATATATCAGTCATCTTTAAAATGTTTGGTATATATTTTCAAAAGTAGATTTCACTTGGTATTTTGTAGGAGGAAATTGTAGATCCAGAATATGAGTACCAGATGAATGGATCAATGCAAGAATCTGATGATAATACATCACTCCATAATATGAGTGATGAGGTATGGTGATAACTTGTAACATTATATTATTACATGTAAAACAGTCAACTAGTTTCTCCTCCACAGTCTTTCAAAATTTAATCATTGAGAGAAAAGCCCCACGATTTAATAAAATTATATGTATATATATATATATATATATATATATATATATATCTTTTGTATTGTTGTTGGGCACAAATCATTAAAGGAGTCCAATGTTTCTTTGGTATTGAAAACGATATGGATCTTACCTAATAAATATACACGAGACAACCCTCTTATAAAACATAAGATATAAACTTATATTTAAATATAATCACAATAGAAAATCAAGCTTTCAATTTGTTACTCTGCAGAATTAAGAAACCAGGACCCTAGATGTCTATTGTTTTTTATGCCCCCACCGCTAGGCAAGGGGGAATTAAGTGTTACCTTTGTCCGTCCGTATGTATATGCGTCCCAAATTGGTTTCCGTTCTCTAACTTGAGTTTGCCTCAACCAAATGTCATGAATGTTATATGCAATGCTTATTACCATAAAACACAGATCAAGTTAAAATTTGGGTGGCGTCACTTTTACAGTTATCTAGTTATGTCCCTTTATAACGTTATATGCAAGCGGGGCATCATCAGTGTCCCATGGACACATTCTCCATTTATTTAATGATGGGTTGCTGTCTCATTGACCTATACCCTACATCTCCTTTCATTTATACTGAACATCTGATATGTTGATCTTTATTTAAACAGTTTATGTTCCATCTTTATAGATATATAGAAATCAGCAACACAGGAGAAGATCTTACAAGAGAAATTACAAGACCTACAGCTATGAGCAGCTAGTGGCAGCCTATCTGTATGTTAAAGAGAAAAAGGTAGCTGTGAAGTTTGCTGCCAGAGCTTTTGGAGTACCACCTTCAACATTGAATGACCGAGTACAGGGCAAGGTTTATATCGATACATCTATTGTAATGAACAGACCAGGAGCTCGAAAGATTCTACCAAAACCAAATCTGCACTTGGAAACTAAATTTGTTAATAAGGTAAGAATTACTTTTATTTTACCCCTGCTCCAAAAGAGGGTGGGGTTAAACTGGATTATCTCTGTCCGTCAGTCTGTACCTCTTTTCTGTGTGTTACATGATTCTGTAGTGTTTTTCTCAGCAACTATAATCATGGCTTCTTGATGTATGGTACCAAGTTTCATCTGGTTATGTCATGCAGTGAAAGGTTTTTAGTTTCTTTGATTTTCTACTTTCTTTTATATTTATGAAATGCTATGTACATATATGAAACTTTTGACACATTTTTCTCTGTAACTACAAGTCGTACCCTCTAGATTTATGGCATCAAGCCTTCATCTGGTTATTCGATATCATGTAAAACCTTTTCAGTTCCTTAGATGTTCTACTTAATCTTTGTTGAAAACTAATATCTGTGATATTTCATTTACTATACATGATATTTTTTATCACATTTTTCACTTCACCTAACAGTCATACCATCTTGATATCTGAAGGGGTATAATTGGTGAGCAATATCTCACAGTACATTTTGTTTGTCATGAAATTGTACATTACCAGGAATGTCAGAGATTTCTTATTTTGCATTCTTGTTAGAGCTGGATTCTTAAAATATATTAATCATGTATTATATCATACTGTAAATTATTAAATTATTACGTGCATTTAAGAATGTGACTTTGTTTAACAGGGTGAAAAACCAAAATTAATTATCAGCTTTTTGACTTATTATCCTATTCAGGGTTTCCCCTGGGTCAATTTTCTTTTTCGCCACCTCTTTCGCCAAAACAATATAATTTTCGCCACTTTCAATTTTTTTCGCCAACAAACAAAAACATATTTTTCGTTTAAAATTTCCTTCTCTAACAAAAAAATTTAGTTTGCCACATTGCTACTAGTATATGAAAATAAGAAGATGTTGTATGATTGCCAATGGGACAACTCTTCACAAGAGACCAAATGACATAGAAGTTACCAAACTATAGGTCACCGTACAGCCTTCAACAATGAGCAAAACCCATACCACATAGTCAGTTATAAAAGGCCCCGAAATGACAAGTGTGAAACAATTCAAACGAGAAAACTAACTATGTCTTTTATAATTCTAAATATATATTTTTTAATCTCATTGTCATAAATAAACACTCAATAATAACAAACATTTAGTTTTTAAAAGATACTGTAAAATTGCAATATAGAATAAGATCATGAAATCATCATGTTGACTTCTGCAAGGGAGCACGGATTCATCTATAATAGTTTATAAGATACTTCCCGTCTAGCTGAAGGATAAAATCAGAGATTTTTCTTACTTTTGAATATTTTTCTTAACAATAGATTTCTTTTCCGGACCATCATTAAAAAAGTTTGGACGTAAAATTATGCCTCAAACACGTGCGTTGCTAAAACGATTGTAAATTGCCAATTTCAAAAGAATTCTTACTCTCAAAAGTTATAAGCTAAAATTTAAAGTCAGAGATTTTTCTTACTTTTGAACATCATGTCATAACAACAGATTTTTTCCAGACCATCGTTAAAAGAAAAAGAGGAGACGTAAAATGTACGTCGCTAAAAGGATTGTAAAGTACCCACTTCAAAACAATTATTTCAATCAAAGTTGTAAAATATCCTTTAAGTGACATGTGAAGCCATTTAACCACACCATTTAACGAAACAATACAATCAACACATTTATTAATTATAATCCTTTGTTGCCGATGGCTATAAAATGCAATCAGATGATTATTGTTGTAACGAGTTCAAGATGAATTCCCAGTATTGTCTGATCAGGGGAAAAGTCCGAGAAACACGAAAAAAAAGTAAACAAGATGGACACAGACGAACAGTTATATTTCTTTCGCCAATAACGAATTTGAATCGCCACAATTTTTATTTTTTCGCAAAATGCGAAAATGGCGACCGCCAGCGGAAACCCTGATCCTATTACCTCAAGCAAGATACCATACATATAAATACAAAAAGAGTGCAGTTTTGTCATTGCATACTATGACTATTTATCTTTCAATAAAACTTGAAAAAATGTATTGTATATAAAGCAGATAAGTTGGTGGTCCAATAGAAGTAGGTAAATAAAAGATTGAAAAAAAGGTTTTATATAAGCTTTATGATAAAAGAAATAGCTTGATACTGCATGGTAATTTTGTTGATCTCGTTTAAGTCTATGCACTAAATGTTATTGCAATGAAATACATAGAATTACTAGAAGAACAACTTTACCAGACTTGACTGTCTTAGTTTTCATGTCTTGTGTCTTGATTATTGTTTGTACATGTATAATAAAATTATATGAAGATATGTGGTTTTGTTTTCTTTGTATTGTATTGCTGTGAAGAAGGTTATTTTCTGAAATAGAAAATCTTGTTTTTCATTTAAGAAAAGAAATATTACAAATAGTTTTTGTCTCTCCTTGACGGAGTCAAAAAGCGAGACATAGGTATGCTATTTCCGGCGGCAGCGGCGTCAACAATGTATTAGTTTGTGATTAGGTCTTTTTTATGGGGAACCACAAGTGTTAGGTCAATGATATTTGGTATGCAGTTGTATTAGCATTAGAACATCTCATTTCCATGGAGATTATTTGGCTCCGCCCCCTTAGTCATGGTCTATTGACTTTGAAAATTTTGCTTAGTTTACATGTATTAGTTTGTGATTAGGTCAGTTCAAGGGGAACCACTAGTGGTAGGCCAATGTTAATTGGTATTCAGTTGTATAAGCATTAGCACATCTCATTTCCATGGAGAATATTTGGCCCAGCCCCCTCATTCATGGTCTATTGACTTTGAAACTTTTGCTTAGTTTACATGTATTAGTTAGTGATAAGATTAGTTTAAGATGAACTGCTAATGTTAAGTCAATGATATTTTATATGCAAATTTATTGGCATTTGCAAGTATCGTTTCCATGGAGATTATATAGCCCCACCCCCTCATCATGGTTCATTGACTTTGAAACTTTTACATAGTTTACAAGTTAATGTTTGTGTATAGGTTTGTTTAAAGGGAACGACTTATAATAAGACAATGCTATTTGGTATGCAGTTGTATTAGCATTGGCACATCTCATTTTCATGGAGATTTTTTAGCCATGTACCTTCAGTCATGGTTCATCTACTTTGAATATTTGCATAACTTATATATGTTAAAGTATTGATATTTTAATTTCAACATTTGCATTATCAAAATTGCAAAAAGGCGTGACATATCTCTGTGATAACAGTTTATGATAATATATTAAAAGGAATAATGCAATATTTTGTGAAGATTCAGCCAGCAAGGGTCCAGGATTTGCTGTTATTGGGGGGCACACCCCTATCAATTTAAGGTGGGGGATGGACAATTTTTATGCAAAAGAAATGATTTTTTTCACATTTTAGAAGAGGTCACCACCTGTTATGTAAGTGAAGATTGATCATGAAGCTTGTTTGTTGGACATAGAAACCGTCTGTGCAGATACATAAAACTTAATGATATATATTTCTTTCAGCTAATCAGAATCTTTCATGAACAAAGATCAGGTAATATTTTAATGAAAATAAGCCAGGCTGACCTTTTGCCATCACTTTGTGAGCGACCCTCTGATAGCTTTTACATTTTGATCTTCGCTTCTGAAACCACTGAACCAGTGGCGGGTCGCCCTATAGTGATCATTCTGTCTGTCCGTAACAAATTTTGTCCGCTCTATATCTAGAGAACCGATATAATTTCATACTTTATACTTGACATGTATATTAACCAACACCAGAGGGTGTGTCATAATGTTTGTACAACTTCCTAGGTCAAAGTTCAAGGTCAAAAACTTTGGTTTCAGTTGACAACCCCATGTCCTATGGTAAAGATCGTGTCCGCTCTATATCTTGAGAACCGTTATGATTTCAAAGTTTATACTTGAAATGTATATTAACCAACACCAGAGGGTGTGTCATAATGTATGTACAACTTCCTAGGTCAAAGGTTAAGGTCAAAAACTTTGGTTTCAGTTGATAACCCCATGTCCTATGGTACAGATAATGTCCGCTCTATATCTTGAGAACCGTTATGATTTCAAAGTTTATACATGACATGTATATTTACCAACACTAGAGGGTGTGTCATAATGTATGTACAACTTCCTAGGCCAAATATAACACTTTAACTAAAAAACATAGAATAAAATCACTCTCAGCACATAACGAGACTATGCAATAACTTAAAAAAGTGCTTCATATCAGCTTATCCATACAAATTTTTTACCACACAAAAACTGATGCTGATCATTGTCATTGTAGTCCTTAACATTTGCTTCAGAATTCATCTTTATGTCTTTTTCCATCAATCCATACAACTGGCTTAGTACTGATCTCTTGTGAGTAATTATATTTATATGTGGAGATATTACTCCACCAGGACATGTCACGTGTTATCACTCTGAAAGATTAAATAAACCAAGATAGGAAGACTGGCAACACAACAAATTTAAACCAATCAAATAATTCAATCTGATGTATTTTTGTCGAGCCTAGGACTACTGACGTATAGATTTCCACATGATAAAAATATTTACTGTACTTTAAAAATGGACTGTTTTATAGGTAAACACAAGAACTATTTAATCTAGTGAATACAGAATCTGTATTACAGATACAGTACAAAGTTCCAACAATTTAAATGGCATAATTCTGGCTTGACAAGTAATGCGAAATAACCTGTGTCTATTTCAAGAAGTTTTTTTTTCTTTTATATTATATTTCTTAAATTAAGGGTAAAGTGCATCTAGTGTACTGTTTGATAGCACATGTAACCTGCTCTAAGAGATTCAACCACAAACATCTTTAATAGTCAAATAGTAACCTGTTTTTTTACAGCGGGCCCACAGAGATGGCTCCCATCTCAATGATGTCTATTTTTTTTTTTTTGGTTAATTTTGGTACTGATCAAATATTCAACACTGCTGCCAGGCCCAAAAGTGTGTTCTGATTGGCTAATATTTAAAAAATCTTCTTGTCAGAAAACACAAGACAATAAACTTCTACTTTGTAGGAACATTTTTTATAAAGTCCTGTTCCAAATTTGTAACTTTGGTACAGATCTGCCACCGTGGGACATAGTTAACATAGGACCTTATGTGAAGTACAATAATAACAAACAACTTTTCAGTTCACTGTTTGACAGATTGAATTGATATTTGCCTGGATTATCAGATTATAGTACTTAACAAAGTTTGTGTTTTTGGTGCCAATCCAAAATCCAAGATGTTTGCCACAGTAGGACATAGTTTAACATGTCCTAAAGATATATAATCAAAGAGCTTCTTTTCAGGAACTGTGACAAACTGAAATGGTATTATGCCTGAATGATCAGATCATGGTCCTTGATGAAATTTGTGTTTTTGGTGTAGATAAAAAATTCAAAATGGCTGACACTACGTTACATACCGTTTAACGTCGGACCCTAACTTTTTAATTTCAATGTTCTCCTCTGAAACCACTAGGACTATTGAAACCAAACTTGGCATGGATGATCAGTGGATGGTTGTCTTTCCAAATTATATCCGATAGTCTGCCCTCCATTAGAAAGGGCCACAATTACTAAGAAAATAATTTTATTTTTATGGCTAAAACCACTTTATTTTTCAGCAAAAATGTGCTCAAATTTAAACTGTAGAAAGAGAAGTTTAACATATATGCCAGGTTTTTTTGTAAAAATATATGCTTGGGTGGAATGGTGAGTGGTCTTCTTTCAGAATCATGTCTGATAATCCCACCTTCCATCCAAAACTAGAACTGATGCATGCATTAGGTCGTGACATATAAGACCTCAATTGGTAAGCACGTTGGGGCTTCTTGCCATTTGGTAATTTTAGCATTCCAGAAATGATGTTTTCTCAAAAATGGCCACTGTTACTATTAATTGAAAATTACGGAAAAAATCACTAAAAAATTTTATTGTCTGAAACTACAGGGCCAATTAGGACTAAACTCCTGTGGAAGAGTCCTGGGGTGGTGCTTTTTGATAATTATACCCAATGACCCTGTCTGTCAACCAAGATGGCTACCACTAAAAAAAAACTTACTACAAACTTAGGGTTGTGACAAGACTTGAAATGACAACTACTATTGAGTTGTGTTAATTGTCATTTATCAAATTTCATTATTTTTCTTCAATTTATAAGAGTTGTCTCACATGTATGCATTCAGTTTTATTCTTGTCTACTGTGACCAAGGTGAGCAATTAAAGGCTCCTTGGAGCATTTGGCTGTTCAATTTCTGCAGATGGATTCACACTTCTCCAATCTCTATATTTGTGATAAAATTTTATCAGTTAAAATTTATCAGTTGATGATATCTATATCACTATTTTTAAAAAATTATTTTGAAATGAAAATTACTCTGTAAATTGAAATCAGTGAGACATCTGTCCAAATAAATGCATATTTAACCAACTAAAAACATGTACAACCCGTAAGAAAACCTAACACTCACAGTACACCTCCATCAAGGACTATTCACAAAAGTAATGGTTTCAAATTTCAATGGCTTGTCATTAATTTTGGTATGATTAGATTGCTATGAGAATTGTTTTTTTTTTATATCAAGGCCTAAAAAAAAGCAATGGTTACTGTTTATGTTGGATTTTAAAGTAGGAAATACTAGAAGTGAATAACTTTCATTTATTTATATAACCATGGTCTTATCGGGCTTTCTTCTACCTAGGTTTTTTTATTGCACCATCTCCCTTTTTGTTTTATGAACAAGCTTAAACTACTTGCATAGTGCCTGTGTGCAATATGTCATGCATATTCAATGTTTAAGCAAGGATTTACAGTTTGATATGATAGGAAGATTATTTTAAAAACTTTGGTTAAAGCAAATACTATGTATGTCTACATAGTATTTAAGTAGTATTGGTTTTGGGAAATGCTTTAACTTTTGTCAATAATAAACACCAAGATTTGAGGTAAATTACATGTAATCATTGGGCAATATTTCAGATTTTAATAAAATTTTAAGTACTTATAACTTGTTTAAATGCATCTAAATATCCAACAAATGTTATAAATGTACCTTTTATACTTCAAGAGATACAGTCAATTAAAAATTAGTGAAATAAGTCTTTATAAATATTATATTAGAGAATGTATGTATAAAGCAGCGATAAATATGCAATTTTTCAATTTAAATTACATTTTCTCAAAAATCTGTCTGCAGAATTTTTGTTTAAAAATTATTATTTATTCCAAAAACATTTCTGTTTTAATGATATAAAAATATCAGGGGGTTACTGTATTAGTTTGTTCCATAAAAATCAATTAATGTCTCGATATTAAACGTGAAAAAAGTTTCAAAGGAACTAAAAATCACAATGTATAGTGGCGGCAATACACTGCACTGACGCTGCAAAATCATATTGTTTCATAACTCACTCATACTTTAATTTTACTAACAGTAAAAACGAATACATACGTTAACCCCCTTATATTTTCATATTATTGTAATTTTTATAGCAATATAATTTTTAAACAAATTTCTGTGGACTCATGTTTGAGAAAACACATTTAAATTGAAGAAATGAATACATTTTTTGTCGCTTATACATTCTATACATTTATAGACTTATTTCACCAATTTTTAATTGACTCTAACTGTCAAGAAACTGTATGTCACACAAGAAATGCACTTTATAACTGGAATTTCTGTGACAAATTAATGAAAATTCGACATAAGAAGACATCAGAATACATAATTTTTTTAAATAATCTTATTTCATATTGATTAATTATAATACAAAAGTATATTAACTGTGAAACGATATATTATGACTACCAAAAAAGACGTCTTTATCTGTGTAGAATCTACGGATATGCTGAAATAGTTCGTTCCGATACGATTCCGCTGCTTACAACGAATTCGGGATATCCGGTAATTATAGATAAAAATGCTTTCCAGAAGAAGAAAAGAAAATCTTAGATTGCGGGTAAAAATGGAATCAAATCCATCTAATAGTGACGAAAATCGTTGTAACACTGATGATCAACTTTCAATTTCTTCAAAAAAAGATGCAGAAGACCATACGATAGAAACTGACGAGACTTCGACAAACAAAACAAAACTTACACTCGAAGAAAAAACCCGTTTGCTAGATGACTTAGCTTCCAACAAAAAGTCGGTAAAAGACATTCTACGTAAATATAAAATTTCACGAAGTTCACTTAATTCAATTTTAAACAATAGAAATGATGTGAAGGGAAGTTCGAGTAAATCAATAAATAAAAATGTGAGCCCACTCTTCAAAATTTTGGAAAAGAGAATTTTAGATTGGGTCAGAAATGCCAATGAAAAGAAGAAATCATTCAGTGCAAAAGTTCTTCAAAAGAAAGCTAGAGAGATTGCAGAAGATCTTGGTATTGCTGACTTTAAAAGATCATCGACTTGGGTGGAGAGGTTAAAAGCAAGAAATAAAGAAGTGGTTAGTATGTTGACTGTTGTACATTGTACATTATTAGGTTTTGTCATGTACAAACGGTCTCACTAATTAGCGACAAGAAAGTTTATATACTATCAAAACAATAGATTTATAAAAAAAGTCATTTAAGGTTCATGTGGACCCTTTGGCTAAAATGGCTGCATTTTCACCTCAAAATTTACTCTGAGCACAGACAAACCTGTGCATCTGGAAAAGTTTTAAGGCACAGCATGCCCTAGATAAATAAAATTCAAATGCATTGTATGTTTTAGAAAATTTAAAACTTAACTGGATTTTGCAGTGTACTTTTTTTCGTCCCTGCAGAAGATGATAAAATTAACAAACAGTTGAGTTTCACTTGATATGGTCCACTCAGCTACACAGTTTAAATTACCAATTATTGTCAGGTATCTATTGTCCATCTATTGTCCATGTCAATTAATACAGTTCACTTCGATTATTACCAGTGGGGAAGATCTCAAACCTCTTTTACAACTTAGTTTATTTTGGCATCTTCTGGAGGATTGAAAAAAAGTGCACTGCAAAATAACAGGTTATTATTATTATTTTAAAATTTTGTTGCATTTAGTACTTTGTAGTTACGAATACGAATACTTTATCAAATCCAATTAAAGGGCCTGTTTCCAAGCATATACATATATACATCTATTATTGATTATACAGTCATTTTTGATGTATTATATTACAGTGAAAATAAATAAAGAATAAATAACTATCCTCCATACAAGATAGTGTTTAAAAAATATATACATTGTCTATTTAGACACTGGAATGCAAATGCTATGCCGTCTGTGAATTTTTATTAAAAAAAAAAATTTGTTTAAGTATTTATGAATCTGAACATGCTGAACATTTGGTTACAATCCGAGAATCATAATGGTGTCACAACAGTAAAGTAATCTTGATAAATAGATTATGTAAATAAAAGCACATGGCAATTACTCTAAATTTAAGAGCATACATGTACAGGATGAGCTAATGCTTCCATCATCTGATTATACTACATTTGTATGTGTCCATAAAGAATGGCTTGAAAATTAAAGAGCAAAGAAATTAACTCCCCCCTTCTCATTCATTCTTTCACTTATATATGTATACATTGTATGCTGTAAACTGTAAATAAATTATCTTAAACGTGTCCTCGATAATAAAAAAAGCCCTCTTTTCTTGAAGAAATGTTCATTTTCTTCTATCAGTACAATAAAATAATTAAAATACACTTACCGGTATATCAAAAGACACACTTTGATGCAAGTTTCTATATTTATTTATTTGAAAAAATTAATGTCTAGATTTCTTGATGCTAAATTTGTTTTCTTGTCGCTAAATTTGTCTTCTTGTTGCTTCTTGTCGCTTCTTGATGCTTCTTGTCGCTTCTTGATGCTTCTTGTCGATAATTAGTGAGACCCTGTACAAATGTATATGCATTTTGAATATTTTAGTATATGAAACCTGGTCTGTTCACCAATCAGCAATGTTTGAACAATCGGTTCTTACTGTAATAACATAAGCATTGTGACCTAAGAAATGTATAGGAAAGTTCAGGAATTTGAAAGTCCTCTATGATGTCATGGTATGAATATGAATATGAAGTGTTAAAATAATGTAACTTTTCTCCAAATACATGCATACATGTATATGCTATAATGAGGCAGATGCTACATGTGCATTGTACCTGTAGAGCTCCCATAGGATATTACTTTTTAACTAGTGGATATTTTAAGCTGTATAGGATATGATTTGTAAAATTGGTTAAAAACAAATTAAGATTTATAAGTCAATTTTTTTTTTCTTATTTGATTGATTGATTGCTGAGTGTTACAGATCTGGTTGAAAATTATAATCAATGAATCAGATTAATCAGACAGCATACTCTGATTTAATTTTCAATTATGGTCAGTTTTTTGTTCCAGAAGAAAAGTTTGGGTGTGTTGGAAATTCCATTCTTCATGTTCTTATTTTGGGGTACTACCACCAGAATTTTAACACTCTTTTTCTTCTGCATGTTACACGAACATGAATATATATGTATATATATAAGTTATTCTTGTGCCAAATTTTATTTTCAAAGGTATTAACAGCTCAAGAATACCATATTTTCTTGTGTATTAATGTTTTAATTGGATCTTATTAAAAGGACTCTGAAAAAAATTAACTTCTCCAGTGTAAATATTATTGGCGTAAATGGATATCACCCTACTAGTGTGAATGACATGTCCCTTTATGGTGTTTATTTCGCAATATGATTGAATATTACTTAAATTTTACCATTCACTTATACACTACAATCAGATGCATTTTTTCAAAATTTGGATTGTTTCAACCAATACCGAGAAATAAACAATGTACATATGTTTCCTAAAATGTGGAAACTTCTGCCTATATATATATACATATATATTCACTGAAGAGACATTATTGTTGAAATCCTGATATGGTGTACCAATTTTTGCACCTCATGTTTGTGGTATACCATCTTTTCCGCAAGTTTATTGTTTTCTGTTTGGTATTAAATTAATAATTAAGATCTATTTTGTTACATCTGGTGATCCGTTAATTTGGCAATCGCCATGGTAGTCAGTAGGGTTTAAGAACATCCGTTGTTCGACCTGCTAGTCAAATGTGTTTTGTAAAAATATACTTTTTCACTTTTTTGGTCTTTTGGAAAATGTTGTTTGTGCTGTATTTAGACCCCTTTACCAAGAAATTTGTTTTGCATGCACACCTATAAAAATTGTGGTTTTTATCCAACACAATCATAGGTTTAAACGTTGTTTTCAATTTAGACTTGTTTATACATATACATGTATACTTTGCAATAATGAATTATTAGAGAAAAGGAAGAAATCTTTTTTATTTCTTCTAAAAATGACTATCAATGTTTATCTATCATATTGCCCAGTACATGTATTACCAGTTTCTGGTGGTATAGCACGTGCCCAGCCCAAAAAAAACTGACCTGGCCAGTTATGCCTGCCCATGTAATACTATGTATGCATGAATACATTGAAGTTTGTACTTTGTGAGGCTGGTACATATATAGATATTTGTTTTGAAGTTTGTTTTGCATGCACACGTATAAAAATTGCGATTTTTATCCAACGCAATCATAGGTTTGAACGTTGTTTTCAATTTAGACTTGTATATATATACATGTATATAGTTAAAACAATGATGGTGGACTGTACATGTATATCTGTTAAGACATACCAATTGTTGTGCCAGTGTTTGTTCAGATTAATATTTAGTATCCTAAATTGTTCTCCAAAGTCTGGTCAGGTTATTTTAGCATTTTTCAATTATTTTTATTATTATTGAAGGTGTATGACAAGTTCAAAGAGGGCAGAAAAGTTTTCACATTGACATTAGAACGGAAAGCTGAACTGATTGCTGATGTAGAGAAAGGCGATAGATCCAAGCGTGATTTAGCCGAGGAATACGGCATAGCCCCCAGTACACTGAGTGGTATCATGGTTAATAGAATCAGAATCATGGAAGCTTTCCACAATCAGGCATTTAAACCAGAAAGAAAAAAGTTTAGAAAGTCTTCATTTGAAGACTTAGAAAAAGAGCTATTACTTTGTGTACTTAAGTGGCAGTCTGCAAATGAACCTTTCAATGGACCTAAGTTGATGGAAAAGGCAAAAGAGATAGCTAAGGACCTAGAGATCACCGACTTTGTTGGTTCTAACGGTTGGATTGACAGATTTAAAAACAGAAATAATATTAAATTTATACCTGGATGTGAAGTGGTAAGTTCAAATGTTATGAAATGTTCAGTTATTATCAGCAATCATGGTAAATTCTGAAATGTTTAAATTTGATGGGATATTTCAATAGGTCTGTACTGTAAAGTGTATGTATTTCATTGATTACATGCACTGGCACATACATGTATGTTTTGTACATTTTTTCAAAGCAATATAACAGTTACTGATGATGATCAAACCGTACTGCTTAAATGAAAACTAGGGGTCGTCTTGGTCTAGTACAGTTAACATCAATAAATGCCTTGTATCAATGATTTTGATATTATTGATTGGTTATTTTTAAGCTGTCAGATAAGTAAACAGGAACAGTTTAAAGATTAAGTTTTTTTAAATCAAATTGTACTTTACATGTATATTTGTGTGATTTTCATGCAAGAAATAGAGCAAAAGGTACAAAAAATGTAGTAAAGTTGTGTTAACTTCAGCATGTGCATTGTATATTTACTTATGATAGAATTAAAATCTACATCTACTGCAGTAGGAAAAAGGGGAAATATGATCATCAAAAGCTTTAGCAAATAATCATTGATCAGTTTGACTCAGAATCAGGGCTTCCAAAACAGTCATATTGTCCGGACTTGACCGATAAATTATACTTTTAACTTGTTGTACAGAGCCTAAACCAGACATATAACTTGTGAAAAAATTGAAGTTTATGCAATCTTTTTGACCTGACCATTTGCCTTAAACAGCTGGTTATAAAAGTTACAAGATGAATAAATACTATCAAAACAAACCTTATTTTAATACCCTTTCATTACAATCAAGATTTATAAGTTGTCTGACAGCTGAAATTTACCTGTTCAGGTGACAGGTAAACTATTTTGTACCGGTTATTGATCGGTCTATATTTATTTTCTTTAAAGTTATTTTTCTTAAATTTCAGTGGATTGCATCTTATTAATTTAGTCAAAAGATTTAGATTATCAGAAATTTATATGTATGTAAATATGATTTGATGAAAAATTTTAAAGGGTAGTTGTAAAGGTTTTAAGCGAAAAATCGTCAGAACCACCTTATAAGAACTATTTCACATGTGCGCAGGGGTGAGATTTAATAATGGATCAGAATTCTTCAAAAATTTCTAAAATTATCATTGATACCTTTATCTAACGTTCATTTCGAATATTTTCATGAAGAAATAAAGCGGAAAGAGCTACAGTGTACTTTAACTCAATCATGTTTGTAAACATACACAGGTTTTACTTATATCTGTCTCTGGTCTGTGTTTTACCATTGTCAAGTCAACATCTGGTATTGGAAAAAATGTGCTTTTTGAAAACGAAAGTAAAGCCTTTGACAGAGTAATTTTGCACAAATTAAGAGTCTAAAGCAGATATTAATTAGTATGCTAATGTTGCACACTTCGAATGATGCAGTGTCAATTTAATAGTTAACATCAGAACATCAAATTTATATCAAAAGTCAAATTTAATATTGTTTTTATGTCCATCATTGTTTATATGATGCCGAACTGATTACCATGAAAGCCTTTTGTTACTAAGTCTTAAGGGATTAAAATCGGGATAAGACAAAAAAATTTCCAGCTGGCTCAAATATTTTTTAGAAGCCCTGTTCAGAATGTCACAGTACATGTATATATTTGGCATTTTTAAGAATGTAACTTCAACTATGTTTTTTTTTCTTTTCTGAAGTGCACTATTACAGCTTTAGGTTTTGTCTCTTTAATTTTTTACATTGCATTTTCAGAATAAAGGGTATAAAGAGGACAGAAAAATAACAACTTTAACACTTGAAAGGAAAGTTGAACTTTTAGAAGAAGTTGAAAAGGGTGAAAGGTCAAAAAGACAAATTGCTGAAGAATTTGGAATTGCACCTAGTACTTTGAGTGGCATCATTGTCAATCGTGTTAGGATCATGGAAGCCCATAGTAGTAAATGTTTTGGTCCAGGACGCAAGAAATTCCGTAGATCAACATTCCAAGATGTGGAAGAAGACCTACTAAAATGGGTTGAAGAAAGTAAAAAACAGAACTCTGCAATAAAAAGCACACAGCTGCTGGATAAAGCAAAGGAAATTGCAAAAGAGAAAGGAATAGAAAATTTTGCAGGATCTCATTCATGGGTTGACAGATTCAAATCTAGAAATCTGAAAACATTTAATTCTTCAGTTGATGATGATGTAAGACCTGATTAACCATGTTCATGTGCATGTATCAATTATTTCTGATGCAGTAGTATTGACCCACATTCCTACAGAAAGATTTACTTTTGAAAAAAAAGTAAACACATATGTAGTCCAGTAAATTGTTTTTTTCACTTACCTATTCTTATATTTCACAGTCATAAAGTAAAATTGTTTGTAGCTGAAACGTACATCTTTATAATTTCGATCAAATGTAATTCTAGTAACATTTGAAACCTTCGAATGTCTCTTAGTTCCATCCGATTTTGTTTTACTGACCCACTGTTGTAAAAAGGCTCAGAATAAAAAGATCCACTGTCATACATAATAATGTATATGTCATTGAAATGTTTTTGTTGTATAAATGTATTGAGTCCTGTGTTTTTGATATCAGAATATGACCAAAATATTCACAGGAATAAATTATTATTTAATTTGATATGCACTGATATTTTGATAATATGGAAGATAAACATTGCTTTGAGATTGAGCACTGCTATCATAATTTAAAGAAATCAACAAAGAAAATTTCTTAACAGGTTTAGAAAATTCTTTTTTTTTCAACAAATGAATGAATGTATATTTACAAGTTTTCTTGCAAGTTTTTGAATTACTTTCGGAATTTATGCTGCTCAGGTTCAGCTCAGTTAAGTACTTGATTCAAGCTGTTTCATGGGAATTGACTCATACAAAATTGTTAACACAATCATGTCTGGTTTTTGGTGTAAGATAACTTTGGTATGTGAACTGAACTATATATTATATATTAATAGAATACTGAACAAGATTCCAATCAGTCAGAGAATCAGTCTGACCAAGATTCAGAGCCAGCTTCACCAGATGCAGGTGATTCCTCTGATGTATCTCAGATGACAAAAGAGGCATATGATGCCATTGAACAAAGACCAGAATTCCAGGTAGTTACAATGAATAGTAGATTAATTATGAATATCCAGTAGACAAAAAGGTAAAAGCTGGCAGAACAAAGAAATAAAAGTAACAAAGTTTCACATCTCTACAGGTCAACAGTTTTCACCAACATTTATCTGTTCCAAATGTTTCACCTAAAAACAAAACAGGAATGCTGATTTCAAAGATTTTAACTAGGATATCATTCTAAACAAAAGAAAAGTAAAAAAAAAATGGCCTCTAATATGTTTGTTTGAAGTCAGAAGGGGATGGCTGATTTAGTGAGAGTTCCACAGTAATGACCCTTGCATGGTTTGTTGCAAGGCAAAATTTCTTCCCATATCTAGCATACCCTCTGTACAGTCATAGCTAAAGTTTCCTACATGTATTTGCATGAAATATTTTCCATTGGACATTTCAGCAAATAATCAGTCAGTCCAATTTTAAAATTAAAGACTTTCCACCTGAGGATTGATCAATTAAATGCAGAAACTAAAATTCTATAAACCTAGCAATATTTCCACTATTGTCAACTTATAAGTGGCCTAAAGTTACTGATATAAAGCCATATTTTATATATGTAGGTTAACCCCAAAAAAGTTCACAAAGTACATGTACTTATGCTTTATAAAACATTTGAATGCTGGTTCTTGGCTAAAAGCTGATTTCTTTGAAATACTAAGGATTTTCTTCTCCAGTAATAGATTACCTTAGCTGTATTTGGCAAAACTTTTCAGAATTTTGTGTCCTCAATGCCCTTCAACTTAGTACTTAATTTGGCTTTTTCATTTTATGTATCCTTCATTAATGCATTATTAACATTAAATATTTGACAATTGTCTTTTTGAAAGTACTTGTTTAATGGAGAACTAATTTCTGTCAATTTCAGAATATTTTCAAAAAGCACAAATGTCGAGACCAGTACAGGAAGTATACCCAGGAACAGCTGATGGAAGCTTGTAAATACTCGATGGAAACCAAAGCTTCATACAGGGAAGTGTCAGAGAAGTTTGGTATCCCACAATCAACATTGAGAGACAAGTTACATGCTGTAGAGAAACTGAATGCTGATGTAGGTCAACCTCCAATCAAAAAAGCAAGGACTGAAAGTACTGAAACAAAAACATCAACTGAGTCCTCCACTATGGTTCTTTCTCCAGAGATACCAGACAACAATTCAGATTCAGATAAACTTAATGCAGCATCTAATGATGTAAGTCAAATCATATGAATAAGACATGGGGTAAAATACAAAATGAGTCAGCAGGCCAACAATGCAAATTAACCACATATGAAAATTAAGGTTTTGGGGTTTTCTTTCAAGATTAAAAAAATGGGCATATTAATATTCTTAATTTTAGACTTGCAATGAATAAGAACATGACTTATGGTGTACACACTTGGTGACCACCATATATGTCTTTTCGGAAGTTTTTCTGTTTCATTGAGTACATCTCAAACATCAGTCTGAAATTAATCTTTTATATGACTTCCTATATGTCATATACATGTATGTTATTTGCAGAAAAGCATGAATGAAGGTATAAAGAAAATTGACAGTTCTGATGCATTAGCATTACACAGTAGACCATACATGTTTGAAAAGACATTATAGGATTATTGATGTGTAATTTGGGCAGATTAACTCCTAAACTGATTAAAGTCTTTTAGACTTACAGGTAAAGTTTGGTAGTCAGCTGCCCAGTTTACACATCAATAACCTGTACCAAAATGTGTTTAATCGTTATAAGTCTCCATCAAAATATTTTTTATTATTTTCAATTTCACTTTTCCTTGAATCCCAGGATATTATTTATGTGTATCATAATACATGAATATATCACAGTGAAATTGACACATACTTACATAGGTAGGGAAAGTTGTAATGGCAACATGGTCTATCAAAGTGTAAACTTACGAACAAAAGTTGACCAATCACATTCAAGTATTTGTAGATATTTGTTCTGTTTTGTGTGTTTTGTCAAAGGACAACCGATAGCCTGTTTTTCAATGAAACGAATAGGGACTTACATTCACTGTCTTATGACTTTTGGTCCAGACCAAGCTTCCTGTAGTTTGCATTTACAATGACTTTTACCGATTCCATTTGCCTGTAAACTGTTGCCAAGATATGTTGGCTAAACAGGTCTTTGAAAAGAGGTTACAAAGTTAAAACATCACCATGGCATAACCATGCATAAAACAATGTCAACCATTCTGCAATATTCCAGGTCCCATGACAAGTAGACCATTTTTTTACGCCTGTTTACTGGACATATTGTGGTATATCGTTGTCTGTCCTTCGTCAACATATCGGACAATTACTCAAAAAGACTTTAACCAATTTTCATGAAACTTTGGTGAATTGTTTATATCTATTGACGTGAGCTCTCTTTCGATAAATTTTAGATTTTACGTTTCTGAGTTATGGGTTTTTATTCATTAAAAAAAGGGGATTTTCCAGTTTTCGGACAATAACTCAGAAGTTCTTTCAGCAGTTTTCATGAAACTTTGGTGACTGGTTTATTTCTATTAAAATAACCTCCCTATAGTTTTTTTTATAAATTTCTGATATGACATTGAGGAGTTATGGAACTTTATTCTTCGAAAAAGCGATGGGCGTAACATGCGCTCATGACGCAGCTCTTTATTTAAAATAACAAGAAGAATACAAGAATGCTTACCAAATACCCTCTTATCCCTTAGCCAACTGTGTAAGACCCTACTGATGGAGTAGATTTATGTTCCATTTTGATTGATTGTTTAAGGACCTTTATTTCAACCCACATTTTGAGCAAATGTTTTAGATGGCTTAAAACTGTTATATATGAACTAAAAAGCAGGAGAAATAATATGTATCCTTGTTATAATATAATGTCTATTTTATGGAGATGGCAAACATTTTTCATGCTGAAGAGGTTCAGATTAATAACAAAAAAATTCTTCTTCTTTTTTAGCGATCAAACTATAGGCAATATTCAAAAGATTCCCTGACCACTGCTGCTCACTATGTTATGAAATTTAATACTCCAATAATGAAGGCTGCACGAATGTTTGGAGTCCCAGCCTCAACTCTCAAGGACCATGTTCGTAATAAATTACCTCAGGATACTGAACAACTAACACAGCCATCAACACCCTCACTTATAAATGATAGAGATGAAAGGAAACTCATTGAATATATAAAGATGATGGAGAAATGTGGTTTCATATTGACCACAAAAGAAATTATTGAATTTGGATCTGAATTGGCCAGTGCATCACAAGAAATTGAAGGCTCTATCACTCTTAGTGATTCATGGTATCTTGATTTTGTCAAGAGATGGCCTCCTTTAGGTATGGTCAACAGAGAGGGACGAAGCCCTATCCCTCAGGATATTAAAAAATATTTTATGGAGTTGAATAAAATTTTCAATAAACACAAGTTTTTTGAACGACCCGAGCTTGTTTATGTTATGGATGAAGTTGATATAACTCTGGAATACAATCCTTTGAAATTAGTTCCACGGAAGAGATTTAGTAGATCGAATCAGTGCAAAACTGCTCAACAAAAATTAACATCTGTGGTTGGTTGTTCCAATGGCCTGGGTACAACTTTACCTCCATACTATGTTTTACAATCTGATGAAATAGTAACAGATGTCATTTCTCAATCACCACCAGGCACTCAAGCAATGTTTGCTAATACAGTTCGAAAAGACTGTAGTACATTACGAGATTATTTTCAGAATCATTTCATGCGATTTGCTCAGTCAGGAAGAAATACTCAAAATAGATTTGTACTTGTGTTCTATGACAGTAGGAGGACAAATCTCAATGTTTCTGATATAGATTGGGCCAAGCGTTGGCACATTTTGTTATTTCCACTCCCACATCCTATTAAGAAGGAAGAAGAATCGGCAAGGGAAATTCTTAACGGCATTTTTCAGAACTATGGTGATGATGTTGAAGAAGAGAGGAGTAAATTTGTCAAACAAAAAGGCTACATGGCTGTTTCAATGCCAGATATTTGTGGTATTTTAGGGAAGGCTTACAGGAAATCACTGACTTATGCACATATTTCCTCTTGTTTCGAAAGCTATGGAATTTATCCTCTCAACCCAAGGAATTATGTCAGCAGATTGGATGCATCATTTCAGCTAAAGCTACATGATCTGCAGGCAATGCCCAACTATGAAACTAATCTCTGGTTATTGAGTGACTTCAGTTGTACTCAAGCCGTAAATAATGCAATAGAGTCCTCATTTAATTCAAGTGAAGGTAACAACTTGTATTGCCGTGGTGAAAACAATGCTCGCTACGTTAAACACAATAATAGTGGTACAGAAACTAGTAACTGTAATACCAATAATCAAACAAGCTCAGGATATAGTCAAGATAGTACAGCATTTAATACATCTTATCAGGGTCTTATCAACCATCTTATGGTACAAGCTGTTCGAGAAAATTCACAGATAGAACCTCAAATACTGAATGGTGTTGCAATCAAAACAGAGCCTCAGATGGACTTTGGCTATGGACAAGTTACTGTTACTCCACAAATTCAGGAGAGCTATAGTCAGCAACAGTACATACTAGAAAGTTCTATCTCCTCTGCATCAAATGAATCTCAAAATACTCAAAACTGCCAAGTAGTCCCACAAATGTACCTTTCTCAGAATGGAAGTGAATCTTGTAACTCTTCAAATAATGGCACTGCTGAAAATCAAGAAACAATCACAGCTCCAGCATCAAATGATGATTTAACAAATAATTCACAGGTTGTAATGCAAGCAAAAAGTAAGTGTGAATCATCCTCAAGTTCAAGAAGAAAAGGCAAAAGTTACAGAGTAATTGTCAACGAACCTGAACCTAAAAATGAGATGAATGATAAACAACTTTCTGATGATATAGCTGAAAACCCACCTCAAGAATCAAACAAAATATTTAGTAAATCAAAATCAGATACATGTAGAAAGACTAGTAGATTAGGATCATTACTGGACGAAAAAGTTCGCAAACTTCATGAACAAGCAAAAGCATCAAGTGAGGTTGTCGAAGACCATGATGAACCTTTAATGAAAATAGGAGAGTTCCAAATAGTCATGAATAAGGGAGAATGATATATAATGGATATATAATTACTAGTAGTTATCAACAGTCTTTTGATATTGTAGTGTAGTATTTGATGTTTTTGATAATCTCTTTTGGTGCAATGTTTTGTTTGTTGATGATCTGTTCCATTTGCATGACCAACAGCTAATTGTATTATATTATTAGAAGGTTTGACATTTTTAAAAAGGGTTCTAATTATCTATTGATTGGAGTTATTAACGATATTTTGCTAGGTAGATATGCTAATTCTGTGTTGGAAACAGACACATAAATTTCCTTGGCTTAGTTTTCATGTAATTGCATATTAAAGCTGGTCTTTGCTGGTTCAGACAAGCATGTTATTTTGCTTTTTGTTTAATGCCTTGTGCATTATATATTTTTATCTCTGCACTTTTATACCCCCTATATATCAGTCAAGGGTATAACTTAAACCAGTTGCTACAGAAAATAACAGGCATACTGTTATTGTGGGAATTCTGACAGAGTTATCTCCTCCTGTCATGAATTGTGTTGAAATAACACATATCCTTTATTGTACAAAGAAACAATGTCTTTAATAAAGCCTTTCAGTTATGACAGACATTTTCATCCGGTTAAACGCAAATCAGATACTTTTAAATTTACCGCTGTTTGTTTTGTTGTTATAACAAAAAAATTAAACATATTTGTGCTAAAATTAATGTCATGAACATGTGATGAATGTTTTTAAGCTTTTCAAGTAGTTCAACTTTTTTTCTTTTAATTGATAAGTATCTGTTTTACTTGAGAAAACAAAAATGTATAGGACAGAAGGGTGAACAAAGTCTGTGTCCCTCTATTTATGGTTAGCTAGGAAAATGTGTAGAAATTTTGGATGTTGACTAAATTTTGAGTGTCTCGCATTGTCCTGTTTGAAACAAAAAGGTCTTGGGTAAAAATGTTGAATTATAAGTTCTTTTAAAAGGTGTCATATTCTTATAAATAGTGGTTGTTTTCTTTGTTGCACAGCACATAGAAAACAAGATCTAGTAAGGCTGTTTATACCCATAATGAACAACATTGATTTTGAATTGATGTACTAGTTACAACAAGTGATTGTTTTTGTTGCACTTCAGTGTTCCTGTTTGTTCCTTTGTTTTCCTCTTATAGTTGATGTGTTTCCCTCGGTATTAGTTTGTAACCCGGATTTGTTTTCTCTCCATCGATTTATGACTTTTGAACACCGGTATACTACTGTCATGACTGTATGTAGAAGCACTTAAGGACATTACTGAAAATGTTTCTTTCTCAGATCTTAGGTCTATGTAACATTATGGTGTTGTTTTAAAAGAAAATATACTACTTCTAGACATTCAACCAAAATATAAAATTGAGATTTTTGCATATATTGGAGAGTTCTGTCTTTTGCCCTTGATCATACTGATTATGTGCAGGACTTTGTATATAATAGTTTAAGTAAAAAGGACTAGATTTAGATAATATTTTGTATGAAGGCTGGAAATATAAATATCTTGGATAAATGAACATAATATTGAAGTGATTCATCAAAGACTTCAAAGAAATCTTACTTTGAGAATTGGTAACATGATTCTGCAGTATGCTAATTAATATCATAAAACAAAATGTAAGAGGGAAGCAATTGATAAAAAAAATTAAGAAAAAATGAATTGTACATTTTTTTGGCATACACAATAATTTGAGTAAAAATGACTGGTCATGGATCAACATCAGCTTGAAGCAACAACCAAAGACCTGTGATGTTTTAGATAATACACATTAACCTATATTTAAAGAACAAGTAATAATTTGTTAAACACAATTTTCAATCATAGCATAAACAGTTTACTCTTCTTTCTTCTTTCTTTCTTCTTTATTTGGAAAATTTTAATTAAGATAGTGCTCCTTGAGAGCCTCTTTGTGTATATATTTTAAACTCTAGGCGGATTGACAAAATGTGTCGACCACAATTTCCAAGCAGTAGAGACCAGTGAAGCAAAATCATCTTTTGGACAATGATATTATAAAAACAACTTGTGGCTCCAAAATAGTTAAGGGTTAATGTAAACAAAGGTTCAACTTACGAAACAGAAGCTATTCACAAAGCTATTCACAAAGCTAAAACTAAAGCATGACTAATTTGTTGGGTGATCAATGCCACTTTTGTAGCACTTTTTTTTAAATGTTCAAATAAATTCTTGTAAATTGTAAATTTTGCATTTAATAGGTTACACCTCAATAGTATATGTACTGTGTAGAAAGATCATGTGTTAGTCTAAAAATAGAATATTGAGTATATCAAGCCAATGGGGCTTGTGCAATACATTTTAATGTTCATTTTAAGTCACATATTTTTAGTGCATTTTTTTTGGACGTTGTATTTTGAGGAATTTTACTAGAATTTGTTGTATTTGTTATTAGATGAATTAGAAATTTACAGTAAAATTTTCTCTTGAATAAATTTTTTTAGAATTTTAAACTAAATCTTGATGACAAAATTACAAAATTAGTATATAATATTATGAAGTGTCTTAGATGACCCTATTATTTTCATTGAAATTTATTTCTACTATGTACAGGATTGCCTATAGAAGGGGCATGTTCAAATGTACCCACTACCAAAATAACATTTTATACACAACTGTTTTGAAAGTTGTGTATGATACATTTTCAGTTCCGTTTAGACCTCAATCATTGGACATTTGTTTGTAAAATAAAAAAATTACTTTGTATAATGACAAATTCTGTGTATTTAGAAAAAAAAAGATATGGTCAGACCTCTGATTAAAACAGTATTATTTACAGACTTTTATATAATATTGATGATGTTGTGTCAATGTTTTATAAATATTTTACAATAAACTTACATATACACATTTGTGTTTTTTATGCCCCATTATGTTTTTCGGTCTGTGCATCCTTTCATCCGTCTGTTCGTCCGTCTGTCCCGCTTCAGGTTAAAGTTTTTGGTCAAGATAGTTTTTGATGAAGTTGAATCAACTTGAAACTTAGTACACATGTTCCCTATGATATGATCTTTCTAATTTTAATGCCAAATTAGAGTTTTTACCCAAATTTCACGGTCCACTGAACATAGAAAATGATAGTGCGAGTGGGTACAGGTTAAAGTTTTTGGTCAAGGTAGTTTTTTATATGACCGCAAAAAATTTTGCGGTCGTATATTGGTATGACGTTGGCGTCGTCGTCCGAAGACACTTTGGTTTTCGCACTCTAACTTAAGTTTAAGTGAATGGATCTCTTATGAAATTTTACCATAAGGTTCAATACCACAAAAGAAAGGTTGGGATTGATTTTGGGGGTTATGGTACCAACAGTTAAGGAATTAGGGCCAAAATAAGCATTTTGGTAACTTCCAGACATAACTTGTGTGTTAGTGTATGGATCTCTGACATTGTACCACAAGGTTCCATATCACAAAGGGAATACTGGGATTGATTTTGGGGTAATTGCCTCAAAATTTTAGGAATTAGGGGCAAAAACAAGCATTTTCTAGTTTCATGACAATTACTTGTGTGTAAGTGTATGGATCTTTCTGAAATTGTACTACAAGGTTCCATATCACAAAGGAAAGCTGGAATTGAGTTTGGGGTAACTGCCTAAAACGTTTAGGAATAAGGGTCCAAAAGGGCCAAAACAAGCATTTTCTAGTTTCCAGACAATTACTTGTGTTCAAGTGTATGGATCTCTGAAATTGTACTGCAAGGTACCATACCACAAAGGGAAGGCTGGGATTGATTTTGGGGTAATTGCCTCAAAATTTTAGGAATGAGGGGCCAAAAGGGGCAAAAACAAGCATTTTCTAGTTTCAGGACAATAACTTGTGTGTAAGTGTATGGATCTTTATGAAATTGTTCCACAAGGTTCCATGTCACAAAGGGAAAGCTGGGTTTGAGTTTGGGGTAATTGCCCTAAACGTTTAGGAATTTAGGGCCAAAAGGAGTTTTGATCCCAACAGTTTAGGAATTAGGGGCCAAAAGGGTCCAAAATTAAACTTTGTTTGATTTCATCGAAAATTGAACTATAGGGTTCTTTGATATGCCGAATCTAACCGTGTATTTAGATTCTTAATTTTGGTCCTGTTTTCAAATTGGTCTACATAAAGGTCCAAAGGGTCCAAAATTAAACTTAGTTTGATTTTAACAAAATTGAATTCTTGGGGTTCTTTGATATGCTGAATCTAAACATGTACTTAGTTTTTTAATTTTGGGCCCAGTTTTCAAGTTGGTCCAAATCGGGTCCAAAATTAAACTTTGTTTGATTTCAACAAAATTGAATATATGGGGTTCTTCGATATGCTGAATCTAACCATGTATTTAGATTTTTGATATTCGGCCCAGTTATCAAATTGGTCCACATTGAGGTTTAGAGGGTCCAAACTTGAACTTTATTTGATTTCATCAAAATTGAATTCTTGGGGTTCTTTGATATGCTGAATCTAACCATGTATTTAGATTTTGGATGTTTGAATACCACAAAGGGATGGTAAGAATTGTCTTTGGGAGTTATGGCTCAAAGTGTTAAGGAATAAGGTGCAAAAAAGGGGGGAAAAGGGTTTGCAAGTTAATGGACAATTACTTAAGTACAAAACATAATTTAAAAGGCAGTGTAAGGTTGGTAATTGAAACTCATTTGAATATCTCACCTAAACTGCTTTTAAATTATTTATATTGAAATTTGCCAAAATTTTATTATTAATAAATTCCATTGAAATTTGCCGATAACTTTAGTTTAATGAACTTCATTGGAAATTTGCCAATATAAAATATTGCTGATGAAGCTTTTTGTTTATCTCACCTAAACTGCTTTTAAATGATGTATATTGAAATTTGCCAAAAACTTTATTATTAAATTTCTGATTTATATATAAAAGCAAATAATAATGATAAGGCAAGAGATACACACCAAACAGGATGTGTAAATTAAATATATTAAATATTGTGCAATAGCAAGAAATTTTCAATTGCACAGTATTGCATAATAGCCAGAAATTTTCAATTGCACAGTATTGTGCAATAGCAAGAAATATCCAATAGCACAATATTGCACAATAGCAAGAAATTGTCAATTGTACAGTATTGCGCAATAGCAAGAAATATTCAATTGCACAGTATTGCAATTGCAAGAATATTCAATTGCACAGTATTGTGCAAAAGAAGATACTTTGTATAAATTGCTTATTTCTTGACCAATTTCAATGGGGTTTTATTCTTGAATTCATAGGGTTCTTTAATATGCTGAATCTAACCGTGTATTAAGTTTTTGGATTTTAGTCCCGTTTTAAATTGGTCCACATTGAGGTCCAAAGGGTCCAAAATTAAACTTTGTTTGATTTCATCAAAACTTGAATTATTGGGGTTCTTTGATATGCTGAATCTAACGTGTATTTAGATTCTTCATTTTGGTCCCATTTTCAAATTGGTCTACATTAAGGTCCAAAGGGTCCAAAATTAAACTTAGTTTGATTTTAACAAAATTGAATTCTTAGGGTTCTTTGATATGCTGAATCTAAACACGATTTAGATTTTTGATTATGGGCCCAGTTTTCAAGTTGGTCCAAATCGGGTCCAAAATTAAACTTAGTTTGATTTTAACAAAATTGAATTCTTAGGGTTCTTTGATATGCTGAATCTAAACATGTATTTAGATTTTGATTATGGGCCCAGTTTTCAAGTTGGTCCAAATCGGGGTCCGAAATTAAACTTAGTTTGATTTTAACAAAAATTGAATTCTTAGGGTTCTTTGATATGCTGAATCTAAACATGTATTTAGATTGTTGATTATGGGCCCAGTTTTCAAGTTGGTCCAAATCGGGGTCCAAAATTAAACTTTGTTTGATTTCAACAAATATTGAATATATGGGGTTCTTTGATATGCTGAATCTAACCATGTATTTAGATTATTGATTTTTAGGCCCCGTTATCAACTTTGTCCACATTGAGGTCAAAAGGGTCCAAAATTAAACTTTTGTTTGATTTCATCAAAAATTGAATTCTTGGGGTTCTTTGATATGCTGAATCTAACCATGTATTTATATTTTGGATATTGGACCATAATAGGTGAATGTCCAATTTAAAATTTTTAAGTTCTTAGACCACATTCATTCTGTGTCAGAAACCTATGCTGTGTCAAATATTTAATCACAATCCAAATTCAGAGCTGTATCAAGCTTGCATGTTGTGTCCATACTTGCCCTAACTGTTCAGGGTTCGACCTCTGCGGTCGTATCAAGCTGCGCCCATGCGGAGCATTTTATTGATGAAGTTGTTTTTTATAAACTTTTGATTTTAAGTTTCTGAGTTGTGGGGTTTTATTCATTAAAAAAGGGGGATTTTCCAGATTTCAGACAATAACTCAAAAACACTTTCACCAATTTGCTAGAAACTTTGGTGAATTGTTTATATCTATTGATATGAGCTCCCTTTCTGATTTTTATAAATTTTAGATTTTATGTTTCAGAATTATGGGGTTTTATTCATTAAAAAAAGGGGGATTTTCCAGTTTTCAGACAATAACTCAAAAATGCTTTCAGCAGTTATCATGAAACTTTGGTGAACTGTTTGTATCTATTGACGTAAGCTCCCTTTCGATTTTTATAAATTTTATATTTTATGTTTCAGAGTTATGGGATTTTATTCATTAAAAGAAGGTGATTTTCCAGTTTTCGGACAATATCTTTGAGCAGTTTTCATGAAACTTTGGTGACTGGTTTATATCTATTAAGATCACCTCCCTTTAGTTTTTCATAAATTTCTGATATGACATTGCGAAGTTATTGAACTATATTCTTTGAAAAAGCAACGGGCGTATCATGCGCTCATGGTGCAGCTGTTTATTCTCCATTCCTATTTTAATATCCACTAAATGCCCTTAATTTTACAACAGCTGTATCATACATGTATAATACAATCATTTGTTCAAAAGGGTCTCTGGTTCAAGGGATTGTGTTAATTGATATCATTTTTATACGACCGCAAAAATTTTGCGGTCGTATATTGGTATGACGTCGTCGTCATCCGAAGACACATTGGTTTTCGCACAATAACTTTAGTTTTAAGTGAATGGATCTCTATGAAATTTTACCATAAGGTTTGATACCACAAAAGGAAGGTTGGGATTGAGTTTGGGGTTATGGTACCAACAGTTAAGGAATTAGGGGCCAAAAATAAGCATTTTTGTAACTTCCAGACAACAACTTGAGTGTTAGTGTATGGATCTCTCTGACATTGTACCACAAGGTTCCATATCGCAAAGGGAATGCTGGGATTGATTTTGGGGATAATTGCCTCAAAATTTTAGGAATAAGGGGCCAAAATAGGGGCAAAAAACAAGCATTTCTCTAGTTTCATGACAATAACTTGTGTGTTAGTGTATGGATCTTTCTGAAATTGTACTACAAGGTTCCAAATCACAAAGGGAAAGCTGGAATTGAGTTTGGGGGTAATTGCCTAAAACGTAAAGGAATAAGGGGCCAAAAAGGGACCAAAAATAAGCATTTTTCTACTTTCGAGACAATAACTTGTGTTCAAGTGTATGAATCTCTCTGAAATTGTACTGGAAGGTACCATACCACAAAGGGAAGGCTGGGATTGAGTTTGGGGGTGATGAATCATAAGGGGTTCAAAAAATTTGGGGGTTATTTCTGATTTATATATAAAAGCAAATAATAATGATATGGTTTGATTTCATCAAAAATTGAAATATTGGGGTTCTTTGATATGCTGAATCTAACCGTGTATTTAGATTCTTAATTTTTTGTCCTGTTTTCAAATTGGTCTACATTAAGGTCCAAAGGGTCCAAATGAAACTTTGTTTGATTTCATCCAAAATTGAATTCTTTGGATTCTTTGATATGCTGAATCTAACCATGTTTTAGATTTTGGATATTGGACCATAATAGGTAAATTAAAAAAATTTAAGTTCTTAGACCACATTCATTCTGTGTCAGAAACCTATGCTGTGTCAAATATTTAATCACAATCCAAATTCAGAGCTGTATCAAGCTTGAATGTTGTATCCATACTTGCCCCAACTGTTCAGGGTTCGACCTCTGCGGTCGTATCAAGCTGTGCCCAGCGGAGCATTTTATTTGTGTTGCCTCAACAAAGTTGTGGAGACGAGTTTTATGTATGCTGTTTCTGTCATTATCAACAATTAGTCAAAGTATGTGATAAGGTCAGTTTAGGAGTTCAGCACAAATGGTAAGTGATATTTGGTTTGCTGTGGTTTTAGCATTAACAATTATTTTTAAACTTTTGCATAGTTTAAATGTTCAAGTTTGTGATTAGTTGAGTTCAAGGGGAACCTCTAATGGTAAGCCCATGATATTTGGTATGCAGTTGTATAAGGATTAGCATATCTCATTTTCATGGAGATTATATGGCCCTACAACTAGGATAATGGGGATTATTTGTTTTTGGACTATTTTGAACCAGATTGTCTGACATGTTTTGGTGGTATTACACTTAGTGGCGAGACATCTCTGTGTTCAACACTTTATAGTTTCTATAAGCTCAGATCTCAGATTATTGGATGTTAAATATATGTCCCAAAATATTACATCCTTATTATAGTAAAACAAACTCTCAGTAGGTCATGTTAAGAGAAGTTAGAAGCATCTATAGTTTACCGATGTTCAAACTCCTCGTACATTACGAAGATACAGATTAGATATTTAAAAAGCTGAGGGAATTAAATGAACTGTAGGAAGAGCGGGGCCGAGTGCGTCGAAAGGATAAGTGACTCTTTATGCATGAATCACCCTCCATGCTAACCCTCCCTCAGTCAAAAGGTCTAAATAAGGAATAGGACGTTGTCGGTAAATGTATACAGATCAGACGACTTTTTTGGTATTTAAATATCTAAGAATATAAAAAAAATGTTTCTGTGCTTTGAGACATAGATACATTGTATCGGTCAACTTATAATCGTAATGTGGAATAAGTAAAAGCGGAACGATTACCTTAATTTACAATATGATTCTATAAAAGATATTGTTTGAAGAAAATATCCGTAGGACACTATGCCCTGCTTGCACTTTCAGATATCCCTGTTCAGTAACTTGACCTTGAAATCTGGCTGTGTGCTAAGTTTCAAGTTGATGTGACCACCATGCACAGCTTCATTGTAAACTACCGTAAACCAAAACTTTAACTTGATCAATTCTAATGAAAATTTGGAGATTAACAATCCACTAAATCTACGATTTGAGGTAGAAGGGGTGTTTTAAAGCGCACATCATACTGAAAATGTGAACCTCAGTTTCAAGTTGATGTGACCACAAATTCATGGTTAACTTCCTTAAGTTACAACTTTAATCCGATATGGGACCGATGGACAGACTAGCAGAGTAACGGACCATAATACAGAATGCCCCTACTATTGTAGACAGAGCAACAACTTTCAGGATGACCAACACTATAAGCTTTTATATGTGGTTAGTTCTTGTGTTTCAAATGACATTATCTCTCATACACGCTTTTATATAGATAGTGTCGATTTTTTTCTGACTTTTTCTGATATTAATATCAAAACTTTTGGTAGTCTACAATTATAATTTCGATCCATGAATAAATGTGTATTATAATTTGCAACAAGCCAGATCATTGTTTGTCTCGTCGTTGAATGCGATACAAAGCGATTCCCACCTTCCGTCGTGGGCGTCAACATTTTATAGTGTCAGTCAAGTTTTCTTAGACATCAATAACTTTGTCAAATCATCATTGAATTTTACGAAACTTTGACAGAAGTTTTTCGTTATCTTGAGCAAAATTTTCAAAATATTTGTTTTTCAGTTTTCTGGTTTGTTAGCTGATGAAGGGACTTTCAAAACTTTCATTGAATTTCAGAAAGCTTTTTCAAACATTTCTTCATAATTAAGGCATATCATCACGAGTAAAATATTGATTTTCCACCAATTTTTCAGTATTTACAAAAAAATGGACTTAGTTTTTTCAGCAGTCAACATTTAGGTACATTCTTTGGTTAAACTTTTAAAACTTTACAGCCGATTTCAATGAGTGTATAGGCAAAGGTAATATCTTTGGTTAGCTTGCTTGCTAGCTGAACCGTGAAGTCATTGTTAGGTTAGGTAAACTACCCTCCTTTAAGAGTAGACTAGTCCGACAGATAACCAATCTATCTGTCTGTAGGACTAGGCTACTTCGAAAGGAGGGTAGTATACATCCACCTAACAATGACTTCACGGTTCAGCTAGAAAGCAAGCTAACCAAAGATATTACCTTTGCCTACACACTCATTGAAATCGGCTGTAATAACTTTGCCAACACTTCATGATCAGATCGTCCTAAACATGTATGTGAAATATTTGTGACTGGACATGAAGCAAACAACAATCAATTAATTAATCAAACCTTCATGGAATTTTACAAAAAATGAACTTAGATCCCCTGCAAAACTTATATTTTGTTTGTATTCGTTGTTACTGTATTTCATTGATAAACGTACTTTTTTGGTAGTAAACATTACTCAGGCACTTTTACACTGAGAGCAGCAGTCTCGTATTAGGCAGAGGGTACTGCTTAACCCATAAACATTTGTCATGGTTATTGGTCAGACATGAACAAATTTATATCTAAATCAGTGGATCTGGTGTTTTACTTGTTAAAAGGTAAACACAGCCAACGTATACGATAAGCTCTGTCATGCCTTGTATGCATCTAAATTCAAAACAAATTGAACATTGATGTCAAACAAAAGATAATGAACCACTAATATAAAAATAAGGAGATGTGGTATGATTGCCAATGAGAAAACTATCCACCGAAGTTCAAATGAAGTGGATGTAAGCAATTATAGGCAACAGTACGGCCTTCGACAATGAGAAAAACCATTACCGTATGGTCGGCTATGAAAGGCCCTGACATGAAAAATATGAAACAATTCAATTTAGAAAACTAAAGGCCTAATTTATAACAAAACAATTTACGAAAAACAAATATGACAGACATGAACCATGCAACGATTACAACTGAACTACAGGCTCCTGACTTGGGACAGGCACATAAAGAATGTGGCGAGGTTAAACATGTTAGTGAGCGCTCAACCCTCCCTTAACCTGGGACAGTGGTATTACAGCACATCCCTTAACCTGAAACAGTGGTATTACAGCACAACATAAGAACAAACTAAAAAAACAGTTCGACACAACGCAGAAAAACATCTTATATTATAGATGTATGTACCTTCATACCGAATTGCGAAGTCGCTGTTCCGTAGATCATTGATGTGGACGGTTACAGACACCGAGGGGCATCTTTCATTTTCCATAAAGCAAAGGACAAAAGACAGATACATAAATAATCAATTTTATTTCGACTGCTTTTATTGCACATCCGGCCTTGATTATCACTGCACGGCTAGACTTGACAGTTCTAGATCGAAGTTTCTATCGTTTCTTCTTAACATTATTATTCATTTACAGGTTTAAGTACACAGCCGCAGGCTGCTAACTGGCTATATAAAGTGGATATCTATGCTATAAAGTAAAGAAGTTTGATAGAAGAAGAAAAAGATAGATATCACAACATATATTTGTTAATTCTACAAAAATAAGAATAGTCACAAGCACGCGTATGGAAAACATTCTTGTAAAACATTTTGATGATCATGTGGAATTCAGTCATGCTAATGATTTAATTTATTAACGATTCCTAATGTGGGAAATGTTTATAAATCTTCATCACTTGCAGCTTGAGCCTCTGTTAATTCATATTTCTTTTCAATTCCTACAATTCCACAGTCAATAATTTTTACGCTTTTCTTTGGAACAGCTGTTCTTGAATCGGCTGGTACTTCACCAATGGTTCTAATTACATCCTAAAAATCAAACGAACATATATCAATTCTTTATTTATATTAGCAGCATTAAGCAATGCTTATTTATAATCGTATTTTTTTTATGCAGAGAAGAAGCAATCGCGGGTCTCATAACTGCAAAATCGGTACCGTTAAAGTCATATGACAGAATCGTTGGGGTACTTTGATGGTCAAGTAAATTGAATGGCTTGTGAAAAACGATCAATATAAAGACAAGAAGATGTGGTATAATTCCCAATCCCGAGATACTCTCTACCATAGACCAAATGATAGAGGTCACCGTCATAAATGAGTAACACCAATACCGTATAGTATCATGAAGAAATGTGAAACAATTCGTAACAGAAGTTAGTTTGTAAATTTAATGTTGAAATATTTAGATGTACCGCAAAACAATTAGATTGTTTATGTTAAGTTTATTCCTAACTTTTAATGACTTGGGACGATTTAGAGTAGACACCGGTTTATTTAATTTTTTTTTTTTTGGTCGAAGATGGTAAATGTTAACCTTTAGATGCCATTTGGTTATTTTTGTAGAAATAGTAACTGTCACGTTGACGTTTCCCTACAAATATTCTGTTATACATAACTATCTATAAGAATAGCCAAGCATTATAGAACTAAATGGTGCTGGTAAGCATCAGATGTCTTTTCGTGATGGAAAGAAAAGTTTGTAACGAATAACGAGAAGGTTCTTAACGAATAACGGGAAGATTTTAAGCATGACAGAACAAACGTTATTTCAATCTTATAGAAATAAGGAGATGTGGTATGATCGCCAATCAGACATTTATCCACCAAAATTCAAATGAAGTGAATATAAGCAAATATAGGCGACCGTACGGCCTCCACTAATCAGAAAAACCCATACCGTATAGTCGACTATAAAAGGCCCCGAAATGAAAAATATGAAACAATTCAATTGAGAAAACTAACGACCTAATTTATAACAAAACAATTTACGAAAAACAAATATGACAGACATGAACCAGCGACAACCACTGAACTACAGGCTCCTGACTTGAGACTAGCACACAAAGAATGTGGCGGAGTTAAACATGTTTGAAGGCACCTATCCTCCCCTAACCTGGGACAGTGGTGCAACAGTACAACACATAATTTAAACCTTGAGAATAATGAAAACTTACCATTCCTTTAATAACTTTTCCGAAGACAACATGTTTTCCGTCCAACCATCTTGCTTTGTTGAGGAGAATAAAGAACTGTGAGCCGTTGGTGTCTGTTCCGTGGTTAGCCATGGATACGTATCCGGCGGCTTTGTGGCTGATATCGAAGTTTTCATCAACAAATGTTGGTCCATAGATACTTTCACCTGGAAAAAATACAGCAAGACGTGTTTCATTTAATAATATACTCCCAAGATTATTTATCATCCTTTGAACAGAATGGTGTGCATCATATTTTGGAAAAAGTTAGTGGTGTGCATAAATACTCAATGTTAACTTTCGACACTAAATTAATTTCCTAAGAAATAGACAAAGTTTTATACATTTTAATTTGTTATTTTTTAAAGGTTATTATTTAGTGTAACGTTCATACGGAATTTGATAGCAACGGAATGTCTTGTGTACTGCCAGAGTACTTGAAGGAAGCCAAAATGCAATATTTGCAGGAAGAAAAAACACTAACCTCCGGTACCATCTCCAATAGTAATGTCACCCATTTGAATGATAAAGTCGGGAACAATTCTGTGAATAGGTGATCTTTTGTAACTCAATTGTTTCTTCTGTAATAAAAAAAAATAAATGCATAGTAATTTTATTTTCAGAATGTAATGTCAGAATGGTCACCTAGTTTTATCTTCCTAAAAGTAGACACATTTATATATTTCTTAAATTATTCAACTATTTCGATTTCCTCTTAAAATAGCAGACATATAATGCTTTAATTATACTTTATTTTTCTCTTGTATATTTTTTATGTCTTTTTCATCAACTGAGAGAATTCATTTTATATTTGCTACGTGGCTGTGGAAATTATACAATGGCTGCGACATCTGTCACGCCTTAACAACAAAGGATAGAAAACCAAGTCTATAAATTCTATAAACCCATTGATTAGTAATATGTTTAAATTTATTATTTGGTCTATCAAGATATGATCTATGTGCAACATGTTGTTTTATTGGAGAAAAGATCTGATTTTTTTTTTTCAGTAAATTAACGCTTTTTGCAGATAAACATGATTAATTGAATTCTATCGGCCAAAACGGTTGTATTGGAATTTTAAGCATGACAATTTGTTTTTGGATTTGAAATTCTACAAGGCGACGTTTCCCTCAATATAACATTGTTGTAAACGTAATGTTTACTTGTTATATTTTATTGTTAATAAACATTAAATTTTATTAGTAGTTAAGTGGTCTTAAAAGTAACTAATTGATCCGCAAAACCTGTGACTTAACAAATAAACAGTTGACTGTTTAACGTCCAGTGGCAAATTAAATGAGGACGAGAACATGTTAATGCGATATGACATGAACCCTGGTTTGTACTAGACCGACACACTGAGCCGGATATTAAAGGCTCTGGTTCACAAGGTAGCAATTCCGCAGGACGATATGTTACCTTACTCGGACACATTGTTCTGACTCCGAGCCTACCACTGTTTGCTCTCACTGCTTAACACCGCGTGCTTAGCGGGGAAGCAGAAAATTCAAACATTTAAAAGTCTTTCGTTTGAAGCCTTAAAACGTGTGGTCTGTTTATAAACTGGCTTTATTACAACTCAACCATCCTACTATTTTTTGCATATGTCTATTTTCATTCGTTCTGAAAATGCACGATTTTTTTGTTTTGGACGTTAAGCAAATAACTATTACATTTGGGTAATTTGTTTTAAATTATTGAGTATCTTACATTCAAAATCAAACTATGTATTTCTGGATATTAAAAAAAGTAAAAACTTCTTAATCTAAGTATTCCGATAGGAGATAATATAAAACTTACTGTTCCTCTTTTGTAACCTTTAGCTAGTGACTGGAAGTTCATTGAGGTCATAGGACATTTATCTCCAAATACAGCCACAACAAATCTGCCTCTATAGTCCTCCCCTAATCCATCATGGTCCTTTACCTCTACATCAAACCAGATCTCTTCTGTTACTGTGTAGTTTTTGTGTGCATTTGCCAGTGAGACAAGCACTGCAAGTACTGATGCTAAATTTAACCAAGCTGCCATGACGGGCTGAAAAATTGAAGGAAACGGTTAGTATTTGTACCATTTTTTCTTCTGGTGCATTATCAACAAAACTTGAACACACAGAGACAGAAATTACATTGTTAACAAAAACAGATATTCTTTATTCATCTTTAAAGAACATATCAATACTGTTGCAAATCCCAATAAACAAAATGTGAATACTGGTCTATCAGATAAAGGGAAACGAGTTGAAAATGCTGTCGGTTACAATTCTGTAAATAAATTGCATGGACATTGATAGTATTTTTCAACAGTTTACCTAATTAAATTTCAAAGATTATAAAAAAATGTAAATGATGATATTAATAATAGATTATAAATTAGAATTGGTATCTTATTATTATCATTTATATTTCATTTTTATATGAAAAAAAAATTAAAAAGTAATACCGATTACTAATAATTTCATTTTATCATTTTGAATTTGATTACCATAAGAAAAAATGATCCCTACCTGTTTTTTTCTATCCTTGAGGACAAGATAAGATGACAGTTAAATGACAAAGTGAACGCATCAAAGTTCGATTCCTTCTTATAAGGAAAAGAATCGGCCACGAAAACGAATACATCACAACGAATCATTATCCAAACATCTGTTACGAGTCAATAAAAGCATATCCGATCGGTACACGTTCCGAACTAAATCAAAGATACGTTACGTTCATGTGGCAAAGAATAAACGTGGCAAACTGATTTTTGTTCATTTAACTAAACCATTTGTCAAATTATACTTTTAAGTTTCGACCAGTGATGACAGAAGCTATTTAGTCTATGAAGGAACAAATATAGTGAGACTAAGGCTGCTAAACGGAAATCATTATACGTTTGTCAATATTAAAAATCATATAAATTTTCAGTAATCCCCAATTACAAATTTGTGTATTATAATCCAATTTGAAGCAAGAATGATTTTTATATGTTTTTTCATTCACGCAAATTGATATTCTGAAATTCACTCGATACTATTAATGTATTCATATATACATCTTGTATTCTTTGGTGTCACTAATCCTTCTTTAAAATAGGCAAAATAGTTGCAAAACTGGAATTAGAATTACAGAGGCAACTACTAAATGGATATGCATAATGTACAACAAAGTTAATAATCAGGAATAAAACACTACTAGAAGGATTGTAGGTTGTATACAATTTACAAAGGTATATAGGAAAATAAGAAACCTTAGTTTCTTTATAATTTCAACATTAATATACGGACAATTTTAGAAAGGTTGGTAATAAATCATATCGGTACCGAATATGTAATATGATTGCTAATGAAACAACTATTCAACAGAGACCGACGGACATGTGTGTTAAAACAACTAGAGGTCACCGTCATAAATGAGTAACACCAATACCGTATAGTAAGTTATCATGAAGAAATGTGAAACAATTCGTAACAGAAAACCAATGACCCATTTTACTAAATTGCTGTCGCCGGGCGAAATTTGACAACTCGGCTATGGTAAGGTAGGCTAGGTTATATAAAGACTTGTGGTCAAGTAAGGCAATTTCACTAATTTCAAGTCCCCCCAAAAATTGGTAGTTTATCTGGCTTTGATATTTGCTAACTGCTAAAGATATTTCTAAACTTACAACAGTTACATATGCAGTCAAGTTTTCCAATTGAATTATCTTGCCTAGAGGAAATCGACTGATATCTATCATATTGCCAGCAAAAATGGACTAATTCCAAAACTCATGTTTGAGAGTAGGGACTGCTGTCCTATATTAGAGGAAAGAGGCATGATAAAGCGAATAATGTTACTTCATAAACTAATAAGTGCTCACATTTTGTGCTGTAGCTTGTAACTTTTATGAAGATCAAAGTTGTATTTTTACTTTTCAGTCCTATTGTATAGAAGTTTTGCTGGGTTCTTGTAAGATTTTGCTAAACAATAAAGATTCAGTGTTAAAGAAGGACGTATTTCAAGAGTGTTCAATTCTTTATTTTTATCGATTTAACAACGTTAATTTAATTTGCTATAAATGATTTTTTGACGTGGCCGTTTAGTTCGTGAGGTATTATAAAGAACCAGGGCAATCAATTTTTGTACCATCTGTTGAAGATGAGTTGTAATGTACACGTTCTATGTCTTATTGTTAAAAATGAGGAAAACGTGGAAACCGATTTTGAAATGCTTTACATAAGACACGTTTTAATATAGTTATATTGTATAGAAAGATCAATAGTTCAAATGCCTGATGTGTTGGATCATCTCAGTAGCTACAATTCATCAAAAGTTACAAAAAAAAATGTATCTACAGTAAATAAAAGATGGATTTTTCTAATTTATCGAACAAAAAATTATCCGAAATCATTCATAAATGTGTAATAAATCTGACATGTTTACATGTACAACTTGCGAGAAATCTTGTTAATATACATTCGTGGTTTTTGCTGCAAAAGTTTTAATACATAATCCATAATGCATTCTCAAATTTGCGCTTCAACAGGCAAATGATTCCGCCAACTGTTTTGCCATTTTTTCGTAAATTATGTGTATTGGCGCGTATTTCGTTCATGTGTGTCAATGAAGTTTATTCGCAAGCTCAAAAAATGAATCCTCTATTATTATTGTGATCCCTGTGATATGTTTGATATATATTTAAGAAAGAAGGTGTCGGGTTAGCCCCTTAAATGCACTGAATTTGTTAACCTTAGCAATACTTGACTTTTGGGATATGTCTTTTGGTAAAATAAAATCTATGTACAATTAAATAATTTTTTTTTGAAATCAGTGTGAATTTATGTTTTTTTAACGCAACGTATGAAAAAAGTTTCTAAATTACAGATATTTCAACGGTACGGAAAACCAGTGTGGTCGCGTTCAAATAACACGATCGTTTGAATACACATTTGTATTTCTATATTTGAAAGTCTGAACCTGTTACATGAACGCGGCCAATTTCAAAATTTCAGAAAACCGGCGGACACAAATCATATAAAAAGTAGTCTGGAGTACGTTGACAGAATCTTGGAGCTTTGTAGTGCCATTTGAACATTATGCCATCCATAGATCTAGTTACTCTCTTATTTTACTTACATAGCCACATAGCCTGTCCCAGCGCAAAAGACCGTATGGAGACATCAACATATAGCCTATTTAAATTGTAGTCGAAATCTATGAGCACAATGGGTGCTTAGTTAATCTAGTACTAGTGATGTAGGGTTATTCATTTATATCATTAAATGGTATGTGTGGGGTTAGAAATAACATACTCCTCATTAAATGAAATACATCTATTAAGCTATCAAAAGACGGACTTCAGAACCAATTTTTTTTCAAAGCAGTTTTCTGTTACTCGTTACAGTCGGAATGTTTGAATAGCTGATTTTTTTATGTCAGAGTAAAATGTATAAATGTATTAACCAGAAACGCTCCCGACCAAATTTAGGAAAGTATAATAACGTATGAAGATATAGTAAAAAGAACATTCAAACTCAACTAATTTGGGAATTGCAACCTTTATGGGCTTTTCTAAGACAAGAGATTTGACATGAATTTGATTCGTGCATTGAGTCACCTTTATCATTTATGCGTGTAATGATGAAGTTACAGCCTTGAATTATAAACTTCAATGTATTCTTAACTTTTATCATTTCCTTGTTTCGGTTTCCTATAAACGGGTTCACCCGTTTGTGCGATCCTTCTCCGCCCGAGCACTGTTTCCGCACCTCTTTTCAATGATCTATATTTTGATATAATGAATTGTTCGTGGAATCTTAAGTACCTTATGGCACTGTGCACTGCTTTCTTCGTTTTCATCTATTTAAGGGGGGTCAATTAATTGTCAAACATTGCGATATAGGTATCTTATCTTGTTTCAACAACTTGTCCTGAACCACTGTCTTGTATTTCAATTTGTTGTAATGCCTTATATAATTCTGGTTTGTGGTTTCTATAAAAAATTGTTGTAGCTCTCATACGGACTTCCACTGAGAATGTTTTGTAGTTATATGAAACTATTTTTCTACCACTTTGGTCAAGTTTGGATTGAATTGACTAAAACGATTTTAAAGTGGACAAATTCCAAAGAATCATACGGTAATAAAAATATGGTGGAACTAGTCTCATATGAATTGTATAGATCACTTGATATTTATGTCTTTATGTGTTATAGAATAGTTGAAATAACAATTCAGAGATTCCTAATGAAAATGCTGTGCCTTTGCACAAATTCAGAATCGATATGTGTGTCATGGTTCCTAGCATTGCGATCATATATCAAATGATTTGAGTTAAGCACATGTAATTAATTGAGGAAACTTAAAACATAGGTTATATTTGTCATTTCCAATTGGGAAAACTATGCAACTACAAATGTGAAACTAAGTAAAATCTGGCATTGCCAACTGATGCTCCCCAAACTGCACATTTATTTAGAAATAATGTTTTAGATTCAAAGGTTCAAAATGCTAGTATGCTTGGAAAGACAGATAATCATGTACTTTTATTGCTTTATTTGCCTGTATAGATATTTTAAAACTTACAGTGGGATACCATCCCGAAACCAACAGTAAACAAATTTCTACGTTTAGTAACAGTAACAGCGACCTTGAACTTTGACCTATTGAACCCAAATTTAATATGCTTCTCCCCTTCCCTATATCTTGCATTTATATACTGTTCATTTAAATCCAGCAAAAGAAAATCAAGCTACCATCTGCAAACATTTTCTTTTTTTTCTATTTTTGTAACTTTGACCCTGATCTTTGACCTATTAACTTAAAATCGATAGGCTTTTTCCTTTCCCTTTATCTTCCATCTGTAAAAGTTGTCATTCCAATCAAGCAAGCAAAACTCAAGAAGCCATCAGGAAATCATTTTTCCAGTTTGTTTATTTTTAGCAAGTGAACTCAAGTGAACTTCATCTCTGACCCCAAAATCAACAGGATCTTATCCCTTCTCTATATCTTTATCTGTATTAGTTTCATTTGAATCAAGTAAAAGAAACTCATGAAATGGTTACCATCCAAAATAAAGAGCTGCGCCATGAGCGCATGATACGCCCATCGCTTTTTCAACGAATAAAATTTATAAAATACTAAAGGGAGCTTATTTTAATGTATATAAACCAGTCACCAAAGTTTCATGAAAACTGCTCAAAGCATTTTTGAGTTATTGTCAGAGAACTGGAAAATCCCTCCTTTTTAATGAATAAAATCCCATAACTCAGAAACATAAAATCTAAAATTGATAAAAATCGAAAGGGAGCTACGTCAATAGATATAAATAATTCACCAAAGTTTCATGAAAATTGCGTAAACAGCCGTATAGAAACATTTTCCATAATTATTTTTTTAGATTTTACATTTGATCCTCAAATCAAAAGGCTTCTTCCTCTTACCTATATCTTCCTCTGTATAAGTTTTGGAACTGGCTATTGTCATGGATAAATACAGAAGGTGCAAAAGTCTGGATATCAGGAAAAATTTCAAATTTTGCAAATGCTGCAAATTCCTGATAAATTTCATCATTGTATCATCAACAACAATTTTTTCAGAAATTATACAACATCAGTAAAAATAATGATGAATAGAATTGAGAATGGAAACGGGGAATGTGTCAAAGAGACAACAACCCGACCATAGAGCAAAAAACAGCCAAAGGCCACCAATGGGTCTTTAATGCGGAGAGAAAATCCCTCACCTGGAGACGGGCTTCAGCTGGCCCCTAAACAAAAATGTTAACTAGTTCAGCAAAATGGACGCCACACTAAACTCTGAAACATATAAATGAACCAAAACCAAAATGAAATATACAAACTGAAACAATGCATTTATATATACTTAACTGTCAAGGTTTGTTCTCAGATTGGTCTTAAATTGTTGTTCAGGAAGATATTGATTGATTTTTGGTGTTTAAATGCCACTGTCAGCACTATTGGCTATTTCACGGCCACCAGTTTTTATTGGATGAGGAAGCCCCACAGGAAAACTGGCAATGTCAGTCAATCAAGAATGGAGTCGAACACACCTGCCATGTGCATAGTTCAAACTCATAACCTCAGTGTTGACAGGCTAGTGATACAGTAGATGAATTACTTAGACCCCTCTACCACCGAGCCCACTCAAGGTAGAAAATAAAAACAAATATGTTCTTCATATGTGTTGATTTGATTTATTCATTTGACAATCAATATACATACATCAACATAATCTTATATAAATTATCAATAAAATGATTGCACCATCATAACATCTATGTTTACTACTACTGCAGTTTCTAAAACATGATCAAATGTCACAGAAATAGATTTTTTTTTATAAATGGTTTGAACTAATTGGTCCCAGTGGTAGCCAACAATAATTATTTTTGTCCATAGGAAATATTTTCTTTATTAAGAGATTTAAAAAAAAGAAAACATCTTAAGTTAGTTAATCTGATTTTTGCACAGTTTTAGAAAATTTGTAACATTAGGTGAAAAATAATCATAAAAAAATTTAAACAGATTTCTGATTTACTGTAAAGGAATTATGTAAAAAAATTCAGATCTGCACATAAAGGTGTATAAACAATACAAACCAGATAACCATTAAATAACTATAAAATTAAAATCATCTTATTCAAAAGACAACAAAATTAAAATCAGTATTTGTTTCCTTTAGACTTCCACATACATTTTTTGCCAAAAAACAGAAATGACCAAAGTTGGTGGTAAAGAGATGGTTAAATGAGTAAATAACATAATGAAGAATGCATCTTCCATTTCAAAATATGTGAGCAAAGCCTTCATATCAAAGTTCTTGGTAGATAGTCGTAATGTAAATATTTAAAGATAACAACCTTTGGTATGCATGCTAGTTTCTTAAACAATTTTCATTAAAAGATGAACTTTCTACATACATGTATATACATACACAAAGTAAAAAAGGACGGTAACTTGTTTCTTTTGCAAGTGCCCTTAATTTGGAAATGTTAACTTTCATACAAATTTTCTCTATTAAAATAAATAATCTAAAAGATCTGATGATAAGCATACCAATAATCAAAATTATTAGGGAAAAGAACCAATGAGAGCATACAAAGAAGTCAGATTGGGGAAATGAACTAATAAGAGCATACAAAGAAGTCAGATACAAATAAAATGAAGACGTTATGACATGCTGATTCTTTACATGTACAAACTGAAATTTAGAAATAATGTTTTAGATTCAAAGGTTCAAAATGCTAGTATGCTTGGAAAGACAGATAATCATGTACTTTTATTGCTTTATTTGCCTGTATAGATATTTTAAAACTTACAGTGGGATACCATCCCGAAACCAACAGTAAACAAATTTCTACGTTTAGTAACAGTAACAGCGACCTTGAACTTTGACCTATTGAACCCAAATTTAATATGCTTCTCCCCTTCCCTATATCTTGCATTTATATACTGTTCATTTAAATCCAGCAAAAGAAAATCAAGCTACCATCTGCAAACATTTTCTTTTTTTTTCTATTTTTGTAACTTTGACCCTGATCTTTGACCTATTAACTTAAAATCGATAGGCTTTTTCCTTTCCCTTTATCTTCCATCTGTAAAAGTTGTCATTCCAATCAAGCAAGCAAAACTCAAGAAGCCATCAGGAAATCATTTTTCCAGTTTGTTTATTTTTAGGTTGCATTTCTGTAAATATTGACAATGCAATTTCCCATAGGAACTCCCTTTACGGCTAAAACTGTACCACTTTTACTATGAAGTTTTGAAAAAAATCTTATCCTAGAATTGAAAGTTCATATGCACTACAATTTTTTTCAAAGGTCAAAATATAGGGCTGTGCGGCATATTTTCAATGTTTGTATGCCCTGAACTTTTCAGAGTTTAAACTAACACTAATTTTCTTAACTGCCCCTACCTCGAATGAAGGGTTACCACAGATTTCAATGTAAACAATATGCACATGTATATTTACTGGTAACATTTCCAAGTTATGTCTCTATGAGATAGAACACAGAGAGCATAACTGGGAACCAGTATGTAAACAAAATTAATTTTCTATGAATATTCTAAATCTCCCCAAAAGAGGCGTGGTTTGAGAAACAGGTGTATTTACAAAGTGCAACCTTTAGCAAGTGAACTTCATCTCTGACCCCAAAATCAACAGGATCTTACCCCTTCCCTATATCTTTATCTGTATTAGTTTCATTTGAATCAAGTAAAAGAAACTCATGAAATGGTTACCATCCTAAATAAAGAGCTGCGCCATGAGCGCATGATACGCCCATCGCTTTTTCAACGAATAAAATTTATAAAATTCTAAAGGGAGCTTATTTTAATGTATATAAACCAGTCACCAAAGTTTCATGAAAACTGCTCAAAGCATTTTTGAGTTATTGTCAGAGAACTGGAAAATCCCTCCTTTTTAATGAATAAAATCCCATAACTCAGAAACATAAAATCTAAAATTGATAAAAATCGAAAGGGAGCTACGTCAATAGATATAAATAATTCACCAAAGTTTCATGAAAATTGCGTAAACAGCCGTATAGAAACATTTTCCATAATTATTTTTTTAGATTTTACATTTGATCCTCAAATCAAAAGGCTTCTTCCTCTTACCTATATCTTCCCTCTGTATAAGTTTTGGAACTGGCTATTGTCATGGATGAAAGTACAGAAGGTGCAAAAGTCTGGATATCAGGAAAAATTTCAAATTTTGCAAATGCTGCAAATTCCTGATAAATTTCATGCTTGTATCATCAACAACAATTTTTTTCAGAAATTATACAACATCAGTAAAAATAATGATGAATAGAATTGAGAATGGAAACGGGGAATGTGTCAAAGAGACAACAACCCGACCATAGAGCAGAAAACAGCCAAAGGCCACCAATGGGTCTTTAATGCGGAGAGAAAATCCCTCACCTGGAGACGGGCTTCAGCTGGCCCCTAAACAAAAATGTAAACTAGTTCAGCAAAATGGACGCCACACTAAACTCTGAAACAAATAAATGAACCAAAACCAAAATGAAATATACAAACTGAAACAATGCATTTATATATACTTAACTGTCAAGGTTTGTTCTCAGATTGGTCTTAAATTGTTGTTCAGGAAGATATTGATTGATTTTTGGTGTTTAAATGCCACTGTCAGCACTATTGGCTATTTCACGGCCACCAGTTTTTATTGGATGAGGAAGCCCCACTGGAAAACTGGCAATGTTGGTCAATTAAGAATGGAGTCGAACACACCTGCCATGTGCATAGTTCAAACTCACAACCTCAGTGTTGACAGGCTAGTGATACAGTAGATGAATTACTTAGACACCTCTACCACCGAGCCCACTCAAGGTAGAAAATAAAAACAAATATGTTCTTCATATGTGTTGATTTGATTTATTCATTTGACAATCAATATACATACATCAACATAATCTTATATAAATTATCAATAAAATGATTGCACCATCATAACATCTATGTTTACTACTACTGCAGTTTCTAAAACATGATCAAAAGTCACAGAAATAGATTTTTTTTTTATAAATGGTTTGAACTAATTGGTCCCAGTGGTAGCCAACAATAATTATTTTTGTCCATAGGAAATATTTTCTTTATTAAGAGATTTAAAAAAAAGAAAACATCTTAAGTAGGTTAATCTGATTTTTGCACAGTTTTAGAAAATTTGTAACATTAGGTGAAAAATAATCATAAAAAATTTAAACAGATTTCTGATTTACTGTAAAGGAATTATGTAAAAAATTCAGATCTGCACATAAAGGTGTATAAACAATACAAACCAGATAACCATTAAATAACTATAAAATTAAAATCATCTTATTCAAAAGACAACAAAATTAAAATCAGTATTTGTTTCCTTAGACTTCCACATACATTTTTTGCCAAAAAACAGAAATGACCAAAGTTGGTGGTAAAGAGATGGTTAAATGAGTAAATAACATAATGAAGAATGCATCTTCCATTTCAAAATATGTGAGCAAAGCCTTCATATCAAAGTTCTTGGTAGAAAGTCGTAATGTAAATATCTAAAGATAACAACCTTTGGTATGCATGCTAGTTTCTTAAACAATTTTCATTAAAAGATGAACTTTCTACATACATGTATATACATACACAAAGTAAAAAAGGACGGTAACTTGTTTCTTTTGCTCCTAAACAGGAGGGAATTACGAAAGAAGAAGAAAGTGCCATTAATTTGGAAATCTTAACTTTCATACAAATTTTCTCTATTAAAATAAATAATCTAAAAGATCTGATGATAAGCATACCAATAATCAAAATTATTAGGGAAAAGAACCAATGAGAGCATACAAAGAAGTCAGATTGGGGAAATGAACTAATGAGAGCATACAAAGAAGTCAGATACAAATAAAATGAAGACGTTTGACATGCTGATTCTGTACATGTACAAACTGAAATACATCTTACTTATGTTTGAAATTTCTTAAATTTTGTAAAGAACACATATCTAATTAATTCTAAAGAAATAATTAGGAAAAAGATATGAACTTGTTGCTTTCTGCTGTTAAGTTACTTTCCTTCATTAAATAACCAAGGGGAGATAAAAAAAAAAAGCATCCAAGATGATTCATTTCAATGATAAAACTAAATTATCAAGGGGTGGTAATTTATAACCTTCACGTTAAGGAAGATAACAAAAATACAACAAGATGGTAAACAGAAGTTACCAAAGGGAGATAATGAGATAGCCTGTCTCTTTACATAATGAGTATGGTTTGCTGTCGCATTGTCCCACATATCCCTTTATTTGTATTTAAATGACTCCTTAAGAAATTTCGTAAAAGCAAATAACTGACTATCATTAATGACCATGTTTTACTGATGTTTTCATTTAAGCATATAAGTAACATTAAAATACCTCAATCTGTTCTTACAATGCCCTTTTTAAAAAAAAATCATAAACATCACTGAACAATTTCTTAGCATTATCAAATATGATTATTTCCTGTAACATTTTATGTAATAGGTGAATGACTAAATTGCTTGAATAGTGAATCAAGATTACAATGTTCATACTTTTAGGATTGAATGCAAATAAATGAAATCTATGCATGGACAGTGTACAAATCATGAATATATAATTGTTGTTGTAATGACACATTTACCACACAAAAACATTGTACCATTCAGATTTGTAAATGAGTTTTACAAATGTTATATAACATGTATTAACAAAATTAAAAAATATTATCACAAAAGTTAAACAAATGTTCCAATAAAACTAAATTTTAAACCTTTTAACTGTAAATCTAAATGTTCATCAAAGTCCTGTAGGTTTGTATTCTAAACCATAGTTTGGTGTTTTGAGATATTTAAAAATATATGATAAAAAGAATAACTGGACTTTTATAAGTCTAATATAAATGACATGAACTTGCTGTATGCAAGACAAATATATACACATATTCTTGTTAAATAAGTAAAACATTGCTATAAAAACTACTTTTACTTTTTGTGATAAGATAAGCAAGGTATATACCATGTTTATATTTCATTACTGATAATTAAATAATTCAAAGAAAAATATAACGAAACCTAATTGCACATACTTTTATTACTACAACAAACACTTACATATAACAAACATGTTTAAAAAGCTGATATAAAACAATTAATATAATAATTTCAATGATTACAGATATGACTGTTTCAAACTTCTAAAATATGATATTAAAACATTTATTCATCAACTAACAATCTTTGCTTTCAGACATTAACAAGATATAAACAGTCTGCAACATGTCATTAATTAACTCAGACTGCAAAAGTAGCTATAAATGTTATAATTGTAAATTTAAATATGTAAATCTTACGAGAAGTATATTGTGCAATGGAAGTTTACAAGCATAAATAGAAATAGCAATATAAATAGTTGAATTTACAATGTTGGACAAAAGACCAAAGGTTAGTGAACCACTGGATATACTGATCATTCAAGCTTCCATTTTTCTTATTTAACCACTGGCTGCTGTTAAAATCCATTGTATCTTTTAAGCAATAACAAATATGAATAACAATTAAGAATAAATTGCTTCGCCGAGTGCAGCTGGATACTACTGCAGAGGTCCAACCCTGAACAATTGGGGAGAAATGGACACAATATTCGCACTTGATACAGGTCTGAATTTGGATTGTAATCAAAGAACTTGAATTAGATATGTGATTTGAATTTATATTAATTTTTTTGCTTTTGTGCAATACACTATGCTTTGCAAATTGACCCCCTCTACCCACCCACCCCAAAAATATATTTACCCCCTTTTTTATTTTGCCAAAAAAAAAGTTTTGAAGAAATTTTCTTTTAATTTCTGAAATCTTGAGAACAAATTGTCCCCCAAAAACTCCCCAAACCCCTTTTCCAAAAAAAATCTTTCCCTCAAGATATGGTCATTATCTCAATTCAAATTTCCAATGGAGTTTGCAACCATAATAACCCATTTAAATGCATCATAAAAGTCTTAAAATAGAACATGACATACATAATCATGGCTAAAATTAAATTACCTTCATCAGCATTTTTAAAATAGTAACTTCTAAAAATAAATTGACAGCTAATCACCTCACGACAATATAACATTTCTTTATAAATAATTTAAAAGCAGTGTAAGGGAGGTAATTCAAAATGTTGTGTTTGAATTACTTTCCTTACACTGCTTTTAAATTATGTTTTGTACTTAAGTAATTGTCCATTAACCAGGACACCCTTGTTTTCCCCCTTTTTTGCTCCTAATTCCTAAACGGCTTGAGCCATAACCCCCACCCCCAAAGCCAATTTTTACCTTTTACCATCCCTTTGTGGTATGGAAACTTGTGGTATAATTTCAGAGAGATCCATACACCATTCCACAAGTTATTGTCTGGAAACTAGAAAAATGCTTATTTCGGCTCCTTTTTGGTCCCCAATTCCTGAACTGTTGGGACCATAACCCCCAAAATCAATCCCAACCTTACTTTTGTGGTCATAAACCTTGTGTTTAAATTTCATAGATTTCTATTTACTTATGCTTAAGTTATTGTGCAAAAACCAAATGTATTCTGACTATGCAGATGACGCGGACCATGACGTGATACTAATATACGACCGCAAAATTTTTTGCGGTCATATAAAATTCAGCATTACTGTATTAAGTTTTACCCTGTGTTCCGTTTTCATTGAATAATATTAAAAGTATCTATATTTCTTATTTTCTAGATCATTGAATAATATTAAAAGTATCTATATTTCTTATTTTCTAGATATATATTTTCTTTTAGGTGACTGAATAAATTCAATTTTTGTCAAGGGTTTTGAGTGGAAACAGAAAACAATAAGGACCGTCCTTAAAGCTATCAACATTATAGTATTAAATAAATAAGTGTATTTTATAATCAATATTTTCAATGGTAAAAGAAAATACATGAAAATGTTTACATTTGATAGAATAACTTCTAATCAATATCACAATATTCTTGTATGTACTTTAGTGTTACATGTATAATCTATGCAACATATACATTAAATTAATTCATACAGTGTTTTCTTGTCATTTTACTGTCAAATGCTTGTTTTATAGAAATGTGATTGAAACTGTTTCCTTTAATTTTCAGGCAAGCATTTTTGTGGTTCAAAAATGGCACATATACATACATTCAGACCCCAAATCAGTATTTTAATCACCCAGAGGATTGAACATTGTAAAATCACTAAATTCAGGTCCTCCAGGCTGTTGTAACATTTGTAACATATCACTGAATTCTTCTGTCTGCTGCTGCTGCTGTTGTGGTGTTGTCTGCTGTTGAGGTTGTGACTGCTGCTGTGACATCTGCTCCACCTCCCTGCCAGTGAGAAGCAGGAGGCCAAATAACTGGACCAGATCCACCAGCTGAGGAATGAGAGAAAGAATTAGGTTGTGAATTTGGTGCTGTCTGGTTACTTCCTAGCTGGGTGTAAGTAGGGGCACCTGCTAAAAGAAAAATGAAATATTCAGTTTATTTTAAGTTAATAAATTTCAAAAATTAAGGCAACTGTTTTCGTAAAACTAAACGAGTTCTGACAGAATTTCATCTCTGTTAGAAGCTTTCTGATTTTTACAGATTTTACGTAATATTTTGGAAAGAAACTAGGCTGTTCATTAGGTATAAAAAATAAAAATTAAATTTTTAATTGTTTCCTACCCCCTGGTAGAAAAAAATAGGGTAGGTAGGTAGATAAACTAATTTAATATTGAACTTTTAACAGGGCTAAGCAAAAATGTCCATAAATGTGTCTTGGATACATGATTTTTCTATGAGTTGTTATTGACTTTGAACTACCTTTCAGTAATTGGGAGTACTGTCAGATCAGTACATTGTGTCATTGGTATCTTCGTTAGTTGTTTTTTGTGTGTTTGGTGTCGATCTAATGAGTCACGACTTTTTTCAACTGATTTTTATAGTTTGTTCTTGTTTTGTGCTGTTACACTACTGTCCAAGGTAAGGGGAGGGTTGGGCACCCACAAACATTTTCTGTATGTGCCTGTCCCATGTCGGGAGCTTGTAATTCAGTGGTTGCCGTTGGTTGCTGTGTATCATACTTGTTTTTCGTTTATTGTCTTTGTACGTAAATCAGGCCCTTAGTTTTCTTGTTTGAATTGTTTTTACATTTGTCATGATGAGGCCTTTTATAGCTTGCTAATGCGGTATAGGTTTTGCTCGTTGAAGGGCTGACAGGGACCTATTGTTGCTAACTTCTACATCATTGGCAATCATACAGCATCTCCTTATTTTTATCTAGGTAGGCCTGAAAATTTATGAAAGGTAGGGAGGCAGGAAACAAAACATTATTTTTGGGGCCTTAGGGAAGCTTTCACTTCAATGCAAGACAGAATTTGAATAAATCTGATATTTACCTGGAGATGAACTGTTGGGACTTATTTGAGAAAATCCTGACTGTGAATTGTTGGTATAATCTGCTGCCTGTTATAAGAATAATAAAATTGAGAATGTATACTTTATCAAATAAATTATAAATAGTTGTAACATATAGAAGTCTGTACTATATACAGTGCACAGTCATTCAAGTAAATCATGTATATTTTGATTTGATATAAACAAAAACATGTTTTGTTTTAAAGTGAATTTCTTTGATAAGACATAGAACATAAAACATGAAGATTTATCTAAAGTTGGAACACAAGATGATTGCAAAAAATAAGGACATTATCTAATTAAGAGCAATGACTGCCTAAAATTAACGATTGACTTTTAAAGGACTAAAGATTTATATTTTTTAAACATACAAGATTTTTTCTTTGGGATATTTGAAGCACCAGACTTGCACCATCTAAAAAGTTGCACTTATGCTAAAACTATTAAAGGCAGACTTGCTGAAAACCATGGTTCTTAACTCACATTTTCCGTTTTTTCTGTTTTATATTAAATGATGATAAACTCATTCATAATTGAACAAGTCAAGAAAGGACACATTTTTAAATTAAAATAGTTCATAACTGTGTATGTATGCAAACCTGATTTTGTGAAAATCCTGCCTGGTTTTGCCATCTACTCTCTGGATTTGGACTTCTCCTGAGATGTGACATGCCTCCCCTCCCCGAGGCAGATTGTGGCATTGACATGGAGGCAGAAACATTAGGAGAAGGGTATTTCATCTGTGCTGAAGAGTTAAACCCATACATGTCTTGCCCAACCTGTCTTGTACCTGTAAAAGGTTATAAAATAATGTATCATATGATTATATTCTTTTGAAAGTAAATACAGGACACTAACTGACTTGGGAATTGCACCATCAATCCATACCCTGTGCTAATCAATGAATTTGTGATTCCTATTCTATATCATTATTGTAATGCAACAGAAGTTCAATCTGTTTACCTGAAAATGTGCAGGTAAACTAACTGGACATTTGACGTTAATTCAGAAAAATGAGTTCATGCAAGTATCAGATTGATTGATTGTTGGTTGCTTAATGTCCAGTGGCATGCAAGTTTAGGAGTTGTAGTTCATATAAATACACATCATGGTACATTATTTAGTTGGTTATTGTATGTGCTTTATATTTGCTGGTCAAAACACTAGTTGAAAATTGCCCAAAATCTATGATTTTTTTCACCAAAATTCATAGAATAGACTTTTTCATGATGTCACACCATTTATTATGGATCTTAAGCTACCTATTTTGGATTTTGTAATATCTCATCTTCAAAATAAACATAAATGGAACTCTCGACTTACTTGTGAGAACTGATGAATATCCCCCAGCCTCTGGATGATTATACTGGTTTGTGTAGTCAGCCTTTGAAGAGGATGTCATTCCAAGATTGTCTGTTGGTAATGGGCGAGGTGGATTACTGAAGGTATTTAGCTGTGGATCTTGTGCCTGATCAGCTGGATTAGGTATTCCAGACTGCTGGCCTGCTGCACCTTGTTGAGCTGTTCTATTAAACAAATGAAAAACTTGGTCAAATACAAATACTTAAGGGATTGTCAGCACTGAAGGATTAAATTTTCTTTTCTTTGCATTGTGCACTAAAAGAAATGCTGTTATTTCACATTCACATATACCGGTGATGTTTTATTTTTGTTATTGCACTGACAGTTATAGTATTTCAGTGTGATGGAAATAATTTAAAACTAGACAAAGTGCTTGTAAGCCCTTAATGGTAAAGATTGCATTCATTTTGCAGTGTGAACTAAAAATTAATCATTGCATTGTATCAAGCATTTGAAGGTAATACCATGAATTGATTCAACAACAATAATGGATAAAGGAAGATAACTCCAATTCTAAATGTTAATTTAATAATAACATCATTGATATTTTTAAAACAGATACTAGATTCATGCACCATGCATAATTTAATTTATTTTCTCAACAAATATTGTTAAACACATACACATCATTTTGTAACTTGAATATCACTGATAGATTTCTAGAGATGTTCATGGATAGGATATATAGAATGTTGTGATCAATGCACTATGTTTTGTTTATCTCCAAAGTAGTGATAAAGTCTGGAAATAGATTACTCTCAAAACAGAAGTAATAGATTGCATGAATATCTTTACCCCAAAAATGCAAAATGTTGTTCTGCATTAAAATTCAAAAATGCATCATTTTGTATGCAACTAAATCTGAACTGTAGATGTGTAAATTCAGAAACTGATGTGATTTTTTTTTCATTACTAAGAAAAATGGGAAAGAATGATTATCTCAATTAAGGAATACCAGTACTGTATTGTTGCCACCATCAAATCCAAAATTAACGGTGGCATCTCTTCAAAGTTCCTAGTCTAATGAAATAATCTTTAAAATTTGTGTTACATACCTTATTGCATTAGAATAAATTCAACAAAAATGGATGCTTTGGCGTGCTAAGCAGACCCACATTTGTAATTCAAAGTATCGACAAGAGTGGGGGTATAACTTTTTACTATACTTCATGTCAAAATGCCAGATTTTGATTGGTTAATACGAGGGAGACAATTCACTCTATCCCATGGCAAATACTCTATTACCCTTCATGGAGACGCTTGCTCAAGTGTGCGCTTTAATAAATACGGATGATTATTATGTACAAGATGACATAGTTTATAACTTTGAAATTTGAAATTTAATAGACCGTAATAACAGAACTTTCAGTATAATAAATTAAATAACACATATCTGAGAGGGTGATATAGCAGATTGTTACCCCTCAAAAAGACATGGTCAACCTTGGATTTGCCTCAGTTGACAATGTTTTCTCTGGGTAACAATTTGCTCTATCACCCTCTCAGCTATGTGTTATTTATATAGTGTAATACTTTACTACAACCTGTACAGAAATTCCATTTACTATTATTACATTACTTAAGGGTTGTCAAGATTGGCACTAATAAATGCAAGCATTATTTTCAAAGCAGTAAACATACTTTGCTGATGTATTAGTACAAACTATGTACTCTACTTCATCAGTATAAGGATTCTGGAAACTAAAGCTACTGGTTCTCAACCATACCCAGTCATTATTAGCTGCTCTAAATCTGTACATTATAGACATTACTTGACCTTTCAACTTTAACACTGTAATAAAAATAGTTTTTCATAGAAAATAGCATTCTTCAAGTTGAAGAAACTGAATTTTTTAACTTTACATTTCAAAAGGGTTATTTGAAGAAAATATATACGAGAAGGATAAAAGATACACTCAGTAATATACATTTTACAAGCGATACAGCTTTGAATGTGTTTTACAAGAAATGTGTTCATTTATATAATGAAACTTTTGATAATTCCTAAGTTAATGCCAGAATGAAATATAAATGAATATGATTCCAGAAAAACAAGATTTTCTTTGTATGCAGAAGCTAACAGATGGTATATGATAATGACTGATGAATTCTTTCAAAAGTCATGATTTCTTTTAACTATTTCACAGTTTAAATAAAATGCTTCGCTGAGCGCAGCCTGATACGACTGCAGAGATCGAACCTTGAACAGTTGGGACAAATTTGGACACAATATTCAAGCTTGATACTGTCTGAATTTGGACTGTGATCAAATTTTTGACACAATATAGGTTTCTGACACAAAATAAATGTGGTCAAAGATCTTACAAATCTATTGCGCAATACTGTGCAATTTAAGGTTTCTTCTTTCTTCTTGAAACTTTTCAAAAATTTGAAATTTGTAAAAATTTTTGAAAACAAAATATGAAGCCCTTAAAAAAATTGGAACCCCCCACCATTTTTGAATCCCTCCTTGGAGCAATTACCTCCAAACTCAATCCTAGCCTTTTCTTTGTAGTATGGAACCTTGTAGTACAATTTTGGAGAGATCCATTCACTTAAACACAAGTTATTGTCTGGAAACTAGAAAAATGCTTGTTTTAGGCCCTTTTTTGGCCCCTCATTCCTGCAGGTATGGGACAATTACCCCCAAACTCAATCCCAGACTTCCCTTTGTGATATGGAACCTTGTGGTACAATTTCAGAGAGATCCATACACTCACACACAAGTTATTGTCTTGAAACTACAAAAATGCTTGTTTTTGGCCCCTTTTTGGCCCTAAATTCCTAAACTGTTGGCACCATAACCCCCAAAATGAATCCCAACCTTCTACTTGTGGTATAAAACATTGTGGTACAATTTCAGTGCAATCAAAATACTTATACACAAGTTATTATCCTGAAACTAGTAAAAATGCTTATTTTGGGCCCCTTTTGGGCCCCCTATTCCTAAACGGTTGGGACCATCATCCCCAAAATCAATCCAAACCTCCCTATTATGGTATTGAACCTTCATAAACAATTTCATAGAGATCCATTCACTTAAACTAAAATTATTGTCCAGAAACCAAATGTGTCTTTGGGCGACGACGCAGACATCATACCATTATACAAAAAAAATTTTGCGGTCGTATAAAACATCTTAAATGTTTTGTCGCTATATTCTAAAAATTAATCCAAGTACTCTTTCACAATACAGGATAACATTACCTTGCTCAAAGGTATCTTTCATGTGAGTTTTATCTTCTGGGTGATAAAAATCAAAAGCTGATTTTCCTAACAATTCCTGTGGTTGATAACCAAGTAAAGCTGTTACCCTGAAAAAAGAAAAATGTATTACTATAAGTTAAACTTTAGGATTTTTAAATTCATTGTGTACATTAAAATTGAAGTGGTTTATTTAGTTTGTACATTAATATTGAAGTGGGTTAACTCACCATTAACTTAAATTTAAATCACAAGTTGACAAAATGTTTTATTAGAAACTATATTCATCCATTTGACAACCATCCTTCTCCAAAAACTTTTTCCCCCATTCAAATCTGCACATCAAAAACTCATGAACATTTACATAGAGTGATAATATCACATTAGCAGCAATGAAGTTTAATATATTGAGATTGACAAATAATTTTGTGAAAAATTATTTCATTTTTAAAGACTTGTGACTATACTTCTCAAATAAATTTGTCTCATTAAACCCTTACCTCTGGTCGACAAAAGTAAATTTTCCCTCTATACTGTGTCTGGAAACAAATTCTGTGGCATTGTTTGCACCCATTAAATCATTACAGTTTGGTGCACTAGTCACCTGCAATCTTCCAATGGCAACCAAACAACAATGGCTGCCAGGACCAGAATTTTCATCTGGATCTCTATCAATTTGTACTCCTGTCCATTAAAATAAAATAAATAATATTAAACCTTGGTAACAACATAAATTTTATAATGGATAAATTAACAGAATTAACAGACTAATAAAAGCACACAATGACATGATACTAGAAACAGCTTTAATTACAGCACAATGACTTGAGTGTGTAGGTAAAGGTAATATCTTTGGTAAGCTTGCTTGCTAGCTGAACCGTAAGGTACCACCTTCCTTTGGGTGGAGTCAATTATAATAGTTAAGAGGAGAACCAATCAAAAGTAAAGACAGTGCATAAACATTGTGAAACCAGTTTAGAAATATGTTTTCAATCTAAATTTAAAATATAGTGTCCATTATAAGCTAATTCACAAGTATGTTGTATGTGTTTGATTTGTCAATTTCGCTTCAATCAAAACAATACAATACCATTTTTACAAAAGAGGAACATCTCAAAAATGACCCGACTAAGTTTATTTTTACACCTTCTGTAGCACTCCCCATCCCAAAAAAACCCAAAACACAAAGATATCCTTACATATATAATAAGGATATGAAAAGTGTTTTTTACAAATGACCTTAGTGAGACTTGGAACCCTACAGAAGTGGTGATATGAAGAATTTGTTTTGAAGGAAGATGTCAACTTCTAGTGTAAATCTAGCTTTAAGTAAGGTGAATATGGGTGGCAGATGGTTAGAGAGTGAAAAAGGGTACCTATTATGTGAAATCAACTCCTACATATTAACCCATAGCCCTCAAACTGTCTATAATTTTGGTATATACATTGTAGATCTGCCTGCTAACTATGTACAATTTTTGCAGATTTTTCAGATGGTGAATTCAGTCAATTTTCAGTAACATTCTCAAAGGATGGTATCCATTTTGTGTTATCAAATCCTCTTACAGTTTTCAACATTATAAAGTGTTTGTATATGTATTGAAGAAAGATACTTCACTTTGTGTACAGATTTGAAGAATTTTAGTTTGTTTTAGCAAATATTACCCTGGAGATTTGTTTTCCTTTGTTTTGATCATTTTTAGAAATCAGTAGACATCCCCTTTCAATACTGCAGTTTAACAGATTCTCTTTAAATATAATAAAATAAGGTTGTTACCATTTGTATGGCTTTTCAAATCATTTGAGTCTTTGACCCATATCTAAAAATGCTTAGTCATATTCCCAAATAACTTCCCAATAAATTACCTGCTGGTGGCCAGTTCTTTATATAACCAGTGACGTGTACAACAGTGTAATGGTTTCCATCATTTGATGGACCAATGGTGTTTCTTTGACGGACACGTAAGGAATGATTGGCTGTCATTGGATCAACCTGTACATTTCCCATCTTCATTCTACATATAAAACCTCTTCTGGATCCCATACACAATCTGATAGATGCTGAAATGAAAAGTACACCATACACATAAAAACTCTCAAGGACCCCATGCACAATCTAATGGATGCTGAAATAATAAATACACTATACAGATAAAACCTCTCCGTCTACTAGATTGACATGAACATCTTAAAATTATTCCATCACCAATTATGATTGACCCCCTAATTCCTAAACGATTGGGACCATCATCCCCAAAATCAATCCCAACCTCCCTATTATGTTATTGAACCTTCATAAAAATTTCATACCAGTTTAACAAATATTGTCCGAAACCAAATGTGTCTTCGGCGATGACGCAAACATCATACCATTATATGATCCCAAAAAATTTCTGCGGTCGATAAAACATCTTAAATGTTTTGTTGCTATATTCTAAAAATTAATCCAAGTACTCTTTCACAATACAGGATAACATTACCTTGCTCAAAGGTATCTTTCATGTGAGTTTTATCTTCTGGGTGATAAAAATCAAAAGCTGATTTTCCTAACAATTCCTGTGGTTGATAACCAAGTAAAGCTGTTACCCTGAAAAAAGAAAAATGTATTACTATTAGTTAAACTTTAGGATTTTTAAATTCATTGTGTACATTAAAATTGAAGTGGTTTATTTAGTTTGTACATTAATATTGAAGTGGGTTAACTCACCATTAACATAAATTTAAATCACAAGTTGATAAAATGTTTTATTAGAAACTATATTCATCCATTTGACAACCATCCTTCTCCAAAAACTTTTCCCTCATTCAAATCTGCACATCAAAAACTCATGAACATTTACATAGAGTGATAATATCACATTAGCAGCAATGAAGTTTAATATATTGAGATTGACAAATAATTTTGTGAAAAATTATTTCATTTTTAAAGACTTGTGACTATACTTCTCAAATAAATTTGTCTCATTAAACCCTTACCTCTGGTCGACAAAAGTAAATTTTCCTCTATACTGTGTCTGAAACAAATTCTGTGGCATTGTTTGCACCCATTAAATCATTACAGTTTGGTGCACTAGTCACCTGCAATCTTCCAATGGCAACCAAACAACAATGGCTGCCAGGACCAGAATTTTCATCTGGATCTCTATCAATTTGTACTCCTGTCCATTAAAATAAAATAAATAATATTAAACCTTGGTAACAACATAAATTTTATAATGGATAAAATAACAGAATTATCAGACTAATAAAAGCACACAATGACATGATACTAGAAACAGCTTTAATTACAGCACAATGACTTGAGTGTGTAGGTAAAGGTAATATCTTTGGTAAGCTTGCTTGCTAGCTGAACCGTAAGGTACCACCTTCCTTTGGGTGGAGTCAATTATAATAGTTAAGAGGAGAACCAATCAAAAGTAAAGACAGTGCATAAACATTGTGAAACCAGTTTAGAAATATGTTTTCAATCTAAATTTAAAATATAGTGTCCATTATAAGCTAATTCACAAGTATGTTGTATGTGTTTGATTTGTCAATTTCGCTTCAATCAAAACAATACAATACCATTTTTACAAAGAGGAACATCTCAAAATGACCCGACTAAGTTTATTTTACACCTTCTGTAGCACTCCCCATCCCAAATAACTTCCCAATAAATTACCTGCTGGTGGCCAGTTCTTTATGTAACCAGTGGCGTGTACAACAGTGTAATGGTTTCCATCATTTGATGGACCAATGGTGTTTCTTTGACGGACACGTAAGGAATGATTGGCTGTCATTGGATCAACCTGTACATTTCCCATCTTCATTCTACATATAAAACCTCTTCTGGATCCCATACACAATCTGATAGATGCTGAAATGAAAAGTACACCATACACATAAAAACTCTCAAGGACCCCATGCACAATCTAATGGATGCTGAAATAATAAATACACTATACAGATAAAACCTCTCCTGTCTACTAGATTGACATGAACATCTTAAAAATTATTCCATCACCAATTATGGTTGACATATTACTTAAAGTATTTGAGAAATAATCACAAAACCTTAATGTTTGATCACTGATCCATAAAATGAGGTCAGGGAAAGGTGAACCCTGTCATTTTATTAACTAGATAAGCAACAACTGACTTTGGTGACTGTATTTTGTATTTACTAGGTGTAGATGTAAATATTTATCTACAGACTAACTTTGATAACTGTATGTATTAGATTTATAAACTTACTTTGATGACTGTGTATATTAAATCTACAAACTGACTTTGATGACTGTGTATATTAAATCTACAAACTTACTTTGATGGCTGTGTATATTAAATGTACAAACTTACTTTGATGACTGTCTTTTTTAACTGTTCCAGCTGAAAAAGAAAACAGACTTAATACAGATTAAGTTCCAGGATGTATAGAAAAGCAAAAACATTTTTTGCTTAGATATAATTTTAAATAGATTGTGTTGTAATCCATGAGTAGAGATAATCTATATGTTAAATATACAACTTGCATGATGAGAAACTTTTGTACTACAACGTACTCAAAGTTTTAGTAAATCTATTTTTACATTCAGTCAACAACAGCATGTTTGTTGTTTTTCATTTGTTTTTTATTGACCTGTAAATTGCATATATTACTAAACTATGTTTTATATTACTAATGACACAGATCAACAATTATATGAAGTTGAAAAAATAATAACCCAGTACAAAATAAAGCAAATCTTTCTTTAAGGAGTTTATTGCTTCACTTTTTTACTATGATGAAGTTAAAAAAAACATACTGTAACAGTAATGACAGCCAAATAACTAAATAGTTAATTCTGAGAAACATCTGCATTCAAAATAAAAGTATCTTAAACTGATAAGAATATGGAGATGTAGTATGCTTGTAAATGAGACAACTATATACCAAAGACCAAAAAGTAAGAAAATAAACATCTACATATCAAGAAGTCACTGTACAACCTTTAAAAGAAGCTTATGTGAAACAGGAAGCCCAGATGAATAAAATATTGAAAGGTTCTTGTTGAGTAGTGTAGGTAACCAATACCTAGTAAGAACATGTAAATACTGTACATTCAGAAAGTATATTTTACTAATGTGAATAAAATGCTCGCTGGGCACAGCTTGATATGACCGCAGAGGTCGAACCCTGAACAGTTGGGGCAAGCATGGACACAACATACAAGCTTGATACAGCTCTGAATTTGGATTGTGATTAAATATTTGACACAGCATAGGTTTCTGACACAGAATGAATGTGGTCTAAGAACTTAAAAATTTTTAATTTACCTATTATGGTCCAATATCCAAAATCTAAATACATGGTTAGATTCAGCATATCAAAGAACCCTATATATTCAATTTTGTTGAAATCAAACAAAGTTTTATTTTGAACCCCACTAAAAAGGAAAATTTTAAAGAAAAAGGGAAAAAATCCCCCAATTTTTGAACCCCTTATGATTCATCACCCCAAAACTCAATCCCAGCCTTCCCTTTGTGGTATGGTACCTTGCAGTACAATTTCAGAGAGATCCATACACTTGAATTACGTGCGTATTGTTATGTTACTTTTCTACATTGGCTAGAGGTATAGGGGAGGTTGAGATCTCATAAACATGTTTAACCCCGCATTTTGCGCCTGTCCCAAGTCAGGAGCCTCTAGCCTTTGTTAGTCTTGTATTATTTTTAATTTTAGTTTCCTTGTACAATTTGGAGTTTAGTATGCGTTCACACAATGACATGATACTAGAAACAGCTTTAATTACAGCACAATGACTTGAGTGTGTAGGTAAAGGTAATATCTTTGGTAAGCTTGCTTGCTAGCTGAACCGTAAGGTACCACCTTCCTTTGGGTGGAGTCAATTATAATAGTTAAGAGGAGAACCAATCAAAAGTAAAGACAGTGCATAAACATTGTGAAACCAGTTTAGAAATATGTTTTCAATCTAAATTTAAAATATAGTGTCCATTATAAGCTAATTCACAAGTATGTTGTATGTGTTTGATTTGTCAATTTCGCTTCAATCAAAACAATACAATACCATTTTTACAAAAGAGGAACATCTCAAAAATGACCCGACTAAGTTTATTTTACACCTTCTGTAGCACTCCCATCCCAAAAACCCAAAACACAAAGATATCCTTACATATATAATAAGGATATGAAAAGTGTTTTTTACAAATGACCTTAGTGAGACTTGGAACCCTACAGAAGTGGTGATATGAAGAATTTGTTTTGAAGGAAGATGTCAACTTCTAGTGTAAATCTAGCTTTAAGTAAGGTGAATATGGGTGGCAGATGGTTAGAGAGTGAAAAAGGGTACCTATTATGTGAAATCAACTCCTACATATTAACCCATAGCCCTCAAACTGTCTATAATTTTGGTATATACATTGTAGATCTGCCTGCTAACTATGTACAATTTTTGCAGATTTTTCAGATGGTGAATTCAGTCAATTTTCAGTAACATTCTCAAAGGATGGTATCCATTTTGTGTTATCAAATCCTCTTACAGTTTTCAACATTATAAAGTGTTTGTATATGTATTGAAGAAAGATACTTCACTTTGTGTACAGATTTGAAGAATTTTAGTTTGTTTTAGCAAATATTACCCTGGAGATTTGTTTTCCTTTGTTTTGATCATTTTAGAAATCAGTAGACATCCCTTTCAATACTGCAGTTTAACAGATTCTCTTTAAATATAATAAAATAAGGTTGTTACCATTTGTATGGCTTTTCAAATCATTTGAGTCTTTGACCCATATCTAAAAATGCTTAGTCATATTCCCAAATAACTTCCCAATAAATTACCTGCTGGTGGCCAGTTCTTTATGTAACCAGTGACGTGTACAACAGTGTAATGGTTTCCATCATTTGATGGACCAATGGTGTTTCTTTGACGGACACGTAAGGAATGATTGGCTGTCATTGGATCAACCTGTACATTTCCCATCTTCATTCTACATATAAAACCTCTTCTGGATCCCATACACAATCTGATAGATGCTGAAATGAAAAGTACGCCATACACATAAAACTCTCAAGGACCCCATGCACAATCTAATGGATGCTGAAATAATAAATACACTATACAGATAAAACCTCTCCCGTCTACTAGATTGACATGAACATCTTAAAAATTATTCCATCACCAATTATGGTTGACATATTACTTAAAGTATTTGAGAAATAATCACAAAACCTTAATGTTTGATCACTGATCCATAAAATGAGGTCAGGGAAAGGTGAACCCTGTCATTTTATTAACTAGATAAGCAACAACTGACTTTGGTGACTGTATTTTGTATTTACTAGGTGTAGATGTAAATATTTATCTACAGACTAACTTTGATAACTGTATGTATTAGATTTATAAACTTACTTTGATGACTGTGTATATTAAATCTACAAACTGACTTTGATGACTGTGTATATTAAATCTACAAACTTACTTTGATGACTGTGTATATTAAATGTACAAACTTACTTTGATGACTGTCTTTTTAACTGTTCCAGCTGAAAAGAAAACAGACTTAATACAGATTAAGTTCCAGGATGTATAGAAAAGCAAAACATTTTGCTTAGATATAATTTTAAATAGATTGTGTTGTAATCCATGAGTAGAGATAATCTATATGTTAAATATACAACTTGCATGATGAGAAACTTTTGTACTACAACGTACTCAAAGTTTTAGTAAATCTATTGTTACATTCAGTCAACAACAGCATGTTTGTTGTTTTTCATTTGTTTTTTATTGACCTGTAAATTGCATATATTACTAAACTATGTTTTATATTACTAATGACACAGATCAACAATTATATGAAGTTGAAAAAATAATAACCCAGTACAAAATAAAGCAAATCTTTCTTTAAGGAGTTTATTGCTTCACTTTTTTACTATGATGAAGTTAAAAAAAACATACTGTAACAGTAATGACAGCCAAATAACTAAATAGTTAATTCTGAGAAACATCTGCATTCAAAATAAAAGTATCTTAAACTGATAAGAATATGGAGATGTAGTATGCTTGTAAATGAGACAACTATATACCAAAGACCAAAAAAGTAAGAAAATAAACATCTACATATCAAGAAGTCACTGTACAACCTTTAAAAAGAAGCTTATGTGAAACAGGAAGCCCAGATGAATAAAATATTGAAGGGTTCTTGTTGAGTAGTGTAGGTAACCAATACCTAGTAAGAACATGTAAATACTGTACATTCAGAAAGTATATTTTACTAATGTGAATAAAATGCTCCGCTGGGCACAGCTTGATATGACCGCAGAGGTCGAACCCTGAACAGTTGGGGCAAGCATGGACACAACATACAAGCTTGATACAGCTCTGAATTTGGATTGTGATTAAATATTTGACACAGCATAGGTTTCTGACACAGAATGAATGTGGTCTAAGAACTTAAAAATTTTTAATTTACCTATTATGGTCCAATATCCAAAATCTAAATACATGGTTAGATTCAGCATATCAAAGAACCCTATATATTCAATTTTTGTTGAAATCAAACAAAGTTTTATTTTGAACCCCCACTAAAAAGGAAAATTTTAAAGAAAAAAAGGGGAAAAAAATCCCCCAATTTTTGAACCCCCTTATGATTCATCACCCCAAAACTCAATCCCAGCCTTCCCTTTGTGGTATGGTACCTTGCAGTACAATTTCAGAGAGATCCATACACTTGAATTACGTGCGTATTGTTATGCGTTTACTTTTCTACATTGGCTAGAGGTATAGGGGGAAGGTTGAGATCTCATAAACATGTTTAACCCGCCGCATTTTGCGCCTGTCCCAAGTCAGGAGCCTCTAGCCTTTGTTAGTCTTGTATTATTTTTAATTTTAGTTTCCTTGTACAATTTGAGTTTAGTATGGCGTTCATTATCACTGAACTAGTATATAATATTTGTTTAGGGCCAGCTGAAGGACGCCTCGGTGCGGAATTTCGCTGCATTGAAGACCTGTTGGTGACCTTCTGCTGTTGTCTGTTCTATGGTCGGGTTGTTGTCTCTTTGACACATTCCCCATTTTCATTCTCAATTTTACTTGAACACAAGTTATTGTCTGGAAACTAGAAAAATGCTTGTTTTTTGGCCCCAAATTCCTAAACGTTTAGGACAATTACCCCCAAACTCAAACCCAGCTTTTCCTTTGTGATATGGAACCTTGCAGTACAATTTCATAAAGATCCATACCCTTACACACAAATTATTGTCATGAAACTAGAAAATGCTTGTTTTTTGCCCCTTTTTGGTCCCTAATTCCTAAAATTTTGAGGCAATTACCCCCAAAATCAATCCCAGCCTTCCCTTTGTGGTATGGTACCTTGCAGAAGTTGCAGTACAATTTCAGAGAGATCCATACACTTGAACACAAGTTATTGTCTGGAAATTAGAAAAATGCTTATTTTTTTGCCCCTTTTTGGCCCCTTATTCCTAAACGTTTTGGGCAATTACCCCCAAACTCAATTCAAGCTTTCCCTTTGTGATATGGAACCTTGTAGTACAATTTCAGAAAGATCCATACACTTACACACAAGTTATTGTCATGAAACTAGAAAAATGCTTGTTTTTGTCCCTTTTTTGGCCCCTAATTCCTAAAATTTTGAGGCAATTACACCCAAAATCAATCCCAGCATTCCCTTTGTGATATGGAACTTTGTGGAACAATGTCAGAGAGATCCATACACTAACACACAAGTTATTGTCTGGAAGTTGCAAAAATGCTTATTTTTGGCCACTTTTTGGCCCCTTATTCCTTAACTGTTGGTACCATAACCCCCAAAATCAATCCCAACCTTCCTTTTGTGGTATTGAACCTTATGGTAAAATTTCCTAGAGATCCATTCACTTAAACTAAAGTTATTGTGCGAAAACCAATGTGTGTTTGGACGACGCCAACGTCATACCAATATACGACCGCAAAATAAAAATGCATCAGTATCAGGTTCCCAATACTAAAAACTTCCATTCATAATTTCAGTGTAGACATTTTCTTGCATAAAATTTTTGCAATCGCATTAATTAGATTTCACATTTTTGCCAGAGGTCAAGGATTCACAATAATAAATGTACACAGTAATTTCTGAATTTATAGTATTACAAGGGGCTTCAGTAGAAGTCAGATATTTTTTTTACTGCTCTGTTTTTCCTGTGTGTTTTGAATTATCTTTTGATTACATTTTTACATACTTTTCAAATCTAAAATCCTTCCTGTGTTTTGAGATTCTGTTGTGGAAAGCTGTTCTCTTACTTTATCAATATCATCTGGGTGGATCAGTTCATAGACACAGTTTCCAAACCATTCATTCTGAAAAAATAATATATTTGATAACTGTTTATACTGTGAAAGTACTTTTATTCGTGGGGTACCAATTTTCGTGGTTTTCGTGGATGGCTTTATCCACGAATTTAAGTGTCCAACGAAATATAACAACTGTTGTCCAAATCAAGACATGGAAAGATCCCCATGTAGGTTTGACTACATGGATACGGGAATACATCGAATATCAGCAAACGCACTATGAACTATATATACAACTTCAGACAGGATTTTACCCATTTAATCTTTAAAAAATCTAAACTGTACGACCTTAACCTTTTAATTCTCATGAAAAATTAGTTTTGATCAATGAAAGTCAGACTAGACTTCCGGTGATGATATGCAATGATGAAGTGTTCATTTTATCTCCTCATAATTCTCATATGAAAAAAAAAAAAAAAAATTCATATTGGGCTTGCTTTTTTATTTTATAAGAATTAATTCTACAATTCAAAGTACATTTGTAGCATTTTTTATGTAACCGTTTTCTTTAAGTGACATGTTTATGGCCCAATTAACACCTTTGATGATCGTTAATCTGTTGATCATTCGATCTCAGGTTAATTAGTGTCATCACTTCTGATTACACGTGTGCAACAATTAAAATGTTTACTTTGCAATTTCCTTCAATCGAAACAATTTCAAAGCATAGATGAATCAGCTTATTTCCGAAAGCAATTATTTTATTAAAATTTGATGAATGCTGTCAGTAATGAAAGACGAAAACAAGTAAGTGAAAATGTACACCTGATTTTGGCATGGCCCACAAATCATTATAAAACAACATACGATTATTTTCAAGAATCGTCGTTTCTAATGGCTTCAAATTCTTCACTCGATTTTTTCCAGAAAACTAAAATCCACGAATTTAAGAACCCACGAATATGTAACTTTTGCTCAAACCACGAAAATTGATACCCACGAATAAAAGTACTTTCACTGTATTCTAAAAAATACCTGACAAAATTGATGTAAGAGAATCAGCATTAAATCTAAAAATGTAGATGACTATGACCAAAATAATGCTGAGGTAAGTTAAATTGTAACATAAATGGTAGCTAGAAATCACATAAACTAAGTGTGGGTATTAACATAATGTTCAGATGAAAATATATGAGGAAATAGGTGAAACTTACATCATTGGATTGGTACCTGACCAAATAAACAGGGATTAATTTCACTTGTTTCAAATGTAGGTCACAATTAATTGAAACTGACATGTCACCAAATAGATCTAATGGAAAATTACCAAAGTCAATCAAGAATGAAATGTAGCTCAAGATGACCTAAATATTGCTGAACTGTGTTGTAAATGAAGGATGTTCCGGTAAAATTTTAGACATATATGACATATACCACTACAGGTTCTTAAAAATGATTGTCAGAGGACTAAAGTTCTCAAATGAGAGAGAGAATGGGATGTTTAATGTCCTACACAGCAACATAATGCTCAAAAGTTGACAGCAAAAAATAAAATGCTCCGCAGGAGGCAGCTTGATACGACCGCAGAGGTCGAACCCTGAATAGTTGAGGCAAGTATGGACACAACATTCAAGCTTGATACAGCTCTGAATTTGGATTGTGATTAAATATTTGACACAGCATAGGTTTCTGACACAGAATGAATGTGGTCTAAGAACTTAAAATTTTAAATTGGACATTCACCTATTATGGTCCAATATCCAAAATCTAAATACATGGTTAGATTCAGCATATCAAAGAACCCCAAGAGTTCAATTTTGATGAAATCAAACAAAGTTTAATTTTGGACCCTTTTGACCTCAATGTGAACAAAGTTGATAACAGGGCCCAAAATCAAAAATCTAAATACATGGTTAGATTCAGCATATCAAAGAACCCCATATATTCAATTTTGTTGAAATCAAACAAAGTTTAATTTTGGACCCGATTCGGACCAACTTGAAAACTGGGCCCATAATCAAAAATCTAAATACATGTTTAGATTCAGCATATCAAAGAACCCTAAGAATTCAATTTTGTTAAAATCAAACTAAGTTTAATTTTGGACCCTTTGGACCTTAATGTAGACCAATTTGAAAACGGGACCAAAATTAAGAATCTAAATACACGGTTAGATTCGGCATATCAAAGAAACCAAATAATTCAATTTTGATGAAATCAAACAAAGTTTAATTTTGGACCCTTTTGACCTCAATGTGAAAAAACTGATAACGGGGCCCAAAAATCAAAAATCTCAATACATGGTTAGATTCAGCATATCAAAGAGCCCCATATATTCAATTTTGTTGAAATCAAACAAAGTTTAATTTTGGACCCGATTTGGACCAACTTGAAAACTGGGCCCATAATCAAAAATCTAAATACATGTTTAGATTCAGCATATCAAAGAACCCTAAGAATTCAATTTTGTTAAAATCAAACTAAGTTTAATTTTGGACCCTTTGGACCTTAATGTAGACCAATTTGAAAATGGAACCAAAATTAAGAATCTAAATACACAGTTAGATTCGGCATATCAAAGAACCCCAATAATTCAATTTTGATGAAATCAAACAAAGTTTAATTTTGGACCCTTTGGACCTCAATGTGGACCAATTTAAAAACGGGCGAAATTCCAAAAACTTAATACACGATTAGATTCAGCATATTAAAGAACCCCAAGAGTTCAAGAATAAAACCCCATTGAAATTGGTCAAGAAATAAGCAATTTTTATACAAAGTATCTTCTTTTGCACAATACTGTGCAATTGAATATTTCTTGCAATTCGCAATACTGTGCAACTGAATATTTCTTGCTATTGCACAATACTGTACAATTGACAATTTCTTGCTATTGCGCAATATTGTGCTATTGGATATTTCTTGCTATTGTGCAATACTGTGCAATTGAAGATTTCTTGCTATTGCGCAATACTGTGCAATTGAAAATTTCTTGCTATTGCACAATACTTATTATATAATAATTTACACATCCTGTTAGGTGTGTATCTCCATATCATTATTATTTGCTTTTAAATATAAATCAGAAATAACCAACTTAAAATGGAAAATTTTAAAGAAAAAAAGGGAAAAAGACCCCCACCCCCTCAATTTTTGGAACCCCTTATGATTCATCACCCGCAACTCAATCCCAGCCTTCCCTTTGAGGTATGGTACCTTGCAGTACAATTTCAGAGAGATCCATACACTTGAACACAAGTTATTGTCTGGAAACTAGAAAATGCTTATTTTGGCCCCTTTTGGCCCCTAATTCCTAAACGTTTCAGGCAATTACCCCAAACTCAATTCCAGCTTTCCTTTGTGATATGGAACCTTGCAGTACAATTTCAGAAAGATCCATACACTTACACACAAGTTATTGTCATGAAACTAGAAAAATGCTTGTTTTTGCCCTTTTTGGCCCCTAATTCCTAAAATTTTGAGGCAATTACCCCAAAATCAATCCCAGCATTCCCTTTGTGATATGGAACCTTGTGGTACAATGTCAGAGAGATCCATACACTAACACACAAGTTATGTCTGGAAGTTACAAAATGCTTATTTTGGCCCTTTTGGCCCCTAATTCCTTAACTGTTGGTACCATAACCCCAAAATCAATCCCAACCTTCCTTTTGTGATATTGAACCTTATGGTAAAATTTCATAGAGATCCATTCACTTAAACTAAAGTTAGAGTGCGAAACCAATGCGTCTTCGACGACGACGACGCTAACGTTATACCAATATACGACCACAAAATTTTTTGCGGTCGATAAAAAATGAATGTTTCTCAATGCCAAATCAGGTCATACAGTCAAACGGAAATGTATTCATAGATGAGATAAATAAAAAGCTATGAAAACTAACAACCTTTAACTTAACATAGACTGGTGAAGAAATGGTGTCACTAAATCAGACACATATACTATTCTCCCCTAACTTACCACTGACTGGTGAAGAACTGGTGGTACTGAGTCAGACACATATATTATTCTCTCCAAACTTACCATTGACTGGTGAAGAACTGGTGTCACTGAGTCAGACACATATATTATTCTCTCCAAACTTACCATTGACTGGTGAAGAACTGGTGTCACTGAGTCAGACACATATATTATTCTCTCCAAACTTACCATTGACTGGTGAAGAACTGGTGTCACTGAGTCAGACACATATATTATTCTCTCCAAACTTACCACTGACTGGTGAAGAACTGGTGTCACTGAGTCAGACACATATATTATTCTCTCCAAACTTACCATTGACTGGTGAAGAACTGGTGTCACTGAGTCAGACACATATATTATTCTCTCCAAACTTACCATTGACTGGTGAAGAACTGGTGTCACTGAGTCAGACACATATATTATTCTCTCCAAACTTACCATTGACTGGTGAAGAACTGGTGGTACTGAGTCAGACACATATATTATTCTCCAAACTTACCATTGACTGGTGAAGAACTGGTGTCACTGAGTCAGACACATATATTATTCTCTCCAAACTTACCATTGACTGGTGAAGAACTGGTGGTACTGAGTCAGACACATATATTATTCTCTCCAAACTTACCATTGACTGGTGAAGAACTGGTGTCACTGAGTCAGACACATATATTATTCTCTCCAAACTTACCATTGACTGGTGAAGAACTGGTGTCACTGAGTCAGACACATATATTATTCTCTCCAAACTTACCATTGACTGGTGAAGAACTGGTGGTACTGAGTCAGACACATATATTATTCTCTCCAAACTTACCATTGACTGGTGAAGAACTGGTGTCACTGAGTCAGACACATATATTATTCTCTCCAAACTTACCATTGACTGGTGAAGAACTGGTGTCACTGAGTCAGACACATATATTATTCTCCCAGTATCACATTGTACAACAAACAGGAATCCATCTGCCGCCTGAAGTAGAAATAATCTTAATACAATTCCTCCCTCTCAATCTTATCTTGATATACGAAGAAACAAAAAATAAACTGTTGACACAGAGATATTTTTCACCTATGTTCTTTTTATATTGTTCAATTCATATCTGAGTATACAATTAAATTAACAGTTCAAATTCAAAGTTGTTTAAGTTTAGGTTCTTGTGAGAAACTACCAACTAGATATCTAGCACTAAAAAGAATTTTTTTTTATGTCAAAAAGGTAAAGAAATTATAATATATGAATTACAATTCAATTAAAAACTATCTTGTTTATCATGTTATGAAATTCAGTGTTTCTCATCAAAAGATATACAAAATTAAGCTGGGCCATACTATATTTGATATTAGTAGTTAAGCAACCTAATCAATATTTTGAAACAATCCATATAAATTATATGGAATTATATACATTAATCAATTAGATCAAACCAAAAATCTGTTAATGCGTGTGGAATGCGTAATTTTTCCTTTTGGGATCAATATTCTTCTGTCAGCTTTTCATGCGTCCGTAGTTATTATTGTAAAAATACGGATTTCGGTCATAGCTGGTCCGGTTCCGATCCGTAGTTAGTAAACGATTAATGGCGGACGATGAAAATTTACAAAAATAAACGATGTTTGACAAGCTATTTGGAAAGAAATATGACGTTTTTAATGCAATAAATGGATTAAACATTTACTGGAGGCAACTTTTATCACTTTCAAATGAAGTAACAAACTTTTTTTGCCGCCGAAAGTTAGATTGATGTACGCTCTCTGAGTAACAAGTACCGGAAGTGCATGCAGTGATAAAAAGTTGTCTTTTTATTAAATAACCTGCTACACTGTAAAGTCAATGCTTAAACCTCTTTTCTTAAGAAAATGAATCGTTTATGTCTGAATTTCTTTAATAATCGATAAAAAATTGATGTTTTATCAACTTGGTAAAAATTGAAAATGTCCGATGACGAAAGCGACTGAAAGCGAGTATCGTAAACATCAGGGCGACTTGTTTTCGCTTTTGAGGGTTGGGCAAAGCGAAGTGACCGACGGGAAAGCGACTTCTTCGCCCTAGTCGACTGGTAGCGTGAGCCCTGCCTGTCTGCAGAAAATTTCTCTATAATGGTCCAATATCCCAAATCTAAATACATGGTTAGATTCAGCATATTAAAGAACCCCAAGAATTCAATTTTTGATGAAATCAAACAAAGTTTAATTTGGGACCCTTTGGACCTCAATGTAGACCAATTTGATAATAAGGGCCCAAATTCAAAATCTAAATATACAGTTAGATTCAGCATATCAAAAAACCCTTATATTCATTTTTTCTTGAAATTAAACAAAGTTTTATTTGAACCCTGATTTGGACCCACTTGAAAACAGGGCCCAAATCTAATATCTAAATACATGTTGAGACAGTATATCAAAGGACCCCAAGAATTCAATTTTTGTTAAAATCAAAATAAAAAGTTTAATTTTGGACCCTTTGTCCTTAATGTGGTCCAATTTGAAAACCATTCCCAAAAATCTAAAATCTAAATACATGGTTAGATTCAGCATACCGAAGAACCTCAAGAATTCAATTTTCATTGAAATCAACAAAGCATAACTTTGGACCCTTCGGACCATAATGTGAAACAAAATCCAAAATCTAAATACACAGTTAGAATTGGCATATCAAAAAACCCCAATAATTCATTTTTTGATGAATTCAAACAAAGTTTAATATTTGACCCTTTGGACCAATTTAAAAACGGGGCCCAAAATCCAAAATCTATATACACAGTATTATTTAGCATATTACAGAACCCCAAGAATTAAAGATTTTGAATTAAACCCCATTGAAATTGGTCAGGAAATAAGCAATATATACAAAGTATTAGAAAATTATTGTTTTTGGCCCCTAATTTCTAACCGTTTAGGGCCATAATCCCCAAAATCAATCCCAACCTTCCTTTTTTGGTATGAAACCTTGTGGTACAATTCCATAGAAATCCATAGACTTATACTCAAGTTATTGTCTGGAAACTTGAAAATCCTTGTTTTTTTGGCCCCCCCAATTCCTAAACAGTTTGAGCCAAAACCCCCAAAATCAATCCCAACCTTTCTTTGGAGGTATGGAACCCTGTGGTACATTTTCATAGAGATCCATACACTTATACACAAGTTGTTGTCCTAAACAAGAAAAATGCTGGTTTTTGGCCACTAATTCCTAAACAGTTAGGACAATAACCCCCAAAATCAATCACAACCTTCCTTTTGTGGTATGGAACCTTGTGGTACAATTTTTATCAACATGACTAAAGTAGAAACTGAAAACTTTTAAACAATGTTGATGGCGCCCGAAAAGTAACACCTATGTCTCTCCTTCAGCGACTTTCAACCTAGGCGAGACATAAATGACTTGAAATTTCTAAAATTTTTTCTTCATCAAGATCTTCTGTGTATGAAGTTGGCTTGATTCCCACCAGATTTCTTATTTTGAGTTTTACAAAAATTAAATTTTTATGGCATTGTTTTATACCTTGATCTTAATTACTGTGTGAATATATTTGAATACACATTTAATCTTCTTTAAGGTGATTTTAGATGATTATGCGATTTAACTATTCTATCCTTAATTTTTCTTGAAAGGAAAAGGTTGAAAAGTGATGTTTATTGGGTTTTTTGTTTCTTCTTTGAATTTTGTAATTGAGCCAGTTGAACTCAAGTGTTTTAATAATCTATAATAAATTTGACCAAAAGCAGTACTTTATAAAGTCTCAGGGAGAAGATTGATTAAAACAAACTAATTTTTTAAATTTAGTTACACTCTTTGATATAGATTTTAGACAAGCTAATATAAGACATTTGTAAAAACAATACTATAAATTCAGATATTGTTGTGCGCTTTTATTATTGTGATATTTAAGAATGGGCGAAAATGCAAAAATTAATTATTGTAATTTCAGGAAAATCTGATACAGATATATGTATCAGATTTCAGAATGCCAGATACTCAACCAGTCGCATTATTTGCATTATTAAAACCTCGCAATAATTTCTGAACTTAAGGATTATAAAGATAAATTAATAGAAAATTAAATAGTAATGTGATGCAATAACAAAACTAAGTGTGATGTTAATATATTCATATTACAAAGAATTTTAGCATGATCTTCATTTGTAATAAAATACCATTGTTAAAATCGTGAAAACAGTGACCTTGAAACTGAGACAATCATGAAATATAAATAATAAATCAAAACTGTTAAGGGATTAAGCAAGGAATCTGAGTCCATAAGCCTACTTCAGGGAGATATAACTTCATTTCACGTTGATTAAAACGTATACTAAGTCATTTCAGATAACTTGTTCATTCCAACTACAGGTCAACTTACAAGAATATTAAGCCATCAACATTGTATATTTATAATTTTTATATTTGTTTTAATCTTTAACTTTGTTAGCCGTGGTTTGTTTGTTTTTTTTCTTTTCACATATTTAAGTGTTTTTCTCTCATTTAAGTGTGCCTATAACATGTATAAACCATTTTAAAAACAATCCCAAATTCATAATTTAAAAGATTTTTTTCTAAATCTGTTAGTTTATTAAAAGAAAGGGGAACAATAATAAATAAAACCTCAGAATAAAGTAAGATTACCTCCAAAATAAGATGTTTTAATTCCTGATCTGTGAGAAAGGAAGGTTTGTATGACCCATCAGTTCCTGTATTACCAGTACCTGTCAAACAAACAAATATTTTAATGGTTTATCTATCATGTTATAAGATTAACATACACTTTTAGAGCTCATTTTATATACAGTCAAAAGCAGTCTATAAGGGTTACTCATAAATACGTGCCCTTTATAGAAGGATGACCTTTCCAAAGGGAAAACATACCACTTGTACTTTTGTATCAGTTTGAACTGCAATGTGTTTAAATATTGATATATATATCCATACAAGTTCCCATCATAAACAATCTACAAATTAAACCCATCATTTGTTTTGAGATGTTTGAAATAAATCGATTCTTTTAGTTGGTTTTGTACCTTGTAAACATGCAGGTATTAGACAGGTTCTTGATAGAAAAACTATGTCCATTGCCCCACAACAAGAGCCAAAGGTGTAAAGCCATATGTATAAAGAGTGGAAGGAATGCCCACTATGAACAGTTGCATTTTTTTATGGATGCAAAAGTAAGACTGGACTGATTTACAGTCTAAATCTAAGGACAGGTAATTATCATTTATTGTTGACTTACCTTTTCAACTGAGAAAATGTGTTGTTAAGAAAATTTAAAAAGAAACAACACAAAAGTTATGCCCCTGCTACACCACATTAATTTTCATGATTTGTAACAGAAATTGTTTTCAGTTTAATTGATGCAAAAACCAGAAAGTCTGGAACAAATTATAACTTTGGTAAATATTTGGCTGAAGAGATATAAATAGGTATTGCTTCTATTCTGTATTCATATAAACTGGTTCTAACCTAAGCAGGATAAAATAGGACATAAAGGGTACTGTACATTACTGAAAATAAACTTGGTGTTGGTTAGTGGAGACTGTGACTTGAATACATTCTGGTAATACATGACTTCAAAATAGGATTAGATTAGAAGACAAAATTCAAAGACTGTCTATTTGAGACTGTGATGTCAGATCACACTCTGATTTGAAGAATGGACCTCAAACTGAATCTAACATACATATCACAGGAGGTTTGACTTGACTTTCTGACTTACCTCTCAGTGTTTTCATGTGAGAAACAGCCATTCTGAGAATGGTTAGTTTGTCTGGTTTCCTAGCTAAGGTACTGCATGTCGGTACCATATCACAGAGTTCATTAATGTATGAAGTCATCTTGTTTCTTCTTCTTCTCTCAATCTCACAATGGCTCTCCCTACTCAAAACATTAACTTACACATTTATATATAGTTTTACTAGTGCTTGTAAACTTCTACTTTCATTTTTGTCAATTATAGAATTGGATTTGTTATTACAGAGTATAAAAATCTTTAACTTCCTAATTTGTTTTTCCATTAACAATCCATAGCAGACTACATTGGATTCATTATCATTAATGGGGTACAAATTAGGTCTTTCCACTTTTCTGTGGAAAGACCTATTGTATTTGTTCTGATTATTATTATTTTCTTCCGCCAAATTTTGTTCTCGTGTAAAATTTTTGTTTCGCAAGATGTCGCTTAGATATTTCTTATATAGTATCATACAGTTTATGCGCTTTTTATTTCCACCCATTCTAAGCCGAACAATTTTCTTTGTAGGAGTTATCTCCCCGAACACTGTTTTCCTTGTGACTGCATCTCCTCCGTAACCGTAAAAGAAAGCGACAAATTTATTTTATAAAATTGCTCGTTATATCCTTTGCATGATTTGTCCTATTTTGACCGAGCGATATGAATATTCCATATGAGAGTTATTTCCCCTTATGCATTTGATATAAGTGATATGCATTTCTATCTTGTAAACAATAAGTGATAGAGACCTAGGATCTTTTGATTTGAGGTCCTTGATCCAAAAATAAGAAAATTAGGTCAAGGTCAGAGGTCAAGGTCATATTTTAAATTTTGATTTTGGCTTATTTTCAATTCTTTTCAAAAAGGGTATAAGATATCGACAACATATTTTTACTAAATTGTAAGTTGCGACATGTCGTAACACATAAATTTTGGTTAAAAGGGTACGCTAACATGAAATTGGAGTTTTCTCCCCTCTTTTATTAAAAGTTAAGCATATAGTGATATAACTCATTAACCATATATAATTAAGACCTATAGTCTTTTGATTTGAAGCCCTTGGTTTATGACCTTGAAATTGAGCTCAAGGTCATAGGTAAAATTGACTTTCTAGATTTTGACCTTTGCTTTTACCTCATATGTATACATGATAAAGCCATGGAACTTTTTTCATTACATGGCAAGCCACTTGACCATGGAAAAACCAACAGGAAGTGACCTGGTGTAAACCGGAAGTAGCTATTTATTGTACTTATTTAATGTAAAAGTATATTGAACCATATATTTTTGGAATCAGTATCAAGTAAACTATCAAATAAAACCGGAAGTGACATTTTTCAAACCGGAAGTAACAATTTATCTCCCTTATTTAGAAAAAAATGTATAGAAACCATATATTTTTGGAATCAGTGTCAATAAGCTATCATTTGACACTGGATATGATATATCTAATTGAGTTTTGATATTTCAATATCAAAATTGATCTTCATGGGTGGAAAGACCTTCAATTGTTCTCTGAACAATTGGTTTTTAATTTCCTTGGATTTTGTGGCTCTAGGTGAACCAAGATTACAAATTTCTTGTAGGCTTGTAAGAAGAATTTGTCAAAACCATGAAATCAATCATCCATGAAAATTGGTACCCATTATAATAAATGAATCCACAGTATATGATTGAAGAACCTGCTCACGACTAAAAACTATAAGTAAACCTTAGACATCACAAATCAAACTGAGATTTTCTGATAATCCAGGAAAATAGACTAATAAATTTTGTCTTAAAAAAGTAAGGATATCATCAAATCAAAATTACAGGTATAATTCCTAGAATAAATTGACTTCTACTAGACCATCCTATGTTGATACAGGTTTTGTAACATCTGAAACCTCAAAAAGGTTCAATTCTTTATAGCTGTGTCGCTGTCCCTCTTACATTTACCCCACTTTTCCTTTTATTAATATATTTTTGTTGATGTCATGACACAATAAATCAATGCACAAATGTGATGCATTTTGAGTCCATAATTTCCGTTTTTACATTTTGTACTAACACTATTTTTCTTCAAACTCATATTTCACAGATGTAAATAAGACAAAGTTATTTCTAATAAAATAGATCATATATCACTTAGAGTATATTTGAAAGCCGCACAAATGTAAGATTTCTCACAATAGTCTTAAATTCTCCCTATAACTCTATCTAAAATTCAAAGATCTTAACCTATCCTTAAAAAGGAATGTATAATGTTTTTAAAACACCTCCATTACAGAAATCACAATATCAAAACTTTCTGAATCTGAAAATAACAAACCTAGCAAACTTTTCTTTGTCAATTTGTTCCTGGTTATATGGTGTGCTTTGCTGGCTATCTTCATCATCAGAACTGTAAAACAAATTTCATCAGCAAATCTAAAATGTATTCTTACATCTGCAAATATGTATATAACTTTCAATAACATATCATAAAGGAGTCTGTCAAAGGAGTAGGTTCAATCACCTAAAATGGCCCCTATTTCTAGCTAAAATTTCAAATTAGGATTTATTCACCAATATCACAATGCATCAATTATTATGATAATACAATGACTAGATAGGAATTATGTCTTTTTGTTGAAAATTTATGTACTTGCGTTCTTTTCATGACATCACAAATAGCACTCATTTTGATTTTCCACGGAAATTTCAATGAAAACAGGTAAATTTCCATAGATTTTTTGGACAGGAAACATAGAGCGCATGTGTCGACAAAAAAGATCTTTTAACATAAAGTTTGGCATGACATTTTACAGATCTGACTTGAATATTAAGTTTGTTGACGCCTGCTCTCTATGTTTCCTAGGCATTAATTAATGTGCTTGAAATCTGGACAATTTTGTCAAATTTCGCAAAAATCTCTATTTTTGACCTATTTGGGGTGTAAAAATCAATGCTTAAAAATAAAACTCTTAACAAAAATAGTTCTAATTAAGTATCTCACATGTATTTTCATCAACATAAAACATTTTTTATCTTGATGAAACATTGAACTTAAAGGGGCATTAGCTGTCAAATTCATATTCACCAAACTTCTTCTTTTGTAACTAATGCCTTTCTTTATTTATAATTCAGTTTCTAATCTTTCTTCATAATTCTATTGTTCACAATGAAATACATATCTGCATAAATAAAACTTACTATTTATGATGAGACCCTAATCTTGGTAAAATTTACACTTTTAAGATGAGATGCTTGTCTCGGTGAGTAAGGTTTATTTTTAATTAAATATGTTTATGAAGAGGTCATAATTGTGATGTGTAAAACTTACTCTTTATGATTAACACCTTTTCTTTTTCTGTTGCCTCCCTTGCCTCCATCTCCTATAACAAAAAAAAAACATTTTAATTTTTGTTTCATAAAATTGAGAATGGAAATGGGAATGTGTCAAAGAGACAACAACCCGACCACAGAACAAACAACAGAAGGTCACCAATAGGTCTTCAATGCAGCGAAATTCCGCACCGAGGCGCCTTAAGCTGGCCCCTAAACAAATATATATACTAGTTCAGTGATAATGGACGTCATACTAAACTCCAAATTATACACAAGAAAACTAAAAGTAAAAATAATACAAGACTAACAAAGACCAGAGGCTCTAACTTGGGACAAGCGCAAAATGCGCGGGTTAAACATGTTTATGAGATCTCAACCTCCCCTATACCTCTAGCCAATGTAGAAAAGTAAACGATAACAATACGCACATTAAAAGTCAGTTAAAGAGAAGTCCGAGTCCGATGTCAGAAGATGTAACAAAGAATATAAACAAAATGACAATAATACATAAATAACAACAGACCACTAGCAGTTAACTGACATGCCAGCTCCAGACCTCAATTAAACTGATTGAAAGATTATGTCTTCATCATATGAATATCAGGCACAATCCCTCCGTTAGGGGTTTAGTATCATACCATCATAAAATATATGAGAAGAGCATAACCCGTGTCATGCCAACAACTGGTTTTAAATAAATTTGTTTAGTTCGATGCAAAGACCCTCCAAAAGGTATCTGTATTTGGTTCAATTGTTTACGTTTACTTTTATACCCTTGACATGCCTAAGCTATGTTTGTTTCCTCTGACTCCTTTAACTTCATTTACACCAAATAGCCAATAAAATTTACTGGAATACAAACAACATATACATGTAGTATTGGATTGCATAGGTCAGAAATTTCTAATGGATGCTAGCAAATAAAAATATGCTGTAATATAATCTTGTATAATGGAATGGGTGGCAATAGGTGTGAAGGAGGTTATCCCTGCCTAGTAGTTAGGGGCCTCGGTGGCCGAGTGGTCTAAGTAGTTACTACTGTAATCACTAGCCAGTCAACACTGAGGTTGTGAGTTCGAACCCCGCTCGTGCGGGTGCACTCGACTCCAATCTTAATTGACTAGGATTGTCAGTTTTCCTATCGAAGGTCGGTGGTTTTCTCCGGGCACTCCGGCTTCCACCACCAATAAAAACTGACCGCCACGAAATAGCCCAAAAGCAGTGCTTAAAAGTGGCGTTAAAACACCAAAAATCAAATCAATCCCTGCCTAGTACTATTGGTAAAGGTGACAAATTCAATCAAAAACACTTTCCTACAAAACTTAAGGGCTCCAGCAAAAGAGGTAAATCATACTCCCTCAATTTTGCAACAATTGCAAAGGTTGATGTACCTCCTGTTCAAAATGTCAGAATGCAACTAAACAGCTTTTAAGAAGTTTTTAACTTCTAGCAAATCAGAAACTTGCAATCATGTTTGTAGACAAATAAGCACCAAATTAGCAATATTCCAAAAGGACCTTGTTTGGAATATTTCTGCCAAGTTGGATACATTCTGTCTAGTAGATCTAAATAAGACCAAACTAATTAAAGAATAGATGCAAAAAGATGATGGACAATGGCAAAAGCCAAGTGATGACAATAGCTCACAAGGCCTTTGGCCAGGTGAGCTAAAAATATGCAAACATATTATGTAAATTGTACTTGGTGAAACAGCAAACTATCAAAATGCATACATATTGTTCAAAATTCCTGTAGAATATATCACATGACTTTATGTTACCAGAAAAGGATGCCAATGTATCTTTGTTCTCCTAATTGAAGTTCATCTGAAATCTTTGTTATAAACAATGCTATAATATCTGTTCCTGTTTGAAAAAATGTTCTATACCCTTTAATCTAGCTGTTAGGAACAAATACTGTTATATTTCTTGCAGCGGAAATATTATTCCAGATATTTGGAACAATAGTCATACATGCCAAATTTTAGGCGTGAACTACACGATTATGATCTCTTGTCCTGATTTTACGATCGTGATCGTGAAAAAAGCTCTAAAAGTTAGTTAGTATTCCGCGGTGTATATATACACTGCCCTTTTATATTTAACAATATAACAGTATAACTGTATACACCATACAATTGGTACAAGTCACTGTGGTCAGGTCCATTAGTAAAAGCATGGACCCAATCAGGAGTTTTCTATTTAAGGTTTTATTTTTAATAATTTTAAATAAATGAAGTTCAATGACAGATTGTGTACATAGACATAAAAATATAATTATGCAATTTGTAATTCACTTTTGCTATGCAGTATTCATGACAGATAAGATGCAACCTAAATTACAAATGCACAGACATGTCTTATCCATAACGCATTTAAATAATAAATACCCAATGGCAATTAAACTGTTTTCTAGTACTTTGTATGTTCAGCATATTCAGACCTTAGCTTTACCGCTGTAAAAATACTCATTTTAAATACAAGCTTTTATTAATTTTGTCTAAGTGGAAGCCAAAGAGAGCCAACAGAAATGGCAATTGTCCACTCTCATATACTATAAGTGTACAACACTACATGCATGACATGCCTCATTAATTCTACCATTTGATTTTCACTGTTATTAATTTTTTTAATTATACTTATAAAGAGGCTTTCTACAAGCAAACTTAAAGATGGAAGTTATAAGCATTAAATCAAGCTAATATACATCTGCTTTGCTAGCCAAACATAAAAGACTGACACCATTACACTGTAGTTTTAAATCATGGTCAAATCTCTGCCATTAGTGGGAATTTTCAGTTGACAACTTGGGCAACAAATTTAATGTATTTGGTAGAAGCATAACAAACATTTTAATTAACCAGTCGTACTAAAGCAAACCTTTATTCTCCTTAGAACACAATGAAATTAAAAACCAACCACTTAAAAACCCTAATAGGGTTCTCACAAAGAAAAGTACTTCATGAAAATCATGATGATTTTCTGAACTGGTGCGTCCAAAGATGCATCAAGATTGTATCAGCTGAGTCATTATATCATAAAGCATTATTGTTTCTTTACTTATGTCTATTTGTGATCATAATATGTAACATGCCCTTTTTGGGCCGATAATTGGTTTAATAAAGTATAAATAGCAAAAGTAAAACTAAACATACTTTAAAAAAAGTTTAAAGTTTTTAAATTTATCTAATTTTGATTTTATTATTCATTTTAAATACTTAAATTATATTAAGGCATTGCTATTTATTTTCTTCTTGCTGTTAGGACGTAATGACAAAATTGGAGAGTCCCTAGACTCGCGTACAAACTACCTTAGTGAAATTTTTTTTGCAACAGAAAAAAAAGAAAGTCTTGGTACATAACAAAATACTGCAACCTGCCTAGAAAACCTGACAGAGATTTTAAAATCACATTTACCAGTTACTCAAAAGACACTGACACAGTGTGCATATTAAATGATGTCATAATTAAAAGAACATGAAAAAACTATTATATTCTTCATGAAATTTTTCAGTTTTCACATGAATTAGCAATTTCATAATGGCTCGTTTTGAATAATAAATGTCATATGTTTTTTTTTTTTCTGTCTCCCTTAGCAAGGCCATATTCTTTATCTACAGGTACATCTTTACTGATATTTTTCAGGAAATCTTTCATTGACAGAAATTTCCTGATCTTTATGAAGGAGAATCAATTAACTGCTTTTGTTGTTGAAAATCTGACTGTACATTTTGAGGAAAAACTTTTTGACTAACTGCAAATAAAAACCCTTCCTTCATTAAGACACTTTTAAAAAAAAATATGCTAAAAGGAGGCTTTCTTTAATAAATTTTATTTTCATCATAAATTTAAATTTGAGTCTTCAAAATTCACAAGTTCAAACCATCTGTAAGAAGAATGGTGCTAAGAAAATGTGGGAAAAAAAATTTTGTGAAAGCGTTTTCTGCAGACCAATTGTTCAGTAAGACAAATATTAAACAATTAGTAAATTGCACTTTTTATTTTATAAAAACCAAATTGCCTAATTATATATGGTACATCCAAAACTGTCTAAGGTTAACTTTTGCCTGAGGGAATTGCAACCCTAAGTTTAGTGCAATTACATAATTCATGGTTAACTTCAAATAAGGTGACTGAAAATTTCCTACATGTCTTTTATTTCCACCCTTCATTAACATACAGTATCTCGATTCTAAAACTGACTCAGATGCCAAAAGCATGATCTTAGTGATATTTATGCAATTTTGTGTACTGAATGTCCTCCAGTGGAGGTGTGATTACAGACAATTATATTTAGTATATTACATGATGTTATTTGTCATAACAGAACATAAAATTGTCATTTCATTTTACATGGTCATTAACATCTAATTAAACATGTTCTACATTTATATCTTATGTGTAAGATCAAGACAAAAAGACCATTTCAAACATAAATACTTGTTACTACATACAATTTTGTCAAATGAGACAAACTGAAAACATTTTTTCATCAAAATAAGTATATTTTGTTGAAGAAAAAAACAATATTTTACAATGTATTGATTTAATTTTTTTTTAAATGTTCCGTTCAATGATTCAAAATTCTACAAATAGCAGTAATTTTTTGGACACATTAACTCATAAAATATGGGATAAATCATACAACAGGTCTCCACTTGTGATATTTTACAAATTTCAAAAAAAGTGTTTTTTTGAGCATTTTAAATATACTAAAACATAGATTAACACTAGAAAAATGAATTGTGCTTAAAAAAAAGTCCAGGTCAACTTGCTTTAATTTGCCAAAAGCATGCCAACAAAAAAGAAAATGTAAACATGAACTGTAATCAATGTGCAACTATATGCAGACAAGATTGTAGCCTGGCATCCTGACCCAAACTAATATTTCGTCGATAGGGCCAGGCGTAATACAATCCACCTGACCAACTATCAGCGCTGAACAGGACTGAATTACTGCGCATGTGCATGTTCTATAAATGAGGAATATATCGATCGAATCTTAAATTAGCATTTCATATGAAATGAAAATTTAATTTTCAATAAATTCGTGACAATATAAATATTTCCCACCATGTGTCAAGAAATGACGCTATCCCACGATGCATCATTCTAACATCCAATTGACGAAAACATGTCGTTGTATTCCGCCTGGCTCTACTGTCGAGCAGTGAGCCAGGATCCCAGGCTAACAAGATTGCTGCAGAGTATCAAACGTCCCCAGCTGATATACTGGAATTTTCCATATCACTAATTTTTCAAACTCCAATAAAAAAAGGCTAGCAACGCTAATTTTCCATATTAATAACATTTTCTTAATTCTCCAAAAATATTCTCATCACACTGACTGACTTTCCAACCTGTCTCTGATATTGCTGATTTATACCAGTCACATGTATATATATTAAAATTCAATAATAACTGTACTCATGAGATCACTAACAATGACAGACAGACAGATGAAAGTGGAGGGACATAAGCATTCCCATTATAGGGGTGTGGAAATGCTATGCCCGACTCGCCCAACTCGTACATGTGACCGACCGGACAAGCATTTTTTTATGTCTTTGTTGCCCGTGGACAAGTAAAAATAAATGTGGAATGTGTCCATGGGACACAGATGATGCCCCCGCTTGCATATCATATAAAGATATAAAGGGACATTACTGAAGAACTGTAAAAGTGACGCTACCCACATATGTACTTAATCTGAGTTTTGTGGTAATAAGCATTGTGTATAAGTTTCATAACATTTGGTTGAAGCAAAATAAAGTTAGAAAAGAAAAACAAAATATTCAGCAATTTTTATGTTTATAAAGAGGCATAACTAAATAACGGTAAAAGTGACGCCACTCAATTTCGAACTTGATCTGTATTATGTGGTAATAAGCATTGTGTATAAGTTTCATAACAATTGGTTGAGGCAAACTAAAGTTAGAGAACGGAAACGAAAAACTCAGCAATTTTTATGTTTATCATATTTATAAAGGGCATAACTCAAGAACCGTTATTGTGACGGCACCCAATTTCAAACTTGATCTGTGTTTTGTGATAATAAGCATTGTGTATAAGTTTCATAACATTTGGTTGAGGCAAACTAAAGTCAGAGAACAGAAACCAACTTTGGGACGTACGGACAGACGTTCGTACGTACAGACAGACAAGGGAAAAACTTAATGCCCCTCCGCTACGGCAGGGGCATAAAAATGTTGCTTGACAATGTTAATTTTCATAATCATATAGAAAAGTCCTCAAAATTTTTTCATCAAAGTAGAATATATCAAATAATAAGAGGAAAGCAACATCTTTAAGTAAAACAACATCAATGACCAAGAAATAGATTGATTGTAAAACAACAAAAACAAAAAATACGTATGCGGACCCATTTTTCATTAATATTCTGCGATTTTTTCCCATTGATCCACGATCGTTGATCAGGTTATAGCAATGATACACTGGAAATGGTCATTATTAATTTACAGCTCTTATTTCTCAAGAATGAAAACTAAATGACAGGTCAAGTTGGATAAGCATCTTTAGAGGGTAGGTCATCGCTCGGAAAGGAGGCGCATCATAAATAAATGGGGAATGTGTCCCTGGGACACAGATGATGCCCCTGCTTGCATATACTGTTATAAAGGGATGTAACTCAAGAACTGTAAAAGTGACGCTACCCAAATTTGTACTTGATCTGAGTTTTGTGGTAATAAGCATTGTGTATACGTTTCATAACATTTGGTTGAGTCAAACTAAAGTAAGAGAACGGAAACGAAAATTTCAGCAATTTTTCCATTTGTAGAGGGGCATAACTCTAGAACAGCAAAAGTGACACCACCAAAATTTGAACTTGATCTGTGTTTTGTGGTAATTAGCATTGTGTATAAGTTTCATAACATTTGGTTGAGGCAAGCTAAAGTAAGATAATGGAAAGGAAAATTCAGCAATTTTTCCATTTGTAGAGAAGGCATATCTCTAGAACAGCAAAAGTAACACCACCTAAATTCAAACTTGATCTGTGTTTTGTGGTAATAAGCATTGTGTATAAGTTTCATAACATTTTGTTGTTGCAAACTGACGTTAGAGAAAGGAAACAAAAAATTAATTTTTTTAGCAAATTTTCCATTTGTATAGGGGCATAACTCTAGAACGTTTAAAGTGATGCCATCAAAATTCAAACTTGATCAGTGTTTTGTGGTAATAAGCATTGTGTATAAGTTTCCTAACATTTGGTTGAGGCAAACTTAAGTTAGAGAACAGAAACCAATTTTGGGACGTACATACGGACGGACGTACAGACAGACAAGGGTAAAACTTAATGCCCCCTCCACTACTGCGGGGGCATAAAAATAAAACTGTTGATCGAAGAACTTGGTTTTGACATGAAAAGGAAATCAGTTCTAGCAGCATTAAAGGACAAACAGCATGAAAATTAACAAAAATAAAGGATTTTAAAGTTCTATAATGTTTTGATTTTGCTCAGTTATCTCTAATTTACAATTGGCCTACCAGAAGTGATTTTCTGGGGGGGAAAGGGGAGACGTGCAAACAACAATTCAATAATTTATCAATTATTTGGTTTTCATCTCTTCATCAACTTTAAAACTTCGCACAGGCTCACAGTGAAGAAAATATAATTCATGATATAATCTCCCAGGTTCATGTAAGCTAGCATCGAAAAATAATTTGCAAAATTGGCCTCTAGATTCTTTAGTTTAAAGTTGTTTTTTTGGTTGATTTCTATCTCATTGGTGTATACTCTACTTATATTTTGATCATTCTAACATATAAACAAAGACCATGAATAACATTTTCATTGTGTTTAAGAAACATACATGTTTACAGTAAAATACATCTTCATTCCAAAATTCATTAAGAAATCGGGGCATTTTAGTAACTTTTCTTCCGGACAAGTAAAATTTACAATTTCACTTGCCCGGGGACAAGTGGTCACAATAAATATTTCCACACCCTGCATTACCCCTGCTCTGCTTATAGACAGGGACAAAAATAATTAATTATCTCAGGTACAAAAATATGAGACTTATATATGTATTCCAAGGACTGAATGAAGGATTAGGGCAAAATAATACACTGTGGATACATTGTATACCAATTTTCATGGATTTCAAGGGTATAGGTTACCTAAGGTATATCATGAATTAATGAAGTACAAATATTCTATTGGCATGTATGCAGACTGGCAATATCACAAAATTATCTATTGACGAAAATGCAATTTCCCCTCAATCCACAAATATTTGTATCCATGAAATTTAATGAATCCACAGCACACAGCCACTCAATGACAGGTAATTATCTGTGGGAGTGGCAACATGAAAAAAAACAATGTTATATATAGTCATTAATTATGTTGCTTTTACTTTTTGCAATATGCAACAATTATTCTTACTTTTGGACCATTTGGTTTTTTTTTTTAATTTTCCATAGTGATCTTTAGTATTTATACAAGCACTGGAAAAAACAAACTAAATGAACTCTGAACAAAGTCAACGAAACAGCAACTCAACAACAACAGAAAAAAAGAAGACATCTGGTTTCTTAATGAATTACTCTGCTATTTACATCATCTTCAAATATTGTGGTCTATAATCACCATAAACAATACAAATGTAAATGTCAATCCCTCATTATAGATAAAAAGACAATAAAAAATTCTTTTACAAACCATAAAAAACTCTTCCGTAAGATTGATGGGCTGGAGGTCCAAAATGCTGAGGTAAGTACATCTGTGAATTTTGAGGTGTCTGTTCATAACTTGGGTAACTTCCTCTTGAATAATCCATGTTGTAATCATCAATTTTTATTTCTAATTAAACGCAAAACCTAAAGCCAAGTCCTTTGGCTTTTGCATAAATATCTGGATTAGGCTTTGGTGTTTTTAGGATTGAAACACATAATCTGTATCAGATTTATATCGAATTACGGATAATCTACATTAAGCTTCCATCTCGTCATTTATTGCAGTATTTTGTCTATCATAGAATTTTTCAAATTGAACTTCAAAAATATTTTTATGTTATAGAAAATATCTTATAATTCTAAAATAAAAATGTAAGTATTGATTATGTATATATCATATTTGCTCCGATCTCATAAATACTTTTTTTTTTTTTAATTCCCTCTGGGATTGTCAATATATAAAAAAAAATATTTTTTATACAACCTACACAATTTTAACGAAATGATCTTCTGGAATTAGACAACACCACGTTATATGCCAATTGAATTCAGAAATGTGAAAATCCACAAAATTTCAAACTTAGGTGATAAAATTTCATAATCCTTACTACACTTTAACACACTAGAGATATAATAATGCCAAAAGGAGAAATTTTAACTACTGTATGCACAGCTCCTTGCAATTTATGTTTGTAACATATTTCATGATGTACATTTAACTTTACTACAAGATTTTTTTTACCTTGTCGTGTGCAGTAAACGGCATAAATGTCAGGGAAATTTACTTATGTCATGTCAAATGTTTAATTAATGGGTCAAGTTCATTACAATAATTAAATCCTCATTTCATGAAGAACAAACATATTCAATTTTCATAAGCGTGTTACATGTATATAATGTATGTTATTTGTAATGCATAACCTTGGAAATGTAAATTAAACGACTTTTTTTTTTATTCAACCAATGACATTATTTGATAGCCAACATTTCATGCAGTAATGCAGATTTGAATAGGCTGGTACTAATGCTGATGTGAAAAATTTAATTAGATTAAAATGGAGGGAATGAAAATACATTAGATCAACATGTAAATTTGACTACTCTATTCTATTCCGAATTAATCATGACAAGAGACTTTGGTAAGTTAAGTTTAATTATTGAACAATTTAGTCATTTCATGCATTTAAGAATAGATTAAAGTTTAAAAAATTTTTTTTTATTGAAAAAAATTAAGTTGCACATGAATATTTATAGCAAATATAATATAAGGAAATAGAATTTATCGTCATTATTTATGCAAAAAAATATTTGTAAAGGTTTCCAGGAACCCTGTGTGTGGCCTGCAATTGCTGCAGTGTAAAAGTGTAATGCTGACTGCCAAAACATTGTCCATTTAACAGCAAAATAACAGGGGAAAAAATCTGTAGATTTTATTTCTTGATCTTGAACAAGCTTCTTTCCAAGTTTCATTACATTACATCATGGTTTAACAAAGTTGTTATTGTCTAAAAAATTTATCCCAGACTGCAACATTAAGTTACTAAGTGCATCTATCAGATTGTTTATTGTTTGAATGAAAATAAGTTGTCCAAACAAACTATGTCTAACAGTAACATTGTTGTGCTGATATTTAGAGTAACTACTAGATAATAAATATATACAAACTTCATTTCCTTTTTTTTCTTTCTGATGACTTATTACAAAATTATTGGTACAAGTTGGAAAAATGAAAATAAATTGTCTGTAAAAAACAACAGTATTTAATATTTTTTTAAAACAAAAATTTGCCTCAAACTCTTTTTTCAGATGTATCATCAACACAATAAGAATATGTTTCGGAAAATTTATAGAAAGTTGATGTATCAACATGATCTATAATTTAAAAAAACTTGTTCTATCAATTCTATAACTTTATTAAAAATCCCAGCAAATATTTTTTATTTTTTAAAGCAATAAACTAGTAATGTTTTTAATAGTTTTTACTGGACATAATACTGTCCAAGAAAAAAAGTATATAAGGGTCTGGATGGAGGCGAGGATCTTCATTCTTGTATTCTTTTATTTTTAGGCCATTTTTTTCTCTATTCTTTATTTTTTTGCCCATTTTTCTTTTTCTTTATATTTAAGGAATAACTGTACTGTAGTTGAAGAGTTGCCACCGTCAATTGGCGATTTGACGATCGCAAATGCAGTTTTACTGGCGGCGTGGCGGAGACAGTAAAGCAGATATTCGACCGTCAAATCAAATTAACGGTGGCAACTCTTCAACTACAGTACTGTTATTCGATTCTAATGCATTACAAAAGAAATAATACGTTAGAGCTTGAAAAATGAATAAATTTGAAATTTAATAAAATTCATGAAACTTCATGAATGATTTTGGCGCAAAGGCGTCATGGCTAAACATGACGTCATACAAATGAAAACATACAAACTGAAGGTTATTTCGTTACTTCTACGATTCAAATTTGGATAAAATCACATCAAAACAGCGATTTTTAGGTTGGTGTTGTTTTATTTTCGATAATATTGTAGTAATCGAACATTTGTTGATCCATGAATTCAAAATGGCGGGTCCCTCCTTAGTTACGACTGGTCAACTGTGGATTTGACGGTAACTTTTAGCCAATGAAAAAATTGTTACATAAAATTGCATTAGAATTGATATTCTAGCACCCCATTATTCTCTTTAAAGTTTAGACTAAGCTTTAGAGCTTTTAGAGTGACATCAAATCCTTTTGTGGGATGTCGTTTGTTTTGCAAACACACCAATGCACAAATGTTCAAATTCAAACCAATCAAATTAACTCTCTTTACATAAGAGGATAACTAGCGAGGAATTACTTGACAGAAATTTAAAAAAAAAATAGAGCAAACCTTTGCCTGAATTATTATTATGGGAACATGTAATTAAAAAGCATCTTCCAAGGGCATGTGAGACAAACAAGACATACATGACATAATATGTTTTTATAACACTCAGCAACATTATCCAATACTTGGCACTGGTGGTGATACTTTATGATCTATCTATCATATTTATTCAGCTCTGAACAACATACTAGTCTAAAAATACTGCTCAATATAACATCTCTCTGTGACAGAGACATTGATTTTACCCCACCAACACTTGATAATTACAGGTAGATATTGGACATTTCTATGTAACTTACATTTGTATTACATCATGTATAGTCTTGTATATATCATGCCAGGCTTTGTAGTATACATTTTTGTATATTTCATATTTCAAGATTATTTTGAATAAGTAAACATGGTAAATATAACTATAAAAAAAAATTACTTGTTTTATTATTTCTTATTCTATATAAGCAAACATATTATTACTGAACTAGTACATATTTTTGTTAAGGGGCCAGCTGAAACACGCCTCCCGGTGCGGGATTTTTTCACTGTATTGAAGACCCATTGGTGGCCTTCGGCTGTTTTCTGCTCTTTGGTCAGGTTGTTGTCTCTTTGACACATTCCCCATTTCCATTCTCAATTTTATAATTGGTAATATATCCTTGACCAGTTTGTTCTTCTTTCTTTCTTGCATTTCAATTTTTTTTTAATTCTATCCTTTCAAGTTTGAAAAAGAAAAAGCTTGTGTTTCATATACCTTTAGTTCTTAACAAATTTTTGCCTCATTTCAATACTACTGATATAAATCTTGATCTGTATAGCACAGAGAGGCAAAGTCCTTTGAGAAGTTTGCATTATTTCCAATAAGTCAATATTAAAGGATTGCTTCATGATACATTTTTTATGTTTTCCATTTTCCCTACCGTTTTTTTCTATTTTGCTCATAAACAAGTTGGTTCATTGAACTTTATGTTAAGAACATCTATTTATATTAATTTTGGTTCACTGGAAAAAATAATATTCGTTATATCAGACTATGTAAGTCTCTAAATCTATTAAGAGGTTCTGATCAAATTTCTTCTAACTTGCAAATGAGCTGCGTCAGATAGAAATCGACCATATGTAAGTGCACATATGTATGTACATGTATAAGACTTTGATTGATTTTGGAACATTCTAATATGATATAATAGATGAATTTTGGTATATTTTGTAGGGTTCTTATAACAACTCAATTTTCAAATAGTTTCAGGCTTTCCATAGAAATTTGTTCAATCTGTAATAAGTTAACAGATGTATTGATATATTCATTTGCATATGGTCGATTTCTATCCGAAGCAGCTCAAATAGTAAGGATATAAACACATGCTTCAGCCCAAATTTTTGCCAAAAATATTGAAAGTTGAATAAATAAAAAATGCACAAAACATAGAAAGTATGCAGGGACTAAGAAAAATCAAAGTGACTGAAATCCCTGGTGTAAAGAAGAGTTGCGTGCATAATTTAAAATCATCTTTTAGTCTTCCATTGAGGTATGGTGGTGGACAAAATAAAACTTTGATATAGTACTATAAGTCTATTGCATACATGTATAGCAATATTTTATGTAGATAACAAGAGCTTAATACTGGTACCTGTCCATGTCAGTAAGTCAATAAATTTGTACAACAATTTCTTTTAAATTGCAAATTAGTATTGTTATCAAATCATGTTCACAGTTTCAAGTTTTATGTTCACAAATTTTTAACCAAAGAAATAACCAATAAAAATTCCTCACAGACCAAAAGATTAAATGAAATCTAAGATCTTTGTCTTGCAAAACTTACCTGTAAATGGCTGTTTTTGCCGCATTTCTATGTTCAAACATCTACATGTATGAATACTATTGTTCTAACTCCTCTATCAAATTAATCAAAGCTTGCTTATTGATTTTAGAAACATGTACAGTTGTATTCTTGTAGGGTGGCGAAGGGCATTTTTATTTCCGTAATGATAAATCTTATCAAGAGGTTTTTATTCTGCTGTCCAAAGATGGAAAAAGTTTTATTTTTGAGGCTATATTTTAATCTTTAAATTGTAGAAGGTGCACTGATTTTATTGCATTTTCCTTGAGAGGAATTTTTATTACCTATTTTCCTGAAAGAGGCAATGCATTTTTTCAACACCTAAAGATTACCAAAGCAACTAATTTAACAAATAACATAAACCCAACATTTTTTATTATCCAGATTTGATATGATGTCTTTTCTTTGAAAATTTATCTTTAGTCATTCATCTTGGGAGACATAATTTACAGAAAAAACTGATGAAGTGTAGGAAAGTAATACGTAAATAATAAAATCTACCATTTCTATGTACATCAAAATCTAACCTACCATTGTGGTCAAGAATTGCGTATTGGGTTGCGTAATAAAGTATACACAATTAAGATTGGCAAGTAAGAGGAGATTCCAGTAAACTCTCTGTCTTTGTCTCTTATTATGATCAGTTTTCAACCATACTTGTCTTTTAACAATATTCTTACTTATTAATAAAGTGTTGACACAGAAATATGTCTCAGCTTAATATAATTCTGATAGTAAAATTAAATTTACAAATGTTGAAATTAAAATGGCAATACTTTTATATGCAAACTACAAGTATGCAAAAATATTCAAAGGCAATGAACCATGACAAAAGAGGCAGGGCAAAATAACCTCCATGGAAATGAGAAATGACAATGCAAAAATTTCAAACTCAAAGTTAACGAACCATGATGAGGGGACAGGGCCATACAATCTCCATTAGTGTTTCTTTCATGTTATACTGATCTAATCAAACTTTTAAATGTAAACTATGCAAAAGCTTTAAAGTCAATAGCCCATGAATGAGGGGGCAGGACCAAATATTCTCCATGGAAATGGGATGTGCCAATGTTCATACAACTGCATACCAAATATCATTGACCTATCACCAGTGGTTCACCTTAAACTGATTAGGCAAGCTGTCATTTTTATTGGTATAGGAAGCCTGAGTACCTTAAAATAACCTTCAATCTTCAGAAGGAAAACAGGTGTAGTCAATTAAGACTGAAGTCGAACGTACCTTGCAACAAATGGGGTCCAAACTCAAAACCTCAGTGTTGACAAGGCTAGTGATCACTGTAGATGTATTTCAGTTAACAATGTAGATTTAGTGGCTAACATGGCTACATCCATGACATTCTGGTTAGCAGGGCCTCATCAGGGCACTTACTTAGTGAGGTGATGACTAGGAAAGAATTGGAATAAAAGTTCCAATTTTTCCAGAATTAATTAAAACCATTTTGTTATGTTATGATGTCAAAATATATATGCAATCACATTTTGAAAATAAAGAAAATAGCTAACATCTTAGATTCCTTGCATACTTTGAGAAAACAGCACATTCACAAACAACACATTTCTTCAAAAGATGAATTTTCCCACATTTTATGAAATACATGTATATCTGAAGTTGTTTCTTGCATTTGCTCATACTTTTCCCTTTCATAAAAGAGATTTATGTAGTAATTTCATACTCTAGTATACAATGTATAACAGTGCTCCTGTTAATTTATGTGCCTTGATGTCTTTACATGTGCCATTCTGCCCTAAGCATTCTGAGAACCTGATTCCAAATGCCCTTTTGCTTTTTCATATTCATGAAAAATGTAGAAAACAAGAAGCTTTTTCTCAAATTCTGTCAATAACAAATAATAAATAAATGGAGAATGTGTCCATGAGACACAGATGATGCCCCTGCTTGCATATAACGTTATAAAGGGACATAACTAGAGAACTGTAAAAATGACATCACCAAAAATCGAACTTGATCTGTGTTTTGTGGTAATAAGCATTGTGTATAAGTTTCATAACATTTGGTTGTCAGAGGCAAACTAAAATTAGAGAACAGAAACCAATTTCAGGACTTATGGATGGATGGATGGATGTACAGACGAACAAGGGTTAACCTTAATACCCCTCTGCTACAGCGGGGGCATAAAAATAGAACAAATCATTATCATGTTAACTTATCAAAAGTAAATCATGTGACCTCATTATGAATAGAGAATACCATAGCAGATTCCACACTACAGTCTACTACATGTAGATACCAATTGCTTATTTTGAAAATGTCCCAATAGGGCTGGAAGTATATTTATGCAGCTTTAACAGACAATCCTCAGCCAGAATAACTGCACATGCTTAGTGCATCCACTGAGCCTGGCATATTCCCACACAAAAATGACACACATTTGTCATCTCATTTTAATTTGTGCTTGGCTTCATATACATGTATATATATATATATATATATATCAATACAACTCAGCCAAACAGGCTTCCATTGACAAAAAAACATTTCTAAGTAGAACACACCATCCTCATTATCCTTACTTAAGTCACAATGTATTACAGTGGGTCATAAAACTGACACTGTGTGTTCTACATAATTTTCAATTCAAAACATTCATTCATTCTCACCAGCATAGTTCTTATAATTTTTTTACATTATCATCTCAGGTGAAATCCAATTTTTGGTTGACAAATCATCTAAAGACAAGTAAAGTATCAACAAACCAGAATAAGCAATTCTATAACTTTTTGTTATTGGCTTTTTTCATAACTACCTCCACCTTTTTCCAGGAAAAATTTATATGACTCATTTCTTTTAATTTGTGAAATTTCAAATTATAAATTACATGTAGTTGCAGGACATTTTCAATAAGAAGGCAAATTTTCAGGAAGGGAAAAAGAACGGAAAAAATGACAATATCTTGACTTTGAAAAACATGTGCATTACAAACACAGTTTTGATTCTGATAAGTCTGGATTTCAAGAGCGCTTTCAAGATATAAAAAAGACAATGCGAATTGAAATACAATATTCACGTAAACATTTAATACCAAATGCAAGGCAAGACTACCACTGATTTGGAAAATTGTACATCATATTGGAAATAATTTTAAGCCATATTTTTGACAAATTGGGAAACTTTCTCTCTAGGAAAAATCCAAATTCTGGAGGTAATTAAAGACCAACAATATCCCTGTTCTTGTATGTGAAACGCTAACTTGAACACATGAGTGTGAGGACTTCAAAATTTAGTTTAGTAAAAGAGATTTTGATCCACCAAGTACTACTCAAGAGTTCAAGATGCATTGAACAAATGGAGATATATAATATTAACTCTGACTGACAAAAATTGGACACAACATCTGACGTTAAAGAACTGAACCATGATGGTCAAGTTGACTTAAAAGTCATTATCAGTATATTTGTTAAACTATGAAATATCATAAAATTACATTCATTGCATCATAATCTTCAGTTAGAAAAGCAGATTAGCACAAGGCTGAATCATATCAGTATGTACACATTCTTACAGTTGAATGGACAAGGGTATACACGCAAGTATCTTATCTAAATGTACATTGTCAACTATTTCAAAGTTAGGCATAAAATCATTGGAATGTGATTAAGACCCTGTAAGACAGATAAAAGAGCTAAAAATACCTGTAGAAATCTTAATACAAAGTTTAATTCAAAAAGACACAGTACTTTCAGAGAAAATCATGTCCGTTTAAATTCTCCCTATCAGTATGCATTGAATTCCATATATACAAAATAAGCTTACTTTCCCTTGCCTCTAATAGCACTCTTATAAAACCATTGGTTTTACTCTCAAACCTTTATTTCATGGAGTTTACTGGGGAAAGGGGTCAATTACCTTGCATTATGGACTCCTAAGAGTTAGATAAGATTTCCAGGGCTCACCCTACCAGGCGACTAGAGCGAAGAAGTCGCTTTCACGTTCGTCACTTCGCTTTGCCCGACCCTCAAAAGCGAAAACAAGTCGCAATGTTGTTTACGATACTCGCTTTCAGTCGTTTTCATCATCGGACATTTTCAATTTTTACCAAGTTGATAAAACATCAATTTTTTATTGATTATTTAAGAAATTCAGACATAAACGATTCATTTCCTTAAGAAAAGAGGTTTAAGCATTGACTTTACAGTGTGTAGCACGTTATTTAATAAAAAGACAACTTTTTATCACTGCATGCACTTCCGGTACTTGTTACTTTCCAAATAGCTTGTCAAACATCGTTTATTTTTGTAAATTTTCTTTGTCCGCCATTAATTGTTTACTAACTACGGATCGGAACCGGACCAGCTATGACCGAAATCCGTAATTTTACAATAATAACTACGGATGCATGAATAGAAAAGCTGACAGAAGAATATTGATCCCAAAAGGAAAAATTACGCATTCCACACGCATTAACAGACTTTTGGTTAGATCTAATTGATTAATGTATATAATTCCATATAATTTATATGGATTGTTTCAAAATATTGATTAAAGTTGCTTAACCATATATCAATATATTATGGCCCAGCTTAACTTTGTATATCTTTTGATGAGAAACACTGAATTTCATAACATGATAAACAAGGTAGTTTTTAATTGAATTGTAATTCATATATTTTAATTTCTTTACCTTTCTGACATAAAAAAATTCTTTTAGTGCTAGATACATTTGTATTTAGTTGGTAGTTTCTCACAAGAACCTAAACTTAAACAACTTTCAATTTGAACTGTTAATTTAATTGTATACTCAGATTGAATTGAACAATATAAAAGAACATTATTTACATATGACCCTTTATACTATAGTAAAATCAAAACATTGTAGCGCAGCGCTGAAGGAGCACTTCTCTTTCAAATCTCACCACTTCTCCCTATCAGTTTCAAAAAGAGAAGTCACTTCTCCCTATGATTCTGAAGTAGTGTGAGCCCTGGATTTCATGGAATTTTTATAGGCTTTGTCAGTTAATTTTCAACTTATGAGTTTGAATGCCCATTTGGTATCACTCGCCTCTCTGTTTATAAAGATATTAAATGTTTCAAAAGTTTGACTAAGCAGAGATGCTTATCTTATTGATTATGATATTTATAAGATGGGTGTCTTCAAGGGTTCCAGGAATATGTTAACTATATATATCAATGTTTAGGCACTTATAAATGGGACAAAACAATTGTAATATCAATAATGTAGCTACTTACATGTATAATAATTCTTGAATCTCTCTTGTTATTCTATTTAAACCTTTTTACATATCATATAGACCTTGGGAATATCATTTGAAACTGTATTTTGGGATAAAAAAACTTTTATAGTCTCAATGCTTCGTCTTTATTTCTTCAATGAAAAACAGACTACTGTAAATTCAGACATTATTGTGAGGTTTTTATTATTGCAAAAAAGAATAATGCAACTGGGTGAGTATTGCAATAATATGATCTCACATTCTGAAATCTGACACATGTATTTTTTAGCAGCTTTTCCTGTAATTGCAATAATTATTCTCACATTTTGATATGTCATGTCAAAATTGCAATAATATTTTCACACAATTATTTCTGAATTTTCAGTATTTCAATAGCCTACTACATGTAAATTATACAGACTGCATAATGAGTATGTGTGTTAGTCATGTAAACAGATAAAATCCTGCAGTTTGCTTTAAAACAGATAAACATGTGAAGGGCCAAATAATAGAAATAACGCTTTAAAAATTTGGTGTCTCTATGCCTATGGCTCTTAAGTCATGAAAGTGTTTTCAATTTTCATCAGTAACTATCGAAACATAAACCTATTTCTAATTAAATAATTATCGTTTCGCATTTAAAACTGGTTAAAATGACCTATAAGTAGGGACTAAGGGGGAATTAGTCTCGTGTTCAGATGAAATTGTTTTATAATAAAAACAAAGCAGCTGAATGGATGATTCGTATGTATGTTGTAATAACATTTTCTCAAAAATAAATTAAAGATTTTCAGAAATAAAAGTAAGGAAAAAAATAATATTTTAAGTATTGACGTTTAATTTTTTATTGCTATGTTCATCCATTTTAATACATGAAGTAAGTTTAATAATGAAATATTTGGTGCCAATTAGATAATTTAATTGTGATAATGCCAAGTTCCCAATAATCAAATTATTTACTACCTTACAATTCTATTATATTGTTAATTAGATTGCTGTTTACTGACACGTGCCCATTACATAATTAATCATTAAATGATAATGAAATTATATTTCGGTATGGACACTCTGCATTAAACAGGATTGTGACTATCTTGGTATAACAAGGCTGCATTACCAAAACCAATAATAATAAAAAAAAAAAAAAACACAAATAAATATTTATAACTATATACAATATATGTACATCCTAACTATATCTTCCGTAAAAGGGTAATAAGCTTCATTGTTTCACAAAGAATTTGTGATTATTTAAAATATTTTTTTCTTCAGAAAATAAAAATAAAAAAAAAAGTATTTAAACTTATTTGATATGAGTTTTTTCCTGTTTAATGAAAAATTTTTTGGCACATTTTATTGTAAAAGAAAAAAATGTATGAACTTCTGCCTAATTTATGTACCTTGTTTCTGATTATGATAGAAATAATAAAGGAATTAATAAACCATATTGAGTTTTTCAGAATTAAAATCCATGTAACCATGTCTTTTCAGACTGGTTAAGTTATATTTATATTTGTAATATTATTATAAAAAAATACTCTCCCTTTTAAATTTCACACATCCCTAAATGTAGAGTATTAAAGTATTATCAGTTTCACCCAAAAAGTATTCATTTTTAATAACATAATCTTAGCAGTTAATCAAAATGAAAATCTTACTGTCTATAAATAACAATGAAATGTAATGTTTCCAATTTTCAGGATTTATTGGCTGATGAATTTTATTTTGGGACACCACAGCAGATCTCTGAATATTATCAATATTGTTCATCAGTAATCGGGGCTATCTTGGCTATAATTTTAACTTCTGAACTAACCAGATCCTGATGGTCCTGGAGATATTGTTGAAGAGGCCATGTTAAATCTGTTTACTGCTTAAAATGGGTAATAATATAATTTGTTGACGACTTGACAGGAAACAAAGACTCTCGAAATATCTCGTGTAATGCGAGATTTGGATTTGATGATAGTACTCGACAGCATTGTATCACTGAATAGGACATCAATAAGCTTTACATTTATAGTGTGATGAAGGTCTGGAAGGGAGAGGCTACATTTCTGTATTCTTTAATTTTTCGGCTTTTTCTTTATACCTTATTCTTTTCTAATTATTTTCTATTCTTCATATTTAAGCATTCTGTAATTCTCTATTCTGTTTTTAGGCTTATTTCCCTCCCATTTCTTTCCCCCATTAATCTTTCATTCTGTAAACCCAATCCAGACTTTCAGATTTTGTTTAACAAAATAAAGCATTTTGAAAGGTTTAGGTAACAAATTAATTAAAAGATAATGAATTAGATTTATATCAATAATTTTAAAGACACTATATGATGATGCCTCATGTTCTACGTTTCGGCCTCAGGCCTTTTTCACAGACTGTCAACATAAAAAAAATCTTCTTTCACTTTTATTACTTTTCTAATGACTGTAACGGTTGTAAATATTACCAGGAGTCATATGTATTACTTTCAATTAACAAAAATCAAAACGTTGGACAATAACGACAGCACATTCAGTATAACACATAGAAAACAGTTTCAACCAAACCAAGATGGAAAATGTTTATTTTCCAAAATCAGCTCTATCGACATCTTAGCTTTGTGTTTTTTTTATATATATATATATAATATGATCTAGAAGCAATCCTTGAATTTTGATGCACTTTAATATCAGTTTCAAAACATCTTTGTTGGGATTATTCACCAGTTTATTCATCCGCCAGCTAAGATTCCGATCGAGTTTTTCTTTCGGACGGCTAATTTTTACAACCGAAACAACGCGCATTTACTACAGATTGGTCGGTGGTACGATCCGGGCACTCCGCCTCCTCCACCAATAAAAACTGACCCCAAAAGATAGTACAATAGTGCAGAAAGTAGCGTCTAATGTCAATCAATCAATCAATCAATCAATCAATACAAATTCGGACACCTACACATTCGGACACCTTCAAGGGGTAAATGTCCTTATACTTGCTTGTGAATATTCGTATACTTTAAAATATTTTAAGCATAAATCCGTTATTGGCTTAACACATTTCCAAAAGAATAGAAAAGTATAAAAAGGTAAAAAGAAAATTGCTAACTAATGACATGTTTGTTTATTTTGACAGACTAACACAACTTGTTGGGATAACAATGGGGTAGTTGGGTATATATAAAAAACACTTATTTTTTTTACAAGGGCACATGCATACCTTTGTTTGCGTTTTTTTTTTTTTTTTTTTTTGTCATTTAAATTTTGGTACACGTCTCTGTGTTTTCTTGGATCCTGTCTCGTGGGCATATACACCGACATCTCCTTTATTTAAGGGTATATTCTACAGCAATCATAACCGTGGTTTAGTTGTAATTCTAGTCAGACAGTAGGAAGAATATCTTTTTATCAAATTCCGTGGATATTTTCTAAAATAAAATGTTAACGACTTAAATCGATCGTAGATTCCTCTTTATTGTGAATACCGTAAAAAAAAAACGTGTTCTCGGAACCTGATCTAAGTGAAATGAGCTGGGGAACTAAGTTTTGATCAAACACATATACTATTGACAATTTATTAATATTCGGCTTACTAATTAGTAAGCCGAATATTAATAACGCTTGGATTTTATTTTTTAAGGAATATACTTAAAACAAAGTGCTGTTCACTATTGTGCAAACATTTTATTTTGTGAATGGAAATGTGTGTATAGTGGTACACCTCTTCAAGAGGCATCGGACATTCTGTAGTATAGTTTAAACATATTTTATCTGCAAGAATAGCAAAAGGTATCCCATCTTTTTAATTTACAGTCTGTGTTTTTGCTCTTACCCGTTCGATTTTACAATAGCAGTATTCAATACTCCCTGTTTTGCCAAAAGTTGACGGCATCGCTACTGATAAAATACTGCTCAGAGGAGCAAACAAAATTATTTGCCAAATTTAGACTTAGTTATTTTAACCTGATTATATAGAGGGTAGCTTCCTAAATTTAGAAATTAAAGATAGAAAATGTAACTTATGTAAGGAAACAGTAGAAGATGAAAGGCATCTTTTATTAGACTGTCCTGTTCTTGTAAACTCATCAATTATAAATGTAAAATTTTGATGAAGCTTTCATCAAATATTAATTTTTAATGGTTAATGACATATGAAGATGGTTATGTTTTAAACTTATAGAATATTTTTAAAAATATGATATGAACTAACAGAAAATCGGGATTCATTACTAAATCAAACCCACATCTGAAATATGTGAAATATGAGAATGATGGAGTTGTCTCTCTTTGTCCTAATCTAAATATTTAAAAAAAAAAAAAAAAAAAAAGTTTGCTTTTAAGGGAAGATTCAATCCCTGATCCAACTTGTCATCAGTTTTAACAGACAACCTTGTCCCGTACCTAAATATCTACACGAATTCACTTATATGTCCAAGAATTCGTTCGGTCTTTAATACGAATGCGCTAGTATTTGTCCATAACCAGAGATAAATTTTACTATAGATTTATATGGGAAAATTATTTTTATCCCTGTATTACTTTATATTAACTTTTGAATTTCTTCTTTCCGTTGTTAAATAAAGCTTATCAAAGGTTTAACTGTTTAATCTGGGACTATTATACTAAGTATAAGTATATAATAGTCCCAGGTTTAATGATGTAAATTTTATGAAAATAAGATATTTTAAACATCCGTCACTTTTGATTCCATATTTGTTACCATAAATAGCGAAGTAGCTCGTTTAATGTATAAAGAGAAATATAGATTCCACCACTGCCAGAAGTGTGTTACGATATTTCTCAACTCGTGACAGTTAACTATATTTAAAGCGCGAGACTTGCCGAGCCTTTTAAATAATTAAAATTTAACTGTTGAGCCCTGAGTGGAGAAATGTCGTAATACACGAGTTATAGTGGTGGAATCTGTTTCTCTTATAATTTTTATCCTTCCTTTTTCAAAGATTTGCAGAAAGTTGTAAACTTTATATGTGACGTCATCAGGCATGGTTCCTTTTTTCATGACGTCACAATAGAACTAGAGGCTCTAAAGAGCCTGTGTTGCTCACCTGTATTTTCTGATGCTTTGGAAATCATGTAAAATAAGGTTAAAATCATAATTTATAGTATTATATCTAAGATAATAGCAAAAAACAGCAAAATTTCCGTAAAATTACTAACTCAGGGGCAGCAACCTAACAACTGGTTGTCGGAATTGTCTGAAAATTTCAGGGCAGATATATCTAAATCTGATGAACATTTTTGCCACCAGTCAGATTTGGTCTAAATGCTTCAGTTTCAGAGATATAAACCAAAAACTGCATTTTACCCTATGTACTATTTTTAGCCATGTCTACCATCATGGTTCACGGGCAGGGTCATCGAAAACATTTTTTAAACTAGATACTCTTATGATGATTGTGGACAAGTTTGGTTACATTTGTCCTAGTAGTTTCAGAGGAGAAGGTTTTTGTAAAAGATTACAAAAATTTAAGAAAATTGGTAAATTTGATTATAAAGGGCAATTACTCCTTAAGTGGTCAACTGACCATTTTGGTCATGTTGACTTATTTGTAGATCTTACTTTGCTGAACATTATTGCTGTTTACAGTTTATCTCTATCTATAATAATATTCAAAATAACCAAAAACGGCAAAATTTCCTTAAAATTACCAATTCAGGGGTAGAAACCTAACAACCGGTTGTCCGATTCATCTGAAAATTTCAAGGCAGATAGATCTTGACTTGATAAACAATTTTAACCGATGACAGATTTGCTCTAATTGCTTTGGTTTCAGAGTTATAAGCCAAAATCTACATTTTACCCTATGTTCTATTTTTAGCCATGGCGGCCATCTTGGTTCGCTGGCCGGGTCACCGGACACATTTTTAAAACTAGATACCTAAATGATGACTGTGGCCAAGTTTGGTTAAATTTGGTCCAGTTGTTTCAGAGGAGAAGATTTTTGTAAAAGATTACAAAAATTTAAGAAAAATTGGTAAAATTGACTATAAAGGGCAATAACTCCTTAAGAGGTCAACTGACCATTTTGGTCATGTTGACTTATTTGTAGATCTTACTTTGCTGAACATTATTGCTGTTTACAGTTTATCTCTATCTATAATAATATTCAAGATAATAACCAAAAACCGCAAAATTTCCTTAAAATTACCAATTCAGGGGTGGCAACCCAACAACCGGTTGTCCGATTCATCTGAAAATTTCAGGGCAGATAGATCAATTTTACCCCCATGTCAGATTTGCTCTAAATGCTTTGGTTTCAGATTTATAAGCCAAAATCTACATTTTACCCCTATCTTCTATTTTTAGCCATGGCGGCCATCTTGGTTGGTTGGCGGGGTCATCGGACACATTTTTAAAACTAGATACTCTAATAATGATTGTGGCCAATTGGCCCATTAGTTTCAGAGGAGAAGATTTTTGTAAAAGTTAACAGACGACGACGACGGACGACGGATGCCAAGTGATGAGAAAAGCTCACTTGGCCCTTTTGGGCCAGGTGAGCTAAAAATCAGAAGAAACCAAGAAAATTTGACTATATAATTAAATTTCTACCAATCATTTGCCGAGAACAGACATTTCACTAGTGAGGAGAACAATTTTTCACAATCGGTTGGGAAATGTAAAAACAGTGAAAAATTAGAGAAAAGAGAATTTTACACGCTTGGATACGAAGTTATCGGCAAAAACTTATACTTTTATGAATTAGTATGAATATATCCTTGAAGACTGTGAAATACAATATAATTGTGAATATATACATTTTTTACGCTACATGAGGGTTTGGATGGGGTTAAATGATTAAAGAATAATGCCCTTAAAAAATTAAGATTAGAGAATAACGGGCAAAAAAATTAAGATTAGAGAAAAAAGGGGTTATTTTTTTGGAAATTAGAGAAAAAAGGGGTTAATTTTTTGAAGATTAGAGAAAAAAGGGATGAAAATTAAATGTTTACAGAATAACATACCCCCCTCCATCCAGACCCTCCTACATGTACATTAAAGAAGCAATACTTGCAATACACAAGGTATAGTGTTATATAATTATTTATATTAGTGATGCTGCTATTTTATTTTTTGTCAACTTTTGCAAGTTAAAGGTCTAGGTTGTCTCTACGACGAAAGCCTTTTGTCAGTATACGGATATGGACAGTAAAATGCACATTGCTAGAAAACAAAGAAATATTGATGCCAACGTTAAAAACGCTTGTAATGTAATACAAATAGACAGGAAATACGAAAAAAAATTGTGAAACATTGTTTAACAAAATTTTAATCTGCTAACCGAGTCCCGTGTATTGAAGCACCGCCTCACCAGTAACAGAGACATATATACTAAATATACTACATATATATATATATATATGTCTATGCCAGTAACTGAAATTTTCGTATTCATTATTAGATTATAACACTGTAAACAAAAGTGATTTAAAGTCCTTCTAAAAATAAACTTGATTTTTTAAATTATACGAATATGAAAAAAAAAAAATCAAATGTAGTATATGATCTGATTCTTTACAGGCAAAACGCATACGTTGACATGCTACTGTATGACACTTTGATTACTTAGTGCGTTTCCGGTTTACAGTTGGGACGTTAGAAAATTGTAAACAGAACAGAAGAAGGGATATGAACAATGTAGATTTAATTCGAAGATCAAAATGAGTTTTGGGTAAGATGTTAGAAGCAAAATGAAATTTCCATTAAAAGATGGCAGTTAATAGATTTGTAAAATTTATGGAATTTTGCAACCATCATCAACTGTTTAACTGTCAACTTGATACCATAACCTTAAAACACTCATTATAAAGGACGAGACTAGTTGCCCTACATGATATATATGTTTATCTATCTTATGTTAGTATATTCGTGTAGGTATTTAAGTAAATTGGACAAAGATGTCTCTGAAAACTGCTGACAAGTTGAATTAGGGAATACAAATTCCTTTAATTTGTAAAAGTCCAAGGTCTAGGACTCTTTTGAGACTGGTTTGACTGTCCTGTGTGTAAGGCCAAAAAAAAAAAATTCTGTTTACGGTTCGCTGAAACTTGCTATCTAAGGGCACTCAAGCCTACATGTATTCTAGGGTTTATATGAAATGTATATCAAAGGCTTATATCAGCAAGGCCTTGGAGCAGTGCGGGGCAACTGTTTTGAATTCTAGACAGTTCGGTACCCAGACAAATCGGCATCCGGACAAATCGGCACCTAACATAGACAAATCGGCACCTAACATAGACAAATCGGCACCCACACAAATCGGCACCTAGACAAATCGGCACCTTATAAATTATTTATCTTTGATCTAAATATAGTGAACCAAAATTAAAATTTCCTGGCACTGCTATATGTATGAGGGCCTGAACTCAATTTGCAAGTTTAGTGTTAATATATAGCAATTATGTTTGACTGTTTTACAAATTACTAATTTATTTCCTGCACTATTTACAACATTATTATCAATATATATAAAGGCACCTTACAAATTGTATTCAAAATTTCACTTGAAAAGACAAAGTTCAACATTCTGTCATTCGTGAAAAATTATACAATATAAAATCTGGGACTATTATACTAACGGGACTGGAAACTGATCGATCTGTTGAGATTTCATTGTCCCGATAGCGGATTATTGATTTTTGTTTTGATTGACAGCTTATCGTGCCACGTGGTTAATTAGCCTTGGTACATGTAAACAATTGATTTCGCGAACAAGTCAGCTTATAGAATACCGTTAAAATTGGTGGATTAGAAATTGAAAAAAAAAATAATTAAATGCAAAAAAAAAAAAAATATATGAATAACAAAACTATTTTAATAAATTAAATATATTTACTAGAAATAAATGTTTTACACTGGAATAAACTAATGCCGGTTAAAACTGGGACAAGTTCTTGGAAAAAGTAGTTTTGAAAGATAAATACTTTTCTTATTGTTAACGAAATATTATTAATAAGTAGTAAATATATTAGTGTTGAAAATAAAACAAATAAAGTCGAAATGCCAGCGCTTTACTTGACCGCTAAGAAAACAACGTGTCGCGAAAGTTAACAGATCATAATTAATCCTAATAAAACAATAAATGTCCATTAAAAACAATGTTGGCAATTTCAGTTCATAATTAATCCCTGTAACAAATATTACCCGTGGTCTAATAAAATATAGCCACATTGTTTTGAACTTTTCTAAATTTCGTGTTTATATACACCTAAATTTCAATATGGCAGCAATAGCAGTGAAAGGGCCTACTTTTGTAGTTCTGATTGTGGAACTTATTGAACATATTTTCACGAAGTCATATGCTTATGCCACCGAAGACCATTACTAAGCAAAAACTCCCGATTTTAATACAAATATTGCACATATAAATAGGAGTAAGCAATTTTATAGGAACAGTATAATTTATTTGAACCCTGCATGTGGTTTCCGTTTGTAATGAGAATGAGATTTATATTCCACTTTTCACTTTAAAAGTGACAATAAAAATAGGCCAATCCAACCTATAACCTATAAATATGATTTTACAACAAACCGAACTCGTATCTCTTTTCAATCAACAGTTTTAAGAAATTTTATGAATCATACTTGTTTTCCCAGCGTCCCGCGCTATTATCCTGAAAAAATTCAACCTTTAGATGTCGTTTTTACACTTAAGCCGGGATTTGGTGATTAATAACAACTGTCAAAGATCGAGATATCTTTTATCATTAAAGTAATCGTGTTTACATTAAGGACTATCATTTCGAATAACTATTAAAAATAAAACAAATTACAAAGATTATACGATCAAGACACGCTGTCCTGACAAAACAATATGGCGTGATCGATAAATCTCGCGCAGGTAAAGTCTCGTTCTAACGACCGTGATGTTGAGTATGATTACACTGATTGGTGTAACAGTTTCCAGTCCCGTTAGTATAATAGTCCCAGATAAAATCCAATATAAAAGTTCCAGCTTGAAATTGTACATGTAGTCTTAGAATGAGTAAGCAGGGCTATGTATTCTGCCTGTATTTATATATTATCAAAATGCCAAATTAAGCAACCTGACATTTAAAACAAAAACAAACAAAATCCTGACAAAATGCGCACTTTTGGTATATATACTAACACCTGGTACATAATTTAAAGTTGAATCTTAAAACTTTGCAATAAGAAATAAACTGAATAAACCCTCAGTTATATATACCAAGTCCGGACACGGGTAAAACAGTATGCTTCGGGACCAAAATATATATTAAGCGTATCTGGTGATGGTCTATTTTATAAGGCATTTTGTGACAAAACATAATATTGTCTTTGATAGAAAGATGTCTCATAGGCACTACATCTCCTTATTTCATAATGGTTTGAGTTTTCTTCTGAAATACGAGTTGTTTAAAGACTAACAAATTTGTACCTTACGAGATTGACATATGTTTGTATTATAATTAATATAACTAATGTTGTGAACGTGTGAGGTTATCATTTGATAGATTTTATACTTACTATAGTAAATATACTTATTAACTTTCAAATTCAAGGGACCAAATTATCTTTTCTTAATCTACAAATTAGCAGTATAAAAATTCTCGTCCATCCTGTTTTTGTCCTGTGATATCTAGTCATCTAGATGTCTTTGGTTTTGTGTGTCGTTAATTGGCCAGTTGCAGTCTTATCGAATCTCCATGAAAGGACAAGACAGGGACTAGCTATCAAAAAAGCAACAAATTTGATCGATTTTATTAAAGCGAGATTTCTATACATTAGTTTTCATGTTTGAGGTCGGGACACAAGAGAAAGGGGTCGGGAGAAAGGAGAAAAGGGCGGAGAAAGGAGAAAGGTACCCCTGTCCGCCCCTCATACATGAGACTTAAATAAAGCGATAATTGAATGCTAGTTTTCAGGTATTGTGTTGTCTTAATAGATGTAAGGATCAAACGAGAACACAAGCTGCAAACACAAGCTATACACTTTTGATCTCTATTGAGGAATTATCAGATTTATACATAAAATACTGATTAATGCATAACTACAATTAATTATGATTTAATTAAATAATGGTTATTCAAACAACAACATATCTAACAATCAATTATGATTTAATTAAATGATGTTTATTCATACATACATAATGATTTAGGGTTTAATTAAATGATGATTATTTTTTGTAATGCATATTTTATCTACGAATTATAATATTACTGCAACAATTCTTTAATTTTTCCTAATACATATATTTTTAAAAGCGAGGTGCGAATTGTCTTGGTCCCGAAATGTCCGGATCCCGAAATGTCCAAAATGGATGCGAAATGTCTTCGGACTTGTGTGCCGATTTGTCTGGGTGCGAAATGTCTTGTTACCAACTGTTTTACATGACCGCAAAAACTAAAGTTATTGTCCAGAAACTAAATGTGTCTTCAGGCGACAAGGACGCCGCCACCAACGACATGATAGCATTATACGAACGTAAAAGGGGCCAAAAACATGCATTTTTGTAGTTTCCAGACAATAACTTGTGTGTGAGTGTATGGATCTCTCTGAAATTGTACCACAAGGTTCCATATCACAAAGGAAAGGCTGGGATTGAGTTTGGGGGTAATTGCCCCAAACGTTCAGGGATTAGATGCAATAAAGGGGTCAAAAACAAGCATTTTTCTAGTTTCCAGACAATAACTTGTGTTTAAGGCCAAAATAAATAATTGTTTGTTTCCCAAACCCGACCCTATCAAGTCAGGTGTGGGTAGGTAGGTAAATTATTTTATTTTTTTGGTAAATTTTTTTTTTTTTTTGGTACTTGTAAATAGGAAATTACAAACCATCTTTATAGGGATTTATTTTAAATTCTAGGGTGTATCAAGCTATCAGTTTCCTCATGTCAGATATATTAAATAAACTTCTATGTATAATTTGAAATAATTTATTTAATTGGGTTTCTCTTGGGTGGTAATTTTCCAATAACAACTCAGTCTCTGCAAACTGTTAGAACAATACGATGTGTTTTAATGGCATCTTGGTCCTTTGTTGCCCCCACAGCTGCACAGAAGGCACAGATATCAGGCTGTGCCAGGGTAGAGGCATAATACGGAAATTCCACATGTGTATTAGTCTATCTGTACGCCCACATTCACCACACCTTCAAGAGCATCACCTGAAATAAAGAACAACAGAGATCTTTAATAAATAAAAATAATATCCTAGAGTACTGTGTATATATATATTGGGAATTTTCAATGAATAAAATATCTAAAATACTGAGCCTTCTGTTTATTATATTAAGCAGCTTAATCTGTCAGAAATCTGTCTAAGTTCAATGTCAGAGAGTGTACTACTAGAATGAAAGTTCATACGGTTCATTGAAGTATGCAATTTTCCACTGAAAGAAGGATTTAAACATTGAAACCATATCAAACACTGAATAACTCAATGGAACATGCATATAAAATACAATCAACTGAGGCGTATGAACATTTTATTGTATGTTGAATGTGGACCAATTACAACCCCCCTCCTTCATATTGATTCAGTGCTTCAATGTTGCTGTTTTATGCCCGGGCAGTATAAATTCAATGGATATATTCAGCCGATGGACATGAAGTGTATGTGTGAAATGACCATGGAAAGAAGCCTGCTTTTTACTAGTCAGACATGCTGAGCCAGATCTTTAACGTGCAAGCACACATTGAAGATAACAGTCTGCAGGAAGACGTGTCGCCCTACTCGGACACATTATTCTGATTCCGGGCAAACCAGTCTTTGCTCTAACTCTAGTACTGCATGCTTCGTCAAAAAGCAGCAAATACCAATTTTAAAGCCTTTGGTTCAGTGACTCCGTCGGGGATCGAAGCCACTGTACTCGAGGCGAGCATGCTACCATTGTGGCAGCCTTCTTTTTAGAGAGGTATGGGCTGTCTGCTTTTACGAGACTAGTGTGGAGTAGTCTGCTTTTATTAGGGACCAAATGATTAATTTAAATCAATTGCTTTCAGGCCTCGGGTCAAATTAGTAAGGGCATAAGGAAATCATTAGGGAATGTAGGTTAAGGGTTTGAAAATTTGAAAGAAAACAAGAAAAAGAATGCAAACAAAGGTGGGGAGACAGACTCTCCTTATCCTAAAAAAGTCTACCTTTGCTTGCAAGAAATAGATGTTGGGACGGTCACTTATTATGCATACCTGTAAACTTGGTAATAGCTTCTTCTTTTCGCTTAGGAAGTTTGTTGACAGCTTGACTGGCTCCCATCATTTTGTCAAAGGTATTGACAACATTTGAGGAGGAGGCTTCTTTTTCTGTAGAGGTCCCATCAATGTCAATGCAAAATTTCAAAACTTAAAGTCTTTATTAAAGTCTAGTGCCAGTTTCATGTCATCACTGTAGTGTGGACTAAATATTTCTGTAGAACCACTTTTTTCAGAAATGGATACACGGATGTGTTTTTTGTCAAGAGCATCCTCCTCCTCTTCAGTCAATTCTAAATCGGCTATCACGTCCTCACATATGTTTTCAAATATTTTCTTCTTGAAAATCTCGCAACACATTTGTTACCAAGTCTTTCTTAAAGTTTCCAGCGAATAAGCGGCAACAGAAACCGACAGAGCGGCGTCCATGTTCTGACATTTAAATGTATGAAAAATCTAGAGAATATCGTAAGGACCGAGACCACGTGGAAGAAGAAAGCCAAGTCGCGTCATCAAGGAGTTTTCAACTATGCCGATTACAAAGGCGCTTTGAAGAACAGCGTCTCCTTCTTATGTCTTATGTATTTGACTCCTCCATTTCATAGGAGCACCGCACCACCACATGAATTTAGATAAAAAAAATTTCTACACAAAATCATCAATAAAATTATTCCGGTCGCGGCGATTTTTCGGGTCGGTCGGGATTGGGAAACAAACAATATTTTATTTTAGGCCTAACTTTAAGTGTATGGATCTCTCTGAAATTGTACTACAAGGTTCCATACAACAAAGTGAAGGCTGGGATTGAGTTTGGGGTAATTACTCAAAGGGGTTCATAAAGTTTGGGGATTTTTTTACATTTTTTTTGGGGGAGGGGGTTATACTTTTTCAAAATTGTTCAAAAATTGTTAGGGAATAAGAATTGAGTATACTCCAAAAGGATGAATAATGAACAAGAAAAACACTGTAAAATTAATATAAGGCTATTTGGCAACATTTGATAAAAATGCAAATGAATATTTGGTCTTTTAAAAGTTTGAAATATTCTTGTGCAGTATTTTCTATAGAATTACTGGTAAAAGCCTGTTATCTCCCTTGATTTTGTTCTTCATACATTCAGTACAATTAATTTGTTCATGTTTAAATAGAAGGAGATTTGTGGTAGATAAATCAAGGGGACAGCATCCCAACAACACAAAAAACAAAAGGACATAATAATTCGTTCATTGTTGAAGACCCTACATCAACTGTCAAGATGAGGAACAGGAATAAAAGCCCTGTTCATTGATAATTTTCTATGTATTGTGTGCGATTTTGTCCCATGTACATTTACTCCATATCCTTTCATTTTCTATCTAAAGGCCAACATAATGCATATATATCTTCAACAATAGATAAGTGTCTATACAATCTTTACAAGGTAAAAAAAAAAAGGTGGTGTTCACAAAAGTCAATTAACAGCTTTAAGGGTTTTCAAAATTAATGGATTGGCACTTTATAATCAATATTTGAAAATATGATCAAACTTGTTTAAATCTGTCTGCGAATGATGGTTAATTTGAAACATGACCCAAATTTCAAGCTTTTAAAACTGATTGAATTTGCTTTGGAATGTAAAAATGCTAAATGCTAAACACTAAAAAAGAAACCAGAGGTACTGTGAGCAAAGCTCACAAAATGATACCACCGCTCTTTGCTTTTGAAAGGAAACCCCTAAAAAATTGAAATAAAAAAACAAAATAGGAGGTGCACAATAGCATTATTTATATGATTATATGGTTACATATGTGAGAATGTTTCAGTACTGTAAATTCAGAAATTATTGCATGCATTTTTGAAGAATTAACAAAAATGTGAGATTAATTATTACGATTTTAGGAAAAGCTACATACAGATATGTATTTGATATCAGAATGTGAGTTCTTATTATTGCGATACTCAAGTAGTCATATTATTCTCATTAATAAAAACCTCGCAACATATTCTGAATCTACAGTAAATTGTAATAAGCGGTTAAGGAAGAGTTGCAGACAAAAAATAGGTACCTCCCAAATAATGCAATGGTAAAGTCCATGCTTATGCAAGGAAACCCCACAAATAATTTTGATAACAAACAAAATAGAAGTGTACAAAATGCAGCACAATAGCATTATCATGATTATATCAGTGGTTCCCAAGATTTTGAGAAGTGAACTGAACATTTGGACCAGTAAACCATTCTTCTTTCCCTATTTCCATTCTCAATTTTATTCTTAACTGGACCAGACTCTTTTTTACAGGACATTTACACATATGATCTGACCACCTTGGGAATGACTGTTATATGGTTAAGATTGTGAGAAAGTTTCAATAAATTGTAATACAAAGTTTAGGAGAAGTTGCAAATACAAAATTTGTACTTCTGAAATACTTGTAATGCAATGGCAAAGTCCATAATTGGTAAGGGAAACTCCAAAATCATTTGGATCAAAAACAGTTCACCCTTATAAATGAAAGAGCAAGGTCAAGGTTTTTGTATTGGGAACCCCAAAAATCGTTCTAACCAGAAAGTGAAATAGGAGGTGCACAATGACATTATGTCATAGAGAATATGTGCTAGTTTGATTCCCCCCCCTCCACTCCTTTTGCTATGAAATTAAATATATTGTCCCATGTTTTATTTTGGAAAACCCAGAAATCATTCTGACCAAAAAGTAAAATAGGAGACACACAAGTACATTAGGTAATAAAGATTATGTGAAAGTTTTGTTTAACTTCATTCTTTGGTGTAATTTTTAGAAGAAATTTTTCCAGACAAACAGACAGACTGACACCCTGATCACTATGTACCCCTACTTTGTGACAAAAGTAAATTGGGTAAAATTAGTGAAAACCATGGGATGAAACTTGGTTGTAAGATTTGTAACTAATTCTCCATTTTAAATTTTGATTAATGAGTTTTGTCCGTAAGAAGAATTAGTTTAAGAAAGAGATATCTAAATGATTACGGAATGAAAGAAAACAATAAAGAAGTCAGATTAACCTGTTATCTACTGATAGGATATATAAAACAATTTAAGAGTTAATGAAATGTTGTAAATCTTAATACCTTGTTTATTGACAAATACCTGTTAACTTTAAACTGTCAAGGTACTACATCTGATAACTGTCTAACAACTTTTGATTTAACAATAATCTATTTGTAACAAGTTTTCCGTAATATGCCTATTGTTTCATTAGATCTTAGGAATAGAAGAATGCTTTATTTTAATGAAATATTTGAATTTTTAGAAAACTGCATGTACAGTATGTAAATTGCTTGAAGAATTGTGTTTAGATTCAAATATTAATATATACATTGGTTGTTTGGCAATATATATATATGGTCTACAATGTATCTCAATCTCGCTCTAAAATATTTAAAAAACTTTTTTCATGAAGAAACAAAATCTATAGTTGATCATGTTGATTAAATAACATCATCTGTAGTTCGATGTTAGTGTCATTTACTCATGAAACAATTTGACCTGGAATCATATCTCAAAGGCTTAAGACTATGTGTTAAAGTCATTTCGATAGCATATTTGTGTACTGTCTTGAAATAAAAAAAAAAATTACACCTGTATCTATGATTAAATATGATATTTGTCATGGTCACAGCCATTCCTTACAGTCCAACCCAAAAATTGACTGGTAATTATATAAGAAGAGATCTACACACAGGAAGACTCCATGTGTAGATGTATATTGCAATAACAGTAACTTAGTACAGTCACTTGTAAGTTTTTAATATGATAAAGACATAAATTTATGTGTTGTTGAATACTTAGTGGCCCTAAAATCAGTTTTATTGTACACATGGTAAATAACTGGCCAGAACCACAGATATTTGTATTTTTATGTGTTCTTACACATAGAAAGGAAATATTTTATCTTTAAACATTGCAAAGCAGTTAAAATTGCAAATAGATGAGTCCAAAGGGCTTGTTTTTCAATTCATCGGTAGATTCTCATTCCTTCCTGCCAGACAAAATTATTTAGACAAGTGATCATACCTTACCTGAAATGAGAACACAGACATAATGTATGTTAGTTTCTTTTTGTTGTTTACATGTACATGTATGTAAGTATTTCTGACATTTACAATTAACTTGTGATATATATGCTAAATTAATTTCTCATGATTATGCAGTTTAATCTTGTGGAAAAGTTATAAAAATTTGGGTGTAGCAAAATATTTAGGGACATGTGATGATGCATCTTTCAACTTTGCTTTTCTAAATACCACTTCTATTGAAACACAAATTACACTATGACGAGTACAACATTGAAATGTATGTGTGGTATCCCAAGGTGAAAGTAAAAAGATTTACTTAAGTTGAGACAGCTTTTCAGTTATATCTAAGAATTTATAAAAGCCTATAAAACAAAACATTCACAATATTTATAGATAATATATTTGATATAAACTTTCATGTGTTATTTGTTTTGTGTAGAAGTTTATTTGTACAAATTGTATATTGAGAGGATAACAATTTGATATTGCTGGGAGGAGAGGGCAGAAGGATTTTTCTGATGAAATATTCATTTTCACATTTTGCGAGTCTCGCTAATATTTTGACAAATTTATTTACCCTTTTGTATAAATTTATATCCGGCATTTTGTTGGGTAAATTATTCATTCTTATTCTGTTTTGGGCAAAGTTATTATTTTCAATTCTTACAAGGCAAGAATTTTCATTTTCAAAATCCCCCTCCCTCCCATAATATTATATGATTGTCCCCTTAATATAAAAAATATAATTTCAAGCAAAGGTATGGGTCTAGTAGATGCTGCTTAGGTCTTTAAGTAACTGTTTTTAAATTTTTATATAGTGCTTCTCACTAATTGAGAGGATCTTCATGTTCTGGTTTGTATGAGTATAAAAAAATTCATGTGGCAGTGTTGTTACACATATATTATTATGACTGTTTTGTGGGGTACAGACTTTTTAACATCAGCTTGACTGCCTAGACACAATACTGACAATAGACAACAGATTTAATATATGAATGGACAGGATATTTTGTGAAATAACATAACTATTCATGAAGATCTGTTTAGAAAAGTTTTAAAACTGTGTATCAGTATTCAAGTTAAAAGATTTGTTTTTTGAATTTTTACTAGTAAATTGAAGTAAACATTAATTGTATATGTATTAATGTGATAAAAGAAAGTTTGATTAACAAATTATTATATTTCACAGAAGGAAATGATTTGCAAATATTCAAATTGTATGTAAATATTTGTATGTTAAAGAGCAGCTTTGGGAACCCTAAAAATATTCAAATTGTATGTAAATATTTTGTATGTTAAAGAGCAGCTTTGGGAACCCTAAAAATATTCAAATTGTATGTAAATATTTGTATGTTAAAGAGCGGCTTTGAGAACCCTAAAAATATTCAAATTGTATGTAAATATTTTGTATGTTAAAGAGCAGCTTTGGGAACCCTAAAAATATTCAAATTGTATGTAAATATTTGTATGTTAAAGAGCAGCTTTGGGAACCCTAAAAATATTCAAATTGTATGTAAATATTTGTATGTTAAAGAGCAGCTTTTGGGAACCCTAAAAATATTCAAATTGTATGTAAATATTTGTATGTTAAAGAGCAGCTTTTGGGAACCCTAAAAATATTCAAATTGTATGTAAATATTTGTATGTTAAAGAGCGGCTTTGAGAACCCTAAAAATATTCAAATTGTATGTAAATATTTGTATGTTAAAGAGCAGCTTTGGGAACCCTAAAAATATTCAAATTGTATGTAAATATTTGTATGTTAAAGAGTGACTTTGGGAACCCTAAAAATATTCAAAGGCACTATATTTGTTAAAAAAAAGTTGCTGCAATAGTTGCATAGAATTCTATTGAGTCATTAAAAAGTGCTGCTCATCTGTCTTCACTTGCTCAAACAAGTATTTACACTAAACACAAGACAACACTAGTAATAAGGCAGGTCTACAACATTCCAACTTAATATTCAATACAACTTTGATTTTGAATAAAGTTCACTGTCAAATTACATCATTGAGATAATCCTGTATATTTAAATTGACAAAAAGAACACTTTATGTAACAAATAATGGCATTTTTTAAATACCATGTACCTAATTATATTCTAAAATATTTCATATTGATTTCAATTTTAGTACATGTATGTCAGTCATATTTTGACTGTCAGAGTTATTGCCCTTATCACCTGACACTGTATGATACAGCAATATCTAATGTTCCATGTATAAATTGTTTTTAAATGAAGTTATATTAGTCTATAGACTATCTTGATCATCACCTATTGTTGTCTGTTTACAATCCATACCCAATAGGCTTCTATAATTACTGATGTGGAAATGATGTTTTAAACAGAAATATCATCAATTATAAACTAGTTTGCCAAAATATGCTCAAATTCTTGGCCATTTTTATTTATTTGTGAAGGTGAAAATTTAATCACGACTGTGTGAAAAATGAAAGAAGTTAGTGGACTTTCTACACCACCTGTTGCTGTGATCATTCACAGGTAAATTAGAACTTTTTCTTCTGTTTTATTCCACTAGGAATATTGTCGATTTACTAGCAATACTTTGATAATTTCAACCTGTAGTCTGAATTTCAGACATCAAGGAGCAATAGGATATCATGGCTTAAAGGATAAGAAATAGCAAGTAATACATGCATGATTACATTGCAGTGTTCATTTAACTTGAAGTGAATTATTTGGAAAAAAACCAACATTTGTGCATCTGGAATGTCATGGTTTAATAGGACTAGCCTAACTTTGTGTTTTTAAGGTCCTGTAAGTAACACGATGATACAAGTTGCATGGTGCTTTGATTGTGATACAAATAATAAAGATCTGTTCTATTACTCAGTAGCGTGGAATAAGTGAATTTTGCATGTATGTAATTGTTTCAGCTTTCGGAAAAGAACAAGTTGTATAACATGCAACCATAAGCATACAACCTTCTATCTTTGTCCAGTTATATTAAATCATGGTACTTGGCTAGTTAATAGAGGTCATATCTTCATTATTAACACACATGAAAACTCATAAAAAATACCAGCTTATAATTTTGTACGCTAGACACACATTTTGTCTACAATAGACTCATCAGTGACGCCCATATCTAAAAAATTAAAAGCCATTTACTTTTTAAAGTGAATTTGAAGGGCATTGAGGGTGAAAAATTCCAAAACGTTTTGCCAAATACAGCTAAGGTGATCTATTCATGGGGTAGAAAATCATTATTATTTTGAACAATTCAAAGTTTTGTAAACAGTTAATTTATAAATATGACAATATCAATGATAGTTCATGTCAACACATAAGTGCTGACTACTGGGCTAGTGATGACCTCTGAGAGGAAACCTCAACCAGCAAATATTCTCACTTTTTATGCCCCCACCGTAGCAAAAGGGGGCATTAAGTTTTACCCTTGTACGTCCGTCCTTCCATACATCTGTCCGTAAGTCCCGAAGTTGGTTTCCGTTCTCTAACTTTAGTTTGCCTCAGCCAAATGGTATGAAACTTATACACAATGCTTATGACCACAAAATACAGATCTAGTTTGAATTTTGGTGGTGTCACTTTAACCGTTCTAGAGTTATGCCCTTTAAAAGGCAAGTATGAATTTTGGTGGTGTTGCTTTAACTGTTCTAGAGTTAAGCCCCTTTACAAATGGAAAAATTACTGAATTATTCGTTTCCATTTTCTTACTTAAGTTGCCTCAACCAAATGTTATGACTTATAGACAATTGTTATTACCACAAAACTCAGATCAAGTACAAATTTGGATAGCTTCACTTTTACCGTTCTTCAGTTATGTCCCTTTATAACTTTATATGATGTGCAAGCAGGGGCATCATTTGTGTCCCATGGACACATTCCCCCTTTTTTTTGGTAATAATAGAAATAAGAAGAGTTTCTACTAGTATTACTCCAATTAAGAGCCCTTGAAGGGCAACATGACATATTTTATTTGAGAATTTTTTTTGCATAACTGTTTATATATAAAGCAGTCTATATATAAAAATCATTGATATTGATGTTACCCTATATCTTCCTTATTCTATATTTTAGTTGTACTTAGGAGTGAAATACAAAATTTGGTATAGAGTGTATTATACTAGAACCTTGCAACTTATATCACCATGTCCCAGAGCCTACAGGGATTCCAAACTTCAATATATAAAAACTGAGCATTTATTGAGATAATACTGCTAGTAGTCTGTTGTTATTTATGTATTATTGTCATTTTGTTTATTTTCTTTTGTTACATCTTCTGACATCGGACTCGGACTTCTCTTTAACTGACTTTTAATGTGCGTATTGTTATCGTTTACTTTTCTACATTGGCTAGAGGTATAGGGGAGGTTGAGATCTCATAAACATGTTTAACCCGCGCATTTTGCGCCTGTCCCAAGTCAGGAGCCTCTGGCCTTTGTTAGTCTTGTATTATTTTTACTTTTAGTTTCTTGTGTATAATTTGGAGTTTAGTATGACGTTCATTATCACTGAACTAGTATATATATTTGTTTAGGGGCCAGCTTAAGGGCCTCCGGTGCGAATTTTCGCTGCATTGAAGACCTATTGGTGACCTTCTGTTGTTGTCTGTTCTGTGGTCGGGTTGTTGTCTCTTTGACACATTCCCATTTCCATTCTCAATTTTATATTCAAATATCCTGATATGTTTCATATTTATTCTTTGTGTGTTTTATTAATGTACTTGCTCCTTTCTTTCCCTCAGCCAGATAGTCTATTAAAACATCTACATATTTATGATTAAAATTTTCATTTAAGGTCCTGTAAATAACACGATGATACAAGTTGCATGGTGCTTTGATTGTGATACAAATAATAAAGATCTGTTCTATTACTCAGTAGCATGGAATAAGTGAATTTTGCATGTATGTAATTGTTTCAGCTTTGGAAAAGAACAAGTTGTATAACATGCAACCATAAGCATACAACCTTCTATCTTTGTCCAGTTATATTAAATCATGGTACTTGGCTAGTTAATAGAGGTCATATCTTCATTATTAACACACATGAAAACTCATAAAAATACCAGCTTATAATTTTGTACGCTAGACACATTTTGTCTACAATAGACTCATCAGTGACGCCATATCTAAAAATTAAAAGCCATTTACTTTTTAAAGTGAATTTGAAGGGCATTGAGGGTGAAAAATTCCAAAACGTTTTGCCAAATACAGCTAAGGTGATCTATTCATGGGTAGAAAATCATTATTATTTTGAACAATTCAAAGTTTTGTAAACAGTTAATTTATAAATATGACAATATCAATGATAGTTCATGTCAACACATAAGTGCTGACTACTGGGCTAGTGATGACCTCTGAGAGGAAACCTCAACCAGCAAATATTCTCACTTTTTATGCCCCCACCGTAGCAAAAGGGGGCATTAAGTTTTACCCTTGTACGTCCGTCCTTCCATACGTCTGTCCGTAAGTCCCAAAGTTGGTTTCCGTTCTCTAACTTTAGTTTGCCTCAACCAAATGGTATGAAACTTATACACAATGCTTATGACCACAAAATACAGATCAAGTTTGAATTTTGGGGTGTCACTAAACCGTTCTAGAGTAATGCCCTTTACAATTGGAAAAATTGCTAAATTTTTTGTTTATGTTCTCTTACTTTAGTTTGCCTCAACCAAATGTTATGAAACTTATACACAATGCTTATTACCACAAAATACAGATCAAGTTAGAATTTTGGGGTGTCACTTTATTGTTCTAGAGTTATGCCCTTTACAAATGGAAAAATTGCTGAATATTTCGTTTCATTCTCTAACTTTAGTTTGCCTCAACCAAATGCTATGAAACTTATACAAAATGCTTATTACAACAAAATACAAATCAAGTATGAATTTTGGTGGTGTTGCTTTAACTGTTCTAGAGTTAAGCCCTTTACAAATGGAAAAATTGCTGAATTATTCGTTTCCATGTTCTTACTTAAGTTGCCTCAACCAAATGTTATGACTTATAGACAATTGTTATTACCACAAAACTCAGATCAAGTACAAATTTGGATAGCTTCACTTTTACCGTTCTTCAGTTATGTCCCTTTATAACTTTATATGATGTGCAAGCAGGGCATCATTTGTGTCCCATGGACACATTCCCCTTTTTTTGGTAATAATAGAAATAAGTAGAGTTTCTACTAGTATTACTCAATTAAGAGCCCTTGAAGGGCAACATGACATATTTTATTTGAGAATTTTTTTGCATAACTGTTTATATATAAAGCAGTCTATATATAAAATCATTGATATTGATGTTACCCTATATCTTCCTTATTCTATATTTTAGTTGTACTTAGGGTGAAATACAAAATTTGGTATAGAGTGTATTATACTAGAACCTTGCAACTTATATCACCATGTCCCAGAGCCTACAGGATTCCAAACTTCAATATATACAAACTGAGCATTCATTGAGATGATACTGCTAGTAGTCTGTTGTTATTTATGTATTATTGTCATTTTGTTTATTTTCTTTTGTTACATCTTCTGACATCGGACTCGGACTTCTCTTTAACTGACTTTTAATGTGCGTATTGTTATCGTTTACTTTTCTACATTGGCTAGAGGTATAGGGGAGGTTGAGATCTCATAAACATGTTTAACCCGCGCATTTTTGCGCCTGTCCCAAGTCAGGAGCCTCTGGCCTTTGTTAGTCTTGTATTATTTTTACTTTTAGTTTCTTGTGTATAATTTGGAGTTTAGTATGACGTTCATTATCACTGAACTAGTATATATATTTGTTTAGGGGCCAGCTTAAGGAGCCTCGGTGCGGAATTTCTCGCTGCATTGAAGACCTATTGGTGACCTTCTGTTGTTGTCTGTTCTGTGGTCGGGTTGTTGTCTCTTTGACACATTCCCCATTTCCATTCTCAATTTTATATTCAAATATCCTGATATGTTTCATATTTATTCTTTGTGTGTTTTATTAATGTACTTGCTCCTTTCTTTCCCTCAGCCAGATAGTCTATTAAAACATCTACATATTTATGATTAAAATTTTCATTTGTCCATGCATGTTTTACATATGCCACATGTGAATCTGTTAGAATGTTTTTGATACCGAATTGAGGATTAATTACATGTATATGTACAAAGAGCAATTATGGAAAATATAATTTATAGAAATCAAAATTGTCAACCTAAGCATGAAAGTAAGACAGAATTTTGATATTGGTTTTAAAACTTTGGAAAAATGGTGAATTTGAATATTAAATACTTATTTATAGACTATAAAAAGGGAAATAAGGAAATATAATAATGTACGAGTAATATGTTACAATGAATTTAATTCATTGATGCAACGTGTTGCATGTATGTGAATCAGTTGTAAACATGAATCATCACTGTTTTATTTCAACTTTTTTTCACAATTTTCAGATCCAGACATGTTATATTAGAATATATTTAGCTCATTTTATTATAACAGGTGTCCAAAACTTGCCTGTAGTCTTAAGATTTTAGGATCTTTATTTCACGAGACAGATATACTTGGTAATACAACTAACTACCATTTTAACTTTTCTAGTATTTTATCCAATGACGTTGTTTGATATTTATTGTTTTAGGAAATGTTAAAATTCATCAAATCCAATAAAAATCCAGAGGTAGACAAACACATGAGGTACTTTTATTTGTTTTTTTGTAGGATTTTAATAACTTTTTTGTTTTTTAATTATGCTAAACAATCTAACTGGCATCTTATTTTGTTATTTTTTACCTATATCCTTTTTGTTGTATCAGTTCTTTCAATTCATGGGATTAATGGCTTTTTTTCTTTACTAAATGGAATTGGAATTTTATTAAATTGTAATTTTTTAAATTATCATCTTTTTGGAGGTTGGTGGATATATAGTCTTTAGGGCTCAATGTATTTGAAGCCCTACTTTTGTTCCAAGTAAATTTCCATTCCTGAAACTCAGAGACATGTTTTAATTAACAAGAGCTATTTATTGTACTATTAAATTCAACTGTTAATATCTGCTAATTTTTTAATATTTTCTCAGATTAAAAAAACTATTATAATAGGGACTTTGAAAATCTGTTAAAAGATGTCAACTGTCATTTGAACGATGATTACTGGAACTGATGAAAATTCCACTGGATATTTAAATGAATGGATAATTTAATCCTGTATGATAATTATGCGGTAAGGAATAGCTTTCAAACACTATATAAATAGTGTGCCACTCTTAATGCATCATTCTGCCTCTGAAGAAGGTCTGTGAAGGACTGAAACTGGTCAGGCTATGAATCATTGCTAGGCCCTGCTTATTATGTGTTTTGACATTACCTACATTTTATTTGTTGGACTATTGTGTTTAGAGATGTCTTCATGTCAGTTTTCTCTGTATATCTCAACTTGAAACTTGTCAAAATGGCCTAATCCTCTTGTTTAGGTAGTCGTAGCTCTAATGATATAAGCTAAAGTAATAGAAAAGATGCACGATGTCTAAAGAGAAAAATATTTGTTAGTGTTATGGGACAATTGTTGAAATGTTTACCTTATTAAGTAATAGGTTTGACTGAAGAGGACAAATTTGACTTTAAACTGATAACGACTCCTCAATAAATAGATTAATAGCATGACCTTGTTTACTTTAGCTGATTGTGTTAATACTAATATAATTCTAGATTCCTAAACATAAACCCTAATGTGTCAGAAGAGGGTCATTTACTCAAATTATGCTCTAAAATTCTATTATTTTGTTGTTTGCTATCAGTATTATCAGTTTTGGAAAATTGAATGTACACATTTTTACACTAATTGTATGCCACTCATCTTTGACAGGAAAAACTTCTGTGTCTATTAACTGATCAGAAATTCAGACAGAAATATTTCAGTCAGTGATTTTGTTGTGGAATCCAAATGCAGAGTATACATAGCAATATATAAAGCCAACTAGCAATCCTGCTCTGTATGCTTTAATGATGATATTGGCTTTAACTTGGGTTCTCCCTATAGGGTTTTTGCATACATGGGCAGCAATGCATTAATTTAATCTCCTATTCTTTAAAATTTGAACTCCCCTATAAATTTTACATAAGCCTATCCTTCAAAACTTTGTAGTAATGTAAATCCCCATTACTTTAAAAACATTTCTAAGCAGTTACTGCTAACAAACCTTTTTGTGCCAGATTTTTTTCTATTCCAGTTTTTTCCCCAAGTACAAATGCTCAAATACTATTCACAGGAGACAACCCCACTTAACAATTTACATTACAATTTTATTGCAAGGGAGATAAATCTATCCTCATTTCTGCTTGAGTTCTGTTAAATAAACAATCTAACTGGCATCTTATTTTGTTATTTTTTACCTATATCCTTTTGTTGTATCAGTTCTTTTAATTCATGGGATTAATGGCTTTTTTCTTTACTAAATGGAATTGGAATTTTATTAAATTGTATTTTTTTAAATAATCATCTTTTGGAGGTTGGTGGATATATAGTCTTTAGGGATCAAAGTAGATAAATGTATTTGAAGCCCTACTTTTGTTCCAAGTAAATTTCCATTCCTGAAACTCAGAGACATGTTTTGATTAACAAGAGCTATTTATTGTACTATTAAATTCAACTGTTAATATCTGCTAATTTTTAATATTTTCTCAGATTAAAAAACTATTATAATAGGGACTTTGAAAATCTGTTAAAAGATGTCAACTGTCATAATTTTGAATGAAGGTTACTGGAACTGATGAAAATTCCACTGGATATTTAAATGAATGGGTAATTTAATCCTGTATGATAATTATGCTGTAACGAATAGCTTTCATATACTATATAAATAGTGTGCCACTCTTAATGCATCATTCTGCCTCTGAAGAAGGTCTGTGAAGGACTGAAACTGGTCAGGCTATGAATCATTGCGAGGCTCTGCTCATTATGTGTTTTGACATTACCTACATTTTATTTGTTGGAGCTATTGTGTTTAGAGATGTCTTCATGTCAGTTTTCTCTGTATATCTCAACTTGAAACTTGTCAAAATGGCCTAATCCTCTAGTTTAGGTAGTCTTAGCTCTGATGATATAAGCTAAGGTAATAGAAAAATGCATGATGTCTAAAGAGAAAATAATTGTTAGTGTTATGGGACAATTGTTGAAATGTTTACCTTATTAAGTAATAGGTTTGACTGAAGAGGACAAATTTGACTTTAAACTGATAACGACTCCTCAATAAATAGATTAATAGCATGGCCTTGTTTACTTTAGCTGATTGTGTTAATACTAATATAATTCTAGATTCCTAAACATAAACCCTAATGTGTCAGAAGAGGGTCATTTACTCAAATTATGCTCTAAATTCTATTATTTTGTTGTTTGCTGTCAGTATTATCAGTTTTGGAAAATTAAATGTACACATTTTACACTAATTGTATGCCACTCATCTTTGACAGGAAAAACTTCTGTGTTTATTAACTGATAAGAAGTTCAGACAGAAATAGTTCAGTCAGTGATTTTGTTGTGGAATCCAAATGTAGATAGATATAAGAAGATGTGGTATGAGTGCCAATGAGACAACTCTCCATCCAAGTCAAAATTTATAAATGTAAACCATTATAGGTCAGCACGGTCTTCAACACGGAGCCTAGGCTCACACGAACAGTAAGCTATAAAGGGCCCCAAAATTACTAGTGTAAAACCATTCAAACGGAAAACCAACGGTCTAATCTATATAAAACAAGAAACGAGAAACACTTATGAACCACATCAACAAACGACAACTACTGAACATCAGATTTCTGACTTAGGACAGGTGCAAACAAATGCAGCGGGTTTAAACGTTTCAATGGTACCAAACCTTCACCCTTTTTCTGAAACAATAGTGTAACATCACAACATAGAAAGACACACTATAAAATATCAACTGAAATAGCTTAACTCAATCAAAGGACATAGTAACACCATTGAACATACACTGAACAAATAAATTTGACCTATGATACAATGTAAATTCAAAAGTATGCATAAGAGCCTATTGTATACTTGTAGCAATATATGTAAAGCCAACTAGCAATCCTGCTCTGTATGCTTTAATAATGATATTGGCTTTAACTTGGTTTTCCTATAGGGTTTATGCATAGATGGGCGCAATGCATTAATTTCAGGGCGGATCCAGCCATTTATAAAAGGGGGTTCTAACCCAGGATAAAGGGGTTCCAACTATATGTCCCCATTCAAATGCATTGATCGTCAAAAGGGGGTTCCAACCGAAACCCCCTGGATCCGCCACTGAATTTAAGCTCCTATTCTTTAAAATTTGAAACCCTTTAAATTTTACATAAGCCCATCCTTCAAAACTTTGTAGTAACGTAAATCCCCATTACTTTAAAAACATTATTAGGCAGGTACTGCTAACAAACCTTTTGTGCCAGATTTTTCTATTCCAGTTTTTCCCAAGTACAAATGCTCAAATACTATTCACAGGAGACAACTCCACTTAACCTGAAATACATTACAATTTCATTGCAAGGAGAATCAGATAAATCTATCCTCATTTCTGCTTGAGTTCTGTTGAACATTGAAGTATTTGTTGTACAGTATAATAAATACTAGACTAAAATTTTGAATTTTAATGACATTGTAGATATAAAGAGCAACTGTTTAATTCAAGTGTTATTTACAATGATTATTTTACTGCAATTTAAATTCTTAGTGTAGTTAATATTTCAGTATCATTGAAAAATTATTGTTATGGTAATTTAAAGCTAAGCCTTTTAGAGAGGAATTATAATGATAGGATGAGCTTAAGGTTTGTAATCATCCTTTTAAGACCTTTATTAGTGATCGTTACATTAGATTACTCTTCATGCACAAATTCTAAATATGTGGAATGCTGTTAATTGATGCAAATTTTATAAGTGCTATAATGTTTTGCCATTTTCAGAGTAATGAGTACAGTGCAATGCATTAGACAAAAACCTAATTAAGCGGAACACATTGGTTCTTTTGAAAAAAATTACTGTAATATATATATATATATATATATATATTATAATCAGAAAGAATAAATTTAACAGAAATACAGTTGTACATTGCTTCATTCAGACAAGTATACATATACTCAATGGTTAATACATTCATTTCAATTGGCTGAATACAGCCACATTCAAGTGATGAGGTTATCCTCATTAACAGACTAATAGTAGATTGTAGGTTAATTCCAAGATTTAAGTGTTGTAAGTGTTGAAGTCATTAAAATTATTCTGTAATTTGTTACTTTTCTCTAAAACAGTGTTGTATTGCAGATATTATTGCTCTCAGGGCATTGATGCATTTGCTTTCTAAACACTATCACCCTTACAGTTTGTGGAGGAATTTAATAAAATTTAAAGGAGAGGTTTCAAAACAGCCGAAATAGATGTATCTGAAACATGTTTGAAAACCAGTTATGATCATATATAATATATATAATGGGAATTATGCCCCATAGAAATCTAAATTGTGTGGAAATGATCTTGTAAGTGCTCTCACTCTTCCAGCACATGCTAGATTTTGTTTAAATTTGTAGGAAAAGTTTGTATTAACAATATCTCAGGAGAATTTGAAAACCAGTGACAGTCTAAAATTCTAGGGGAATTATGTCCCTTGAATATGTGAAAAATTGCTTTGACTAACTGGATTTGTGCTGTATGACTAGTTTATGTCTTGGTTTACAAAGGGTTAATTGCAGAATCCTTTTCTACCTGGTTTAATCAAGTTAATTTACATATATGAGTCATTATGAGGTGTTAACAAACTACACCATGTTGAGATGGATATTAGACCACTGTCTAAGTGTCTTTATTACTTTGACAATTTGTCTACTTTTAGAAGCACATCCTGAGGTAACACTGGTACAGTGTATTATTTATATTCTTGCAATAGATTTTAATGGACTTAGACAGAAAAGTTTGAGTGCTTTCTCATCATTTAAACATTTTCCCACTTAATTGAATATTTCTTTCGTTTTATTTTATGCACATCCTGTTTTATTTGTTATCTATTTGAATATACTTAACTTAGACTTTATGTTGTCTGCTTCATACACATGTATGATTTGAGCTAAAGGCCTATTAGATAATTTTCATAGAATCAATACATATTTATTTTGAATAAGTCAGGTTGTTTTTCGCCATTCAAAGATGTTGTATTAAGTTAGTTCACCAGTATTCAGAAAGTGTAAAAGGAATGAAGTAATAAGCTGCCTTGATACTTACATTTGCCAACTAGTGATGGTTGGTGATGTTTTGTGATTTTCTGACTCAAAGCTTTATAGATAATGCCATCTGCTTTGGACTCTTGTTGAATTATCTATGGTTACCTAGCTAAATATATATATATATAGATAGTTTATGTGTTTATTTAAACTTGTGGTGCTGAATGTCAGACTTGATGTCCTCCTGTCATATTCTGTTATTGTATGCCCAGCCTACAATAGTAGTGGGCATTACAGTTTCTGATTTGTGCATCCATCTGTCCATCCCTCTGTCCTGTATCAGGATAAAGTTTAACGGTCAAAGTTTTAGTTTGAGGGAGTTTGTGGTTACATTAACTTGATACTTATGTACCCATGTTCGTTATGAATTTAACCCAAATAATATATGCCAAATCTTTTAGAATAGACTTGATTAGTACAGAATACAATAAAACTCTGCAAGACACATGCAAAAGGTGTATAAAAAGCTACAACTCACTTTTTTAAATTAACAAAATATTTATATAAACCTAATGTTACTTCCTAAGCTGTACCTGTTTACTCCTAAAACATTTGTCTTGTCATTGACTTTTACCTATAATTGTTTATAATCATTTACATGGTGGTATTAGCTCAAAGAAAGGATAGCCTAATCATGTTTATTTTAACTCTGACTTAATCCAGACTATATCATGGTCAGGTGTAAATAGGCTGTTTACATTTTATATCAATTCTAATTCATATAAAATTGTTTCTGTACAAAGAAAACAAACAGTTTCCATTCATACAATCAAAATGTGACAGTCCTTTCTTTATTATCACAGAAGTGTTTAATGAAAGTTTGCTTTGTATAAGATTTTTTGTCTTGGTATAAAATTTGGTATAGCTGTTTGGTCAGTTAAGTGACCATTATAGACATAATCACATTTATATATATGGGCTACAGAGGCATGTAACAACCTATTGATGACAGGACCTTTTATCACAGATCATAGATGTCAAACTGGTATTCGGTTCACTGATCCCTTAATTCAATGAACTGAAGTTACTTGATACATACCCGATTAAAGAAACGATAAAATACTTATTGTATTGTATTGATTGGGATGTATTAAAGCTTTCAGGATGGTTCAGATGGGACCAAGAAAACTTCCGTAAGTTCACATAATTTTTGTACGTAATTATTATGACTGCAATTGTCTTTTAAATTTTGACAAATTATTTTAGTTATGAATGTATTTTAAGTATTTATTGTTTGGGTGGTTTATTTCTATACAATTTGAATTAAAATGCAAATAATGTTTTTGTTAGAACATTTAACATATATGTTAACCTATTCTCTTCTATAACTCTGTCTGTACATGCCTAACTTGTGTCTTTGAAAGTAAAGAACTACAAATCAGCATTATTATTAGGAACTGACATATGTTATAGAGCTTTTTTTTTATTATTTCTTGAATAATGTTGATATCTAAAAAATATTTAATTCTTTCTGAAGGTTTAAAATTTAATATTTGAATTTTTTCTTTCTGAAGTATGTTTAGATCATGTATAATTCAGCCAGGTTGAGAATGCTTCCCCGAGTTTTGCATTTTGTTAAGTTGATTTAAGATCTGTTAAAAAGTATCTTGTGTTCCTAAGTATGTACATGTAGCTAGTCTGTGGAAGTGAATAAAAAATATTAGTTTGCAATTAATGCATTTTCTACAAAATTAAGAAAGGATTTTTTTGTGTCATTGGGTTAAGATTTTTGTAAAACTACACAACATTTTCTAAATGAAATGATTTATATATATGGCATCTGGATCCCTGCAGGACTTTGTGTATATATTTGCTGGATCCTTGCAGGACATAATTGTATATTGTAATTGCTGGATCCTTGCAGGGCATTGCATAAGTATTTGCTGGATCATTACAGGGTATTGTATAAGTATTTGCTGGATCGTTGCAGGGGATTGTATATGTACATGTATTTGCTGGATCCTTGCATGAGATTGTACATGTATTTGCTGGATCATGGCAGGGGGTTGTATATGTACTTGCTGGATCCTTATAGGGGATTGTATATGTATTGGCTTGATTATTACAGGACATTGCATTTATGTATATATATTTGATCGATTGCATTGCAGGGCTTTTTATATGTATTTTCTGGATCCTTGCAGGGCCTTGTAAATGTATTTGTTGGATCCTTGCTGGGCTTTGTATATGTATTTGTTGGATCCTTGCTGGGCTTTGTATATGTATTTGCTGGATCCTTGCTGGGCTTTGTATATATGTTTGCTGGATCCTTGCTGGGCTTTGTATATGTATTTGCTGGATCCTTACAGTGCTTTGAAGGTGAATTTGGAAGATCTTTGCAGGGTTTTCTATATGTTTTTCCTGGATCTATGATTATTTGCTGGATCCTTACAGGGGTTTGTACATGTATATATTTTTGCCGGATCATGTCAGGGGATTGTATATGGTTTTGCACAATCCTTGTAGGGCTTTGATATGTATTTGCTAGATCATTGAATGGTTTTCCTGGATCCTTCCTAAGCCTAAGGATTGTATATGTATTTGCAAGATCATTGCAGGGATTTGTATATGGTTTTGCTAGATCATTGCCGGGCTTTGTTTATGTTTTTGTAGTATCCTGCAGAGGACTGTATGTTTATTTGCTGGATCCTTAAGCTTGCAGGGGATTGTATATGTATTTGCTTGAGTTTGTGGTTCCTTGCAGGTAATTGCATACTGTGGATAAAATTGAGAATGGAAATGGGGAATATGTCAAAGAGACAACAACCCAACCAAAGAGCAGACAACAGCCGAAGGCCACCAATGGGTCTCCCAACGCAGCGAGAAAATCCCGCACCCGGAGGTGGTCCTCAGCTGGCCCCTAAATAAAATTGTGTACTAGTTCAGTGAAAATGGACGTCACACTAAACTCCAAAACATATAAATGAACTAAAATTAAAAAAACATACAAGACTAACAAAGGTCAGAGGCTCCTGACTTGGGACAGGCGCAAAAATGCGGATTAATTTATTTTCGTGATATTTATAATTTAATTTCGTTGTTTTGAAAATTCTGCATACATTCCTTTTGAAAACCTTTACATTGAACATTTAAATTCTTGGTACCCATGAAATCCACGAAAACTAAATATGTATTTGCCTTAGTGAGTGGATCTTTGCAGGGCATTGTATATGTATTTGCCTTAGTGAGGGAATCCTTGCAGGGCATTGTATATGTATTTGCCTGAGTGAGCCAGAGGGGATCCTTGCAGGGCCTTGTATATGTATTTGTGTGAGTGTGTGGATCCTTGTAGGGCATTGTATATATATTTGCCTGAATGAGCTGATCCTTGCAGGGTATTTTATATGTATTTGCCTTAGTGAGCTGATCCTTGCAGGGCATTGTATATGTATTTGTGTGAGTGTGTGGATCCTTGTAGGGCATTGTATATGTATTTGCCTGAATGAGCTGATCCTTGCAGGGTATTTTATATGTATTTGTGTGAGTGTGTGGATCCTTGCAGGGCATTGTATATGTATTTGTGTGAGTGTGTGGATCCCTGTAGGGCATTGTATATATTTTTGCCTGAATGAGCTGATCCTTGCAGGGTATTTTATATGTATTTGTGTGAGTGTGTGGATCATTGTAGGACATTGTATATGTAGTTGTGTGAGTGTGTGGATCCTTGCAGGGCATTGTATATGTATTTGTGTGAGTGTGTGGGTCCTTGTAGGGCATTGTATACATATTTGCCTTAGTGAGCTGATCCGTGCAGGGCTTTGTATATGTATTTGTGTGAGTGTGTGGATCATTGTAGGACATTGTATATGTAGTTGTGTGAGTGTGTGGATCCTTGCAGGGCATTGTATTTGTGTGAGTGTGTGGATCCTTGTAGGGCATTGTATATATATTTGCCTGAATGAGCTGATCCTTGCCGGGTATTTTATATGTATTTGCCTTAGTGAGTGGATCCTTGCAGGGTATTTTATATGTATTTGCCTTAGTGAGTGGATCCTTGCAGGGTATTTTATATGTATTTGCCTTAGTGAGCTGATCCTTGCAGGGTATTTTATATGTATTTGCCTTAGTGAGCTAATCCTTGCAGGGCTTTGTATACATATATGTGTTGGATCTTTCAATATATAGATCATTTTGAATGTATAAGCTGGGTCGTTGCACTTGGCATTTCATGTGGATACATGTAAATGGTGCATCCTTGCATAGCATTGCATGCATTTACTGCATTTAAAATCTGTTTGTATTGATCTTGAACCTGAAATAGAATCCAACAACTTGTCCTAAATTTATTTTAGTATAACTTTATAACCCTAACTAAAAAAAATTTTATTATGTACAGCCTAACAGACTTCCATAAAATGTCTATTAAAGTTAAGACTTTAACTATTTCATCAATGTGTTGTCACCTGTGTAAGATAGGTCAATCTATACTAATTACATCCATCGTTAAGCACACGCCTGATTATGAACAGTTAATAGGTGTTCATTTAAACTGTTATTTATGTGTTAAATGATTTATTTGATTACAGAATTAGATGTATTCTTTTGATTATTTTTATTAACATAGTGTTTTCTATCTGAACAAGGGTCTAGTGTTTTTTTCATTGATAGTTCATAGTTCACAGCATTTTATAATTTTGATTAAGATTAATTTTTGGGTTAATACATGTATATGATACAGATAGGATGAAACCGTTCTCATAACCCTTTCTCCAATTATGGATTGACTTCATAAATTATGATTTTAATTGATTTCCTGAAAAGAAAAACTTGTTTTCAGCAATGAAGAGTTAAGGTTCAGATGAGTTATCCCCCCTTAATTCTCAAAAAATATTTGGATTATATATAATTAATTTTTTTCACAACCAGTGCCACTTTATTTAACAGTGACTAATCATAATAGACACATTCCCTATTTATTTCGCATAAAATTGTCCAAAAAGTTTTGGCAGTATACGTTAACTTTATGCAATTACGTCCTCTCTTTCACAAATCCTTGATCCTCCCTTGTACTGGTACATTGATGATTCAAATAATGGTTAATTAATGGCTGCTTAATATTTTTGTAGTTATTTATCAACAATATATATATTTAATTTGAAATTCACATTATTTTGTGTTCAGATTCAGTCCTCTTTTGTCAGAACCACATTTTACACTGAATTTCATGTTTGTGAGATTTAATTATGAGACCAAGGAGCATAACAATAATTGAATTACAAATGATATTCTTTAGAGAAATTCTTTTATAATGAAGCAATAGAATTATTTGATATCAATGACATGAAATATAAATATTCATGTCAGACTAATTCAGGATAAATAAGCATTGTAATGGGCTTATTTCACTGGACTTTCAAAATAAAAACTGATTTGAATTTTAATATTGTATGATGAATAAAGGATTAAACATCATGGACAATCTATAAATCTTTTATACCATTCTTTCATGAATTGTCATGTACCAGTAATCCAACTGTGGTCCAGAATTATCCAGTATTGTAGGTTTAAAGTGCTCAAATTAAATAAAAATGAGAATTTAGCTTCAATTTAAAGTAAAATCACAAAAATACTGAACTCCAAGGAAAATTCAAAAAGGAAAGTCCCTAATCAAATGGCAAAATCAAAAGCTCAAACACATCAAATGAATGGATAACAACTGTCATATTCCTGACTTGGTACAGGCATTTTCTTATGTAGAAAATGGTGGATTGAACCTGGTTTTATAGCTAGCTAAACCTCTCACTTGTATGAGTATGACAGTTGCATCAAATTCCATTGTATTGACAACGATGCGTGAACAAAACAGACAAAATAGGTAAAAATGTCAAAAATAGTCATTCTGAACCAGCATGTAATATTTGCCACCGAACAAATTAAGCAGACAACAATTAATCAATCAATTTAAAACAAAAGAATTGTAAAGCTCTTCTTGCAAAGTGTTATGCATTTATAAGTTGTACTTGAAAAATAATTCCTTTAACAGTGCTGAATCTGAAATCAGGTATTTGTATTTGGAATTAATCGGGTAGGGTCTTATATAGAGTCCCATACATGATATTTAATATAGAGAATCTTAAAACATGGGAGTCAATGTTTTTCAGATATATTGAACCTAGATAAATTTGCTTTCAAGAAGGAGGAGTTGTGATATCAGAGCCATTCTTCACCCTGAAATTGAAAATTTTGTAAATTTCTTCTATCCATTCAAAGTGTCAGTTCTACTGATAAATGAATAGGGTTATATGATCTTGACACTTCAAAATTATGATTTCTTTTGGCTTGTATGCAGACTTTGGCAAAACTATGAAAATAAAATTTTTCCCCTATCCATGAAAATTGTTTCCAAGGAATGCAAGGTATATTATCAGATGCATAAATATAAAAGGGAAAGACAATTTTCAGCGATATACCATTGAAAATTTATATAAATTTTTTTTTTTTTCTTGAACTATGATAAACGATATGTGGAATACATCATTGAGACAGTCAACAAGCAACACAATAAAACCAAACGAGACATAAAGGTCAACACAATAAAACCAAACAAGACAATAAAGGTCAACACAATAAAACCAAACGAGACATACAGGTCAACACAATAAAACCAAACGAGACATACAGGTCAACACAATAAAACCAAACGAGACATACAGGTCAACACAATAAAACCAAACGAGACATACAGGTCAACACAATAAAACCAAACGAAACATAAAGGTCAACACAATAAAACCAAATGAGACATAAAGGACTTAAAAAGGGACATGTGTCTACATCATATTTATTAATCTCACCAGCGACCAATTTCACAAAAATCTTATGAGTAAAAAGTTCTGAACATTTCAGTATAACCATGGAAGTTTTATAATACTTCCATGGTATAACTTATGATCAATTTTTGTCGATAGAATTTTTGTGAAAAGAGCCCCAGGTCTATAAAAGTTGTTGATAAAGTTACCAGTATAAGTATGTTCTGCCATCAAAATCTAATTTACAAATAACTGGACAAAAGTACTAGAATATAAAAAAAGGCAACCCATGATTAGGCTCCTGATTTTGGACAGGCACATTACAGTCTTAGGGGTTTGAAAATAATTTCTCCTTGCATTTAATTAGCATGCATATAGCATCACTGACATAACAAAACCACTTGTTACAGTACACAGTATAATAATAAATCTGTGATTTTCAGCTGTATGTCCCAATGATTGATAAAGTTAAATGACCTTACCAAAATACTAGAAAGCATGATAAATCTGCAAGTCACAATGCATTTTGTCATTCATTCTTTCTGTATAGTAATTTACAGAAGTGGGAGAGCTGACAAGATTCTCCTGTGGTACTGCCAGATTCCCCCTTGGTAGTTTGTCACAATACTTGACATATTCCAACATATCATTCCATTAATAGCCTTCATAATCAAACAGTGGTGAAATATTGCATGTGTGTCAGCATGAAAAGTCATTCTTCTTATTAGTTTGGGGAATATAAAAAATAATTGGTTACCATGGAAGCATGACATGTGCAGAAAATGCAAAAAAATAGATAGAATTGTATATGTTTATATAATTGTTTGATTAGAATACCGGTTAGTTAATATCAGATATTGGCAGAATACTGTATCAGTGTTAATCAGTTGTCTTATCAATACATGTACATACTTCTAAGATATATATAAAATGATTTGTGTTAAAATTAGAAAAGAATGTAGCAGATTAATTTCACTATAGTTCATAGATCTTAATTTGGCTCAGTTTGTTATGTTACACGCTTCCACAATGAAAAAGGAAAAGTGCTTTAATTTCTGTAGTATTTGAAAGTTTATTTTACTAGAATTTCCTCCTTAATCCTGGAGACATTTTTAAATTACTGTGGAGTCATCTTTTTTCATGGGTAACAATTTTTCGTGGATTGAGGAATCATTGTATTTTTGTGGATATTTGATTTCATGGTTTTGCCGAAGTTTGCATACAAGCCTATACAAGCCTATACAAGCCCATACAAGCCCATACAAGCCTATACAAGCCCATACAAGCCCATACAAGCCCATACAAGCCCATACAAGCCTATACAAGCCTATACAAGCCCATACAAGCCTATATAGAATATGTGTACTTCGTTGGACATTTAAATATGTTGTTCACCTTTACCCATGAAATCCACATAAATTGGTATCCTTCAAATAATGAATCCACAGTAGGACCATCTAATGATCTTAGCAATTTCTGTAGCATCTCAGCAGTTTCTATAGCATCTTAGCAGTTTCTAACACATCACTTCTCAAATCCAATAGCATCCTTAGACTGAGATGCTCAAACAGCCTTAGGAGAGCACTGATTTTGATCTATACTACAGAGACTAATTTTGTCTACATTCAGAATTCTGCTAGAGTCACAGTGATGACACTCCTCAAATTTTAAGTTTTTTTTCAACATAAAATTCTGATGAATTTCTTTGTATATGTTCTAATACTTAAACTTGGACTGCTTTTATGTAAATTTACATTTTTCTTTATTTTAGTACACAAGCTTATTTCACTTAGATATGAATTGAAACAAGATAGAGAGGAAGCTGATTGAAATTGAATTGCTTTAATCAGCTGATAGCTTCATTTATCTTGAACTTAGTAAATTAAGAAGAGCACATTAGACAAATTGGAATGTTAATAATGAGGGTATGAATGGGGCTCCCCACATGATAATTAACAGTAAATTTGTCATGCGCTGTCTATGACAGTAGCAGTATGTAATGTTCTCTGGTCTATATCTGTTTGTTTGTTTGTGGTCTTCACAATAAACTTTTGAATCTTCAGGTCTGAAGCTGAATTTTACGAAAATTTTGATTAAGATTCTTTTGGCTTGTAGATATGATTTTTACAGACCCTACAGCATTTTAACATTTTAGGATTGTGGTTGGGCTGGTTGTGTTTGTCTGTCCTGTATCAGGTTAAAGATTTTGGTTATGGTAATTTACCTTTAAGTTGTGGACACATCAACTTGAAACTTAATACAAATGTGCATTTAATATGATGTGAACTTATTAGAATACTTGCCAAATTAGTGTTTAGACCTAGATTTTATGGTTCAATGAACATGGATATGTGACAGTGAGAGCAGGATAAGGTGTGCTATGGACAAATATTTTTGTTTTAAATAATGTGATGGACATGCATTTTACTTTGTTTGAGGCTTACAATAGCTCCAATACAATGTGTTGAATAACAATTGAATTTTTAGGCTTATTAGATGCTAATGTTAGCAACAAAGGGGCATTTGACAGTTGATAATGGCCATTTTTACCCTCATGTATACATGCAATAGTCAGTAGTTAAATTGTTTATCAGAATCAGATACATCCTTATAATTAACATCCCACCTGTTATAAAACCACAGAGAACTAGTGTTTAAATACACCCTTCTTATAATATAAACTTAATTTGAATATTTGGACGTGAAAGAAATTTCTGTTGGACTCTACTTACCTGAGTAGTTAGCTTGTTATAACAAGATATTGAACTTTTTTAAAGATGTTTTGATCAGTTTATGGTGTAGGTAGGATAATTCTAGGTCTAATAATGTATTAGACTTCTTGAGAACTCCGTTAAAAACTGAAAACAGTTTGCTTTCAGATAAGTTTTTACTAATATATTAGAAATGTATGTCAGAAACTTGTTTATAAGAATTGACTTAATACTTTTTTCATTAATGTAAAACACCCAAATGTTTCTTATTAATACAATGGCAGTGTGATGTTAACCAACTCAGCGTCAGATGCACACATCAAAAACAGATGGTATTTTAATATCATGATAAAATTGATGTCATGATTAAGGAATAAATTCTCTATGATGAGGTCGCCTGTGTTTCTATAAAGTCTATGGAAGATTCTCCTTATTTTTATGCTATACAGATGTGATAGTAAAAGTGTATTACATAATCTGAAATTCTTAACAAATGCATTATTTTGAATGAGTGCATTCCAGTTTATGAAGCAGTTAAATCTTAAGTGCTCTTTGTTTTAATTAGTCTTCATGTCTGGATTGTAAACCCATTACAGAAGAGGAGAACAAAATTGGTTTTTGAAGGGTTTTGTTCTGGTAATTTATGGATAGTACAATAGCTGTATGAGAAGATCTGTATTTTAAGAAGAGTCTGATTGGTAGTAGTTGATGACTTTTTACTCCTAGAATACATTTCTATGGATGAATGCCATTGGACACTGTATTGATTTTTGCTGTATTGTTGACAGTTTAACTCTTAGGTTTAATCAGCCTTTGACAAGAATTTGAATATTTCATGTAGATTGTGAACCAAACAAAAATCATATGTATAAGCTTAGGAATGAATTAAACAGCAGTTGAATTATTATTTTGTGATTTTCAAACTTCAGGATAAAGGCAGTACAATATATGCTACCGTTTCATATATAAAGGTCATAAATTCATTACATTACAGGGCAGTCCGAGAGAGTTAATGAGTATCTTTTGGTTATAATAGATCAATGTTGTGTTACAATTAGTATAATCCTCATCAAGCTGCTTAGCTGATACTTTTGTTTTGATAAGATATGGAAGTGTTTGCAAGGATTTATACACGACTATCATGACTATAGGATACATCATTTGTTTTTGGTGTAGATATCTTTGTTGTGCAGTTGTGTGTGCAGTACATTCATACATTCAATGTATCAAGGGAATTAATTAATAACATATTTTTTGGATTTAGATAAAAGGATACCAGATGATAAATACACAGTTTACCAGCTGTGCTGAAAAGTCTTCAATGAAATTACTTAAGATCTAGGTAAATGAATTAATCAAATGTGATGATATAAAAATTGCTTTTCTGAAGAAATATTCAAATGATACAGAAAGACAGCATTCTTAATGTAAATAAACACACTGTTGATGTGAACATTGAGCATGATTTAATGAGGATTAACTAAAAAAAAGTTATAAAGATGTCATGGTTATCCTCCTTTTCACCATTAGATGTCAGAAAAAGGCCCCCAACTCCAGAATTTCCTGTCTCACCTTCAGACTTTGATGAACAGGAAATAGAGGCCAAAAAGAACAACACAATGACAATGCCAAGGTCACCAGCAAAAAGTCATAGGGCTGGTATATTCCGAGGTAGATCTGCTACACCCGATCGTGTGAGGGCTCCAAGTCCTGTAACCATTCCAACTGTTCCAAACCAGCAAAATATGCATAGTGTTCCACCTTCACCACGGACTGTACGGATGGTCAAGGTTCTCCCTGATAGTCCACAACTTAGCAGAAGTACTGGCAGACCACCAACACCAGATGAATCGGTAGTACAGGACTTGTCATGGTTACAACATTTTATCATATGGAATGAAAGGCAAGAAATTTGTTTGGCATGTTTATGGCATGTTTTGTAACCTTTGGCTTGGACTAAATTTTTAAACTTTGTGAGACACCACCATTTCTGATACAAATAGCAAACATTTTTCCATTTTATATACCTGATATTGTGCATTCCTAGTCAAGTCCCCACTCTAAATGGTCCTTACTCCTATCGCGCTATTTTACTCTCGTCCATTTTTCTCTACTATCATTCCAAAATTAAGGGTTGTGTAAACTGTTTTATGCTCTGAAAAAATTGAGAGGAATATTGCACATTTGCTATGTGATCTGTCTTTCCATCTGTCTGACTGTCAAAAACAAACAGTTTTCAGATGATAACTTAATTTGCTTTGGAATTTGACTTGAAGCAATAGCACTAGCCATCATGCCATGTAGCAGTATGTCATGTTCCATTTTCACTGTTTGTGTAATTATTCTTTGAAACTAAGACCCCTTAAATTGTCTCACATTAATACCATTCTAACCATTTCCTGTTAAATTGTCCAAAATTAAAGGAATTGATGGTTTTAACTTTCTGGGTGATACATGTAGTAACATTAGCTGGCAGTGAACTATAGGACCATATAATTTTGTTTATTACTATATTCATGATTTTTGCATGATTTTTCAAAGTTCTGCTTTAATTGTCTCAAAATGTTAAAATTGGTGGATTCTGTGTGCTAGCTTTACTTTGTATACAGTAAACGTGTAACAAGTATTATTTTCTATATTTCACTTTAATATTCAACAGTTATGCTCCATGAAGAATTTCATATTTGATTTTCTGTCAGTGTTCTGTATTGGCAGCACTCGTTGACCTTTACCATGTTTCATTTTTGCACCAGCAAGTAAAAAATTGATTTATGCATGCAGATTTGTAAAGTTATAGGTTACAGACCCTGTTTGTGTTATAATCTGTTTGACATTTTTTTGTTTTGACAAATTTCCAGTCCTTTTGAAGTTATATGAAAGTTGTACTGTCCACATTTTTTAGCCATCACCTGTAAATATTTATATATTGGCATATATATGGAGCTATAGGTGGATAATGATGAATAACATATTAAATTTGGAATTTATTAAAAAATGTATCATTACTGGACTTTATTTATCTCATAAAAATTGTATGCTGTCATAATTGTTTTGGCTTTTAGATTTTGCTGGAGGTTAGTCATAGTTAAGTAGGTCGGACAATGTAATTGTGGTAACTTTAATAATACTTCCCACAATATAGTTTTGAGGTAGAAGAGCTAGGCAAGCTGTTTCGGTGTTAAAGATGATTTCTTGTCAAAAGTTTAGCTTCCATATGTCATATATATGTCAGTTAACATTGACCTCATTTACTTCTTTCAATGACTTCATGAACTCAGTATTGAGTTCTGATATTTATTAGATCTTATTATTTACCAGTGTTTGTTCTAAGAAATCATCTAAATATGTTCTAAATGGATTTGTAAACTCTGCTCAAAGTTTTGCTTGTTTCTTTTGGATTTTTTATTAGGTATCCTGACCTTAACTTCATCCCTATGGTTCATTAATAAAGGTTACAAGTAAGCTGATTTTATGTGTGTTTTTTCACAGGGTCCTTTCACAATTTGTTGTTCAACTATTTATTTATTTATTATAAATTTTGTTAAAGGTAAAGAATAATTGTCTATCTTTCAGGAGGTACCTGACTTCTACCTTAATTAAGGTGTAACACCACTAATTCGGGCCCGGCCAGAAAGCACATACCAGAAAGTAGTACATATTAACACAAAATAGTTCCTACGCAAGAGTGTAACTTTCAAAATATATAGAATATATAGGTATTTTTGGTATCAAATGAAAGCTGAATGACTGGTGATCATTGTAGAACACTTTTTGACTTATAATTTTAAATATTAAAAAAACTGCACCAAATTCTAAAAAGAGGGTACATTTTCCCTGTTTGTCAGATCTGAAGTACCTGTTTAGTTACATCCGAAGTTCCGGGAACCAGTTCTTTCTTATATGCCATTAAAGGTATGATGATTTTTCAGTACTAGACACCATAAAGTGTTGCTTTGACATGCAATGATTGTCACTTTATTTGAACTTAAAATAAAAGAGCTGTGCCTGCTTGAAATTGATGAATTTAACATAGAAAGCAATGGGACCATGAATTAGTGGTATACTTCCTATTACAGAAAATCATCAGAAATTCAATTTTTTGAAGTTGTACCTATTCCAATGAAAATTAGTCATATTTGATGTCAGTAATCATGTTTAATCATCTTTTTTAGATGAACAATTCTATTTAAGTGAAATTTCAGCTCTTAAATTGACATAATAAGGTATGTTAGCCTTTTATGGTCATACAACATGCATGCAGTTAAGACTTGACTCCAAGTTCTTATTTTTGCATTATTTGGGATTGAAATCAATAAAACATGTATATTATGACTTGTTTATGGTAAAAAAATAGCTCCTTGTCAAATAATCCCATGATTTTTTCAAATTTTATTGGTTTTCTTATGGTAGCCTTTTACAATCATGGCAATTGGTATATACTCATATAAGAATTCCAACATTTCACTGTACATGCAATTTTGAACCAGTTTAGCAAGTTATCCAGCTGAGGGATATATAAATTGCTCTAAATAATCAATGTTGTACCACAGAAGTATGGTTTATATCAAAAATGTCCCTTTTCCAATTTGAAGAAAAAAGGGGGGACAATATTCTCAATTATTTCTTAGTTTTGGACTAATACATTTTTATAAAATGAACAACCTCTGGTTAAAATATGACCATTGGTAAGCACATTGCTCTCCTAATAGAAATTAATAAATAGAACTGAGAATATAAAAAATATATTGGCCATTGGTAATATTCATATGCAGTTTTCTTTGAATAACCCATATGTTACTACCAGTCCAATTTGAGCTTAAAATTAATAAAATAGACTTTGGACTATAGCTTTATATGTTTTTTATTGCTTGAAATAGATCATAGAATGATATAAAGTAAAGCTGAAGTCAATATAGCAAGTTTGGTTCTGTTATAGGTGTAACACCACTAATCCGGGCCCGGCCAGAAAGCACATACCAGAAAGTAGTACATATTTAACACAAAATAGTTCCTACGCAAGAGTGTAACTTTCAAAATATATAGAATATACAGGTATTTTTGGTATCAAATGAAAGCTGAATGACTGGTGATCATTGTAGAACACTTTTTGACTTATAATTTTAAATATTAAAAAAACTGCACCAAATTCTAAAAAGAGGGTACATTTTCCCTGTTTGTCAGATCTGAAGTACCTGTTTAGTTACATCCGAAGTTCCGAGACCCAGTTCTTTCTTATATGCCATTAAAGGTATGATGATTTTTTCAGTACAAGACACCATAAAGTGTTGCTTTGACATGCAATGATTGTCACTTTATTTGAACTTAAAATAAAAGAGCTGTGCCTGCTTGAAATTGATGAATTTAACATAGAAAGCAATGGGACCATGAATTAGTGGTGTACTTCCTTAAGATAAATTTTGCAGTATTTTATATTAGATTAGATTTTTGGTATTTAGTCTTTACATTCATTGTGAAGTATGCAAGCATGTCTGTCTGTGGTCAACTGACCTCAGCATTATTTTCATATTTTCATTGATTCACAATAATAAGTACGGTAAATGCCTATATGAAGGGTTAGCATGGTTAGTTTGTGAGATATGTAAGTAATAAGTCAGTTGTATTTGGTCTGAAGAATAAATGAAATGTGATGAACTGTACATGTCAATCTTACTGGGGTCACCTGACTATGACCTTAAATCGACTTTCGTGACCTTTGTGCTGATGAATGTCAACTAAGGTGACTGTTCTTAAATTAGGTCCTTATACATTTACCAACATATAGAGTGATTATGATGCATTGAACATGTATAAAATGAAATTGAGTAGGGGGATTGCCATAAAAGATATAAATAGCTGCTTTTGCTATTTTCCATGTAGACTTGGATGGTGGTGTCAGATATTTGGTTGTCTCTGTTGATATATGACAGATTTAGTATTTAAGAGTTTTCCATATGATGTAGGTGCTAGCCCATCCATTTTTATACGACCGCAAAAATTGGTCGTATATTGGTATGACGTTGGCGTCATCTGAAGACACATTGGTTTTTCGCACAATAACTTAAGTTTAAGTGAATGGATCTCTATGAAATTTCACCATAAGGTTCAATACCACAAAAGGAAGGTTGGGATTGATTTTGGGGGTTATGGTACAAACAGTTAAGGAATTGGGGGCCAAAAAGGGCCAAAAATAAGCATTTTTGTAACTTCCAGATAATAACTTGTGTGTTAGTGAATGGATCTCTCTGACATTGTACCACAAGGTTCCATATCACAAAGGGAATGCTGGGATTGATTTTGGGAGTAATTGCCTCAAAATTTTAGGAATTAGGGGGCAAAAAACAAGCATTTTTCTAGTTTCATGACAATAACTGGTGTGTAAGTGTATGGATCTTTCTGAAATTGTACTACAAGGTTCCATATCACAAAGGGAAAGCTGGAATTGAGTTTGGGGGTAATTGCTCAAAACGTTTAGGAATAAGGGGCCAAAAAGGGGCCAAAATAAGCATTTTTTTCTTTTTTCCAGACAATAACTTGTGTTCAAGTGTATGGATCTCTCTGAAATTGTACTGCAAGGTACCATACCACAAAGGGAAGGCTGTGATTGATTTTGGGGGTAACTGCCTCAAAATTTTAGGAATTAGGGGCCAAAAAAGTGGCAAAAAACAAGCATTTTTCTAGTTTCATGAAATAAAATCTTCAATTGCACAGTATTGTGCATTAGATTTGTAAGATCTTTGACCACATTTATTTTGTGTCAGAAACCTATATTATATCAAAAATTTGATCACAATCCAAATTCAGATAGTATCAAGCTTGAATATTGTGTCCAAATTTGCCCCAACTGTTCAGGGTTCGACCACTGCGGCCGTATCAGGCTGCGCTCAGCGAAGCATTTTATGGAAGTTTGTCTACGTTTGGTTATTTTTGTTTACTTTTGTTTGTTTTGTTGATGAATATTAATTGACATAATACATCAGTTATGGATGTTACACATTTCTGTATGTCTACTGTTGTCTTGAAACAAAAGTTAATATGATAGAACATTATTCCAATACAAGTTCAAAACTGTCTGAGAAAAAGCATTTATGTAAATCCAACAGACAAAATGAATTATTTTGCAAAAAATCTAGTTCCTTTCCTTGATAATTTCCACCATTTCATCAAGTAATACATGAAAACTTCAGAGGATGGGTATACTGACCTAAATTTCAAACATTGCTATGAACATGATAAAGCATGCCTGCTTTGATTATAGAAGATGATGGCTTTGTGGTATTGTCAGAGGGGGCATTAAGTTTTACCCTTGTCTGTTTGTACCTCAATCCGTACATCCGTACATCCTGAAATTGGTTTCCATTCTCTAACTTTAGTATGCCTCAACCAAATGTTATGAAAGTTATACACAATGGGCATTACCACAAAACACAGATCAAGTTTGAATTTGGGTGGCTTCACTTTTACCTTTCTAGAGTTATGCCCCTTTACAAATGGAAAAATTGCTGAATTTTTCGTTTCTGTTCTCTAACTTAAGTTTGCCTCAACCAAATGTTATGAATCTTATACACAATGCTTATTACCACAAAACAGAGATCAAATTGGAATTTGGGTGGCGTCACTTTTATTTTTTTCTTAGCTTACAGCATAATCTTTGATAATACTAATTTCTAATACTAAAGGTGAAAGTTTCCTGTAAATACTGTGTAACTTATCCTAACAATCTCATCTAAAGTTAATATCCTATTTAAGTCCGCATTGTTGCAAAGAAAAAATAAAATGATTGTAGTAAAGATAATATACAACAGGAAGTACATCAAAGTCAATAGAATGCTGGCTGTTAACAGGACAAGATCTTACAACTTAATAAAACAGTCATTTAAACATTCTATGTTGTATACATCCTTTAGATTTAATATCAAACTATCAGAAGTTTCTGCTGCCATTTTCTTTTCTGTGCCAGAATAACTTCAGTGATTACCTTTATCAATGAGGTAGAAATATCTCTTCTTATCTGAAAACAAAAACTGAGAATCAATTTTGTGGAATTGGTTGAAGTATGGCGGAGTGTTTAGAAAATGTGTATGTTTTAATTTATTAGTTTATATTTTAAGGTTTTATATTGTTAATATTTCATAAAGTGTTTGATCATGTTGATGGTGATGGTAACATGTTGGCATTAATTTGTTAAAGAATAAACACATGCTGTGCTTTGCAGGTCTGAATCACAAATAATGGGTGTATCTGATGTTTACATCTGATTTGGGATCAAAAAGTTGTGTATTTCAATGATTTATGATTGTTTGAAAGAAGTTTGTTTATCTGTTTCATCAAGAAGTTTTTTTGCATGGGCTGTTATGGTTAAATGTCATTATGTAATGTATGAATTGTCACAAATTACTTTATTTTAATGTTTTTCAAGCCATTTCACATGTTTCATGCCAATCACTTCAACAGGCAGATACAAAAAATAAATGATATAATGTTCTATAAAAGCAACCAAATATCACCTTAGATATATTTAATGTTGGAGAAAATCGTAAAACAAACAGGAAAATGTGCACTGGACAGTTTTTTGCCCTATTTTATTGTGCAAAATCTTTTTGTGATACAGTCAGCATTATTGTTACAGAAATCACAGAATGGCAGTCAGCATTGTCCTACATGCCTTCATGTGAGTGGGGGATGACATGCTTTTGGGATGTGGGATATAGGGGGTTAAAAAAAAGTGGGATATTGGAAATTATGAAGTGGGAAAAATTACTTAAAAGCTAGATTTGGGAAATGAGCATCCCCATGTTTCCCCTCATGTGATGTAAAGACATGCAAATAACTATTACCTGAAGTAGAATTTCTTTTTTGTTTTGTGTGTTAAATGAAGGGAGATAACTGTTAGAGCGGTTCTAGTTCAGTCTGTTTTGTGTGTGTTAAATGAAGGGAGATAAATATATATAACTATTATCCATCCTGGTGGTTGCAGTCTTGTAATTGACTGCTCCATAGGCTTACATGTTAAACAGCTGATCTTTGAAAATAAAAAAAAATAAAAAATGCTACATAGAAAAATTTTTTCATGTTCATATCATGTATGTACTAATGTGAAATTGTGATTTAATAGAAAAAAAAGTGGGTCATGCCACGAAGAATAAAAAGTTATGTAACCCTGAAGTCAAAACTATTTTTTTCTACTTTCTGTTTGCTGTTTTTACTAAGCCGCACCACTTCCAGTAAACATGGTATCCTTCCACTTTCCTGGATTGATATCCCCAAAAAGATGCAAGATTTTTTAAAATCTATATATATGTTTCAATTCAGCATAAACTTTTAATCAAACAGAAAAAAATTGAGTCCAGAAAAAAATTCAGAAAAAAAAGGACTATTTTATTTCCCTCCATGTTTTGACATGCACCGGAAACTGGAGTTGTAATACAAGACTGGTACCTATAACTGTAATGACATGTCTTTAAAAAATAAACCATTTATTTTGTTTCATTTAGTAGCCATATTTGAACATAAAAAATGCCATTAAAAGAATTGTTTAATTGTATTACTAAATATATAATCCCAATATTAAAGGAGTACCCTTTTCTGAAACAAGGCAAAATTTGGAAATAAGTCATGCCTATCATATGATCTGTAAATCTCATTCTAGTCTATCTTGATGAATGTTTACTAATTATTTGGATACTGTGAAGCTAGAAGAGTTCTTATCTTTTATTTTATTTTTTCCTTCTCTTTGATTGAACCACATTCAATATTTTACCCTCCCCTTTTTCCATGAAATTTATCCAAGTGGGCCTCTTGTTTAAGTCAAATTGAAAACTACCCCAAAACTTTTCATATTGAAGAATTTGTTGCAATACAACTATCTAAAGACAAGAATGGCCATACCTTTCTCTTTTGTCTACACATGTCTTTATACATGCCTACTATATGATGATTTTTAGACTGTACTTCACACCCCATGCATATAAAATTTGCAATAAAATTCAAGAAAAACAAAATGAATACTCAAGTTGGTGTTTTGGTAAGAATATTGATTACTTGTCACACCTAAGCACAAAATCCTAGTCATGATGGATAGTTTTAGAAAAATTCTACGTTTTAAACAAATTTTTAACCCAAATATGGAATTTGCAATTAACCATGCAGTGCCGCAGACAGGAAAATAAGTCATAGACTCTTGTAAAGTGAAAATTTTGTGAAAATCTTTTCACCAAAAGTTCATTTATATATATTCTACCTAAATGTCAACAATTGAGCCATAAAAATAATAACCCTGAAGAAAAATTACTTCTGTATGTAGCTGTCTCTTCAACTTTACACTGATTTTCAATGAAACTGCGCAACTAGAATTTTCATCACAAGAAGAAGATTTCATGGAGGAAAAAATCTGTCCATGTTCTTTTAAATTAAAAATCATGTATGTAATACTACCAGAATCTCAATTTACCTCAAACTGTGGTGCTTTATATCTTTGTATACTTTTGAATGGTGTCTTGTATAAAAAATCTAAATTATTACATAATTTCAGTTTTTTCAGTGTAACTTGATACTCCATGATTTTTATTTCTTAAAAAGTCCTTAAATCATGATGTTTTGTCATTCTGGGCACACAAAAGTCCACATGAGCTACTTCCTTGCAGTGAACATATGAAAAAATTAACCTATGCAGGTTGCAGTCTTGTAATTGACTGCTCCATAGGCTTACATGTTAAACAGCTGATCTTTGAAAATAAAAAATAAAAATGCTACATAGAAAAATTTTTCATGTTCATATCATGTATGTACTAATGTGAAATTGTGATTTAATCGAAAAAAAGTGGGTCATGCCACGAAGAATAAAAGTTATGTAACCCTGAAGTCAAAACTATTTTTTCTACTTTCTGTTTGCTGTTTTACTAAGCCGCACCACTTCCAGTAAACATGGTATCCTTCCACTTTCCTGGATTGATATCCCCAAAAGATGCAAGATTTTTTAAATCTATAAATATGTTTCAATTCAGCATAAACTTTTAATCAAACAGAAAAATTGAGTCCAGAAAAAATTCAGAAAAAAAAAGGACTATTTTATTTCCCTCCATGTTTTGACATGCACCGGAAACTGGAGTTGTAATACAAGACTGGTACCTGGTTATGTGTTAAAGAAAGGGAGATAACTGTTAGAGCCTTCCTAGTTCACTCTGTTTTGTATGTGTTAAATGAAGGGAGATAACTGTTAGAGCCATCCTGGTTCACTCTGTTTTGTATGTGTTAAATACAGGGAGACAACTGTTAGAGCCATTCTGGTTCACTCTGTTTTGTATGTGTTAAATGAAGGGAGATAATTATGTTACTGTTATTCATCCTGGTTATGTGCTAAACGAAGGGAGGTAACTGTTACATCCATCCTTGTAAACTTTGTTTTGTATGTGGTGAATGAAGGGAGATAATTGTATATCCTGGTTCTGCTAAATGAAGGGAGATAACTGTAAGATCCATCCTGCTAAATTTTTGAATGAAAAATGCTTCACCACTGTTCATGCAGTTAGCCAGCCAGTGCATGATCATGAATAGTTGCAATGTTAACATTGTTACATTATTTATAACAAATTATTATGTACCAAGTACTCAGAAAATAATTTAGATGTCCCAGAGAGAAAACAGGTGTCAAAACTTAGGTATCAGAAGGTAAACTAAGTTCAGATCAATTATATCCAATGTCCTTAACAGATACTCCAGAGAGAAATCAAATCAAAACTATAGGTGCTTTGTTAAAATTAGTGTATTTGCACTATATTAGATGATGGTTAAAATTCTGTCCATAACATGTATGATTAATACTTCTCTCCTCCCATAGGTTTGACTTATTGCATGGCATTGTGTATTTTATTTTTCTATGAACAATGATAAATGTAACTTAAACAATACTAGATTCCTGTACCTTAACCAGAAGGTACCATGAAAATACTAGATTGCTTGTGAATTAAGATTATGTATGCAACTGGAGTAAAGATCTAACTTTTATTATCAGAACCATTGAGATCATTTACACTCAACCTAAATAATATTTTTTAATTTTTTCCATTTAATGCTTGCTGCGCATCCTGAAAGTTGACTTGGTAAATGACTTTTTTTTACCATGAAAATACACTGACGCCATTGTTTGAGTAAAGTTCACAGCATTTATTGGTTATCATGGTCCATAGATTAATTATTGAAAAATATTTAATTGGATTGTAGTGTAAAGTATGACCATTTGTGTTTATGGTCATGGGTAGATAAGTTAAAATTGTTTACCAGTTTATTTACAATTGATTGTTTTCTTGTAAATTCAGTTGACATCAATATTAAAGATCTGTAATTGAATTTCATTGATGTAACTACAATGTTTTCTTGCTTGCTGGAGGGGTCAAGACTGCCAATAAACACATTTGATAAAATCATACTTTTTGATTGACAGAGAAGTTCTTCAACTGTGACAGAACTTATCAATCAAGTAAGAAAAAAAGGTTATGTCCCAACATTACAGGGGAGTTAATCAGGAGAAATTATCCTTAAACGGCTTAAATCAGGATAAGCTACTTTAATATAAGAAGATTATTGAAGTTGTGATAAAATTTGAATGTTTATGTTTATGTGACCTTGTCTTGGAAGAAAAATGCTGGAAATTAATTGCAGGTAATCCTTTGATGTCCTCCAGGTAAAACATATGTCATGTATCACTTTTTGGTAATTAGCAAGTTTATTTGCGGTCATTCTAATGTCATGCATTTGTAACAATATGGATGAACTGGTCACATTTTGCTGTTTTTAGCACTGTTTAATTGTATTTTCTAGCCTTCCTAGTTGTTGATGTTTCTTTTGTCACATTTGAAAACATCATTATGCTTTTTGGATAATATATAGTAAGAAAATTGATGTATAAATAGTGTAGATAGGATTTATACATGATCAGGGAATTAGAATTCCTACAAAAGCTGCTTGATAAGATTGAACAATTTAGTGCAGAAAGTTAGATATAGCATATTTTCACATTTAGAATATTATTCATCAGCAAGAAATCAATATTGGGATATTAAATGGTGCTATGAATTAGGAACAACTTCAGCTTACATATTCCATAAAAGGATAATATTATTAAGGACTACAAAAAGTTACCAAACAAAAGACAACATCCCATCTGGCATCCAACAGAATCAATGAAGTAAGATATGGCGTATCTTCTGACACCAAGCTCCGTTGATTCCACGACCTTTGCTGGAGACGACTTTGTGGACGATGATGTTTTTGAAGAGCACTTGATAGTGCGGAGAGAGTAAGGAGAAAATTACTTATCTGTTGTTTTAGAAATATTTTTTCTTTGATGGTTTTATGAATGATTGATTGTTTTGCCACTATTATGGGTTGTTAATTGTATTGGAGGAAAATATGTTAAGAGCAGAAGGTATTTTTGTGATCGGTAAATTAGTTGGTATTTTTTTGGAAGCCAGCAGTAGATGTAATACTGAAGGATTTATTGTTCTCATTGTTTGTTTTATCAGGATAATTACCCACAGTGCTTGATTGTGAATTGTTGTAATACATGTTTAAGTTTCTTAGCCGTAGAGGATCTTTTTCCAAGAAATGGTCTGTATCTTTTAAAATAGTGCATGAAATAATTGCTTTTTTAACATCATATATATGTATGTACTATTGTATATTGATTTTTTACCTACATAATATATTAATTTAATCAATTCATATTTAGCATATACAATGATATAATGTAATATTGTATATTTATTTTATATTTTTTTCATTTTTGTGTAAAATGTTGTTTCTTTCAGTCAATAATTTTTATCAAAGGTGTGTTATCATGATGTTGGAGTAACGTAATTTTGAATGTTGAGAATTTTTATTAACCAGAAATAGAGGAGTGAATTTTTCCTATCTGTTGATACATTCTGTGAAGAAAGAATGCTATGAAGCTGTCTTAGATATCAGATAATACAAGCAAATATATATTTCTAATTTGCTATACTTGTGCATCAACATGTGCAAAAAAAATTAAATGAGTGTTTGCCCACAAAATAGTTAAAATTTCATCTATAAGTTTTGTTTTTTACTGCTTTATGAAAAATGTCCAGAGTGCATCAGCATGCAAATTTATACATAGTCCATATTGTGTTACTAAGTTTCATAAATGAAAGTTAAACCCATTAGAGTAACCTTAATTTTTTTTTTTTTTCAGGGAGCAGCCCATCTTTTCTACCAAAGCCCATGTGTTTCAGATAGACCCAGAAACCAAAAAGAACTGGATCCCTGCCAGTAAGAATGCTGTCAGTGTCTCATATTATTATGATTCTACAAGAAACACATACAGAATTATCAGTGTTGATGGATCTAAGGTAATTTTTCAATGATTTGTGGATATTTAGTCAAGGAAAGTAATTGTTGAAAATCAAGAAACAGAAACACTTTTGACAAATGTGTTTTAGCAAACCATGAAATTCTTGGGAGTAAAATTGGCATACTTGAGCCATCAATTGTTGATGTGATAACCCATTTTCTTGCAACTGGTCAGATAGGTGAAAATTTTATCAAGAGCTATTGAAACAGTTATATTTTTGTCTCGCCTTGACGAAGTCAAAAAGCGAGACTTAGGTATGCTGTTTCCGGCGTCGGCGGCGACAGCGACGGCGGCGTCAACAATGTATTAGTTTGTGATTAGGTCTAGTTCATGGTGAACCACTAGTGGTAGGTCAATGATATTTGGTATACAGTTGTACTAGCATTGGCACATCTCATTACCATGGAGATTATTTGGCCCTGCCTCCTCAGTCAAGGTGTATTGACTTTGAAACTTTCCATAGTTTACATGTATTAGTTTGTGATTAGGTCAATTTATGGGGAACCACTAGTGGTAGGTCAATGATATTTGGTATGCAGTTGTATAAGCATTGGCATATCTCATTTCCATGGAAATTATTTGGCTCCGCCCCCTTAGTCATGGTCTATAGACTATGAAAATTTTGCTAAGTTAACATGTATTAGTTTGTGATTAGGTCAGTTCAAGGGAACCATTAGTGGAAGGCCAATGTTAATTGGTGTTAAGTTGTATAAGCATTAGCACATCTCATTTCCATGGAGAATATTTGGCTCTGCCCCTCAGTCATGGTCTATTGACTTTGAAACTTTTGCTTAGTTTACATGTATTAGTTTGTGATTAGATCAGTTTAAGATGAACTGCTAATGTTAAGTCAATGATATTTGGTATGCAAATGTATCGGCATTTGCAAGTATCGTTCCATGGAGATTATATTGCCCCACCCTGATCATGGTTCATTGACTTTGAAACTTTTACATAGTTTACAAGTTAATGTTTGTGTTTAGGTTTGTTTAAAGGGCGACTTATAATAAGTCAATGGTATTTGGTATGCAGTTGTATTAGCATTGGCACATCTCATTCCATGGAGATTGTTTAGCCATGTACCTTCAGTCATGGTTCATCGACTTTGAATATTTGCATAACTTACATGTTAAAGTATTGCTGTTTTAATTTCAACATTTGCATTATCAAAATTACAAGAAGGCGAGACATATCTCTGTGATAACAGTTTATTTTTTAAATCAGAAGTGTTTACCGTTAGGTGAAAGCATGAATCAGATGACTAGCCTTACATTTACATTTGACATAACAGACATTTCATAAATGTTTAGGAAAAACAAACTTGATAAATAAATGAATTGAATAGGTTGTGGAAAATGGATCATTATTTGGAGGGTAAACAATTTTGACTGTCTCAGGAAAATGAGGGTGTGTTGATTATTTGTGAACTCCTCAGAGAGTTGTTGACTTCGCTGCATACAGATTTTATATGACCTCTTTTTTTGTACTGGACCAACACCCTTTTTTGATCTTTTTTAAATTCAAAGATATAAGTGCTAAGACAGAAATTCTGATCATGGCAACATATAAGGCTGACAATCCTACTCATGGCTATATCTTAATCATGAATACATCTTTGCTGACAATCCTAATCATGGCTACATCTTAGGCAGACAATCTAATCATGGCTATTTTAAGGCTGACAGTCCTAATCATGACTATGTCTAAGGCTGACAGTCCTAATCATGACTATGTTTAAGGCTGACAATCTTAATCATGACTATGTTTAAGTCTTACAATTTTAATGATGACTATGTTGAAGTCTTATAATCTTAATCATGACTATGTTTAAGGCTTACAATCCTAATCATGACTATGTTTTAGGCTGACAATCTTAATCATAGCTACATCATATCCTGATTATTTTATCATGGCTAAATATCAAGCTGACAATTTACAGTTGATTATCCTTATATGGCTACATTTACAGCTGAAAGTGCAATTCATGGCTACATATTATGCTGACAATTCTGTTTATGACCACATCTTAGACTTAAAATCCTTATCATGGCTACATCATAGGCGAACAGTCTTTATCATGACTTTATCTTAGACTGAAGATTCTAATCATGGCCAAATCTTAGATTTACAATTTTAATCTTTGTTACATCTTAGACTGACAATCCTAAACATGGCTGCATCTTTGGTTGATAGTCATAATCTTGGAAGCAATTAATGCTGACCATCAGAAATTATTTTAACATTCTCTGCTGATAGTCCTAATCATGATATTGATTATCAATAATTATCATGACAACAATAAGACAAACAGTACAAGGACCTACAGTAATCCTTTGTTGTATATCTTCCTTGACAGCAAACCATTATTCCTGTTATTCAGGATATATTGAAATATTGTGAACTTTTATTCCAGAAATTTTATGGAGCAATAACAATGGCACAAATAGAAAAAACAACAGACAAATTATAAGAAAGCTATCAACTTGTATATGAATGTAGACTTTTCTTCTGGTTTTGTTATAAGGATACAAAAAACATCAAAGAGCAGTTAAAAAGCACAAGCTATTATTATGTTTTACATGTTGTAAAAAAGCAAGGCAATTACATTACCAATGAGTCAGTGTGTTTTGCTAATTAAATGCTCCAATAAAACTATATGTTTTAGAACTGAATCCTACAAAAATGATTGAACAAACTTAGTGGTTATTGTCTTGTTTTATCATATATATAATTAAAACAGGATAATAATAAATATCTGGCTTTACTTCTGGTTGGTTTATGAATAAAACATATTAATTAAAACTAATGAAGTGTTTGAATTCTATATCTGAAATTATTTGTGTTCCATCAAAAGTGCATTAATGGTAATGAACTTCTATTATTATTAAAACAGTATGATACTTCTGGGTGTATAAGTAAGCCTAGAAATATTTATGATGCTACAGAGAATACATGTAAGCATAGAAATATTGATAGCTGCCCTTTATTGATAATTTGTTCAGCTTTGTGACTAAAACCTGATGAGCTGTTCAAAGGCTTCTGATAGAGAAGCCATAACTAGAAAGTCATAAAGACACTTTGGTGCCTTGAATGTGTCTCTCAACTGATATAAAAATATCTGACTGTAATGTTCTTATAACATTATAAAATCCATCCTAACAGCAGTCTAAAGTGAGTGTTTAATGTTATTTTAATGACATCAGTTAATTTAAACATCATAGTTATCTATAATTTCATCAAAGATCATAATTGTATTAACAGTTATCTACCTTTTTATCAAGGATCCATAATTATTAATGTCATTATCAAAGCAAATGTATACTACTGTCTGAAGGGGATAGATGTGCTGTGTCATTCTGTTGTATTTTATGATATACAAGGCAGGATTTACATACATAACATGCATTTTTGAACTCTCTGATACAAATACGTTGCCATTAAAATTGTCTGAAAGGTCCAGGAAGCAACAGATTAAGACATAAACCCTTTTTCAGTTTCTTTTTTATGTCCCCAGTCACTGTTATTTCCTGCTTATTTATAAAAAAACAATGGTAAATAGTGACTGATGTGCAAGTCTACAAGTTATTGAGTTTACATTTGTCCATTCACACTTTGTATCCACAACTCCCCATAAGGGGTTCAAAACAAAACAAAACTTTGCTATATACAAAAATTTAGTTCTTTTAAAAGACTATATATCCAGCTAGCTCAACCAACATACATTTAAGTAGATTTATCTGGCCATTTATTAACACAAGCGATACATTGTTCTCAGTAGGAGCACCTTGCAGTGCTGTGTGAGTATCATTTTACTTTCAGATAGTGAACATACATTTTGGGGTTTGTTTTTTGTCTACCCTAAGTTTTCATGTTCCGCCACGGCGGAGGGGGCATTAAGTGTTACCCTTGTCCATCTGTACATAGGTACATCCCAAAATTAGTTTCTGTTCTCTAACTTAAGTTTGCCTCAACCAAATGTTATGAAACTTATACACAATATTAAAAAGAAGATGTGGTATGATTGCCAATGCTTATTACCAAAAAACACAGATCAAGTTTGAATTTGGGTTGCGTCACTTTTACCGTTTTTAAGTTATGCCCCTTTATTAATGGAAAAATTACTGAATTTTTCATTTTTGTTCTCTAACTTTAGTTTGCCTCCACCAAATGTTATGAAACTTACACACAATGCTTATTACCATAAAACACAGATCAATTTCGAGTTCGAGTGGTGTCAATTTTACAGTTCTCTAGTTATGTCCCTTTATAACATTATATGCAAGCGGGGTTGCATTTGTGTCCCATGGACACATTCTCCATTTTTATGCCCCGCTGTAGCAGAGGGGGCATTAAGTTTTACCCTTGTCCGTCTGTACGTCTGTGCGTCCCAAAATTGGTTTCCGTTCTCTAACTTTAGTTTGCCTCAAACAAATGTTATGAAACTTAACTCAATGCTTATTACCACAAAACACAGATCAAGTTTGAATTTTGGTGGTGTCACTTTTACTGTTCTAGAGTTATGCCCTTTACAAATGGAAAAATTGCTAAATTTTTCAATTCGTTCTCTAACTTTAGTTTCCCCAACCAAATGTTATGCAACTTATACACAATGCTTATTACCACAAAACACACATCAAGTTTGAATTTTGGTGGCGTCACTTTTACTGTTCTAGAGTAATGTCCCTTTATTAATGGAAAAGTTGCTGAACTTTATGTTTCTGTTTTCTAACTTTAGTTTGCCTCAACCAAATGTTATGAAACGTATACACAATGCTTATTACCACAAAACACAGATCAATTTTGAATTTGGGTAGCGTCACTTTTACCCTTCTTGAGTTATGTCCCTTTATAACGTTATATGCAAGCAGGGGCATCATCTGTGTCCCATGGACACATTCCCCATTTATTGCAATAAACATGCACTTGTATGAAATATTTTAATAATGTGGTCAGCACAAATAGATTGTAGAACTATTCAATCTGCCCACATGAGAGGCATTAAATACTAAATTATTTCTAGTCCACATTTTTATTCCAATAATTAAATATGCAGTATATATTCTTCCAGTTGATACCATATTCCATAGCTTGCATTTCTTATCATGTTTTTCTTGATAGAAGGTTGCTACTTACAAGGAACCTATTGAACAAAAAATGGTAAAAAAACATTATGTGATTCAAAAAGTGTAGAATTTATAAAGTTTTTAGTCTGTGCTCTCAAACATTAAGTGAGCTATAGCCTTATAACAGGATGTTTGGGTGCATTTATTGACATAAGTGGACTAGTGTTGTTGGTTTGCTGTTTCTTTAACATTTGCTACAGATATATCAAGCTATTTTTATCTGAATAAGCTTAACAAGTTCTCAAGATTATATAATACAAAGCAAGGCATGAGGTCAACACTAAATATAATTTGTTCAATATCTTACAGGCAATCATCAACAGTACAATCACTCCTGGAATGACCTTTACTAAAACATCCCAGAAGTTTGGCCAGTGGTCAGATCCAAGGGCAAATACAGTCTATGGACTTGGATTTACATCAGAAGCAGATTTGGCAAAGGTAAGTTCTACTTATATGTTATATCGGTTTATATTAAGGGTCTTGCGTGATGAATAGTACCTTCCGCCCTGTAAATCTTCTGCACTTTGCAGCATATGTTAAATTGGAAAAGAAAGTCTAACCTGTTATTATATACATGTACTTGGGATTCATCTATTTTCATGGGTACCAATTGTCATGGATTGAGGCAAAATTGTATTTTTGGGGATATTTGATTTCATGTCCTTAAGTTTGCATATACCGGTAAGCCTACAGAAAATTTGTTCTCATTTAACATTTGATTTTGTGGTTCTATACCCAAAAAATCAAAAAAAAATTGTTATCCCACGAATAATACTGTAAATTTAGAAATTATTGGGTGCATTTATTATTGCGATTTTTGAAGAATTAACAAAAATGCAAGTTTAATTATTGCGATTTTAGGAAAAGCTACATACAGACATGACAGATATATGTATTTGATATCAGAATGCGAGTTCTTATTAATGGATACTCAAGTAGTCGCATTATTCGCATTAATAAAACCTCGCCATAATTTCTGAATTTACAGTAATGAATCCTCAGTACCCTTGAAAATGAACTGGAAATGAGGCCCTAAAGGAGAAAAGAACACAAAATGATAAAAAAAAAGTTACAAAAGTAAAAACTAGAACAATATCATATATCTAGGGGACAAAACAAAACAGATATTCAAACTGTTATGATGTAGATAGTAAGTACTTGTCAGCTATACTTTCAGATAGTGAACATACATTTTGGGGTTTGTTTTTGTCTACCCTAAGTTTTCATGTTCCGCCACGGCGGAGGGGCATTAAGTGTTACCCTTGTCCATCTGTACATAGGTACATCCCAAAATTAGTTTCTGTTCTCTAACTTATGTTTGCCTCAACCAAATGTTATGAAACTTATACACAATATAAAAAGAAGATGTGGTATGATTGCCAATGCTTATTACCAAAAACACAGATCAAGTTTGAATTTGGGTTGCGTCACTTTTACCGTTTTAAGTTATGCCCTTTATTAATGGAAAAAATTACTGAATTTTTCATTTCTGTTCTCTAACTTTAGTTTGCCTCCACCAAATGTTATGAAACTTATACACAATGCTTATTACCATAAAACACAGATCAATTTCGAGTTCGAGTGGTGTCAATTTTACAGTTCTCTAGTTATGTCCCTTTATAACATTATATGCAAGCGGGGGGTTGCATTTGTGTCCCATGGACACATTCTCCATTTTTATGCCCCGCTGTAGCAGAGGGGGCATTAAGTTTTACCCTTGTCCGTCTGTACGTCTGTGCGTCCCAAAATTGGTTTCCGTTCTCTAACTTTAGTTTGCCTCAAACAAATGTTATGAAACTTAACTCAATGCTTATTACCACAAAACACAGATCAAGTTTGAATTTTGGTGGTGTCACTTTTACTGTTCTAGAGTTATGCCCCTTTACAAATGGAAAAATTGCTAAATTTTTCAATTCCGTTCTCTAACTTTAGTTTCCCCCAACCAAATGTTATGCAACTTATACACAATGCTTATTACCACAAAACACACATCAAGTTTGAATTTTGGTGGCGTCACTTTTACTGTTCTAGAGTTATGTCCCTTTACAAATGGAAAAATTGCTGAATTTTTGTTTCTGTTCTCTTACTTTAGTTTGCCTCAACCAAATGTTATGAAACGTATACACAATGCTTATTACCACAAAACACAGATCAATTTTGAATTTGGGTAGCGTCACTTTTACCCTTCTTGAGTTATGTCCCTTTATAACGTTATATGCAAGCAGGGGCATCATCTGTGTCCCATGGACACATTCCCCATTTATTGCAATAAACATGCACTTGTATGAAATATTTTAATAATGTGGTCACCACAAATAGATTGTAGAACTATTCAATCTGCCCACATGAGAGGCATTAAATGCTAAATTATTTCTAGTCCACATTTTTATTCCAATAATTAAATATGCAGTATATATTCTTCCAGTTGATACCATATTCCATAGCTTGCATTTCTTATCATGTTTTTCTTGATAGAGGGTTGCTACTTACAAGGAAGCTATTGAACAAAAAATGGTAAAAAAACATTATGTGATTCAAAAAGTGTAGAATTTATAAAGTTTTTAGTCTGAGCTCTCAAACATTAAGTGAGCTATAGCCTTATAACAGGATGTTTGGGTGCATTTATTGACATAAGTGGACTAGTGTTGTTGGTTTGCTGTTTCTTTAACATTTGCTACAGATATTTTCATCTACATAAGCATAACAAGTTCTCAAGATTATATAATACAAAGCAAGGCATGAGGTCAACATTAAATATAATTTGTTCAATATCTTACAGGCAATCATCAACAGTACAATCACTCCTGGAATGACCTTTACTAAAACATCCCAGAAGTTTGGCCAGTGGTCGGATCCAAGGGCAAATACAGTCTATGGACTTGGATTTACATCAGAAGCAGATTTGGCAAAGGTAAGTTCTACTTTTATGTTATATCGGTTTATATTAAGGTCTTGCGTGATGAATAGTACCTCCCGCCCTGTAAATCTTCTGCACTTTGCAGCATATGTTAAATTGGAAAAGAAAGTCTAACCTGTTATTATATACATGTACTTGGGATTCATCTATTTTCATGGGTACCAATTGTCATGGATTGAGGCAAAATTGTATTTTTGGGGATATTTGATTTCATGTCCTTAAGTTTGCATATACCGGTAAGCCTACAGAAAATTTGTTCTCATTTAACATTTGATTTTGTGGTTCTATACCCCAAAAAATCCTAAAAAAATTGTTATCCCACGAATAATACTGTAAAATTAGAAATTATTGGGTGCATTTCTTATTGCGATTTTTGAAGAATTAACAAAAATGCAAGTTTAATTATTGCGATTTTAGGAAAAGCTACATACAGACATGACAGATATATGTATTTGATATCAGAATGCGAGTTCTTATTAATGGATACTCAAGTAGTCGCATTATTCGCATTAATAAAAACCTCGCCATAATTTCTGAATTTACAGTAATGAATCCTCAGTACCCTTGAAAATGAACTGGAAATGAGGCCCTAAAGGAGAAAAGAACACAAAATGATAAAAAAAAAAGTTACAAAAGTAAAAACTAGAACAATATCATATATCTAGGGGACAAAACAAAACAGATATTCAAACTGTTATGATGTAGATAGTAAGTACTTGTCAGCTAGTACTGTGATATATACAGCTTCTTCCTGGTAAGAAAATCAGTTGTAAACAGGTAACGCCATGGTAAAATATATCTAATGTCATACAATAATGAATGCTGTTAATTGCATTTATGAATGGTAAAATTACATACAACTCAAAATAGAAACAATAAATTGAGAGAGAGAGAGAGTAAAACTTGTAACAGAAGTCCTTGATTCAGTTGTTCATATGTAATAATTTACTATTTAGTAATTGAAAGCAATAAATAGAAGATGTTACTAATTATATCTTTATTAAACCAGAATAGACTACTTGAAATTGTACAATTTCTGCTAGAATACTTGGGTGATAGACTAGACAAAATATGCATTCTGTGTAAAATTGATTTTCATTATTATAGGGTATACCAAGGTAATTTTAATAGCAGGCTGGGGAAGTATTTAATGGCAGATTTACCAGATTCTGAAATAAAATCACACCTGTCCAACTTACTAGTTTATTTTAAGAGTAAATTTATAATAAGTTTCTGCTATGGTAATTAATTCAATCATTATCATATGGAAAAGTGGTGAAATTTTGATATATAAATTTTAGTACACTTGATATCTGATGAAAGAAAATTTAATGAAGAAATCAGATAAATAAATTGATACCATCAAACATCATGAACAATTTTTTTCATTCACTGATTCATTGCACTATAGATAGTGGATATGAATATGTCTACTTCTTTTATATAGCTCTTGGCCTATTTTTGACTTTTTGAGATATTATAATCACTTGGCATAGATCTGTCACTTTCATTGCAAAATCTTTTCTACTGACAGTGCCCTGTCCCCTTGAACCATACTTGAATCAGCATAAAGCATAAAAGATTTATTTAAAGTCGGTTATACATATAACAATACAACATAAGCTCTGTAGAGCTTTTATCCGACATACATATATGACAAGCACAATACATAAAACACATAAAACAGTAAGCACATCATGCAAAGAATAAATAATATTTTCAAGCACAGCAATTAGTAAGCAAAATTAAAGCATATAAAGCAAACATAAAATGCAGATAAACTAACATTCATGCAATAGCTATTATATAAAGCACTAAAAGTAATTCAAGCATTTAAAACACAAATAAAAAGTTATGCATCAAAATATAAAAGCCAGAGTATACAAGATAAATAAATAAATGATCTACAACTCACTGAGATTTGCAGGAGGAACACTGACACGAACTGCCCTCCCAATTACCAACCAAACTTTTAAACTGACCCAAAGGCATTTCTTCCCTCATCTTATTCGACAGTTCATTCCAGAGTTTGGCTCCTGCATATCTGAATGAGTGTAGCCCATGGGTAGTTGTCCTTACCCTGGGAACATCTGCTATGTTGTTATTTCTAAAAGAGTAATTACATTTTTTAATTTCAATAAGTTCATGTAGATATAATGGACACTGTTTATTAATAATTTTATACACCTCTATTGCTATCATTCTAATTCTTCTGATTTTTAAACTTGGTAATTTTGATTTAATTAACAGTTGTTGATAAGTACTACAATAGTCTTCATATATAAATCTTAGGGCACGCTCCTGTATTTTCTCTATTTTTCTGGTATTACAATCACCACAGAAGTGCCATATTACAGGACAATAATTAAAATTTGACATGATAAATGAATAATATATAGTAAGTCTACCTAATTTTGTTAAATGTTTACCAATACGTTTAAGTACATGTAACTGTCTTGATGCCTTTTTACAAATGTTAGAAATATGGGCATCAAACTTAAGCTGATAGTCAATTGTTACACCAAGTAATTTCACTTCTTTTTCACAGTGTATGATATTACCATCTAGATTAAAAGAAATATTTTTATTTTCAGTTTTCTTGCCAATGGCTATTGCCTGAAACTTGTCAGGGTTGGCCTTCATATGATTTAAACTAAATCAATTAATTAGCTCTAAGCTTTCTTTTTCTAAAATATTTACAACAGTGTCTATATCAGAATGTGAATATGACAAAGTATTGTCATCTGCATAATTATACAATGAACTGCTTGATACAAAATGAAAAATATCATTCAAGAAAATATTAAAAAGTACAGGTCCTAATATAGAGCCTTGCGGCACACCTTTATATATATCTTTCCAGGTACTTATATCTATACCAACTTTTACACATATGCCTTTAGTTTTAAAATTAATAAATTATGAGGAAGGCAGTCGAAGGCTTTCGAGAAGTCCATCAACACAGCAGCAATATATTGATTATCATCAATAGCCTTCTTCCAATCCTCAATGATTTTCAAAAGTGCTGTCTGGCAGCCGTATTCTGCTCTAAAGGCAGACAAATATGGGTGAAAAATATTTTGAAAAAAATCAACTAGCTGTCGGAAGATGGCTCTCTCGAAAAACTTTGATACAACAGGTAAAATACTGACTGGCCTATAGTTACCAACTTCGAGTTGACTATTCTTCTTGTGAAGTGGCACCACTTGAGCCTCTTTTAGTTTGTCCGGAAATACAGTGTGCTCAATAGATTTGTTTATTAATCACATATCCTGACCATTTCCTACCAACTGACACAATGATCATTACTAAGCATATAGAACAAATGCATAACATATTTATTACCTCTAAAATTACAGAGGTACTGAATATGTACAACTGATCATAATTTGTTTTAAAAAATTCCTGTCTGTTGACCAAGATGGCCACCTTCAAAGTGTATACAATTACTTGAAAGAAATATTTCAAAAATTTATATATGAATGTACCGGTACATCGTATCTACATTTATTAAACAACTCATCTGTGCTGACCAAGATTGTCACCTTCACAACAAAAACAATTGTTCAAAAGAAATTTATATTTTGAAAAATTTGTCTTACAAGTTTGTACAGGTTTGTAATGCATGTTGCTTAAATGGTAGCCTTGCTCTCCATCTTTAAACAACATATCTTAAAGTATATATATATATACAGTGAATATGAAAGATGTCCTTGCTTATGGCATTAAAATTTTTTATTCTACTTCTTGACCAACGACTCCAGGACCTTTGGATGTTGATAAATATCTTTTGCTTTGCCTCACTGAACAAACTGACAGCCCAAGTGAATGGGATCAGATCTAGCTTTGATATTTTATTGAAGACCAGTCTTATGAAAAATCCAGATCTTATTATGATTTGGGGTTTGTTCAAAAGTAGCTGTGTCATAGATTAGTTCATAGTAAACTCCTCCAGTGGATAAGTTTCTGCAAAGGTTAAATATGTTTTGGTGTCTTTAACCTCTCTCTTTATTGTTACAGATTTAAAGAGGCATACTTCAAAATGCCTTTTTTTTTTACTTTAAAGTTCTGTCCGATTCCTATTTAAACTTTTCTTTAGATCTACAGAGCACAACAAAACTAGAACATTCCTTGAATATTCCTTTTGAAATCATCATTAGCCAGGTAACCTCTGATAGGATTTGACCTTCAACTATGGAAATCAAATAAATGAAGCTTGGACCTAGACCATATTTGGTCTTTTAAGAAACTATTGATGCTTCATTAACATTATTTGAGAGGAGTTGGTTAAGATTATTACCCTTGAAAAGTACCTTACATATTTTGCAGTTGCAAATGTTTATGCTGTTTCATTTCTGTTTATTCTAGTTTATAGAGAAGTTTAAAGACATCAAAGATCTTACAAGACAACAGGTAGCTCAACAACAAGTACAACAACAGCCACCACCACCACAACATAGTCCTCAAATTAACGGCAATGTTGTAGATGAGAATCATTCTGCTAGCCAGTCTTCCCCTGCGCTTCCTTCCCCAGGTGCACGGCAGGTCCTGCATCATCGCAGCTCTAGCCTCTCTGCTGTTCAGGTTTGTTTGGTGCTTGCATGTTCTTCATTTAACTGTATAGTGTTGGGATGTTTCCAGATTTAGCAAATGTAATTTAAACATTGAATAAACATTTTAACTTAAAGAAACGATTGGTGTTTTTTTTTTTTTTTTTTACCATCTGACAGAACAAAGTTGTAATGATCTTAATAAATGTTGATTTGGGTGTGTTGAATGATGAAGTTGCTTATATAAGTATACATAACTACTTTCATGTCCTGCTTTGTTGCATAAATTTGAATGGTTTGAAATTTTCATTGCTAACTTGCCTCTATTACTCCTACATTACATCTAAATAACTTACACCCAAAGCATAAAATTAGAAAAACTTTAATAAGTCTCTTTTGCAATCTTGTGTATGGAAAAAGGAAAGAGCATCATAGCAAAGGTACCTTGTAATTGGTATAAGCTTCAGTAAAAGAATTTTCAATTAAATTTTAGAAAAATAATACACAACATTGATGATATTTTCTTTCAGTTTTGTAAAATAACTAACATTGACTAAAAACTCGCAAACTCTCACTCTTCATTAACATCAAATTCAACTAAACAAGTCATTCAAAATAGTAAACTGCAATAGGAAGCATCTCAACACAGAATGTAGAGTTTTATTTTGATTTGTGAATGTTTATCAATGATATGTTTATTTTGCTATATAATAACAGACATCTGTTGTGTAACTCTTTAATCACATATCCTGACCATTTCCTACCAACTGACACAATGATCATTACTAAGCATATAGAACAAATGCATAACATATTTATTACCTCTAAAATTACAGAGGTACTGAATATGTACAACTGATCATAATTTGTTTTAAAAATTCCTGTCTGTTGACCAAGATGGCCACCTTCAAAGTGTATACAATTACTTGAAAGAAATATTTCAAAATTTATATATGAATGTACCGGTACATCGTATCTACATTTATTAAACAACTCATCTGTGCTGACCAAGATTGTCACCTTCACAACAAATACAATTGTTCGAAAAAAATTTATATTTTGAAAAATTTGTCTTACAAGTTTGTACAGGTTTGTAATGCATGTTGCTTAAATGGTAGCCTTGCTCTCCATCTTTAAACAACATATCTTAAAGTATATATATACAGTGAATATGAAAGATGTCCTTGCTTATGGCATTAGAATTTTTTATTCTACTTCTTGACCAACGACTCCAGGACCTTGGGATGTTGATAAATATCTTTTGCTTTGCCTTACTGAACAAACTGACAGCCCAAGTGAATGGGATCAGATCTAGCTTTGATATTTTATTGAAGATCAGTCTTATGAAAAATCCAGATCTTATTATGATTTGGGGTTTGTTCAAAAGTAGCTGTGTCATAGATTAATTCATAGTAAGCTCTTCCAGTGGATAAGTTTCTGCAAAGGTTAAATATGTTTTGGTGTCTTTAACCTCTCTTTATTGTTACAGATTTAAAGGGGCATACTTCAGTATGCCATTTTTTTTTACTTTAAAGCTCTGTCCGATACCTATTTAAACTTTTCTTTAGATCTACAGAGCACAACAAAACTAGAACATTCCTGGAATATTCCTTTTGAAATCATCATTAGCCAGGTAACCTCTGATAGGATTTGACCTTGAACTATGGAAATCAAATAAATGAAGCTTGGACCTAGACCATATTTGGTCTTTTAAGAAACTATTGATGCTTCATTAACATTATTTGAGAGGAGTTGGTTAAGATTATTACCCTTGAAAAGTACCTTACATATTTTGCAGTTGCAAATGTTTATGCTGTTTCATTTCTGTTTATTCTAGTTTATAGAAGTTTAAAGACATCAAAGATCTTACAAGACAACAGGTAGCTCAACAACAAGTACAACAACAGCCACCACCACCACAACATAGTCCTCAAATTAACGGCAATGTTGTAGATGAGAATCATTCTGCTAGCCAGTCTTCCCCTGCGCTTCCTTCCCCAGGTGCACGGCAGGTCCTGCATCATCGCAGCTCTAGCCTCTCTGCTGTTCAGGTTTGTTTGGTGCTTGCATGTTCTTCATTTAACTGTATAGTGTTGGGATGTTTCCAGATTTAGCAAATGTAATTTAAACATTGAATAAACATTTTTAACTTAAAGAAACGATTGGTGTTTTTTTTTTTTTTTTTTTTTACCATCTGACAGAACAAAGTTGTAATGATCTTAATAAATGTTGATTTGGGTGTGTTGAATGATGAAGTTGCTTATACAAGTATACATAACTAATTTCATGTCCTGCTTTGTTGCATAAATTTGAATGGTTTGAAATTTTCATTGCTTTTAAATCCACTTAATACTAGTAAACACTGTTTCTAACTTGCCTCTATTACTTCTACATTACATCTAAATAACTTACACCCAAAGCATAAAATTAGAAAAACTTTAATAAGTCTCTTTTGCAATCTTGTGTATGGAAAAAAGGGAAAGAGCATCATAGCAAAGGTACCTTGTAATTGGTATAAGCTTCAGTAAAAGAATTTTCAATTAAATTTTAGAAAAATAATACACAACATTGATGATATTTTCTTTCAGTTTTGTAAAATAACTAACATTGACTAAAAACTCGCAAACTCTCACTCTTCATTAACATCAAATTCAACTAAACAAGTCATTCAAAATAGTAAACTGCAATAGGAAGCATCTCAACACAGAATGTAGAGTTTTATTTTGATTTGTGAATGTTTATCAATGATATGTTTATTTTTGCTATATAATAACAGACATCTGTTGTGTAACTCTTAATTTTAGTCAAAAGATGCATAGATTTATGATCTGTGAATTATAATTTTTCATATGCTATCAGTTTTATCTGAGTATTCAGGGTTATATATAGTCTTATTTACATTCCGACAATACTTCTTACAAATAAATCATGTGTAATAAGAAAAATGGTATTTGGAAGAAAGTATAGAGATTATAACAAAATTTTGTAGACTGATAGCCCAGAAGATCCAGCAGAAAGCCCTGAACTATCATCAGTTGAAGACAAAGTATTTTGATCTTTCTAATTCTTGCTGAATGATAAAGCTTCCTACATTTATTGGGAATAACTCTTGTCCGTGATGACTGTGACAAAAATCTTGATTAAAAAATGAGCTTAGGAATTTGATATCTAAACCAATTATAACCTACAATTACTAGACATGTAAATTGTAATAAGTAATATGATTTTTATTGATTCAAAGTGAATCTCCATTTTACTATAGATCATAACATACATTTTAAAGGTAATACACAATAAGTATGTTTAAATTACTTAAAAGAATGATTGGTGTAGACAATAAATTCATAAGCGCAATCAATGTTGACCGACTGATGACTGAAGTCAACAGTAAAAAAAAGTTTGTAAAAAATATTGATGAAAATATTCTCCATTTTGAGGATAATTTTATTGATTTGTTTGAACAAAAGACAGTTTTTAAAGACTTTGGCAAGGACACAATCAGATGGTACAAGAGTAATTTTTTTCTTTAGATTTTGGTTCAGGTGATTATTTAACAAAAAGGTTAAAAAAAGTAAAGTACTAGTACATGAGAATATGGAGAAAACTATGCATGAAAAGGACTTGTTGTAGACAATATAGTATATTTATAGATGGATTGCATGAATTTTAGGATGAGAAATGTATAAAATAATTCAATATAAATTGCATGCATGGATACTGGGATTTTTTTTTTTTTTTTTTTTTACTTGAAATGCAGTAATATATATATATATACTGATGCAGATCCAGGATTTTGAAAAAGGGGGCTGGGGGCCCTTAAACTAAACAATGCTTCGAGTGGAGTAAATCTGCCTCTGATATATCTTTAGTATATGTATATATTCTGTTTTTTTGTAATTATTTTTTAATTATGATGGTCTGACATTAATGTGTTAATTTTCAAACACAGAACCATTATATGATTTTGTGCACAATACAAACAACTATAATTGTGTACATACATTGTCTTTCACAGACTTATCTTGGACTGAATCTTACAAACAGCTTACAAATCTTTGTGTGATATTATATAACTTATGTGTGTTGGTTTGTTTTTCTATAACCATTTTTTTATTGTTTTGAGAATTGACTTTTCTGCATATTTCTGTGAAGATTCTTCGAAGTGTGTGCATTTTTTGCTTTTCCTATCTATTTCTCTGTATAATATAAGTCTCAGCCTGAAAACTGCTATTGCTGTGCCATAGCTTAGGAAACAGACAAGTGAAAATACATGATAAATGTTAATTAGACAAATATATAATAGTTCCATCAAATGTCCTCTTGGGTTGAAAAGTTAATGGCACAGACTGTTATATATAAATTTAAGAAGATGTGGTATGATTGCCAATGAGACAATCTCCACCAGAGACCAAATGACATAGAAGTTAACAACTATAGGTCACTGTACGGCCTTAAACAATTAGCAAAACCCATACCCCATAGTAAGCGACAAAAGGCCCAAAAATACCAAATGTAAAACCATTCAAAAGAGAAAACTAATGGCCTGAATTATGTACAGAACAATGAACGAAAAACAAATATGATATGTTGGTTTTTGCTGTTGTTGTCTTTAAGTAGCATGATTAATATTTTTTCCAATAATATCAAATTTATTTAATATCACACAACACAGTTAAGGTCCATCATTTGTCTTTTTCTTCAAACAAGATGAAAGCTGTTTTATTTGTTTATTCAGGTTTATATACAAAATGTGTATTTGTTTTTTTTACTATTTTAGGGATCTCAGGATGGTTTAAACCTGAAAGAAAGAAGAAATTCATTTAATACTCCGGGTTCTAATTCTGGTAGTCCAGAAAGTCAGATGAAATATGAAAATGATAGACTTAAACTTGCCTTAGCCCAAAGGTTTGTGACAAAAGAGTATACATTTATTACAAATAAAAGATATTTAACTTATTTCTTTTAAAGTTATACTGTGAATTCATTATTGTTTTTTTGTGGACCACTGGTGTAATAATTTTTTCCTGGATTTCATAGGTGAAGGTAAACCAATTATTTCATACATTATGAAAAATAAGATGTGTTATGATTCCCAATGAGACAACTCTCCATCAGAGACCAAATGACGACATAGATATTACTATACTTTTAGTTTAATACATGAAAATGTTGTTAAAAAAATTGAATATATCTGTATAGAAAAATATAACATAAATAAATATTATAGCTCATAGCAAACAAAGAAACTCAACTTTACAACTATAAGGCATGTCAAGAGGAATAACTCTGGCACGGAAATGACATTACAACAAATATCTATCATTGTAGATTTTTCAAAAACGTGTTAAAAAGTCCCACTCCTTGACGAACCTAAGTTAATTTTCAGATAACTCTTTTGTCCTTTTGGGACAATTCAAAAGCACAACTCTAGAAAATAATTTTTGCAAACATGACAAAAGTGAAAATCAAGCTTGACCTGCATTTTAGGTAGGAGAGATTTTCGTTCTCCTAAGCAAACTAAATCTTCATTTGGAAACCATTTTTTATGACAGACAGGTGGGATGTAACAACAGATAGATTAAGCGAAAAGCAGTGATCACCTGTCCTCCTGAATTTTTTTTTTGCGGTATACTAAATAGTCAACTTTAAAGTTGCTTGTTTCAGAAAACAAAAAAAGTTTTGAGTTTAATAAATTGAAAAAATGTCATGAAATATTTTTCAATGTATAGTAAATATCAACATGTAATTTGAAATTAACACTACAATAATTATAGCCATAATAATGACAATAGACATGTTTATACAGTTTACTCTACAATATCCCTGCTCTGCCTTTGTTTATAAAGATAACCTTTTTTTTGCAGTTCAGCAAATGCCAAGAAATGGGAGATAGAATTACAGACACTGAAAAACAACAATGCACGACTAACTGCAGCGCTCCAAGAGAGTACAGCAAATGTAGAGGAATGGAAAAAACAACTAGCAGCTTACAAAGATGAAAGTGCTAGAATGAAGAAAAAGGTAATAATCAGTTGTAACTTGTTAAGAAAATGGCCTGACTGGAATTTTGAAAACACAGATCTAGCAAAACAAACATAAGAGATATTGTATCAGAGAATGCTTACAGTTACTTTTAAAAAACAAGCTCAGAGTACTTAACCATCTGATAAATATGTATATATATACAGGTGATCATGTTGTCCTACACTTTAAACAATCAATGGTTGTACTTCAGTGTTTTGTGATAAGGTGCTTTTATAAAGAAGTACTTAACTAGATCTTTTCATATTTCATGTCCTGTATTTAGCATTTCTTCATGTCAGTTTTAAGCAGAATTTGAGAATCTGTTTTAGTCATTCTAAAGTGATCTGCAATTTTGGACATTATTCATGAGGGTTTTTTTGTGTAGTTTTTTACAAAGGCTCATACTAAATCATCGATTATTTTATTTATTTCAACCTGAAACCAAATTAAAATTGTGATTTTTAAGATTTCAGTCATGCTCCATTGAATTTATTAATTAGAAGTAATTGCATTGTTAAGATGAAAAATTTAACTATTCTTCACAATAAAGTAACTAATTATAAATTTATTGCAGGTTGTTGAAATGGAGAAACAACAGAACAACTCTGAACAGATCGGAGCTTTACAGACAGAACTACAGCAACTTACAGAACGATTAGAAAAAGTCCAGATAGAAAGTCAAGATAAATCAGATGTTAGTCATATCTATTAGAAATTTGAAATCTTCTGATTCACAAGAAAAACTTTTCTTATATGCACACGGTTATGAGGGTTTGACTAGTAACATAAGGAACTTACAAGTCTTTACTTCTCTAAACAATTTTTTAAAAAACAACCCAATCGTCCCCTGTTTCCAAAGATATGCAAAATCCTGTGCAAATGACCTAAACCTTGCTACTGATACAGAATGATAATGATTAAGGTAAGATTTGGGCTACTGAATTGAGCTGTTTTAGATCAGTGAACAGTATCCAGCCCTGAAGTCAGTAAATAGGAAAATAAGGAGATATGAAGTCAGATTTGATGATTTCTAGGTCCAATTTTTACCAACACTTCCCAGAATTTTAATAGGTATTATTATACCTTACATTATATAGTAATTAATTGATTGGCTAATACGGAATCACGTGTCATAGTTTAATTTCGATGTTTTTCCAAAAATTGGCAGGAGCGATGAATAACCCCATCAAATTGAAGCCTCCATCGAACAACCCTATTATTCCCCGGTGAATAACCCCGAAAAATTGAAGCCTCCATCGAACAACCCTATTATTCCCCGGTGAATAACCCTTGTCGTACCTCAATGATCACGAGTTAACTCCCTTTAAAGTATGACGTCACTTAACGTCAGATAAACAAAAACAAATATGGCAATGGCCAGGTTAGAAGTCCATCAAATGACGAAGAAACAAGACCAAACAGGACTATGAAATTCATCTAGTGTCGACGATATCTCTTGTAAACGGCCCTTTTCAGGGCCATCTATATTTTACAGAAAGAGTCTACCTTTGTTGTACATAAGCGAAATTTCACACAATAGACCCAAATAGTTTTCTAACGTAAGTGTTTTGACAATCTGTTACAATGTTTTATTGTTATTTGTTCGTTCGGTATAATAAAACAATTATGGCCCATTGAGTCGGTGAATATCCAAAATTGTCAACCCGAGTAAGGGTTGACAATTTTGGATATACACCTCCTCAGCGGGCCATAATTGTATATTGTTTGCTATGCTTGCACAGACAGTGTGCATGGTTGTTCTCAGAGAATGCTTTAATCACCAAAGTGAAACAACTCCAGCTATTGATCATTTATGGAAGGTCCTTTGCACAAAGATACTGATTTTTTTGTGTGTTTTTTTCCTGGTTTTGGAGTTATATGGATCTGAATTGTTAAGGGCATATCCAACAGTTTATTTCTGACGGTGAGAATTTTTTCCCTTTAAGATATTTCATTCTTCAATTGATAGAGAATCAAATTTTGCCAAAAAAAATAGTTGTCGTCGATTTCGTGTTTGCAAAAAATACTGCTGGAAATTGAACATTTCTGCAATTTTGGAGTAAAAAACGTTTTTTATTTTAAAAATTTAAATATGATTTTTTAATCAACATATACTTATATAATGGGGCTCAAATTGAAGCAAAACAATTCAAGATAGTTAGAAAAATCTAACTTTACCATTTAAAGCATTAATTCTTACTCAAATAAAGCCAAAAACTTTATGGTTTCCCCAAAAAACGGCAAGAAATGAACATTTGAATTGTACATTTTTGATTTTTTAAAAATATTTCCAACGGTGTCGATTTGGCCAAAGTAAGATATGTTATTCTTTAAAAAAAATGGAACGTCGTGACGTTTTGAAAAATATTTGTCAGTATACTCGTTTTGAAAAAATCGAGTAATATAATATTGTTTACTCAATCCTTCCGTAAGCCTCACAAATTGCGCCAAAAATTAAGACGTTTCGGAAATAACGTTATATTTCGCGCTAATTTTTCAAAGGCAGTCGACGTGGCAGACAAATGTATATATATACTCTGTGACTTGGTTGGATAGTTGTCTCGATAGCACTCATATCACATCTTCTTATCTATAATGAACCAGTATCAGGAAGAGATAACAATTCAGTTAGTTTTACTATTGTGTTCGTCAAAATTGTGAATCCCGGGTGTGAAACATGCAAACTGTGGAATTACAAACTTTCAAAATAGTCCCTCTGGTATATTTCGTCCCTCTTTTAAAACAAAAGTATTACACGTTAAAAATCCGTTTCTGTGTGTCGGCCTATAGTACAAAGCAGGGTTAAATTACTAGTATATATTATATTTCCATTTGATGTTTTTGTCCTGAATATTCATTGAATATGCCACTTGACGTCCGTCATCCACAATCATTATTTATTTTTCCGTTACTTTACAGTGAAGTGTTTTTCTTATACTGATTTATATCACACCTTCTATAATTTTCATCTATCGAAATTAATAAAGAGCATGTGAAATTTTGCAACCAAACACTTTTCTGAAAACTCACTGACTCCGTATAATTTATTCATGTTGCGGTTTTGGGCTTTTATTCTTCATAGGCTTCTAGCTATAACAAAATCTGTATGTTGACTCTTAATGTTTTGATTTATATGTGTCGTTTGGTTGCTGTCATATTAATGTATACCTTTAAAATCTTTTCAAAACAAAAGGATTGATTGAGTATAAAATTCACATCTCTGGACTTCTCCCGTCCGACAGTATATCTTTGCTAAAATTGGGTGCGGCCGTTTAGCTGCTCGGATGTATAAATATGCAGCCTCATTTAGTCGAAATAAAAAGTCGTATATCCTATGCATAGTGTAGTGAGAGTTTTTGCGCTATCTATACATTAAAGAACCATCTAAATAAATGGTCGAAGGGATATACGAACTTCGAATAAAATCTCTAAACAACAACAAAGATCACCTGAATCTTCAAATAAGTCACATGGCTGATTTTAACACATCTTGTGCGCCTTTTGCAAGGACAATTGTAGATGAAAAAAAAAACCTTAATTAACAAAACAGATCAGTAAGACAATAATTTTAGAATAAACGAAACGGCCAAAATAAGTTCAATGTTATTATAAATTGTGGCTAATTTTTTTCGTGTGTTTTTGCTTTTATGACATATTTACCATATAAGTATATAAAATTGACACAGTAATTTTTCCACCTAAACAAGCCTGACTGCCGTTGTTTTACGCTTCAATATATGAGTTATTGCATGTACAAAATGGAGATTGTTTTCTGTTCTACTGCCCTCCTCCTAGTATGGCTGCATACAATGTAACCACTGATGTAGACTCACTTTATTATTTATTATTTAAACAAACAAATTCAAAGAGAAAGATGTGGACAGAAATTCTAAAATTTTCGTTTAAAAATTAAATATAAATAAAAATAAAATACCCCAAAACTGGAAAACTGTTTTAGACAATTATCTGTTGAGAACTAATAATTATGCATCAATAAATGAAACTGATAAATTGATTGCTCCCGTGCTCCAGTGGCAAATATATCACGCATATTCACGACAAGGCGAAAGTGGATTGACCTTTTTTTTTACGGTGTCATCTTTTGTTTTACATTGTATATCAGTTAAAGGTCGTATTCATTTAAAGAGTTACTGTATATTAGCACTTCAACGCAAAGCTAGATGCATGATAAATGTTAGTTTACACCGTATCTTATTTTTCTCAAGAAACCAACTTTTTTTTATCTTTCTCAAGTAAAACCAAACTTTGAGTTTTCTATCCTGAATGACAAAAATTTCGGAAAAGTTTGGTAAAGAATTAATCACAATTTGTGTTGCATTCTAATGCAATAATAAATCATTACGCAAGAAACTGCCCTTTCCAGATGGCTATAGCAATTCCAATGGTGATTCCGTTATGACGTCGTTGAAACAACGTTAAATTACGGGAAACAATAGACGACGTTTACGTTTGTTTTTACCTCCCCTGAAACTGTTGGATATGCCCTTAAACACACACAGTAGCTATACTATTTTGGATTTGTTAGATGTGTGTCTTCTATGGTACACCATGGGAGTCAAACATGGCATTATAATTTGAATATGGAATACCAAAAAAGTATTATTTTTGTCATTTCCACAAATATCAAAGAATAATCTAAATATTTATAGTAAGAGTCTTTAATGAGTAAGAACGCAAGTCTTTAAGAAAGAAAATTGTATACACATAGTAATTTGCATATTGATTTTATGTCTATAACTAAGTTAGGGAAAGAGTTTAAATGATGGGTCATATAACTTTTCTTCTTTCATCAAAGAAAATATATATTTTTCAGGAAATTAATCAGCTTACACGAAAAACAGAAGAACTTAGTGCCAAAGAGACCAAAAATAATAATATGCAATCCAAATTACAGGTATGGTTTAACATAATACATCTCTACTGTATCCTAAACTTTCTGTAGGCATACTCCTTCTGGTGAAATATTTTTCTGTATTCCATTATATACTAGTAACTAAACAGGTAAATACTTGTTAATGAGATTGATTGTTGTCATTTTGCCTACAGTTGACGAACCACTGTTAACAGAAAACTGTCAAAGAAAGATAACTGTGTTTTAGAAGAAATGGGCATATTGGAAAATACAAATTCAAATATTTTTAAAATTTAATCTATGTTTAAATACTATATTATGTGTTTTAATGATGGGGAGATCTACTAAAAATATACTGATGGCACACAATACATCATTGGTATCAAAAATACATATGGATAACAAGGGACATAATTATGCTATTATGTATAGATAAATCAAATGTCAGTATAACTTAATTGGATCACCTGTCTAAAAGTGAAAACTTTATACTGTCTCATTGTTAAAGTAAATCTCCTGTACTATCACATGAAATAAGTATCTTAAATGTCAGTAGATGTTTGGGTCATAGTCATTTATTCTTAAACAATGCTATTTTTATGTCTTTCAGAGTTTAGAAGAGGAAAATAAATTATTAACTTTAAAAATACAAGATTTTCAAAGACAATTACAAGATTGTAAAACAATTCGTGATAAAGACACATCAGAAGTGTTAACCCTTCAGGAACAACTCGGCAATAAAGTAACAGAACTATACGAACTCCATGAACAAATCGTCTCTGTTATTCAAAAAGAGTCAAACAGCTGATAAAACTGTTATTTACTTAATTGTACTTTGCAACGAATATCTCTAGCCAGGACCAATACATGGCAGCAGAAGACTGTTTCTATGGAAACCAGAACAACAACATGAGAACAGACTCTGATTGGTGATAATTGTGATATGTATTAGAGTTATATATAATCATTTAAAAAGCAATATAGTTTTAATGTTTTGTATTTTATTAATAATATTCAAGATTAGATCTGATACTGTTATACACACATGTGAGAAATCATTGTACGAAAGCAAACATATATTATGCAATTCATTTCTCATAAATCTATTTAATTTTGAATGCAGCAAATTTTAAAGTGTTACAAACTTTTTTCTGGTATACATTCATATCCATTTTTTTGGCTTTATAGCACTCTGCATTATCATTTCTATTTTAGTTTCAAAAGTTTCTTTATGATTACTTTAAGTTAATGCTGTGACATAGGTTAACAATAAGACTATATTGATCTGTTATATATGAGATTATTATATTTAGTTGCCATAAGATCAAAGGTGTTATGATGTATTGTAGCAGTATTTACAAACATTTGTTGACCTTATACTGACAATGACCTTGGATAACCTTTGTAAAGTTATCTTATTGTTAAGTTAGATATTTTTTTTTATTTGATTGCTTCAGTATTCAAGTTGAAAGCTTTGAGAAAGGGTTGCAGCTTCTGGCATTTCACAAAGAGTTGTTTATAATTGGTTGTATAGTCTACATTTTATATTAGTTTTAAGACAGCAGAGGTCAGCTTTTGATTTCTGACTTAATTTCTTTAAACATTTACCAAATTTTGTTAGTTCAATTTTGATTTGACAAGAGTTCAATTGTATAATGAATGACGATAGAAATGTAGAATTAACTTTATTGATATATGCTCATATCATTTTACTACCTCTTAGTTTATCGAAAGTGTAAATATATAGAACCTTCACTGTTACTGTAGTGGATTTCTAAGCTTTCCAAATTAACCTATGTTTTTTATATTACAATATCTATAGTTGATAGTGGGACTAGAGTTCATAATTCATTAAAATTGAAAGCCAGCTTTACCTTGTATAACTTTAAAGACAGATTTTGAAACAATGTGATGTAATCTGCTTTAGCACCAGGAAGTAATAAATGATTTGCCAAACCTGAGTTTAAGGTACTGGTAGTTCTTTGGTTGAAACTTTTCTCTAAAATAAGTATGTTAATGTATACATGGTATAGTTAACATATATTTTTTAAGCAGAATTTTGAATTTCACAATCTTTTGCAAAACTGTAAAAATCTACTCCCAGTAATCTAAAATTAAGAACTTAGTTGAAAATTTATATTTTTATTTACTGCTCTCTCTGTTATGTGCAGAAAACCATAAAAAAGTCAGTTTATGAATGTGTGTTACTAATATTAGTTGTAAAAGTCTGTTGCTTGTTCTAAACTGTATTCTTTCTTCTTTATACAGATTATTTACTATCACAGGATGTTTTATGAGAAATTCTGAAATAAAATGAATGTATAAGCAACACTGTAATGTAAAGTCTCAAGTTGCAGCTACAAATATTTTACACTGCCATTCAACATCATATTTCATATTTACAATGTCCTTTGATTTATGAGTTAAAGAGTTCTGATTCTTGCCATCTATATTTAGTAAGTATCCAAATCAAATTGTTTTGGTTCAATAACGATATTATTAACAGATCTGTGAATGGACAGAAAGACAAACAAATATGTTACCTCATATCTCCTCAATATCTTTGTTGCTATTAGGACCAAAAGTTTGTGTTAGCATTAAATGTACTTGTGTAGTAATGTCTTGGATCAAATTGTGTGAAAGTCATTTAATTTGAAATTTTATATTGGCCAGTATAAGTTTTTATTTAGTTAAAAAAAACAACTAGAATTTATATTTTTAATATGTGTCATTAGTAAAACAGTTTCACCACATTGTGTAATATTAATACTATTAAATTAATTGTAGTCTGAGATATAATAAGATATAAAAGGTTTAGTGGAGGCAGCTAAATTGATTTTTTAAATCTACAATCAAAATAGGTCGCCCTGTAACAAAAAAAATGGAAAGGTAAAGGTATGAAATGTTTCCAGAGCATAAAACCAAAAATTCAGTACATAGTAAGGACTTTGTCTTCAAACAAGGAAATTGTTTCTTAAGCTGTAGTGAAGAATTATATTGAGATTTTTGTGCTTGAAAATTTTAAATGCTCTGATTTTCTATGCCTCTTTTGACCTGCTGTATGTTTCTTTTGTGAAGAGTAATGGTAGATTTTTCTCATTTTATTGTAGTTTGTAAAAAAAAGTTTATTAACAGAGAGGTTCTAGCACAAATTTATGCATTTAAAATAACATTCATATAACTGTGTAAAAAGTTTATTTGAGTGATTTGGTCTTAATTGCACTCCATAAAATGTCTCAGTAAATACCTAACTTTTCCATTGTCTCAGTAAATATCTAACTTTTTTTTGTCACGATAAATACCTAACTTTTTCTTTGTCTCAGTAAATACTTAACTTTTTCTTCGTCTCAGTAAATACCTAACCTTTCCTTTGTCTAAAAAATCACCAAGCTGCTCTATGAGAACTTAAACAAAGTGTTGTGGTCAGTATTGCAATATGATTATATCCCTTTGTTCATTGGGAGATAAGCTCCAGGCTCCTTTACTCTAATTGTCTCAATGATAGTCCAATATCCTTCATCCATCAAAGCACATAAACTAAAGTAGTAATTTTTTTTTACAGTATTGAACTATCAGTGTTATGACATATTTTCAAAGTTTTTCTTTAAAACATTTCCTTGCTGAAGTTAGTTTGTTGTTTATACATTATTTGTTGGAGAGAAGTTGGTGTTAGTAACTTTTCAAAATACTATTTACATGGAAATATTTGATGGTGTTAGAATATATAATCGCTTACTCAATATCAAAATATTACCCATTATCTGACTTTACAGTTGGTAAGTTTGACCATATTCTTTTATACCAACAGAGGGCTTTTTGAAACTTTAGGATTGTCAAAATAGGTATATCGCGCTTGCACTGCTAATATTGATGTCATACAGTAAGTAAGCTTTCAACATTGCTTACCAATTGAACATTTTGTTTTTATAAAGATTTTTCTTGTCCCAAAAAAGAAATGCAAAGCACTTGTAGAGAAGAGTAAAAAGTGGAAGGTATGAAATATGTGCAGAAAGATTTATTTTTATTAACTTCATAGGAACTAGTATTGATCATTTTAATCTTCAACTAAAGCTTATAATATTAGTTTAATATAGTTACTTAATTAATAAAAAAATTATATATTTTTCAGCAGTTTTCATGAATTTTATTTTAAAACTATTAAAGGGATGTAACCAAATTAACTAAAATTCAATTAAAAAATGACCAAAATCAGCATTATTTAAATTTTGATGCCAAATCGTTGATTATTTCATTATGTTATGTTTTCCAAAGTTGTTAAACTATCTTAACTACAATAGTTAAGTAACAAGATACATTTGTTTAAAAGAATAAATCTGAAGGGTTGACTTTATCAATATGTTAGTAAAGAATTTCAGAGGCTGTCGATTTAGATAATTCAAAGCTATGAAGAAACATGTATGCACTTACATATATCTGGTTTATTTTTGTTGACACTAATTTTAAATTATTTATTTATACACAAGTATTATTAACGTGTTACATATACCATATTTATGAGTTTTACATATCCTTAGTTTACATATATTAGACAAAAATATTCAGTCACTGTTTTTTTTTAAATGAAATCTGTTCAAGCATTATTGTTTAAGCATATGATTATTACATTATATTAAATGCATTAAATTAAAATTCTTCATTGTTAAGTGTTGCCTACAAGTTATCCTCTGTTTATGGAGACATCTCAGGAAAACATTTGTCTTAAATGTTGGCAAGTTATCCTCTGTTTATGGAGACATCTCAGGAAAACATTTGTCTTAAATGTTGGCTTTACTTTACTTTAGTTTAGGGACAACATATCTGTTTTCTTTGTGAAATGTTTCCTCCAAGCTTTCCTTTGGTTAATGTCAATAACTAAACTCCACACAAGCTTATATTTCAACTTCTGTCTTAAGTGTTGCAGTTATGTTTTCCTTTAAAGACTTTTTTATAATCAATCTTGTTGCATTGTAGTTTTTTTTTCTTACTAAATGGAAGACAATTTCAAAAAGACTGAATTTTTGCATTTACTCTCAGCTTGCATTATAAACAATAAGGTGATGTGGTATGATTGCTAATGAGACAACTATCAATTAGAGTCCAAATGATGTGAATGGTAGCAGTTATAGGTCACTGTAGGGCCTTCAACAATTTGCAAAACCAATACCATGTAGTGGGCTATAAAAAGCCCTGACATTAAAAAGTGAGAAATAATTCAAACAAGAAAATTAACCAAATGATTTATGATGAAACAATAAATAAAAAACAATTATCACAGACAGCAACCAATGACAACCACTGAATTACAGGCTCCTTCCTGACTTTTGACAGAACAGTAAAGAAAGGGGCTGAGTTATTAACTTTTCTGTGTGTCAAATTCTTCATTATAACAAAACAGAATCAATTTCTGACTGATAGCGCGGCATCTGAAGACATTTTCATAGATCATTAATAATGTTTTATGTGATACCTATAGTAGAACCTTTATCTTTAAGACTTTAACATAAAATGCAATCATGTTTAAAGCTGGTGAGATACTTCAGCTTTTGCTCTCTTGTTTGATCCTGTTGTCACAGAATATAAGTTCCACCATAATATTTATTCCAATGATAATTTATTATGTAACAAAAGTTCCAATTGGAATAAATGTTATGTGATATTTATTCCATAAGCATAATAAAAGGACTGATGCCTCGAATTTTTATCACATAAAATAAATTCCAATAGGAAGTTTTATTACATAATAAATTATCTTTGGAATAAATATTATGGTGGAAAATATTCAAAAGCATAACAAAAGGACAGATGCCTCGAATTTTTATCACATAAAATAAATTCCAATAGGAAGTTTTATTACATAACAAATTATCTTTGTAATAAATATTATGGTGGAAATTTTATGACTGGTATAACATTTTACTATGATCATTTTGACAATTTGACATATCGTTCATTAAAATGAAAGTAATCAGAAATTACGGGTAAATTGCTTTATTAACATATATACAAATCATTCGAAATTGATTATGTAATATTTATTCCTATTGGAAAAAGTATAAAGTAATATTTATTATTTATTCCAATTGAAAAAGTATTATGTAGTATTTATTCTGATTGGTAAAAGTATTATGTAATATTTATTCCGATTGGAAAAAGTATTATGTAATATTTATTCCAATTGGAAAAAGTATTATGTAATATTTATACCGATTGGAAAAAGTATTATGTTATATTTATTCCGATTGGAAAAAGTATTATGCAATATCTTTTCCGACCCAAAAATATTATTATGTTCTATCTATTACGAATGCTGGAATGGTAAATTGGTATTTACAATTATTATTCTGATATACTATAGTAGAAATAATACTGGTAAAAGAACATGTATCGTGAATATGGGAAATAATTGTTCCCAATGTTGTAGACATTAAATAATCATTTCAAATTATCCACAATTACTGGCATGCATATTTTACATTTAAATGATATTTGTCTCATTAGAATTAACATTTATATTTCACAGCTCAATTTGTTAAAATATTTATTTACCTTCAACATAAGTTCCATCATTTAAGAACATAAATATTTTCTCATACTCATCAGCCTCCATGTTTATACATTCAGGTGTTGTGTACAGGTGAATATATCTAACTCACTAACACTTTTCAATTTACATAATAATCATATAATCAGCATTTAAAACCTGTTTCGATTTAGATAATAATCACTCAGGTGTAAACTTTAAACTTCAGCATACTAGGAACATTTGTTATACTCATCAACATATAAGATAAGTTCCTAATATCAGTGGAACAAATATAATACAGTTGGAAGAAGTATTCCATGACCGATTTCCGCAGAACAAATATTATTATAATATTGTTTCCCTCAGGAACAAATATTATTAGGAACAAATATACGTTGACACTGTCTCATACATCTTTCACACTGGCATGGAGCAAAGGGGGCAATCCCTCTATTTTCAGAAATGGGAGGGCAAATATATGTTGTTGCTTCCATCCCCTCCCCACCCCTCCCCCACCCCCACCCAACACACACACACTTTTTGGCATTAAAACATATTGTAAATAAAAATGAAAATGAAAGAGGACACTAACTCTTTGCTTTTAACTTTTAGAGGTCCCCCTTCATTTTTTTTTAAATGGTATTTTTAATTTATTTGAAATGATGAACAAATGAGCTAAACATTGCTGCTGATGCTCACTAATAACAGTAAGGCTAACAAAGGTATCACAAGATTGGGGTAGATAGCAGGGTGATGTCACAAAGCAGAGACTTATGATGCATATGTCTCTGACCAAAGAAGTTATCTCGTGAAAAAATGGGAAAACATCAATTTTCAGAATCTTTGTCCTAGTCCATGACCTGCAAGACCCAAAGATGTTAATAGGGTTAACTTGATGTAGCCTGCGATTTCTACAGTGGGCCTGAGTGTACACAAAAGCCACACAAGTGTCAAGTTCTGAAGAACACTGTTCTGGGTATGGTAGTTTTTCTATTTTTGGCTGTACTGAGACTTTTAATCGTAAGTTGTTTCTAAATTGTTTATAAAACTTGTTTTAATGATTTAAATGATCAGTCATTGTTTAGTTGCAGATATAAAAGTGGAACGGAAGGGCAACTATGTTGTGGGAACAAAAACCTTTCTTGTAGCAACAAGATACTTTACTGTTCTAAGAAGATACAATGTCATGGGAACAAAAATCTTTCTTGTAGCAACAAGATACTTTACTGTTCTAAAAAGATACAATGTTGTGGGAACAAAAATCTTTCTTGTAGCAACAAGATACTTTACTGTTCTAAGAAGATACAATGTCGTGGGAACAAAAACCTTTCTTGTAGCAACTATGTTGTGGGAACAAAAACCTTTCTTGTAGCAACAAGATACTTTACTATTCTAAGAAGATACAATGTTGTGGGAACAAAAACCTTTTTTGTAGCAACAAGATACTTTACTGTTCTAAAAAGATACTATGTTGTGGGAACAAAAATCTTTCTTGTAGCAACAAGATACTTTACTGTTCTAAAAAGATACTGTGTTGTGGGAACAAAAATCTTTCTTGTAGCAACAAGATACTTTACTGTTCTCAAAAGATACTATGTTGTGGGAACTAGAACAAAGTCTTGCATGAACCTATTTGGCCACTGTATTTGAATATGTAACTTTACAAAGAAAAAAAGCTTTTGAAAAGATTCGTGTATCACAAGTCCGTAAAAGTTGTTAATTCAAGTACCCTAGTATATTTACTTTCTAGTCATTGTTTGTCATTTATTGACTCCTTTATTATTTCATTATTTTTACATAAGTATTGTCTCTTTCAAGATAAATATTAGTGTATGTTTCCTTATAAAAGATAAATAGTGCAATTATTCAGCCAAATAACAGTAAACATTTCTGAACTTTGGATTTTATCTCGTCATTGATTTTTTGGAATATAGTAACTTAAACCTTGTATTTGTAAATACTTGGTTAACTTTTCAATACTCCAAGAAAATCGGTATGCTGTTACGTATATTTTTTATTCATATGTTTAAGACTCGTGTGATACAGAACGTGACATACTGTAGACACGTGTCCGTTTGTTGAAGGCCGTATTATGCAAGATCTCTAGATGTGTTTTTCTGTCTCATTGACGTATGCCGACATCACCTTAATTTTATTTGTGGTATTGTTTTTCGTTTTGTTCTACAAAGTATTGTATACATAAAAAACGTGTTAAAACTATAAAAAACAAGTAATTTTTGTAATAATGATAAATAAAATGTTTCTAACTGAAACAAAGGGAACTTAAAACATACTTCATAACCGCGGCCTACGAAAAGAAACTACAGAGTACATTCACAGGAGCTTTGGGCATGGACCCCAATTTTTCCTTCCCCCTTTTTTTGCTATATGATTATTGTTTATAATTTTAAAGCACTTTTCGTTTATTTGGTGTGTTCATATTCATATATACGATATTACAATAATCGACAGTAGTTTAAAATAAGAATAGAGGGGCAGTACGTTATATAAACTACTGTTATTGTAATATCGTATTGATAAGAACAAGTACACAATAAATAAGTGAAAACAGTTTTAAAAAATAAAGATTTAAAAAAAAAATAACTAAAGAGAGGAAAAGAAAAAAGAGGGATCCACCATGCCCGAAGTACCTGTAACTGCATTTAGAGGTCATCTTACGGGACAAAAACATAACAAAATGAACAAAAACTTGACAAATAATGTATAAAGATTTAAACATAGACAATTCTCGTACTTCTTGCAATAGAATTGAGAATGGAAACGGGGAATTTGTCAAAGAGACAACAACCCGACCAAGGAGCAGAAAACAGTACAAGGAAAGCCGCCAATGGGTATACAAGTTGTTTTACACGATTCGTATGTATGTCGGAAATTATTCATTTAATTTTATATTTGGCTAATATACATTCTAGTGAGATTGATACTAAAAATCGTTATTGATGATGTTTTTACTATTAATTAATTTGTGCGGAGATCTTTTTTTTTTCTTCATTTCAGTTGAACTAAATTTACCATAATAACACACATCATTAATTAAAACATATATGTCAATTTAAGATCGTATAACGAAACATGAGAAGAATTCATTAAACGACTTACCATTTCGGAAGAAAAAGGTTATTATGCATAATTTTTATTTAAACCGGATTTCCTTTCACGTAATTTTCTTTAACCTAAAAAAAATCGCACAATTTATTAACTTAATTACTAGGGAAGTTATTGAATCAAGACTTTTTACTTTAAGACCATTTGCTATTAATAGCTCGTTGATTATCGTTTAGGTTTTTGACAAAAAATGGCAAATGTATAATATACATACTCGTGAGAACTAATACGCGTCCATGATGTATATTTAAATCAAGAAGTACCTCGTAAATATACATGCCAAAAACATAACTGCTCCAAATGAAGTCTTGAAAATTGTATTGTTCTATATCTTTGGAATTTTTTCTTTAGTACTATCAATTTTATTGTCATGTTAAAACGTGATTCAGATTGCATAAGGGAAATGCATAGACATTCAAATTGAAGCAAAGATTTATTTAAAAAGTCGGCATGTCACAAACAATAATAGAAGCTCCTTTTTGTTCAGTCAGAAATCTGAAATAAACAGTATAAAACATGAAAAAATGTCATTTGTTTTGTTGGTTTTATTTCGTTACTTTTAAATACACTGAAACAATTCAAAACTTATTTTATTGAGAAAGTGAATGATAAAAAAAAAGAATAATTCAAACAAATCTTCCTTTTGTGATATGGGATCATCGGTGCATGGTCGCATCCGTCTGGTTTCAAATAAAATGATAAGAGTCGTTAGTACGGTATAATATCAGAAGAGTAAAAACAGCGTAAGTCGTTGAACAATGGTAATATTATGATCATGGTAAACGTGTGATCCACTTTGGAATGGCATGTAACCCTTACACATTTTAAATTGAGTTTATAGATAAAAGTATTGTCTATTGCATGCATGCATCGAATGAGACTATCACCGAATCAGTACTTACATAGGTAACTCGACGGTTGACACATGTGGAGAAGGGTCTACATAACCTTCCGAAGCACCTGAGACGACCCTAGGTTATTGTTGGGTTTTCTGTGGCTCTCTCTCTAGTTTTTTTTTTTTTGTAGATTGTAGACGAATCTTTTCGTTGTTTTTCGTTTTTTTGCCACGGCGCTGTCAGTTTGCCATCGACTTATGAGTTTGAATTCCATTTGGTATTTTCTGCCTCTCTTTTGCTTATTTTGATTTATGTTACTGCTTTAATGCGTTATAGTAGTATGGGGTTTTCAACTTTTCACATTGTTGTAGGCCTTACGGTGGCCTATAATTGCTTACTACCACTTCATTCTGGTGGATAATTGTCGTATTGACAATCATACCACATCTCCTCATTTGTATACTGCTTATATATGTTAGCTTAGTTATCATTAATGCATGCATATAATGTGTATTATTGAGTTTATCTTATTCAACTCAGTTTAGCCTTGCCTTGTACCTATGTGTTATGTCCTTTGTGTTTAATATCAATATTGTGTTAGCCTTGTGTACGTCTTGAGTATATGTGTGTATGTGTTGGTTATAAACGCCCAAAAGAGCTGAAATTATTGTTATGTGACATGCCGACTTTAAATACAAATTTTGATTTGATTTGAACACTTATGTCATGGAAAAGTAGTTGTTTTATGATATCAATTCTAAATGGAAGAAAGAGTCTGGAATATTTTTCACCGTAAGAAATATAATGCATGTATTTGTTCCTGAGGGAATAAAGGGTATAGAATATTTGATGTCTCAGCACTAAAACTATTTATGTTTTACTGGTTCAATATTTGCTGAAACTACTTTAAATAATACGAGTAATCACCAACCATTAGATAATTGTATCTGCGAAATAAGTTAACCATTGGAGGGGGGAGGGGGTGAAAGACCGGTTACAATTATTTTAAAGACTTATTTGGAACATCTTTTTTTATAAGATATTTTAAATCGTGTAATTCTCTGAATTCAAACAATTTCTTCTAACCGTGCTCTCTAACTATTACAGAAAGTCCATTACCAGTAAAGGACTATAATATTACTGAATAACATTTCAAACATTTGCGAAACTTAATCAGACGGTTCTGTCTGTTGGTATGTGTGCTCCTTTAGAAATGCAACGAACTTCAACATTTCATTTGAAAGATTTCTAAAATTGTTCATTTGCCATCTCATTATATATCATTATTAATTCCTTTTACGCAAACTCGTAAATTGAGTTTTCGTTTATTAGCACCCACATCGATTGCTAAGACTTAAAGTAAAACATGTTTCGCTACAATAACTTTTCAAACAAAATGTCTAGTAAGTTTGATAACACGTGCAACTTTGTTTTCAGATTTCGTTATTTGTATTAGATTCATTTGATTATGGCTTCATCTTGTTTTAATTTCCCTCTGTCAAGTTAATATATTTTTTTTTCATTAAAATAAATGTCAACAAGACAATTTTACTAACTAAGCCTCTAGTTCTATTTTAATTACTGAATTAAAGTTGTGAGGCAAATTAATAGGTATAATAGTGTTTGCATTTGCTAGTTAAAATGTCGAATGTTAATTACTATAATTAATGGTGATTAAAACTAACTATTGTCAATGCCTCAGATCGAACTTTTGTTACTGTCAATTATTACTCCAAGCTGATCTAATGAGTTGGAGCTTGAAAACTCACTTGTCATAAATTCCGTGCGTATATAATGAATTCAGTTTAGCTCAATATATCATAAAGCATTTGGAAAAGAACAAAATACGTTATAAAAATGAACTTTTTAGAAGACAGAGTACCTTTGTTGAACTTGGATGACTTTGAAGAAGAGTCATCTTCTGGTTATGACTCTCCAGTATTTGTATCCGACTCGGAACCCAGTTTGTCATCTTCGGGAGGTGAAGCAGATAATAGCAACAGTGGTTCATCTTCAGAAAATGACATTTCAAGTGAAAGTGACGATGATGGTGATGATTTAGACGACCTTGAAGATCTTGGCGATACAATGCACGTGACCAGTACAGAAACAGTAGTCAACAATATCAAGTACATCTTGTCTATGCCACAACTTTGTGATGTTACATTTGAAATTGGACCACAACGCTTCCTTGTCCATGGTTTAAAGGCAGTAATTGGGTCAAGAAGTCAAGTTCTTCAAGATATGATTCTACAACAGAACAGTCCACAGGTTCAAAGAAAAACGAAGAAAAGCGACAACCAAAACATTTCCATACATAACTACGACATTGATGTGTTTAGGCAATTCAACAATTTTGTACACACCGGAAGTGTCGTTATGGACGTAACCACAGTTGTTGGAATAACATGTGCTGCTGATGAATTTGATGTTCCAGAGTTAAGTGATGCTTGCTGTGGATATTTAAGACGTTGCTCTGCTACAACAACCAACATCCCAATACTTCAAAACGAGACCGACAGATATTCTGGTCACCGGGCTGCAAAGAAGATTAAAAGCATGCTTTTGCAGGAAGTGAGTCCCCTAAGAAGAAAAGAGACTATTGTTTAAATACCTTTTTAGGAACTATATAATAGTGCTTACGAAATGTAGATAAAAAGTGCTTATGTCAACAATAAAATATATAATCTCTACTTTTACTTTTATTAATGAATGTACAGACTATGTTATATATCAGTGTCATATATATATATACCGACTTTGCTGTCTCCAACGAAAATATTTGAATTTACATAGTAGTGTTATCATTAAGCAAAATGTACAAGTATTTCGCAATGACATCAGAAAAAAAAAACAAAAAGAAAATCAAATCTAATCATAAAACAATAAGCTGTGAAGTATCAATTCGATGACAGAAAAGGGTATACAATTAGAAATACCTAAACCGTAAATATAAAAAATATATATATACTATAAGATGATGAAACTAGCACTTTTTGATACGTCCGATGCGCGTTTTCTGGAATTACCTTTATCAGAAACGGTCAAACCTAAAATCACGTATATATATGTAACGGTACAAATACTTGAATACATGGGAAGCTATAATTATGACCAAAAGATATCTAAATCAGTAGCAACCCTCCCGAGTAAAATGTCTTAGGTCAACTTTACCTTCATCAGGATCGTGTACGTGTAAATCGAATGTATAGTAAGTATAAGTATAAAAAAGTCGAACTGCATCTTGCAAATATCAATTTATTTACATATGACATACTTCCAGACAGTTTTCAAACTGTTCCATCTTAAAAGTCGATTGAAAATGAACCGCTTCATGTTTTTGAAGATGAAAAAAATCAAATCAAAACACAAATGTTAGGACGATACAAAACTGTGATATCCATTTCAGAACAAGAAAGACTATCGCGGCCATCTTTATGCAATATATGGTTTATGAACCTTTATGTAATTAGTTGGCGCATTCACCAATTAGTTAGCGCATTCACCGCCGTCGTGAAGTCAGAACAGATGACAAATCCATTAAAATTTCCATGATGTCAGATTGACATACAACATCATTGTGAAGGCAAATATCATGTTATGTTTTAAGGACCTGAGTGGAAAATTGTATATTATTAAGACAAAAATAGCTTGTTTATTTCGATTTGACATAACGGTGTATTTGTACATCTAGCATAATCGAATGCCCCCCTCCTTTCAGCTCCTTGCCAATGGTTGTTGTTTATATCTAACTAAAGCACACACACACACACTTACATAATATCAGGCATGTACATTACTAACTTCAAAATGTGCGCAAGAGATGAAGATTTAGAATGAAAAGTTAGGGAGACTTTGATTGCAGAAACCTTAGTATATGTATAATTTGTTATGGTACTGATGCATAGACAAAAATAAGTATAAATGATAAGCATGCATCTCTTCCATATGTAGTTGTTTTGCTAATATCTTAGAGTTTTTGACTAACTCCTACAACTACAGTAAAGTCAGTTTTATTTCAGTCCAGAAACTTGACATGTGATGTGTTAATTGGGTAATAATAAGAACCAAAATTTTGTTTTGGTGGCATTTGTTATTTGCACAACATAATTTTTAGTTTACTAGGACGTTCCGACATATTATACGCCTCATACTGTCTTAATAATCAAATTCTCTCTGTTTCAACTAGATATGTTGTTTTTTTAAATTATTTTTGTTGAAATTGTCAAAACCATCACACACATAGACATTCAAATGACTTGATCATATTATGTTGAGAAAGCTGAAAGGACAAATCAAAATAAATGTTTTTGACACCCAAACATGTCACATGATCTTAAGTGGTTCTGTCCAGTTTGTTCAGCTTCAAAATAACCATCAGAGAGTGAACAAATCCAACGACTGTAATACGAAACCAAATAATTAAATCGGATAAAAACATATTACTAATAACTATAGTAAAAGGCGCATATGACAAAAAAATATGTGTCCCCATGTATATTTAGGTAAATTTTGATTCTCAAATTTGCTTCTTGATTAGCCTTAAAACTTCTTTTTACTTTTACACTTACAGTGGCTTTAACCTGACCTAGACTACTTAATCTACTGACAAACTAATAACTCTAAAAGTATGTTCTGGTTTTGTATTTACAGACTCTTTTGTTCTTTTTCTTTCTTTATTCAATTATTAAATGTTTTCAGAAGCACACAAGTGCAATTTAATTACTTCTGGTCTTAAATTTTGACAGCTAATTTCATTTATAACAAGGTACTGATAGTGTAATTACACCATTGTTCAAATATAAAACCAGGTACTTTTTCATGTTTCTTTATCAATAGTAATTCCGCTTCCATAGTAAATACACTGGATGTCATTTGGTTAACCTTATAATTTAGTTGCTGTCTCATTGACATATTAACCAACATCTCCTTTTATTCATACAAACATAATATAGTCCAATTACAGTATTCCCTACAAATACTACTTTATTGACTGTTTTAAAGTCATTTAGAAGTCTTTAATTATTTTAGATACGCTTTGTATTTTGCGTTGATTCCATAATACTGAATTGACTTACCTTTGTGGAATCACATATTTATGGAAATTACCCTGGAAATGTTAAAAATTGTAAACAAACTGCTTTCCAAATCATAGTTTTGCATGTTATTCTCATCTGATATCATCAATTTTGTCGTAATTACTGGACTTGTATACTCACAATAAACAAGAATGACGAGTCTAACATAATGAGAACTTCGTAACAAAAATCGATGTTGATTCAATTTGAGTTGCATAAAAGGTCAAACGAATTCGAAAAATGAGTTATGCTTAATTTGACGTGTACAGCACTTGAAATAATTGAATTTTTATTTTTTCGTGTTTTTGTAAATTACAAATCAGGCAGAAGTTCATCAAATATTACAATGATTTACAACAATTTCATCGGATTATACGTGTTAATAATTTGTGCATCGGAAGGTAAGTATTAACTTTAAAAACTTTGTTATAATTTTGACAAGGTCAAATTTGTGGATGAAACATTTGCAACTTGGTTCTTACTTTTAAAAGTAACTATCAATAATACATTTAAACGGTGTTAAAGTTTAAAAAGTTACAAAATACATGTATTCGATTTAATTCGGTGAAAACTCAGTACCCGTTTGAAATGTTACCGCGGCAGTGTCTAGACAATATTAACATTTTGAAAATTTTATTTCAAAAATCGACAGGACCTTATTTTACTCTTAATGTTTATCAAGTAAAAAGTATCGTAAAAAATAGAATTTGCACAATTAAATGTCAATACGAAAATGATAAAATCAATGAAATGACCAAACTGCAGTCGTATTTTGCTAACGCGACAACATATAAGTATCTTTCATTGCATTAAGAAGCACAGAGGATGCAACTAGAAGAGCAGGGACTGTTTTCCAGTCCAATTAAGTTCAACCCCGAGTTTCGGCTACGTTTGTCTTCTCATTAGTTATAAAATAATGAGATGTGGTATGATTGCCAATGAGACAACGATCCACCAGAGACCAAAATGACGTAGATAGGTAGCCGCACTCCCCGACATAACAAAATGTAAAACAAAACCAACGGCTTGGTATATGTACAGAACAACAAACGCAAACCAAGTAAGATATACAGTAACAAACAACAACCACTGTATTACAGGCTCCTGTCTTGGGAAAGGCACATACAGAATGTGGCGGCGTTAAACATTTTTGCGAGCGCCAAAATCTCCCTATCAATTTGGACAGTGGTGTAACAGCACAACGTAAGAAAAAACTATGCAAATCAGTTGAAAAGGAACCGAGCCATTAGATCAATACAAAGAAAAACGAACAACTAACAAAACACAGTTACGACAAAGTACCGATCTGAGAGTAATCGCAGTAACTGAACGCTTGTTTAAGCCAAGAACAACTTTTTTTTTTTTTTTTTGTCGTATTTTGCGGTCTTTTGTTCATTTGGCCACGATAATTGCCAATCTTTCTTCCGCTTACTGTTTTTTTTATTGCCCTCTTGGTGTCATCCCTTTTTCATATTACTAAAATTTCAGCATTTCACGCATTTATTGGTACATGTCATACCAAGTAATGTTAAACTGTGTTACATATATAATTTATTGTAGATCCTTGTTGTTTTTGCTAAGTTTTGTGTGTACAGCGTAGTATTTGTGTTTTTTTTTAATTGGTTTAATGTCTGTTTTGTTATCGATACCATCTATTTTATTGTTGAAACTGCTTTCAAATGTTCGTCTTCGGTTAGTTACATTTGTAATTTACATTTACCGATTGTTCGTGTTATTTGGTAATGTTCAGGGTAAATCCAAGACATATTTACGAATCCGCCCTATCGCAGATGTTTTATCCACGGATTATAAAAGGAGTAACACTCAAATGTTACTAGTGTAACATGATCTACTGGCACTTTATGTTAGCTGCATATGAATGATCAGAGGATATTTTTGACAATATATTTCGACAGGTTGCAATGATCTCGATTTTGCTGTTCCGAGAAAAGCAGTTTACTGTTTAGTGTTTCCAGTGTTCAAACTAGAAGTGCAAGTAAGCCAGTTCAAATGAATTTTTTGATATACTGGTTATTCCTATAAAAAAAGAACATATGACAAAAACAGAAATAGATTAGCAAGTGATAAAGGGTCTGGCCTTCCAAAAATGTGCAGATGTAGTACTAGTAGTGCCTTCAATGTTGGATTTAGCATGTCAAAACTCTTGCAATTGAAGTCAAAACTGGGAGTAATGAGTTCAGTGAATACTAGTTGATGTTCAAACTCCCAGTACCAGAGCTATACCGTATGAGATCATGAAACCAGCAGCTGGTGCTTAGTTCTGTATCTCGGCCATCTACCACTGTTTAGAAGCCTCAGGTATATATTTTCCTATTAGTCGTCAAATTCCAAAGAAAACTTTCGTTATTTGGTGCTAGTTAACAAACGTCAAAGGAAACCAATGATGTTTAATTTTCTGATCAAATAAAGGTTTGTTTGCCGAAGTAAAGGGAAAATAGTCCATATATTAAGACCAAGTTGAAGACTTTCGTTTTATTTGTAAAGTATGAATTTAAAATTTCAAAAATAAGTATTGATCAATTGTATAATCAATGCTATACTTAAGTTCTTTGACACAATGTTTAAGGTGAGAATTTGTAAAAATATACATGTTCAATCACCACGGCCGTCATTCGGTATATCATAATAAAATAAGTTTCGAGTATTTGCGGTCGGATGCTGAGAAATCTTGAATCGGATCGTGAAAACATTAAAAAACTATTTGACACCAAAATTTATCAATACAAAACCGTTGTATTGTCAAAATGATTATAATTACTCTTTAACGCTATGCACAAAGATAGGAAAATTCACTATTTTTAAAGAAAAAATAAAAAGGCAACACATAACCCAATGCGAATTATTAAAGGAAAAATAAGTTTTAGAATCTATTATGGTCACATCCCAATATATTATGCCACATTTGAAACTTAATTGTTAGTGTGTCATATAGAACAGTACAGTGTTCTTAGGGTTTCCTGGAAAGTATTCAAATTATTCAAGAACTAGAGGCTCTAAAGTGCCTGTGTCGCTCACCTTGGTCTTTGTGCATAAAGGACACCCTCCAACATTGTAGACTAGAATAGAATTCGTGACAAAAATCTCTGTCTTGTTGATCTTGTATTGCTGATCATTTAGTCTGTTTAGTTTCTCTCTATCTTCTTTAGCATTTGCTCACAACACAAGAGAGGGTAAAACAAATCCTCATTTAAGGGCAATCACTCCTATTAAGAGTGACAGTCTACTAACTATATCGGCAACATTTGACTTGTTAGTAGATCTTGCCTTGCTGATCATTTTTGTGATTTAAATAAAGTGTCTATTTATCTATTATAATTTTTATCATATAAGGCAAAACGCAAAAAAAAAAGTAAAAAATGTCATTAAAGGGCAATAACTTAAATAGGAAGTCGTCAAACGATTTTCTCCATAATGTCTTAATTGTAGGTCTTGTCTTGCTGATCATTTTTGCTTATTTCATTTTCTAAGATATAAGGCAAAAACGCAAAAGATTGGTAAAAGTGTCATCAAAGGTCAATTATTATAACTCTAATAAGGAGTCGACTGACGATTTCGACCATTCAACTTATTTGTAGAACTTGTCTTGCTGATCATTTTTGCAATTTAAAGTTTCTTTCTATCTATTATAGTTTTCAATATAATAGGCAAAATTGAAAAATGGTAAAATTTGTCATTTAAGGGCTATAACTCCTACAAGAAGTCGTCTGACAGTTTTGACGTATACTTACAATTGGTAGAGCTCAAAATTCTGAACATTTTTGCATCTGTCAGATTTTCCCTTTTTATAACGGTTTTCAAAATAATGGACAAAACTTACATTTTACCCCTATGTTCTATTTTTAGCCAAATCTGCCATCTTGGTTGGCAAGCGGGGTCATCGGACACATTTTTCAAACTAGACACCCCAATGATGATTGTGGCCAAGTTTGGTTAAATTTGGTCCAGTATTTTTCAGAGGAGAAGATTTTTGTAAAAGTTAACGGATGACGACGACGACGACGGACGACAGACGCCAAGTGTTGAGAAATGCTCCCTTGGCCCTTTGGGCCAGGTGCGCTTAAAAGTAGGATTTTGTTAATTTGTAACCATCATTTCTCGTAGAAGGTACAGCAACGCATTGTATTGATCGTGATTGGTAATGAGTGATCAGACCAAATCATCGCAAAATAGTTTTCTTTTACCAAGATATACTTTTAATGGTTTACCTGAGAAAGTTTTTTGATCTTTTATACATTTTCTACAAGACCTATCAAAATTACTTCATGCAACACAATACTAATACGATATACAAGTAGTACTTCCTTGGTCATACGAAGGCAGATATTTTGTTTAGTTAATGTGAACAAGGCTAGCACTCTCATATTGGCACTTTGTGTCTTTTGTCTTTTGTTATTTTATGTGTGCTTAGTACCGACTTTATGAGTCAAACTCTTTTCATCTGATTTAACAAATTATTTTTATGTTACTAGTATGCTGTTACACCACTAGCCCATATTATGAGAGAATTCAGCGCTCACAAACATGTAACACCTGCCACATTCTTTACGTGTATGTCCATCTTCGATGTTTGTATTTCGTGCGTTGGTGTATAGTATAAATCAGACCATTGGTTTTTATTTTAAATTGTTTCACATTTTTCATACTGGGTCATTTTATAGCTATCTTTATGGTATGGGTTTTGCTCATAGTTATAGGCCGTACGGTGACATATAGTTTTAAAACTTTTACGTCATTTGGTCTCTGGTGGATAATTTTCTCATTGGCAATCATACTACATCTCCTCATACATTGTATTTTTAGGGCAAACAGATGTAGTGTTGGATTATGAAGATAGAAACAATGATGATTCAAGACAGTGGTGCCAGGACACTGATGACATGGAAATAATAATGATAAAGACACTCACTGATTATAACGAAGTGACCACCAAACTAACATCAGAGTCTGTTGGTACCAAGTAAGTTTCTGGGAAGACATACAAACCTTAACAAAAATGTGGTACGTTTTACATATGGATATTCTAGTAATTCAAATGAAAAATAAAGAAAAGTATGGGTTTTTTTCAAAAAGAAATAATGTACAAGAATTTACTTTTCCCTTCCTTAAAGTTTAAAATGAGAAAAGTGTGATTTTTTTTACATTATATATTAATTGTAATGGTGACTATCATGTTGAAAGAGCTAGTCTACATTCTTTTTTCATGAAGAGACAGAACATCGGTCAGTTTAATGTCATAAAAAAACATTTTATAAAAAAAAAAAAAAAAAAAATCATACCGGAATAAAATATGGTATCGTTTAGAAAAATAGTCCATATAAGTAATTGTTGTTGTTTAGTGCAAAATTGAAAAGAAAAATGTAATATTTGGACTATTGTATCAAAATTGTCTTCAACAGGAATCAATAGCAATAAATAACATTTTGAATTTATGGATCCATATAACATTGTAGAATGGTTCTAGTCTATGATCTAATTGTAAAACATCCATATTCGTCAAATCGCCAGAGCCAATCTGACGAAGTGAGATGAAAAATTTGAAAATCCCACACGAAGGCGTCTATGAGACCGTTAATTTTCCAATGTGTTTTATTTACAGAGCTAATAAAAGAAGAAATTCTCAAATTTTCGGTCACACTAGAGTTGAATGATGTTTTATTTAAATACGTTTGCAATACTTTTGCCATCATCCGATAAATTGATATATAAAGGCTTTGGTGTTGGTATTTGCTATTTATATGCCGAGCTGACAACAATAGAGAGTAAGAGCAAAGACTTGGAATGGAAATTTTGTCCGATTACGGTAATATGCCTTCTTGCGGACTGTTACCTTGTGAGCAAGAACTTAAAAATCCGACTTAGTGGTCTAAAACTAAGCAGGGTATATATATTCTATTGTATTCATATTTTATCATGCTGTTCCCAATGGGCCTTATCTAGCCATCAACCAACCGAGTATTGGCTCAAAGAATGTTGTCAAAATTAAGGGTAAATATTGACTCTACAGTGGCTATAGTTTGTGTTTAATAATTATCGGCGAGAAGTCAAAATAGGTTCTTATGGATAATAACTCCGTTATTGAACTCAACTTAAAAACAGTCAAACTTGCATAATGTTTACAGTATAAAAGTTTAACAAAAAATTGTAATAGCGTATTTCATTCATTTAGAGAAATCCAAAACAATTCATTTACTTTTTTAGCAAATCAAATAGTTATGGGAACAATATTGATATATATATATATATATATATATATCCATATACCCGAAATAAAACCAAAGAAGAAACAAAGTCATTATGAAGCTCATTGGGGTAAAAAATGTGTGTTTCTTTGGTTGCATTTCGTTAAAGTAAATCAACCATCTCTTTGTATCATACATATATTTTGAACTTCAATGAACGCACAGGACTAATGTGTTTGCTATGAAGGAAATAATATTCTGTATTGTTGAAGATTTTTTCAAAAAATTTTTTTTCAATTATCCAAAGAAATGATAATAAATGATAAAAAAAGATAACGGATGGAAATTAAACAAAAAAAATATAACTACTAAAAGTGCATTTAGAAGAGGAAAAAATTAGAAAAGAGAAAATGCTATTTTCTGTTTTCTAGGTTCATTTCTACCGAAACTGCATTGTTAAAAATGTTACTTTCAATTTTCTACTTTTTTCGATGGAAAAGACGGGTGTTGCTGTTTTTAAAAATGACTTTTTGTACATGGATATTCCTATTTCCTTTTTGTAAATGCTTAGATTTTTTCAATTTTAATAAAATTAGGTAAAACATGAAAACGAAGAAAACGTCAGTTGTTTGCAAAGAGATTATTCGTTTCTGTTTTTGTTTATGTCATTTCAACGACGGATGGGGCAATCAGAAATCTCAACTAAAGTCAGGTGCTCCGTCAGAGTAAGCAATATCCTCTACTTACAGCAATTGCAGTGTTGCTCATTGCATATAAAAAGTTGGCGATGATAATTATGATTAGGTGTCATGAACACAGAAAAAGTTCTATATCTATATAAAAATAAGGAGATGTGGTATATATCTATGCTCATTAAAACTTTTGTTAGTTCAGTATTCCACCAGCTTTCTTTTTAGCAGTAAGAACGCATCGATAAATTCGTACATCTGAAGTGTAGGTTAGTTTCGTAATATCATTTAAAAAAATATGAACGATCTTTGTTTTTTTCTTAATTCAAAAACCTACTGTTTATAGTCGTTGTGTTATTTAGTTTTCAGTTCTGGATTGGTCTAAAATGGGATCCAGTTCAACAGAACTTCTATTGGATCGATAATACCATTTTGAGCTGGAGCCTTTGGTGTTCTGAAGGTCCATCAAATTCCAATGAACCAGACTGTATGACATCTTCCTCTAATTATTGCCAATGGGGATTTGAGGCACAACAAGACTGTGTCCGACTTACGCATAGCCAACAATCTACCTGGTGTTTTGCCACACGTCCTTGTAGTATTAACTACAAATCAATGTGTCGTGGATGTAAGTACAAATGTAATGTGTCGTGGATGTAAGTACAAATGTAGTGTGTCGTGGATGTAAGTACAAATGTAGTGTGTCGTGGATGTAAGTACAAATGTAGTGTGTCGTGGATGTAAGTACAAATCAATGTGTCGTGGATGTAAGTACAAATCAATGTGTCGTGGATGTAAGTACAATCAATGTGTCGTGGATGTAAGTACAAATCAATGTGTCGTGGATGTAAATACAAGTCAATGTGTCGTGGATGTAAGTACAAATGTAGTGTGTCGTGGATGTAAGTACAAATCAATGTGTCGTGGATGTAAGTACAAATCAATGTGTCGTGGATGTAAGTACAAATCAATGTGTCGTGGATGTAAGTACACATCAATGTGTCGTGGATGTAAGTACAAATCAATGTGTCGTGGATGTAACTACAAATCAATGTGTCGTGGATGTAAGTACAAATCAATGTGTCGTGGATGTAACTACAAATCAGTGTGTCGTTGATGTAAGTAGTTTTTAAATATATAACTTCGTTTTATAAAGTATATTGCAAATTAACAAAGTTAACAAAAGCTAACAAATAGTAAAACAATAAACAATAGTGTCTGGACTTGGTGCTAGTAATTGCTTAAAACAAGGTTACATCGACGTTAATTTTCTATTTAGAGATTGCTTTATCTGTATATAACATGATACATATTATCCTAACTATTCTACTGCCTGTCGATACTTTTATTTTGGCATTGCACATGTCATTTCTTCTTTGACTGTTCATGGCGTTAAAACACTAAATCCCTGGGATGTGTTTTAATTGATTTTAGTCTCTGATGCATGATTTTTTATTGTTAATTGTTTTGGCTTTTAACTAGCTTTCAGTAACTGCGAGTACTCTCAAATCGTACTTTCGTGTTAATTTGACCTTTTGACACAATTTGTAATGCATTTCTGTAATTCAATGTTTACTTATTTTGTGTTATATCTCGTCTCACTATTTTTAATATGTACCACCTTTGATATTTAGTATGACGATAAATTTTCACTTCTGTACTCGTATTCTGAACAAAATTTATTAATTTTGTGAAAAATGTTTACTTCCGTACTCCTAACAACAAAATTATTATATTTTGATTTACCTGTATACGTTGTTTTATTTGACGCCATTTTGTCCCAGGTAATAGTTGTCTTATTGACACTCTTCCTACATCATTTTCTTACTACCTGTAACGTCTATGTTATATAGCACCTACTTTTTAATATTATATTTATATTGTGACATAGATCAAATTTATTCGCTCAGTGTATGTCTATACTTTTTTGTTTAAATGTCTTTTGATCGAGTTAAGCCATTGCAATTGATATTTTATAGTGTGTCTTTTATGTTGTAATGTTACACTACTGTTTCAGGTTAGGGTGAAGGTTGACGACTGTTAAAACGTTTAAACCCGCTGCATTTTATGCACCTGTCCTAAGTCAAGAGCCTGTTGTTCAGTGGTTGTCGTTTGTTGGTGTGGTTCATAGGTGTTTCTCATTTCTCGTTTTTATATAGATTAGACCGTTGGTTTTCCTGTTAGAATTGTTTTACACTAGTCATTTTGGGGCCCTTTACGGCTTGCTGTTCGGTGTGAGCCAAGGTTCCGTGTTGAAGGCCGTACTTTGACCTATAATTGTTATCTTTTATACATTGTGACTTGGATGGAGAGTTATCTCATTGGCACTCATACCACATCTTCTTATTTATAATTAGACAATCGTCTGTTGTTGAAGACCTCTTGTTAACCTCTATATATCTTTTCCAGTTTTATGGTATTTTTTTAACTGCTGTGTCACTGTCTCACATATGTCCTATATCTTCTTGATTATTCATATCCATTTAAGATTTGTATACAGTTCGGTGTGAATACTGAAAAATGTATTGCTTTTTATATAGATATTCTCAAACTTTTCTTTTTTATCTACCCATTTGATTAAAACTCGTAAGAATTTAAAGAAAATATTAAGAAAATTTAATGTCTCTATCAATCTTTTTATACCAGGTTTTCTTACATTGCATTTTTTACTCGTCAGTATGTTATCGATTTGTGTACGGCATTTTTGTATATAAATATGTATGCGTCTGATTCAGTTTATTACTGTTTTGTATTTGTATTTATTCTGTGATATCCATCCTTTTTTATCTACATTCATCCTGTTTAATCCCAAACATGACTTGCATAAATCAATTTAGAGTATAGCAACCAAGGTAAAAACCTATGGTAATTGTTTTACCTCTAACAGGGCGAGGTACGGGTGTGTCAACAGGGTAAGCGTCTACTGGTGCGTGCGCATGAATCACCTGGCTGTCAAGCAAATCCAGACTCCGTCAAAAATTCAATGACAGGGAATATGGCACAATCGATAAATTACCGATTGCATATCAAATTTACCAGTAATTGAACGATATTATATTGGTAATTGTATCTTATATGTTTTATGTATCGCATGCTGCATTCACAATGTTAAAAGTTTCAGTAAAAGTAGTTTAATCATGTTCAAAACTCATAAATCGATTAGAAAGATACAAATCAAGGTAATAAACAAAACTGAGGGAATTGCATGAACTCCAAAAGGAGCGTGACCATGTTCGTCGACTTGGTAAACTTCCCTTGCTATGCATGTATCACCATACATGCGAATCAACCATTTGACTATCACTACGATGAGATATAGACGTTTCATTATTAACATGATTGAAATAACAACCGTTTTGGTCAACTGCCGATTTTCTTTAGTGGAAAATCAACAAGATTTCCAAGCCACTTTCTTAAAATGAGACAATAAAGTTTGAAATTTGAACATTGCGAAGGCAATTTAGAACCCTCCATGCGAAAGAACCGCAATTCAGAATATATATGTTTATTCTTAATTTCAGCGTCAGGTTCTGCAGAAATCGAAACCACAATTACTACAGCAGCAATAAAGGAATCTACAGAAGCTGAAGTCATCACAACTCATTTAACTGTACCTGAAACCACAACAGCTCAACCAGAAACAACATCAGGTACTCTTATCCTCTAAACTTGTGTTTACAATGAAAATAACACATTTCAAAAGGTAAAGGGGACATAGTGGATACTTTTTACAATGAAGCTGATATGAATTTTAGTTTAAATTGTGATATTGAATAATGAACATAAATTGTCACAAACACCAATTAAATACATGTCGAACCAGGAAAGACATCTAGAGGAGAAAAATGCCTTCAACAGACGGTCATCAAAACTATTTGACCAGTTCAAAATTGCTTTAAGTCTAAAAAAATATGAGACAACCTTTCAAGGTGAGAAAATTTTAATAAAATTGATCAGACGACAAAAGATCTGCCATCAACATGAACTTCTTTAAAGGACAAAACACTAGGAAATAAATTAGAGTAACCAGTGACAATGTTCTTTATTTGTAGTAGGAACATGACAGTGTGGTAGGGGAATTTACCAGTCCGCTGATGTTTGTTGCCTAATCTATGGATATAACTCATCAACATACCACGGCTTTCATGTCTGTTGGCCTTTTAGAACTTTCTTGGGCAATCTCGAACTGGTGACTGTAAAGCCTTTTCACACCCATCGCTCATCAACTTCCTGTTTACCGAATTATTATAGTGGGGGTCATCAGTTAAGCAGTAACATACGGTTTTAAGGGGTTCGTGTTGCTCTTGGTTTAGTTTTTAGTGTTGTTCCTTGTGTCTTTTAATTTTTCAATGTATGCGTTGTTTATATCGATAATTGTCTTGTCTTTACTTTGTCGTGAACAACGTGTTTCTATTTCAGACTTTCACATTAGGTCAAGTTTCAGGGTTAGAAAAACTAACATGACCAATGTTTTATCAATTTGGTGATTTCTTATGGTTAGATAAATGCCAGTTACCAATCCGCTATTGTGTGACGCATAATCACTTGATATAACATATCAATGTGTTTTATAGGAGTAACACGACTGGTGTCGCATTTGGAGAAGGTTCTTCTTACCCTTCCGGAGCACCTGAGATCACCCCATGTTTTTCAAGGGGTTAGTGGTGCTCAGTCTTTAGTTTTTTATGTTGTTTTTTGTGTACTGTTGTTTGTCTTTTTTGTCGTTTTTTGCCATGGCTTTGTCAGTTTGTTTTCGACTTATGGGTTTGAATATCCCTTTGGTATCGTTCGTTTCTATTTAACGAATTGATATAGCGAGTGTAATTCATATAAAATTTAATTTGCGATTGAATGATACTGGTAAGTGTATGTCTGATTTTTGTTCGCGTGTATATCATGGAGCATTTACGTAAAAAGAATTACAATGCAAAATCCGTCTCGATATTTAATTTTAGTGTCAGTTTACACAGAAAGCAAAACGACAATTACTGCAGCAACAATAAAGGAATCTACAGAAGCTGAAGCCATCACAACTCATTTAACTGTACCTGCAAATGTTGACACCACAACAACTCCACCACAAACATCAGGTAATCGTACAATCCTTTAAACACTAATACACTTTTAAGGTTCAAACTTCCTCAGGTGAAATTGACTCTCGGTTTTAGGTCTTCGATGACTCCTTTGGTTTTATAGCTCCGTAAGTATTTAAGATTTATGTATCATTGGCTTTCATGTATTAAGTTTGAGCATTCCTGGTGAATATATATACAGAAAAGGCGCTTTTAACACGCCAAATTCAAAGTATTATTTTCATTTTCTAACATTTAGGTCGATACTACTGCTAGAGGATTGCTGGTCCCCGAGAGGTCCACTCAGTAGTAATTATTTCGGTGCTGACATGATTTATAATAGCATACCTTTCTTAAAATCTCCGTTGATAAATTTAGAAATTACTAGGAAATTAAGGTTCAATCTCCTCCTGGAAAAGTTGACATGTGGATTTGGGTATTCTGTATTATATAATATTTATGTTGAATTGCTCCTATAAGAAAATTATTTTTACTTTGATTTGGTCTGCAGTCTACAGGAAAACTAGGTATTTAATTTTAAGTAACTGAATACCAGTTTGTAAATGTGTTGATTTTACTAATTCCAAGCAGACTAGTTTACCGAAAAAAAATGTTTTTTTTCTTTTAAAAAACAAAAGACAACAATCAGTGAAATCAAAGACATACTGATTATACCTAATCAACATTTTAAATCACAATCAACAGTCATTACAATTATTTCTAAATATAAACAAATGTAACAATGAAGCTAATTATTGCTTGGAAACGGGCAATTATTATAAAATAGGTTTTTCTCAAATTTGAATATATATATTTTTTGGAGATTATAACAAGTATCACATAAACTTAACATGATCAAAGAAAATGAGGTCAAGCCAGAAATACATATACACCTTACAATCATTTCATACACCAAATATAGTTGACCTATTGCTTATAGTATATAAGAAACAGACCAAACCTTGAAAACTTTATATTGACATATTGACCATTGAACCATGAAAACAAGGTCAAGGTCAGACGAACCCTGCCAGACAGACACAGTACACCTTACAATCCTTCCATGCTTTAAATATAGTTGACCAATTGCATATAGTATCTAAGAAGCAAACTTAATCAGGAAAACTTCACATTGACAAATGAACCATGAAAATAAGGTCAAGGTCAGATGATGACTGCCAGACAAACATGTACACCTTAAATTCATTCTTTACACCAAATAAATCTGACCTATTGCTTATAGATCAAGAAATACAGACCAAAACACAAAAACTTAACATTGAGCAATGAACTGTCAAAATGAGGTTAAGGTCAAATAAAACCTGTCAGACTGACATGTACATCGTAAAATATTTCCATACAGTATCAGAAAAAAAACCCAGACCAAAACACAAAAACTAAACTTTAACCACTGAACCATGAAAATGAGGTCAAGGTCAGATTATACCTGCCAGTTTGACATGTACACCTAAATTACAATCATTCCATACACCAATTATAGTAGACCTATTGCATATAGTATCTGAGATATGGACTTGACCATGAAAACTTAACCTTGTTCATTGATCCAAGAAATAAGGTCTAGGTCAAGTGAAAAGTGTCTGACAGACATGAGGACATTGCAAGGTACGCACATACCAAATATAGTTATCCTATTACTCATAATAAGAGAGAAATTAAGATTACAAAAAATCTTAACTTTTTTTAAGTAGTAACTGAACAATGAAAATGAGGTCAAGGACAATGGACATATAACAGACGGAAAGTTCCTAACATAAGGCATCTATATACAAAGTATGAAGGATCCAGGTCTTCTACCTTCTGAAATATTAAGCCTTTAAGAAGTTGGTTAACGCCGCCTTCTCTGCCGCCGGATCGCTATCCATATATATAAATAAGATGTGGTATGAGTGTCAATGAGACAACTCTCCATCCAAGTCCCCAAAATGACTTGTGTAAAACAAATTCTAACAGGAAAAACCAACGGTCTAATCTATATAAAAATGGGAAACACTTATAAACCACATCAACAAACGACAACCACTGAACAACAGCGGCTCTTTTCACAAAAATCTTAAGAGTAAAATACCTCGTAAGTCATACACATTTCTGTATAACTTACGATCAATTTTAATCGTAAGAGTTTTTGCGAAAAGAGTCGCAGGCTCTGACTTAGAACAGGTGTATACAAATGCAGCGGATTTAAACGTTTTAACAAGCGCCAACTTTCACCCTAACCCGAAACAGTAGTGTAACATTACAACATAAAAAGACACACTATAAAATATCAATTGAAATGGCTTAACTCGATCAAAAAGACATATAAACAAAAACAGGTAAACATACACTGAACGAATAAGTTTGATCTATGACACAATATATAACCTGGGACAAAAAGGCGTTAAATAAAATAACGTACACAGGTAAATTTAAATATAATAATTTTGTTGTTAGGAGTACGGAAATATTTTTTTTCAAAATAAACAAGTGTGGACACAGATCAGTGTGGATAGTATGTTTGGATGTTTGACAGTGTTTTCTGACAAAAAGAGTCCTCTGGTTTTCCCCTTAGAGTTCAATGTTGAACTGTTGTGCACAGTGACAGCCAACCTGTACCAAACACTAAAAACAGCAGTGTCTTTTATTTAATATTTAGTTTTAATGTTCAAGACTGTCATGGAGGAGACATTAATTTAAATCGGTACAGACCGTTCATAGATTTTTTGATACCAAATAAATACCTGCATAGGTATATAAAAAACTAAATACCATTTATATTAATATATTTAATTTTTTTTTTAATGAATTAACCTTGGTCGAATGGACCCTATGGGCGGACGAACCCAGGGCAAATATGTAATTAGTTCGAACGGTCTCGATACCCTTTTGGATATAAAGGTCCTCAAGAAGTATTTATATATCCTTGGCATTCAAATTTTTACTTTTAGCGTTCCTGAAAAAAGCTTATAAAAATGTTAAAAGCAGAGAAGAAAACACTGAGTATAAATAAAACAGCCGCTAAAGAGATCCTTGTATCGAAAAAGCAACATAAGATTCGGCAGGGTTTAAACAGTTTTTTTCATTATTCATCCGATGACTATCAGATGAATAAATATAGACAGCAGTAGTTTACCGATCTTCAAATCTCATAAGCCTGTCAACCTTATGCGTATCGATTTCAGTCGTTCTTCCTTATAACTCTTAAGGAGCAGTTTTGTGTATGGAGCAACCCACTGCTAGTAGTGTCAACATGCACGAGGAATCGTATTATTTGAGATATGTAAATGCCAGACGATGAAGCCGACATTATGTTACTGCTAAAAAATGGCAGGTTGGCATTTGGAAAGTTGAAATCATCACGTTTGTCATATATTCTAGTTTAAAGTCGTCCTTTAATAACAAATGTTTCTCTACTGAACAAGCAATTATATATATATCAGTTCAGGAAAAGCACTTACCTCTATGATTTTGATTTTACAGACGACGAATACATGTACAGGTAAAATATTACTAAATAATAAGGAACTTAATGATGTTGATATAGAAACCATACCTTCTTACACTGCAATATCGGCTGCTCACGTGCGCGTTGATCTTTTTTAGCACCGCCATGAACAGTGCAGAAAAAAACACAATCTTCTGCATGTTCACAGTAAAGTGTAAAAAGGTCCAACACAGAAAAAAAATTAAACAAAACTGTAAATAAATGAATTGATATATATCCCGGTATTTTTATGATTTTTTAATGTAATTGAACATAAAACGAATAATCTTAATTTTAAATGATTTTACTTTATTATATTTTTTTAATTACAGGTTCTTCCATTCAATGCTTATATTCCGTCACTCTACATACAAATCAGGACATCGCTATTGAAGAGACAACTTATGTTCATCAGAATGGAACAGCACTCAGTTGTCCTGTAATGAAGTGTTATATTACTAATAACGTTCCTACGCAAAGTGACCCAGACACGTATCTCTACAAAGTTCAGAAAGACGACATAAGTTCTTATCGCAGGAAACTAACATGTGCTACTGATGACAGAGTTTCGTCCAGCATCTTTGGATACACAGCAGCAGTGGTAGTTATCAGTCTTGTATTCTTTCTGCCAGTGTTGGTGGATTTGATCTCCATTTATGAAAAGAATTCCAAAAATAAGGGCCAGCAATACATGGACTGAGGAAAACAAAACACAAGATAAACGAAGATATAGTCGAGCGTTTCGTTTTTTAAAGTTTTATGGACTTCTTATTATTTTTAATTTACTTCGGAGTTCGGTATTTTTGTTTATATATTATTAAGGTACTTGTACATCCTTGGGTTTCAATATTTGGCTTTGAGCGTTCTTGATGAAGTTAAGTCCAGAAAAGCGCTTCGAAAGCATAAATTTTAAAGTGTTACTTTATATTTTGTTATAAATTAAACATTTATGAATCATTAATGAGGTCATGAGTTGTGTGTTGAGTCGTGTATTAAAGCGTCTGCTTAAGTATGTAAGACTGAATTAAATACGCAAGTTGTCATTATGATTAGCAATAAGGCTCCGACTTGAATGTTAGTACTCTTACCTAGTAAAATTGACAAAACTAGCCAGAAAATTGACAGAACTACATACTTGAACTGCTCTAATGATAATTAACCAAATTTTTCACAGTTCATATGTGCATACTTCCTTACTTGGAGGCCGGTGCCTGAGGAAATAAATTTAACAATAGTTTCAATCTTTCGAAAAACTAAGTTCTTGGAAGGTAAGCAGTGTTGTTCATCTTGGGTAAAATCAAGTGACAATTCGCATTCGATGAGGAATAGAGAACGGGTTGTGACAATATACAAGTGGAACTTATCGATTCCATTAAAGTCAACCAAATCGTGTTGGCGACCATTAAACTTTGAAATAATGACTTAAGCAGCACCGTTAAAACTCATTGGATTAATACCTTCTCTGTAACAGCGACCCTCTGTCATGATCATTATACATGCATGCCATGAAATGTATTAAATGGGAGATAAATACTCAATATGCAGGTAACGCTGCTATGTTGTGACATAGAAATGCAAAGTGCACAAAGGAAAAATGGAAAAAGTAGGTGATAGAACATGACCATCAATCATGGCAAATATTTTGTCAATAAAAATCTTAATGATATCAGTTATGCTTATGTAAAAAAAAAATCCTTGGTAAACATAACTGAAAATATATTTAATTTGAGGAGATTGCATTTCAATATAATAGCACCGAGTTGACACTGTAAAAACTGCCTTCCATTGTTTTTGAAGACCGTTGCTTTGCATATCAACAGAATATCAATCACTAGAATTGGATGGGGAGAATATTTTACAACATTCCACATGCTTTATACTAATAAGTTCCTTTCTCTAGCAATACACTGATTTTTTGCTCCAGTTTCTACCCCAGGAATATATTACTCTAGCTGTATTTGGCAAAACCTTTCGAAGTTTTTGGCCTTCAATGCTCTTCAACTTCGTAGCATATCTAACTTATTTGATTCGAGTGTCACTGTGAGTCTTTTGTAGACGAATGCGCGTCTGGCGTACAAAATTATAAACCTGGTATCTCTGATGAGTTTGTTTTTTTTAATTGTCTGAAGAAATAATTCAACAGCAACAGTTACGAAAATTTTAATATGGCTACTGGTATTGTAAAAGAACAAAGCCTCTTTGCAGAGCACAATCAAAGACCTGGAAGATTTATAGATGAATGATGACGTTCCATTTTCATTATTAGCTCACCTGGCCCATGTGAGCTTTTATCATCACTTGGCGTCCGTCGTCCGTCGTCGTTAACTTTTACAAAAATCTTCTCCTCTGAAACTACTGGGTCAATATAATCAAACTTGGCCACAATCATCATTGGGGTATTAAGTTCAGAATATGTGTCCAATGACCCCGCCTGCCAACTAAGATGGCCAACATGGCTAAAAATATAACATGAGGGTAAAATGCAAGTTTTTTATTTTGAAAACCGCTATGAAAAGAGAAAATCTGACAGGGCAAAAATGTTCAGAATGTTAAGCTCTACCTATTGTTCGTTTACGTCAAAACTGTCAGACGACTTCTTGTAGGAGTTATTGTCCTTAGATGATGAATTTTACCATTTTTAAATTTTTGCATATTCTCTCGAAAATTATAATAGATAGATAGAAACTTTGAATAGCAAAACTGATCAGCAAGACAAGAGCTACAAATCAGTCAACATGGTCGAAATCTTTAATCGACTCCTTATTAGAGTGATTGCCTTTTAATGACGATTTTTACATATTTTTTTGCGTTTTTGCCTAATACATTTGTATCTTAAAACTATATTATATAAATAGGAACTTTAAATAGCAAAAATGATCAGCAAGACAAGATCTACAAATAAGTCAGCATGACCGAAATTGTTAGTCGAATCCTTATTGAAGTTATTGTCCTTGTATAACGGTTTTTCCAATTATTGCCTATTATCTTGAAAACTGTAATAGATGGACAGATAGAAACTGTAAATAGCATAAATGATCAGCAAGACAAGTTCAACAAATAAGCCATAATGGCCGAATTCTTCAGTCGACTCATTTTTGGAGTTATTGCCCTTTAATGATAATTTTTAACGTTTTTTGCCTATTATCTTGAAAACTATAATCGATAAATAGATACTTGAAACAGGAAAAATTATCAGCAGGATAAGACCTACAAATATGCCAACATGACTGAAATTGTCAATTAACTCTTAATAGAGTTATTCCCCTTTTAATGATGATTTTTACTAAAAAGTGGCCATTGTTGAAGATGCAGGTGAGCGACATAGGCTCTTTAGAGCCTCTAGTTATTCTATTTACCATTTGAACAGATCTACGATATCAATGGATGATGTACTAGTATTAGATTTGTTATCATTTGGACAATACAAAAATGCTTTTTGGAATTTATATATCCAGGAAATGTTCGCATCATTATTTGACTGTTAAAATGTCTTTGTCTATTTTCTGGTGATTTGTCCAAAAGGTTGAACTTTAATTTTAATATTATGATTATATTATAACCTAAATAGATATTACATCAGTATTGATATGATTTAAGTTAACATTCTAATTTTAAATTTTATTTTCATAAATTATGAAAAATGTACAAGGTTCGTGTGTTCAAGAGACAATTCTTACTTTAAAAGCTTTTGTCAGTTCTGCTATGCATTTAGCTTAAATTCGCTTTCCAGATTTTAAGGATGTCTGTAAAAATTAATATTATTTCAGTATTTGTAATTCCCAACTAAATCAGCATCATGTTTCTACTGAAAGACGAGAAAAGAATTCAACTACAACAATGGCTATAGTCTACCTGTTAATAACCAGTTATCAAAGTTACTGGTGGAAAAATTAGTTTGAATAATTTCATATCATTTTTTGAAAATAATGTTATAAAAAATTACCGAACTCCAAAGCTAATTCAAAAATGGGAAAACCAATAAAAACTGACAAAACCAAACGCTTGACTATATCAATCAATGGGACAATTGGAAAATAACTGTTATATTCCTGACTAGGTACAGGCATTTTCCGAAGAAAAATGGTGGGTTACATCTGGTTTTATATAGCAAGCAAAACCTCCCACTTGTATGATAGTTGTATGGATGTCCGTTATATTGGCAAAATTGTGTGAGCAACCCGAACAGACATAATTGGTTAACTTGATAAAAATATGGATCCAGCAGCTAAATGGTGTGGACAAAATGTCCCCTTGACATAGCACTATTTAAGTCAGTTGCATAGTTTGCATTTCTTTAGACATACATGTATAAGCATTTTTCAGTGGATAAAATTAGCTTAGTTTTGAGTAAAAGACTGTCGGTCCTTTTATTTACATAACAACATTTAAATTGCAATTTCATATTTTAATCAATTAATTTTCAAAGTTTCATGTTTTAAGTTCAAATCTCTTGAAACAGAAAAAAAAAAAACAAATAAAGTTCTTCAAATAAAGTTTATCAATTATCATTGTATGAAATTGACCAATAATTAAGACTTGAAACTAAGATCTTTGTTCCCCAAAATTAACCTGTAAATGTAGATTTAAGGGCATTTGTAAGTTCAAACACATAATTACAATGTTGTTCACTAAGGATTGCTTATTGATTTTGAAAATATCATATTGCACTGAAGATGAATAGTTGTAGGTGGCAAAGAGAAATTTTCATTTCTATCGTCTAAAGCGCCTTTCTGGATATACCCTTAATCAGGAACGCTCAAAGCCGAATATTTGAAAGCCATGAATGTATAAGAACCGAAACAGTTGGAGAGCTATATGACCAAAACGGACCTAAAAAAATGAGGGAGTTGAAACCTTCGTTTCTTAACAATTTCTTAATTTATAAACGGACAATTTAAGAAAGGTTTGTTATAAATCATATCAGTACCAAGTATCATAATATCATAACTGAATAGGTTGTTAACCTTATGTCCAAGGATCGACAATCTTTCTTTTTCAAGGAAAATTTTTTAATATTTCAATTTTAGAAGGTGAACTGATTTGTTGCATGTTCTCTTCACATTTGTCAATAATGATTTGATATGGATGCTAAGAGAATTTACAAGGGATGGTATAGTGTATTTTTATTTAATTTATAATTTCATATTTAGCCTTGAAAATGTACTTTTCAACATAAACAAATTAAGTAACTAGTTTTAATAAAATAGGGTTTCATTCTTCATTGCAAAAAAAGAAAAAAACACTTTTACGTATTCAAGTACACTTGTGAATACCTTGTATTGCTAAAATCAATATGGTGGGGAATTAACCAAAAAAAAAACCCCAAATATCGGTTACCTCAGGTGTACTTATTGTTTTAAGCAAATCACTGATAATTGTAACCTTAATTATGGATTAATTACAGTTGAATATTGCACTGATTTTACAAGTAATATATAGACCCCACTGAATACTTTATTAATATTGGTCATATATCATACACTTTGTCTAATGAAATAAATAGATGTTGTTAATCCTTAATCATTCATCACTCAGACACTTAAAGAATTCACTATTTAAATTAAGGAGATGGTAGTTTGTTCAAATCTTAAATAAATTGCTTCGCTGAGCGCAGCTGTATACGACAAAATGGGGCCAAAATGGACATAATATTCATGCTTGATACAGGTCTGAATTTGGATTGTAATTAAATTTTTGACACATAATAGGTTTCTGACACAGAATAACTGTAGTCAAAGAACTTAGAACTGGTTATATGATTTGAATTTATATTCAATTTACACTATGCGAATTGACCCCCTCCCCAAAAAAAAAAAGTTTAACCCGTTTTTGCATTTGTGCAATACACTATGCTGTTGAATATTACCCCAAAAAAAAAATATTTGAAGAAATTTTCTTTTAATTTCTGAAATCTGAAATGAGAAAAATTGTCCCCTCAATTTTTTTCACCTCCCCTTTCCTTATTCGAAAAATAATTCTTTCCCTCAAGTTATGGTCAGTATCCCTTTTTCCCCTAATTCCTAAATGGTTTGAGCCATAACCCCCAAAGTCAATCCTAACCATCCCTTTGTAGTATGAAAACTTGTGGTATAATTGCAGAGAGTTTCATACACTTTAACACAAGTTATTGTCTGAAACTACAAAATGCTTATTTGGGCCCCTTTTGGCCCCTAATTCCTAAACAGTTTGGACCATAACCCCAAAATCAATCCCAACCTTCCTTTAGTGGTTATAAACTTTGTGTTAAAATTTTATTGATTTCTATTTACTTATACTAAAGTTATTAACCGGAAACCATCTGTCTTTGGACGACTCTGACAACGACGACGACAACTACGTGATACCAATATACGACCAAAAAATTTTAATTTTGCGGTTGTATAAAAATATTCAGAAGAGAAAAGTCAAGGTTACAAATGATAAACTGTTGACACAGAGATATGCTTCTTTTTGTAATTTTGATAGTATAATGCAAATTAAAATGGCAATATTTAAACAATGCCAAACATTCAAAGTAAATGAACCATGACTGAAGGGGCATGGCCTAATAATCTCCATGGAAATGAGAAATGCCAAATGCTTATAAAACTGCATATATCAAATACCATTGACTTATCATGAGTTACCTTTAAACCAATCTAAACACAAACTTTAATGGGTAAACTGTGCAAGGTCAATGAACCCTGATGATTGGGTGGGGCCATATAGTCTCCATAAAACAAAACTTGCAAATGCTTATACAACTGCATACTAAATACCACTAACTTACATTAGTTGTTCATCTTAAACTGATCTAATCACAAACTTTAACATATTAACAATACTTGCATATGCTTATACAACTGCATACTAAATACCATTGACTTAACATTAGTTGTTCATCTTAAACTGATCTAATCTAACATATTAAGAATGCAAAACATTCAAAGTCAATACAACATGACTGAGGACGTTGGGCCAAATAATCTCCATGGAAATGAAATGTGCCAATGCTAATACAACTGCATATCAAATATCATTTCCCTACCACTAGTGGTTCCCCTTAAACTGACCTAATTAATATATTGCCGATGCCGCCCTTGCTGCTACTGGTAACAGCACGCCTAAGTCTCACTTTTTCAATTTCTTCCAAGTGAGACAAAAACTGAAGGAATGGCAATAACTTCAAAAGAAACGGGATCCTGTGCCTCAACAGGGTATGATCCTCATGGGCTAAATTTATAAATTATCGAAATCTATCTTTTCAGTATACATTATATTGAGGGCAAGGATTTTGTATTAGCTGTGTAATAAAGATAAATGCAAGACTAAAATAAGGCAACTTAGTCGATATGATTGGAATTAAAGAGGATGGGATATTCCAATTAAGGCTCCACCTTGTCTGATTGTTTGTTGATCATAGCAGTTGTCAATCCTCCTGCTATTGTATCAGTACTTTTACCTTATAAAAATAACGGTCAGCAAATTGACAAAACTGAAGACATACATGCTTGAATGAACTACTCTTAAGATAGATTTCATTTCAGTTTATTTTGCATATGTATATGAGGTTGGTGCGTTAAGAAATCTCCAAAATCTGTCATAATTACTTTACAGAAATTTACTGCATGATGATATAAAGGAAAACAACGATAACAATTTCAATCATTTTATTTCCCCAATAACAAACAATAAATATCTTCATTATAAATAAAATAGTTATAAAATGTTATAAATAAATCTCACAGGCATAAATTGTATATAGAAACCCTCCAGGCTACAACAATCAAAATAATATTATTTGATTAAATTGAAATGCTACAACTCCAAACACAATGGTTTCTTATATTAAATATAAAACAAATATCAACTAGTATATAATTTTGTTAACAACAAAAATTCTAAAACAACTTAGATAAGTGTAAATTCTGTTGTGTTTAATTATTTAGGAGCTTCTTTAAGGTCATACACTAGTTGAATTTTGGTAACTCCAATAAAAAAATGCAATGAAGATCTGCATATTTTATCAAAATTCAATTTTGAATATATTGTACATTGCCTATCATTCTACTGGAAAAAAAAATTAACAAATCAAATGCAAGTTAAAGAAAAAGATATTTGTCATTTACCACCATTTCATTATAAGCTTCTAGTCTAGCCTGTTTCATGATTGTTTTATCAAATTTAGCCAATTCTCTTTCACTCGAAAAAGGGGAGTTAGAGGTTATCAGCACTATACCCCTTCCTGATCTCAGAATATAATCCAGTATTAAGATTAACAGACACTTGAATTTATATAAGTCATTTTGGACAGATATTGTTTATGTTATGTACTTTCTTATGATATTTTCCTGTACGATCATCATTCATCTGAACTTACATGTACCAGTGAACAAAGATTTGTGGCATCTCATGGTGGAAATTTTCAATGGACAGAGATTTTCTTTTAAACCTGTATAGAATTGATTCCACAATACTTTATTCCTGTTCATCAAAAACATGATTTTATTTTAATCAGGGTAACAAGCAATTAATGCATTTCCCTTGGTAAATGATTAAATTAATACCATATGCATTGGCATGTTTCTTTAAAATTGAACTTTTATACAGTCAAACCTGGGTAAACCGGACCCTGTAAAAACAACTTTCCTGTCCATTTCAGCCGAAAATTGAAGTCCTGTTTTTTCCCCTTCAAAAAAATACCCCCTGTAAACCGGACCTTCTGTATTCGGAATTCTGGTCTAACTATGCAGTCCCAATACTCTTAATTACACTATTATTACCTGTCAAAACTGGTTTGTTTAATTAATTTAACATGATAACAGTATTGATCGATATGCAATAAAAACATAATTGTTTATACAATAAAATTGAGAATGGAAATGGGAATATGTAAGATGGTTTTCAGGATAATCAATTAGCAAGGTGTTTCACCTTGACTTACATTAGTGAGCTTTATTATTGAAAGAAGTTTAAATTAAAAGAAACTAAAAGAAACATTGAATATATCTCGGATAGAAGTTACGTTGTAACTTTCTAATTTTTTCAAATCGCGCAGTACGAAATTTACATCGTGTTTTCGAAATGATGGGTTCCCTGTTGTGAACCCTGATCAAATGACACTGATAATGAAGAAAACCCGGATGAAGACATTCCATTGTTGAGTTTATGGGTATTGTACATAGCACAACAATGTTTTGATCATGATGAAATTTAGTTTGATAAAATTCTTGCTTTTTAATCGGCTATACCAACGTAGGAAATGAACTATGGAAGTAAAATGAAACTCTAGTTGAATAATTCAAACAACGCGAGGATTATAATGCAAATTAAAACAATGAACTCAAAGCGAAAGTGAAACTGATGAGTCGGAGACTGATGCTACCGAGGTCAATTTGACATTCGGGGATATGTAAAAAAAGTAAAAATGTTACAACTTATTTCTGAAATTTCTAAAGCCAATGAATACGAAGACTCGAAACAACAATCGTGCGTAGTTAAATGGTGAAAAGGCAGGGAATACTTGTAATGTTCATGTCACAATATTTTCACACAAATCATGACTTAACTTTTAATAAATAGATTATTACAGTATTTGTATTTCTTGGTGTACAATTTACAATGAGACAGAACTTTTACATGCAAAATATCTGACGTCACAAGTCAATAACTTCCTGTCAAAACGGAAACCTGAATAAACCGACCCACTGTCCAAACCGGCCCTTTTTTATAGTCCCATAGCCGACCGGTTTATACAGGTTTTACTGTATCCTTTTTTTTCATTTTCATTTTTCCTTATTCCTTTTAGTTACCGAAATAAAAACATCATTTTTTATTAACTTCATTCATGAAAAAGTAGATTTTTTTAAAATCACAGTTTAAAAATGATTAATACAAAACACAATGTATTCTTGATGTCATAAAAGAGAGTAATGAGTGCAATTTTTGTCAACAAATGAAAGTAAATCATTACTTCAAATTATTCACAAGCAAAATTGATTTCTTCTATAAATAAGTTCCTACATTTTCACTTGATATAATTTATTTGGATCCTTTGAACCAATTTGATATATCCGACATACTACTCATACTGCCGACTTTACTAAACAATGAACTTGTCATGTCACTTTGTAGGGAGGATTGTGGTAGGACAGCTGCAGCTGTCTCTGTTAAACTTCTTCCAGAGTCAATGGGCTGTAATAAACAATCAAAATTTGTTAATATTAAAGACTAAAATATTAAGGATAACACTTTTCTTAAATAATCAGATAATGTAATTTAAAATGTATTGATTTTCAATTCATCTTCCTTATAAATTCTCAAACTTATTGTAGTCTTGAAGATTAATTTTTCTCTTAATGTTTGATTTTATAACATACTGATGTGACCTTTGTTTGACAGCAATCATATTGTTCTGTAACTAATTGTAGTCAGAATTTTCTGCCAGCATTTATCATTGAAATTGTTGAACAGTGGACAAAAATGTTAGATTAATTATTCTGATTTCAGGAATTGCTGCATAAAAAAATGCTATAAAAATGTGTGTTTTATTTTTGCAAAACCTATCTCTTTTCAATTTTTGCAATAATTAAAGCATTCCAAAAACTATCAATATTTGAATTAATAGTTACACCCTTGGTGATTTTATCTTACTATAAAATGTTGATTTTTGACATACAATTTTAGTAATTTAGGCATAGCTATGGCAAGTATAATTTTTACCAATTTAACCCTGACTGTGTCAGTGATAACATTGCCATACTGACCTTTTGTAACGGTTGTTTTAACACTGGTTGTGGCAATGATGATCTTGAAGGTTGTGTACTCAGTGGAAGCAGTGTAAATCTGTTCTGACAAACTGTCAATGGTAATACATTATGTTGTTCTTGCTGACTTGATGATGTTCTACCACCTCCATACATACTTAATCTATCAATATTGGTTACTAGACCATACAGTACCTGTAAATAATCATTTAATTCAGAAATATATACCAAGTACTCAAAAGTTTCTACATTTCAGCCGAAAATTGAAGTCCTGTTTTTCCCTTCAAAAATACCCCTGTAAACCGGACCTTCTGTATTCGGAATTCTGGTCTAACTATGCAGTCCCAATACTCTTAATTACACTATTATTACCTGTCAAAACTAGTTTGTTTAATTAATTTAACATGATAACAGTATTGATCGATATGCAATAAAAACATAATTGTTTATACAATAAAATTGAGAATGGAAATGGGGAATATGTAAGATGGTTTTTCAGGATAATCAATTAGCAAGGTGTTACACCTTGACTTCCATTAGTGAGCTTTATTATTGAAAGAAGTTTAAATTAAAAGAAACATCGAATATATCTCGGATAGAAGTTACGTTGTAACTTTCTAATTTTTTCAAATCGCGCAGTATGAAATTTACATCGTGTTTTCGAAATGATGGGTTCCCTGTTGTGAACCCCGAACAAATGACGCTGATAATGAAGAAAACCCGGATGAAGACATTCCATTGTTGAGTTTATGGGGATCGTACATAGCACAACAATGTTTTGATCATGATGAAATTTAGTTTGATAAAATTCTTGCTTTTTAATCGGCTATACCAACGTAGGAAATGAACTATGGAAGTAAAATGAAACTCTAGTTGAATAATTCAAACAACGCGAGGATTATAATGCAATTTAAAACAATGAACTCAAAGCGAAAGTGAAACTGGTGAGTCGGAGACTGATGCTACCGAGGTCAATTTGACAATTGGGGATATGTAAAAAAAGTAAAAATGTTATAACTAATTTCTGAAATTTCTAAAGCCAATGAATACGAACTCAAAACAACAATCGTGCATAGTTAAATGGTGAAAAGGCAGGGAATACTTGTAATGTTCATGTCACAATATTTTCAAACAAATCATGACTTAACTTTTAATAAATAGATTATTACAGTATTTGTATTTCTTGGTGTACAATTTACAGTGAGACAGAACTTTTACATGCAAAATATCTGACGTCACAAGTCAATAACTTCCTGTCAAAACGGAAACCTGAATAAACCGACCCACTGTCCAAACCGGCCCTTTTTTATAGTCCCATAGCCGTCGGTGTATACAGGTTTTACTGTATCCTTTTTTCATTTTCATTTTCCTTATTCCTTTTAGTTACCGAAATAAAACATCATTTTTATTAACTTCATTCATGAAAAGTAGATTTTTAAAATCACAGTTTAAAATGATTAATACAAAACACAATGTATTCTTGATGTCATAAAAGAGAGTAATGAGTGCAATTTTTGTCAACAAATGAAAGTAAATCATTACTTCAAATTATTCACAAGCAAAAATTGATTTCTTCTATAAATAAGTTCCTACATTTTCACTTGATATAATTTATTTGGATCCTTTGAACCAATTTGATATATCCGACATACTACTCATACTGCCGACTTTACTAAACAATGAACTTGTCATGTCACTTTGTAGGGAGGATTGTGGTAGGACTGCTGCTGCTGTCTCTGTTAAACTTCTTCCAGAGTCAATGGGCTGTAATAAACAATTAAAATATTTTAATATTAAAGACTAAAATATTACGGGTAACACTTTTCTTAAATAATCAGATACTGTAATTAAAAATGTATTGATTTTCAATTCATCTTCCTTATAAATTCTCAACCTTATTGTAGTCGTGAAGATTAATTTTTCTCTTCATGTTTGATGTTAAAGCATACTGATGTGACCTTTGTTTGACCACAATCCTGGTGTTCTGTAAATAATTGTAGTCAGAAATTTCTACCAGCATTTATCATTGAAACTGTTGGACAATGGACAAAAATGTGAGATTAATGATTCTGATTTCAGGAATTGCTGCATAATAAAATGCTATAAAAATGTGTGTTTTATTTTTGCAAAACCTATCTCTTTCCAATTTTTGCAATAATTAAAACATTCCAAAAACTATTAAATATTTGAATTAATAGTTACACCCTTGGTGAGTTTATCTTACTATAAAATGTTGATTTTTGACATACAATTTTAGTAATTTAGGCATAGCTATGGGAAGTATAATTTTTATTAATTTAACCCTGACTGTGTCAGTGATAACATTGCCATACTGACCTTTTGTAATGGCTGTTTTAACACTGGTTGTGGCAATGATGACCTAGAGGGTTGTGTACTCAGTGGAAGCAGTGTAAATCTGTTCTGACAAACTGTCAACGGTAATACATTATGTTGTTCTTGCTGACTTGATGATGTTCTACCACCTCCATACATACTTAATCTATCAATATTGGTTACTAGACCATACAGTACCTGTAAATAATCATTTAATTCAGAAATATATACCAAGTACTCAAAAGTTTCTAAATCTATATAAAATATAAAAATAAATCTAGGAAGATGCAAGTTTCAAAAGCTGACTTCATCTCTTTTATTCATATGTACTAAATACTTTCTAAACAATCCAAGAGTGAAGCAACAATACATAAAATCACTCTCTTATTACTCTTTTGTTTAATATATTCATCATAATTACTATAAGTTAAGAAATAAACATGTTTTTATTGTCACAAAAATGTAAATGCATAAATATCAACATACACATGTATACACAAACTTGCATTTATTTATATCTCAGCTATCAGACATACAATCTGTGACACCTTAATAAGATAAGAAAAGATATTCAACTTGCGCCAATAAAAGAGTCAGCAGGTAAAGATGTTTACAGATATCTTTTTAGAAGATGAAAATTTATAACCCATTTAAATATAAAATACTACCAACTGATATTGCACCCCATTGATATATTTGATATACCAAAAAAGTTACAGATACCAGAAGCAATTAGGTCAGACTTAAAAATATTTCTGTTTGCCCAAACCCTACCCACCAGTCTCAGGTGTTGGTAGGTAGGTAGGGAAATTCTTTTTTTTATATATTTTTAGACAAAAATAGGGGAAAATTATTTTACCTTGTAAACAACTTTTAAAATGAAAGACTATTATAGAGTTTTGTATAAATTGTCAGACACATATATGCCAGAATCTATATGTACTATAAAGATCTTTTCTATTTAACAGTTTTTTTTAAGCATTCCACCTCAATGTTCACACTTTTTTCTGAATGTTTAAATTGGAAATACAAATATTTTAAATGAGTTTATACTCAGTACGAGAGAAAAATATTTCCCTCAAATAAGAAAAGAGATCACTGATAAAATCACACCAACAAAATGGAACTGCACCTTCACGAACAAAACTGCAATAGTACAATTGCTTATAGACTGTTCAAAATATAAGAAGCTGTTTGATAACTGTGAAAAATTCCAGGAAAATATTGAAAACAAAACCAGAAATATGTTATTCCAAATGCATATAGAAAGATTGAAAATTATGGACAACAAATAGCAAGACATATATTGCATATACGTATATATATACATATATCTCAAAATGGAGGAAATGACAAACAAATGAAAATAGTGATTATCATAAGTGACATATATATACTGACACAGAGTCTGTCATATAACAATTGTAAGAAATGTAAAGAAGCTCTGGACAAATATTAAAAGCTATGAAAATGAAATAAAATAATTAATAAAAAGTCCTGTAAATATGCCATGCATTATACTTTTATTGTTTTATATTTATATGTGCTGTACATATGTTGGAAAAAACGTTTTTGTTTTATTCTTTAAAATTTTAAAGTTAAGGAAAAACTCCATAATATATTTGGAGGTTCTAATTAAAGGAGGCTCATACTAAGAAGAAGAAGTTTATTTGAATACAAAATTCAAATACAAAACACTTGAACAAAACACTGTTGACAGAACTTCTGTCAGAATAATATCATTTTAATCAAATTTTAATGCTAAATCAAATTCCTGAACAACTTGGATTGGTTCCTCAAAATCGGGCTCAAACGAGTGTCCCGATCGGTCAGAGACAGTCACACAAATTTCATCAGTTTTCCGTAGCATGAAATCGTCATCACACACTTTATCAAACACCTCTTTCCATGTTTTTGCGTTTTCAACACGATAGAATTTGTTGGAAACTACGGGTTTTGATTTTAATCCAACCTTTAGGAAGTACACCACTAATTCATGGCCCCATTGCTTTCTATGTTAAATTCCTCAATTTCAAGCAGGCACAGCTCTTTTGTTTTAAGTTCAAATAAAGTGACAATCATTGCATGTCAAAGCAACACTTTATGGTGCCTTGTACTGAAAAAATCAACATACCTTTCATGGCATATAAGAAAGAACTGGTTCCCGGAACTTCAGATGTACCAAAACAGGTACTCCAGATCTGACAAACAGGCAAAATGTACCCTCTTTTTTTAAATTTCATGCAATTTTTTTATTATTCAAAGTTATATGTCAAAAAGTGTTCTACAATGATCACCAGTCATTCAGCTTTCATTTGATACCAAAATTACCTAAATATTATACATATTTTGAAAGTTACACCCATGCGTAGGAACTATTTTGTGTTAAATATGAACTACTTTCTGGTATGTGCTTTCTGGCAGGGCCCCGAATTAGTGGTGTTAAACCTTTATTTGTACTAGATTTTTCATCCGTATCAATTAGAGGCTTTAATACATAACACAAATTGTCCTGTGATAAAGCGCGGTCAGATCAGATAAGGTAACAAACTCAAGATGGATGACAAAACTCAGCAAAAAAAAAAAAACATCACGAATTTTGAATAAAAAAAGATTTTGACTTGGGTGCTTTTTTATGGGTCGGTCGGGTTAGGGCAAACCAACCTATTCTTTTTTATAGCCTTTTGTATATACCTTCATATAGGCAGTGACCCCCCTCCCTGTGGGTCAATAATTGAATTTGGCTTTGGCTTATCATTTGCTGATGCAATTTTGAGCTTTTTAAATGCTGTGGGTACCTGTTCATGATTTGTGACCTTTAGATGTTTTTGTTTGATGTCTGAATCATTGAATCAAATTTTTTTTTCTTACTTATCAAATAATGAATGATAAAATGTAACCTACAGCAGATCTTTGTGCCTGTTTCAATAAGTGAGATTGTATATATGGAGTAAACACATCTAAATCAAAGGGATCAATCTTTTCTTCTAATCCTTCAATAATCTGATGCATTCTTTGTTGATAAAGTTTATTTTCCTGAAATTAAACAACTCTTTGATAAATATCAGACATCAAAATGGATATACAAGCATTGGCTGAACTAATGTAATAAAACTGTATAAATGCAGAGCCAAAGTTTTGAGAATTTATTGTCTGCTGATCTGTCAATCTTTTTATCTATATTAACTGGATTGTAGACACATACAAAATTTCATAAAATTAACTGAAAAATTGTGCACAATAATACATTTAAATATAAGAATATTAGTAAACTATTTCAAAATCATAAATAGTTGAGTAACATGTATTTGCAACCAGTGCATCAGAGATCACCCACGGTTAATGGTGGGATTCATGTTGCTCAGTCTTTAGTTTTTAATGTAGTGTTTTGTAAACTGTTGTTTGTCTTTTCTTTGTTTTGTTTGTTGTTTTTTGCCATAATTGTGTCTGTCTCTTTTTTACTTTAATATAAGTTTTAATTCTACTTTTGTATCTTCCACCTTGTTTTTATTGAAATATGAGAAAATTAGCAAACTATTCATAAACTATTCCTTGTAACAAGTCTAATAACATATGTATGGCCCATACCTTTGAATCTTCCTTCCTTGGGAATATAGACAAAACAAATCTAACATCAAACAATAACTGTAGCGCCTCTGTTGTGGTAAAGGGACATAACTTTTTGTTTTAGGATTTTTACTGTTATGTATTATCTCTAAATAATTGTCCTTCATTTCATCTGAAACTTTGTTAACAAGCTTTTGTAATATAGACCTGAAATAAAATATGTATATATACATCATCTTTCATAAAATTCACAAAAACATTGCTAGTGGAAATAGGTGATACTACACTAAGACTAATGACAAAAAAATCAATGTTTTGGCAAAGGAAATCTCTGAAAACAGTGAAAAAAATTGGAATTGAAATAAAGCCCATGCTAATAGAAATGTGTGCAATTGAGGAATTTAAGAAGAATTGAAGATAAGTATTGCATAGTCCTAGTTTGAGCAATGCAAAGCCCCTATTTGTCCTTGGGAATCCCCAAAATCAATCTACTGTGAAAGTACTTTTATTCGTGGGGAACCAATTTTCGTGGTTTTCGTGGATGACTTTATCCACGAATTTAAGTGTCCAACGAAATATAACAACTGTTGTCCAAATCAAGACATGAAAAGATTCCCATGTAGGTTTGACTACCGATATGATCTAGAGAATACAATGAATATCGGCAAATCTGAGACTACTATAATAGTAGTCTGGGGCAAATGCACTATGAACTACAACTGCAGGCAGGATTATACCCATTTAATCTTTAAAAACCTAAACTGTACAACTTCTGATCTTTTAATTCTCATAAAAAATATTTTTGATCGATGAAAGTCAGATTTCCGGTGATGATATGCTATGATAAAGTGTTCATTTATTATATCCTCATAATTCTTGTACGGGAAATAACAATTTCATGCTGGGCTTGCTTTTGATAAGAATTAATTTTACAATTCAATGTACATTTAAAGCATTTGTAACTATTTTCTTTAAGTGACATGTTTATGGCCTAATTAAAACCTCTGATTGTCTTTAATCTGTTGATCAATTGATCTCAGGTTAATTAGTGTCATCACTACACGGGAGCAATAATTCAAATATTTACTTTGCAATTTCCTTCAATCGAGACAATTTGTAACCTTCGTTTCTAATGGCTTCAAATCTACGCTCTATTCGATTTTTTTTTAGAAAACTAAAATCCACGAAATTAAAAACCCACGAACATGTAACTTTTGCTCTAACCACGAAAGTTGATACTAACGAATTAAAGTACTTTCACAGTAATAAAAATGCTCCACAGGGCGCAGCTTGATACGACCGCAGAGGTCGAACCCTGAACAGTTGGGGCAAGTATGGACACAACATTCAAGCTTGATACAGCTCTGAATTTGGATTGTGATTAAATATTTGACACAGCATAGGTTTCTGACACAGAATGAATGTGGTCTAAGAACTTAAAAATTTAAAATTGGACATTTACCTATTATGGTCCAATATCCAAAATCTAAATACATGGTGAGATTCAGCAAATCAAAGAAACCCCAAGAATTGAATTTTGTGAAAATCAAATTAAGTTTAATTTTGGACCCTTTGGACCTTAATGTAGACCAATTTGAAAATGGGACAATACTGTGCAATTGAATATTTCTTGCTATTGCGCAATACTGTGCAATTAAAAATTTCTTGCTATTGCGCAATACTGTGCAATTGGATATTTTTCTTGCTATTGCGCAATACTGTGCAATTGAAGATTTCTTGCTATTGCACAATACTGTGCAATTGAAGATTTCTTGCTATTGCGCAATACTGTGCAATTGAAAATTTCTTGCTATTGCACAATACTTAATACAATAATTTTCACATCCTGTTTGGTGTGTATCTCCTGCCATATCATTATTATTTGCTTTTAAATATAAATCAGAAACTACCAACTTAAAATGGAAAATTTTAAAGAAAAAAAGAGAAAAAGGAAAAAATTAAAATCCCCCAACCCCAATTTTTAACCCCTTATGATTCATCACCCCAAACTCAATCCCAGCCTTCCCTTTGTGGTATGGTTGTTTTTTGGCCCCTTATTGGCCCCAAATTCCTAAACTTTTAGGGCAATTACCCCCAAACTCAAACCCAGCTTTCCCTTTGTGATATGGAACCTTGTAGTACAATTTCAGAAATATCCATACACTTACACATAAGTTATTGTCCTGAAACTAGAAAAATGCTTGTTTTTTGCCCCTTTTTGGCCCCTAATTCCTAAAATATTGAGGCAATTACCCCATAATCAATCCCAGCCTTCCCTTTGTGGTATGGTACCTTGCAGTACAATTTCAGAGAGATCCATACACTTGAACACAAGTTATTGTCTGGAAACTAGAAAAATACTTATTTTTGGCCCTTTTTTGGCCCCTAATTCCTAAACGTTTAAAGCAATTACCCCCAAACTCAAATCCAGCTTTCCCTTTGTGATATGGAACCTTGTAGTACAATTTCAGAAAGATCAATTCACTTACACACAAGTTATTGTCATGAAACTAGAAAAATGCTTGTTTTTTGCCTCTTTTGTTGCCCCTAATTCCTAAAATTTTGAGGCAATTACCCCCAAAATCAATCCCAGCCTTCCCTTTGTGGTATGGTACCTTGCAGTACAATTTCAGAGAGATCCATACACTTGAACACAAGTTATTGTCTGGAAACTAGAAAAATGCTTATTTTTGGCCCTATTTTGGCCCCTTATTCCTAAACGTTTCGGGCAATTACCCCCAAACTCAATTCCAGCTTTCCCTTTGTGACATGGAACCTTGTAGTACAATTTCAGAAAGAACCCTACACTTACACACAAGTTATTGTCATGAAACTAGAAAAATGCTTGTTTTTTGCCCCTTTTTTGGCCCCTTATTCCTTAAATTTGGAGGCAATTACCCCCAAAATCAATCCCAGCATTCCCTTTGTGATATGGAGTCTTGTGGTACAATGTCAGAGAGATCCATACACTAACACACAAGTTGTGTCTGAAAGTTACAAAAATGCTTATTTTTGGCCCCTTTTTGGCCCCAAATTCCTTAACTGTTGGTACCATAACCCTCAAAATCAATCCCAACCTTCCTTTTGTGGTATTGAACCTTATGGTAAAATTTCATAGAGATCCATTCACTTAAACCAAAGTTAGAGTGCGAAAACCAATGTGTCTTCGGACGACGACGACGACAACGACGTCATACCAATATATGACCGCAAAATTTTTTTGTGGTCGTATAAAAAGATGGTGTACTACAAGAATCTAGAAATGTTTTCACACAATTTCTGTTATTTTAAGATTACTTGAAAGTTAGGGTCCTTTTTTTCAAAAGAGAGGCGAAAGATACCAAAGGGACATTCAAACTCATAAGTCGAAAATAAACTGGCAATGCCATGGCAAAAAACGAAAAAGACCAAAAGACCAGAAGATCAAAACAACAGTATACAAAACAAAACATAGAAAACTGACAAATTTATGCTAGATCAGTGTTCTCCACAGGATTTTAAATAGCACTGTGGTAAGCATGTGATATTAGACTGATTTACCTAATGCATTGTGACATGATTCTATCATATAAGTACACTAGCTTTGGCAACAAATTAGAACATATTTTAAATATTTTGTCATAATCCTATGATTACCTTGTAACAGCATGGCCTCCAACTCTGTTTATTTCTTGACATAATGTAAACACCAATTCCTGTACATACCATGATGGCTGAAATAAAAAAAAAAAAATTAATGTAAAGTATTCTAAAGTAACCCAGTCACATTTTATGTTTACATGCCTATACCATGTCAAAAATTTTGTCAGAGGTTGTCACTGTCTTTAGACATTTTTTTTTATTAATTTCAAGGATGAATATAATAAAGAGCTGCGCCATGAGCGCATGATACGCCTGTCGCCAACTGGATAGTTTTCGACAATTTTTCAACTAATAAAGTTTCATAACTCCGCAATGTCATCAAAAATTTATAAAAAATAAAAGGGAGCTTATTTAAATAGATATAAACAAGTCATCAAAGTTTCATGATAACTGCTAAAAGTGTTTTTTGAGTTATTGTCCGAAATACTGGAAAATCCCCTTTTTATGAATAAAATCCCAATACTCAAAAATATAAAATCAGAAAATTTTTGAAATTGAAAGGGAACTTATGTCAATATATATAAACAATTCATCAAAGTTTCATGAAAACTTTTCAAAGCGTTTTCAAGTTATAGTCAGAAAACTGGAAAATCCCCTTTTTTATAAATAAAATCCCATAACTTGGAAACGTAAAATCTAAAATTTATAAAAATCAAAAGGAGCTTACGCCAATAGATATAAACAATTCACCAAAGTTTCATGAAAATTGGTGAAAGCTTTTTGAGTTATTGTCCTACATGTTGACGACGGACAGACAGACAGACGGACAATGGTATACTATAATACGACCCGTAAAGGAGTTTTAAAAATCATACCTGCATTGGAACACTTATTTTTGACTTTATCTTTTTTCCATCTTCTGTTTCCTCTTGTATATCAACCTCATCCCATCTCTACAAATGATATATATCATAAATAATCTTATACACTATTGTAAAATGGAAATAAAATTATTCTAGCAAGCAGAATAAATCTAAACAATTGTATTGTGGTGTTATTTATGAATTTTTCCCTGGTGCAAACATATTTTTGTGATATATAAAATTGAATTTGCATTATTCAACCATAATTCTATTTCTTCTTTTGTGTGTTATTTGGCTCTTTTTAGGAAATAGCTGTATTGTTTTTTTAAGCTTGGCCTATGTAAAACATAGTTGTTTTCTATTCAATGCAAAAAACCAAAACATTCCATTTTAGTCATCATTTTGGTGTAAAAATATAATAAATAAAAAATAACCGTATATGTTATTCTTATATTTAACACCTTCATAGTTGGATTCTGGTGTCGAAAGTTAACATCTGACATATTAAGTGTTTGAGTACGCTTCAGAGTGAAATAAAATTTGACAAAAAGAATATGTCTATGCAAAAAAAAAATGTGAGTATTTTTTTATTACCGGTATTGAAAAATGACATATCTACATTCTCAGGGAGGAAAAGCAGTTTGTCTTGACCTTTGATAGTCATCATTAAACCAACAAATAGCCAATTGAGAAGGCTAAATTTGTATCACATTGCAGATAGGCCAAACAAAGTAAAGCTTCTGTGTTATCACTTATTCATATAACACTTTTGTCAGTGTGAAAGAGAAATTCTCTTCATGCAGGAACAAAATTATACAACACAACCATAGAAGAATACTGTGAATTAATAATAATTTTTGGAATATCAATTTTTGTGGATTTTGTGGGTACAGGGTGAACCACAAATTTAAATGATCAAAGAATTACAAATTTTCTTTAGGCTTGTACGCAGACTTTGGCAAAAACAAATATCCAATATCCATGAAAATGTAAGTTTTCCACAATCAACGAAAATTGGAACCCATGAACAAAAATGATTCCACAGTAAGAGACTTTGACTTACAGTACAATTAGTAACTATATGACAGTTCTGATCTGTTACAAGTCCTCCTCTGAACTCCTTCAATACAACATCTGATAGATGATCAACCCATATTCTATTAAGTTAAAACAAAGAGAATCAAAGGTACACATAGGTATATGTTTCATGTTATATACATCATCCAATAACAGTTTTATTCTTACAAAAGTATTTGTAAAACAGATTTCCATCCCTAGTAAACCAAACTGGTTATGTTCACTTCTCCTAGTTGTCTCCATTCATTCATAGCTTTAAAATTTTTGTTATTTTAATAATGGTTCGTATCTTTTACATCTAATTTCATAATATTACAAATGGTTCGATTTTGTTGTTATTTGTTAGCATCTTATGAATTTCTTTTCATCTTTTTTTAGTCATTGTTTACTTTAACACTTGTCGGATATTTATAGCGAAGGACAAAAAACAATAGTATGTGTACATGCATATATATTTGTACATTATTTAATGCATATAAACACATAAATATTATGTGTAGCACAATTTCTCAAAATTATTGTGTTTTCAAAACATTAAAAATAAAATCACTGAACTGTTTTGTTATTTTGCTGATAGTTCTTTAATCATGAATCATTGTTGGAAAGTATGCATATAAAGTATCCTGAGACCTGATAAAATTAGGTTGGTTTTGTTTATGTGATAGGTCAAACTTATTGTAAGTATTACCTGAAAGCCTCTAGTTGACAGTTAGCTAACATTTCTTTGACCTTTGTCCATACTGGGTCCTCAACTGGTTTGCTTCCCTTTGTTGTAACCTTCTTAATTCTTAAAAAGTAAAAACAAACAATAAACATGTTTGACATATTTCAATATCAGGGGACAGTCTAGTTGCTTAATTGCTAAATTTCAGAAAGTTGAAGGATATTTTAATACATGTTAAGGCATCATAGAAAGTAAAACAAATGCCATGGTGGGATATCTGGTGTAACAATTTGAATGTGATTTTTCAAAAATGATCACAAGTTCCACATAAGGCTGTCTATATGATGGACTGTTGGTATGTTCATAAAATAAAAACGCCTTCCCTTCATCTGAGTCCATCAACTTTGCAGGACATTCAAATTGAATTTAATGTTAATTTTTCTCGCCTTGAATATTCATGACACATCTGCCATTAAATTGAACAGTTTTAGGCAATATCTTATACTAGAACAATTTTTGACAATATTTCCTACTTGAACAGTTTTAGGCATGATATAGTACAAACTGTTCTGGCATTACTTGACGCTAGAACATCTATTATTTATCATTTATATAGAACAGTTCACTGTAAAATGGAAGAAAATAAATTTTCATTAATAATTCTGTTCAGCATTAGTTTCAAACTAAGATGGCAAAATTTCTCTAACGCCTTACTTTATTCTGTCAGATAATTTTCTAAATTTAATTCTTACTTAAATTAGGTGTGTGAAAAGTTTAAAGTTGAAACTGAAATTTGAATTTTTGTATAGTACATCTGTCAAATTATTTAATGACTGGTCATGATATACATATAGTAAACATACTTTGCCTGATCACTTTGTCTTAAGATACAGTTCTGGAGAGAAGGAACCAGATCACACAGAGCTGTACATAATCTGCCTACAAGTAATACCCTTAAAATAGAACAGATCAAACTACAATAATCAAATACGTTAAAAAATAAATTTGTTATGTATGACAGCTTTTCAAAATTTCACTTCTTCAGTATAATTCAAGTCTACAACCTGAATCAAAATAAAAAAAAACTTGAAAAGAAAAGCCAAAATCTGTCCAAAAGCAAATACATCTGAGAACTGTTACACGGGTGGTATTTAAAATAAGTTAGATATTTTTTCAGCCATTTTTAAACCATCATTCTCCACTGAATTTCTCCTGGCAATACACATTAATAATTGCTGTTACTTTATGCAATGCCTTTCTCACTTATCAATTCGATATACATATATACAAATAACTGATTCATAATTCTTCTGTGTTGATGTACAATCAATCTTTTAATATGTGAATCCTTTTCAGTTGTCACAATACACTTCCTTATTCAACACTTTTTCAAAGATATAAACATTCCCAATTTAATCCCGTCTAAAGAATGTTACCCTCAAGCAATTTCTGTTAAATGAATTATCTCCAATTTTCTTAATAAATGGTACCATACCTATTTTTTGTTATTGCATTTGTAAAAGCATCAGGTATTTCTTTCAGTGATTTCTCCCACAACTTCAACTGTTCATTTAAATGTTCTATCAACCTAAAATAAAATGATAAAAGAAACTTTTACATTTATTTTTTTATCCTAGATTAAGATTATCTAAACATGCTAAAGTGTAGATATGGATTATGACTGACACTGAAGGATATGACCATGATGACAGACAGTATTGTCTTTTAAAAATGTTTTATTCACTGTTATCTCTTACATTAGAAAGAGTTTCTTGTTTATTTTGTTTTAAATTTAAGTTTAAATCATAAACAAAAGCATCTTTTACTTAAAAATAACATGTCTGGTATTAAAGCATATCATCAGACAACTGAAAGATATAAAATTAAAGCAACAGTAATTTATCTTTGTTTAAATCTCAATAATTTATTAAAAAGATACAATCCGAGGTACCAACAAAAACCAATGGAATTGTATGAACTCCAAAAGGAGGGAGACCAGGTACATCTTTCTATACATGCATCACCCGCCATGCAAATTCACAGTGTAAAAATGTAGCAATCAGGATAAGGAAAAAATATGTAAAATAACAGATGACGATTCTGGTATCTAAAGATCTGCAAAAACATGCAGCTTTTGTGTTGGTAAGATATCATATCAGTCAACCTATTTGTCATGGTGACCGTCAAACTTAAGTAGTATTGATTTCAGTCATCTTCCTCAAAACTCTGTTGGATCAGATTTTGTGTTAGGAATACACCCTAAGAAAGTCTGTATAGTGTGAATATGCACAATCATAAATTATTAATTGAGATATGTAAATGCCATACGATGGAGCAGAGGGGTATGTTACTGCTGGAGACCTCAGTGGCCGAGTGGTCTAAGTAGTTGTACTACTGTATCACTAGCCTGTCAACACTGAGGTGTTGAGTTTGGCATGTGGCAGGTGCGTTTGATTCCAATCTTAATTGACTAGGATTGTCAGTTTTCCTACCAAAGATCTCCCTAGCTTCCTCCACTAATAAAAACTGACCGCCATAAAAATAGCGCAATAGTGCTGAAAGTGGCGTTAAACATTAATCAATATATTACTGCTGGGAAATGGGAAGTTTACAATTAAAAAGTTTTCTTTTAAAACTCATAATCCAAAAGGCATTTAAAACAGAGCAAATAGCTTCTTTTTTTTGGGGTCATGTTTTGTTATATTTACTAACCCTTAAACACAATCATGACAGGATGACTTGATATGTAGGTATATAGTTTCTGTGTCAGGACTTACCCTTTAACACAATCATGACATGATGACTTGATATGTAGGTATTTAGTATCTGTGTCAGGACTTACCCTTTAACACAATCATGACAGGATGACTTGATATGTAGGTATATAGTATCTGTGTCAGAACTTACCCTTTAACACAATCATGACAGGATGACTTGATATGTAGGTATATATTATCTGTGTCAGAATATTTATCAAAGGCAACATTTTCTGTTTCTTTTTCATCACTGGTCTGTGTGTATGTCGTAGCATCATCAAGCATGCTTTTTAACTTCTCATCAAAATTCTTACATAAACTAAAAAGACAAGGCAAGTTAAACATTACATAACAGAAAAGCAATCCAACAAAGGCAAACTGGTGTGTGAAAGTAACTTTTGTGTGTTTTAAATATATTATTTTCTATACTACTTACTTTCTATTCTACTAAGTATGATAAATTACAGTAATAACTTACTTCATTAGGAAATTAAGTATTCATATTTTGAACTTTGCACTAATATTTGCCAACTCTTTCCTTAGTATTGCATATGAAGAAAATGCTCAGCCACCCCTATCTCTCCTTAATTATCTTGAACTATACACTTAAATACACATTTGGTAGTTCTAATTATTCTATCTTAACTTTTCTCACATTTCTAAATTAAATTCTGTTCAGTACGCATGAAAAACAAGACATTTTTCCACTTTAAATTCTATTTTTTAGATGCCATTTTCCATTAATTTGAAGTGCTGCATAGCATATCAGGAACAGATTTGATTTAAGAATATGTTATTTTATATATATAACCTCAGCTTACTGTAAATTTAGAAATTTTTGTAATGTTTTTATTGATGCAAAAATTGCAAAGGCAAATTTGCAAAAATAAAACTTTCATTTTAAATTATAAACAATCATTAAACCCTAACTGACATTTTAATGACTTCAATAATGAGTTATGCGAATTCTTAAAAAATAAAATCTTAAGTTTTATATATACCTCTGAACAACAGGAGTAAAGGCTTTAGCTTTCATTATCAATCCTCCAGGGTTATCTGAGGTTGACCTTGCTGTGGAGGGAATCCACGCCATATTAGGTGCTATATCTCCAGAGGTCTCATTCCAAACATACCAAGCGAGGTCTGTGTCAGCTGTTACAATACTGTAAAAAGATAATACTAAATAAAAATAAAGCTGTAGTAACTTAACCAATGTTCTGATGTCACATCCTAACCAAACTGTGTCGGCTATAATCAAGCTAAAATTAAACCATGTATTTAAGGTCAAGAGATTTAGGTTACTGTTATATGTATGTTAAAGCTTTGTCAGATGGAATATCAGTGTGTTATACACATTCATTGACAAATTAAAATGTTTGGTCCCCATTGTAAAACAAACAGACAGTCAATCACTAGAATTGGAAGGTACAAATATTTTTATTACACTGAACTTGTTTTATACTAACCACCTTTCACTAGCAATAGGCTAAAAGATTTCACAAGTTGATCAATTTGAACAGATAATTTCAAACTGAAATTTTGAAAATTTGACCAATTGCTATCATAAAAGGACAAAGCCTTTCAGATATGCACAGAAATACTTATCACATCTCAAGGAAACTTCTAATATTCTTCAGTGAATCCAAATTTTGAATCAATAAAATTTGACCATCAAAGATAAAATGCAAATAAAACATAATGTATTTTAGGGTTGATGAACTTGAACATAATGATATAAACAAATAATAGGATTGAAGGGCAATAAGAATATGTATAACATATTTTGAATTAGCACCTTCATCAGATTTTCAAAAAAAACAGTAAATGGTTAAATGTATACATGTAAAAGAAAAGATAACTTTTGTCCTCTAACACCATTTTTCCTAACTTTATCAAATTTAAAACAATTTTAAAAGTTGAAAATGCAAAACAATAACTGAGATCTGAAAAATTATCTTTAAAAAATTATTTTTATATCTAAAGCTTTATAGGATACTGAGGACTAATCTTACCTATCTTCTGTATTAGCCATTTCCATTACAACCTTTGATACTTGACGTTTTGTCACTTCTGTGGATGACTCGAGCTGATATTGGATAAGAGACTGTAAACAAATATTTTTTGCATTATTATTGAACTGCTTTAACCCTACCATATGTCTGTGCCAGTACCAAGTTAAAATTAAAATTGAGAATGGAAATGGGGAATGTGTCAAAGAGACAACAACCCGACCACAGAACAGACAACAACAGAAGGTCACCAATAGGTCTTCAATGCAGCGAGAAATTCCGCACCGGGCGTCCTTAAGCTGGCCCTAAACAAATATATATACTAGTTCAGTGATAATGGACGTCATACTAAACTCCAAATTATACACAAGAAACTAAAAGTAAAAATAATACAAGACTAACAAAGGCCAGAGGCTCCTGACTTGGGACAGGCGCAAAAATGCGCGCGGGTTAAACATGTTTATGAGATCTCAACCTCCCCTATACCTCTAGCCAATGTAGAAAAGTAAACGCATAACAATACGCACATTAAAAGTCAGTTAAAGAGAAGTCCGAGTCCGATGTCAGAAGATGTAACAAAAGAAAATAAACAAAATGACAATAATACATAAATAACAACAGACTACTAGCAGTTAACTGACATGCCAGCTCCAGACCTCAATTAAACTGATTGAAAGATTATGTCTTCATCATATGAATATCAGGCACAATTCCTCCCGTTAGGGTTTAGTATCATACCATCATAAAATATATGAGAAGAGCATAACCCGTGTCATGCCAACAACTGGTTTTAAATAAATGTGTTTAGTTCCGATGCAAAGACCCTATAAGTGAATCAATATTAAAGCCAAAATATGCAATCTTTAATGACCTGACAACAGTATCGTAACTATATCCCTTCTTAATAAGTCTATTTAAAGGTTTTGTTAGCTTTCTTACTTTATAGATGGTTTGTGATTTATTCACCACTCATTAAACAATTCCAGACATTACTGTGATTTTGTCTCACTGTTGACATTTCCTTGTATCTTGTTTGAGCAGTAACAATTGAGCATATATCCATCCCTTTAATCATGTATTTTTAAACATTTAATTTAATTCCATGTTTTACATGTTCTAAATTCTGATACTGACTAAGATATCAATTTCAATGCCTCATTCTGATGATATTAGTGTAGATCTAAATTCATTTTCCATTCCAAATGTCCTGTCATAAAGGAAACAGTAATCAAACTTCATGCTTGACAAAATATTACAGGTATGATTACCAGTATATGAGATTCAATATAAAATAAAATGCTTGCTGAGCGCAGGCCTGATACGACCGCAGAGGTCAAACCCTGAACAGTTGGGGCAAATTTGGACACAATATTCAAGCTTGATACTGTCTGACATAATATAAGTTTCTGACCAGGGATGGGCACGATTACTGACAAATGTAATCGATTAATAATCGATTACTTGAAGGATTTTTGTGTATTCGATTAATAATCGATTACTCTGATTTTTGTATGTAATCGATTGCAATCGATTACTTTATCAAAAGTAATTACATTACTTTTCGATTACTGTCAATTACATGCTACAAAATAGCAAAAAAATAATAAAGTAAGTTAAACATAAATATGTTGTTCAATGTATGTATAGTGTTAATCTAGAACTTTATAAAAACAGCATTTATTTATAAGCATTGTTTTTAAATTTTAAGTTAACAGTTGTTTTCTAGATGGAAGCTCTTACTGAGGATCCGAAATATTCAAAAATTCTTGAAATTTTGGTTTTCAACATAAGTGAGTGGTGATAAATTTCTTGCAATGACATGGCATGGCTTCGGTCAATTCTTTACATTTTAAGTTATTTTCTCCATGTTTTGCAAATTTTTGCTGTCATACTGACTTAAGTTAGGTATTTTGTATTTACTCATTTTTAACAGGTATATTTGAATATAGTTCATTACAATGTTGGAAGTTTCCTCTGAAAAAAAATATCAAAAAGTAGAATAATTAACTAGTTCAGCTAATTTTAAAGATAGAAATTTATAATATTTATAATTAATACATGCATGAATTAATCCGGTTGTTTGGATAGCCTCCCTAATTACAAGTTATAAAACTGCCAATAGGGTACATTTTATAACCTGGGGCAATATAATGTAAATCTCCTCTTAATTAGACATAATTGAAATCAAAACAAAGTTGGCATGTCATTGATTAGAAGTCCTTGATCATCTGATTGGTAAAGACAAGTTAGTCGAGAATTTTTTATGCTCTATTCAAAATTATAAACAATATATATTTTTAGTGTCAAAATGGGGTACATGTACCTATTTCTGAACAAGAATTTCAATGCATAGTCATTGGTACATTGTCAAAAGGATTTTGTGAACTTTCTAATTTTTATATTATAATATTATGACGAATCAACTGTTTATCTATTCTAGCTAAAATTCCAACTCAATGTAGTACAGAACTTAACACAAGGCTCATTTCTTATTTTAATCTATTTTCTTATTTCAAAATAAAGGTCTTTAAATTATTGACAAGCATTGAAGACAGTAAAGTCAATTGTTTCAAAGCTGATTATATATAGTAAAATCTGGTAGGAGATCTGGTTGATCATAACACAGCTATAGACAATAGAAACAAATAAGGCATTTGATAAACTATCAATGCTTTTAATACATTCTATTTTATCTGTACTATAAAGTGATGAATACGTAAATATTTTCATTTAAAATAGGTTATATTTCATCAAACTATTTTACTAAAGTAATTGAAATGTAATCGAAAAGTAATCGATGATTACATCATAATTTTTGCTGTAATCGATTAATTACGATTACATGTAATCGAAAAATGTCTTCGATTACAGATTACTGTCGATTACTGGAAAAAATGTAATCAATTACAATCGATTACGATTACAGATTACGATTACCCCATCCCTGTTTCTGACACAAAATAAATGTGGTCAAAGATCTTACAAATCTATTACGCAATACTGTGCAATTGAAGAAACTTTTCAAAAATTCGAAATTTAAAAAATTTTGAAAAAAAATATGAATTTAAGTCCTAAAAAAATTGGAAAATAATCCCCTCACCCCAACTTTTTACCCCCTTGGAGTAATAGCCCATAAACTCAATCCCAGCCTTTCCTTTTTAGTATGGAACCTTGTAGTACACTTTCAGAGAGATCCATACACTTAAACACAAGTTATTGTCAGGAAACTAGAAAAATGCTTGTTTTTGGCCCTTTTTTGGCTCCTTATTCCGACATGATTTGGGAAATGAACCCCAAACTCATTCCCAGCCTGCCCTTTGTGATAAGGAACCTTGTGGTACAATGTCAGAGAGATCCATACACTTACACACAAGATATTGTCTGGAAACTAGAAAAATGTTTGTTTTTGGCCCCTTTTTGGCCCTTAATTCCTAAACTATTGGCCCCATAACCCCTAAAATGAATCCCAACCTTCTACTTGTGGTATTAAACATTGTGGTACAATTTCAGAGCAATCGAAATATTTATACACAAGTTATTATCCTGAAACGAGAAAAATGCTTGTTTCTGGTCCCTTTTGGGCCCCTTATTCCTAAACAGTTGGGACCCTCATCCCCAAAATCAATCCCAACCTTCCTTTTGTGGTATTGAACCTTCTTAAAAAATTTCATAGAGATCCATTCACTTAAACTAAAGTTATTGTCCTGAAACCAATGTGTCTTCGGACGACGCAGACAATGACATCATACCATTATACGATCCCATCAAAACAATTTTTGGTCATATAACAAAAACAAATAAACTATATGTTCCAAAATTAATATAATTTTCTTTCAAACATAATTGTCATTTTTTTCATTGTATTTTCAGCAAATCTTATAGTAGTGTGCCCTTAAGCTTCTTCCAAACTCAAAATATTTTTTAAACAACTCACCTGTTAAACAGAAAGAGGTAGATACTTAGTCAAAGCTATATTAATTATATACAAAAAACTTCTTTATTATAAAGCAGACATTGTACTAAACTTCAACTTAAAATTCACACTCCCCTTACTTCCCATCATTTGTATAGATTTTTTTCCCCATCTTAAATGAAAAATATAAGAACAGAGATTCAATGCACCCTCGTTGCACATATTTTATCTGTCCAAGGGCAATAACTAATAAAAACTTCTATAAAATTTTATAACCATCTAATAGAAATGAAGGCTCCAGAGCAAATGCAATGCAATTTCGGATATAATTATTATTTCCAAGGGGCATAACTCTTTTATGTATTTGATAGGCACCAATTTTCAAAATGGTCTAAGACATTGCTGATACAAACCTTTGATATAAATTTGATCAAAATCTTGCAAAAATTGTACCGGTGAGAGCACTTACAATGCAAATTTCCATATAATTAACATTTCCAATGGGCAAACTTTTTAAAAAGTAAATGATCGGCACCTACTTTTCGAACTTATGGTATAAGTTTCATAAAAATCTGGCAAGAATTGTACACATTACAGCGATTACAATGTAATTTTCCATAAAATTAATATTTTCAAGGGGCATAACTCTTTAAAAATTGTTGATCAGCAATGATTTTCGAACTTGTCCGAGACATTGCTGATATAAATCTATGATATAAGTTTTATAAAAATCTGGCAAGAACTGTACACAAGAGAGCGCTAACAATACAGTTTTCCATATGATTAATATTTCCAGCGGGCATAACTCTTACTTAAATTGTTAATCGGCGCTGATTTTCGAACTATCCGAGACAATGCTAATATACACCTATGATATAAGTTTTATAAAATCTGGCAAGAATTGTACATGTGAGAGTGCTACCAAGACCAGACGGACAGACAAATGGACGTCCGGTATTTGTATGTTCTACGCGTCCCATGGGGATAAAAGAGAAGAATTAGAAGATGCAGTCCATTGATCTAGGATATCTTGTGGATACAAGATGCCTTCATTCTTTAGCAGATATGACTATTTTCAATGTTTTGGAATAGGAAACTCCCCAAAAATTATTTCTAAAAAAAACCCAACAACAATGAGAAGAACTGATTGCATTTCTCACAAAAAAGATTCACATATAACTCATATTTTGCTCAATACGAGTCTTTATAATATAATGTAAGACATCCTACTTTTTACAATATCTCTTACCTTGACTCTGTTTACAAATAGATTCCTCAGTATACCGTCCCAGATGGAGAGTTGTCTGTTCATGATTCTGTTACAAACTGTATCCCAGCCAATCATACTCTCATCCTTTTAATATAAAGTCTTTGGTATCAGTACATTGTATCCATCAAAGAATCATAACTTATCTTCAAGCCATATTCACAAAAGGCTGTCTCACTGATGTTTACCCTACACCACCATTTATTCATATTCAACATATCCTCTCTCAAAATTAAACCAAACTGTACCAACAGTGTATTGGGTCTCATCTGTGTAAAAGGGGTTCCACTACACTGCGTTCTCACTTCTTACACATAAATTGTCAAAAGTGAAAAACTCTTAGTGGGCTATTTGTTTACATTTAATAACAGTCATACTTAATTTTAAGAAATATTTAGAGAGGTTCACAAACAGTTATTGTTAGTATGTACTGAATGCCTAGTACATATATTCAAGGTTTTTCATCCAAACAAGAAATCTAACCTGTGATAAAAGATCCCACACAGCATCTCTTATGTCCGCAAGACGTTTTACTGTGTTGATAAAATTCAGGAGTTTTCCCACACCAGTTGTCACATCTGATATACACCTATAATTAAAAAGTCACAGTGATTTGAGTCATTAAAAGCATCAGGAAAATAATTACAAAAATTTTTGAAAGAAAAAACAGATTGTTATAGAATAGCAACCAGAAGATGCAGTACCAGTTAAACTTGGGTTAGATTAGGTGAAAAGAATTGAAACCAATATTAGACAGCATTTTTATAATCACATCCTGTATATTGTTGCTTGGTCGTTTCTGGATTTTTCCTCAGTATTTTTTATCTAATATTAACTCATGAGTATATCTTTTTCTGTAGTTAAGGTCAATAAAACAAGAAATCTACAGAAAAGATAAATATTTTAAATGACATACCTAACAATTTACCTACTACTAATAATATATAGACATTGAGCTTACCTTTCCCTAATCTATCCTTACACTGGATTGTGACATCATACTTACGTGTTAATCCATTGTTGACAATTATCCTGTAAATGTTGCTCTGAAACTGGGTTGGCATGAGATCTCAGACTTGGACAAAATTCTGCAAAAATTAAAACATTTTTCATTTCAAAGCACTGTTATCTCTTTCCACATACAATTAGCCTGGGGATATTGAAATTTACTCCTTTTACTTATGAAAATTGCTTTCATCTTTCATATGTCTTGGGAATTTGCCAGAATTATAATCCATGTATTCTTTTATGTTCAAACAAAATGCATCAAAACTTCATTACTGTATAATAGTAAGTAATTGGATTACAATAAAATACCATTCGTCTACCTTTAAAAAAAAAGCATTACATTTGAAATTTAGTCTAGTAAAAAATGTCTTGCTGTCTGTAAACATATTTAAGGCATTTAGCTAGGAAAATTATATTCACCTGTGACAGACTTCGGTAGGCATTTAGATGATATTGATGTCTGTAAATCAAGTAATCCAGTCTCTGAAAAATATATGTGATCCAACATGCTATTGAGATTAACTTTCATATGACAGTTAAAAAAAGAGACTTTTTATATGGTATATGACATAAAGTGTAGTAATTTTGTCCATTATAGTAAGAATTTGATTCTGCTTTGTTGAGGAGTATAACTTTCAATATTCAACTTGATACAAGCTAAAAATGACTTCTGAACACATAAAATAATTTAATGAACATATAATATATCTATGAGAAAAGGAAGACTACTTTGAAGTTAGAAATGTTTAACCATGTTTAAGAAACATAAATATTGTGAGTTGCTGTTTAAAATAAATGTGGAATGTGTCCATGGGACAGATAAGTTTCATAAAATTTGGTTGAGGCAAACTTAAGTAAGAGAACAGAAACGAAAAATTCAGCAATTTTCCATTTGTAACGGACATAACTGTAGAACGGTTAAAGTGACACCACCATAATTCAAACTTGATCTGTATTTTGTGGTAATAAGCATTGTGTTTGTTTCATAGCATTTGGTTGAGGCAAACTAAGTTAGAGAACGGAAATGAAAAATTCAGCAATTTTTCCATTTGTAAAGGGGCATAACTCTAGAACGGTTAAAGTGTTGCCACCAAAATTTAAACTTGATCTGTGTTTTGTGGTAATAAGCATTGTGTATAAGTTTCATAAAATTGGTTGAGGCAAACTAAGGTTAGAGAACAGAAACCAACTTTGGGACGTACAGACGGACAAGGGTAAAACTTAATGCCCCCTCCGGTACGGCAGGGGCATAAAAATATGGATGTAACAATTTAGAAAATACCATTTAATTAGTTAAAGTGCCCAGTCTAACAAGTAATATATATATACTTACCATTCTGTTTCTTTGTTGTTACCTCATTCAGTATAGACAGCAGTAAGTTATTTTGCACTGAAAAAGTTTGATGTTATAATTATAGGGTAGTAACCAACAATAACATCAGCCTAAAACATTTGACATAAGTATGGCTGTCAGCTCACTTTCATCTGTAAGTTATACGGTTCACTTCTGACCTCTTACTGATCCATAGAGGGTTAGTAATATCCATAGGGGGTGAGGCTGAAAGCGGTTCCTCTAAGGATTTTACTTACCCTCTATGGATTCGTTGGGGGTCAGTAGTGAACCGTATAACAAATTAATTGCAAACAGGACTTTTCCTACCAAGATTTGTATAAAAAAAACCAATGAAATATAACAACAATAAAAGTAGACATGATGTCATGATACCCCTATGAAATTTACTGACCCCTATGGATCTATATATCGCCACATGTGAGGGCATTGAACCAATCACATCGTCACTAATTTACCTAAGGTGCGATACAGACTGTTAGTTAACTCCTTTTTATCAGAAAGCTGCCCCTACACAATACACAATTTGACTTACATTTATCAGAAGTGCTGTCTCCTACATAGAACACACTATGTATTTGGTGTACAGTTTTGATAATAAGTTGTACCACTGTACAAATCTGGTCCTTTATACTGGCTGTTTGTTGACTGGAGTGGAACAGTTGTTGTACTGCTGTCTATAACACAAATACTCCACATTAAAAATACTAGTATCAATATACATAATCAATAATTTTATCAATATAAAGGTATGAATCATAACTGTAAGTCAAAGTAAACTACTACTGAAGGGAATCTATTATGCATATAAAAACTGATCTCTGAGGTAAAACTTAATCTGAGTCAATTAAGGAATGACTAATATTTTTTCTGTCTATGAAGAAATAACCTCAAAAATGTGGTGCACACTGAATGAACCATGTAGCAGGTTAATTGAAAGTGTGCACCACATTTTTTAAGTTATTTTGAATAGACCTAAAAAATATTACAATCATTCCATATGATTTAATTATAAATTCCATTTTAAGGAGTAAATCATGAAAAATGTTGATGACGTCATGGTCACATGACAAAATTATGTCTATGAGCTGAAAGACAAAAAACTTTCAGCCCATCAGAAGACGTGTAACATCCAAAATTAAATAATTAAAGAATGAAATCAAGGTCAAATAGACTTTTAATGGGAGGCTCTCCTCATATCAAATTAGAGCCAGCCCAAAGACTGATGCAAATAAAAAGAACTCCTACATCAACAAATCTTGAAGAGTAATTTTAAAAGGATATGATATGATGCTTTATTTGATTCTTTTTCATTTACATGAAAGAAAAGAAATTACATGTATCATATCTAAAATATGCATAAAATTTGAATTAAATTTCCACTGTATGTTTATTTCTTACCATGAGTAAAATGTCATTATTAGAAAGGTAATAGTTACTGAAGTGTCAAGCAGTTATAAATTTCAAGTAGTTTCAGAGTTATCTTAAAATACATTTCATGTGATACCATTGCTTCTACATTTTATATTCAGATTTTGAGCACCAAGTTCACTATTATGATTAAAGGGTCTACTTTGATACATATATAACTTAAAGATACAGACTTACAGTTCTTGCAAGGAGAAACTCATTGAAGACTTGTCTTGGTGTACTGTCCTCCAACAGGACAATAGCGCATAAACACTCAGCAATAGACTGTAAGATAATATCAGTAGTATAAATCTTTTGTAACATGAAAAAAAACCAATAATCATGCCATTCACCTTTTCAAATGAAATCTCTATGCTTCTTCTCATTTGTGGATAAAAGACGATAACTTATAGTTCAAATTGTTATTAAAATATCATATGGAAATTTCCTTGAGTCTTTAATTAGGATATTAAGCACTGACAAATGATAAATCATATCATGCTGTTACCTTTTCTGTGAATTTATTTAAACAAGATGTCCTCCATAGGACATTTTGTTTTCTGTTTAGGTTTGTTGTCAAGGGTACCTGTGTCACAGAAAAATGTGTGAAGACCCTAGTACTTATTTTGTATAATATACTTATCATTGCAATAAAGCATATGTCCATAATAAATTTTTGGGTGAAACTATTTTAGTGTCCATGTAAACGAACCTCTGCAAGCTTGATAAATAATGATTTATTGAATAAAAACATATCACAGTTTGGTACTCTGATAAATTTGTTAGTTCATACTATTTATTTATGAAAAACAGCAATGCCTGTAACAACGGTCTCAAGCTGAAAAAATAAGGTTCTTTTTCAGTCCTCAGAAATAGATCATCATTCTATATAAAATAAATCTTTTAAAAAGTTAAATCAAATTTAAATCCTCATGTTTTCAATTCATTACAAAACAAGAATGTGTCCATAGTACACGGATGCCCCACTCACACTATCATTTTCTATGTTCAGCGGACCGTGAAATTGGGTTAAAAACTCTAATTTGGCATTAAAATTAGAAAGATCATATCATAGGGAACATGTATACTAAGTTTCAAGTTGATTGGACTTCAACTTCATCAAAGACTACCTTGACCAATAACTTTAACCTGAAGCGGGACAATTGGACGGACGAATGAATGAACGCACAGACCGAAAAACATAATGCCAATAAATAGGGCATAAAAATAGTTTAAGACATTTCATAAACTTTGTCCTGACTACATGGCTGCCAGTACCTACTTTGTCATCAGCAAATGTTTCTTTGAGTGTTCCTCTACACCCCTGAAAGGCATGAATAAAATAGATTATTATATAATAAAAAAGATATGCTCTGAATAAAGGTATATATAAAATAGGATTATTATATTACAAGAATAACACTGTTGGGAAAACACAATGCTAATCAGTAAGCATTTTCCCATGGAAGGTAATCATTGTGACATCCTGTTTGTTCTATATGTATTTCAATGTAGTGGTAAACAATCAAATTGCCTATATTCAAATCAATATTATATAGCTTGCAGGAATTATTATAACACACCAAAATATAGTGTCAACACAAGATTATGAAATACAGATAGAAACTGGTTAATCAATATGAAAATTGAATCATGAATATAAAAATCAAATTAAAATTGTGTCTACACTTGATCTCCATAGGGCTTTTTACAAATATGGACATCAATTCATATATAGCTTACAGACAGAATGGTTGATCTAAAATGACTGATAGCTGCCCACTGTCTTGTGAGAACAGGAAACCAGCTCAGAAGGTCTGTAGAGTGTTGGGATTCCAACTGTAAACTGGTATGAATGTGGCGAGATAATAGGTAATGTCGGGTCGCTGTCAGATAATCCTTGTCATCTAGAGAACTCCAGATCTATAAAATATTAGCAATACTTATACATGTTATATAAAACTGAGAAACAACATACATAAATTCATATCATTTCAATACTTTTTACTGCAATTTATTATTAAAAGAGGATAATTGAAAACAAGAAATATAATACTACAGTTAATTCAGAATATGAATATCACATTTATTTATTTCTCACCAAAATCTGAATTTTAAATCAAAAATTAAAAATATCAATTTAAATATTTATTTATACATGTATATCTAAATATAAAATCAACCATGAATTCCTGAAGTTACAATATTTTATAATTTTAGTAAAGTCCATCAAGCATAATGTCTACTGTTTATTATCACAAAAATGTTTGATATTTTAAAAGAATAACCTCTTTTAACAATCACACAGGGCTTGTTCACAAATATAGACATCAATTTATATATAGAAAACACAAATACTTTTAACTTTAATATCTATAGCTTTGGTTATCACAAACCTTTTCTGGCATATCTAACAGTAATTTAATTTGTGAGGCCACTCCATAAAACTTCACTTCTTTCTTCCTCCTAAAATATATATAAATCATAAAATCAATAAATGAATCAAATTGAGATTAAATTTACTGTCCTCCATAGGACATTTTGTTTTCTGTTTAGATTTGTTGTCAAGGGTACCTGTGTCACAGAAAATGTGTGAAGACCCTAGTACTTATTTTGTATAATATACTTATCATTGCAATAAAGCATATGTCCATAATAAATTTTGGGTGAAACTATTTTAGTGTCCATATAAACGAACCTCTGCAAGCTTGATAAATAATGATTTATTGAATAAAACATATCACAGTTTGGTACTCTGATAAATGTGTTAGTTCATGCTATTTATTTATGAAAACAGCAATGCCTGTAACAACGGTCTCAAGCTGATAAGGTTCTTTTCAGTCCCCAGAAATAGATCATCATTCTATATAAAATAAATCTTTTAAAAGTTAAATCAAATTTAAATCCTCATGTTTTCAATTCATTACAAAACAAGAATGTGTCCATAGTACACGGATGCCCCACTCACACTATCATTTTCTATGTTCAGTGGACCGTGAAATTGGGGTAAAACTCTAATTTGGCATTAAAATTAGAAAGATCATATCATAGGGAACATGTGTACTAAGTTTCAAGTTGATTGGACTTCAACTTCATCAAAGACTACCTTGACCAATAACTTTAACCTGAAGAAGGGACAATTGGACGGACGAATGAATGAACGCACAGACCGAAAAACATAATGCCAATAAATAGGGCATAAAAATAGTTTAAGACATTTCATAAACTTTGTCCTGACTACATGGCTGCAAGTACCTACTTTGTCATCAGCAAATGTTTCTTTGAGTGTTCCTCTACACCCCTGAAAGGCATGAATAAAATAGATTATTATATTATAAAAAGACATGCTCTGAATAAAGGTATATATAAAATAGGATTATTATATTACAAGAATAACACTGTTGAGAAAACACAATGCTAATCAGTAAGCATTTTCCCATGGAAGGTAATCATTGTGACATCCTGTTTGTTCTATATGTATTTCAATGTAGTGGTAAACAATCAAATTGCCTATATTCAAATCAATATTATATAGCTTGCAGGAATTATTATAACACACCAAAATATAGTGTCAACACAAGATTATGAAATACAGATAGAAACTGGTTAATCAATATGAAAATTGAATCATGAATATAAAATCAAATTAAAATTGTGTCTACACTTGATCTCCATAGGGCTTTTTACAAATATGGACATCAATTCATATAGCTTACAGACAGAATGGTTGATCTAAAATGACTGATAGCTGCCCACTGTCTTGTGAGAACAGGAAACCAGCTCAGAAGGTCTGTAGAGTGTTGGGATTCCAACTGTAAACTGGTATGAATGTGGCGAGATAATAGGTAATGTCGGGTCGCTGTCAGATAATCCTTGTCATCTAGAGAACTCCAGATCTATAAAATATTAGCAATACTTATATAAAACTGAGAAACAACATACATAAATTCATATCATTTCAATACTTTTTACTGCAATTTATTAAAAGAGGATCATTGAAAACAAGAAATGTAATACTACAGTTAATTCAGAATATGAATATCACATTTATTTATTTCTCACCAAAATCTGAATTTTAAATCAAAAATTAAAAATATCAATTTAAATATTTATTTATACATGTGTATCTAAATATAAAATCAACCATTAATTCGTGAAGTTACAATATTTTATAATTTTAGTAAAGTCCATCAAGCATAATGTCTACTGTTCATTATCACAAAATGTTTGATATTTAAAAGAATAACCTCTATTAACAATCATATAGGGCTTGTTCACAAATATAGACATCAATTTATACATAGAAAACACAAATACTTTTAACTTTAATATCTATAGCTTTGGTTATCACAAACCTTTTCTGGCATATCTAACAGTAATTTAATTTGTGAGGCTACTCCATAAAACTTCACTTCTTTCTTCCTCCTAAAATATACATAAATCATAAAATCAATAAATGAATCAAATTGAGATTAAATTTACTCAAGCAGTCATAGTTGCCAACTGACATGATATTCGTGTGTAATACACGCTTTTCAACGGTTTACACGCGAGGATTTTGTCACATGGCGTGTACACGCTGTTCGCCACTTTACACGCAATTACAAGTTTTTCGTTGTTTTGATTTTTGGTCGTTAGTGATATCGCGATTCTCGGGTTTTTCATTATTAGACAAAAATACCGAAAATTTCAAGTAATAGTATCGTCGCCATTGTTTATTTTTCTGTAAGGACGAACAGCAAAAGCCTTTAAGGTAAGTAGTTTGTGATTAGTTTTACGATTTTGTGACTTTCTTTCTTTCAAATTCACTTAGGGAAATGTCGACAGAAATAGTTCGCTTTCAGGACCTGTACCGGTGTCTAAAGAGCCGATTGCTGTTAAAACGATGTGTACGTACCAAGATAAATTTCAAGATTTACAAATTATATTTGGGAGTTCAAGTTTAAAGTAACGCATTGTGCACCCTATGTTGCAATCATAACAATACATGTGAGAGGAGAACTACGATGTAGCGATTTGATTAAGCATTTAACGTGCTTAATGGTAATCAAATAATAAAATACTTTTCTTTTTCAGTTTCAAATCTAGCCAACAGATTTCCACAGGCCAAAGGGGATGGAAATATCACGAAACTGTTTGATCAGTTCTCATAGTACCAGCTGTCTTCTGATGATCTACCCAGTTTTGACCAGACAAAAGCCTCAGAGACAATAGCAACATATATAGTTCGTTGGGAGCAATGGCAAAGATAATAGATGACATTTTAGATGGCAAAAAAACGTTATGACACTCTTTCAAAGCTTGATCAAGCTATTTAAGTTCAGCCATTATCAATACTGACTGTGAGAGAACATTTTCAATTATAAAGAAATCTACACTGAATTCTGATCAGAACTCGACAATGATATATTGTGTGCCTTGTTATTAAGTAAATGTAATCAAACTGGCAGTTGTTTTGAATAAATGCTTAGCCTAGGGTGTTGCTTTAAAAGCAGCAAAACATACCACTGTTGAATACAATAAAAGTTTACAAGTAGTATTAAAGGGTTTTGCTATTTTTAATGATTTTGTTTTTTTTACTTTATATAAATATTATCCAACTCTGACCAATTTGTTGTCTCAAGTTTCCTTCATAACTAATTCAATGTTGTGTGGTCTGTTCTAGTCCATTGGTATGTCATTTTAGTAGTCATATCATTAGTTACACAGTGTGCTAGTGACCTAATACGATATATATTTGGTCAGTAAATTCCATATGGGGTGAGAGCAAAGCTCTAAAGCTTGAACCCCATATGGAATTTACTGACCCCATATCTATCGTATTGGGACACTAGCACACTGTGTAACAAATTTATCTTATCGACTATCTTAACATGTGGCATTTAGACTAGTGGCCTACCAAAGTGGTCAAGTCCTCAATATTAAGAACCTACTTCCATTGGTTTATACAAAAACAAATGCGAACGACAACAAATTGTTAGCTTTAATGTGTTTTCTGCATTTATTTTTAGTTGTTCATCATCAGTTATTTCATCTGTTGGTTGGGCGAAACATTTCAGATTTTCTTCCACTTCTTGTTGTTTTCATATAAAGGGATGTAACACTGCTACTAACCGTATATTAAAATAAAACACGCCCACTAACCCATATTAAATATACAGGGTCTCCATGTGTTTGCTTTTAACCAATAATATTCCTAGAAATGTATAGGAGGTAAGATAAGTAGTGATATCCAAGCAAAGTTGCAATCCCATATGCAGTCTTTGATAAAGCATTAGGAAACCACTTCCTGCACAACTTTCTGTCTATTTTTAGTAAATAACAAATTTAATATAGTTATACTCCATTAACAAAAACATTGCATATTCAAAAAGAATTCAGATATAGCCATTTAATACAGACACAGTGGCAAAATGTGTGTTGACCTTTGAGAATCTGACAAATTCTTACTTTTGAAGTTGGTCTGGCTGTGACCTTGTATGGTAAGATGATCCTTTAACCATGTGGTGTTCCTTCAACTGTTTACACATATCTTCCATCTTAGCAATGGAGCTCATAACCTATAATATAATTTGTTTGTTCCTTTACTTCCATAGATGAAAATGCATTATTTGCTGAAGTAAATTAACATTTAAGTCAATTATCCTGTTATTCAAAATTGTATTATGTTTCACTAAGGGGTATTGGAGGCACTATTTTAAGACCCTGACCACCCATGAAATACAAATTTTCTTTTTACTTACAATTTTTCACAAAATTATCAGGGAAATCCAACCAGCCATATTTAATTGCTGATCATTCCCCTCAACTGATAAATTTTGGAACAGCCCTAATTTATAATTAACAAGAGTTTGTCAAATTGACAGTAATCCAGGTGTTTCCTACATTTATTAATGCCATTCTTAAAGCACTCAAGCACCATAACTCCTGAACAGCAAAAGTGAAAATCGATAAAAACCAATCTTCAGCTGCATTTTGTCATGAAAAAACAACATATCAAAATTTGAAATGGATTTGAGTAATGTTCTCAAATTATGCAACAGAATTGACATAAAGTGCCATTTTCCAATCAATCAGGGACCATAACTCCTGAAAGGCAAAAGTGAAATCCTCAATATCATACTACCGGTAAATCTCCATTTTGTCATCATGAACGTCATATTTTTCAAAAACTTGAAAAGCATTAGTTGAACAGTTCTCAAGTTATTGCACATAGACATGATAATGTGCCATTTCCCTTTCAATCAAGAACCTTGAACTCCAGAAGGGTAAAAGTAACAATTGTCAATACCAAATGTTACCTCCATCTTTATATTTCTATACAAGTAATGTTTAACTCGGTTGCATATACACCATTCATGCAAATATACTTAGATTAAATGACAGAGTTGATCTGTCATTTAACCAGTAACTCTACATAAGACTTTAACACATACATTTTGTGCGCTATTCTTCATGTCAGTAATGGTATCCGCAGCCTCTATCAGATCTCTGTATCTTTCTCTGTAAATATATAATTTTATTGTCTGTGTACCTATACCAATATCTTAAGAACAATTTTCATACTGAATGTACCAGTATATACTTTCTTTTGACCCTTTTCCTAATACAATTGTTTCACTTTTTTTGAACCAATATGATAAAGAAAGCAGAAATGTTATCAGCAGTTGTCGTTTGTCATATATGAATGTTTTTTTGTTATTTTGAGGATCTGGTGTTGATGGAAAATATTTGATTGTTTCTGTTACATATTTATTCACAACTTTTATAGACTCAAGATGATTAAGAGCTTTACATATTGTATATACAGACACCTGTCTGTTGTTGAAGACTGAATGTTGCACTCCAGATGTCAGAGGTTTTTTGTTGTTGGATTGCTATCTCCTTGATGCATATTTACTTTAATTCATATATATATATATCATGTATATATAATGTAGATGGAACAAAACAATACTATGAAAAAGTGGAAAATAAAATTTTATAAAAGATCATTCCTATCTTGAAAAGTTCAGTCAGACTATTCTTCATGTTTCAATATCAATATTTTTTTCTCAACTAATAAAACAATTTCTGATGAGTTATAAAAATCATAACTGTGATGCATGCTTCACTCTTTTTTGCACTTAAAGGTGATGCTAGTATTATTTATCAAGTACAACTAGTTGTTCTTTCTTTAACTTTAATATAATAGCTGTCCCGTGTGCATAATATGTATGTCATATATCAGCTAAATAGTCAAATGTATACTCCAGATGTAGAAATGTTATTTATCAACACTAAATAAAATAACTAAAATTTCAAACACACAGTCATTAGTCATGTGCTACTATTCATTCTAAATACATTGTGGATAACTGTCTTACCCAACCATAGTCCTAAGGTCTTCTTTTTTTCTTTCGATGTCTGTCCTATTAAAACAAAATTAGAATTGGAATGTGAACAAAAGATCATCAATTCAAAGTTTTGTTTGAAATTGATATTCAGTATGAACAATTACAACACAGACTATTAAGAGTTTCCTTCATGAAATTGCTTTTTCTGTTACTCTTTATTAATAGTAAAAACAAATATTTTAACATAGTTTTAAGTGAAATACAACAATAGTTTTCTACATTATTACACTATCCCTCTCTCTAAAATCCATTAAAAAAAAAAACAAGCTAAACATAAGGCCTACATAAGAGAACATATAAATTTTTAGTTTTTTTTTATGTACATCAGTGTTATTTTGATCATCAGACCTATTTCCCTAAGCATAAACTTAATATCTTTAATTATTTTGTGTATATAATAGTTTGAACTGATGCATGGATGATCTTTTATTGACAGTATTTTTACACATATTTTTACATTGTTTATAAGTACACTACCTTGTTTTCTTCTCTATAGATCTTATTTCTTCAATAGTAAACTTTTCAAATAAAATGTTGGTATCCATTTCTTCAATGGGAACACCTTTATAAAATAAACAGGATAATTATTTATACTATTGTACATTTACTTTACTATAGTAATAATTAATATAAAGTAGAGGCTCCTAGGAGCTTGTACATGAATAGCTCACCTGGAATTTTCACATAACATCGGTACAATGCAACAAGAATATTTCTGTTGAATAGAAACAGACAATTTTGGTCATAAAAGAAAGAAGGTACATCTTGACATTCCTAACATTTTTTTCTTTAGATTGAACACAACCCCCATTAAATAGGGATAGTTTTCCAAATAAGTAACTATCCCACAAATGAAGGTATTTTTAGTGTTAGAAAATTGATTCTTTAGAATTACCATTTTGTACTTGAAATGACACATATTCATTAAAAATGCAGCAAAATTTTGTCCAGATGAATAGTCCTAAACTGATTAACTAAGAAGTTGCAAGACAATGTATGGTTCTAAAATATTACCAACTATCTATCTTCCAAGGGATCAAAATCAATCAGATATACTGGTAGAAAAAAGTAGTTAAAAAAATCTTTTTTTTACTGTAATTATTTAAAAAAATTTTCACAAAGGCTTTTTTTGGCACCGTATTAAATCAAAGACATAAATAGTAGTAAATAGTTTATATGTCTCTGATACATGATCTTCAAATTGGTGCTTTTCCCATAAAAATTTGACGTCAGTGGCCACATGGCTACTAGAAAAATTATTAAAGTTCAAACCCTGGTCCATACATGTGATTCTTCCGGGAGTCAAAATGTCCCGCTTTTCAGACCCTCTTCCGTCCCTCCCGTTAAAATTTGAAATCTTCCGCTTTTGAAAATGTCAACTCGTAAAATTTTCATTAGATATTTTTGTTTACAAAATCGACACGGACAGAGAAAAGTCCGAGAAACTCGAAATTGATATGGGAAAAGTCTGAGAAAAACGGAAGTTTCCTGAAATTGATTTTGTGTCAAAAGTTAAAATTAGGTAAAATTAGCCTGAGGTGTTTAGGATTAAACTGTATATACAACAATAAATAAAAGATAATAGGCAATTACCTAGTGATCAACTAGCTAGTTTAAGACACAAGCCAGGTTGATTAAAAGTGAAATACTGACAAAGGATTAAATTGTACAAGTTGTATAAACAACGATTTAATTTGATGCTGTTGAAAACATGGAACATTTACTGAACCTCAAAGACAAATGAAATCAACTCAAATATGATATTTATGGCTTGTTTTCTATCCAAGCCAATGGAATACCTATATAAGTACAGTTGTCTTGGACTATTCTAAAATTTTAGAATTTGACAAAATGCAAACCGTATTTTATATCACCAAATACCCCAGCAGCAAATAAAAGAAGACCAAGTTTCTAGCCAAATTCAACTCTGCCTGGAGATCTGATTTCAAATGATGCAGATCCAGTACCAAGGGTCAAGACCATGCTTACTACACTTCATGCAAAGCTGACTGTGGTGGCCCTAATGATTTGACCAAACTTATGGGGACAGCTACCCACCAGCAAGCCTACAACTCTATCAATTTAACACCTTCTGTTACAAGCATGTTCAGTAGTGGTACCAAAGTTGACAACGTAGCTTAATCAGGGGTACTTTTTGCCAACTCTGTATGATGGCTGATCGCTTTATCTTGAATTATATATAATGAATAAATATTTGAAAACCCCTTATCTTCTATTTTTATCAAGTAAAATGGATATGGAGTTGTTGAAAGGTATGGAATTATTGTTCTTTAACAAACAAAAAGAAGATATGCAGTTTAAACACACAAAAACCATTACAGACGCCGATAAATAGGTCGATAAAAATCTCCAGTTATGAAGCCCAAACTCCAGCTGAAAATTTCCAAATCTCCAGTTGTGGCTTGACAACTCTGTCACATGTCTGCTGGTCCTAGGACGAACTTAAAGGTATTTGCTTTGTGACGCCAAATTTTACGGAAAAGATTATTTGAGAATCATATAATTTCCATAAATTTTATGGAAATTATATGATTCTCAATACAAATTTTGGGACACCCATGTTTTCTTTTTGAAACAGTCTATAGAACTGAGGACAGGGACTCTTGAAATATTTACTTTCCTAATGTATATAAATGATCTAGTTGATATTGTTTTTCACTTTGTTATGTTGTGTCGTGTGCTATGAAATGTTGTGCCACATGCAATGAAATGTATAGTGTAATGACAATAGATTTGAATTGACTTGAATTATATAAAAGATATATATATTTACAAATTTAAGCAACTTAAATCAATAAATTGAAACAATGCTGTTATAACTAGCTTTGGTGTAGTTACTAACTATTGTGTGCTCATTTTGATTTGGAATACACCTTATCGCTAATCCCGGCCGCTTGAACTTTTGACGCATACAACAATCACTTTTCCATTGTGGCGTCAGATATTTTGTTTTATGACGTCAAAATTTTACGGGAACCTGTGTAATATCCAGTAATGGCGGACAAATAGCGATAAGGTGTATAGTGCCTGATTAAGTGATTTGAATGATTGTGTGAGCTGTAAGTGTTGAGAGATGTTTGAGCGATTGGTCCCAACTGTATGCAAGAGGGACATCAAATCATAACGATACAAATGTAAAATGTTAAACTGGCTTCAATGATGTAATTTTCGATCATGAAGTGCTTTACTATTTGTCATAATTTACTTTTAGGGTCGACTTTTGACATTTTCTGTGGTTGGTGTTGGCATAAAAGGGAGGTAACTCAAGATTGCAATAAAATCCTAACCAATGTCGGATGCGGAAATAAGAGCATCCGGACTGAGGACATTGAGGTCCACATGTATATATCTCTATCTCTATATATGATCATCCTATATCACTTAAGGCCACCCAGAGAGCAAATGTATCCCATAAGGTCAGGGCCCTAACTACATTGAGGCAAATGAGGCAAATGCCTCATGTTGGAAATTAAAAAAAAAAAAATTAATAAGTTGAAATAAAAGCTTGTCTTCATATCAAATTGTTTTCACGACGAATGTCTTGCAAGAAGCAAGTTCTGTTCACCCTCTGACGTCGCCCCTGTTTTTTCGGGATCCATGTTTCTCTTTTATTTTTAGTTTTCAGTGTTGATTGTCTATAATTTGTTGTTATGAGTCTTATCAGTTCATGGGTTTTTCTTTTGTTCATTGATTGCCCTTATTGATTGTCTATAATTTGTTGTTATGTGTCTTATCAGTTCACGGGTTTGTCTTTTGTTCATTGATTGCCCTTCTTCGTGACTATTGTCTTAGCGTTGAATTTCATTTGTAAATTAGTAATTTTGTTTTGAAAATTGAGTTTTATTATATTTAAGGACCTTTCGTCTAATTTTAAAAACTACTTTGAATTGTACAAATATGTATCGGTTATTCTATAAAGCATTGATAATAAAAAATTAAAAAATATCGAAATAGCATGGTCGAAGTGGTCGGTAATGACGGGTGAACGGTTGTCACGTGGTTTGGCAATGTTACATGTCCACCGATGTCCAGATATTGTTCGAGAAAATGTTTTGAGAAGATACGAAGCTACCGGGACATAGAAAAACTGGTCGTTTTTTATGGAAAATTATATTTTATATTCAAGAATACAAAACTGGCTCTCTTTTCTGTTAAACTAAAAAGATGACATGGGTTAAATTAAAGTGAGACAACCAATCTCCCGGAATCAAATCATTTAAAAAGAAAAATAATGTATTGCCATATGACCTTTTACATTGAAGGGCGTAAACTTGCATTAAGCCGTGTGCAGGCCCTTTTATAGAAAATAAAGGGATATGGAGTAAATGTGCATGGAAAAAACACAAATTATATATCAATGAACAGGGCTTTTATTCCTGTTCTTCATCCTGACAGTCGCTGGAGGGTCTTCAACAATGAACGAATCATTCATACCTTACAACAATGTCAAGACGGCCCCTAGCGTCGACTTAAGCGGTACTTATAGTAGCTGTGAATAAATTTCAAAGTCACAAAAAAATTACACCAAAGTCTAAACACAATACAAGACCAGAACAGACAGATCTGACATTAATCACCCGGTATACATATTAAAACAGCACAAAAATGTAGCAATGAGGTCTTAAGAACAGTTTTCCTGAGTCTACCCTGAGTGTGTCCTTTCTATCCCAGTTAGGAATTATATCAATTTGTAATTGAAATGTGTTATAAAAACTGAATTCACATAGCTATATCAATGATAATCAACCCATTCTTAACTTAATTTGAAAAAAAAACATAATAGACAGGTATAATACGTTTTTCCTTCAAGCAAAAACTGAATAACAAAAGAAACATAAAACAGCAGCCACACACTTAACTATGTGATTTACGATTGTTGCTTTATCATACATATCGTTCTTTTGATGTTGTCCCTAAAAACTAAAAGTCTTACACTGAATCTATATATTTTGCTTTGAGACCAGAATATTGTTAAAAAAATAATTAAAAAAAAACTTACGTTTCAGATTAAGAAAGAGTCCGGGAGCCGCTCAGAATGCACAATTTTGCGTCATTTTTTCCAGAGCTTCTGGGGCCCTTCAGCGGCCCCCAGACCCCTCGCCGAATAATATTGCCTCACTTTTAACAGAGGCTAGTTACGGCCCTGAAGAACATATCTTAATCTCACAAATAAATCCTGTTTTGAAAAACTTCACTTATATTTTGGGGGAAATATATTTTATTCTCTACAGTATTCTATTTAGCAGAAAAAGAAAAAAAAAATGTTTCTCTTCTTGCAGAACTGTTCTTTTTTTCTCGAAATTTTTAATTTGTACTGAAAGCCATTATCATATCTGTGTTAGTAAATAATTCGTTATAATTATAAAAACCTACATTATTTTACACATTTTGATGTCTTAGTCAGTACAGTCAATGATTTATATATATTTTTAATAAATCCTTGGAATTACAAGTATCTTGTGCTTTTAACCAATTCCTTTATTTTTTTTTTATTCAAGATTTGTTTTCCAAAATTGTGTGTACTACAGGCACTTGTCTCTGAAATTTTTTCCCCCATATATACCTTAAAATTTCAGAGAAAAGTGCCTGTGATGTGTACGCCCGGGTGTTTTGACATAAACGTAGCTACGCGCCTGTTGGCATAGTATCTGCAAATAATATGTCTCTGGTATCTGATATATTTGGCGCATCTTTAGATGAATTTTGTACTTGAGATAGACCGTCTCGCTATTTTCCTATTGCGTTGCCGTGCATGAAATTTACTTGGAGGTTATGCCACCAGTATTAGAGTATATGGTTGCAAGATTTCTTCATCAGTATGCAGTTTAAGTACTCTTAGCTTGCTTTCAGTAACTGCACCAGAGACATATAAACTACGTGTTTTTTCCTTCATAATACTGGTATTATAGAGTTAACTACCCTTTCCGAATTGATTTTATTCTCAGCGTTGCACGTTTTTCTGTGTTATGTTTGTTATTCCACTAATATAAATTAAAAGGGTGGGTCAAGAGCTCGTCTACGCTGCTATTATCACGGTGCATGTCCAAGGCCTGTAACCTCTTCCGTTATTTCTTAAGTTATATCATTATATGTTTATCCATAAAGAAATTTGGTGTTGATCGCAGATATTTGATAGTATCTGTAAAATATCCACCACTTTCTTGTCTAGAATCGGTCGATTTAGAACTTGACAAAGGTATACAGTCACGTTAGACTCGAGCTATTAACAATCTGATTAAAATACAGATCCTGTGTCCAAGCTTTGCTTACAAGGATCTGAAACGCTCCATTCTACTTCTTGTTTAAAAAATCTTTTCGGGATCCTCTGGTATTGTTTGGTTAATACCTGAGGTTAATACACACCTTCAAACATCTGAAGGCTGAAATTTCATTGACTGGTGTAATAATTATCAGAACAGAGGGTAAAACGGAGTGTTTTCACATCCTTGTAAGTAAAACTTGGGACATAGGATCAGTATTTTAATCAGATTGGGAAGATTGAGCTTAACAAAGGGATATACGCTAGATTTGGGCGATTAAGAGTTTGACAAAGGTGTAGACGCTGGACCGTCGATATATTTAGAGCTTGACAAATGTATAGATATAAAAATAAGAAGATGTGGTATGATTGCCAATGAGACAACTCTCCACAAGAGACCATCTGACATGGAAATTAACAACTATAGGTCACTGTACGGCCTTCAACGATGAAAAAACCCATACCGCATAGTCAGCTATAAAAGGCCCCGGAATGACAAATATAAAAAAAATTCAAACGAGAAAACTAACGGCCTGATTTATGTATAAAATAATGAACGAAAAACAAATATGATATACAGCAACAAACGACAACCACTGAATTACAGGTATAGACGCTAGGCAAAGGTATAGAACCTAAACTCGGGTCATTTAGACCTTGAAAAGGGTATAGACCCTAGACTCGGGCGATTCAGAGCTTGACAAAGGTATAGACATTAAACTCGATTCATTTAGAGCTTGACAAAGGAATAGATGTTATACTCGGGCGATTTATAGCTTGACAAAGATATAGACGTTAGACTCCGGCGGTTCAGAGCTTAACAAAGAGACAAACGCTAGACTTGGGCAATTTAGAGCTTGACAAAGGTATAGACGTTAGACTCGGGGCGATTAAGATTTGACAAAGGTGTAGACGCTAGACTCGATGGACGCAGGACGTTTGCGCTTTTTCACCCGTAACACAAAAGGACACTTGCGCTGAAACAGTATGGACACTTGCGCTTTAAACTTTGATACATTTTAACCAAATTGACCGGACATTTGCGCTTTTTACCTATGAAAGTTTACCTGTAATCTTAACCAGATTTACCAAATGGATGATATTAACACATTTTTGAAAGTTAACCCATTCAGACCACAAAATCACAAAAACTGTGTTCAAGTTAAACATAGGTAAAACAAAATTTTATGGATTTTGCACTCAATGTTTTGAGCAGCTTTACTAGAGTAACTTGATTTTTTTTTCAAGTCAAAGATATTATATTTTTTTTTCATTTCACGTACTGAATAATAGGTAATTTCCAAAATTCTAATTGACTTACTGCAATTATTTTTCCCACAAAGGAGAATAACATCAGTAGAATAGTAATCCAACAACTTAAGAAAGACAACGACAACTTTAAGCTGTATATGTATATATATATATAATTAACATTGTTGTGCTGATATTTAGAGTAGTTATGTATATATATAATTCGTCTAAACATCAGCCCAACAATGTTAGATCTGTAAATTTGCGAAATTTGTTCTTCTCTCGCCGGGATTCGAACTCATGCTACTGAGATATCGTGGCACCAAATCGCCTTGCACTATGCCCGACGCGCTAGACCACTCGTCCACCTAGGCTCTACAAAAATAAAGCTTTTGGTGACCGGATGTTACCTTTCCTCGTCAATTTTAATCTAGCGTCGTAACACAGTACATGCTATATAAGGCATGAAGATGGAATTATAAGGCATGAAGATGGAATATATATATATATATATGTTTCGACGCTAGATAAAAACTGACGACGAAGAAAGGTAACACCCGGCCACCGAAAGCTCTAGTGATATAGCGCGCCAGGCATAGTGCAAGGCGATTTGGTTCCACGATATATCAGTAGCATGAGTTCGGCTCCCGGCCAGGGAAGAACATAAAATTTGCTTCCGCAAATTTACAACATTGTTGGGCGGTTATTTGGACGAATTATATATATTTTGGGATGTTTAAATACGCAGCCTCTGTTATAAATACTCTACCGTTGTCAAATTTGAATATATATATACAGAATGTATTTTCATCTTTGTAAAAATAGCCGATGGATAAAATCTGTTGGGCTTGTATTATATTTGTCTTCTGGTTTATATGATCCGTTTATCCTATTTTGACTCCTCAAAACTCAAGAGTCTATCCTAAATTGAGGTAAATTGTCTGGCTTTCTAAATACCGTTTCGATTGCTAACATCACTGAAGAGACATTAATTGTCGAAATCCGGATATGGTGTACAAAAACCTTTGCACCTTTTGTTTGCGGTATACCATCTTTTCCGCAAGTTTATTGGTTTCTGTTTAGTATTAAATTTATATTTAAGATCCATTTATTACATCGGTGATCCGTTTATTTGGCAATCGCCAATGGCAGTCAGCAGGGTTTAAGAAGATTTGTTGTTCGACCTGTTAGTCAAATGCGTTTTGTTAAAATTTACTTTTCACTTTTTTGGTCTTTTGGAAAATGTTGTTTGTGCTGTATTTAGACCCCTCTAACAAGAAATTTGTTTTGCATGCACACGTATAAAAATTGCGGTTTTTATCCAACGCAATCATAGGTTTGAACGTTGTTTTCAATTTAGACTTGTTTATATTTTTTCGTTTGGGCTTGTATTATATTTGCCTTCTGGTTTATATGATCCGTTCATCCTATTTTGACTCCTCAAAATTCAAGAGTCTATCCTAAATTGAGGTAAATTGTATGGCTTTCCAAATACCGTTTCGATTCCTAACATCACTGAAGAGACATTAATTGTCGAAATCCGGATATGGTGTACAAAAACCTTTGCACCTTTTTTTTTGCGGTATACCATCTTTTCCGCAAGTTTATTGGTTTCTGTTTAGTATTAAATTTATATTTAAGATCCATTTATTATATCGGTGATCCGTTTATTTGGCAATCGCCAATGGCAGTCAGCAGGGTTTAAGAAGATTTGTTGTTCGACCTGTTAGTCAAATGCGTTTTGTTAAAATTTACTTTTCACTTTTTTGGTCTTTTGGAAAATGTTGTTTGTGCCTCCCATGATAGCCTTTAGGCAACCCAATAGTCTAAGGAACCTGCTGGTGCGGGCTGAAGTGTCTGATAATAGAAGAACTTCTGGAGAATGTCGTTCGTGTGATGAAAAACACTGCAAATGCCTACTACAGATGCATCACTCATCAACTTTTCACAGTAAGGCAACCGAAAATAACTATAGGATATTTTACAATGTTACCTGCAAAAGTATGAATGTTCGGTTTATGGCCTCCAATATGTTGGTGAGTCAAAGCAGCCTTTCCATAAATGCCTCAATGACCATAGGAGTGATATCTCTAAGAAGCCACTTCTCCCAATTTCTCAGCATTTCAGACAGTCTGGTCACAAACTTGATGACTTTAACCGCTTGAAAATCCTAGTGATTGAACAGAACATTCACTGGAGTGATGCCTAGCGACAGGTTCGGGAAAGCTTTTGGATAAAGGAACTAAATGTACATCATCCAAACGGCATCAACAAAAAATACTAAATTTTATTTTTCACTCATTTTGGGATGTAAATATACACAGTCACGTATATTTGAGTATCGAGTTTTGTTGATGTTATGATGTTCAGGATTTTGGATTAAATGAATAGACCAAAACTTACCTGTATTACTAAGCTATTTTTATACATACAATCGATAGTATTGTTAAAATTATTGACACTGAAGAAGGCTATTTGTTAAGCCGAAATATTTGTCCACACGATTTAATAACAACATCTTCGTATAATACCATCTTATATTAGTATCGTTGTGCAAATCTCTAGACTTACATATATAAACAAGTCTAAATTGAAAACATATATATAAATGACTGAATAATAGCCAACGATAAATCTTACGGGGCGATGGATCATATAATTATGATACAGTACACTACAAAATATAATACATAATAAGTCTAAAAGGGTACAACATCACCAAAAAATAATAATAAAATGAACAAATATTAAATATTTCGGATAACAGATATCCTTCATCAGTATGAATATGATGTAAAATGAATCTATTCTGATTATAAAAGTATAACAATCTTGAAATTCATACAATAAAACAGTTAAACCCGAACATCATAGAGACGCTTGTACAATTCTATTTTTTTTTTGTAAACATGACGTAGGTTATATAGCTATTGACAACAGAGTCTGCAAAGATATGCTTTAAATAAGAATAGTAATGTGCGATATGAACCGGTACAATTCTAAAATTTAAAAGGTGACGACAGTTACGATGTTGCAACAACGATTGCGTGGAAATACATTCTCAATAAACAGCACTAACCGATCTAAACTTGAATATTTCAAATTTGACAACGGTAGAGTACTTATAACAGAGGCTGCGTATTTAAACATCCCAAAATATATATAATTCGTCTAAATAACAGCCCAACAATGTTAGATCTGTAAATTTGCGGAAGCAAATTTTTATTCTTCTCTGGCCGGGATTCGAACTCATGCTACTGAGATATCGTGGAACCAAATCGCCATGCACTATGCCCGGCGCGCTAGACCACCCGACCACCCAAGCTCGATAAAAATCAAGCTTTCGGTGGCCGGGTGTTACCTTTCCTCGTCAGTTTTTATCTAGCGTCGTAACATATATATATATATATATGTTACGACGCTAGTTTGCAGACTCTGTCGGTGGCCGGGTGTTACCTTTCCTCGTCAGTTTTATCTATATATATATATGGATATTATTTTTTTTAACTTTAAACCATGATAACTGAAATGTTATGTTAACAAAGCTCAAATGTCCTGAACAAAGCGGAAATGTCCTGTGGAAAAAGCGCAAATTTCTTTTTCAAAAAGGCGCAAATGGCATTAAAAAAAAGAGCAAATGTCCATTTGGAAAAGCGAAAACGTCCTGCGTCGATATATGTAGAGTTGAAGAAGGTATATACGCTAGACTCGGGCCATTTTGAGCTTGACAAAGGTATAGACACTAGACTCGGGCGATATAGAGCTAGACAAAGGTAAAGAGGCTCGAACCAGGCGATTCAGAGCTCGACAAAGGTTTAGACGCTATATACTCGATCCATTTAGAGCTTGAAAAAGGTATAGACCTAGACTCCGTCAATTAAGAGCTTGACAAAGGAATATACTTAGACTCTGGCGATTAAGAGCGTCACACAGCAATTAAGACGTTAGACTCTGGTGATTTAGAGCATGACAAAGGTATAGACGTTCGACTCGGGCAATGTATAGAACTTGACAAAAGTGTAGACGCTAGTCTAGAGTCATTTAGAGCTTGACAATTTATACATCGACAAAGTTACAGCACTTGTCTATTGTGGAAAATCAAATGTTGACTTCTAGATGTATATTTGTTGTTTTTATGTGCCCTTGGGCGGCTGTCACATGGACGTACACCCTATATTTCCTTTTATTCATACTTGATAGAATATAGTTGTGTGCGTGCCCGGTACGTGTGTTTCTTGAATCTATTAAAACAACTGTATTGTAGTATATATTAACGTAAGCTGATCAGTATGTTAGACTGAGCAATTTACAAAAAAATCAAACCAATAATCGTTCTTTACAATTCTAATGTGTTTAAGTTTGTTTTCTTAAACTAGTCTCAAGGAATCTACATTTGTCAAAAACCATACCATACAATTTGCAATATAAAAGGCCCGGCACGACATATTGTGAAACAACTCAAAATAGAAACCCATAGGTCTGATTTATGCTAAAGCAATACACCTATTCAATGCATTTCTTACAGACCATCGAAGAGAGAGACTGCTCATCTAAGATTCAATTAATCGTGTTTTGTACTGAACATAATATAGTGAAATCCACCATAAAAAAATATAAAGATTTCACACACTTCAGACGCAACAAATTAATAACGTTATTTTCATTTTTATACTCGCTCATTGCCATGGCAAATTAAGATTACATATACCACAGGCTAAAACTATTCCAACTAACAACAATTTATTTGTCCTTTATCATAACATTTTGAAATTGTACTAATATTTATTCAACATGTCTTTTAGATTACAATTATTTTAGGTATACCGTTCAATAATTAAGTTTGACACTTTCGTCACCGCGCTTTGTAATGTAAATCGTTTAAAGTTCACGAAGTCAAATTTATCATGTCTCAGGCTTAAACCTATGGATAAACATTTGAGATTTATTGTTACTTTAAATTTAAACGGGTAAACATAAAAACTTAATTAAATTGTTCATGGAACATTAATGATAATTCGGTATAACGCCGTTTGTTTCACTTGTCTCAAAAAGTCTAGATTCCTACCGATAATTACCTAATTACCACTTGTGTATTGAACCGTTTTCTATGTACTGAATTTCTCAGGTGAAAGCGTAATTATTTGGTATTGATTTGTAGATAACAAAATATCTTATATCAATATTCTAAACAATTTGAAACAACGAGAATAATAGCGCTGACTGCATGTGAATATCGTTGTAGCAATTTTGATGTAACGTATTCTGGAATTTATTCTATACATGTCAGAGTAACAAACGTATGTCTTACAGTTGAATTTAAACAATCGGACTTGAATTTATAAGTCCATTATGCCTAAGTTGCGCGAAACTAAACTGTATCAGTATATTGCAACGAAAAGTTTAGATGAATTACGAACAGAATGTTACAACCACATCAGCAGTGGGAAAGACGTAAACGTAAAGGATAGCGACACTGGAGAGACATATTTACATTGTTTGTGTGATCAAATTGAACGGTTTATGGATGACAATGGAGTATCAATAATCTATATCTTGGCCTGTAAAGGAGTAGATCTTGACATACAAGACAATTTAGGAGAAACTTTCTTACACAAGATTGTCAGGATGCCCGGTGCATATCGTGCACTTGTTGCTGCAATCAGGTAAATTAAGATACTGCACAAGAAATGCTCTTTTCAGTTACTTTAAGTGTTGGGTTCATGGTCTTCTGTCATGGTAATAACGAAAAATACGATGTTTCTTTTCATAATATAAGAAAAACTAGTCAACACTGACATTGTATTAAGTACAAAACTGAGAGTCTCAAAGAGATAACAAATTCGAATACCGTTTACATCTACTACTTCTACTAAAGACTAGATAGTAAATGAACACATTTCAGCAGCGATTAAATTGAAAGCTTCTAAAACCAAAAAGTTCCAATTATGTATACTTTGCTACCTAAATTATACATACGAACAATCTCACAAATTTTGTTTGTTAGCCGGATACAGTCAAATGTTCAATTACAAAATATTTCTTTCTTCCATAGAGATATAAACACCATGTTTAGTTTCTACATCTATGGTTCTTCTGACTAGTACAGTAACAACCGTTAAGAAGATCGTTGTCATATCTCGCAAAAGGCTTATGCTAACAGCGGTATAGTGTTTAACATTATTTTTGAAAGTCTGGATATAACTAATGCATGAAATGGGTTGTAACCGTTACAATATTTTAGTAATAAATTGATAATTGATATGCAAAGAAATGATTAAAGTTGCTTTATAATATCATGCCAAGTTCTTCTTGGAATTACTGTCAAGTGATTGGTATTCCGATGTTGACTTCCTGTGTCCTTCTTATCACAGATCTCAGGGGCGGATCCATAATTTTTGAAAGTCTATAGCAAAACTTCATCAATACCAAACTTTTGATCAATTATTGCTTGCTTTACGCCCACTGACAAACATATGATAAATATCCAGGAAGAAAATACCCAAAGAAACGCCACTTGATAGATTTTTGAAACAATACCTGCAGATATTTAGACAACATATTCCCTGAAAGCAATCCAGAATTTTCAAAGTATATCAAGTAAATATATCTATCCAAGTTTTCCTAACTTAATCCAACATTAAAAGTAATCGTTGTCCCTTTTAGACCTTGATATTAGAATTTGCCATGACAATCTTCATACCAACATTTATGACAGGCTTGGCGAGTTTCTTTTCCGTTCCTTGATGGCGATGATCCTTCCGTTCGATGCTCCGTATATGGAGTGTATATTTTTCAGACGGCGATTCGTTATGATTGTTTTCAGTAACGTCTGAGATTTGAAAGTACGTAATATTTTGTCTGTTGTGGTTCAATAATTGTGTCCTTTAATTTGGTAGACTTAAGATAATATACAATGTTCGTAAACATTAATTTGAAACAAGACCAAGCTGATTATTTCATTTTTTCTGTATTGTAATTTTGTACAAATTTACTCTGGAAATTGCGGTAGAACGTGTCTTCATGTACTGTGTGGTCGTCGCTATACGAAATCTACACTAATTACAGTCACCGGTATTACAGAGTAGGAAAGCAACATATCAGCAGGTTAAGTACTCTGAACCTACTGTGACGGCGTGCACAAAGTTGACGGCAACTGTAAAATGTGCTTTTCCAAGTGGCTTTATATAACCGTGTTAAACATATATTTTAAATAGGAAGTTTTTTTATGATAAAATGACTAAAGCTAGCCATTAAATCCACATTATCAAAAAGGTTATCAAAATTAAATCTATAAAGTATGAAACGAACATGGAGAAAACGGCAAAAATATGTGAAACTTGTAACATTAAATAAGCATAAAACAGAGTGTTTGACCTGAAATTTGTACAAATTCAAAGTATTTTTCTGCAGTTTCGTACAATAGAATTTTTTGGATTCGGACTATGACGTCATACGAACTTCACCTAAAAAAATCAAAATCGGCTATGGTGGATGAGTTTGGAATGTAGTTCGTTATGTGTAAGAAGTAGTAATTTGGAAGGATTAATATAAGAAAATGGAAGAATCGGTTAAAAAAAGTATGTACTTGCAATTTTCTTATTTCGAAATGACTTGATATTCCAAATGTGCATAATAAGAGGTTTAAAAAAAATCTGCAAAATATGAATGATTCGATAGTCCAAGCTGAACACCTGAATTTTTTAAATGTCCAGCTATTTTGTTACAGTTTAAAGAAATGACGTTTTAACGCTATTTTCTGAATAGGGTCCACAACATAGTCGCTTATTATTTCCATTACACTGCTCTTAGCATATATTTTTTAGATTTCCAGAATGTGCATCTGCTGTGCTTTGTTGTTCGAAAAAAAAAAGAAATATGTTAAACGTTTATGTTTAAAATTATATTATAAACTAAGTGTCATGCTTTTGTTTTCTGGGGGGAAAATACCGACGTCGTAAATGATTTTAGTAATTTGAAGACGTTACGTTTGTGGACTCAGCTTTGTGCACGCCGTCTTTCAGTAAATGCGGACATTCTTTGGTGAAGTATTGTTTAATATTGTATTGCTGTACCCAGGTTTTTGATATATATAGTATACCGTGATTTTTTCTGAACATATTTCAATGCACGTGCTCTTCCATTTTCCTGTTCAGATTCCTTGATTTTTGGGATTTAAATCTCGTAATTTGATCTTTCAACATGTTCATGTGCCTAACCCAAGACAGGAACCTCGTCAGTGGTTAATTTAAGTTATCTGTCTTTAATTTTGGATGGTGGTCGATGTTTAATGAGTCTGTTATTTCTCAGCAGAGTCTAATGTTTCCTAAACATGTGCATGTAAAATTTGACAAAAAAAATATGCCTGTTTTCCTATTGTTTCACAATATTGTGTTATTTTATACAATGGACCAATAGATATTATTCCCGGTTTAGTGACACCGTGACATTTTTGAAAGAGAATTATCGAGCGCATTCCAATTATAAGAGAGGACTATTACTGTGGAAAGCTATTTGGTCGATCATCGCATACATATTCGAGCCATAAAACCATTTGAAAATCGACCAATAAGAATAAAAGGATTTGTGGTGTATACATAAATGGGACAGCAACCCAACGCTTCAAATAAGCTTTTCCATGGGTCATTAGTATAATGGCGGCTCGATGAACTTAATGAAAAAGAAGGGGACCACTCTTACATATCGGTTCATTATTTCACAACAAAATTATATATATATAATGATAGAATATGCATACACTAACCATATGGTATCAGTGGCGAATAGCTGCAGTGCAGCATTGTTAGCATGTGCTTACAATTATTTTTTTAATTTTCAATAAGAATTTTACGATAATCGTTCAGCTTCTGTAGTTGATACTTCATGGGATGGAAAGGGAGGTGCCACTTAACTATCCATTTTGAGTTTTGTTTTAACTACATATATATTACAAGTTATTACAACATAAATTATGGGAATCTTCAGTTAAACCTACAACAAGAAAACATATGAACAGTTAAAACATTACTTCATATGAAATTATCTAAAAACGTTAAGAGTCAACTCTCAACCTATTTTCTTTAATTATACACATATTTTTACTTTTTTCATTCACTGTATTTGATATATATGTTTTTACAGGTGGTATTCAAACAAAATTAAGCATAACGGTTTTTATCTTGGTGGTACTTCAGACCAGATTAATTAAAACGATTTATACAGGTGGTACTTCAAATAATATTAATTGTCCTTGAACGGCTGAACATATCACAGTGTTATATGGATTATCTTCAGTCTTATGAACGGTAAACGACATAGCTAAAATCGGTCAAATATTAAAAGATTAAATCTGAATTGGTTTAAACATAACAAATCATTAATTGAAAAATACGTAGGGCGATCAAATTCATAATTTCATAGAGAACTGCGCCATGAGCGCATGATACCCCCGTCGCTTTTTCAAAGAATACAATTCCATAACTCCTCAATGTCATATCAGAAATTTATAAAAAAAAAAAAACTAAAGAGAGGTTATTCTAATAGATGTAAAACAGTCACCAAAGTTTCATGAAAACTGCTCAAAGCACTTCTGAGTTATCATAGTCTCCGAAAACTGGAAAATCCCCCCTTTTTATAAAATTGCGTAACTCGGAAACGTAAAATCTATAATTTATAAAAATCGGAATGGAGCTTACGTCAATAGATAAAAACAATTCACAAAAGTTTCATGAAAACTGTTCAAAGCATTTTTGAGTTATTGTCCGAAAACTGGAAAATCCCCCTTTTTTAATGAATAAAACCCCATAACTCGGAAACATAAAATCTAAAATTTATAAAAATCGAAAGGAGCTCACGTCAATAGATATAAAAAATTCAACAAAGTGTCATGCAAATTGGTTAAAGCATTTTCGAGTTATTGTCCGACATGTTGACGACGGACGGACAACGGTATACCATAATACGTCCCGTAAACGGGCGTATAAAAACGACGAAAAAAAAAATCCAAACATTATAGTCCACTTTATTTGAACTTTGGTGGATAGTTGTCTCATTGGCAATCATACCTCTGACATCTCCTTATTTTTATATAAGGAATAAATAATACAAACAGCCGAAAGCTATTTGTTAACCCGTTACTTTCATGAGTGACTTTTCATTTCATTGTGTTTTGTCCTTCAGTTAATTTAGTGTTGGTTGATGGTATCTGTTCAATTTAGTCACTTTTCTAATTAATGGCGATTTAGAACATAAACATACCATAATGTTAACTAAATAACATCTATAAAACACAGCTTAAGTAAACACGACAAAATAATCAGTATACAAGAATAAAAAATCTTGTTTCTTTTTTTAAATACTTTCTGACCTCTCTCAAATACTAACGACTTGAAATCTGTTAGGAGTGATGTTTCTGATTACTGTTTTCTTTGGCGGCAATCAACATCCGTTGCTATCTGAGCTAGTTTTATGTAGGCCCGGGAACATTTGGCATTTATTTTCTTATACAAGTTAATGGTTATTCTGTTGGTAGCCGGACCGTGCAGGTTTTTACTTATGTCTTTTACTTTGACCACATAATTTGTTATGGTCTAGATAGACAATCAGGAGTTTTGTGTTGTCAACGTATATTTGTTCCGCCTAACAGAAGTTTCACTGGAATCTGTGTTATAAACAATGTCATAATATCTGTTCCTGTTGGAACAAATATTCTATACCATTTATTCCGTTTTTGTTTTTAGGGACATCATCAAAAGACCGATACGTAGGATAAAGCAAAAATCGTAATTCAAAATAGTTAAGTGTGTGGCTGCTGTTTTTTGTTGTTTTTTTTGTTATTGTGTTTCGGCTTGCAGAAAAACGTATTATACCTGTCAATTATATTTTTTCAAATTAAGTTAAGAGGGGGCTGATTATCATTGATATAACTATGTCAATTCAGTTTTTATAACACATTTCAATTACAACTTGACGTAGTTCCTAACTGGGATAAAAGGGTAGACTCAGGAGAACGGTTCTTAGACCTCATTGTGCCGGGTCGGGAATATGACAGTTGTTTTCCATTCGTTTGATGTGTTTGTGGTTTTGATTTTGCCAATTGGTAGACCCGACTTCCCGTTTTGGATTTTCCTTGGAGTTCTGTATTTTTATTGCTTTACTTTTGCTACATTTTTGTGCAGTTTTAATATTATACCAGCTGATTAATGTCGGATCTGTCTGTTCTGGTCTTGTATTGTGTTTAGACTTTGGTGTAATTTTTTGTGACTTTGAAATTTATTCACAGTACAATACTTTAAGTACCGCTTAAGTCGACGCTAGAGGCCGTCTTGACCTTGTTGTAGAGTATGAATGATTCTTTCATTGTTGAAGACCCTCCAGCGGCTGTCTAGATGAAGAACAGGAATAAAAGCCCTGTTCGATGATAATTTTTATCTATTTATATGTATTGTGTGCGATTTTGTCCCTTGCACATTTACTCCATATCCCTTTATTTTCTATGCAAGGGCCTGAACACGGCTTAATGCAAGTTAAGCCCTTTAATATAAAAGGTCATATAGCAATACATTTTAGTTCTTTGCTATGATTTTTTTTAGATCCAAACGGACCCAGAAAACACTATCTATTTCTTTAATAGCTGCATATGTCACAGGAACATGCCAATGCTTTTCATATGTATGAACTAGAGCAGAGAAATAAACAAGACATAATGTCAATTGATTGTTGTTTGCTCTACGTCGAGCGGCAAATATTTCATGCATGTTAAGGAAAAGAACTAATTAACAATAAATACCATGAGTAAGTCCTGTAACAAGGGTCGACCGGAATAACCGGCGTTTATTTAGAAGCCATTTAAAAAAGAAATTGTGTCTTACAATTTAAAGAGTTGTTGTAAGGGTTCTTAAAGTGCAAAGAGTGTGGCAATCTCATCACACGAGAAATCGGATTTTACGTCTCCGTTCTAACCGGGCGTGGTTGTAAATTTAAAAAGCCCACACAGCCAAACGGATGCCCCACTTTGGCAAGGATTCAAGTTGTACTGTCGTGCACAATGCAAATAAATCTTAACATTTCAGACCGGGACATGCTTACTTGCCAAAAATATTTATAATTTCACAGAATGTCCTGGACAGACTTTCCCACATGCCAAAAGACTAAGTCTAAATCAAAAACCAAATATTATCGATTGTACAATTTTACTTTGAATATTTTTACTTTCAGTTTTTTAAATTTTTTTCAGTGTAAATGGAAATCAACATGCTTGGATAAAATAAGTGTTTTTCTTGTAAATGAAATCTTTTCAGTTTTGACCGTTTCAGAGAGTATATTGCAGTCGGGAAATTTTCTTATGCGACTAGAGACTGTTCTTCAAATTCCAAATTATCTTCACCCCAAAGGTGACTGGGGTATAGAAATATATTAACTTTTTTAATCGTCCTGAATATGCATGAAATATTTGCCACTGGGCGTTAAGCAACCAACAATCAATCAATGAATCACTTTTGGTTTTTCCGACCGTCAGTAAAGTTAACGTCTGTCTGTGCGGGATGTATAAATACGCAGCCACGTCCGGTCTGAATAAGACGTTTAATCCGATTACTCGTGTAGAGAGAGTGCCACGCTTTGCACTTTAAGAACCCTTGTGAAAGTCTTTGATGGGTCCGTGGACTGTCTTTTCCATTTCTTTATACTCAGAAGAGAGTAAAACTATAGTTCAAATACCACGTCTAACAATTTTGTGAAGTAGATTTTCAATTACGACTTGTGTCGGACTATTGGGTATCGGACCAATGGGGTGTCAAGACTATTGGGGTGTCGGACTAATGGGGTGTCGGAATAGCGAGGTGTCGACTAATGGGGTGTCGTAATAGCGGAGCGACCCCGAAAAGTGCATCATGACTGTTTTATTGCAGATGTGGTGCCGACATGATGGTGCTTGATAATCGTGACAGAACAGCAGAAGATATCTTACATATAGAACAACCTGAAGGATGGCAAGAGATGTTACACTGGTGGAATAAATTCAAACCAGGTCAGGTGTTTATTGGAATTGTTAGTTTTTAAACTCTATCTATTTGAAGTAGGTGAAAAGCACGATTAAATTATATTCATGTTCCTTAGATTTGTTCACCAACAAGTCTAATTTTAAACCTGTCTTGTGTTTTATTTCCATACGCTAATCTATTAAATTGCAATAAACATAATGTACCATTAAATTATTGACATTTAGAATTAAAAAAAAAAGTTTTATCTTTTATCAGATTATCTCAGAAGCTTCTGTACAAAAAGTAAAATAACAAAAATACCGAACTCCAAGGAAAATTCAAAACGGAAAGTTCTTCATCAAATGGCAAAATCAAAAGCTCAAACACATCAAACGAATGAAAACAGGTGTCATATTCCTGACTTAGTATAAATACACCGAAAATCTCAACAACAAGGAAGCTTTGATAATATTTGTGTAACAATTAGACGTTTAGGTTAATTTCAGGTCTATACAGAGCAACATTAGCAGATAATCCTGATAGAACCTTGGTGGAAAACTTGCTGAAGTATTGGTGCCGAGTAAACATTGTGAAATATGGAAAAGATTATAGCGTGAAAACTAGACTAAGACAGAGGGCTAAAGACATTGATCTCGTCTATCTTATAGAGAAGTACGAGAACACTATAGAGTTTGCTCTAGCAGCGCTGTCGGGAAAAACACAAATACTGTCAAGCTGGAACAAACGAATAGGTAATGTTATATGGAATGACAAATCATTTTCATATGCAATAGACAATAGGCAATAAATCTGTTAACACAGGGAGGGAGTGTCCTGCCTGCCTTGTAGCAAAACAAAACAATAACAGCAATGTGGTGCCTGGTGGTCAACTAAATGAAAAATGCATATGATCTGGGTGTAATAAAACTGAATACTTGCAAGACATCTCAGATGACCAGTAAACCTAAGAGGGAACAAATGTAATAACTTCAAAATTGTCATCACAATCTTGTTGAAAATAATGCATGCGGATGCTAATACAATAGCACTAAATATTTTCTAGGATATAATTTCTTTTTTCTAACCAAAATACATGGAGGGTTATAGATGGGAAGGCACAAATTTGCTCACACTCTTGTTGAAACTGAAATTCCTGAATTGTATACAATATGCAGATTGCCTATCCTATATACTTTAAAAAATATCTTATTAAAACAACAACATTAGAACAATGTTAAAATTTTAAATTACTGGAGGAGAGAGGGACATTACAACTGGGATTTTAATGCTACTGTATGGCAAATTACTGGGGGAGAGAGGGACATTACAACTGCGATTTTAATGCAACTGTATGGCAAATATCAATGATCTATCACAAGAACTTTTTCTGAAGAGGACCTATCAAAAAAATCAGTTGACTTACAATGACTCTGGTGATGACCTCATCAGAAAAGTAATAGCTTTGTCTGGCTTTGCAACATTCCTCAAGGGCAAGGCAGAAATAGAAAAATTGAGGAACTCACTCATCTGTGAAAGTTATGCTTTTGTGTTCAACTCAAAACACTAACAAAACACTTCTACAAAAACGCAACAAGAAAAGAAAAAGATGTTACGGCAAAAGTCTCTATGGAAAAAAAAACACTTATAAAATACCCAGAATTTAATGGCTTATGAAACCCTATCTATTTGATAAGTCTATTTTACTCCAGAAAATAATCCCGATGTTCTGAAGACAATAAACTTTAATATGTGTGATTGGAGTAACCAGAGAAGCCCAGAATCTCCAGAGGTTCCAATGCCATTGTTGTTCTATATATGGAGAATGGAAATAGTAGACATGACAGAACTATTGTTAGAGTATGGTGTTGATTCTGCATTGTTATATTCTACTGATCCATCTAAGGAACAAGTCAAACCATTATTCTTCCAAGTAAATATTACAAATGATTCAGTTTTTTGTACAGCCTGTAGAAGGAAATCAAAGCAGTGTCAATGTTGTAAGCCAGTCAATCTGACTTGATTACAAAAAGCAGCATGTTCATACATGTACATTATTTCATTTAATAATTTCTTTATATATGTTTCATTTTGGATAACTGAGAAGAAATTCTCTTTAATTTGTACAAAAAAGTGTGGGAAATCAACTTTGATATCTTTACACAGCTTGTACTGAATTTATTCAATGATTTCCACAAGCATAAGATAGTGATGAAAGTTTTACAATAATTTTTAATCAACCGTTTATAAAAAATAATATCTTACTTTTTTTTTGAGGAATATTTTATTAATTTTGATTCACATAGGAATTATACGCAATTATATTCAACTAAAATTGGCTTCACTTCAAAACTTTTTTTACATGTGAAAAGTTTGTGATAGATGATTAAAATGGAGTTTGATACTTTTTGAAAGTAATTTACAAATCTCTCATGGTTTGATTACATGCCTTAACTTCAGATTGGCTAGCTGAAAAACAGGTATTGAGAAAAACCATGGTATTCATTTCTTTGTACATATGGATCTTGAATAAGCTTCATCAGATATCCTCGAGACCAAAAGTAAATAATTATCATAATGTAATTATTGTATTTTTTAAATACCAGGTACATTATTAGATTTTAACAAAATAATTGCTTGATTCAAGAATTTAAAAAAAAAAACAAAGAACATGTTAATTTTCATATTCTAGAGTAACAGATTTATTGGGTATATTTGTACAACACTGTAACAGACACCAATATACAAACCGCAATCAATATCAGTGGCCACCATATGATAATGAGCACAAGCCACATAGAAAGATTTCTAGAAAGGCAAATAGTGAGTGATGACTTATACTATCAATATACTTTTTGAACAGACAATTATATGAACCACTAAAACTATTTTTAAGACTTTATTATCTATAAATACATACTTTGCTATTCAGTTAGTGTGTGGTGAACAGAAGCCCAGCGAAGAAATAATATATAGAACCTTGCAAAAATCAGATCTTTCTGCTAAAAACTATAATGGACAGACATTATTGTATGAAGCAATTAAACACAGATCTTCTAGTCATCTTGTGGAATTTTGTTAAAAAGAGGAATTAACATAGGTGCAAGAGACAAATATGGACAGACTGCTAGAGACTATGCTCTTTCTTTGAACAGAAAGGGAAGTAAATATGTAAAAATAATTGATCAATATGTCGTTGATATGGTGAAGGACAGTAATATCCAAGGAGTAGAAGCTCTGATCCTACAGGGGTATGACCATCTTGTTGATGTTATTGATGAAAAGGAAGAATTGGGAGTACTTAGTTTGGCAAAGTTAACTGGATCTCAATATCTTGTAGAAATACTGACTAAAGTAGAAAAATCAAAGGTATGGATGGAGATATCTGTTTTAAACTGCTTGTTCCTTGCCACAAAACATAATAGTGAATAAATGATAACTTTAAAGGAACATATCTATGATAACGTTTTGACAGATAAAGAAAATTTAAAGTTTCACTTTAGTTTGATGAATTGATTTTATATTTCTACAGCAAAATTTGAGGGATGATTGAATTGAAATACTTTTCTTTATTTAGCATAATACATAAAGAAAAAAAAAATATTAACAAAATGATAATATAAAAGAAAACTATTACTTTAAGAAGATGTATATCCTATGGCATATTTCAGGAGCATGTAAAGAAAATGTTTAGAATAGCACACAAAGGGAGATTAGCAGAACTACGGCCATTACTAGGCAAGAAGTACTCATCAGCAGTAGACATTTGTGGAAGGAATGTTTGCCACATAGCTGTAGTCTATAAAAGGAGGGAATTCATTAAATGTTTCATTGACAATTATACAACTTTACTCAACAAAAAAGATAATGTAAGTTTAAAATTATTTATCATAGAATAGGTATACTATTATTTATTCATGTTCAAGAATATTGGACATTTCCAAGCGAGATAACCCAAGTTGTTTTTGAACTGGTTTTCGAATACATGGTACTAATTAGGTGATCAGTAGATAAGGAACAGTTACTCGTCGTATTTTCCCGTTAGGCATCACCCCGATAACAAAAATCAGCGATAATTACAAATCTCACTTATTCGTTAATAAACTCGACAAACAATGGCAAGTGACATGGTATTAATAGAGAAAAAGCGAAAAGATTACAAATTGATGAATCAGGGTGAAAAGATTATGACAGTGGAAGGAAAGTCAAAAAAAGAGACATGTGTTGCCATTATCTTATGAAGTAGAGATAATTGTAGCAAAGAAAGAATGTCCGAATTTACTTTATTTTGTTACTTATTTTCAAAATTGAGTAAAATGTTTTTATATTAATATTTACAAGGATTGGTAATTCATAATTAGGAAAAAGATTTTATTTCTTCTGTGAAAAGTTATTGTTAAACATAATGTTCTGCATTGCGTTATGTTATCCAGCTTTTGTATGTTGTTTTTTTTTAATGTAAATTCATTTATTTGGTTTCTGTTTTTTCCATTCATTTGACAACACCCACAATTGATATTGACACATGGTATTTTTCCTTTTAAATTTGAGAAAATTGTGCTAAATAGTCGTCCAAACTAAGTTGACGGTTTACGGAAAGAATAAATCATAAACATATGAGAACTTAACTGAGTATTGGTTCGATCGACCCAGTGGCTAGCTTTTATTTTTAATAAAAAATAATAATCTACACTTTATTGGACTAACATTTTATTTATATTATGTCCAAGGTCTAAAACAATAAAATATTATCATTGTTGTTTATTAGAATAGTCAGCGGTGGCAAGGCTGTGGCTTCTGGTCACACTTAATAACAGATACGATTATCATAAAGTTATCGTTTTTATATAATATGTCAATAAACCGTTGAGTTTCGTTATATATCTTTTAAAAAAAGTAAACGTAATTATGTAATGTTGTAGGTAAACAAATTTAAAGTAATAAACTGGTGTCATTTTCAAGTTTAATGTTTTATTTCCGGACTTCTTTATTAATATCATGTACTGCAAAAGAAAAGTTTATCACAACTTATTGAAACTTCGACTTACATGTTCCAATTTTTTACTGACGTTTGAAAGTAGGTACATGTACATATTATTTTTGGTTCCGTATTTCACGCATACATGTACATAATGTAAAGTTGAGGATTCTTTAACATCACATAAGCAAACAGGATATAGTATAAGTTCATCCGGTTTTTGTACGCCCGCCACGGACGATAATGTATACCGTCATGAGTCCGTCCGTTGTCAACATGTCGGGCAATAACTCAAAACACTTTATCGAATTTGCATGAAACTTTGGTGAATTATTTATATCTATTGACGTGAGTTCCCTTTCAATTTTTTTTATAAATTTTAGATTTTACGTTACCGAGTTATGGGGTTTTATTCATTAAAAAAGGGGGATTTTCCAGTTTTTGTACAGTAACTCAAAAATGCTTTGAGCAGTTTTCGTGAAACTTTGGCGAATTGTTTATATCTATTGATGTACGCTCCCTTTCTATTTTTATAAATTTTAATTATACGTTTTCGAGTTATGAGATTTTATTGATAAAAAGGGGATTTTCCGTTTTGGACATTAACTCAAAAGTGCTTTATGGAGTTTTCATGAAACTTTGGTGAATGTTTTATACCTCCATCTTGTTATACCTTCTTTGTAGAACCGAACTTGATTGATTTGTTTTCGTCTTGAAATGTACGAAACATACCGTATTGTCAGCTATAAAAGGCCCGACATGAAAACTGTGAAAACGTAGTCTCACATACGCATGGTGCATAGACCCCGCTCTCCTTTTTTGTCGTTTTTCATTATTCAGTTGGTAATATTTTTTATATTTTTTACTTTATTTCAATTTTTAATGTGTTCTTGCTCTTGATCCATATGATATTACAATAACAATAGTTTATATATGCTAGCTGTCCCACTATTCATATTGTCACTGAATAAGAATAAAGGGGCAGCATATATAAACAACTGTTATTTTTAATATCCTATTGATAAGAACATATACGCATTAAATAAGTGTAAATAGGTTATAATATTAAAGAAATTTTAACACCAATAAGGGAAAAAATGGGGGTAGCATAACAAGAAGACACCAATTCTAAATCTTCTCACTAAAGTAATATAACCAATGTTAAGATTTAGCACCCTGTGGTTTATCACTAATCAAATAAAGTTGTTCACATTTGAACTATGACGATGTGTTAGCACTTATTTGTAACAATATAATATTTCCATGAACAAACTTTGGTTGGAAGATACCCCCTGTGTGATAAATCGGCAAATGCAAACATTTAATCAATGTATATGTTCCTGATTTAATCAATCTAATCTAGAGATTAAAAAAATCGTTTTATTTTTGAAACATTTTCACAGATCAGTGATTACAAATTTCTTAGTATTCTTAATATTATCATTTATTATTATCATTAAATATTGATTCAATATTGGATCCTAAGATATGAAATTTTATCATTTCAAAACGAAAGTATAGGAATAAAAAATGTGTTTATTTCCAATTATGGTCCAGATACCACGAATTAGGGAACTTATTTTTTTTATGAATTTCGTAGTATTCTCCAGTTTTCATTATTTGTTATCCAAATAAATATTTCTTTTTTGTTATCTTATCAAAAGGAAATTTTGAGGAAAAACTCTGATAGTTTTAAATTGCTCACCGAGATATAATTCCATTATGACACGTGATATCCCGTATGTGTATTGAAAGTAAGTCTGTTTAATTTTGATAAAATGACATAACATCAATTTTGAATGTATATGCGTGTTATTTTTGGTATTTTTTTATTTCGAAAATGACGAAATATAACATGGTTAAATTCATCAACAAAAGACGTCATTTTCATATATTTCTCTGTATCAAAGCTCTTTAAACTTTGATAGAATTTTCAATAATTACAGTCTATTAATCACTATATTTTTTTTTCGAAATAATAAATTGGACAGAGCAGAAACTATATAAAGTCAACCTTTCTATTATGTCGAATCCGTCAATATATTGTATACAACATCGATGGAACGGAGGTTTGGAGTTTCCCTTTCAAAATGCAACTGACAATAGTAAACATTTATTTAAAATATTTTTTATTTGATAATTAGGTTGTTTTATCATTTGTCAAGCTTATCTGCTATGGAAAAATTACCTGAGACGAAAATTGAAATTCTTATGATTTTTTTAAAGAATCAACCCATAGTCCAAAACTCAATATTACAATTGAAACATAGGGGGAAAAGAAAAAAATATCAACGCTATTTTCAAAAGGCCATTGACAACAGTAAACATTGACTTAAAGTTATTTTTTTTAAAGAATCATATTTGGAAATCCTTCTAGAATTTCACTTGCTATGGAAAAATTTGATCACATTTTAGGTAAAATAAATATGTTAAAAATAATAACAGTGTATAAGTTTTTCCTGTTTACATCAATGGTAACCATTTGTAAGATTTATCGATGACACAGCATGTGTACTGATAAGGCCGTTCAGATAAAATGTCCTTCATTCTTGTGTATATAGATATAGGAAGATGTGGTGTGAGTGCCAATGAGACAACTCTCCATCCAAATAACAATTTATAAAAGTAAACCATTATAGGATGTACGGCCTTCAACACGGAGCCTTGGCTCACACCGAACAACAAGCTATAAAGGGCCCCAAAAGTACTAGTGTAAAACCATTCAAACGGTAAAACCAACGGTCTAGTATATATAAACACGAGAAACGAGAAACATGTATAAATTACATAAACAAACGACAACTACTGTACATCAGATTCCTGACTTAGGACAGGTGCAAACATTTGCAGCGGGATTAAACGTTTAATGGTACCAAACCTTCTCCCTTTTCTGAAACAATAGTATAACATCACAACATAGAAAACACACGATATGTTCATTTTCCGTCTGTAAACACCTTATCGCCATTTGTCGGCCATTACCAAACATCACAAAGTTTCCTGTAAAATTTTGACCTCACAATAGAAATGTCTGATGCCACAAAGGATAAATAATTGTTGTAAGTCAATAGTTCAAGTGTTGCAAATACTAAGGTCAAGTGTTGCAGATTCCAAAATAGAGATAAGGTCTATTGAAAACTCAAATCCTTTTTGCATAAAACTATGTTTGACTCATTAAAGGTTAAACAAGATGAGCTTTCTTACTTACAATCAAAAAGCCAGAAAATTTGAAATTTAATTTTGTGGATTCAATTTTTGTTCTAAAATTTGTCAATTTTACTAGTTATTCTTTGTGATTGTTTACAGCTTGGTAGAACACCATTCCATTATGCCCAAGTATTGTTAGAAGGGGATGAGTTAATAGAGTATATGTTACAGAAAGGTGCTGATACTACTGTAAAGGATGTGGTAAGATTTTGTACATTTTTTGTATGCATGTAAATTTCACAAATTGTCACCCTTAATGTATGTAGGAAGTACAATAATACCATTTAATACTCTAAAAGATAAATACTCATGCTATTGCACTGTTGGTTTCATGGTATACACAGACTTTCTGTAAAACACCAAGTCCTAATAAAATTGTTTTTATCAATTTCTGTGGATTCTATTTTTCTCATGGTTACATATATATATGGATTTGGAAAAAAAATGTTGTTTTGTGGATATTTGATTTGGTGATTTTGACAAACTTGCATACAAGTCTGTAGATAATTTGTATTTTGTTGAAGACTAACCATTACCAATACATTCTTGGGTCACCTATACCCATGAAATCCAATAAACTTGATACCCTTTCAAATCCTTAAATAACCAAAGATTTTTTTTGCAGACTGACTGTATGTTTAAACAAAAACTTCAAAGACTATCATTTAAGACGATCAAAGACAGTCAAAATTTTCTGAGATGTTGAAAGACAAATGTCATACACAAAAACAAGAATTACATTTAATTATGTTTTGATAAAATACACGAAAAAATGAAAGGAAGTACTTACATCTTAATAATAAATACCTCCTGTTATAATTAAAGAACCTTTGTGAGCACGCTCACATACCCTACGCCCCAACAGTGTCACTGGGCAAACAAAATATCACTAGATTCATAAGTTCAAAGACTCATAACTCCTACAAAAGTCAGCCAATAAAAAATTCTTGTGGATATGCACATTAACATATTATGTACTTATTATCTACAAAGTTTCATGAAATTCTGTTGTGTGGATTAAGAGGAGTTGTGATGATAAACTGTTGCAGTCAAAGTTATAAGTTCAACGGGGCATAACTCCTAGAAAAAAATTGAATCGTAGTTTCCTGTCAATATGCACATCTACATAGTATGTCCTTATTTTCTACCAAGTTTCATGAAATTCTGTTGTGTGGTTTCAGAGGAGTTGTGATGACAAACTGTTGCAGTAGCAGTGATCTGGAAGGATTTTTCTCTATGGGCCCAGGGCCCCCAAACATAAATTCAATGGGCCATTTTCAGAATTAATGGGCCATGTTGTCAAATGAGTGGGCCATTCGTTTACAATGAAAAAAAATAAATAGTGTATATTTCAGCAAAGAGGTAGTGGTTACTGGTATGATTCTAATTGATATGGATATTGTTCCTGTGCTTTTGTAATTTCAATTTCAATGAATAACTTCTTCCAAACCCGGCAATATTTACGATAACCTTTATATACAATGTCAAAACTGGTACTGTTGCCTTGTTCATGTTCATATTTTTTTTACATTACATTTGGGTCTTCGCCGATTGCCATCCTTTATTCCAGACGTTCCGTATTAGAGGACGTTTCTGACATTTCCTCTGCACTTCTTGTATTATTATAACATCATCACGATGACAAGAAATAACAGAAGAGGGTTTCGTTAATTGATAAGGGACAACAACAATTCGCTGAAGGCATGTTTACAAAATATTCAAACGAGCCAAAGACCAAAATTGACAAGGACAGTTTAGCGCCTTTTGTGGACACAAATACTAAATTCATAAAAAGGCTTTTGGGTTTTTCAATCAAAATAGCAAGCTTACTTTAAAGATTATAATTAGAGAAAAACTGTACTAGCCAAATTCACAAATTTTAAGTTGTTTATAAAAATTTATACCATGAATGATGGTTAATTACGTTTTTTGGAAAGGATTAATATAAGTTGCAATAACTTGTTTTCCAATCCACTATAAATAAATATGTTTAAACTAATTACGTTTTTCGGTAATCACTAGTTATACCGCATGTTGCTGTTATTACCATAGGAAAACGCCCGAAACGTCCCAAAATATATAGGCGGTGCTCCTATCATTGGAGGAACACTACATAGTTTTGTACACACACACATGGCGACATGAAACACGATCGAAATCCATTTTATGATATCTAAACGTTTCAAAGCGGTGAAAATATTGTGCGCCACGTGGCGCTACATTTGTCACTCTATGCGCCATTTCTGGTCGAAAGCGCAATTGGCGCATGGCGCACGTCCTTCGATCACTGCAGTAGTATATTTAGGCCAAAATTCTAAGTTCAAAGGAGTATAACTCCTAGAAAAATATATAACCACAAAAATTTTGCGGTCGAATTAAAATTGAATCATAGTTTCCTGTCGATATGCACATCTACATAGTATGTCCTTGTTATCTACAAAGTTTCATGAAATTCTGTTGTGTGGTTTCAGAGGAGTTGCGATGACAAAAACAGGACTGACAGACGGGTCAAAAACATTATACCCTACAGATCTTTGTTCCGTGGGGTATAATTATTGGTGTATGTGTTGTTGGTTTTATTTTTTTTTTGGGGTGTAACCCTTTATGAAGGTCATAAAAAGAAATTAATGCCAATAAATACTGGTAAAATTTATTTAAAATATACCATTTTCATAAACATGTACATGTATAACACAATATTTTTCTACAACAACCTATCCAATGCATATTTCAAATTAAACATTTGACTTAACAAAACAATTAGAAATGTAGTGTACCACTAATATGTTTAATGCTAACATGTATTTTTCCTTTGATAGCTTGGTAGAACCCCTCTGGATTATAAGTGTAGTACATGTGGACAAAGATCTTTCTACATGCTACAGAAAGAAGTGAAACACTATGCAATGGATGTCTATGTTGCACAAACTAAATTTGAAGAAAGTCTTTCTACTGCAATAAAGGTATTAATTATTCAATCCAAATATCTAAATAATATCTATATAAAAACATACAGATTTCAGTAAGTTCAGGTTCATTTTATACTTAAAGAATAATATTAAACTCCGTTTGGTTTGGTGAATCAACGCCTGTGAAATCGTTTTGGTAGAGTCCCTGAAGTGGATACCTTGGTATGCCGGGTTGTCAAATAATGCAAATGAATGCAATATGTAAATAATACTCAAAATTGACAACAACACTTCAAATGGTCTGCAATTTTATTATCTAAGGTCTACATGTTTTTTTTATATGGCCTCACACAAGCGAGGATCTAAATTCCTTCATAGAAAGGCTGAATGAATTTCACCCAACAATAAAATTCACTAGTGAGCAAAATAATGAGCGTATCAACTTCCTTGACACCACCGTAATTAAAGAAAAAGATGGAACAACTTATACCACCCTATACACCAAACCCACTGATGTGAACACTTACCTACATTATAACTCCAACCACCCACCACACCAAAAAAGAAGTATCCCATACAGTCAGGCACTAAGGATACGAAGAATTTGCAAGAGAACAGAATACTTTGAAGTTCACACACAAAGAATGCATAAAAATTTCTAGAATAAAACTATCCAGACAATACCATAAAACAAGCTATATCCAAGGCAAAAGCTATAAATAGAAGGGAATTATTAAAAGAAGAACAGACCAAAGTACAGAACCAAACCATTCTCTTTGTTACAAACTATAACGGCAAAACCAAAAATACTTCAAAAATCTTAACCAATCGGAAATATATTTTCAACAGATTACCAGACACCATGAACCTCGCCAAATACAAATATACAGTCACATATAGCTGAAATGTAACTTTAAGAAATATGCTAGTTAAGAGCGACATCAAACCAAAATACGGAAAGATAGGTAGCAAGCCTTGCAGGCTAAATTGCTACCTTTGCAGACACACGATAAGAACAGAAATGGTAAAAAGCCATGCCAACAACTATCAAATAAAGATAAAGGATGACAAATGTAGTATACATGATTGAATGCAGAATATGTCATTTACAATACGTAGGACAAACTGGAAATACTCTTAAAGAACGATTCAGGGGACATTTTCAAGATATTAATACTGAAAATAAATACAAACCAGTATCAATATATTTCATGTTACCTCGTCACAGTAAGCACGATGTAACAATAACAGGCATCGTTAAGACACCAACCGATGTAAACATTCGCCTAATAACAGAAGAAGCTTGCATTAGTAAACTATCAACAGCAGAACCCTGAGGATTAAACAAAAGACACTTAAATGGCTAAAACTAAAATTACTCCAAGGAAAAGAACAATGAGAAGACAATCGGGATCAACTGCACTAAATGTAATAAGAAACTTGCAAACATGGTAACATTGAAAAGACATAACCGCACCTCCCATGAAGACACAGTCAAGATTTTCAACTACAATTTATGTGACGCCAACTTCACTAGGAAATATAACATTAAAAAACATATCCGTGGAAAACATGAAGGCACAGACGAAGAAAATTACACTGAAGCATCAGGAACACCCAAACAGATGGCCACCCAAATCGAGAAATGGGTGCCACCTTTCGAAGCGCGCAAATGGGATGTTACAAAGAAACCTATCTTTAGAATTATCCCTGGCAAACCAACTGTAACCTATCCAGAAAAGAAGAATAATACACAAAACATTTTGGAAAATGATCTGTACCTATCTGAATCTAATAGTACCGTTAACTCAAAATCACAGCTCAAGAATTGATTGGAACAAATACCATATCAAAAGCTATGGATATTTAACAGAAAACAAAACATACCACCCAGAGACTTACCATCACTACGAAAGCTGGGAGCAATATACTACGAACAATTACAGTTATTTAGAGAAAACTTCAAACAAAAACCACAGTTCAATAATAGACCTAACAAATGATGAAAGTATAATCGACTTATGTACCAGTAATACCAACGTGTGCTAATTATATAGAACTTTATTACAATCTATTTACAACTCGAACACTTTCATTTTCAATCTATTTTTAATCATTCTATTTTTATGTGTATAATAACAATCAACATTACGTTACCAATACTTACCATTATTAATTGTCATGTCATTTTCCATGTACCACTTTGAGTACTTAATACCTATTATTTTGTATATAAATTGTCCTGATGACGACCGACTTGCAGGCAAAATATGTAGACTTTAGATAATAAAATTGCAGAACATTTGAAGTGTTGTTGTCAATTTTGAGTATTATTAAAGAATAATAGTACTGTATTGTAATGGCTGCTGCTATTTTTTTATGTTGATGATCAAAAATTCTGGTTTACTAGAGACAAGAAACAATACCAAACTATAAGTATAGTATTGATATATACCTATACAATGCCTGTAATAAATGACACAAAATTTTCTGATTAAACAAAATAGATGATATAATCTGATCTATACATTCTTCAGAATGGGAACCTTGACCAAGTTACTTCCCTTGTTAGTGGATTGAAGAGCCAATCAAAAGACACAGATTATTTATCTAGATTTAATATTTTCTTGTTCAATTGCCTGGAACATAATCAAGAAGAGATAGCCATATACCTTATACAAGAAGGAATGAATACCAATATTTTCAAACAGGTATGTAAAATTGAATATTTTTCTCAAATTACTAGTAAATCCTAACTGAAATTTGATATACACTTTGGTTAATATTTACTTTCATGTTTTGAAATGTTAAAATATTGGAACCATTCATCTTTAGCTCTTTAACACAGTTTTGAATTAAGAAAAGATGAGTTACTTTTTTTTTGTTTATAAAATTATTCTTTGAAACAAAACAAAAAACCACATAAACAATTTATTTTCTTTTATAAATAAATTCGTTAGCATAAAGACCTCTGACAGTGGTTGGGTAGTTTCTGGTTTCGTTTCTATTAATTAAAAAAAAGTGTACAAAAATCTATCGTTCATAAAAAAATCACATTATGTTGTCGAAGTACCGTTTGTATAAGGCTGTGATACAGCAAATTTAAAAAAAAACATTCAAGGACTTTTTTAAATCACTCTTGTGAAACAAATACAGTAGAAACTGGCTAAAACTTCCTAAATTTTAACCCTTTTCAGTATGATATATGCAACCCGAATGACCCACTCTGTGCAATGTTGGAATGTGATCACAGTCCAAAATCATTCAAGGATGTAGCCAAACAAAAGAACTGTCATAGAATTCTGGAATTGCTGGATGAAATAAATAACAACTTGGTAAGGTTATGTAATGGTTTTCAAAGCTGAGATAAAAATAGCCACACAAAAAAATTAACTGTTAAAAAACAATAACTGTTACATGTACAAATGTATTACACAACAGATGTGACCTTAGAAATTGATTTTGTCCTTTATCAAAATTGAAATACAAGGCATGAAAGGAGTCTCCATAAAATTTGACCAATAAATTATTTATGGTGAAGATGTTGTATATGTAAATGCCAACTATTAGATTTGTTTTGCTGCTGACACTCAAGTAGTGATTTGATATTTCATTATTTCCATTATGAGTAATGGCAGTGCTATAGAGCATACATAAATATCTCAATTACAATAATTTGCATTTTTTAGCACATCTCTCAAAAATGGAACACATTATTACTCAGAGATTACTTATTCTACACTAATAATTTGCTTTGCTTTTTTCTTTTTAGGAAAAAGAAATACAAGAAAAGAAAAGAGCAGATTTTATGGCATTTTCTCAGTTTGGTCTTGTGTAATGTCTTAATACTTTAAATAAACCTATTGATTAAGAACTGTGTAATACAGGTGACTTAAGTGAGGACAATTAAGTTCTGCCTGACATTAAAGATGTGATAAAGGCTGTGAAGGTATAAAATATACTGTGAAAAAAACTATTAGTTGTTGGAATTGTGTTGTTTATCAAAGCATAAACCCAAAATTTAAATACTTAACAGTTAAAAATGTATGTTTCCCATAGATTTATTAGAAGGGGGTCTGCAACAACAAAATAAATAAGACTTGATTCTGATTTTCACAAATCATGAACATTGGCATAAACAAATAAAAAAAAGTATTTTTAAAGTATCTGTTACAAATCAATGATAGTTTTCCAAGCCAGATGTTCATATTTGATAATCAGATGCTCCAAAAGTCTGTATTACACTCTTTATTGACACATTTGGTTGAGAAACTGCAATAGCAAACTTAAAATTCTTTTGTTTGACCAGGTAGGCGAAGATGACAAAAAGTATGTTCCACAGTAGTTACAATATTGGCTGCCATACAGAGTTTTACCAATATTCCTGCCATAAATAAGCTATTGTTGATGTAATTCAATTATTTAATAAAAACTTTTACATGCTTATTTGAACATTTCTGTCAAAAGTAATGGTAAAATGACAGATACAAGATTGAACTGAGAATCTTAGATACCCTATGGATGATTCAGATTTAGTATGGTTTCAGATACCCTATGGATGATTCAGATTTAGTATGGTTTCATGATGGAAGGGTTCAACAATTGTATATGTTGTTGAGGGTCATAAAAGTATCATCCCCTTAAAGTTTGGAAGAAAGTTAACTTTTAACAGAATTTTAAAGTTCTTTTATGTTAACATTTTGTATTCTAAGAAAAGATTTGCAGCCATGTTTGAGGTCAGCAACCACAATTAAAGTATCCTTTACCCAAATCTTAGTAGTTTACAAGGTTTGGAATTTGAATTTCTGTTAATTTTATTACCATAATGTTTGTCATCAGGAATATAAGTCAAATATTTCAATTAGATTCCTTAACTACTATTGCAAACAATTTTCAAGGCAATCAAAAATAAATGGAAGAAAAAAGTAATGGACAGAAAACAACTGTAATGTGACAGGGAAAGCTCCCACAAGCTCTTTACACCAGATAAGCAAAGACAAGAAAATGTATTACCTATTCCATAATTACATATAAAATATAATTTCATTTACTTGCACATCCAAATCAATGAAGTGATTGACAGTATCTTAAATTGACGGATAATTTGCTGACTAGTTTAAATAATGACAAATGCTTTACTGAATTTGTTTCAGGAACATCCAGCTTCTTGGTCAATATAAGTAATAACTATGTGACACTGTCGCATAAGATTTTTTACCTACTCAAAAGTTGGTACGTTTAACTTCATTTGACCTATTTAACAGGTCATCATCAATATCACAGAATGCTTGTAACTGTAAGAGTTAAATTTCAAACTTTCTCTTTTTTCTTTATGTCTCTGTTTTTCTTTCTTTCCTTTGTTTTCTCTTTTATAAATTTCTGTTTCTTTTGTTCTTCTTTTTCTGGATCCTATAAAATATTTTGAATTTATAATTGTTTCATACTTTTGTTGATTGATAAATAAAGAGCTGCTGAACCAACGCCTCCCATGTTTTGTGCTGGTAGAGTTCCCTTAAGTGGATACCAGATGGTATGCAGGGTTGTCAGATAAAAAAATCAAATACCGCTACATTGACAACAACACTTAAGTAAACTGCATCTTTTATTGTCGACATGTTTCGCCAATTAGATCAGCGTCATCAGGACAAAGTATACAAAATTAGAACCCCCTTGTACTTCAGGGGTTCTAATTTTGTATACTTTGTCCTGATGACGCTGATCTAATCTGCGAAACATGTCGACAATAAAAGATGCAGTTTACTTAAGTTTTGTTGATTGAGTAAAATTTTTTTAAGATATACATGTTTGAATGGTTTTACTCTAGTAATTTTGGGGCCCTTTATAGCTTGCTGTTCGGTGTGAGCCAAGGCTCTGTGTTGAAGACTGTACTTTGACCTACTAGTATAATGGTTTACTTTTATAAATTTTGACTTGGATGGAGAGTTGTCTCACTGGCACTCATACCACATCTTCTTATATCTTATCTATATATGTTGTAAATGGAAATTTTTTTGCTTCAGATATATGTTGTAAATGGAAAATTTTTTGCTTCTCATGTTTTCAATTTTTTTCTCAATATTATTTTTAAAGCTTACACCTCGAATACACTTATGATAAATATAAAAAATATATATTTTATGTATATAGAAAAAAAACAAGATGTGGTATAACTGCCAATGAGACATCTATCCACCAGGGACCAAATGACAGATTGAAGCAACTACAGGTCACCGTATGGATTTCTACAATGAGCAAAACCCATACAATATAGTAAGCTATAAAAGGCCCCAACATGAAAAATTTTAAACAATTTGTACGAGAAAACAAAACAGCCTGATTTATGTACAAAACAATAAACAAAAAACAAAAAAAGAGGTCAAACTCTGAAAACAGTTGGGGCAAGTATGGACACAATATTCAAGCTTGATACAGCTCTGAATTTGGATAGTGATTAAATATTTGACACATTATAGATTTCTGACACAAAATAAATTGGTCAGATAACTTAAAAATTTGAAATGGGACATTTACGGTAATCTACTTAATGGTCCAATATCCAAAATCTAATTCCATGGTTAGATTCAGCATATAAAAAAAAAAAAAACTATGAATTCAAACAAAGTTTTAATTTTGGACCCTTTGGACCTTAATATGGACTAATTTGGAAACAGGGCCCAAAATTAAAAATCTGAATGCACAGTTGGATTCAGCATATCATAGAACCACAAGAATTCAGTTTTTGATGAAATCAAACAAAGTCTAATTTTGGACCTCAATGCAGACCTATTTAAAAATGTCCAAATATCCAATATAGTAAAAAGTAAAATCACAAAAATACTGAACTCCCAGGAAAATCCAAAAAGGAAAGTCCCTAATCAAATGGCAAAATCAAAAGCTCAAACACATCAAACGAATGGATAACAACTGTCATATTCCTGACTTGGTACAGGCACTTTCTTATGTAGAAAATGGTGGATTGAACCTGATTTTATAGCTAGCTGAACCTCTCACTTGTATGACAGTAATACATGGTAAAAACCTCAAACAATTCAAGACTTTAAATTAATCCTCATTGAAATTGGTTAAAAGATTTGTATTTATTTTCAATTGAACATTTCTTGCTGTTGTGCAATACTTTGCTGTTGCAATACTTAGTAAATCTGTTTACAAACTAAATATAATAATTTACACACCGTGTTTGGTGTGTATCTCCTGCCATATCAGTATTTTTTGCTTCTTTATATATTTAAAATCAGAAATAATTTATGTTAGAACCAGCTTAGCCAGTATTAGAAAAGTCTTGTTTTTGGCCCCTATTTGGCCTCTTGTTTCTTAACAATTAAAGCTTTAACCCACAAAATCAACCCAAACCATCTGTTTGTTGTATGGAACCTTGTGGTACAATTTCATAGAGATCCATTAACTAATACTTAAGTATTTGTCCAGAAACCAGAAAAACATTGTTCCTCCCCCCCTTTTTGCCCCTTATTCCTGAATGGTTTGAGCCATAACCCCCAAAGTCAAACCCAACCTTCCCTTTGTGGTATGGAACCTTGTGTTTCAATTTCATAGAGATCCATAGACTAATACTTAAGTAATTGTCCATTAACCAGAAAAACCTTGTTTTCCCCCTTTTTTTGCCCCTAATTCCTGAACGGTTTGGGCCATAACCCCCAAAGTCAATCCCAACCTTCCCATTGTGGTATGTAACCTTGTGGTACAATTTCATAGAGATCCATACACTAATACATAAATTATTGTCCAGAAACTAGAAAAATGCCATTTTTGAACCCTAATTCCTTAACAGTTGGGACCATAACCCCCAAAATCAATCCCAACCTTCCTTTTGTGCTATTGAACCTTGTAGTTAAATTTCATAGAGATCCATTCCCTTAAACTAAAGTTATTGTCCGGAAACCAAATGTCTTCGGAGGACAACGCTGCTGCCAGGGCCTAATCTAGGATTTTGAAGAGGAGAAGTGACTTCTCCTTCCAAGAGAGAGAAGGAGAAGTGGTCAATTTCTTGAGAAGTGAGATTCCATTACCGTTTCGGTTGCATCGTGTTTTCATGCTTATCACTAAGGAAATTGTTTTATATATATTCAATAAAAGATATACTTGCAGTTTTTCATGTGTTTTTGTACACAATGTATATAAAGAAAGTTCTAAATAAAAGGTTTAGACAATATATAGTTGTTATTTATTTATTGATACCATTGTGTTCTAAATAAAATTTGTTGATTTGGACATGAGGAGTAGCCTAGTAATATTATCATGATTATGATGCATTAAGTTCATGTGCATCTGCCTCAATTTATTTTTAAAAGTCCAGAAAAAATATAACTCCCAATTTACCTGATGAATTTCACATGACTGGGAATTTAATTTAGATCACCACTTGTCATTATTTTGTAAAACAGTATTGAATGTCCAGGACATTATGTTCGTTGTAAATTGAGATTATCGTTGAAGATTGCAAGTCTATAAATGAAAATATCTTTCAATCGCATATTAATTATCCGACAAAGAGCTAATTTCTATCATTTTTAAAATATCATCCATATCAACGAAATAGTCGTGAGAAAAAATCCACTGCTGATCACAACCGGTCAGGTGTCGACGCTTGCAATCACATTATCCATCAGCAGTCTTTCTACCTTTTATATTTCAATTTTTATTCAATCAATATAATAAATCTACCCTTAATTACCACCTTTTACCTACCGAATAGTAAAATTGATCGACGTGTAAGTTAAAAATAAAACAAATCAGCTGAGTGATTACGCAACATCCTCAGATGAAAATCATCGTAAGTGATACCTTAAACAGACGGTCAGTTTTCTGTTTGAATAGTTTTGAAAGTTATATCCAAGGATGTTCAAAGTGGCGTTGTATTTATTAATTTGATCGTTGACAGTATTAGTCCTGGGTCGCTTCAAAATCTCGATTTTTCCGTGTCAGCCGCCATTTTTTACCTGTGAGACTTGTCAATCACAAGTTGTCTCCCTTTACCGATTTTGGTAGCGATTTGACTTCGCTATGAAGTCAGTCGTCTGGCGAGATTTAGCGATTTTCAAAATTCTTTGGCGACTTAAATCGTCATTTCGCCGGCAAGATTATGGCCTGGCTGCTGCTGCCGACGACGACATGATAGCAATATACGAACGCAAATTTTTTGCGTTCGTATAAAAAACAAATATGATAGTCAGGAAGCAACAACAACCACTGAATTACAGACTCCTGACTCAGGACAGGCAATACAGAATGAGGACACGTTGAACATGTTTGTTTTAATGTTCATTTCTCACTTTTATATTTCATATCAAAAACTTTTTACAACTAAAATTGTGTCTGAAAAACGAACAAATGGACCTACATTTCATAAATCTAATTTATTTTGACATACTGATTTTGAAAATGACATTTTAATAATGTGTGTTTTATAAAGCAAGGACCTTAAAAAGTTTGAGATTATTTTTTAACAGAAATTTTCAGTAAAAGTTAAAAGCTAAGATCTACTTTAACTGTTCAGAGGTATTGATATTAATCCCCTCTCCTTTGAAAAAATATAAAATGAGAAACTAAAAAGTCACAAGAGTATTATTCCTTCAATAATCTGTCAACCATTAATACTAGAAAATAATAGCATGTTGGGTACTGTCTGGAATTTTTGTACGGATACCTACAGAACCCTTTTTAAAAATTTAAAGTGCATCTTTCATCGCAAAGATTTAAAAACATTGATGAAAATGTCCAATTTTGAATGTTTTTCATATTTGATTGTTATTTTTAAATAAAAAAAACTAAAATGTGTGATGACAGAAAAAACAAATGTGATTCTAAAGGAGTTAAAAGGAAAAGAGTGCCAAATGAAACTTATCTGTATATAAGTCAGAGAACTTCACCACAGTACATGTTTGTTTATTGTTTTTAATATGGTATTCAACTTGTGCTATTGTACAATTTTTTTGTTATTTCTTCTGTACTAGCCAGGGTATGTATGGCCTAGTTGTGCAATACTAGCAGGGACTGCGCTGGGCTTCACCAATGTCACAAAATGCGATTTTTTATTTCATCTGGCGACAAAATACGAATGCTGGTTAGTTGACATTTGTCATTTTGCATATGGCAACACAATTTGCAATGTTAACCATAGTTTCATGATGAAAACGTAATTGACAGAAAGACGAAAACTATATATAGACGAGTATAGAGTAATGGTATACTAACATAAGAGGTCTCTAAACACAGTAGCTCCAACTGGAACTTTTGTTAGTAGAAGCCATATTAATTATGTGTATCAGCGGGAAAAGATAATGACAAATAAAAAATAAAGTATATGCCAAAACACATAATTAACAGCGCCTGGTAATGCTCCATAGCCTTACCGGTTTTGGTCCTTCACGGACCTTCCTCAGAGGCAGAATGGTGGATTAATAGTTTCACCCTATTAGGTAAAATGTTTACCGTAACATTATATAAAGTTTACCATAACCAAGAAAAATTCCACTGGGTTTTTAGCTGAAAGGATCCGCAGGATACTGGATAACTATTATCCGCCGGATCACTACTATCCACCAGATACCAGATCTATATAAATATGCAACTATTAATCCACCATTCTGCCGCTGAGGAAGGTCTGTGAAGGACGCAAACTGGTCAGGCTATGGATCATCACCAGGTGCTGTTAATTATGTGTTTTGGCATAAACTATATTTCTTATTTGACGAAAACTATATATACTATATAGACCAAAAACATCGTTTTACTTGTATTCCGTAAAAATGGTAAATTCAGACGTAATTTATCTTTGCCTGCCCTTACTTTTGACACTTCTACTGTGTAGAAAGATAACTCAATTTTTTTTTCTAATATTGAGATACCTACTCAAGATCTGTCTACATACTTCTGGACTTTAGGAATTATAGGTTTAGGAGGTCTTTTGAGTTATGGGCAAAGTTAAGAGGGTCTTTGTAGCAGGATGAGTAAGGGGTGGGGGAATGGGGGCTTGGGTCATCATTTTCTGTATTCTTTATTTTTTATAAACATGTTCTCTATTCTGTATATTTAAACACCCATTATTCTCTTTTCTTCATTAAATTGCCCATTTTTTCTATTCTTAATTTTTTTATTTAAAAACATTTTCTCTATTCTGTAGCATATACATACCATAAGCTAAGTATAAGGACAGGAACATTGATCAATAGAGTCATTATATAAGGCCTTTTAGTTCCTGTTTGGAGATGTAAACAATCAAAAACATACAATATGTATGAAGCCTTCAAAATCCAAGCTTTAACCCTGGTGTAAGTGAACCTGTTTGTCTTGGTCATTCACAGAAAGGAAGAAAAAACATAATATAACAGAGAAATATATCACATGACAAATCATTACTTAGAGCTAAATGATGTACAGTGCATAAAAAATTTAAATTGAACATGGTTTCAATTTTGGTAGAGAAAATTAACTCTAGCTGCCTCTAAAGTTGCCTCAAGTTTTCCAAACTGGCGACAAAATATAGCAGCTGGCGATTTTTCTGGCTCCAACTTTTTTGGAGCCAGAGCAGCCCTGACTAGAGATGGCTTTTCTTGTGATATTTTTGATAATTTTTATGACATACCTTTCCTTCCATTATCATTCTTTTCCTCTTGTTTATTTCTTTCTGTTCACCAAAATCTCTCTCATCTAACCTCTGCAATAAAAAAACAAAAACTGTAAATGTACAACCAATATTCAGTACAAATAACAAGAATATCATGTCCAAAAATCTGTTCATGGATTGTATCATGTCACAACTCCTCACAAGTTTTTACAACTCAAACTGATCAAAATGAAAATTTAACAATTGTTCAACATTTGGTTATTTAACCTGCAATTATTTCTTTAAAATGACTATTTAATTCAATTTAAATACATTTATTGGTTAAATCTAGGAATCAATGATAACAGATTTTAATGGGGTTTGAATGAACCATGACTGATATGCTTCCTATTATCTCCTCCATAACATACTGAAAGTTATAAGGAATAATTTGACAGTAACCCATAACAATTTTCTTAAAATGTGATTTAAAAGAAAACAAAAAAAAGCAAATATTCGAATGATCCAGGTTGCAATGCTAGGACTAGCAATTTAAAAAAATGGTAATGCCACTAGTATTCAATATGCTTTAAAGGAAAATTTACTTGAATGCTTGTAAAGTAAGGTAAGGAGATAGCTACAAATAAACAAATCAACAAAAGTAAAAATATCAAAATAAACTGCATCTTCAGTGTATGAACATTCTTGAAATTTTGAGGATTCTTTATTGAAAGCAAGTAAGAGGTGATTACACAAAATGTAAACTATCCATCAAGAATACTGCTCAAACCAATAGTATCATTAATACACCAATTTATGATAAATACACATCTTACAATCTGAGCTTCTCTTTTAGATGTTGCTACTTCAACCAATATTTTCATGACTTCTTTTTCTTCTACAGGCCATTCTTCCATCTTCTTTTCTATGAATAAAATTTGAAATTGTCTTTCCAGGATAGCAACAAGTCTACTCTACACAAATTAATACTTAGGTTGTAATAGAAAAAGATTTTTTAGCATTAGAATATTTGTTAACCTCAAAGTTTAGGGGTGTTTCTTTATTTATCCATTTTAATTTTTTTGTTTTTAAAATTAACAGTATCTCACGTTTTTACCCAGGGAATGATTTCTGAAAAGGGGTGCGTATTATGTATGGCTACACTGTTCTTGAGACTTTTTTTCAGGCCGAATTCGATGAAGAAACCAGGTGGTCTGGAGGAAAATATTTTAGTAGCATAAACTTGATTTTTGTTATGTTTTACATGTATATTTGTACCTTCTTGTATCTGATTTGTAGTGTTATATTCAAATAAAAATCATTTGAATGCTTTAGTAGTTGTTTTTTGTGTTTTCTTGTGTTCTCCGTTGCCGCCCGGAAGTTGCATTTGATCATGTCCAAATAAGAGATGAAGGATTCTGTCAATGGCCAAATTAGTGTAGGTGTTTCTAGAGTTTATTACTGTAAAACTTTGTATATGTGTTCTAACAAGGGATACAGAAGGTAAATGTATGAAAATTGAATGAAACACACCTGTTTGATGATAGTGACTGCCATTGTTTTTTTACTTTCGTAGTATCAGGTGATCACGTGTCATGTGACTTTTTACGCTTGTAAAGTTGAATAAATTGATGATTTTAAACACGTTTTTATCTTGTTACATTTTTAAAAAAACCTTCATACAAATCATAACTGCAGACATGTCAATGCCATCTTGTAAACTGTACAGATTTGATTACGATATTCAAATAAAAATCATTTGAATGCTTTAGACACCTGTTTGATGATAGTGACTGCCATTGTTTTTTTTACTGTAGTATCAGGTGACCACGTGTCATACAAATCATAATTGCAGACATGTCAATGCCATCTTGTAAACTGTACAGATTTGATTACGATATTCAAATAAAAATCATTTGAATGCTTTAGACACCTGTTTGATGATAGTGACTGCCATTAGACTTCCTAATTGATATTCAATAAGAGTGTGATAATCCAGATTAAACGATTCAATGAGTACCAACAAACAATAAATAGAATTAGCAGAGATTAATATTTATTTCAGCGCTAATTTATCAACATAAATATTACAACTTATTTATCTATTGTGTATTTAAGAATATTTGTAATGATTCCGTATTCTGTACAAGATTCACCGACTACGATTTGCATTTAAACAACTTCCTGATTTAACCCTTCCTGTTGTTCTCAATAAAGCACATTCGTGGAAACAGTAAAGAATCAAACATTGTTTGCTAAAGTATTTATTCTGCAACAATATTTTCATTATCCTGTGATCAACGAGGACTAGAGTTCAATTTGTCTCCGAAAAATAAATAATTTTCAATGGACGCATTTTACTGAGTTTCAAGCTGGGATTTTTCCAGAAAGTCCCTGCTTGTAAAGCATAAGAAGAAACTTTTTTTTCAATATTCAAGGTTGAAAAAGTACTATGCATGAGTGCATTTTATATACAAAACAAAAAACAGTACTTTATCTTCAATTATTTGCTACTGGTTTTTTTTAGTTGGTTGCTACTGTGTGTTTCATTCACCTTTTTTTTTTCTCTCTTTCTTTTTTTTTGCTTGTTTTTCTTTCAGCTGTTTGCTGTAGCCTTGTTTTTTTTTTCTCAGTTGTTTGCTATGGTTTTTCTCTTGTTTTTCTTTTGCCACTACAATTCATGGTTTCTAAGTTTTCTTTAATATGTTTGGCTCTTATTAATACCACAAGAGTAAAACAATAACTGAGTGATCAATAGAGAAATGACTTACTGACAAAAGCTTCTATCGAATGTACCAATTTCACATCAAATTGTGTTACCAAGGTAATGGATTTACCACATCGTCCTGTAAAATATTTATATTATATTAAATCTTTGTAAGGATATAAAATTATTCATCAAAAATATTGCACATGCTGTTAAATAAAAATTCTTTATTCATATCATATAATACTGTCAGATCTAATGTTGCTATTTTAGAAACTAGAGTCCAATTTGGATTGTTGTTGTCAAGTTTACAAAAGATCAACTAAGGCCACTTTTTTTATTAGTTGGTTTACGGATTCTTCTAAAAAGGAAGGGTAGGAAGTCGAAAAAAAATAAAAATAAAATTGAATTAATACTGGTTTTTTACCAAAATCGAGAAACAAACAATGACATAACTCTATAGTTTAATACTAACCATGTATGCAGATCATTTCATGAACTGGTATTAATTCATGCTGTTTTAATTAATGTGTTATGTCGATGAAGATTGATGAAAGCAAATACATATATATGTCTCTGATGAAAGGGAAGTGTGTTTTCCAATTGCATTTCTTTTGTTCTGTGTATTTATTTATCAAATTTAAATCAGGGAGTGACAAAATTCCTCATATCATAATACAATCTTATTGAGGAAATACCATGCTCTCTGCATGTCATATGCCTTCATATGTGGTACATATAAACATACAATTTTGTCCTTTGTATGCTATTTTACACTGCTAAGTATTAACTTATATCTCAAGTGTCCTGTGATTGTCCCTTTTATAAATGTCAAGTGATATTGTCAGGCATTCTATGACAGTAATACATGTTCTGATTTTGTGTTGGGATCTTGTTCACCATATCCCTTCTTTATATCAATTTAAATAAGAAAACACATGGATCTTATTTAAATTCCTACTCAATAGGATCTTGTTCACCATATCCTTCTTTATATCAATTTAAATAAGAAAACACATGAATCTTATTTAGATTCCTACTCAATAGGACTGTTCCATTAAAACATATTAATAGGTACCGTGGGAAGGTATTTAGGTATTTATATAATAAGACACCCATCCCTGGCAGCAAGTTAAAAGATCCTTCCCTTTAGTAGGTACCTCATATGTTTAATGGAACAGTACGATTAAATATGAATTTCTAAGAAATTGGCTAGTACTTCACATGGTGTGTCCAAAGGGACAACGCTGGCATCGTCAGTCAATTTGTCTTTCTTGGAAGCTTTCACGGTGTCAATAACAAAAATGCTTTCACTAAGACATTCAAGAATAATGTCTTTTTAATTATTATTTTTAATACAGTCTGTAATGGTTTTGTGCGGACAAACTGCCCTAAAACATCTCCTTTCCACGGGTTTCTGATCAACACTTCAAAACCTCCATTTTCAACCGGTTCCTTTTCACCGCATTAGATCATGTTGAAACGTTGACTGAACAGGAACTGCACAGGATTTTCCAATTCACTCCGAGGGTATTCCGACTGGAGGAAAAAGGCCAATCTTTTTATTATGTTTTATTTTTATTTGTACTTCTTCAAACAGAAAAGGGTCGGCGGTATTAAAATCCTCAAAATCGTTTTTTAAATTCAAAATCAGGAAAAACAGGGTCATGGATCCGTAAACCAACTAATTAAAAAGTGGCCTAAAATGTCCAGGATATCTTAACCATTTCAAAACTTTTGACCTTGTTGATTCAAAAATTTGATAACAAATCAGTCATTATCAGTTATCTTTTCCATCATATCAGAATAAATCTACAATTTATATGAAGAATCTTCCAATACTATTCCAACCATGTTTAAGAAAAGAAGAAAATGTTTTTGTCCATATGGTCAATGAATATTAAAGCTTGGAGACATCTGCTTTTTATTGCAAGGAAGAAGAAATCTTGAAAGTGAGCCCCATCATGAACTACCTCTTCAGTCAAATTCAAATTATTGTCATAATGACAGCAAACCCAATTTTTCTTCCATTTATTAGTGACAGTGTTCAAGCAATCAATAATCATAAATTATCACAATCAAACTTAACCTCAATTTCTATCAAAAGGATTGGTTGAACAGTTTTGATTCTAAAGGAGTTAAAAGGAAAAGAGTGCCAAATGAAACTTATCTGTATATAAGTCAGAGAACTTCACCACAGTACATGTTTGTTTATTGTTTTTAATATGGTATTCAACTTGTGCTATTGTACAATTTTTGTTATTTCTTCTGTACTAGCCAGGGTATGTATGGCCTAGTTGTGCAATACTAGCAGGGACTGCGCTGGGCTTCACCAATGTCACAAATGCGATTTTTATTTCATCTGGCGACAAAATACGAATGCTGGTTAGTTGACATTTGTCATTTTGCATATGGCAACACAATTTGCAATGTTAACCGTAGTTTCATGATGAAAACGTAATTGACAGAAAGACGAAAACTATATATAGACGAGTATAGAGTAATGGTGTACTAACATAAGAGGTCTCTAAACACAGTAGCTCCAACTGGATCTTTTGTTAGTAGAAGCCATATTAATTATGTGTATCAGCGGAAAAGATAATGACAAATAAAAATATAGTATATGCCAAAACATATAATTAACAGCGCCTGGTGATGCTCCATAGCCTTACTGGTTTTGGTCCTTCACGGACCTTCCTCAGAGGCAGAATGGTGGATTAACAGTTGCACCCTATTAGGTAAAATGTTTACTGTAACATTATATAAAGTTGACCATAACCAAGAAAAATTCCACTGGATTTTTAGCTGAAAGGATCTGCAGGATACTGGATAACTATTATCCGCTGGATCACTACTATCCACCAGATACCAGATCTATATAAATAGGGTGCAACTATTAATCCACCATTCTGCCTCTGAGGAAGGTCTGTGAAGGACGGAAACTGGTCAGGCTATGGATCATCACCAGGTGCTGTTAATTATGTTTTGGCATAAACTATATTTCTTATTTGACTAAAACTATATATACTATATAGACCAAAACATCGTTTTACTTGTATTCCGTAAAAGCGGTAAATTCAGACGTTATTTATCTTTGCCTGCCCTTACTTTTGACACGAAAATAACAAAACAGGCCGCCATTGATCGTATTCACTTCTACTGTGTAGAAAGATAACTCAATTTTTTTTCTAATATTGAGATACCTACTCAAGATCTGTCTACATACTTCTGGACTTTAGGAATTATAGGTTTAGGAGGTCTTTTGAGTTATGGGCAAAGTTAAGAGGGTCTTTGTAGCAGGATGAGTAAGGGGAGGGGGAATGGGGCTTGGGTCATCATTTTCTGTATTCTTTATTTTTATAAACATGTTCTCTATTCTGTATATTTAAACACCCATTATTCTCTTTCTTCATTAAATTGCCCATTTTTTCTATTCTTAATTTTTTATTTAAAACATTTTTCTATTCTGTAGCATATACATACCATAAGCTAAGTATAAGGACAGGAACATTGATCAATAGAGTCATTATATAAGGCCTTTTAGTTCCTGTTTGGAGATGTAAACAATCAAATAAAACATACAATATGTATGAAGCCTTTAAAATTCAAGCTTTAACCCTGGTGTAAGTGAACCTGTTTGTTTTGTTAATTAACAGAAAGGAAAAAAAAACAATATAACAGAGCAATACATTACATGACAAATCATTACTTAGAGTTAAATGATGTACAGTGTATAAAAATTTAAATTGAACATGGTTTCAATTTTGGTAGAGAAAATTAACTCTAGCTGCCTCTAAAGTTGCCTCAAGTTTTCCAAACTGGCGACAAAATATAGCAGCTAGCGATTTTTCTGGCTCAAATTTTTTGGAGCCAGAGCAGCCCTGACTAGAGATGGCTTTTCTTGTGATATTTTGATAATTTTATGACATACCTTTCCTTCCATTATCATTCTTTTCCTCTTATTTATTTCTTTCTGTTCACCAAAATCTCTCTCATCTAACCTCTGCAATAAAAAAAAATGTAAATGTACAACCAATATTCTGTACCTTAAATACAAATAACCAGAATATCATGTCCAAAAATCTGTTCATGGATTGTATCATGTCACAACTCCTCACAAGTTTTACAACTCAAACTGATCAAAATGAAAATTTAACAATTGTTCAACATTTGGTTATTTAACCTGCAATTATTTCTTTAAAATGACTATTTAATTCAATTTAAATACATTTATTGGTTAAATCTAGGAATCAATGATAACAGATTTTAATGGGGTTTGAATGAACCATGACTGATATGCTTCCTATTATCTCCTCCATAACATACTGAAAGTTATAAGGAATAATTTGACAGTAACCATAACAATTTTCTTAAAATGTGATTTAAAAGAAAAAAAAAAAAGCAAATATTCGAATGATCCAGGTTGCAATGCTAGGACTAGCAATTTAAAAAAATGGTAATGCCACTAGTATTCAATATGCTTTAAAGGAAAATTTACTTGAATGCTTGTAAAGTAAGGTAAGGAGATAGCTACAAATAAACAAATCAATAAAAGTAAAAATATCAAAATAAACTGCATCTTCAGTGTATGAACATTCTTGAAATTTTGAGGATTCTTTATTGAAAGCAAGTAAGAGGTGATTACACAAAATGTAAACTATCCATCAAGAATACTGCTCAAACCAATAGTATCATTAATACACCAATTTATGATAAATAAACATCTTACAATCTGAGCTTCTCTTTAGATGTTGCTACTTCAACCAATATTTTCATGACTTCTTTTTCTTCTACAGGCCATTCTTCCATCTTCTTTTCTATGAATAAAATTTGAAATTGTCTTTCCAGGATAGCAACAAGTCTACTCTACACAAATTAATACTTAGGTTGTAATAGAAAAAGATTTTTAGCATTAGAATATTTGTTAACCTCAAAGTTTAGGGTGTTTCTTTATTTATCCATTTTAATTTTTTGTTTTACAATTAACAGTATCTCATGTTTTACCCAGGAATGATTTCTGAAAAGGGGTGCATATTATGTATGGCTACACTGTTCTTGAGACTTTTTTCAGGCGAATTCGATGAAGAAACCAGGTGGTCTGGAGGAAAATATTTTAGTAGCATAAACTTGATTTTGTCATGTTTTACATGTATATTTGTACCTTCTTGTATCTGATTTGTAGTGTTATATTCAAATAAAAATCATTTGAATGCTTTAGTAGTTGTTTTTTGTGTTTTCTTGTGTTCTCCGTTGCCGCCCGGAAGTTGCATTTGATCATGTCCAAATAAGAGATGAAGGATTCTGTCAATGGCCAAATTAGTGTAGGTGTTTCTAGAGTTTATTACTGTAAAACTTTGTATATGTGTTCTAACAAGGGATACAGAAGGTAAATGTATGAAAATTGAATGAAACACACCTGTTTGATGATAGTGACTGCCATTGTTTTTTTACTTTCGTAGTATCAGGTGACCACGTGTCATGTGACTTTTTACGCTTGTAAAGTTGAATAAATTGATGATTTTAAACACGTTTGTAACATTTAAAAAAATCTTCATACAAATCATAATTGCAGACATGTCAATGCCATCTTGTAAACTGTACAGATTTGATTACGATATTCAAATAAAAATCATTTGAATGCTTTAGACACCTGTTTGATGATAGTGACTGCCATTGTTTTTACTTTCGTAGTATCAGGTGACCACGTGTCATACAAATCATAATTGCAGACATGTCAATGCCATCTTGTAAACTGTACAGATTTGATTACGATATTCAAATAAAAATCATTTGAATGCTTTAGACACCTGTTTGATGATAGTGACTGCCATTAGAATTCCTAATTGATATTCAATAAGAGTGATAATCCAGATTAAACGATTCAATGAGTACCAACAAACAATAAATAGAATTAGCAGAGATTAATATTTATTTCAGCGCTAATTCATCAACATAAATATTACAACTTATTTATCTATTATGTATTTAAGAATATTCGTAATGATTCCGTATTCTGTACAAGATTCACAGACTACGATTTGCATTTAAACAACTTCCTGTTGTTCTCAATAAAGCACATTCGTGGAAACAGTAAAGAATCAAACATTGTTTGCTAAAGTATTTATTCTGGAACAATATTTTCATTATCCTGTGATCAACGAGGACTAGAGTTCAATTTGTCTCCGAAAAATAAATAATTTTCAATGGACGCATTTTACTGAGTTTCAAGTTGGGATTTTTCCAGAAAGTCTCTGCTTGTAAAGCATTAGAAGAAACTTTTTTTCAATATTCAAGGTTGAAAAAGTACTATGCATGAGTGCATTTTATATACAAAACAAAAGACAGTACTTTATCTTCAATTATTTGCTACTGGTTTTTTTAGTTGGTTGCTACTGTGTGTTTCATTCACCTTTTTTTTTTCTCTCTTTCTTTTTTTTTTGCTTGTTTTTCTTTCAGCTGTTTGCTGTAGCCTTGTTTTTTTTCTCAGTTGTTTGCTATGGTTTTTCTCTTGTTTTTCTTTTGCCACTACAATTCATGGTTTCTAAGTTTTCTTTAATATATTTGGCTATTATTAATACCACAAGAGTAAAACAATAACTGAGTGATCAATAGAGAAATGACTTACTGACAAAAGCTTCTATCGAATGTACCAATTTCACATCAAATTGTGTTACCAAGGTAATGGATTTACCACATCGTCCTGTAAAATATTTATATTATATCAAATCTTTGTAAGGATATAAAATTATTCATCAAAATATTGCACATGCTGTTAAATAAAATTCTTTATTCATATCATATAATACTGTCAGATCTAATGTTGCTATTTTAGAAACTAGAGTCCAATTTGGATTGTTGTTGTCAAGTTTACAAAAGATCAACTAAGGCCACTTTTTTTATTAGTTGGTTTACGGATTCTTCTAAAAAGGAAGGGTAGGAAGTCGAAAAAAAAAAATAAAATAAAAATTGGAATTAATACTGGTTTTTTTTACCAACAATCGAGAAACAAACAATGACATAACTCTATAGTTTAATACTAACCATGTATGCAGATCATTTCATGAACTGGTATTAATTCATGCTGTTTTAATCAATGTGTTATGTCGATGAAGATTGATGAAAGCAAATATACATATATATGTCTCTGATGAAAGGGAAGTGTGTTTTCCAATTGCATTTCTTTTTGTTCTGTGTATTTATTTATCAAATTTAAATCAGGGAGTGACAAAATTCCTCATATCATAATACAATCTTATTGAGGAAATACCATGCTCTCTGCATGTCATATGCCTTCATATGTGGTACATATAAACATACAATTTTTGTCCTTTTTATGCTATTTTACACTGCTAAGTATTAACTTATATCTCGAAGTGTCCTGTGATTGTCCCTTTTTATAAATGTCGAAGTGATATTGTCAGGCATTCTATGACAGTAATACATGTTCTGATTTTGTGTTGGGATCTTGTTCACCATATCCCTTCTTTATATCAATTTAAATAAGAAAAACACATGGATCTTATTTAAATTCCTACTCAATAGGATCTTGTTCACCATATCCCTTCTTTATATCAATTTAAATAAGAAAAACACATGAATCTTATTTAGATTCCTACTCAATAGGACTGTTCCATTAAAACATATTAATAGGTACCGTGGGAAGGTATTTAGGTATTTATATAATAAGACACCCATCCCTGGCAGCAAGTTAAAAGATCCTTCCCTTTAGTAGGTACCTCATATATTTAATGGAACAGTACGATTAAATATGAATTTCTAAGAAATTGGCTAGTACTTCACATGGTGTGTCCAAAGGGACAACGCTAGCATCATCAGTCAATCTGTCTTTCTTGGAAGCTTTCACAGTGTCAATAACAAAAACGCTTTCACTAAGACATTCAAGAATAATGTCTTTTTAATTATCATTTTTAATACAGTCTGTAATGGTTTTGTGCGGACAAACTGCCCTAAAACATCTCCTTTCCACGGGTTTCTGATCAACACTTCAAAACCTCCATTTTCAACTGGTTCCTTTTCACCGCATTAGATCATGTTGAAACGTTGACTGAACAGGGAACTGCACGGGATTTTCCAATTCACTCCGAGGGTATTCCGACTGGAGGAAGAAAGGCCAATCTTTTTTATTATGTTTTCATTTTTATTTGTACTTCTTCAAACAGAAAAGGGTCGGCGGTATTAAAAAAAATCCTCAAAATCGTTTTTTTTTAATTCAAAATCAGGAAAAACAGGGTCGGCGGATCCGTAAACCAACTAATTAAAAAAAAGTGGCCTAAAATGTCCAGGATATCTTAACCATTTCAAAACTTTTGACCTTGTTGATTCAAAAAATTTGATAACAAATCAGTCATTATCAGTTATCTTTTCCATCATATCAGAATAAATCTACAATTTATATGAAGAATCTTCCAATACTATTCCAACCATGTTTAAGAAAAGAAGAAAATGTTTTTGTCCATATGGTCAATGAATATTAAAGCTTGGAGACATCTGCTTTTTATTGCAAGGAAGAAGAAATCTTGAAAGTGAGCCCCATCATGAACTACCTCTTCAGTCAAATTCAAATTATTGTCATAATGACAGCAAACCCAATTTTTCTTCCATTTATTAGTGACAGTGTTCAAGCAATCAATAATCATAAATTATCACAATCAAACTTAACCTCAACTTCTATCAAAAAGGATTGGTTGAACAGTTTTCCAGTTGTCACATGGAAACTACAAATAACACCATATACCGTATAGCGGGTTATTTTTGCCTGGTGTTTATTTTCGCTTATTTTAGCGGATAATGGAAATCGCGAAAATAAATTCCGCGAAAATTTATGCATATTTTCGGTACTTTCTAATAGCTAAATTGTTTTGTAAACGATCTATTTTTTTCTGGTCGGCATGTCAATAACGGTATAGGTTAGTTTTAAAAACATAAATGCCAAAGGGCATTGTACATACATGTATTATAAAAATGACTGTCAAGTGTGTATACCTTATCAATTAGTGTCAAGTAGATTAAGAGTGTAAGGTATTCTATCAGATATTTACCCTTATTAATTAGTGTCAGAATATGATCAATAAATAAGACATCATTTAGGTAAAAAAATCATTAAACCATAACAATAGACACTTGCTTCTCAATTTTTACAACTTTTTATCTGCAACAATTTCAGTTTCTGCCAAAATATTTAATTGGGATTTAAGAATCCCCAAAATAAAACTGCCAAAATTTTTCATATACTTTGTTGCCCCCAAATTGCGAAATTTTACACTCGCGAAAATAACCCGCTATACAGTATTTGACCAAACCTTTTAGTAATATACCATACCGGCAAAAGGAGGTTTCATCCATCATGCTATCTAACCACCAAATATCATTGAAATTCACAAAGAAAACAATGAAATTTCACTCTTACAAAATCAACTTATTCTACAGTAAATGAAAGTAATAAGTTTCTAAACACAATAGCACAGTGTATGTATCAATGTAGTATGTTTGCTCTTACCTGCTCTAGCAGTACGTCCAACTCTATGTACATAGTCCTTTGGTCGGTTAGGTACATTATGGTTAATAATCAAATCTACTGTTGGGATATCCAATCCTCTGAAATTAAGTGTTTTTAATGTTTAACAGAAAAATGATATATGTATAATTCCAAAACACCACTTCTTTCAATTTTAGAGAGTAACAATTTCTCAATATATATTCAGTTTTTTTTTCTTTTTGCAGTTTTAAATTTTCTTCATCCGTTTTCTGCTGATATACCACCAAAAAAATAATAACAGAAAAGATTGTATTTATAATCAAAATATACAGTTAAGCAGAGCTGCAAAATATTATTCATATTTAGTGGAAAATCAGTAACAATGAAACAGAAACTGATGCTTTCTAATGGATGAAATTATCTCAAATCTTATTTAATTTTTTAATTATTATCTAAGCTGAAAAGCAATTTCAAACTGTTCCTTTTGACTACAGATCCAGTGTATCTTGAAAGAGAGAAATCTACCTTACTGAAGTTCTTTGTTCTGTTTTTCAGTTGTAAGATGAGTGCCCACATTTACAAATAAACTCTGCGTTGGCTTTCTTAATCAAAGTTGATACATACCTACTGGCTACATCAGTAGCAATCAATATATTGACTTGACTTGATTTAAATTTAGCAAGGGAGGCTAATCTTTCCTTTTGTCTGATCATGGAGTGTAACACCACACACTGCATACCAAGTTCTGATAATATAATCCCAAGAATCTGTGTGTATCTGAAAACAATCAAATTTTTTACAAATTTCATTTTTTTGAGAAAAAAAACCATGTAAAATTGTCAAGTATAACTAGGCAACTTGCTATTCAGAATCTAAAAATTTATGGGTGATATTTTCTAAGGTGTACATCTTTACCATGTGATTGTTATATAAAATCTTAAACTATGAATATTCATTCGATAATGTGATTTTATTTTCTTTGGTTTATGAACAGTGAAATTACGTTTATTCTTTAGATCTTGAAAATCCAATTTAAAATTGTTTTTGTCACAGACCAATCTTAAGAAGATTTACTGTGAAACTATTATTGTTTTTTTATGGATTTTGGTAGCTCTTTTTAACCAACAGAATATACATTTGAATGATAGTAAAAATGGAAGGCAATAAACACTGTGTCAATGAGGCACTGTCTCAAAACAATGATATTTCTTACAGTTTATGAATCAAGCCTTGGTGACTTTAATGTTGGGGATTATGATAAACAGCAAAATATAAAAAAGTAGAACTGAAACATCTCTGAACTGACCCTAAATAGCAAAGATTCAGGTTGAAAAAATTGTTATCTGTATCTCTAAGTACGAATTGTACGACATTCAGCAAACATTGTTCAAACATCTGTGGATTCATTTATTTTTTGGATTGAACAAAAAATACTTTTCATAATATATACATAAATAATAAGCATTGTGTATAAGTTTCATAACATTTGGTAAAGGCAAACTAAAGTTAGAGAACGGAAACAAAAAATTCAGCAATTTTTATGTTTATAAAGGGGCATAACTCAAGAACGCTAAAAATGATGCCACCCAATTTCAAATTTGATCTGAATTATGTTGTAATAAGCATTGTGTATAAGTTTCATAACATTTGGCTGAGGCAAACTAAAGTTAGAGAATGGAAACAAATATTCAACAATTTTTATGCATATAACTAAAGAACGGTAAAAGTGATGCCACCCAATTTCGAACTTGATCTGTATTATGTGGTAATAAGCATTATGTATAAGTTTCATAACACTTGGTAGAGGCAAACTAAAGATAAAGAATGGAAACGAAAAACTCAGCAATTTTTATGTTTATAAAGGGGCATAACTCAAGAACCGTTATTGTGACAGCACCCAATTTCAAACTTTATCTGTGTTTTGTGATAATAAGCATTGTGTATGAGTCTCATAACATTTGGTTGAGGCAAACTAAAGTAAGAGAACGGAAACCAACTTTGGGACGTACGGACGGATGTACGTACAGACAGATAAGGGTAAAACTTAATGCCCCCTCCGCTACGGCAGGAGCATAAAAATGCTACGTATGTTAGTTACATTTACTGATAAATGATTCAATGCACTATTAGTCTTCATATATATGTATATATATTGGCTTTGGTGTAATGATATAAATTACAGTATAAAACTTAGCAAATGTATTACCAAAGTTGGCATGTTATCTATTAAAAGATCATACATGTCTTTGGATGTACCATAAACACAATCTTGAGTTATAATATGAATGAATACTCAACTATCAACAAAAGTTCATGTTTTCTAAACCCTTTGCAAAACTTCTATGAAAAATTATCCTTTTAACCTAAGGTCATGTGGTTCTTTTTAATTGAACATTTGAAGTTATGGTTTTGACCTTGAAAACTATGAAAATTTGTATACATGTACCATGAATAAAAATTCTCAGATGTCTAATTGATGTCTATCAATTCTTGCAAGAGTGACTCCTGTTCCCCAAATTTTTCCTTAGAGTATAGTAGTGGTTTGATTATAAAACCTCAATATAACTTAATAGTCTGTTTGTGTGTACATGAATAATAGCCCTCATGCTTAATGATTAATGTAATTATTTTTTTACTTTTCATGTTTGTCTTACTTGCAAGTATTGGTGAATATAATAACAGAACTTTTCTTGTTTTTCTCTAAATATTTGTCCAGGGTATGAACCAGATAGGCATCCTTTACATCTGCAGGCATCAGGATATAATACTGTTCTAACTCTTCAACAGTTGATTCTCTGAAAATAATGTGGGAACTTATAAATAATTCTTTAATAAAGTGAATCCACCATATTTTCATTTATCAAAAAGAAACCATTTAGTTGAAAAAGGGATGTATTTCTCTATATTTAAGATTTTTATCAATACTTTGCAAATAATGCCAAAAAAATATATAATCTTATTTGTTCAGATTCAAATTTACATGTGCATAGCATTAAAAGAATCAAACAAATCTGTCTATAGCATATAACACATGAGGTTCATTTCAATATGGGATTTGCCATTACTAAATCATACATAAGTTCTCAAGTTTGACTTACTGTGATATTTGTTGCCAGAAGAAGGGTTTTGTCATGGCTAAATCTTGCATGTCTTCTAAGTTCTTTGTCATTGTAGCACTAAAAAGTAATGTTTGTCTCCTCTTTGGTAAAACTTCAAATATTACCTCTAGCTGTTCACCAAAATCATCTTCTATCAATCTGTCTGCTTCATCTAATACCTTAATAAAACAATAATAACTTTTTTATCGTATAAATTTAAACTATCATACACTCTACTGAAAAAGCTGGAATATACACATGTATTGTTATTGGAATGTCTGGAGGTCTACCTATCTATACCTCACACTGTCTGTAAATTAACAAACACAGGAATAGATTTTATTAAAATTATAACTTACCAGATGTATTTTGTGTACATTTTAGTGTTGAACCGTTTATTTGTTTTCTGTAGTATTATTTATGAACAGTAGTGCCAAGAATCTGTATGTGTCATCTCAATCTAATGTGCTTTTGCATCATCATGCACTATATAAGGTAAAGGTGCAATATTTACTTAACTAACTTTTTCTCAATAACCTCTGGCATACTAAATGATAGTTGAAAGATGGTTCGGTACAGGAAACATATTACTGTGAAAGTACTTTAATTTGTGGGTACCAATTTTCGTGGTTTGAGCAAAAGTTACATGTTCGTGGGTTTTAAATTCGTTGATTTTAGTTTAAAAAAAAAAAATGAGTCAAGAATTGAAGCCATTAGAAACAAAGATTACAAATTGTCTTGATTGAAGGAAATTGCAAAGTAAACATTTAAACTGTTGCACCGTGTAAATTGTAGTGATGACACTAATTAACCCGAGATCGAGTGATCTACAGATTAAAGACCTTCAAAGGTGTTAATTAGGCCATAAACATGTCACAGAAAACAGTAACATAAACACATGCTATAAATGTACTTTGAATCAATTAATTCTTATCAAAAGCAAGCCCAGCATGAAATTATTATTTTCCGTCACGGATATAAAATGAAAACTTTATCATAGCAGATCATCACCGAAATCTGACTTTCATCGATCAAAAATATTTTTTATGAGAATTTAAAGATCAAAAGTTGTACAGTTTAGGTTTTAAAGATTAAATGGGTATAATACTGCCTGTAGTTGTAGTTCATAGTGCATCTGCCTTGAGACTACTATTATATATAGTATTCTCAGATTTGCCGATATTCAATGTATTCTATATCATATCGGTAGCCAAACCTACATGGGGATCTTTCCATTCCATGTCTTGATTTGGACAACAATAAAAATTATTGTTACATTTCGTTGGACACTTAAATTCTTGGATAAAGTCGCATACCGAAAACCACGAAAATTGGTTCCCACGAATAAAAGTACTTTCACAGTATGCAATTATTTACCAGAAATTTAATCTTCTTTAAACTAAATGTATCACAGCTTTGTAAATGATCTGCCAGTCTGCCTGGTGTTGATATAACAATGTGTGGTTTTACTGATAAATCTATTCCTTGCTTCATCATATCTGAAATTAGAGACAAAATTTGTATATTTTTAAAAAAAACTTTTGAAAACCATTTTTGGAGAAATTGATTATCAACAAGTCTTTAAAGCAAAGATAAAAGCAACAAAAAGTAAAATTAAGGTTTCTGAACCATATTAATAGCAATGATATATCCAGTTCATCAATTTCTGTAATATTATTTCAAATTGAAAAGTTTCTAGACTAGATACAAGGAATATTGAAGTCATCATGTTATTTATGTATTTTCTGATATCAGAGGAATCGTGTGGTATGTTATGGTATACGTAGATGCCTGTATCAAATGAAAATTATTCTGAAATACTGTACATAGGCAAACAAAATAAATATTATTGATAGGATAAATAGAACTCTTTGATTGGCCATTGAAATTTGGGGTTTTGATTGAAAATAAAATCAACAAAGATTTGTAAAACAAATAAAACTTTGATTGCAGATGAATGTATAATGAAGTCTAAATTAGTTTTATACCTAATCCTCCAGTTATAACACTGACTCTAACACCTATTGGTTTTCCTAATACATTGAACTGTTCTGCTATCTGGAAGGCCAACTCTCTGGAATATACAAATTTAATGTTAAACAGTCATAGGTCTAACTTAAATAAGTTATTAGAGAAAAATAACATACACTTGTTATTGTTGACTAAAAAATCCCAAAACTGGGATAACATATGTATGTTACATGTTTCAAAGGGGCAGTATACATCCTTTGTTTTGTTAAAATGTATACAAGTTCTATTGATATTATTATTGTCTATATGCATACTAAACTTTAGAAAGATATAGTTTGCCAATCATGCATATTACATCTGTGTTATTACAGAAAAATATACCTGTTATAACTAAAGGGTGCTATTACAGCTACTCTACATCACTTCAAAGCCTTTGCTCAAGACATCTATCATGCTTAATCACAATGTATTTTAATTTATTGTAATAAATAATAATCAGAGCATAAAATGAGGTACTGCGCAAGCTTCCAAGTAATTCCCAAGTGTCCCATTCTAAATTATATGCCTGTAAAAACTAAGCCTTGTTATTACAGCTAAGTTTATCACTTAAAAGCCTTGTCTCAATGATTTACCATGGTTGATCAAAAATGATTTAATTTAATTGGAAAATGAGTTATCCAGTCTATAAATTAAATTTCTGCAAAGTTTCAAAACTTCCCAAGTTCCCAATAAAAAGAAAGATATTAAAGATTTGTTTTAACAAATAACAAACATATGTTCATGATTAAGAACAGTTTAGGAATAAAGAGTAGACAACTCATGAAAGCATCCGTAATAACACATGTATGTTATTTTTCTCTAATAACTTATTTAAGTTAGACCCTTGACTGTTAAATATTCATTACACTTTTTTAACAATAGGAAAACAAAATTATTTGTGAAGATGTTCATATTATGGGCAATTCGGTTTTTTTCTCTGAGAATTTTTTCGTATCTGTACATGGTGACCTCAGGTCTTGTTCTTAATATGGCAATTTTGGAAAAGGCAATCTAATTGATAAAACAATCTTCAGTTTTAAATTATTACCTAACAAAATGTACAATTATCAATACTAGAAAAGGTTAAAATAATATACCTAGTTGGTGTTAATACCAAAGCAAATATTCCATAAGGATCCTCAGACAGTTTCTGTAAGATTGGTAATGCAAATGCTGCAGTTTTTCCACTTCCTGTCTTGGCACATCCTATACAGTCTCTACCTGCATTATAAATATTGGTAAACATGTCATTATGGAAATCTTCCTTTGCTACACTAACCATGCTTTCAGTCTATACACAAAAAATATGATCATTTTTTTCAGATATGAGGAAGACCAAGTGTCTTATATTTGTAAACAAGATGACTGAACATAGACTTTTAACCTTTCTTTCGCATATACCATTCCGATGCATAATCCAAATCCTGTACCCAAGTGCTTAAGCAAAAAAGAAAAAGTACAAAAAGGTTTATAAGTAATATGTTTTCTATTTCCTTGCACCTTTAGACAAAACTTACAGAAGTTACACTTTTGGACTTGGTCATCAGTTCTGATCAAGGGGTCATTTATAAAATCCATAGTAAAGTACCAAAGGCCTTTCATGTATAGTGTACCCAACATTTAAAACAAAACTTTTCCAGAAAGATCAAAACTGGAGTTGGTTTGCCGAGGAAATACCGTACAGACATCTAGAAACAAATATTTGGAAGAGATGGTATATATAATAAAAGGCCGACAATAATGCCGTTTTTTTTCCCAGAAAAATGTGAAGAAGTAATGGGAGTTTGAGGTGAAAATTCAGTCCATCATGAAGCCAGGGGTATCACGATTTCCCGAGGACTCCCAAGAACTAATTATTGAACCGAGGACTGATAGATTTAACCCAAGGACTTTATTTTAAATGGTGTTATACTGCTTAAACTAGCATTAAAGTATACAATTTTAAGATTTAAGTCGTTTTTACTCAATAAAAGTTAGTGTTTCCTGCAGGATGTTTTTGGCTAGTATGGCGCCCTGCCATGTTTTCTTGACGCCCTGCCCTTTCTAGGAAAAAAAATTGGCGCCATGCCCCTTTTCATTCGTATTTTTAGAACGCCTCACCTTAATTTAATACCGGTTCTGTAATTCATCTTTTAGCAAGACCATTTAAAGTTATTTCCCTTTGAATGAAAATTAAAATTTTAATGGCCGACATTTTATTGAATTTCGTAATGTTTGAACAGTTTTGAAGCGACTAGTACAAATACGATTAATGATTGAATCTAATAGGGACAATATCAATTTGTACCTCTACGAATTTAAAATGTAGACAATTTAAAAGGGAACCAGGCGATCTTTTGAGTTATAATTTTACGATGAATGGGATGAACATTACCACTGTTTGTTTACATTTTCTATTTATACGATATTCAGTCGGTCAAGATGTCGGATTGGGTGTGAATTTACGACGGCTTTCATACTTTTGTTATCTTAATAAAATTAAAGTTAAGAATATAGCTGATATAGTTTTGAATAGTACAAAAAATCAACAACGTTTCAATAAAAAAAAACACAGATGGAAAAAAGATGAAAAGCAGAAAAATATGTACAGTAAGTCTTGCCAATACTTAACTAACTTTTCTCAATAACTTCTGGCATACTAAATGATAGTTGAAAGATGGTTTGGTACAGGAAACATATTACTGTGAAAGTACTTTAATTTGTGGGTACCAATTTTCGTGGTTTGAGCAAAAGTTACATGTTCGTGGGTTTTAAATTCGTTGATTTTAGTTTAAAAAAAAAAAAATGAGTCAAGAATTGAAGCCATTAGAAACAAAGATTACAAATTGTCTTGATTGAAGGAAATTGCAAAGTAAACATTTAAACTGTTGCACCGTGTAAATTGTAGTGATGACACTAATTAACCCGAGATCGAGTGATCTACAGATTAAAGACCTTCAAAGGTGTTAATTAGGCCATAAACATGTCACAGAAAACAGTAACATAAACACATGCTATAAATGTACTTTGAATCAATTAATTCTTATCAAAAGCAAGCCCAGCATGAAATTATTATTTTCCGTGCGGATATAAAATGAAAACTTTATCATAGCAGATCATCACCGAAATCTGACTTTCATCGATCAAAAATATTTTTTATGAGAATTTAAAGATCAAAAGTTGTACAGTTTAGGTTTTAAAGATTAAATGGGTATAATACTGCCTGTAGTTGTAGTTCATAGTGCATCTGCCTTGAGACTACTATTATATATAGTATTCTCAGATTTGCCGATATTCAATGTATTCTATATCATATCGGTAGCCAAACCTACATGGGGATCTTTCCATTCCATGTCTTGATTTGGACAACAATAAAATTATTGTTACATTTCGTTGGACACTTAAATTCTTGGATAAAGTCGTACACGAAAACCACGAAAATTGGTTCCCCACGAATAAAAGTACTTTCACAGTATGCAATTATTTACCAGAAATTTAATCTTCTTTAAACTAAATGTATCACAGCTTTGTAAATGATCTGCCAGTCTGCCTGGTGTTGATATAACAATGTGTGGTTTTACTGATAAATCTATTCCTTGCTTCATCATATCTGAAATTAGAGACAAAATTTGTATATTTTTAAAAAAACTTTTGAAAACCATATTTGTAGAAATTAATTATCAACAAGTTTTTAAAGCAAAGATAAAAGCAACAAAAAGTAAAATTAAGGTTTCTGAACCATATTAATAGCAATAAATATATCCAGTTCATCAATTTCTGTAATATTATTTCAAATTGAAAAGTTTCTAGATTATATACAAGGAATATTGAAGTCATCATGTTAGTTATGTATTTGCTTTCTTATATCAGAGGAATCATATTGTATGCTATGGTATATGTAGATGCCTGTATCAAATGAAAATTATTCTGAAATACTGTACATAGGCAAACAAAATAAATATTATTGATAGGATAAATAGAACTCTTTGATTGGCCATTGAAATTTGGGGTTTTGATTGAAAATAAAATCAACAAAGATTTGTAAAACAAATAAAACTTTGATTGCAGATGAATGTATAATGAAGTCTAAATTAGTTTTATACCTAATCCTCCAGTTATAACACTGACTCTAACACCTATTGGTTTTCCTAATACATTGAACTGTTCTGCTATCTGGAAGGCCAACTCTCTGGAATATACAAATTTAATGTTAAACAGTCAAGGGTCTAACTTAAATAAGTTATTAGAGAAAAATAACATACACTTGTTATTGTTGACTAAAAATCCCAAAACTGGGATAACATATGCATGTTACATGTTTCAAAGGGGCAGTATACATCCTTTGTTTTGTTAAAATGTATACAAGTTCTATTGATATTATCATTGTCTATATGCATACTAAACTTTAGAAAGATATAGTTTTCCATTCATGCATATTACATCTGTGTTATTACAGAAAAATATACCTGTTATAACTAAAGGGTGCTATTACAGCTACTCTACATCACTTCAAAGCCTTTGCTCAACACATCTATCATGCTTAATCACAATGTATTTTAATTTATTGTAATAAATAATAATCAGAGCATAAAATGAGGTACTGCACAAGCTTCAAGTAATTCCCAAGTGTCCCATTCTAAATTATATGCCTGTAAAACTAAGCCTTGTTATTACAGCTAAGTTTATCACTTAAAAGCTTTGTCTCATTGATTTACCATGGTTGATCAAAATTATTTAATTTAATTGGAAAATGAGTCATCCAGTCTATGTATTAAGTTTCTGAGCAGTTTCAAAAATTCCCAAGTTCCCAATAAAAGAAAAATATTAAAGATTTGTTTTAACAAATAACAAACATATGTTCATGATGTTACTATAGATTTAGAACATTTTAGGAATAAAGAGTAGACAACTCATGAAAGCATCCGTAATAACACATGTATGTTATTTTTCTCTAATAACTTATTTAAGTTAGACCCTTGACTGTTAAATATTCATTACACTTTTTAACAATAGAAAAAAATTTATTTGTGAAGATGTTCATATTATGGGCAATTTGGTTTTCTCTCAGAATTTTTCGTATCTGTACATGGTGACCTCAGGTCTTGTTCTTAATATGGCAATTTTGGAAAAGGCAATCTAATTGATAAAACAATCTTCAGTTTTAAATTATTACCTAACAAAATGTACAATTATCAATACTAGAAAAGGTTAAAATCATATACCTAGTTGGTGTTAATACCAAAGCAAATATTCCATAAGGATCCTCAGACAGTTTCTGTAAGATTGGTAATGTAAATGCTGCAGTTTTTCCACTTCCTGTCTTGGCACATCCTATACAGTCTCTACCTGCATTATAAATATTGTATTTGGTAAACATGTCATTATGGAAATCTTCCTTTGCTAGACTAACCATGCTTTCAGTCTATACACAAAAAAATATGATCATTTTTTTCAGATATGAGGAAGATTAAGTGTCTTATATTTTTACACAAGATGAGTGAACATAGACTTTTAACCTTTCTTTCGCATATACCATTCCGATGCATAATCCAAATCCTGTACCCACGTGCCTAAGCAAAAAAGAAGAAGTATAAAATGGTTTATTAGTAATATGTTTTCTATTTCCTTGCACCTTTAGACAAAACTTACATAAGTTACACTTTCGGACTTGGTCATCAGTTCCGTTCAAGAGGTCATTTATAAAATCCATAGTAAAGTACCAAAGGCCTTTCATATATAGTGTACCCAACATTTAAAACAAAACTTTTCCAGAAAGATCAAAACTGGAGTTGGTTTGCTGAGGAAATACCGTACAGACATCTAGAAACGAATATTTGGAAGAGATGGTTATATAATCAAAGGCCGACAATAATGCCGTTTTTTTCCCCAGAAAAATGTGAAGAAGTAATGGGAGTTTGAGGTGAAAATTCAGTCCATCATGAAGCCAGGGGTATCACGATTTCCCGAGGACTCCCAAGAACTAATTATTGACCCGAGGACTGATAGATTTGACCCAAGGACTTTATTTTAAATGGTCTTATACTGCTTAAACTAGCATTAAAGTATAAAATTTTAAGATTTAAGTCGTTTTTACTCAATTAAAGTTAGTGTTTCCTGCAGGATGTTTTGGCTAGTATGGACCCTGCCATGTTTTCTTGACGCCCTGCCCTTTCTAGGAAAAAAAATTGGCGCCATGCCCCTTTTCCTTCGTATTTTTAGAATGCCTCCCTGTAATTTAATACCAGTTCTATAATTCATCTTTTAGCAAGACCATTTCAAGTTATTTCCCTTTGAATGTAAAATTAAAATTTTAATGGCCGACATTTTATTGAAGTTCGTAATGTTTGAACAGTTTTGAAGCGACGAGTACAAATACGATTAATGATTGAATCTAATAGGGACAACATCAATTTGTACCTCTACAAATTTAAAATGTAGACAATTTAAAAGGGAACCAGGCAATCGTTTGAGTTATAACTTCACAATGAATGGGATGAACATTACCACTGTTTGTTTACATTTTCTATTTATACGATATTCAGTCGGTTGAGACGTTGGATTGGGTGTGAATTTATGACAGCTTTCATACTTTTGTTATCTTAATAAAATTAAAGTTAAGAATATAGCTGATATTGTTTTGAATAGTACAAAAAATCAACAACGTTTCAATACAAAAAAAAACGCAGATGGAAATAGGATGAAAAGCAGACGAATAAGTATAGTAAATCTTGCCAGACAAATCTTTGAATATCCTAAAACTATTTATACAGTAATGAGCCAAGGTAGCTTTGATTGGTATAACCATGCAAGATCTAAAAGGTATTTGGCACTTCTTTTGTGCATCTAAAAAGCAATGCATTGCACATGCTCTTGGTCATGCAAAGTCCACTTTCACGACACATCCTTAGACAATCAGTCTCAGTGATCCAGTATTAAAGTTTATAACTGGAGATATTGATTGAAATGAGGCAGTTGCACAATGAACACGATCAAGATTCTATTAGCTGAGTCTAGATGTGATAAATTTATTACAAAAAGGAATTAGGTTAACAACCTAATATACATATCTTTATTTCTTACATGTACCAATAAATATGAAACAATGGTATATTCCACTAAATCCCTATCTATTACAGTGCCTTTATATCTATGTAAAGAGTGCCCTAAAAGTGTAGTCCTCCGCGCAAAGGGTGCCCTTAAAGTGTAGCCAATCGTGATAAGAGTGCCCTCTTAGAAAAAAATTACCCTGCCCTTTTCAAAAGCTGCATGCAGAAACACTAAAAGTACAATTTAACTTCAGGAAATCGGTTTCCATGTCTTGTATGCAAATTCCTTGTTGAAAACAATATGGCGGACTTAATTATTCAAAAGGTAAATAACTTGACTTAAAAGCAAGGTACTGGAGTACTGTTGGCTTACTGAAGTTTTTATTTTTGCAATTCATTTGTGAACTGATGCATTTGTATTATTTAATTGTAATTAATCGTATAAATGAAAGAAATTTGCAACTGTGTTGATGCTATTTTATTAATATTAATGACAGAATTTGTGATTGACTTATTGACAGAATACCACAATTATATCTATTTCTCTCTAGATATATTAAATAAGATTTCCTCACTAAAAAGTTAAATTGCACTTTTACTGAGTTAAAACGACTAATATCTTAAAATTTTATACTTTAATATCTGTAAAAGCAGTATAACACCATTTAAAATCAAGTCCTCAAGTCAATAATTAGTTCTTTGGAGTCCTTGGGAAATCGTGGTACCGTGAAGCCAGTATAAAAAAAAGAATTTCTATAAATGCAAATATTTCTAGCTGTCATTGAAAATTTCATGGAAAATTGCCTTAATTGGGTCTGAAAGTTGAACAAAATTTGCTCTCAAAGTCCAGCCAAAAAATTGGCTTTAGCCTTGTGACAGCTTAGGAAGGTGTCACAGCAAAAAAAAAAATAAATAACCGTTACTGTTTACAACTACAAGACGTCAGTCATAATTATTTGGACTAGGCTCAATACGCAAAATAGATAGTGATTTATCTATGTTCAAGATAAGTCTTTGTTTCTGATATTACTTCTCCCTCTAGCAAATTAATAACATTTTAACAATTTGATAACCTTCTCTGAAAAAAAACAAAATTTCAGAAACACGTGTCGTGCGAATAACATATATTTCTACATTACCTTCGAGAATTGGCGGCACACAGTTTATCTGAATTGGAGTCGGCTTGGAAAGCCCCATAGCTTTACACTGAGTATACAGCCATTCGTTAAGACCAAGTTCTTCGAAAGTATTTTCCATGCTGCACTCAAAAAACGAAACAGTCAATTTTGTTGTTCAATGTAAAATCAAATTTCTTTTCTTACCCACGATTGTCTGTACTTTTAAACACCAATAAGACAAAGACTAATTAAAAAAAAAGTAAAGAGCGGACAGGCTAATAGAATCCGGTAGCAAAAGTGAGGCCCAATATGGGAAACGGGAAAAATAATTTTGTCTGCTTACTAAGTTATTTTGAGGGGTCTTTTAAATTTCTTTAAAATCCTTTGTTTTATTTCTGGTTGAGCTTTTGTTTTCTATACACCAAATGAGACTGCAGACTTATTGTGATAAATATATAGTAACAGTAGAAAATGAGTCTGTTCATGTACGAGGGTCCTTCATTTCTTTCTTCTTTAATTTGTTCGCTCATTATTCTTTATCTTTAAAAATAATGGCTATTCTGTAATTACTTGATAACTGTATTCTTTACATTGTTTTTTTCTGTAATCAGTATATTTTTATACACTCAGTTCTTTAATTTTTGCACTTATTCTTTATATTTTAGCACCGCATTATTCTCTATTCTTTATTTTTTGTTGGAATTTTTCTCTTTTCTTTATTTTTTTTGCCCATTATTCTCTATTCTGTAAATCCCATCCACACCCTCAGGTATTCAAAACTTTCTTCAGTGAAAACTCCTCCTTGATGATTGATTTGATATTTTAGTTTGGAACTATGTTATTCATACTGTGATCTACCAATCAGTCACTTTTTCTTGACAATAGGATAATAGCTTAAATTTTCATCAAACTCACTAAACATGGACTTTTGTTTACATATATTTATCAGCTTCTGATTGATTGACTATTGCTTAATCAGCATCCAGTGGCAAATATAAAGGATGTAAGCAATTTTCTGCTGGGCAGTTAATACTTCCTATGTTTTGTTATACCCACTGCGAATAGAAATTTAATAAACTAAAACTACCAATAAAATGAACCAGGTGAGCTAAAAGGATATAGGTGTGATTATACACAAGATATCATCTGATGAATGTATGTAAATAAGATTGCAACCAATATATCAAAGGAACTACATATTATTGTTGTTCCTCATCTTGACTGCTGCTGGAAAGTCCTCAATGATGAATACTTCAATAGCTCACACTTCACAGGACTGTCAAGACAGAGTACCTGTTGTTGACTTAAGGTATGAATTGAAATGTTATAGAAGACCTAATAATATATCAGTAAAAAGGTGAAAGACCCTACTGCTATCATCTGTTATAGTCCCATGTTTAGGTCCTTTATCTTTTTAGGCAAATATGAGCTATTGATTTCAATAGGATGATTGTTGGCTGCTTAATGTCCAGTGACAAATATTTCATGCATACTCCGAAAGAGTTTTAAATAGGAGTCCCTAAATAAATTGTTCACATTTTGTTCTCTTTTTTAAACAGTTTTGTCATCTTTAATTGAAATTCCATGTAATCATGTCTCTGGGTGGATGCCAAAGGTCTAAGGTTCTCTATGGGTACTCAAGCTTCCTCTAACAATCAAAGCTGGCGGCCATGATACATAGCTAAGTGTGCTGAAAAAGGCATAAAAACACTAACAATCAATCAATCTTTGGATGGTCCTCTTTCAAAATCATATCATGCAGCCCTATGGATACCAGAGCCTCTAATTGATTTATTTGGTGTTAAGATCTTCGTTAAATACCACAATCAACAATAATTATAAACAGGATACCCAAAGGAACATTCACACAAAGTTTGATTCAAATCTGTGCAGTAGTTTCAGAGATTTTTTTTAAAGTATGCACTGACAACAACAGATGCCAAGTGATGGCAATAGCTCACATTCGGTGATTTTTAAAGGCTAGGGATTTGAATATTGTTAATTATAAATTTTCAAACTTCTCTGATGTCTTATAATTTGAATATATTGTAGATAATTTTAAAATATCCACATTAAATAAAAAGTCTGATCATTTTTGTTTGATGGAGTGTTCCTTAAAAACTTTTACATTGCTAATTGAAAGCCAAAATTCTGAAAGTGTACATTCAATAAATATCCTTATTTATTTTCAGTTTCTTTCAGTGGTTCTGTTGATAAGAACTAAATGTTATACATATTAAAAGGGGATAGGCATTTGATATAATCTGAAAAGGGATAACCAAACTAATCAAAACTGGTTTTGTAGTACATTGTACCATAGGTTTAATTACATTGTGCATGTGATATCAGAAGTTCAAACAGCCTTGAGGGTGATCTATCTTGTTAGAAATATTATGCATGCTACGATTTTTGCAAACTCTAAGTGAGTGTCTCATCATTAGCACAGGCCGAGGAAAGGTAATGAAGGCGTGATGTTTCAAACAACCACAACCAATGATTTCAGAATCCACATGATTATGAGTACTTCATTTACTGGGATTCATCATTAATCGTGGGATACTTAATTTTGTGGATTTCATGTGTACAGGTGAACCACCAAAATAAATGTTCAACAAAACATACATTTTCTATAGGCTTAAACAGACTTTTGTTAAACCACTAAATCAAATAGGTATCTACGAAAATGCAACTTTTCCTTAATCCACAAAAATAAATGAATTCACAGGATGCAATCATTAACAAGCATTCTGTGAGTATTGCATAACAATACATATAGTCCCCTAACGGTTAAAATTCATTGTAATGGAACAAAATTCTAACTTGATCTATAGCTTGTCATGGTGTAAACTACATAAAATAGCAAACAAACCTACCACTAAATTCTTCAAACAATTTACTAAGGAAAAGGAAAAAAATCCAAAATGTTATTTATCTTAATACAATGTCTTTTACAAATCTTTTAAAATGAAATGCTCCATGAGCGCAGCTTGATACGACCGCAGAGGTCGAACCCTGAATAGTTGGGGCAAGTATGGACACAACATTCAAGCTTGATACAGCTCTGAATTTGGATTGTGATTAAATATTTGACACAGCATAGGTTTCTGACACAGAATGAATGTTGTCTAAGAACTTAAAATTTTAAATTGGACATTCACCTATTATGGTCCAATATCCAAAATCTAAATACATGGTTAGATTCAGCATATCAAAGAACCCCAAGAGTTCAATTTTGATGAAATCAAACAAAGTTTAATTTTGGACCCTTTTGACCTCAATGTGGATAAAGTTGATAGCGGGCCCAAAAATCAAAAATCTAAACACATGGTTAGATTCAGCATATCAAAGAACCCCATATATTCAATTTTTGTTGAAATCAAACAAAGTTTAATTTTGGACCCCGATTTGGACCAACTTGAAAACTGGGCTCATAATCAAAAATCTAAATACATATTTAGATTCAGCATATCAAAGAACCCTAAGGATTCAATTTTTGTTAAAATCAAACTAAGTTTAATTTTGGACCCTTTGGACCTTAATATAGACCAATTTGAAAACGGGACCAAACGTTAAGAATCTAAATACACGGTTAGATTCGGCATATCAAAGAACCCCAATAATTCAATTTTTGATGAAATCAAACAAGTTTAATTTTGGACCCTTTTGACCTCAATATGGACAAAATTGATAACAGGCCCAAAAATCAAAAATCTAAATACATGGTTAGATTCATCATATCAAAGAACCCCATATATTCAATTTTGTTGAAATCAAACAAAGTTTAATTTTGGACCCGATTTGGACCAACTTGAAAACTGGGCCCATAATCAAAAATCTAAATACATGTTTAGATTTAGCATATCAAAGAACCCTAAAATTCAATTTTGTTAAAATCAAACTAAGTTTAATTTTGGACCCTTTGGACCTTAATGTAGACCAATTTGAAAGCGGAACCAAAAATTAAGAATCTAAATACACGGTTAGATTCAGCATATCAAATAACCCCAACAATTCAGTTTTTGATGAAATCAAACAAAGTTTAATTTTGGACCCTTTGGACCTCAATGTGGACCAATTTAAAATGGGGCCCAAAATCCAAAAACTTGAAACACGGTTAGATTCAGCATATTAAAGAACCCCAAGAGTTCAAGAATAAAACCCCATTGAAATTGGTCAAGAAATAAGCAATTTATACAAAGTATCTTCTTTTGCACAATACTGTGCAATTGAATATTTCTTGCAATTGCGCAATACTGTGCAATTGAATATTTCTTGCTATTGTGCAATACTGTACAATTGACAATTTCTTGCTATTGCGCAATATTGTGCTATTGGATATTTCTTGCTATTAGCAATACTGTGCAATTGAAGATTTCTTGCTATTGTGCAATACTGTGCAATTGAAAATTTCTTGCTATTGCACAATACTTATTATATAATAATTTACACATCCTGTTTGGTGTGTATCTCCTGCCATATCATTATTATTTGCTTTTAAATATAAATCAGAAATAACCAACTTAAAATGGAAAATTTTAAAGAAAAAAAAGGAAAAAAAAAGAAAAAAAAATCCCCCCCCCAAATTTTTGAACCCCCTTATGATTCATCACCCCCAAACTCAATCCCAGCCTTCCCTTTGAGGTATGGTACCTTGCAGTACAATTTCAGAGAGATCCATACACTTGAACACAAGTTATTGTCTGGAAACTAGAAAAATGCTGATTTTTGGCCCCTTTTTGGCCCCTAATTCCTAAACGTTTCAGGCAATTACCCCAAACTCAATTCCAGCTTTCCTTTGTGATATGGAACCTTGTAGTACAATTTCAGAAAGATCCATACACTTACACACAAGTTATTGTCATGAAACTAGAAAAATGCTTGTTTTTTGCCCCTTTTTTGGCCCCTAATTCCTAAAATTTTGAGGCAATTACCCCCAAAATCAATCCCAGCATTCCCTTTGTGATATGGAACCTTGTGGTACAATGTCAGAGATCCATACACTAACACACAAGTTATGTCTGGAAGTTACAAAATGCTTATTTTGGCCCCTTTTGGTCCCTAATTCCTTAACTGTTGGTACCATAACCCCAAAATCAATCCCAACCTTCCTTTTGTGATATTGAACCTTATGGTAAAATTTCATAGAGATCCATTCACTTAAACTAAAGTTAGAGTCACGAAAACCAATGCGTCTTGGACGAACCCTAAGAATTCAATTTTGTTAAAATCAAACTAAGTTTAATTTTGGACCCTTTGGACCTTAATGTAGACCAATTTGAAAACGGAACCCAAAATTAAGAATCTAAATACGGTTAGATTCGGCATATCAAAGAACCCCAACAATTCAGTTTTGATGAAATCAAACAAAGTTTAATTTTGGACCCTTTGGACCTCAATGTGGACCAATTTAAAAGCAGGGCCCAAAATCCAAAAACTTGAAACACGGTTAGATTCAGCATATTAAAGAACCCCAAGAGTTCAAGAATAAAACCCCATTGAAATTGGTCAAGAAATAAGCAATTTATACAAAGTATCTTCTTTTGCACAATACTGTGCAATTGAATATTTCTTGCAATTGCGCAATACTGTGCAATTGAATATTTCTTGCTATTGTGCAATACTGTACAATTGACAATTTCTTGCTATTGCGCAATATTGTGCTATTGGATATTTCTTGCTATTGCGCAATACTGTGCAATTGAAGATTTCTTGCTATTGCGCAATACTGTGCAATTGAAAATTTCTTGCTATTGCACAATACTTATTATATAATAATTTACACATCCTGTTTGGTGTGTATCTCCTGCCATATCATTATTATTTGCTTTTAAATATAAATCAGAAATAACCAACTTAAAATGGAAAATTTTAAAGAAAAAAAGGGAAAAAAGAAAGAAAAAATCCCCCAAATTTTTGAACCCCCTTATGATTCATCACCCCCAAACTCAATCCCAGCCTTCCCTTTGAGGTATGGTACCTTGCAGTACAATTTCAGAGAGATCCATACACTTGAACACAAGGTATTGTCTGGAAACTAGAAAAATGCTTATTTTGGCCCCTTTTTGGCCCCTAATTCCTAAACGTTTCAGGCAATTACCCCAAACTCAATTCCAGCTTTCCTTTGTGATATGGAACCTTGTAGTACAATTTCAGAAAGATCCATACACTTACACACAAGTTATTGTCATGAAACTAGAAAAATGCTTGTTTTTGCCCTTTTTGGCCCTAATTCCTAAAATTTTGAGGCAATTAGCCCCAAAATCAATCCCAGCATTCCTTTGTGATATGGAACCTTGTGGTACAATGTCAGAGAGATCCATACACTAACACACAAGTTATGTCTGGAAGTTACAAAATGCTTATTTTGGCCCTTTTTGGTCCCTAATTCCTTAACTGTTGGTACCATAACCCCAAAATCAATCCCAACCTTCCTTTTGTGATATTGAACCTTATGGTAAAATTTCATAGAGATCCATTCACTTAAACTAAAGTTAGAGTGTGAAAACCAATGTGTCTTCGGACTGACGGCGGCAGCGTCAACATCATACCAATATATGACCGCAAAATTTTTGCGGTCGTATAAAATGAGTTATTTCCTTTGAACAGAAATCTAATAAGTATTTCATCAAAATTTAATTCTAGGAAAGTTAAAAATGAGTTATTTCCCTTTGAACAGAAATCTAGTAATTAATAAGTATTTCATCAAAAATTAATTCTAGGGAAAGGGCTTTAACTGAACAAGGAGAAAAGCTAAAATCGTGAAAATCAAACTTGACCTGTAACTTGTCATGATAAAACAATACACCAAATATCAAATCAATATCTTCAAGCATGAAGAAAAAGTCTGGAAAACTGATTTGCCGGACTGACAGATGGACAGGCGGACAGACAGACAGACAGACGGACAGAGTGCAAACCTAAAGTCCCCTTCGACTTCGTTGGTAGGGGACTAAAAAACTGATTGGACATGCCCTGTAGTTGTCTAAATTCTGATAAAAATATATCAAATAAATCATATTTTATTGTAATTGTATAATGGAGTTAGTTTTAATTTCATGTGTATGATATTTGATTTTTGGGCTGAATTTCCAACACAATACATATCTATTCATTTATTGTATATTGTATAATACAAAAGGATTATCTATATAACAGACAACATCGACTAGAAATAAAATAACAAAATATTGCATCAGTTGGTACTGACTCTATACAAATAGTTAAAAATATCTATACCATACATAAACAAATAATTTTATCATATATATTCATTAACAATACTGTACATTAATTTTATTTGTCATTTACTGATATTATTTATTAATGTAACTAACACATGGTTTCTTTGTACCATTGTAGAACTTTGAACTTATTATTGGTTTGCAACTATTTAACAATATAATTAATATGTAACTGTATTTAACCATTTGCATCTGAATTAGGGAGCTACCATTTTATTTTTTTTTTTTTTGGGGGCCTAGGATGAAATTTGAAAAAATAGGTAGGACAGGAATTTTGAGTAAAAAAAAAGGCAGGATGAGACACTTGCAAAAAAAAAGTCAGGATGACAATTTAGGTAAAAAAAAGTCAGGACTGAATAGAGTGAAAAATAAAAAGGCAGAACAGAGATTACAACTAAAAAAAATGCAGGACAAAATTTTTCATCCTAGCCCCCATAAAAATCAAATGGTAGCTCCCTTAGTTAAAATGTGTTCCATTTAAACATATTAAATACATAGACACCACTTTAAATTGTAATAGATACATGTAAAAGCACTTTCAGGATTTTTCCTGTCTTACTTTTTAAACAAATTTGTTAACCATTAAAACTATCAGTGATTTTAATGTGTTTCTGAGCCATTAATGATCAGTATAAAAAAAGAGCACACATTTTTGGTAAATTATATATTGCACATGGTATTACACAGATTAAATAAGATTTATTAAAATAGGACAGAACAAACTTGTTAATAAGGCAAAAATTACTATTTTCATTGGTAGGTCACAGAATTTCAAAAAGGGAACAAAACTCTATAACATATAACTTCTCTATGTTTTTTAACATGACAAGCAATGACAAGGTGGATGAAATATATAAAGGGGCAGGTGCTAACACCTTCCCTAAACATTCAACACCTTAAGGATGTAGTTAGGTGAAATAAAAAAATCTAGAATTTAAATTGACACTACAAGTCAGAAGAGCATTAGTTAAGGAACAAAATAAGCTAAAAATATTGATAGGTTATGGAAATACTTTTGAGATATTTGTTTTTTAAAAAATGGCTGGACAAGGCTGACTCCGACTTTTACCTTATATTTAGCATTAGCATTATTTGGGTCTCACATCGTAAGAAAATAAATTAAGAATCTGCTTAAATTTTGGTCACAACCTTTTAAGGAGCTATTAAGGTCTTTTATGAAAAGAAAAGTGGGTGATATGGGGCAAAATATTTTACCCTGTATCATAGAAAAAAGCCAAGGAGTACAAACATCTGACAAAAATTCATAAACCTGACCCAACTACATCCTTAATCCTATCTCTTGTCTTTTGAGTACTTCCATGTTTTTGTGGATTCATTAAGTTTAATAACCATCATCTGTTCAATCTTTGTGGTTTAAATGGAAGGTTTCATTTCATGGATGTATAATACTACGGTAATGTAATGATTTTCGTTTTCCCATATATGTAATAAATTTTTAACGTTCTTAGTTCTATGAAATATAATATTCTTTTCTTAATGATGCCATTATGAGAATATAAGAAATTTTTTGGATTTTTTGTTTGAATGGCAAATATATGAAAACAGTGGTAAATTTATGCCTCAGAAATGAAAAAGATTCTAGAAAAATTTCAGATGAAAAAATATTTATTTCAAATTTAGTGCATACTGAACATGTTTATATAGTACTTCAGCTAATCTACAAGTTGTCAATTACCAACAATTTTTTTTAACTTTAACTTTAATTGATAATGTTGTTTTGACAGAATTATTGTCGTGTTTTAAGTCTCTTTACAGTTAGCAGAAACATAAAATATATAGTTAAAACACATATATAAATATATATCTAAAATATAAATAAAGGATTTCAGATAAAAAGAAAAACAAACATGGATAACAATGAAACAACTAACACATTTAACTAATTCAGCATTATAAGATTGATTGCTTGCTGAAATATTTGCTTCACCCTGTAATTAAGCGTAGTAAATTGTTAGTCATCAATACATTATAAATATGTGGACAACAAGAATGTATCCATAGTACACAGATGCCCCACTTGCACTATCATTTTCTATGTTCAGTGGACCGTGAAATTGGGGTCAAAACTCTAATTTGGCATTAAAATTAGAAAGATCATGTCATAGGGAATATGTTTACTAAATTTCAAGTTGATTGGACTTCAACTTCATCAAAAACTACCTTGACCAAAAACTTTAACCTGAAGCAGGACAGACACTTTTTCTATGTTCAGTTGACCATGAAATTGGGGTCAAAACTCTAATTTGGCATTAAAATTAGAAAGATCATATCATAGGGAACATGTGTTCTAAGTTTCAACTTGATTGGACTTCAACTTCATCAAAAAGTACCATGACCAAAAACTTTAACCTCAAGTGGGACAGACGGACAGATGAAAGAACGAATGAACGGACGCACAGACCAAAAAACATAATCCCCCTAGGTGGGTCATAAAAATCTCAATTACAACTTTTTCCTATTCAATGGTAATTTATTGTATGATGTCTGTCTAAAGTACATTTATGGACCAAACCTTGTTTAATAGCTTCTATTAGGTTGCCAAATACATTTTTTTTTAAGTGCCATCCTTTTTTAGTTCCTTTTAGCAACTTTTAAGTTTTTGGTTGTTTTGCTTATGTTTGTGCACCAGACAATCTAAAGACATAGTTTTTTCACAGAAACTTGGATAGCAAAATGTCCAATCTGTCCTATTTCAACTGGTTTTCAGTTCATGTGAAATAAAAACAGATTTTTTTCTTCTTTTCTCAAGTCTTACTATAAAGATATTCACTTATGTAAAAGTTGAGCATTCAATTAAAAAAAAAATATGTGTATTTATTGTTGAATGAAATTACAAATTTTTTTGTAATAATATCTTCTATTTAATTTTCTTCGTATTCTTTAAATCTAATGAGTTATGTTCTAACTTTGATCATTGGATCTCATAAAAAATTACATGGTGTATAATCTAATACTAAACACCAATTGACATTTTGGAAATCTAATTTCTCAACAAGCAAACAATTCAGATCTAAAATCTTGAGAGAGAAAACAATGAACCTAAGTAACAGTCAATAATCATTAACATATCATCAGAGTACCAGATACTTAATATATCCATACTTGTATTTTTACAATCTTTTCAGTCCGATCCGATCTAATTAGCATTTCATTTTAATATCAGATAAAACTAATTTTAAATTTAAAGTTAATTGTAAAAGGGTCTGGTAGTGGTATTCATTAATTTTTTTGACCATAATTATCTTTTTTTGTTTTTTCATTTGTTCCTTTCCTAAAATATTAACACCTAATTATTTTTTTACCATTTTTCTCTTTTCTCTCCTTTATATTTATGACTATTACTGTATTCTATATCCCATCCAGATTCTCTTCTAAAATTCCCGACACTGATTTATCTGAATGCCTGACATCAGAAACATTCCTTGATAAGACATTACATCAAATTTTTGTAATAACGATGCACATCCACATTCAGACACTAAAGGGTACTAATAGCCCAATAAACTTAGTCTGAGGTAAAGTGTGCATGGACAGTATCTATATAAAATATGCAAACATATATCAAATGAACTATAAAAAACTGCTGGACTGTTGATAAAAATATGATGATGGTGTTATGTAATATTGATAGAAAATGTGAAAGATTATAGGTCATAGTTAACTCATACTGCAAATTCAGAATTTTTGCAATTTTTTTATTTATGCGAATAAATTGACTGGGTGAATATCACAAAAAACAAACTTGCTTTCTAATACCTGATACATGTATCTATATGCAGATTTTCCTGAAATTGCTATAATCGATCTCAAATTTTTGTCTATTCTTAAAAAATTGCAATAATAAATGCACACAAAAATTTCTGAATTTACAGTACTCTTATTGTTGCATCAACTGTTACATGCATAATTCATGATATAAAACTAAAAGACGATTTAATGTACTAAGAGACAGAAAAGATTAGTGTACTAAGAGACAGAAAAGAAAAAAAATGTGTTCATGTTGGATTTATACTTTCAAAAAGTACTAAATTATAGTCTTGGTCTTGTATTCAGAGATTCCTTGTTTGAAGATTAGATCTTGAACATCTGGTGGTTATTATAGATGGTCTAGGCCCATATCTGCAATGAAGAATTTGATAAAAACTATAATACATTTTACAAATATTCCATTGAATGATTAATTCATGATGTTGTGTAATGAAGATTCTGTATCAAGTTTTATAAAATCTATTAACTGCATAGATATCTCTGTTTTCCTAAGAAAAATCCAAAAAATCTATTTGATAAAAGCTTTTATTATATACTGAGAGGTAAATACAGGTAAATTGTATGTGTAATACAATTGATGACAATCGTGCTTTATCAGCCATCCGTGATGATATCGATATCAGTCATGGTTGCAAAGGCTTTATCAAACCCCTAATCTGTATGACGTCACATAATTGATATCAGTCACGGTTACAATGGCTTTATCAAACCCCTTATATACATTTTACGTCATGTCACATGAAAAAACATCAAATTAGTTGTACTTGAGGTACATGAATATAATAAAGTGTATATGCTACGGCTTTTTTAATATCACACTCTGCATCAACAATCAACCAATATAATCCCTCGACCAGAGCTATACAGGTGTGATATTGAAAGGCCATATGATATTCTCTATATACATGTAACACATAAGTTAAAAAGCTTCTGTGAAAGTTTTATAAGTCTCTGATGTGAATTCTGCAAGTTGCTTATTAGATATATGTAACAACATCTAAACAAAATTAATGAACCAAGAAGTTTATGCCATCAAAAACTAATATGGAGTTCACAATTTTGTTTTCTTTGACACAGTTGATGAAAGTTTGGTTGGTCTCTGTCATGTGGTCTTAAAACAGTTGTATGGTAGACTAAATACTGTCAATTCAGAAATTATTGCAAGGTTTTTATTAATGCGAATATTGTGACTGGTTGAGTATCACAATGATAAGAACTGGCATTCTGATATTTGATGCATATATCTTAATGTGGATTTTCCTAAAATCGCAATAGTTATTCTCGCATGTGTGTCCATTCTCCAAAATGGCAATAATAAATGCATGCAATAATTTCTGAATTTACAGTATATTCTCCCCTTCTAAAACATACTGTAAACCCCTGTTTTGCTGTTAGATATTCCAATGAACTGCAAAAAGTAACACAGGTTTTTATGTGGATTTAGATTTCCCCTTCCTTCCTTTAATACACTCATTTTAACATGGTTATCCAGACATTTTGAAATCTGGGGCCAGTGACAGTCATTCAGAGAATGTTGATTCTTTTTCATCTATTTGCTGGTTTAGAAATAGACAATGAATTCTGTGTATTTCTTAAACAATCACTTAGCCTAAAGAAATTTTGTTGACAGCATTACATTGAGGAGCATGACATTTTTTAAAAGATATATCTATATATATTTGTACCTTTAGAGTATAGTCCCAACTTCCTGTGCAGAGAGCAGTGCCATCTGGAGACACACCCAGACAGCTTACTCTGTTTTCATGTGCATATAAAATTGACACTCTGTTTCCTTTTAAGACATCCCATATATTTACTGTGTAGTCATTGTAACCTCCAAACAAAAGACGACCTAAAAATAATTTTAAAAAAAAAGTCACGAATAACACAAAATTATTTTCCATCCAAAAAAGAGCTTAATGAGCTTAAACTTATTTCAGCTATCAGCTTCAACAGGTATGTAGATAAATAAAGAGAAGCCTCCATAGAATTGATTGAACAGATGCCTGAAGAAGGAATAGTAAATCACAATATCAATAAATAGGGAATGTGTCCATGGGACACAGATGATGCCCCCGCTTGCATATACTGTTATAAAGGGACATAACTCTAAAACGGTAAAAGTGATGTTACCCAAATTCATACTTGATCTGAGTTTTGTGGTAATAACCATTGTGTATAAGTTTCATAATTACATTTGGTTGGGGCAAACTTAAGTTAGAGAACGGAAACGAAAAATTCAGCAATTTTTCCATTTGTAAAGGGCATAACTCTAGAACGGTAAAAGTGAAGACACCAAAATTCAAACTAGATCTGTGTTTTGTGATAATAAGCATTGTGTATAAGTTTCATAACATATGGTTAAGGCAAACTTAAGTTAGAGAACAGAAACAAATTTCAGGACCCACAGATTTAAAGACGGAAAAGGGTAAAACTTAATGCCCCCTTCGCTATGGCAGGGGCATAAAAAGTCTACAAATGGTGATATGATCTCAGATATGCATTACTTGTTCTTGTACAATACATTTATTCCTTAGTAACTGTAAATATTGATACACTTGGCTATATTTAGGGTGTTACTTCTTGTCAATCCTGAGATTATACTGAGGTCATATTTTTCTTTTATTCTGTCTATATTGTTTGAAGTTTTGTTGAACATTTTACTCCTACTAGCATGATTTTTGAATTTAATCTTTTATCACTGATTAAAACCTTATGATACTCTATTAATATGTATGAAAGTGAATAAGATATGAATAAAAGAGTTGTAAACATATACCCAACTGTCACAGGTTTGTAAGAGAGGGTTGAATGCTCACATACAAATTTAACACTGACACATTTATTAACTGCCTGTCCCAAAATGAGAGCCTGTAATTCAGTGGTTAACTTTGGCTGCTGTATATCATATTTATTTTTTTCGTATAAGTCATATTGCTGGTTTCATATTTTGTCATTTAGTACTGCTTTTGCTCATTGTTTAATGAAGGCGCTACAGTGACCTATGGTTGCTTACATCCATGTCCTTTGGTCTCTGGTGGATAATTGGGTCATTAGAAATCATACCACATCTCACTATGTTTATACAAAGTTTAGACAATTATAGAAACGTGACCATATCATAGGTATAGATCTAAATAGCCCTTTGTCTAATCAACTGAGAAAGATATAAAACAAGCAAAAAATTGATTTCTGAACAATATTCAAAATGATTTAAATGAAAACATACAAATAAACTTCTGAAAATATAACAAATTATTAATTTTTTTTTCTTTCATAGACAGAAATATGAAAAGAAGGTGGGTAGGTTTTATTGTTACATACTTCTAAGAACCTTGTCTGTTATCACAAAACAATATTTCTAAATAACTTACCACTAACAGAAAAATCTACCGAGTTACAACCAAATATTAAGCTTTCTTTTTGGTAACAGTTAACTTCTCTATCTGCTCGAAGATCAAATAACCGACACTGAAATGTAAAAAGTTAACAAAGTAACAACAGAAGTGCTCTGAAGTCAGTAAAAGAATTATCTGTACCAGTATTTTTCTAAGAACTTCAAATAAACAACAGTGAAATATAAATTTAAGCAAAAACAAATAACATCAAGCTTTCCTTATAATGATAAATTTCTGAGTCCACTCACAGACTAATAAATAATACTCTAATATTAGTAAGAAATTATTTGGTTACATATAAATGAAATTTTTTTCATGATAGCAGTTACTAGATAAACTAACTTCAACACCAGCTCTATTTCTGTTTAAAATCATTTTAAAGGTAAACTATACCGCAAATTGTTTTACTGAAAACTGTCCCTACACATGAAACTTAACATTTTGTTGACTGACATGGTCTATCTATGAAAGGTCTTTCAACAGAAGTTGGTAGGACACAGCCAAATGCATGCATTCACTGGTTGTCGTTTGTTGATATGGTTCTTAAGTGTTTCTCGTTTCTGGATTTTTATATAGATAAGACCGTTGGTTTTCCTGTATGAATTGTTTTACACTAGTCATTTTGGGGCCCTTTATAGCTTGCTGTTCGGTGTGAGCCAAGGCTTTGTGTTGAAGGCCGTTCTTTGACCTATAATTGTTTACTTTTTACACATTGTGACTTGGATGGAGAGTTGTCTCATAGGCACTCATACCACATCTTCTTCTTTTTTGTTGTTGTTTTTTTAATGTTATCATATTTTATTGAAATCTGTACATTTGTTAGTTGATTACATCGAATACGGTACCTTATCCCGGCCTCGTTAACATTAGTAAATAACATATATATGCAGATATTAGTATTTGTTAGTAATTTACACATTATAATGACATAATAAAATAAAATATATACCATAACAGAAATAACAATTTGGATGTTCCTTAACAATTTAAATAGCTTAAATTTAACTATACTTTAAATAACAAAACATACATTTATATATATATAAAAATTATGTTTGAAGTAGAAAAAAAAAAGAATAGATACAAAAACTCATAGTGAGTTCTGCATTATAGACCAGATATTGAAGAGAACTGATAATTAGAGAGAAAAAAAATTGAAAAAAGTTTGCCTAGATGAATTTTAATTTAACATCCTATCCTATTTCTGTCAAATTTAAACTTAAAAGTTTGCTTCTATATGTTTGTACATTTATTTATTTAACTGTCAAATAATATAGTGAAAGTATTCCACATTTCATCGAAAATTTCCAGTTTCTTGTTTTTAACAGCAATGTGTTTCTCAATACAGTAAAGATCCTGTATTTTCTTTTGCAATCCAAATAATGTAAGTCTTCTCTTAAAGTATTTACAACTAAAAATATAATGTCTGATATGCAGAAAAATCAGGTTGGTCACATTTCTACTAAAAGCTTTTGAGATATCTCCAAAAATACAATTTTGAATAGTAAAGGGAATACTTATATCATTTGAAAGAAACCAATGTTTAGTTTCATTTAAAAATATTTGTACAATCTCACAATTCCAAAACAAGTGTTCAATTGTTTCATCTTCTTTTTGACAAAATGTACAATTTGGGTTATCCATTATTTTTATTTTATACAATAATTTGTTTGTTCCTAAAATACGCTGATTGATTCTATACTGTATTTCAAATAAACTTCTGATAACAACCTTTCTTATCTTCCACCAAAAGTCTTTTTAAACAACTGTAGAGCTGTGCTGGTATTTATACTAAAAGCTTTATGTTCAAAGAATGCCCCATTACTACACTGTGTTCCAGCTAGTGATTTCAAAAGGCAGAACAGTCCATATCCATAAAAGGCAACTTTAGCACATGTAAATGCAAGGTTTACTAGATTTGAAGGTATTAGTAACTATTATTGTTACATATAAATAACTTATTTCAGGTATAAAATAAGGACACCATGATTTTTTTAAAATATTTACAATAAACTATACATATCCTTTCTAATCTTCCACAGGAAAGATCTTTTAGGCCTGTAGCATGGCTTTGAAAGTCTAAAGTTGGTAGGACACAGCCAATGCATGCATCACTGGTTGTCTTGTTGCTAGTTTAAGTGTTTCTATTGAGATTTTTATATAGATAAGACCGTTGGTTTCGTATATTGTTTTACACTAGTCATTTTGGGGCCTTTATAGCTTGCTGTTAAAAAGTAGCAGTTTGTGTTGAAGGCCGTTTTACCTATAATTGTTTACTTTTTACACATTGTGACTTGATGGAGAGTTGTCTCATAGGCACTCATACCACAAATCTATCTTATTTCTAATGTCATGGCTTAAATGAATAACCAATTCATAATTCTAAGATATCATGAAAAGCAGGAAGCTGGTGTCTAACATATCTGAAAAGCCTGAACACATTAAGAAATCAACACTGTTCAAGTATGAATCGTTCATTACGATTGTTCAGTAGTATTGGAGAAATGTGTAAAAAATGTTTTGTAGTTCATTCAACATAAATGAGAAATTCTCTTAGGTAATTGGCAAACCAAAATTTGGTATCTGACAGATTCTGAAAAGTGTTCACACTTGTTCACACTTTACAATTCAAGAATGTCAAGCTGCTCTACAAAATATGAAGTCATTTTGATTGAGATTTGTGAAAGATTGTACAAAAACGTTTTTGAATGAATGGATGGATGAAAGGACAAGGTATTTTACTGATACAGTTACTGTCATCAGAAATCCTGAATTGCAAAAGCATCACCACTGGGATAAAATTTACACTGTTGATATCTGACTGGTGAACCTTCAAATACTTGTACACAATCACCAGTCCTCATATCCCAAACCATATGCAACCTTATCACAACCCTATAGATAAATCAATTACAGTTAAAATATATTATATTTACGATAAACTTATGTGATGTTACGTAATAAATATAACATAAATTTTTCAGGGAAATAAACGAAATAATTCCATGAAAATCAGAGAATAAGTTGAATTTGCAAATAAACTTCGATAAAACCTTTCTTATCTTCCACCAAAAGTCTTTTTAAACAACTGTAGAGCTGTGCTGTGTGATTTATACTAAAAGCTTTATGTTCAAAGAATGCCCCATTACATATACTAAAACTTGTTTGTTTTTATAGTGATTAAGATGATAACACAATGTTGACTGCTGTACCCCTATTTTTGACATTTTTACCTATTGTGTCTGTTTGTTTTGTTCACGCATTGTTGTCAATATAATGGAATTTGATGCGACTGTCATACAAGTGAGAGGTTTAGCTAGCTATAAAACCAGGGTCAATCCACCATTTTCTACATAAGAAAATGCCTGTACCATGTCAGGAATATGACAGTTGTTATCCATTCGTTCGATGTGTTTGAGCTTTTGATTTTGCCATTTGATTAGGGACTTTCCTTTTTGAATTTTCCTTGGAGTTCAGTATTTTGTGATTTTACTTTTGAGTATTTCACCTATAATTTTATCAGACTGAATTAACATTCTTTGGATTTTGAAGTTATCATCTTAAACTTTAAAATTACACAATATGTATCTTTAACACCAGTAAATTGTAAAATTATCAAAATTGAATAGGAGATTGCCAATCCCAACATCAATGAAAAATGTTGAGCAAATAGATCCAAGGACACAGCAGTTAGTGTGCAATATTAGAAAAATTTACTGTAATATGACTGCTGAACAAACAAAAATTTTCAAACTCAACAGTGAGCCTTCTTCAATCGCTTGAAATATTCCATACAAATATCATGAAATTGTATCTTAGCATTCACTAGCTTTTAAATGATGCATGGACAGACAGAAAGAAACCAACAGTATACCACAGCTTTTATGAATCTGGAAGACTTACAGAATGACATATTGTGTAGACACCTGTCTATTGTTGATGACTGTACATGTATTTTGCCCTCTAGATATCTTTTGGTTATTTTTGTTGTTGGATTGCTGTCTTATTGATGTATACCCCACATCTCCATTTATTCATACAGTATACATCCCCACCTGTCTACAAAGGATGTATAATGTTTTATTGACATTATCTCTTCATTTTTTATTAACTGAATTTCTAGAAAAAACACAATATTTACCCCAGAAACAAACAAATTTCCAGTTTCAGAAGGTGACAGATCAATACTCATAACATCTCCTGCATGACCATGGAAACTTTGAATCAGCTGACCACTTTCTACATCCCACAAAGCACATGTACTGTCACCACTTCCTGTCAATATCTGAAAAAGGGTCATCATTTGGTTTGTATTAATTCTGTATATTTCAGATAAATTATCAGTAAAAACAGTTCTTTACATCCTGTATTTTTTTCCATGGGGGATAGTTGTCTCTTTATCAACAATACCTCATCTCCTTATTTTTACATTAAAGGACTATGGCAAAAACTCATAGTACTTTGAAATTTATCATTCTCTACAGATTAGTCTAGTTACTTTTAGAATATCTATGAATAAAACTGTATACATATAAAGCAGATCTGATACCTCTGCTTTAATCATTCATTACGGTTTATAAAATGATTACATCAAAAGTCCAATTACATTGGTTAGTTTTTTTCAAAATATTTTTTTTCATCAGTGAACAAAATTTCTGTTATAGCATTACTGACAAATTTAAACAGACCAACACTAAAAAAATTCTGATTCCAAGCTAATACAAACTTTTTTCTATTGGCATCGCAATGTTTTGATGTGTTTCCTATTATGTGGACATTTTCTTTTGCTAGAATAACATTTTCCTATTGCTGATCGTAAAAATAGAAGGAATAGCATCCTGCTTCCAATCTTTCAAAACAGGATACTTTTTTGTCTATTGCTATTTGACCCAAACTCAAGTGAAATCATTGTTTCCTTGTATTGTTTTGACAAGAAGTTTACAGAATGAAAAATCTTATTATCTTGAAATACATTCAGAAAGATTGACTTCAAAATGATTACTTATACTGTACCATATTAACATACCCAGTACCAGAAATTATTATGATTCTGTTCATATACAAAAGTTTTGAAAATTGCAATAAAAATCTGACCAACCCATTTTCAAGTTTGTAACTACAATTTGTTTTTCTTAGACCAAGTCTTATAATGGTAACTTTTTTGTGTACTATCTACCTGTTTATCTGAACTTGTAAATGTACAGCAGGATAGGTAACTGGTATGTGTGGCAACAGCTCTCTTCTTTGTTAAAGGATCTTCATCCATTGACAGAGGATAAATAGTACATTTATTGTCTAAACCTCTGAAACAGTTATAACAACAAAATTAACACGGACTGTTTTGTTTTGTCACTTCATGTATAATTTTCCAAAGTGATCCTAAGTAATGAACATCTATATTTACAACTGTCACTTGAACTGGTGGGAACATTAATTCGAGCATCATTTCATAAATAATATAGAATAAATTTCAAAATTTGTACATGCCAAACCATTTCAAAATTAACTACATTTTGTTTCACTTTTTAACAATTGTCTGAATAAAGCACATGCCATGTAATACGAGAAATATCGTTGGCATCTCCTTAATAAAATATCTTTAAAACTAATAAAAAGGAAAAAAAAAAAAGCTACACTGTGAACATTTTGTTCACTAATGATACCCCTGCTTTCAGTATTTGGTAAACAGGTGTTGATGAGGGATGGATGTAAAAATACATCACAACAAATAGCATGCTCACATGAAGGTTAATAACAAATTTCAGAAAGTCTTGATCTGTAGTTCCTTAGGATAATGCGATCAAAATTGTATGCATGGCCATTTCAAATATTGAGTAAACAGGAAGTTGATGAGCAGTGAATGTGAAGTAATGCATGCTCACATGAATCTTGATACTCAATTTCAGAAAGCACTTATTTGTTAGGTAGATCATGAGAAAAATATTACCAAAATTTCATACATGGCCATTATGCAAACGAATATATAAGCATACAGTTAACAGGAAATGGATGAGCAATTAATCTAAAAAAGCATTACACAGTATACCATGTTCACATGAAGCTTGATATCTAATTTAAGGAAGCTCTGATTTGTAGTTACTGAGAAAAGTACAACTGAAGCTTTTTTGGGACGGACAGATGGATGTAAACCTCTATGAGCGGTTGTATAAAAAGTAAAAATTGGTAAAACCCTAGGTTCTCTCTATTTTTTGTGTATAAACCCTGTCCCCCTTTTGACTTTCAATTGTAATCATTCTTAATTAAACCTATTCATACTTACCCACATGCTACAACTTCACCAGTAGGTCCATATGAACATGCCATTACCCATGTTGTTGGCATGGTAACTGCATGTTCCTAAAATGAACACAATAAATTGTATATAAGAACAGATGGTGCAACAGATCAAAATTATCATATGGAATAGGTTCAACAAAGATTTTATTGTTCAAATTCTCCTTAAAAAGTTTCAAATTTTGAGTGGGATACTGTTTTTTGCATTACAATGTATATCACATCATGATATCAATTCTATCCATACACATGTGTTACCCTTACATTCATATTCCACAGGATAAGAAAAAATGATTTCAATTTTAAAGTATACCCCACAGGCTCCACTTGTTTTTAGACATTGACAAAAATTTCCATGCTCAGAGGTTATAGTAAAAATTAATACTTTCAAAGTGCCTCCAAACTGGAAGTGACTGCCAAGAAGATCTGGAAATTGCTTACACAATACAACTCAACATAATCAACATACCAAAGTTCCAAACCAAATACCAAATCATTCTTTAATACAGAAGCTGAATAATAATTAATAGGTTACAGTTACTAAAGTTACGGACAGATAAATGGACCGACAAACAGACAAGGGCATTGCAGTATAACTTCTACTCTGTGAGGGGGTGGGGGTAGGGGCTATGATTATTTATGCAGCAGTGAGCTGATCCCTTGCTATTTGATTTCAGAGTGACTATCAACATTTTATTACCATATTTATGTGTTTGGTTTTCACATGACGGAACAACAGAAACAATAATTAATGCTCATATGAACATCAACAAATTGTAATTGACAAATCATTTTGATAATCATATCATGTTATGAATATAACAACAGATTCAAATGTTCTGAATGGTGAAAGACTTGTAGATATTAACTTATTGTCTGAGTACTAGGGATCATACACTGACAACATCTCCTTTTTATTCTAGTTTATTTATACAGGACTTAACCCATAGACAATCACTACCACTACTCTTTAGCATAGTGACAATACTGGTTTATTTAAACTACCATTTCTTTAATAACTGTATGCTGTATTTACCTTATTAGTTGTAAATGCATCCCACACCAGCATCTTCCCATCCTGTAATGATATAAATATCAATAAAATAATATGATTTTTGTTTGAGATAATTTGACATTCGAAAATGATGTTTCTAATTTTAAATATTGTTTGTGATTTATTCTACAATAATACTAGAAGTACTTTCAGATTCAAGACACTAACATACTGTGGATTCATTGAATTTGGTTGGTGCCAATTTTCTTGGATTAAGGGAATACTTAAATTTACACGAATATTTGATTTTCTGGTACTGCTTATGTCTACCTACAAGCACATACAAAATTTGTAATTCTTTGTACATTTAAACTTAGAGTTCACCTCTACCCACAAAATTAGTATCAAACAAATAATAATGAATCTAGAGTAACTGATATGTTCAATAGCAATCAAATATCACCAATAAAATACAATGAAACACTAAAAATATTTCCTGTTTAAAACAGGGATTCTGTTGTCCTTAGAACAGAGCAAATTAGACACTGTTTCAAAAGGTATATGTGACTTACAGTTGTATATGTACATAACTTCTTAAAAGATAAAAGTTTCACATGTTTACTTCTAAAATTTCTGAATGTTAAAATCATGTATCCTGAACTTGTGTATTACTAATTAGAACATACACTGAATATATTCATTGATATAGGGTCATTTTAATCTGCTATACTGAAGTTAAAACTGACTAAAGTGAACAAACAGTGTGTCTTTTGTCCAATATGGCTACATACCCGAGATGGGAACCAATATTACTAGTTACTTGAAATGAGCTAGCAATGAATTGCTACTCTTATGACCAATAGAAATATATACTTGAAATAGGCTAGCAACGAGTTGCTACCTTATGACCAATATAATTACATACTTGAGATAAGCTAGTAATAAGTTGCTACTCTAATGACCAAGATAAGTACATACCTGTACTTGAAATAAGCCAGCAATGAGTTGCTTGTCTTATGACTTAATATAAATACATACTTGAAATGAGCTAGCAATAAGAGGCTACTCTTACAACCAATAATACTAATTATCTGAGATGAGCTTACAATGTTGTTATCCTTGACCAGTATTACTACATACCTGAGATGAGCTAACAATGTGTCTTTTGTCTCTTGACCAGTCCATACATAAAACTTTTCCATGATGACCTTTTAACATTTTCCTCATTTTCATGGTAAAGTTGTCTATCTTTGGTATTTTATCTGTTGCTGCTCCCACTTTAATGAAAATATTCAAGTCATTATATACAGTAAATGACAGATCAGAAAGCATCACACAATTGAAGAACCAGTAAATTCAAAAGTTGAACACTGTATAACATTTAAGGAATAACAGTATTGTAGTTGAGGAATCATCACCATCAATTGGAGATTTGAAAGTCAAATGCAGTTTTAACTGGCAATGCAAAGGAGAGCCAGTAAAATAAAATTGTAGGAGCTGAAAATTAGTGTGTCATCAGCTCGGCTGCCATCTTTAATTCTTTAATACCACATCTTCTTATTTCTAATGTCATGCTTAAATGAATAACCATCATAATTCAAGATATCATGAAAACAGGAAGCTGGTGTCTAACATATCTGAAAAGCCTGAACACATTAAAAATCAACACTGTTCAAGTATGAAGTCATTCTGTTCAGTAGTATTGGAGAAATGTGTGAAAAAATGTTTTGAGTTCATTCAACATAATGAGAAATTCTCTTAGTATTGGCAAACCAAAATTTGGTATCTGACAGATCTGAAAAGTGTTCACACTTGTTCACACTTTACAATTCGTAACTGTCAAGCTGCTTACAAAATATGAAGTCATTTTGATTGAGTTTGTGAAAATTGTACAAAAACGTTTTTCGAATGAATGGATGGATGAAAGGACAAGGTATTTTACTTACAGTACTGTCATCAGATCCTGTTGCAAAAGCATCACCACTGGGATAAAATCTTACACTGTTGATATCTGACTGGTGACCTTCAAATACTTGTACACAATCACCAGTCCTCATATCCCAAACCATAGCAACCTTATCACAACCCTATAGATAAATCAATACAGTTAAAATATATTATATCTTACATAAACTATTGCATGTACCGGTAATAAAAAAAAAAAATTTCCAGGGAAATAAAAAAGAAATAATTCCATGAAAATCAGAGATAAGTTGAATTTGCAAATAAACTTCTGATAACAACCTTTCTTATCTTCCACCAAAAGTCTTTTTAAACAACTGTAGAGCTGTGCTGTGTGATTTATACTAAAAGCTTTATGTTCAAAGAATGCCCCATTACACAGTGTTCCAGCTAGGATTTCAAAAGGGCAGGGAGCCAATCATGAAAAGGGCACTTTAGCACGATGTAAACTGCAAGGGTTTCAGCTAGGAGTTTTGAGAGGGTTTAGTAACTTTTACGCTAGATGAAAATCAACCTTATTTCGGGTAACAGTAAGGGACCAATGATGTATATTACTAGCTATACATATGCCCTAGTCTTGCAAGGACAAGGATCTTTGAAGGCCTTATGCATGCTACAAATGTAGGCAGTCATGGTATGATTCTACTGGTATGATGCTTAAATATGAAGATAAGAACAAGGATCCAGAAATTTAGTTCACAATTTCAGTTATTTTAAGGGGACATCCTGATCAACAAAAGTCAGGTTCCTCTTTTTCAAAGCAAAGAATCACAGCATAAATGAAATTGTAACGACTATTTCACTGCATAATGAACATGCAATATCCCTGTGAAACCATTTAAAATCGATATTTGGAATTCAATTTTATGAGCTTGGAATGATTAAAAAGACTGTCTATTTTAAATATATCAAGAAAAGATCACGTTTACGTTACTTTCGATTTTTAAGCGAAATGAAAACAGGAAGTGACAAGAGGATAATAAATTTAGAATGAATCGGTGTTCATCTACGGATTGGTTTGTGTTTAAAGTAAAGGCAAGAAATTATCTTTTTTTAAATTCAGTTGCTCAGTAAAATAAATATTTGTCTCTCTGGTTAATTTGAAACTAAATGATTTTGTATTTTACATTAAATTGTCTATTTATAAAGATACGTTCACGCATGCTCGATTCATGATAAAGAAAGCACATGTTTGAATCGTGAAAATATTATTGAAGTTTTATCTTCATAATCAAAATTGTCAAAGATTTCATGAAAAGTTTTATAAAATGTGACGAAATCGTTCCAATGACGAAACTACGTCAACTGAGCTGGAATAAGTTATCGTTTGAGAAAATATGAAATTAAATGAACACTCCAGGAAAAACAATTTTGTTAAATTGACGAAACTACAAAAACATCTATGGATAAACGAACTGTAAATTGTGGTCTTTTGAGAAATCTTAAATTGAAATGCTTACTGACCGAATTTAATGGGAAAATAATTACAATGGTCAATTATGAGATTTGATTAACGGATTAACGACCCTTGATGGTGATAAGGGATTATCTGTAATCACAACTTATTACACCAGCTGTAAATGTTAATTAGCTGAGGGTCATAAACCTGTCATAAATATGAAGACAGGTAGAATAATAGTATTTTCATCAAAATATTACGACAATAAAGGCATGGACTTGAGAAAAGGGCAGGCGTCTGAAAAGGGCACAGGGCGTCAGAAAAGGGCACAGGGCGGCACTGGGAAAGGGCGGGCGGACCGCCCTGTGAAAACGACCTAGCTGGAACACTGTTACATATACTAAAACTTGTTTGTTTTTATAGTGATTAAGATGATAACACAATGTTGACTGCTGTACCCTATTTTTGACATTTTACCTATTGTGTCTGTTTGTTTAGTTCACGCATTGTTGTCAATATAATGGAATTTGATGCAACTGTCATACAAGTGAGAGGTTTAGCTAGCTATAAAACCAGGGTCAATCCACCATTTTCTACATAAGAAAATGCCTGTACCATGTCAGGAATATGACAGTTGTTATCCATTCGTTCGATGTGTTTGAGCTTTTGATTTTGCCATTTGATTAGGGACTTTCCTTTTTGAATTTTCCTTGGAGTTCAGTATTTTTGTGATTTTACTTTTTTGAGTATTTCACCTATAATTTTATCAGACTGAATTAACATTCTTTGGATTTTGAAGTTATCATCTTAAACTTTAAAATTACACAATATGTATCTTTAACACCAGTAAATTGTAAAATTATCAAAATTGAATAGGAGATTGCCAATCCCAACATCAATGAAAATGTTGAGCAAATAGATCCAAGGATACAGCAGTTAGTGTGCAATATTAGAAAAATTTACTTTAATATGACTGCTGAACAAACAAAATTTTCAAACTCAACAGTGAGCCTTCTTCAATCACTTGAAATATTCCATACAAATATCATGAAATTGTATCTAAGCATTCACTAGCTTTTAAATGATGCATGGACAGACAGAAAGAAACCAACAGTATACCACAGCTTTTATGAATCTGGAAGACTTACAGAATGACATATTGTGTAGACACCTATCTATTGTTGATGACTGTACATGTATTTTGCCCTCTAGATATCTGTTGGTTATTTTTGTTGTTGGATTGCTGTCTTATTGATGTATACCCACATCTCCATTTATTCATACAGTATACATCCCCACCTGTCTACAAAGGATGTATAATGTTTCATTGACATTATCTCTTCATTTTTTATTAACTGAATTTCTAGAAAAAACACAATATTTACCCCAGAAACAAACAAATTTCCAGTTTCAGAAGGTGACAGATCAATACTCATAACATCTCCTGCGTGACCATGGAAACTTTGAATCAGCTGACCACTTTCTACATCCCACAAAGCACATGTACTGTCACCACTTCCTGTCAATATCTAAAAAGGGTCATCATTTGATTTGTATTAATTCTGTATATTTCAGATAAATTATCAGTAAAACAGTTCTTTACATCCTGTTTTTTCCATGGGGATAGTTGTCTCTTTATCAACAATACCTCATCTCCTTATTTTTACATTAAAGGACTATGGCAAAAATCGTAGTACTTTGAAATTTATCATTCTCTACAGATTAGTCAAGTTACTTTCAGAATATCTATGAATAAAACTGTATACATATAAAGCAGATCTGAAACCTCTGCTTTAATCATTCATTACGGTTTATAAAATGATTACATCAAAAGTCCAATTACATTGGTTAGTTTTTATCAAAATATTTTTTCATCAGTGAACAAAATTTCTGTTATAGCATTATTGACAAATTTAAACAGACCAACACTAAAAAAAAAAATTCTGATTCCAAGCTAATACAAACTTTTTCTATTGGCATCTCAATGTTTTGATGTGTTTCCTATTATGTGGACATTTTCTTTTGCTAGAATAACATTTTCCTATTGCTGATCGTGAAAATAGAAGGAATAGCATCCTGCTGCCAATCTTTCAAAACAGGATACTTTTTGTCTATTGCTATTTGACCCAAACTCAAGTGAAATCATTGTTTCCTTGTATTGTTTTGACCAGAAATTTACAGAATGAAAAATCTTATTATCTTGAAATACATTCAGAAAGATTGACTTCAAAATGATTACTTATACTGTACCATATTAACATACCCAGTACCAGAAATTATTATGATTCTGTTCCAGTGATTTTCCTACCCTTTTTCAAATGGGGCCTGGGCCCTAGGCAATTGGGAAAAATGTGTCGTATAACGTATGAATTGGGAAAAATAAATCATTATGTTTCAACATATTTTAAGGATGTACATATAAGATGTGGTAGGAGTGCCAATGAGACAACTCTCCATCCAAGTCACAATTTGTACATGTTATTTATTATTTCAAAATTCCAATTTTCAAACATATCAACTCAGTCATACAACCCTAAGATTTAGTGCAAGTTTTCTTGTCAATAAGATTTCTCTAACCGACACTTATATGTCATGGTATAATGTTTTCAGTGCTTAGTTCTGAGCTAGAGTCCACAACTGTCACTGATTATGGTCACACTCAGAGTGGGATTGACGGTCAGTCTCTCTTTGTACATGAGCAGAATTCATTTCAAGTGAATTATGCTCAGATGTTTGGGTAGAAACAATTTGTTAAGTGTTAGTACTTGGGTTTGTGGTGATTGGTTATGTGCCTTTATCCGCCACAACCACGGCTTCATCCTGTTCTACATCCGTAAAGTAGAAACATTTTCTTTCAAAATATATCAGTCCCTGAAGTACCTTCAGTACTAATTTTGGATTTTTAAAGCTCAACAAGTTTTTACAATCAGTGGCATCTTTGTCTTTCTTTTATTTGCGAACATAATATTTTGACAGGAAATCATAGATAATGAGAGGACATGTTGTCTGTTTGGGCATGCTCAATTCACAGCAAAAAAATAAATAAACCAAACTGGCAAATCTTTGCCCAGTATGGCATTGCCTGTCAAAAACATTTACATGTGAGAAAATAATGAAAACCTTTTAGTTTTTCATGTAGCACGTATTTACAATGTTATTCAGATAATAACACAGCATCATCACTTCATATCATTCCATATTCTTACCGTTAACTACCAGAGGTCATCCACATGCTGAACTAAGCGTACCCATAGTTAAAACTGGTTTACGGTCGAAATATGATAGTTACCTGTCTATATTCAACATGATTACACCGGAACAGTACAACAACCTATATTTTGAACCAAATCATACGAACAATAAAATTATCAATTACCTTTCGCTACAACTTGATTGAATTGGGAATTTTACCGGTTCAATTGGGAAAATTTTTGGTATTTTCTGATTGGAAACGGGCGGATATTCGGACCTAAATCAAAGGCAGGAAAATCACTGTGTTCATATACAAAAGTTTTGAAAATTGCAATAAAAATCTGACCAACCCATTTTCAAGTTTGTAACTACAATTTGTTTTCTTAGACCAAGTCTTATAATGCTAACTTTTTGTGTACTATCTACCTGTTTATCTGAACTTGTAAATGTACAGCAGGATAGGTAACTGGTATGTGTGGCAACAGCTCTCTTCTTTGTTAAAGGATCTTCATCCATTGACAGAGGATAAATAGTACATTTATTGTCTAACCCTCTGAAACAATTATAACAACAAAATTAACACTGACTGTTTTTTTTTGTCACTTCATGTATAATTTTCCAATGTGATCCTAAGTAACGAACATCTATATTTACAACTGGCACTTGAACTGGTGGGAACATTAATTCGAGCATCATTTCATAAATAATATAGAATAAATTTCAAAATTTGTACATGCCAAACCATTTCAAAATTAACTACATTTTGTTTCACTTTTTAACAATTTTCTGAATAAAGCACATGCCATGTAATCTGAGAAATATCGTTGGTATCTCCTTAATAAAATATCTTTAAAACTAATAAAAGGAAAAAAACAAAGCTACACTGTGAACATTTTGTTCACTTATGATCCCCTGCTTTCAGTATTTGTTAAACAGGTGTTGATGAGGGATGGATGTAATAAAATGCTCCGCTGGGTGCAGCTTGATACGACCGCAGAGGTCGAACCCTGAACAGTTGGGGCAAGTATGGACACAACATTCAAGCTTGATACAGTACTGAATTTGGATTGTGATGGTCAAAATATTTGACACAGCATAGGTTTCTGACACAGAATGAATGTGGTCTAAGAACTTAAAATTTTTAATTTACCTATTCAAACCATATCATTATTATTTGCTCTTATATATAAATCAGAAATAACCAATTTAAAATGGAAAATTTTAAAGGAAACCCCCAATTTTTGAACCCCTTATGATTCATCACCCCAAACTCAATCCCAGCCTTCCCTTTGTGGTATGGTACCTTGCAGTATAATTTCAGAGATCCATATACTTGAACACAAGTTATTGTCTGAAACTAGAAAATGCTTGTTTTTGCCCCTATTTGGCCCCTCATTCCTAAAATTTTGAAGCAATTGTAAAATACATCACAACAAATAGCATGCTCACATGAAGGTTAATAACAAATTTCAGAAAGTCTTGATCTGTAGTTCCTTAGGATAATGCGATCAAAATTGTATGCATGGCCATTTCAAATATTGAGTAAACAGGAAGTTGATGAGCAGTGAATGTGAAGTAATGCATGCTCACATGAATCTTGATACTCAATTTCAGAAAGCACTTATTTGTTAGGTAGATCATGAGAAAAATATTACCAAAATTTCATACATGGCCATTATGCAAACGAATATATAAGCATACAGTTAACAGGAAATGGATGAGCAATTAATCTAAAAAAGCATTACACAGTATACCATGTTCACATGAAGCTTGATATCTAATTTAAGGAAGCTCTGATTTGTAGTTACTGAGAAAAGTACAACTGAAGCTTTTTTGGGACGGACAGATGGATGTAAACCTCTATGAGCGGTTGTATAAAAAGTAAAAATTGGTAAAACCCTAGGTTCTCTCTATTTTTTGTGTATAAACCCTGTCCCCCTTTTGACTTTCAATTGTAATCATTCTTAATTAAACCTATTCATACTTACCCACATGCTACAACTTCACCAGTAGGTCCATATGAACATGCCATTACCCATGTTGTTGGCATGGTAACTGCATGTTCCTAAAATGAACACAATAAATTGTATATAAGAACAGATGGTGCAACAGATCAAAATTATCATATGGAATAGGTTCAACAAAGATTTTATTGTTCAAATTCTCCTTAAAAAGTTTCAAATTTTGAGTGGGATACTGTTTTTTGCATTACAATGTATATCACATCATGATATCAATTCTATCCATACACATGTGTTACCCTTACATTCATATTCCACAGGATAAGAAAAAATGATTTCAATTTTAAAGTATACCCCACAGGCTCCACTTGTTTTTAGACATTGACAAAATTTCCATGCTCAGAGGTTATAGTAAAATTAATACTTTCAAAGTGCCTCCAAACTGGAAGTGACTGCCAAGAAGATCTGAAATTGCTTACACAATACAACTCAACATAATCAACATACCAAAGTTCCAAACCAAATACCAAATCATTCTTTAATACAGAAGCTGAATAATAATTAATAGGTTACAGTTACTAAAGTTACGGACAGATAAATGGACCGACAAACAGACAAGGGCATTGCAGTATAACTTCTACTCTGTGAGGGGTGGGGTAGGGGCTATGATTATTTATGCAGCAGTGAGCTGATCCCTTGCTATTTGATTTCAGAGTGACTATCAACATTTTATTACCATATTTATGTGTTTGGTTTTCACATGACGGAACAACAGAAACAATAATTAATGCTCATATGAACATCAACAAATTGTAATTGACAAATCATTTTGATAATCATATCATGTTATGAATATAACAACAGATTCAAATGTTCTGAATGGTGAAAGACTTGTAGATATTAACTTATTGTCTGAGTACTAGGGATCATACACTGACAACATCTCCTTTTTATTCTAGTTTATTTATACAGGACTTAACCCATAGACAATCACTACCACTACTCTTTAGCATAGTGACAATACTGGTTTATTTAAACTACCATTTCTTTAATAACTGTATGCTGTATTTACCTTATTAGTTGTAAATGCATCCCACACCAGCATCTTCCCATCCTGTAATGATATAAATATCAATAAAATAATATGATTTTTGTTTGAGATAATTTGACATTCGAAAATGATGTTTCTAATTTTAAATATTGTTTGTGATTTATTCTACAATAATACTAGAAGTACTTTCAGATTCAAGACACTAACATACTGTGGATTCATTGAATTTGGTTGGTGCCAATTTTCTTGGATTAAGGGAATACTTAAATTTACACGAATATTTGATTTTCTGGTACTGCTTATGTCTACCTACAAGCACATACAAAATTTGTAATTCTTTGTACATTTAAACTTAGAGTTCACCTCTACCCACAAAAATTAGTATCAAACAAATAATAATGAATCTAGAGTAACTGATATGTTCAATAGCAATCAAATATCACCAATAAAATACAATGAAACACTAAAAATATTTCCTGTTTAAAACAGGGGATTCTGTTGTCCTTAGAACAGAGCAAATTAGACACTGTTTCAAAAGGTATATGTGACTTACAGTTGTATATGTACATAACTTCTTAAAAAGATAAAAGTTTCACATGTTTACTTCTTAAAAATTTCTGAATGTTAAAATCATGTATCCTGAACTTGTGTATTACTAATTAGAACATACACTGAATATATTCATTGATATAGGGTCATTTTAATCTGCTATACTGAAGTTAAAACTGACTAAAGTGAACAAACAGTGTGTCTTTTGTCCAATATGGCTACATACCCGAGATGGGAACCAATATTACTAGTTACTTGAAATGAGCTAGCAATGAATTGCTACTCTTATGACCAATAGAAATATATACTTGAAATAGGCTAGCAACGAGTTGCTACTCTTATGACCAATATAATTACATACTTGAGATAAGCTAGTAATAAGTTGCTACTCTAATGACCAAGATAAGTACATACCTGTACTTGAAATAAGCCAGCAATGAGTTGCTTGTCTTATGACTTAATATAAATACATACTTGAAATGAGCTAGCAATAAGAGGCTACTCTTACAACCAATAATACTAATTATCTGAGATGAGCTTACAATGTTGTTATCCTTGACCAGTATTACTACATACCTGAGATGAGCTAACAATGTGTCTTTTGTCTCTTGACCAGTCCATACATAAAACTTTTCCATGATGACCTTTTAACATTTTCCTCATTTTCATGGTAAAGTTGTCTATCTTTGGTATTTTATCTGTTGCTGCTCCCACTTTAATGAAAATATTCAAGTCATTATATACAGTAAATGACAGATCAGAAAGCATCACACAATTGAAGAACCAGTAAATTCAAAAGTTGAACACTGTATAACATTTAAGGAATAACAGTATTGTAGTTGAGGAATCATCACCATCAATTGGAGATTTGAAAGTCGTAAATGCAGTTTTAACTGGCAATGCAAAGGAGAGCCAGTAAAATGGATATTTGCTACCATCAAATTCCAATTGATGGCGGCAACTCTTCAAAAACAGTACTGTTAGTCATATTCTAATGTATTTTACATTATTAAACATCTTGGTTATAAATGTGCATTTACGAATTAAAAAGAAATAATTTGCAATCCAACATTTATCTACATTTATATCACATCCTTAAAGGCTTTTAGTCTTAGATACATGATATTTTTTTTTTATTAGTTGTTATTGAATTTGAACTAGCTGTCAGTAACTGTGAGTACTCTCAGATCTGTACTTAGTGTCCTTTTTGTTATTAGAGATGAGGGATGGATAAATACTCTGCCACGTCCAGTCTATGTTTGATGTTTTTCTGCTTTGTATCGATCTGATGAGTTAAGCCTTTTTCAATTGATTTTTATAGTTTGTTCTTATGTTGTGCTGTTACACCACTGTCCCAGATTGTGTGTGTGGGGGGAGGGGGTTGAGCGCTCACAGACATGTTTAACTCCGCCACATTCTTTATGTGCCTGTCCCAAGTCAGGAGCCTGTAGTTCAGTGGTTGTCATTGGTTCAAGTCTGTCATATTTGTTTTTCGTTAATTATTTTATTATAAATTAGGCCGCTAGTTTTCTCTATTGAATAGCAGACTATATGGTATGGGTTTTTCTCACTGTTGAAGGCCGTACGGTTGCCTATAATTGACTGTATCCACTTTATTTGAACTTTGGTGGAAGGTTGTCTCAATGGCAATCATACCTCATCTCCTTATTTTTATATTACAAAGTATGGGTTTTGCATATGCAATAGATTACACAAATCAAAATCTCCTGTACATGATTGCAACTTCCATTGCACTGCAATCCAGGCAAATCAGAACTGCACACAAACATCTGCTGTGCAGTAAAGCAGAAACGATTATTTTCAAAGGCAATCAGTGACAAAGCTTTTATTGTATATGCTGCAGTGATAGCCGGTAATAAAGTGTGTATATGCTGCTACATGATAAGCATGTAGTACTGACAATTGAAAATTTTATTCAGATTTTTATTTTATTTACATTATCAATTTCCTCTCACATTATTATTAAAATTCAATTTCTTTCGTAACAGACAAAGAAGGCAATGTAACAATTGTTTTCATTGAAATCTAAAAATATAACCAGAGACTATTATCTAATGTTGGTGCAACAATCACCTGGTCACAGTAATGACAAAGCAAACAATACGAAAATTTTAACACAATCCCCCTGATAAAAATAAATATTAACACCAAGGGTGACATGTCAAGTAAATGGGTGATAAAAATCCAGCGAATATCATCCGATTTGATGAGGGGTCAGTACTTTTACTATGGCATTATATGTCTATGGATTATAGTTCAAAGAGCCAAAGTTGTACAGCTGTATGCAAAATATTACCAAAATCTTTGACATAGCCCATTTACTGTGTAGCTTGACCTTAAGCAACGCTTACGTTATTGTATTAAAAACAAGGTAACAGTAACTGGATCTTGACCAGTACAGAGGCTAGGCACATGTACTGTAGCTGAAAGATTATGACAGAAAAAATTATTATTGTCAATTAATTTGAATGAGGAAGTCGTGTGAATATTTAGTTTCAACTTATTTGTAAAACTAGTTTTTACACACTTAAGACATCGCTAAGCTTTGCTTTTTCGTCCTCCAATTTCTTTTTCAGAGATTCAGCTTCTCTTTGCAGACATTCAATTGTTTCTTGATTGTCAACTCGCAAATTTCCTTCACAGGCCATTTTCTGTAATAGATAATAAGATAACCCTAGAGAAATTCTGCGAAACGGAAGTTATCGATACTCGGAACTACTGTTTACAAAGAGTGGGGCTCAACAAAGGAGTCATACAAATATAAAAAAGGTTAATTTTTCCAGACAATATCACAGGGACTAAGCTCAATTTATGAAATGTTATCTACGAGGTTTTCATTATCCCCTGGCATATCAAATATTCCTCATCAAAGCAAATGGACACTATTATAAAAGACAAATCCGGTTCCTTTCGCCCCTTTTCACGTTCGCACCCACACGATTCGCAACCGGGGTCCGTTTGCGCCCTTTTTAAAGATTAAAGTGTTGAATATTTTTAATCGTGTTTTAGTTAGGGTATTGTTATATAATAAAGATAATAAGTTTTTTTTTTAAAACGTAAACCGGTTTCGTTTAGGGTGTTTTGTGAATTTTTTGCAGGAAATGAATAATGAATAATTATATAACGCTTAAATTCACATCATTCAAAATCAAATAACAGATGTTTTGTTTTATTTTTCAAATATTTAGAACAATTTGACATTAGTAAATGCTCACTATTCATTTTTTTTAAAATGGATGTTTGTAACATATTTTTTTTGTTCATTTTTAAAAGATGAATTTTTGTGAACGTCGCATGGCGTCGTTTTCGTACATTTTTCTTTTCCAGTGAAAGCTTCAGCTGTTGATATAAACTGTGAACGTTAGTGTATATTTGAATATATTCACCTATTTTGTAAGACGTATGTAATGTCAAATAACTAAAATACAAATTGGTTAGTCTCAAAGAAAACATTTAAGAATTTCTCAGCTGTTTATGTTGAATAGGTGCAATTTGGGTACTCGGTGCAATTTGGGTACCGTGACGTTATATATATATTTATTCAAGATAAAAGGCATTAATTTGACAGACACAATAAATTTAAAATGAAATACAGATATAGCACTAGATATGAATAGGATATCACAGTTACAGACACTTAAAGATTTACAATTATGATCACTAAAAATTATAATTTAAAAAATTAAATTATGGAAATTGTCATGATATTTTGATATTTGACTAGATTGTAATGATTAAATTAAATAGACTAGATTTTCACTGCAACCTAATACCTTAGGATGATCCACAAAAGTTAATGAAACTTATTTCTAGTGGGATCCTTTTAAGAAGAGACTACCAGTTCACACCAAGGTTGACTCATATCATAGATGTATATATATACATCTATGCTCATATAAAAAACAAAAATCATTTAAAATTATCACAGATAAAGACTCAAAGCCTCAGTAAAAGTAATAAAAAAAAACAAATTCACTGTTAAAATGGATTTAAATTTATCCATATTTTTTTTTTACTTGTACTTTAAAATTGTATTTCTTTGAGCAGCTTTTAACTATTTCTGGTAGCGAGTTCCAATCTTTTATTCCATTATAAAAAAAAGTAGTAGATTCACACCCTTTAATTCCTGGTATATAAACATTCTTGTTACTAGATCTTGATTTGAAATATGTTTCATTTCTAACAAAATTAGTATGCACATAATTTGGCCATATATTGTTAAAAATGTTGAAAACAGGATTGATTCTCAGTTGTTTGACTCTATTACTAATATTTAAAAACCAAATTTCTCAAATTTGATATATGTCACACTTTTTCTAGGATGTAATTGCATCTAATAAATCTCACAATCTTATTTCGTGCCACTTGAAGTTTATTCTTCATTTGTTTTGATATACCTTCATACACAGCATGCACATGACATAATAACATGACATTGAATCAGAGAAGAGCACAATGTTTTCCTAGATTGAAAACTTAAGACGCTCTTTGTTTTTGTATAAAAACTTAAGCCTTTGATTGACTTTTTTCACTACAGAATTGACAATAAAATCACCTGCCAGAAACTGATCAATTATTATTTCCAAATATTTTACAAAATTTTTGGATTGAATATTCATACCATACCATTACAGAAGATAGCAAAATCACCCGGTATTAGAGACCGAAGTTTTCGACCAGGGCCAAAAGTTATACTGTCCGTCTTTTCGAAATGTAGGGACAATTTATTGTCAGTTAACCACTCATGGCATGACTCCAGCATTCTGGATAATTTATGCGACATGACCCAGGGTCTAAATGGGAAAATAAAATTGCAGTATCATCTGCATATATCAAAACTTTACAATCTGAGTCAATGCTAGTTTGAACATCATTGACATAGATCAATTCATAACTGATCACCCAATATTCGATCAAGAAAATTTTTAGCACAAAAGTCAATCTGATTCATGAAAATATATCCTAGACCAGTGTTGTTAAATATCGATTCTACAAAATTATTCCATTTGAAAACACAATGACCATGATTCTTCAATGATAACACCAGCCTGTACAGAGCACTACTGAGTTAATTGCTATTGTTTAAAACTTTACACCAGTACGAATTTCAAATCATTCTACATTTAGCGCGAATTTGCGAAGGAAGTCTTCCCAATTTTCCATACACCATAAATGTGGGTGTTAATGGAGCGAACGGACCCGATACATAAAAGGACAAGGACTTGGACATCACCTAAGGAAACGTAATAATCATACTGTTCGGATTTTTTAAACGATCTAAAGAATTAGGACGCTTCCAATACACAGTGTATGTAATGTGCGAATCCTGAAATGTCATTTTTACTGTATCCGTGATGAATTTCTGATGTAGAATGATAAATAAACAGACGACAAGTTCGTGATTTAAAAAAAAAATAAGAAATAATATATATTGTGTACTGTTTTTATAAATTCATGATATAGGATATGAGATGCGGACGGGTTTTCATCGCGCCTACAGCCATCCAGGTGCAATATTGATAAACAAATAGATAAATATTAAGAATAGTCACGAACAGAGCGTGCAAGGGATTTAAAAGTAGCAGTTAAGTTTCATTTGCAGAAAACATGTACCTTTTAACATAATTATTAATATTGTTTAACTTAAAACAGGTTTTGTTATTCAGCTTCTTCTTCTTCTTCTATACGTATTTAATTCCAATTATGGAACACCTTCTCATTGGAATTATTTCCAGATGAGGAGTTATAAAAGTTTGTCGCACACATAAAAGTTTCTAGTAAATCAAAATTATATACACTAAAATCCAAAGTTTTCAGCTTGTTGATATTGAATCAAATTCCACTATGCGGTTTCACTGTGTATCATCGCCACCGGAAATTGGGTACTAACGAAGCGGAGAGAAATGGAAAAAAAGGTAAACAAGGTAAGAATTCATTCAATTTAATGCATTTCTACTGATTTGACGAGGGTACCGCTTAAGAAATGATTTTCTGATATATAATTCTTTAAATTATTAGGCCGATAAGTACAAAATTAGACAAGATTTTGTGTTATACTCCAAAGCTTGCCACTTAGTACCTGAAAATTTCGAGGTCGATTGTCCTCTGTCGCCCAATTGGCAAGATATTCAACTGTTTTTCATTTCCAGACACGTTTTTAGATTATGATAGTGTGACATCATATTGACTGAAATTTGTTGTCATAAAGATGTTTTTAAAGAATATGGACCAACACATTGTTTGTTTATTGTACGGCGAATTGTAGGACGTTGTACGGCGAATTGCAAAATAACAACTTTTATCTGTACGGCGTCTTGCAATATATTGTAATTTAAAGATGAAATTAATCACTGTTTAGATAATATCAAGTGACGATATTTTGGCTGTATCAAAGCTTTACCGGCTTACAAATATACAAAATAAACTACTTATCAAATATTATAAAATACATGCCATTAATTTCGTTCAGAAGTCGTCGTTGCGTACCTCTATATGACTTTGTGTTTTTAAAGACAAAAAGTTTTTTTTCAACCATATTATCCTAAATACATTCATATATCGTTATAATACTAACGACTGTTGTCTTATTTGTTGTCAGGGTGAAATTTTGTATAAGTTCAATAAGAAAAAACCGACCATTCATCTTTTGTTGGTGCTGTTTTTTTTTTTAAATATAAACAGTGGAGATGTTGTATGATTGCAAATAAGATAACTATCCACCAGGGTCAAATAAAGTGTATGTAAGAAATTATATGCTATCGTTTGGCCTTCAACAACGAAAAATCGTACCTTATAGTCGGCTATAAAAAGCCCCGACATGAAAATTGTGGAAGGATTCAACAAGAAAACATAACGGCCTAACTCATAACAAATCAATTTACGAAAAACAACAAATATGATAGAGATGAACCAACGACAACCACCGAACTACAGGCTCGTGACTTCGGACAGACATGTAAAAAATGTGCAAGGTTAAATAGATATAGGAAGATGTGGTATGAGTCCCAATGAGACAACTCTCCATCCAAGTCACAATTTATAAAAGTAAACCATTATAGGTCAAGGTACGGTCTTCAACATTGTTTATTTTTTAAATTTCTGAAATGAATAATTTGTTAATTTGTTAAAAGAAAAGTGAAGAAAATACTTTGTTTTCATTGAAAATTAGGAGAAATAAATCATGAATTGTGTTTCGAATTAATTTTCTTGTTTCTTATTGAAAATAAGATTGTATTTTTTTTTTTTTTTAGTTTAAGTAAATTTAATCAATCTTTTTATTTACAGGGAAAAATAACAAAAGACTGTTGCTAAGGCTGTTTGGTCTAAACTTAAAGGAGTAGATGGAGGGGTAGTGAAAAGGAGTGTATTCGTCCGAATTTTCATTGTAGTACATTTTCATGATTACTATGTATAATATTTCTCAGTACATTTTAATGTGATATTGTGCCAATTAAAATTATATAATTAATACAAGTAAGACTTGCATTTGCCTTAAAAGATATAGCAGTACGTGATTATTTGTTTTCAAACACACCTTCTCTGTTTTGAAACTTATAAAGGTATGGATCTCGGCCTATCTATTTGGTTGAATATAAATATGAATTCATAGAGTTTCAAAATCAACAGTTAGCGCTATTTTTGTGTGTGTGTAAATAATCTAATCTTTAGATAGATGCTAAAATTAAAATCATTTTTCTTAATAAAAAGAAAAAAGTGCAACTTAAGCACGCCTGAATGTAAAAAGTCGTACCCGACTTATTCTTTCACGATAAGAATTTACCGATTTCGGTATTTTAAGAAAACTGTTTACGAGGGCAAATAAATAAATGAACGCTATCAAATCAACATTTAAATTTACGTGGATTTTTCGAAAAGAATTTATGAGTATGCACCATCAGGATTCAAAAATATTTCAACCTGTCCTTATTAGATGTTATTTCATTATAATTCTTTAAACTTACAAGTCGAAGATGCTAGCTTTTGTGAATTGTATTAATAAGTATATAATATTAAGATGACAACCAAAAAAACTTCATACAAGGTCATCTTTATTCTCAAGTAGAAAGTTTATATACATAGTTTATGCCGTAGCCACAGCCGGATTTGTATCAATTGCATCGGATTCTTCTTTCATTCTTTCCAAAAATGATTAATCTAAGGTTAATATTTTTTTAAATTCAAACAGTGTTAGCCACCGAGCTTGTTCATTTCTTACTATAGAGAGATGAAGTTTGTTTTTTTTAGAAAATTAATGTTCTTTATTCTAATATATTGGCTGTATCTGCCTTTTACAAATAAGACAATAACATTAATTGAAAAAGGAGACGTGGAATGGTTTTCACTGAGAGTACTTTCAAACAAAGTCCAAATGAAATAGATTTGACCAACTATTGGTCACTATACACTTCACAATGAACAAAACCCATACCGTATCAAAATTGCCTGATTTATGACAAAATCATAAACAAATATGTCAGGCAGCAACTTACGACAGCCGCTATATTACATGTTCCTGACCAGGGACAGACACATATATAATGAGGCGGGGTTAAACATGTTTGTGAGCACTCAAACCTCCCTTAACATGGTGCCGTGGTGTAGCAATACAACATTGTTTTTTGCAGAGAATGATAATTCATTTATATTTCATTTTATCTGAAAGTTGAAAGAGAATTCTCCTGCCCTTACCTCCTTCCTTCCTTCCCTCCACCCACAACCCATCCCCGAAATGTTCATCACTTATATGCAAATGCTGACTAATGTTGTATGGTTAAAACATTTGGTTGAGGCAATCTAAAGTTTGAGAACAGAAACGACAGGTTTAGCTTTTTTTCATTTATAAAAGGGCATAACTCAAGAACGGTAACAGTGACGCTACCCAATTTATAACTTGATCTGTGTTTTGTGGTGATAAGCCTTTCGTGTAAGTTTTAAAACATTTTTTAAGGCATACTAAAGCAAGAGAACGGAAACCAATTTTTGGGACTTTCTGGACGGACGGGACAGACGGGTCGGACGGACATGGGTAACATTTAACGCTACGTCAGGGGCATAACAACAGGTCAGTAAAACAGTGACATGCCTTTCCGAAGGTTACAACATTTGCCAGCTTTTGTATATGCCGTATTCATATTGCCGTATTCATATTGTAAAAGATGTAATAGGACTGTGTTCAAGCCTTATATTGTGTATACATCTTAAATGGTGTCAAGCGAATTGTATTTTTATCAAATGCATAATTAGATATTTGAACCTAATACTTTAAAAAGACGGCAAATAAATATTTTGAAATTAGCAAGTTGCCATACAGTTGAAAACAAGTTGCCATACAGTAAATTTGTCAACACGAGCAAGTTGCCGTACCCTAGACTTTATTTTTTATGGTCTATATTCTTTAAAAACCATCATTTTGACAACAAATTTCAGTAAATATGATGCCACACTATAATAATCTAAAAAAGTGTCAGGAAAAATAATGAAAAACAGTTGAATATCTTGCCAATGGGGCGACAGAGGACGATCGACCTCGAAATTTTCAGGTACTAAGTGGCAAGTTCTTGAGTATAACACAAAATCTTGTCTTAATTTTGTACTTATCGGCCTAATAATTTAAAGAACTATATATCAGAAAATCATTTCTTAAGCGGTACCCTCGTCAAATCAGTAGAAATGCTTTAAATTGAATGAATTGTTACCTTGTTTACTTTTTTTTTCCATTTCTCTCCGCTTCGTTAGTACCCAATTTCCGGTGGCGATGATACACAGTGGGTTTTAATTACTAGTATGCGATTCATGTTCACTGTCGAATAATGATACTAGACTTTCATTTTCACTGTAGGGCGATTCATTTCTATTGTACATGCGATGCATTTTCACAGAAGGAAATTAATTAATTTTCGTTATATAAAGTCTTAAATCAGCCGACTCTCTAACGAAATTTATGAAGTCAGAAGGATTGATTATGTATGGATACGATACTTAGTGAGTGAAAGTATGAGGTAATATATTAATAAATTCCTTAAAAATGGTATTTATTGCTAATAAAGTCAGTTTCATTTCCTTTTATAATTTGTCCAGATCCAGATATATATGTAGGATAAGTTTTATTCTTTCCTATTACACGCCATCATTAACATGATTAAATACACATATCTTGAACAGTTAAGCCAATCAACGTCACCGAAAAAGCAAAGTTTCTGTTTTGGTCTAAATCTACATCGCATACTGATAAATTAAAACGTCATGATAGCTATTTTCCTAATGCTTGTAGTTTAAAGGTGTGGTTTGGTTGCTTGCTTTGATTGTGTATAAGCCTAAGCATTGTTATTAAGATTGAGCACACGCAAAATGATCTTCATTTCACGATTGAATGATTGGAAACGTTTTCATCTTGCACAAACAATTGACGCTTGGATGACTGGATAATTGATATTTATCATGCCATTGTGTATACATGCAGTAAAGAAAGTTCGAGCAACAGTCGAGTCACCTTAAATATATTTGAATTTCTTATAAGTCGATGTTACAAATAAGCAAATACGCAATTGTAAGAATACAAAGAAATATTCACAGTGTAGATACTATTCTGTACGCTATCCGGAAGTCGCGATTTTCGAAGCGAGAACTTTTTGGGTCACATTTTAAATTTGATGGATATACTGAATTAAACGGTAAGTTGATCATCTGTACATTGCTTAATGGTTAATTCAGCTGACATCGATATTCTCAAATGGTTTAGAATTAAATTCAACACATTCATTATTCGTATCTTTGCCTTAATCAAGAGATTTTCAAGTGCATCACTAAGAAAAAATCAGTCGGTGAACCTAAAAACAATCTTTTAACCCTCTTAGTGTACAAATTAACGTAAAAACCAGACTTAATTAACTAAATGAAGTATATTTCAAGTGGTGGTAAAAGTTTCAACCAGATCTTTGAAGCCAGAAATAAGAAAATTACACTTGTTTGAATTTCTCACTGTACGATCAGTCTCGCTTGTATATTTTGAAAATGTATGATCAGTCTTTATTTCACTGTATTCTAGTGGTGATTTCAAAGTTATTTACGATACATTAGAAGGTGGCATTTTCCTAAATAACACAAATATATTTCAATAAGTTCACATTCTGAAAACTTATGAAACATGTTTTAGCTTGATAGGGTGTACTCGACTTACTACATTAAGTATAAGGATGTTTAAATGTTGCTAAAATAAGAGGAAGGTTTGTTGTATATATAAGTTTCAGAAATGTCCTCCGTTATACTTAAAATTGTACAAACACACAGATTTAATTGTTATATAAAAATGCATGTATTTACACACATTCGAGGCCGTACTGTAGCCTATAATTGATCACAGTTCCTTCACTTTGTTTTGGATGTAGAGCTGTCTCTTTGACACTCAATTGTACACCACTTTGTAAAGCGGGGGTTTATAGTGATAATGAAGTCCGTTTTTCTGTTCGTCCGTTGGACCGGTACAATATGTTTCGCCGGTTTTGTAACCGCATCTCCTCATAAACCACTTAATATACATTGGGGGTTCCAGCCATTTTTAAATGGAGAGGGGTCCAATCCAGGAGAAAAGGGGATTCCAAATATATGTTCCCATACAAATGCATTGATAGTTAAAAAAAGGGTTTCAAACCGCCGGATCCCCTTTTTTTGGATCCGTCACTGATATAACTATTAATTAATCTTTCTCGGATTCCTTATCATAAATGATAATGACTGTATTGTGCACCGTCTATTTCGAATTTTAGTAAAAATCTTTTATGGGGTTTCTTTATATAAGATACGGACTTAAACATTGCATTATATGGGGCACCTATCAGGTATTTCCAACACCTCCTAAACCAATTATTAAAGTTTTCTGAAATTGCTCCATTTTTAATCAATTAATGCATTATGGACCTTCTATTTCGAATTTTTGGTAAAAATATTTTTGATGTTTCTATATCTAAAATACGAACTTTGCCATAGCCTTATATTGGGCGTACCTATTCTATATCCACAACTCCCTTCAGACACTTGTCATAACTTAATGAATCTTTTTCAGATTCTTCATCATTTAATTCAATTTTGCACCTCTTATTTTGATTTTTCGAAAAATCACTGTTTTCTCTTTCCGTGATAAGGACTTTTCCACTACCGTATTGGGTGGTACCCATTTACTATACGCAACTTTCCTAAACTTACCGTATATTAATAAAACTTTCTCAGATTCTTTATTAAATGATGCCACTGTGAACCTATATTTTAGTTTTCTGGGGGTTTATTTTTTCCAAAACATGGACTTCAGAAGTGGCGGGGTATAATTTCGTTAATTCTTTCCTCAAGACCTCAAGTTTTTAAACAAATCACTGCATGTTGTATTAAGTTGTAAATACTTAAATTTACATATATTACCTCAAAAAGAAGATGAAATATGATTGCCAATGATACAACAAATATGATTGCCAATGATACAACTTTCCCTCCACGACCATACGTCGTAAATATAAGCAATTATAGGTCACTGTACGGCCTTCAACGTGGAGCTTTGACTCACACCACAAAGTTTGCCTAAATAAAATAATTCACATGAGACAAACCAACGACAATAAATTATATGCAGCGAGGTTATACGTATTTGTTAGATCCCACAAACACACACACACACATCAACACAAACACCGACACACACCAACAACCCTTTTTAACCCTGGACAATTAAAAATGAAAAAAACAAACGTTTAAATCCCTTTTAAATAAGCTTTACTCGTCAGACCGACAAAATACCAAACTTAAAGCAAACAACAAACGAACAAAAATGATCGATGACACAAGAAAAAAGTATAAATGTTCAAATATAAATTGCGACATTGAATACAAATGATGCTGAGGCCAAAAAACTCAAATATTCAAAACGACAACGCAGTGAAGCAGTGATAGAACTCATAGCAAAATACATAATGGGAGACAAACCTCTAGATGAGAGACATGTATTTTTGAATTATAAATAATTTGAAATATTTGAAATGAAAACAGTAAACTTAGATGTGGGTCTTCCATCGAAGTCGTCGAGAAATAGGTCGCCACGAAACTACAATTTTCAACAATAAATTAATGAGCCCGACTATAAAATTGCTACACAATGGGATAAAGCTTTGAGCCAAATATCAAAATTATGTCCCACGTTGTTGAACGTTGAATGTGAAAATCATCAATATCATACTTGACCTCCATGTTATCATCAGTAACAACATATTAAAGTTTGGAAAGTTGTATGATTGAACGATTCATGAGTTAACGCACGGACACGACTGGAAACACCATTTTTAAATCTTTCAAGAAGCATACCTCATGATCAGAAACAGTAAAAATCGTCAGTATCAAACTTGACCTCCATTTTGGCATCAGTAACGACAAATTAACATTTTAAAAGCTTTAATTGAACGGTTCATGAGTAAAGGGCATGGACAATGTTTGGCAGAATTCTAACATCACCAAAATAATATAAATAAGAAGATGTGGTATGAGTGCCCATGAGACAACTCTCAATCCAAGTCCCAATTTATTTTAAAATTTTAGTACAGCGGGTTTAAACGTTTTAATGGTCGCACCAACCTTAGACTTACCAACCGATTTTTCTGTGGAAAATCCTGTTAAAAATGGTGAAAGTACATAAGCAAATTATTATCATTTTCACAAATTGCCACGCAATTAACAAATGCAATCAGTACAATGACATATATGGATTAACCCAGAAATCGCTTTAAGTAATTCATTTTAAATTCATTCGTTATTGATACAGGTAATGATTTCTGTAAACTTACCCAAATTATATCACATGAATTATCCCCCTACGCAAAGCTTTCTTTATCCATTTTTTGTAATTTTAAAAGAGACGAGCTTGATTTATGTTATCATCAATTGGTCAACGGCGGACGGTGTAAGGGACGACATCAAAAGATCAATGTAGGATAAAAAACTTAAATCAAATAGTTTGGGGTTAAAATTGCTGCAAATTTTGTTTATCCAAAATCGATTTTACATGTATCCATATTGGTCAATCAATTTTTCCCGAATTAAGTTAAGAGGGGGGGTGGGGTTAGTGAAAAAACTATGTGAATTAAGTTTTTTATCCTACATTGAACTTTTGATGTCGTCCCTAAATAGTCTTTAAAATGTAATAGCTAAACAGATAACTGCAACGATACACTATTACAAAGTCCACAAGCTAATCATGTATTGCTTTTTAGGCATTTGATTCTAAATAAGACTGACGGAACAAAAATACAATTATTTTGCCGTCTACAAAAATCATCAGAAATATATTTGTATTGTCTGATGAAAGAAATTACACGTTATAGTTCCCTGGACAGTTTATAATATCACATAGACACGTATATACCTTCAAATTGCCGTTGTTTTTTTTTTTTTTCAAAATCACGATTGGTCATACAGTCAAAAAATCTGAAATCGCTTCTAGAATACAGTCAGTTCTAGACTGATCGTACAGTAATTTATTTTGGGATCCTCAAGGAAAACATATTTTTTTATGGGAAATACGAATATTCCACTTAAATACGAAAAGAATATTGAAACAGTATATATTTAACTGTAAACTGATGCAAATATTTACAATAAAAGATTATTTGCTTTGTACTACGAGAGCAAAATTGTCCATCGATTTCACTTTTTTCTATCAAGTTGGTGTGATGCACACGTATATTTTATATTCTAATGCATGTTTTTGTTACAGTTACTCATATTTATGATGCTATACATACCTTGAAGATGTTCAAATCACTTTATAGATATAGGAGTAAACAAATGATGAGAAAAGTCACCGTAGGCAAAACCGTCCTGCTAGCCAGTTGGAAATCATCGCTTCGAAAATCGCGACTTCCGGATAGCGTACAGAATAGTATCTACACTGTGATATTGAAAACAGTTTATTGTTACATGTTTAAATGGTTCTATACCACGGGGTATAACCGCCGTACAGTTGATTCCGGACGTTAATCGCTACATCGCGAAGCGATATTGGTAGATAGACCGTTCTTATAGTTTCACCAAAGACTAATTGATGTACTGTTCAGTTAAGTATTCAATATTTATGAAAACAGCAGCATTGTATATCATTTATATTACATGAACACCATGTGACTATTTTAAATAGACAGGTCTGTGAATTACTTGTAAACATCGCGAAACAAACATTATGTAATAGTTATACACCGAGGGATAGGTGTGTCTGGATAAGAAACCCCGACGGCCGGAGGCCGGAGGGGTTTCTTATCCAGACACGCCGTATCCCGAGGTGTATAACTAACTTACACCCCATTCTAAACCCTATATTTCTTAACATTAATTACTAAATGAAAAAGAATGGACAGCATATTTATTTACAATATCAAACCATAATTTATAGATTTTTTTTACATGAAACCCCACTAGTAACCTTACTTTGGCTATCTTCGTTCAAACTTTGACAAGTGAGTAGATTTAACAGATGTCAAAGTTGCTGTTTTGCATATTCCCGTTAAATCCATGTGCTAATATGGATCAGCAGGTCAAGGTTGACCGTTTCGTGCATTCTTATTTTTAAAAAAAAATACATCATGCTCCTGGTATACATTTGTCAATATGGACGGGTATAAGACGGACGACATTTTGTGGCAAGCGTTGGATTTGGTAGAAGAGACTAAAGATGAAGGCAATATTATACCCCAAAGTACTTACCTGTATCAGTTTAGTAAAGGTAAACTGTATTTTATATCTTACGATTTTATCAAAAACAAAAGCCCCCCCCCCCCACCTCTTCTCGAGAATAAACAAAAAATCATATTCGAACATACTAAGGGATAGGTGTGTCTGCATTAGAAACCCGACTACCAGACACGCTCAACATACAAAATTTAATGTAGAGGAACTCCCTTTTTGGGGGCAATCAGGGGCTGATCCAGCCGGGGTTCCCAACTCAAGAGCAAGAGAAAAAAGGGGGGTTCCAACCATTCAAATGTATTGATCTTTAAATAAAAGTCGGGTCCAATCTGGAACCCCAACCCCGGATCGGCCACTGGGTAACCGGGGAGGAGGGGTCCGGGAGTAGAGACATATGACTGGGAAAAAAAATTACCTACAAGCAAAGGAGTATTTAAAGGATTATTTTGTATTCCATATAGATGCTTATTGAATTTCCTAAAATGTGTTTTTTAATATCATGAAACAATTTGTAGTGAACACTATTAGTAATTTCTTATGTTCATGCTATTTAAAAAAATAATCAATTTCTATTGTTACGAATAACAATGGACTTTGTTTGCGGGATGTAGAAGCAGGGGTTTCCAGAAACCCCGCTCGTCACACCCTGTGGTCAAAATTCATTGTTATTCGTAACAATAGATCTATTCAATTAATACTTGTTTCAGAAATAGAAACTATGAAGTATAACAATAGAACTGGGGTGTAAGTGTAACTCAAACTTGATTAAACTACAAATAGAGCATAGTTGATTGGCTCTTACATTGAATGCGACCGTGTATTTTGTGCTTTGTTGTTGTTAAAAATGCATAACACGAATGAGAAACCCATTGTTTTAATTTTATTTGAAGACATTTACTTGAAAAACTGACCTCAGAATTTTGGCACTGTACGATTCATTCTCTTTGTCGTTTGTTTACTTTCTTTACTACCGTTCGTTGTAGATATCAATATGGTAGAAATATGTATGACACGGTGATGCGGTGCTTTTTGTCCGCGATTTGCTTTTTGTCCGCTTTTGCTTTTTGTCCGATAATTTTGCTTTTTGTCCGACACTTTTGCTTTTTGTCCGTTGCTTTTTGTCCGTTTTGCTTTTTGTCCGATAATTTTGCTTTTTGTCCGACACTTTTGCTTTTTGTCCGTTGCTTTTTGTCCGTTTTGCTTATTGTCCGATAATTTTGCTTTTTGTCCGACACTTTTGCTTTTTGTCCGTTGCTTTTTGTCCGTTTTGCTTTTTGTCCGCTGATTTTGCTTTATGTCCGATATAAAAATGTGTATATTTTTTGCAGGTTTCATTTTGAACTTCGAAACACCATGACCTTTTTGGAGTTAAATACAGACCATACTCACTTTATAAATGATTTGTACATGAAATATTCGTTTCTTTCACTAGATATAAGAAGATGTGGTATGAGTGCTAATGAAACAACTCTCCATCTAGTATGATCAATATGTTCTGAATTTACCGCTCACTTACGTTTAAAATGATTCATTGGAAAAGTTTTAGAAGATCGTTATTATGAGCATTTATGAGCATTTATAATTTTGACATACATTTAGTTTCGCCTGAGAAGAGCTTGTCCTTGATTTAATTTTCGTTGTTTCGTTTCTGTATAGGCTGATTGTAGGGTGCACATGTCCGACCGGTAGGTTTCAACTAACCTTTTGTCAATGTTCTATTTTTATGGTTCGGTTTTTTTCTGATGCTTTTTAAGCAATGGGTCAATTACAATTAGCGTATGCAGGGCTTGTTATTTCTACTAGAAAATTGAACGGGGTTCATCTAACATTGACCTTATTTTAATGTGCTATTGGTCGATGCTTATTTTTCATGAGATTTTGGTGTTTTTTTTAATAATCTCATAGTAGACCAAGTATATTTTCTGAAATGATTGTAATGTGAACATACTATTCGCAAATAGTATGTCTGAAATTTAATACATTTTTATGGTTTATTTGTTTGTCTTAATGAGTGTGGTATCTTAGATAATAAATACAATAGGTGGACAATATTGGTTGTATTGGATGATTGCAATATATAGATATGTAATTGCATGTAAACTGACACTGCCCTTACTTTCGTCATTTATCGATCAATCATGAGTTCTCGACATAGGCTAGATTTAATTTATGTATGATTTACATATCCGACACGAAGTGGCAATCTGACCTAGACCTCAGTTTCATAGTTCATTGGTCAATTTTAAGTATTGGTGGTTATAGGTCTGTATCTCGGATAATAATTAAAACATTCATGAAAAATACAGTTATACATCTGCATGGTATCTTTCATGAATGTTTTAATTATTGATTGATCGATAAATGACGAAAGTAAGGGCAGTGTCAGTTTACATGCAATTACACATCTATATATTGCAATCATCCAATACAACCAATATTGTCCACCTATTGTATTTATTATCTAAAACTGTATTTTCCAAACTCGTGTTTCCCTACAAAGGATTCATCAGTGACGGTCGATTTAAAAAAAATATATGGAACTTAGAATAATTGGTAAGATTGCCAATGAAACCACTCTCTACAAGAGACCAAATGTCTTTGATGATAGAGACTACATGACACCGTACGACACTCAACGCAGAGCAGACATCTTCACCTCATAGACAATCAAAAACGTGAAAATCATCGGCATCATTTATAATGCATAAACCTAAAAACCGAAAAGATAGCGTTAGGGAGCTACCATTTGATTTTTATGGGGGGTTAGGATGAAAAATGTTGTCCTGCTTTTTTTTTAGTTGTAATCTCTGTCCTGCCTTTTTATTTTTTACTCTATACGGTCCTGCCTTTTTTTTACTAGTTTATCCTGATTTTTTTTACACAAATTGTCATCCTGCCTTTTTTTTTGACCAAGTTGCTCATCCTGCCTTTTTTTTTAACTCAAAACTCCTGTCCTACCTATTTTTTTCAAATAACATCCTAGCCCCCTAAAAATCAGATGGTAGCTCCCTTAGAATAGATAGAAGAAGATGTGCATGATGTGGTATGAGTGATAATGAGACAACTCTCTCATCCAAGTCACAGTTTGTAAAAGTAAACCATTATAGGTCAAAGTACAGTCTTCAACACGGAGCTTTAGCTGACACCGAACAGCAAGCTATAAAGGGCCCCAAAAATGACATGTGTAAAACCATTCAAAGGGGAAAACCAACGGTCTAATCTATATAAAAAACGAGAAACGAGAAACACTTACGAACCACATCAACAAACGACTGAACATCAGACGTCTGTTTGACCTTAATCAATATTGTGATAGTCAAGTTTTTCAGATACTTTTACTAAGGGACGACATCAAAAGATCAATGTAGGATAAAAAACTTAAATCAAATAGTTTGGGGGTGGGGGGGTTAAAATTGCTGCAAATTTTGTTTATCCAAAATCGATTTTACATATATCCATATTGGTCAATCAATTTTTCCCAAATTAAGTTAAGAGGGGGTTAGTGAAAAAACTATGTGAATTAAGTTTTTTATCCTACATTGAACTTTTGATGTCGTCCCTAATCGGTCAACTTGACTTATTTTGTTGACCCATTTTTTCAAGACTATTTTGCCGACAATAATACCAATTTCCCAATCATGATTTCTTTGATAGAGGGTTGCTGCTCACAAAGAAGCTGTTAAACCAAGAGTTCCAAGTGGTGAAGTTGAAATCATCCCTCGTAAGTTTTACGGACGCCATCAAGAGTTGGTTGACCGTTATGGAATAGATGATAGCGGATAGGTTTCAAATGTCTTAACTACAATCCCGTCCCCTTTTCCCTGAATGTGGCCTACCGAATTAGACTTGTTACCGGCTTTGTACTAACATGAGCAACACGATGAGTGCCACGTGTGTAGCAGGAACTGCTTTTAAAAAAGAAGATGTGGTATGATTGCCAATGAGACAACTCTCCACAAGAGAAAAAGAGAAAAAGACAAACAGACAAACATAAGTACACAAAACACAACATAGAAAACTAAAGACTCAGCAACACGAACCCCACCAAAAACTGGGGGTGATCTCAGGTGCTCCGGAAGGGTATGCAGATCCTGCTCCACATGTGGCACCCGTCGTGTTGCTCATGTTATTACAAACCCGGTAAATAGTCTAATTCGGTAGGTAACATTCGTGAAAAGGGAATGGGATTGTAGTTACGACATAAGGAACATATCCGATATCATCTGTGAAACGGATATTCCATAACGGTCAACCTACTCGTGATGGCGTCCGTAAAATTTACGAAGGGATGATTTCATCTTCACCATTTGGAACTCTTGGTTTAATAGCTTCCTTGTAAGCAGCAACCCTCTATCAAGGAAATCATGATAGGAAATACAAGCCCGGGAATATTGTATCAATTGGGAGATATATACTCCGTATGCAGGTGCTGCTGGAATGTTACTACATAAAAATGGAAAGTTCACAATTGGGAAGCTGAAATCATCTCTTTTGTCGTAAAGTTTTGTTTTCAACCGACCCTCATTGTCAATTTCTAAATGTAAGTCAAGATATGAGGCAGACTTAACTGTATCTGATCTATCCTTTATCTCTAGTTCGATGGGATAGATGCGTTCAACATAGTCACCAAATTTTGAATTATTTAGTGAGAGAACATCATCTATATAGCGGAACGTAAAATTATAGGATATTGCTAACTTCTTATCGTTCTTCCTAAGAAGTTCCTGTATGAAGTCAGCCTCATAATGATAAAGGAACAAGTTGGCAAGAAGAGGGGCACAATTGGTTCCCATGGGAATGCCGATAGTTTGTTGAAAAACACGTCATCCAAACGTAACAAATATGTTGTCAATCAAGAAATCAAGCATCTTGATAATGTCAGTTTCAGAGAATTTTTTGTTTGAATCAGAGTGATTCTTTACAAAGAAAGATTTATCCCTCCCTAAGACAAGATACTTGTGTCTACGTTGGCCATTCCATTTTATGAAACAAAGCATCAATTTGTCTTTTACTTTGGAATGAGGAATACTTGTGTAAAGTGTAGAAAAGTCAAATGTTTTAATACTATTGCAAGATGAAAGAGTCTTAGATTGCATGTACTCTAAAAGATCTTTGGAATTTTTTAGTATCCACATCTGATTCACGCCACCTCTAGAATAGGCAGTTTCACAATAACTTTGAAGCCCGGCTTTGATTGCTGATAAAATAGATGTTAATAATCTAGAAAGAGGTTTCGTGGAGCACTTGGCAGACCCAGCAATATACCGTTGTTTGTAAGGACACTTAGGTAATTTAGGTATCCAATACAGTGATGAAGATCTAGTTCTTCGTCTTTGGTTGAAATTCCAAAGGAACATAGAACAGACCTATGATAATCCAGGATTTTCTCTTTGGCAAGTGTCGTGAGGGTATATGTTGAGTTTCCAAGTGAATTGTCAATACCTAATTCATTTATCAAGCAGTTTATGTAATGAGATTTACACACAAAAACGATGTTATTTGGGGCTTTATCTGCGGGGACAACAACATATTTGTCATGGAGGTAGGACAAGTGTTTTGCAACATTTGGGTCTTTAAAGATTGACGTAGCATGTGTATTGATAGACTCATTCAGTTTCTTAATTCTGATTTGTATCAACGACCTCACAGCCTTAAAGTTTAGCTTATGTCATGAATTTCACGCCCTTATTGTAAAGAAACTTCAATAAACAGCAGACTATATGCCAGGTCTTTCTGACAACCAGTGACAAACAATTTGGGGCGTAATTTAAGGAGACTTTTCCAAGGATGCAATTGCTCGTAGACTGTATATTTACCCTCTACAGTAGACCAAATAATCCACAAATTCCGCAAAAGGGATCTTTTAATGAGAGGTCATGGAGGGAGACATGAAGCAACAAACGCCCAGCAGGACCGATGCATTTGTCTTAAACATCTCCGATATTGATTCCGCGTGGCTTTCTAATTGGTGTTCGTGGTAAAACCTTTGGAGCTATATCAGTTTGCGTGGAAATTAATAAGAGCACGGCGACCTTTCCTTGGTGATATTTTAATGGCCTTCCGGCGTAAAAAAATATCTGTTAACCAACAACCATCTTATGTGTACCGAAAGCCGTCAGCGATGGTCACACAGACAATTTGCTACCTTCGTGGACTAAAGTCTGACTTTTCGCGGGATCCTATTAAACATCTAGTGTTGTCACTGCCATGTGCTGTAGAGATTTCGTTGCACAACATGACAGAAGCATTCTTTGTTAGGACTCTATGTTGATAATTCGACATTGGATGTTTCACATACCCATTGTAGCCGAAAAATGATAATGAAACATTTTTGTTTGATATCGATCTATTGTTTGAATTGTAAATTTTCATATTCAATTTTTTTTTTAAAGATTATCATTTTGAATATAGATTTTATTTTTTGTTGGACTTGCGCTTTTATTGGCACTCAGTTCGTGTAAGCTGTCATTTTTTTAAATGTGCTTATCCGAGTCCTGGACTGCATTCCAGCGGCTTTCATTCGTTTACTTTTTGTACATTTTATACAGACCAGTATTTTTTTTTCAATTGTTTTTACCAATATTTTAGCTGCATGTAACATCTTGAACACTCAGAACAGCGAAACAAAATTTTGATTTCAGAAATAAATAGACTTTAGCCATCAACGAATAGCCGATGACTTTTCAAGAGTTGTTTTCGTTAAAGGGTGATTCCTTTATTTTTGTGCAATTTTTGCTCTTAACGACAAAAAAAAAGATAAAAAGAACATTACGTAAAGCATTAATTATCACCTATAGTATTTTACAACCTTCATTGTTGGTAGTTCATATATATTTCTGCTGTTTTTTGTATATAAGTTATTGTCCTGAATAAACATCTTTATGCGTTTGTGCGTTTTTGCGTTTCAGTTGTTATTGTGAAATTTCTTCTATCCGCCAAGACAAACTTTAAATTCGGCCGTTATAAATGTTTTCGGCAGAAATCCATGTATTATTATCTAATAGCTACAAATTAAATCATTATCTAGTGCCCTTAGATGAGATTTTCCGAGACGCTGGGTTTGAAATGGGGTACCCCATTCAATTTATACAATATTCGGTATCTTTAAAAGATGTAGATGGGAATTTTCGGTCCTTATGAATGTGTTCTCAAAGAATTAAATTATAACTCCTTGTTGGATCATCAAAAAGCAACTATTTAGGACCCCCTTGGATTAAAGATCTTCCAAGACAACGGGTTCGAAAGTTCAGGTAAACATATGTGTTTTTTAAACATAATATTAATGGACCTGGCACAATGAAGTCTTGTCCAAAATATGATTATAATACGACACAAACGGAGCAGGATTTGCTTACCCTTCATGAAAAAAACATGGGATATTCAAATATATAGACGAACATGTTAGAAACTTTATAATAGTTTAGAAATTGATCAAATCAAATAATCCATGTGTGATGGTTTCGTTATTGAAATTCTAAATATGGTTAACCGCGCTAAATATTATATATGACAATCAAACAAATAAGTCAGGAACGGGGGTTCAACCTGTAATTTAGTAGTTGTTGTTTGTTTCTGTAAATCATATTTGTTTGTCGTATACAGTTTTGTAAATCAATCAAGCCGTTGGTTTTTCTCGTTTGAATTGTTTTACCATTATGGTAAATGGTGTCGGCGTTTGCTTAATGTGGAAGCGCATACATCTATGACATTTTATAGCTTATACGCACAGTTTCTTCTTTCCGATAGTGATATATAGTCACCATTTGCACTGATCTACGAACGGCGGTCTGTCCGTCGCTCAAAAATGTTTTGCAACATTTTAATTTAAAAAATTTCTTTTAAGTCTGGTAATAATTTCGTCATATTTCCAACAACTTTGTTTTTTTTTAAACATTACAAACATTACAAATATAACAAACAATGCTTTAACTTTTGGAACACTATCGCAAAGTTTAAGGAATACATGTGTAGCTATTTATTGAGATAAACTGTATTAATCTTTAAATTTCGGAATTGTCTAGCAACTATTTCCAAATGGCGTACCGTTAAGACGTTCGAGGCTATTCAAGTAATAAGCAAACTTTGGTTAACACAACAGCATTGTCAGCCAAGTAGTTAATTGTTGTTTGACAAACTCGAAAAGAGGGGGGAAGTAATTAAAAGGCTACTTAGCATTTACTTAATTTTTATAACGAAATAGATGTGCACAATATTTAAGATACAGATAGTGCATTTCTAAATATAAAACACTTTTTTTAATAGAAACATTTGAAATAAATATATCAACAATGTTTATTTTAAAATTGGTCAAGTCTGTAGGGCGGTAAAAGTAGAAGTTATTGTTATTTTTTTCTCCTCACTGAATGCGATACTTTTAATACTAATACGTGAATGTGATTAAGTTATCGGTATATTTCTTATCAATAGAGTATGCATGTACCAACCAAAGAAAGATGACTGTATCCCGGGTTATTACTCCTGAAAAAGAAAGAGAAATAAAATCAAATCTGGAACTAGTCTCGGTTACCCTGACGGTTGAATTTTACAAATCAATATGTGATGACCTGTGATACAAGTGGAAAATATCAATGAATTAAAAAAAAAAAATTATAATCAAACATAACTCTGTTAAAAAATTGTGTATTTACAATACGTAGTTTTTAAGTAAACAAGTTAGTTAAGTTGTTTAAACGAGTTAGTTAAGTCGTTAAAACAAGTTAGCTAAGTTGTTAGCTAAGTCGTTATAACAAGTAAGCTAAATCGTTATAACAATAAGCTTAGTCGTTATAACGACTTAAAAATAAAACTCCAATCAAATAAAAACCAAAAGCTGCTAATTTCCCTTAAAATTACCAATTCAGGGGCAGCAATCCAAAAACGCGTTGTCTGATGTGTCTGAAAAATTTCGGGCAGATAGATCTTGACCTGATGAACATATTTACCCCTTGTCAGATTGGCTCTAAATGCTTTAGTTTCAGAGATATAAGACAAAATCTACATTTTACCCCAATGTTCTATTTTTAGACATGGTGGCCATCTTGATTATTGGGCGGGGTCATCGGATAGTTTTTTGAAACTAGATACCCTAAGGATGATTTGGTCATATTTGCTTTAATTTTGCCAGTAGTTTCAGAGGAGAAGATTTTTGTAAAATCGACGACGACGGATGCCAAGTGATGAGAAAAGCTCACTTAGCCCTCTGGACCAGGTGAGCTAAAAAAGCGAAACGGACAAAAAGCAACGGACAAAAAGCAAAAGTGTCGGACAAAAAGCAAAATTATCGGACAAAAAGCAAAACGGACAAAAAGCAACGGACAAAAAGCAAAAGTGTCGGACAAAAAGCAAAATTATCGGACAAAAAGCAAAACGGACAAAAAGCAACGGACAAAAAGCAAAAGTGTCGGACAAAAAGCAAAATTATCGGACAAAAAGCAAAAGCGGACAAAAAGCAAATTGCGGACAAAAAGCACCGTATCACACGGCGTGACAAATTTTCAAAGCTTTTTTTAAGCGAGTTCTTAAACTTTTCATCGCAGAAATACGTTATATTCATGGATGTTCTGCTCCAGTAAATTTTCGGATACATGACAAGATAATAACAAACTCACCAACACTACTTGAATATATGCATGATATGAACGTGGTTATACATAAAGGCAACAGTAGTATACCGCTGTTCAAAAGTCATGAATCGATTGAGATAAAACAAATCCGGGTTACAAACTAAACTATTATAGACTACCCGTGTATATTCAAGTGAGCATCTACGACTAGCTGCATTTTAAATGGTAAATATCACCAATATTAAAGTCATTTAAAACTATTTTAAGTTGTTGCATGTCGAATTAACATATAAAACGATAATGAAAATTCATCGCACCTCGAAAAATTCCACATCACAAATGATTGCACTTACAGTGATAATTCATCGCATCTATAGTTAAAATGGATCGCATTCAGTTATTAATATTCTGGTGCTTAAATTACACTTTTGGGACTTTAATCCTGTTATTATAAATTAAAAAGTTATATTCTATTGAAATTCTGTTAAAACATACATTCAAATCAATTACTTTGTATTTTCAAAAAGTAAACAAACGCAGTTTTTCCCATCATCTTTTATTCTACAATTGACATACTCGCATACAACAGTGAAGATGAACTAACTGGATTCGCACTTTATATACACTGATACAGTAAACAAAAGTTAAAAAAATATTTTTAGGGTCGAACATATTTCTTTTTTGTTTTCGTTCTTTATTTGTGTAGACATAGCCATAATAAATGAATATCTATCAATTTTCATCTTTTCCTCACTTAGTCATTCGTGTAGTTTCGGCCTTAAAAATCAAGTTAGAACAAATCATTAATATTCGGATAGTTGATGATTAGATTGTGCGATAAGCAGCTACATTCTGCTTATGGTTTTCGTAATTGTTGAACTTCTTTTAAGCTATTAAATACGGACACAATTAAAAGAGTAAGAAGGTACATAGGAGAGAGAGAGAGAGAACAACCAAAATCATAAGTTGACATTATGTATAACAAACCTTTCTAAAATATTTGGCTTTGAGCGTTCCTGATGAAGGTAAATCCAGAAAAGCTCTTTGGACGCATGACATTTATAAAGTGATGTTTTCACCTTTTTGAAGAAGGACAAACAAAAACCGTTTGCATTGAAAAAAAAACCACGAGAAAACAAACAGTCAATAACTAAAACACTACACTTAATACTAACGATAGAGCAACAAGAAACGCGGAACCAACACATATACGCATCGAAAGTGTAAACATTTCCTTCTCTAATTGTGACACCCGTAGTGTTACTCGTGTTAAAATCCGAGGATATATAAATCCTGAATATGAATATAAAAAATCAACAGATTGATACAATTCTATTGTTTATCGCTTAATGCCCTAGACATGACAAAATTATAAACTATCGGTTCATGTTAATTACATATTCCTAACACACGACCGAATGTGAAAATTCGATTTGCGTGATGAGGTAGAGTCTTTTTATACAAATGTATCTATGACAATATATATTGCAAGTGTCATGTGTCATAAGGTAAACTGACAGTGTTTCAAGACAAAGCATAACGATAACAAAAAACCAAAAAACAACGCAGAAAATCAGAAGAGCAAAAAAAAACAAAACAAACAAACAACAAACAAGAACTAGCGCTAAACTAATGTGCTCCCGAATGATAAGCAGTTTTTGTCCCAGTGGTGTCACCTGTCTTGTTGATAAGTAAAAATGTGGTGATAAGTCGCATAAGGATATACTTGTCAAGTTTTTAATGACGATTTTTGGGTGTTATGTATATGTATAATCTTTTATTTCAATTGTAGCTGGATAGATGCGAACAATTAATGAATAATTTTTGCTTCTTGAGAGGCCCTGCCCCATGCGAATATGTACGTAAATGGGAGTTATCTTGGTTTTTATGAGCTTTTGCATCCGGCTATAACATGATGAACTGCCATATGGAATATTGAAAACAAAGTGTTTGTATCTTTTCACATGTTAGTGCCTAAGTTCTGATCTATTGAGATTACTACAGGGAGTCACCGAATTCGTTTTCTAATCTGAAAATTTGTTTCTTTACCTCCGCGCGTTGATTCTAAAACTCATTTCTCACATTTTATACATTTGTAATGTCGTTTTGTATTTTAACACCCTGGGACTATTATACTGACAGCTAGTATAATACTCCCAATTACACCCGAGTAAATATCTACACAAAATAATGTGGAATATCGTTTTAAAAGGGGACGGTAACAGTAGTTCTTTAATTCTTTAATTCGTTGTGCATTAAAAACGGTTCTAACAAGTCGTCTATTTTTTTATAAACTATACACGACAATAAGTTTGTCGAATGTGATTTCCCTCCAAGTCTATTCGAAATATTATACTCGGCGCACCAGAGAAAGAGATTCACGACGTTAAACATTCGTGACCTCGTCAAGCCTCGCACTCTAAATTAAGAAAACAAAAATATCTCGTATTGTGGATATTCATCATAATCAACGGTAGAATCATGTGGATATTCATCACAATCAACGGTATACTCTGTGTCTTTTTGTTATTTGAAAAAAAACTGCACTATTATAAGTAAAACTAATCTCTCGTAGAATATGTATTGCACTCGCAAGCTCACTCGTGCAATAATATTCTACGAGGAACAATTATATTTAACCCGCAATCCAAAATATTGCTACACAAAACCGAAACGTTTTTGCTATATCCGTTTAGTGTACAGATAATGTCGTCTGTCATCTAGCTTCTGTTTGGAAGTGGCAAACTGGTGAGTCGAGAACTATGGAAAAGTAACTCTTCATCAAGCGATTGAGGTGACAAAACCAAGAATTGTTTAAGTGGGTAACCATGCCGATTAAGATTTATTTCGAAATTGTTACACTGATATTTTAAAGATGTCAATCTTTACTGCATACTGATGCATACAAAAAACCACCGAAATTATGTACATGCATAATCTAAAGCTGGTCCCATACACCAATTGTAAGAGTGTTCCCCCAAAGTCCTTGATCGTCCTTAGCTCTATAGCATGATGCATTTTCATGAAATCTACGTATGTTCAACAGGACGCCGGACTACTTATTGCCATGGGAACTTTCAATATGAATGTAACGATTGAGGGAGCCTCGCTTTTCTTCCTGTTTCTAAAGATCGAACATATGAAATATATATTTTCTGATGATGTACGAGTATTATCCATATATAAATATATAATATATATTAGTACAATAAGCCTTTTGTTTAACGTTTTCTCAAATAATCATACTTGCTCGGCCGATGTAATTCATGGAAATAGAAAGTTAATTGTCTTTCTTTGCTTGTCATCCTAAAATTAAAACAAAATTCGTATATCAGGAAAAGACACTACTATGATTTTATAGTAATTAAGAGAGATAACAAAGAATTTGAGAGAATGGAGGTCGGTTGTTATGTCCCGATGTTTTTAGAATAAGAACAGAGTTTATTTTTCTGCATATTTTTTTTGTATCAATTAAAGACATTGAACTTTTCATGTATGGATTTCAAATGATGTAACCTTTCTGTCTTTTTTTGTTTTCCAAACTCAACGGGAACAAGAAAACTAATAGCCTCCTGTCTGTTTGATATAATCTTATTAATATTTAGGCATAATTTATATTACTGAGTATATTAAACCATGCAAGTAATATAGGCAGGAATAACGACGATTAATTAGTATTCATTATTAACCTGCAGAGCTCTGTACTAAAGTCAATATGATACTTCCATGATTGGATAAACGCGAGTTACTAATGTCAAAATACGTATGAATTTAAAGAATCTACAGCGAAATGTTGTTTCCTATTTGTTAGTTAGATATCTGATGCGATTTTGTTTGAAAAATCCAATTTTTTCATTTCACAAATACTACGTATATGTCTGAACATGTTTTGTCATAACTCGAAGACAACAAAATCTTGTTCCTAGATAAATAATAATCATTAGTGGATTCAAAAGGTCGATTTCAAGAACTTGCAAACTCTTTCTTCGGATTTTATTTAAGTGAAAATCACGTTAAAATAATTAAAAAAAAAAAAAAAAAATAGATCGAATCCCCTGTCTAGTTGAATATAAAAATAAGAAGATGTGGGTATAATCGACCAAATGACATAGAAGTTTATAACTATAGGTCACCGTACGGCCTTCAACAATGAGCAAAACCCATACTACAAAGTCATCTATAAAAGGCCCCAAAATGACAAATGTAAAACAATTCAATCAAGAAAACTAACGGCCTGATTTATGTACAAAACAATGAACGAAAAACAAATACTAATATGACATACAACAACAAACGACAACCACTGAATTACAGACTCCTGACTTGGGACAAGCACATACAGAATGTGGCGGGGTTGAACTAGTTTGTTGGCTCCAAACCTTTCCCATAACCTGGAACAGTGATGAAACAGTACAACATAAGAACAAACTATAAAAAAACAGTTGAAAAGGGCTTAACTCATCAGATCCATACAACGCAGAAAAACATCTAACAAAAACACAGTCATGACGTGGCATTTATTATACATTTATTATACGTGTATTTATCATGCATCCCCACAACAAAAAGTACAGATCTAGAGTACCAGTACCGACCGCTAGTTCAAAGCCAATAACAACAAATAAAAAAATCATGCATCTTAGACTAAAATATCAATCAGTAAACATCCAACATCTAATGGATTTAGTAAAGACGTCATTAACAGTCAGAGAAAAACATGACCTTGTGCAATGCCAAGATACAGGTATCGACAGATTGTAGGGTAATTTTTGACCCATCTTATAGAAATATCTGTGTCCGCGTAGGTCTAAAGCAAAGGCAAAAAACGACGACAGAGATTTGTATGAACAGCAGTAATCCTTTGAAGGTTTATAACTGCGACGAATTGACTAAAGAGTTATAGGCTCAAATCAAATCTAATCTAATAAGTTTTATCTTAAATAGCTAAATAACAATACATTATAAATTATAGACAACACAAGACATGGCTCTTCAAGAATTTTAATCGTTCAACTGCGTGACCTTAAGCAACATTCTCCTTGTAGGATTATGCACACAAGAACACATATATTATATAAAGGTACAAAAAAAATCCAAAAACTAGAGCTTCGTAAAACTGAAAAAAATTCCTTGTTTAGGTCAATGTATAATTGCGCCTCATTTGTTACAGTGTCTCATTATCCCTCTGTGTCGAAATTATATAAAATCCATTGCGAATATTATTTATTGAAAAAAGTAGCGATTTACGGTATTTACGACACAACCTTTTTTAGGCACCAGAAAATACGCCGCTAGTTTTAAAAGTGTCATAAAATTGATCGGTTGCCGCTACGTCAACATTACAACCACTGCCAGTCTAGATCGGAGCCGCTGTTATTTTGTTGTCAATTACTTACGATACCATCTGCCCAGCAACTGACATGATTTAAATGATACAATTTGATAGTTCATATTCTATTTATAATCATGTCAAGCAGTTATACTGGGTCAAAGATTATAACTCCGTCAGGCAAAAATATCTTCATACGAGATTGTGCTGTTTCGTTTAGGTCCTTTTCGGTTTTAATATTTGTTATTTTTCATGAATTGACCTTCCAAAACCTTTGACCCCAAGCATACATGATAGAGGTTATTCAAGAATCAATTTTCGTGTGCAATGATATTGGTAACATTTTAAAATGGTGACCGGCCAGCTACAATGAGTGATAGCATATATTTTCTTATATTTACAATGATGACCAGTCAGCTAAAGTGAGTGATAGCATATATTTGCTCACATTTTCAATGGTCACCTGTCAGCTTCATTGACTGAAAGCTTACGTTTGCTCACATTTACAAAGGTGACCGGTCAGCTTCAGTGAGTGAAAGCATACATTTGCTTATATTTACAACGTTGACCGGTCAGCTACAGTGAGTGATAGCATATATTTTCTTATATTTACAATGGTGATCAGTCAGCTAAAGTGAGTGATAGCATACATTTGCTTACATTTACAATGGTGACCGGTCAGATACAGTGAACGATAGCTTACGTTTGCTCACATTTACAATGGTGACCAGTCAGCTACAGTGAACGATAGCTTACGTTTGCTTACATTTACAATGGTGAACTGTCAGCTACAGTGAACGATACCATGCATTTGCTTACATTTACAATGCAGATCGATCAGCTTCAGTGAGTGATAGCATACATTTTTTACATTTACAATATTGACTGGTCAGTTTCGGTGACTGATGGTATGCATTTGCTTATATTTACAATGGTCATCTATCAGCTTCATTGAGTGATAGCATATATTTTCTTATATTTACAATGGTGACCGGTCAGCTACCGTGAGTGATAGCATACATTTGCTTACAGTTACAATTGTGACCAGTCAGCTTCATTGAGTGATAGCATACGTTTGCTCACATTTACATTGGTGACCGGTCAGCTTCATTGAGAGATAGCATAAGTTTGCTCACATTTACAATGGTGACCGATCAGCTTCACTGAGTGATAGCATACATTTGCTCACATTTACAATGGTGAACGGTCAGCTACAGTAAACGATACCATACATTTGCTTACATATAAACTGGTGACCGGTCAGCTTCAGTGAGTGAAAGCATACATTTGCTTATATTTACAATGGTACTCTGTCAGCTTCATAGAGTGATAGAATATATTTTCTTATATTTACAATGGTGACTGCTTAGCTTCAGTGAGTGATAGCATTCATTTGCTTTCATTTAAAATGGTGAATGGTCAGCTTCAGTGAACGATAGCATACATTTGCACACATTTACAATGGTGAACGGTCAGCTTCAGTGAATGATAGCATATATTTGCTTACATTTACAATAGTGACCGGTCAGCTTCATTGTGTGATTGCATTCATTTGCTTTCATTTAAAATGGTGAATGGTCAGCTTCAGTGAACGATAGCATACATTTGCTCACATTAACAATGGTGAACTGTCAGCTTCAGTGAATGATAGCACACAATTGCTTTCATTTAAAATGGTGAATGGTCAGCTACAGTGAATGATATTATACATTTACATAAGTGATTGTTCAGCTACAGTGAATGAAAATATCATTGGTAAAAAGCATCTATTCATATAAGACGGATTTAGTTATTACTTGTTTCTAAATCCCACGAATCACAATAACATTTTTATGTTGCAAAAATGTGTGATTTATCCGAAGAAAGATGTTTTTAATCTACTATTTCAACGATTTTCTGTGTTCAAGAGTATCATTAATTTCCATTAATTTTCTGTTCTATGAGCTTCTTTTTGCAAAGGAAATAATTTGTGAATTAAAGCCTTTAATCTGATGAAGTCTCAAGTCGTAAAGCACGATTAATATGTCAGTTTATTACCATTCAGTGGGATATTAGATAACTATCAACTTTTCCCAATGTTTTTTTTAATAAGCGACAATCAGAATGAAAATATATATTACAGCAATTATATAATGTCCTCAATCCCCAATCTTGAGGCACCACTATACATCAGTGTGAATCCTTGGTCTCAGTGAGTATCAGCTTTTTCAAAGTCAATAAAACCACATATTTATCTCATCAAAAGACAGTCATCGTATATTTTTATAGCATTTGTGGAATATGCCGAAAGGGTGATTGTTTCCCGAATTTTAAATCCCCAGGAAACATTTAGACTTGTCGATTGGCTGATTATTTGGACGACAATCAAAAATGTAGTCTACAACTGTTTTAATACATTTTCCCTTCTAAATAAATTCAAATAGTTGTAAATAATAAATCGCATATATTATATTAGTTAAAGGTGTTGATCTGTTGCCAAAGACTCCAAAAACGATTCCGGGATATGTGTATATTTATAAAATAAAATTACACACGGACATTCCATAAAATCAAAATCTCAGTACAAAATTTGCAACTGACGTTTTGAATTTTTTTTTATAAACGTATACTTAAATCGCTTTGGGTCAATTATTTGTAGGGCAGTTTGACCTCAATCACGCGCTAGTTTACACTCGCGTAGACTGGTACCCGGCCGTTATTGAAATTCTTGACAATATATTTGTATATTCCGAAGGCATACTGAATATTTTACGGAGGAACCAACCTAACACTCGCGTAACGTTCTCTTCCTTCCAATGAATGTTCGACGAGAAACAATAAATTCATATCCCGAAGGAGCGTCACCATGGAGTATCTATTTTTGTAAAAACCACTCGAATTGTTTTTCAGACCAAATGAAAAAGTAGTTCACAACTTATTTAAATTATAGCAGTAGCTTAAGAGTGTTTAAATCAAATTTGTTTTTTCAAACAAAACTCAGATAAATCGATGATCATACAATTTTGGTAAATTGTTTAATGATACATGTTCTTGCAATTCCTAATTTTGCGTGTGTATTGCTTTTCATGTATGAATAATGGGATATGTGTAATATGCGTCAATAAGACAGAAACTAACTCATTATTTTACATTTAAGTAATCGTGATTCCTATCTTTCAAAATCATTGCATTACATTTTAAAGCATCTAAATTGATCCAAGTGTACTTTCTATCTGAAAAGGATCTTCACCACTGAACACTACATGAAATTGAAAGTCACTATTCACACGTGGCCGTTTAGCAGGTTTGATTAAAGGAATGTTGTATATAAATGTATGTTGTTTACAAGTATGTGAGGTGATGTATCTTATAACTGCCGGCGGCTAAACTTAAATACCAGATATCATTATTAATTTGTTGCATATAGAAATTTATGTTTTCACGCAATTTCTGAAAGTCCTTTTAACTTTCACAACTTTAAGGGGTGTGTGAATCCTTTTTTGTCTAACAAACACGCATTCAATCCTTCGCCACATGCATTTTCCTTAACATACAATTAATACAGTCTTGTTGATTGAATTATATTTGCATGTAGTAATCCACCCCTTAATGAAGATGAAAAAAAAAAAATACAATACACACAGAACAGAACATGATTTTTTCAACCAGCATGTGTCATATTGATTTTTTTCCGTTAATATAAAAATAAGATGCGATATGATTACCAATGAGACAACACTCCACCAAAGATCAATGACGTAGAAGTTAAGAACTATAGGTCACAGTACGGCTTTTAACCATGAGCAAAAGCCATACCGAATAGCAAGTTATAAAAGGCCTGACTTGACAAAAGTAAAACATTTCAAACGAGAACACTAACGGTCTGACTTATGTACAAACAAATAATAATAAACAAAAACAAATATGTTATACAGCAACAACTGACAACCACTAAATTATAGGCCCCTGACTTGGGACAGAAACATAGAGAATGTGGCGGGGTTAAACATACTACGGGGCACCCAACCCTCCCATAAAGTGTGATAGTTGTGCAACAGCAAAACATAAGAACAACTATAAAATCAGTTTATAATGGCTTAACTCATCAGATCGACGCAAAAGACAAAAAACAACTATCACAAACACTAGACACAACGTGCAGATCTGAGAGTACTCGCAGTTACTGAAAGCTAGTTCACAGCCAATAACAACTATCACAAACACTAGACACAAAGTGCAGATCTGAGAGTACTCGCAGTTACTGAAAGCTAGTTCACAGCCAATAACAACTATCACAAACACTAGACACAAAGTGCAGATCTGAGAGTACTCGCAGTTACTGAAAGCTAGTTCACAGCCAATAACAACTATCACAAACACTAGACACAAAGTGCAGATCTGAGAGTACTCGCAGTTACTGAAAGCTAGTTCACAGCCAATAACAACTATCACAAACACTAGACACAAAGTGCAGATCTGAGAGTACTCGCAGTTACTGAAAGCTGGTTCACAGCCAATAACAACTAATACATAAAAGTCTTGCAACTTAGACTAAAATATCAATCAGTACACATCCAATGAATTTAGTGTAAAGACGTCATAAACAGTCAGAGAAAACACGATCTTGTGCAGTGCCAGAATAAACGTATCACCAGAAAATAGGACCTTGCATGTTCATAGCTGTATAGCAATACTATTTAGTTATGTTTTAATTTATGTATAACAAAAGCAACGTTAAAGTGTTAAATTTGTAACCTTTTAGAATAAGACTATTGAAAGGATCGATAAGTTTACACGGATCGTATCTAAATTTTTGGCGCTATAGACATCACCGTAAATATTATGGAAATTGTTTATTCGAAAACATATATTTATTTTCAAATATAAACCTTTTCGAGTGCGTTCAAGAGAAATGAAGATCTATATTTCCATGATCATATTTTCTATTTGCACAATATTAACGACAAATAAGATAAAGATCTCGATTTCCTCTTCTTCTTTTTTTTTTTACTGTTTAAAGATTTTCTCTATCCTTGATTGTTTTAAATATGATATTAAAAAAAACTGGTTAAAGTTTTGAAAACTAAGAGTAAGGTTGATAACCTATAGATAAGGAATCATCTGTCAATTTTGATGGTTATAATTTTATAATAGATCTTGACCCTCTAAGACTTTTTGACTCGTTTGATTTCCCCCATCGACTTCAGTTTTCAAGATATAAGATAATTATTCGCATTATACCGTAATGGTCTATTTTTGTTGTGGGGGTTGGTTGACGGAGATGTAAAAAGTAAACATCTAAATATGCAAATTATAATTATTAAGGCAAATTTTGGTGGAATTTAGTGTTGTGGTTAGAGAAGCAGATTTTGGAAAAAGGTTATGACGGACGCAAAGTGATGGCATGGCAAAAGTTCACAAGGTCCAAATAGATAAGGTTTTGAAAAGAGAGGTAGGGAAAAAAACAAAACTAACATTTGGTTCAAATCATTTACCACTGTGACAAAGACTGAATGGTTGATACAAACGTCAATACGTTCAACATTGATTCGGACAGATGTATGTTATGCATTATAAATAACAATTTGCTGCCTGGTTCTTAATACTGTGAATAAGTAAGGTATTATTTATAACTTTAATATTTACATTGGACCTAGTAATCCCCGATTTTGTATTTTGATGGATTGTTTTGTGTGTTTTTCAGATTTTTTTCCAATAATAAAAATATTCTTTACAATACATTTTTGTTTAATCCTTATGGAAATATGTTTCCAATAGCTTAGCTCCAGCTGATACACAAAACCCAAGAAAAGTAATCAATAATTTGATCATGTTGTGATGTTCGTTGAATTCTCGTTGAAGAATTTCAAAAAATGTCACATATAAAAACGATCCTGTAGCAATACATTCTAAAATTGCAGAAACAATATTTTCTGTTGACGATAAATCGTTGACCAGAACTCCAATTACAATACCAAGAGGAGTAACCAACGAGAAGAAAAACAAACATAACATAATTTGCTTCATTTTTTTCATGACATCATTGAGTTGGAGACCGACGCTTGCTGCCATAATACATTTGTGAACGGAGATAACAATCAGTAGAGTCCATACTGCTGGAACTGTGTCCTGAAGGCCTAAAGCAAGACCTTCAAATACCATATGAAGAGAAAGGGCAATAATTAATACTGTGATTCGAAAGACGGACACTTTACCCTCTTCAGAACCGTTTTCGGTCCCATCAATGTCTTCGTATTCGTGTTCGCTAAAACTTCTTCCAGTAAAACTTGAAACATGGCCATCATCAATGACTTCAGTGGATTCAGTTATTTGCGGTTGATCTACAGATTTTATGTGGACACCATGAGTGTTCATATCTGAAATACTGCTTGTTAACTCTACAACAGGAAACGTCTCACTATCATTTGAAGAATAAGCACAATTTGTTTGACCTAAATGACCATTGATAGGACGTTGTTCAGGATTTTTGGCTGGAGTATTTGGTTTCGGCGAAGTTTTTAGTTCACTTATTTCATATTCATTCTCTTTCAGTTTCCCCTCATTGAATAGTTTGTTTTTGTCTCCCAACAAAGATGTACCACTGCAAAATGTGAAACATAATCCAAATAAATGTTCTAACAATAAAACGATAAAAAATCCGGCAGATATCAAAATTTCAGCTATTGGATATTTCACATCTATTCCTAATTTTATCTCCGCTATCGATTCTGGCATCAAATGAAGGAAAGTAGTACCAAAGAATACCCCACCGGCAAAACAGTTCATCCAGCCTATGTACTTCTGATGTGATGTAGATTTTGGCATGCGCCTTTTCATTAACCGAACAATTCCACATGACAGAACTCCGAAGAAAAATGTAACTATAAATAGAGTGCAGCACGAAACTATCTTCGGTATCAGTGCCATATTTTTGAAAAACTGTCCTCAAAATACAACAAATTTCATTTTATATCCGGTTTTATCGAAATTTTCATGGATGAAATTGTGTATTGCATATGACGTGATGTTTTCCAATGTGACTTTTATAGTTTTTTAAAACTTGACACTTTTTGATGAATGTTATGATCGTTTATAGCCTAGGGATTACAAACCATAGTAATTAATAATTCGATAGGTATTACACGTTCCTAGTAGCATTTGTGTATTAACCGAATTGACTGATCATTGAACAGTTTGCAGTGAAACTGTTACGTAATATTTTCACTAAGAAACCTAGTAGTTGATACCAAAAATGCAGTAAATTGTACTTCAGGATATCCTATATCAGGTTTTATACAATAAAACCAAAGAGTGCAAACATAAAGTACTTTTTTAAAGTTTTGGAAAAGCTACAAACTTTTGATACGTAGGATGTCATTACTGTTTGGGTTGAAAGTGGTTCTCACGGCAGTAACAGGTCCGTTTATTTCCATGGAATAAGGCCTATGGGAATAGGTACAGAAACTTTTAAACATTTATCATCCTCATTTTATACGTGAACAGAAATCGTGTATGCAGGGAATATATCTAGTAATGGAAATAGGTATTGCATGTAATAGACAAATAAAGATTTTATTATGTATAAATGGACGAAATATTGACCACAATAGTATCTATGCGCAACGTATTTTCTTTGAAATCATGATCTTTTTTTTATAAATATGAATTTATAACTGTTTCTCCACGCTAGATATTCTGAAATAGATGTATTTGTATATTTCAAAATATATATCTAGACTTAAGAAACGTTGGGTAACACTAACGAGATAGTAACCAAACAAATAAAAGTTAACCAATACTAACATTTAGAGGTGGTCTACTGAGGCCTCCAACGATGGACATGCGGTCGCACAGCACTTCAGCTATGCATTGCCTCGAGTCTACACACGTCGTAACAGCAACATGATCGTGACTTGCCACAAGCACATTTAATATGTACCTTTGACAGGGTTTAACTAGTTTTGAAATACTGAGCCCATCTCCTGTTATCCTGACAAAAATAACCAGATTCAAGCTAGCGAACAATAAGCCAGCGAACAATAAGAAAACGCGCTAATCTGATCATGCTTAAAACCGAAGACTTGCAATAACATGAAACGTCCTTTGAAATCTGATGACAATCATTTCCAGTAGAAAGACGAAATGCAATTCATTTTCACACCGACACAGTTGATTAGTTATTCGTTTAGTTAATATAACTTTATTTTCCGGGCATTTTAAATTCCTTTAAGCTAATCCTTCCTCTTTTAGTGTTCTCTGATAAGAGATTGGTTTGTTGTCTTTATAATAATGACACAATTAATAATAATAGTTCATAATAAACTAGTGTAACGATACAATTAAATTTCCAAGCTTAGATATGCGTTTGGAAAAAAGAAAAAAGAGACTGATTTTGGAACATCAAATATTTTATGTTACATTTTCTGTTGAAATAAAAGCTGAAAACTATTATACGCAGTTTTTTCTTTTGTCAAAGAACTAGTACATTTTCTAATTATTCAAGAGTATGTCGTCACACTGGTATAAAAGTAAACAATAAAAATATCAGCTAAGGCAACGTTGACTGTAAATGAATTTGGCTATTCTTTTTTAATTCCTTTTAGTCATATATATATAGCCCCAGAAGTTTCTACATACTAGTATTTATACATTCCTGGATTTCAAAGTTTGAGCGTTTCTGATGAAGGTAAATCAAGAAAAGCCACTTCGGACGCATGACAATGGGTTATTTTCAATATAAGATAGACTTAAAATCTTGTATAGATATGATGTGATTTAAAATTTAACATAAACTTGTGTCTGTTGTTGAGTATAATTTGTCTCTTACTGTTCAATGTTTTATTTAGGTTTAAATGTGTTTTAGGTTGTGATCTTGTTTACTTTACCCACATCATTTTTTTATCGTTATATTCAACAGCAACGTGTAAGACTGAATCACATTTTGATAATATGGATATAGGTAAAAATATAATTCTAAATGTCTGAATAATGTTAACACTATAATGTGACTCCGGTAAAGTAAGCATGGCACATGGGATCAATGATTTGAGATGAATTGGGACGCAACACTAATAGAAGACGAATTTTCAAACATAAACTTTATGGTTCGGAAATAATTAAAATTAGATCACTTACATATATCATTTGAGTCTAAAAAGGTTCGGTTAATACGCTTTCTACTGTGCTTGACGAATTCCAAGGTACAAGGTCTTTGAAGCCATTGAACTTACCCTTTTAACCGCAATGTTTGTCCTACGCTGTATTTGTCTTTTGGTTTTTGCTAAGAATTGCAGAAAATTACGTCAAACTTACGGTGACCAATATTTGCTTACAAATGAAATATCTGTACCCCTAAATGCAGGTTAATCCCTTTCAGAGTACAATTAGTAAAGTTGGAAGGTGTTCCCCCAGACCTAGCCTCACCTGGCTGGTCCGGGTTCAATTGCACTATCATGCTGCTGAAAAAAATAAACCAGTTTTGTGATATTGGCACCCCTATTGAACCTCAAAATGCAGAAAAATGCCTTTAAGGGCTTATCTCCTTGACCCAGCTTTACCTGGTTTGTCAAGGGGAAAAGAATCCAATAAAACGTTGCACCCTTTTAAGCTTCTATAATGCAACAATATTCCTATTGGAACATATTTCAAATTAATTTTAAAGGGTATAGTCATGCATATATCTACGGTTATTCATCAATTCACATCCGACTCGGTGATCCCGCGGTAGCGAGCTCGCCTTGAATGCTAGAGTTCATGGTTCTCATTCCCGACAGGGTCAAACCAAAGATTTGAAAATTGGTATTTACTTCCTCTCCGCAAAGCATGCATCATTTACTAGTCAGAGCAAAGACTTCTTCTCGAAGGGCTTAGGGAGACTTTTGTCCTAACACATTATTACTTACAGTTCTTTAATTTGTCGGTAAACTTTCCTTGACATTAGCTGACGTTGGACGATCAAAGGATGAAATAGTTACAAGAAATATCTCCAAAATGATTTCTGGTTGACATAGTAACAGGCTCCAAGTTTCTTATTAGTCATTAGGCTTATTCATTTGTCAGCATTGTATTTCCTAAATAAATAAATCTGATTTGATTTGATAATGATTCTCTCTCTGATTTTTTCATCAAACAGTATCAACCGGAGTCATGCAATACACAAGTTCCATGCAAATTGAACATGGGATCAAAGGAATGCGTATTAATGATTTTCTTTACGCTATACTATCATCCGGGTATTCTTATTCCCATTATGCATAGGAACAATTATCACTTCCCGGTGTCATAACAATCTTGACGATAGTTTACACGCGATAGTAAAAGCAAGACTTTGTTAAGATAAGAAACTAGAGTATAATTTGGTATCAACTGAAACGTATCTATGTACAAAATTTCCCTTATATTGCACATAACATCATTTTCCTTTTTTAAGCTTTTAACGTAAAATCGTCCTCAAATTATGTAAAAATCCAGAGACATATTATACAAGAGATTCGCAACTCGGTATAATATGTCTCTGATAAATCCATATGTTTTTAAAACCAATTCATTAAAGATTTTTCTTATGAACATGATAGGTTGTTGTCAGATTAAATTCAATTTTAACGATACATAAAAGAAAAGGTTACAATGTCTCCCGTCATATTTTACATTTGATGGAGTAAACAGTTACCTGATTAGTACAAAGAAACTTGAAGAAAGGAGTTATTTTTGCAATTAAGTGTCTGTGAATCAAGCTATCCACCCTATGTAAGTAAATCTGCACAGAAAGATTCATTATGATTGTTTTCTTATTTCAAGCACGAGTAGTATCACAATCAATTGTTCACATTATTTACATTTCCAAGAGCCGTACCAACCCGTAAAAATTTCAATCAGCATTATTTTTCACCACAATGAGATATTGTTTATACAAATCTCGCATTTCTGTGTTATTGCATTAAACTGTATTTACTAGATTGTTTTAAATTGTATGAAATACATTAATGAATTACTAAATTGTTTTATGGGATAAATTTTATAATAATTATTGCACGTACTTGATACATTTAAGCTGTACCGATTTTGAAACAAAGACTATATATATTATCACAATCCACCAAAAATTGCTCGAGTAATAGTCACTACCCGGCGATATTTTACATTTATGTTTCGAAGTGAAACTACGTACTGAACGCCACATGCAATGGCAATGTATAACATGGCTGGTATTAGAGCTTTCTTACAAATTGACGAAAGGTACGTACGCTTGACGAATCATACGTAAGACTCGTTTTAGGGATCCTTTATTTTGACATTTATGTAATCTTAATCGAAGCGTCATGAAACTTCGATGGCGTTTCACCTAAATGTTTGCCTATTAAGGACCATTTCACTGCATGCATGCAGCGACACGTGTTCAACTTGATTTTTCGTGAGATATAGGTTTTTCGGGACGTACGAAAGGTAAAAATATAATAATACCACCAGGGGGGGAAGGAGATAACTCTACCAAATTTCCTAAATACAGGGTTGTCAGAAGAAAAAAAATACCTCTAAAATAAAAATTACAAATTTGCATTATTTAACCTAAGAAAATACCAATGCAAATAAATTGTCTTCCCCCCTCACACAAAAATTGAGATAAAATATAATAGAAATTCTTCCTAAATTCAAAAATTTGCGACCACAAAATAAAAATTAAAAAATGACCTCCAAAACATTATGCCAGGGCTCGTTTAATTACTTGCAGTGATTCCCCGCCTCGCCCTGGTTAATACCCATTGTTGCCTTGTGATGTATCCATACACCCGAGTTAGACTCACCTATGGAACCGTTCTTTCAGCGTATAATTGCGTTTTCGTCCTGAACATTCATGAAATATTTGCCACTGGACGTTAAGCGACCAATAACCATCAATCTTCTAAGCATGTTTACTGTTTAATCATCATTATTAAATCCAAAATATATACGGTGCAAGATTGTAGATTTATTTTCTTCTTGATATACATTTATGTGTTAAAAAATGTGTATGTAAATGAACAAAACAATCTCTATAATTAGTTGATTTATAATTAGAGCTCAAGGGCGGATTTAGGAGTGAGGCGCACCCCAGTGCATCTGCTCAGCAGACACATTCGGACTATTATATACAACCAAGTCAGAGACAGAGACGGTTTAATTTTCCAAAACACCAAGTTTTCCGTCTTTTCTTTGAGTGTAGCTTGTTTGTTTTTCTACTTTTCTTTTCATTTAATGCTTATATCAAACTTTATTTGCATTGATGTTGATCATCATCTATTTTTGGTTTACTGTTGTCTCGTGGACATTTATCCGATATCTAACTACTAGTAGTTAAATCAAACCTGTTTAGGGTTTGGGGGTGGGGGTGGTATCAAGCATTAACTGAAGATATTACCAGTTGAAAAACAGACCATGAAAATAATCTGTGAAATACTAAGGCAACGACCATTAAGAGGGGTATAGTATTTGTTCCGTTTCACATTTGTATCCTGCGATCGCAAGAGTCACATTACTTTTTTCACATTTAACCTATAATAATTCATTAAAAAAATAAAAATAATTGTGAATCTTGTCAGTAAAAATAACAATTCTTACGTCCCATCACTAATCATCAACAACATCCCGCATTTAGTCAAATTTTACACGTAATTTTCCTTTTGTTTAAATTTAGAGTATCATACTCAATAATTTCATTGAAATGTTAATGGTGAAACGCATGCTTAAACAATTCCCGCGCAAATGTGTGTAATCGTGGTTAACATAAGTTACGTATCGGACGTAAGTGTATTTGAAACTATTTTTCTTTATTTTCAGATATAAAGATATAAAAAGCGTTTTTTATTTGCGATATGCTTAAATTTTTAAAGATACGTTTGATTCAGAAAAGAATGCTGTTTTACCGGATAAAAAAAAACTCCAAAGTGTTATCGTGGAAATGTAATACATGCTCCCTTTACGTTCGTTCGTACCTTTCGTCAATATGTAAGAAAGTTCTGATAGAGATTTCAATAAAATGACATTACTCGACATAACCAACCTATCTGACCGTATCTCGACCTATTGCAGTGAAGGATGATGGAGGGAGCGTAGACTGCATGAAATTTTGGCTCGTTGAATACACATACTTTGTTTGAATAGATGCTATTTCAAAATAAGCACACACCACTAGTGTAATTATTTACATATTTTGTTATTAAATTTGGGATGATTTCTTAGACAACAACCTTTAAAGGGAATATTTAGTTCAGTTACCGGTAATCAAATGCACCGATCATTACTTCGTCATTTCACTTGACCCATATATTTATCTCCCAAACGATAAAATCTTAATCCTACTAAATCAAAATTAAGTTTGAAAAAATAAAAATAATGGAATCTGAAGCGAGATCATATTCTCATTTTTGATTTAAAAGTTATAAGATTAAACAAGAGTTTCAAACACGCCGAAAAGTAAAAGGTTTACACGACTTGCTTTTTCTTGTTCTTTTTTTTGCAAACTTTATATTTTATTTCAAGACACTTTTGCCAAAGGTCAAATTCAGATCACCGATGCATCTTTGTGATAGTACTTTGTCACCTTTCCGTAGAATTTTATCAAATGGAATTTATGAGGACGCATCTTCAAGAAAAAATATGATTACACTTTACTGAATCATTTTTTTTATATATATCTTGTCTTTAACTATAATGATGCATGGATTATAAGAAGAGCCCGTACTTGTAAACGTATGCGTAATTTAACGTCATTGCTTTTAAAAAAAATTCTAAAATGTTTGGCGTTTAACTTGAACAAATTCGTATGAAAAACGGACATGAACGGAATATTTGCTTGAAGTAGGATCATGATAATTTTAGTTATATGATCAACTTATGATAGCAAAGGGATATTATATGTACTGGTCTGTGCAACCGTTCGTTCTTCCGTTCTGTTCAAAATATAAAACGTTTAAAATAAATATACCAAATTAGAGTTTGACCCGGATTAAGTGGTGCACTGAACATGGACATATGATCATGTGAAGGGGCAAGGTGTCTTAAGGTCACACATTCTTGTTGCAAATGTTTAAATTAATACACGTAAATGAATATGTATCTTCCATATTCATATTTGTCTCTTTTGTCGCGCACTCGCCTCGACAGTATAAAACCCCTCGAAGGTGATCGGAGGAATAGAAATATGGTCACTATTGGTCTTGTTCCGATCGGCAGTTTAACCATTGCAAAAGTGGGAGTCCGTTTGATTGTGCGGGATGTACAAGTACGCAGTCCCGTCTGGTCAGAGTGGGGACGTTTAATCAGATGCATCTTGTAGAGAGAATGCCACGCTCTCTGTACGTTAATTATGCATGAAATATTTGCCACTGGACGTTAAGCAACCAACTATCAATCAATCGACAGTAGTGTAACTTGAATTTTATTTCTGGCGATGCAAATGATCTGAATCTTGGCAGTCAAAGCCTCGCTTGGTTAAAAGTCGTCAATGCCAATAGGGAGTTGACGGTTAATTGAAAATACGAATCGGAAAATAGGTGTAGGTGATCATAAACTTGATAGGTCACACACTGGCAAAATGATCCTGTCTATGAAAAATCCAGATATGTGCAATTTCATCCTGAAATAACATTTCTAGTGCGCATTAAATCAATATATTTCAATGAAACTGCTGTTTAAAATTTTATTTTAATTCTCAGTTTTCATGTCCTGATCAAAAAAAAAATAATTGACAGAATTATATGTATGGCCTCCTCTATAATGCTTTTGTACAGATTTGGGGATATTAAGTTTAAGATCCACTATGTCCTTTTACTTTATACGTTTATATTTTGTCAAAATGTATGGATGATAATAACTGGATTAACTATGAAGTCTTGCTGATATATTCCAAGATAGAAGAGTACTACATAAAATGTAGGAATGCCAAGCGTCTGTTGAAAATTTTGTAAAAAGATATTTGCATCTACCTTGTTATGAAATGAATTTTATGAAAAAAATTTCAATACGTTAATAATGAGGAATGAGTGAGTAAAGAGTAAAGCAGTCAACGTTTTGAACAGTCGTCACTCAGTATACTATATATTATGACCTACATGGTACATAGTTCTCTTTATCTCTCTTTTAATGGTCAAAAATATGGTGAGACGGTTGCCTCATTGCGTCAATCAAAGCTACACCACTGCTAGAGTGCGGGAAGTCTTGGGCTCGATCCTCGCCCTGTTTAAATCATAGATTGGCTGCTTATCTGCCAAGCACGTAATATTTAAGTGTTAGAGCAAAGATTGGTCGGTCCGGTGTCAAAATTATGTTCGGGTAGGATGACACGTCTTCTTGCGGGATAATACAAAGTCTGGTTTATATTCATCTTCTCGTTCTAAATATGGATATGTAATATACATATGCAAAGAACCTATATATATGGCCCTACATCCTATTAATACTTCTGATTTTTGTTCCACTTCAAACGTTGCCCATACCCTCATCCTCTTAAAATCCTGGATCAGCATCTGGCAACGATATCTTATTATATTAAGTTGATCAATGTCACTTACCTATATATTTCCGTTAATGATTTATTCAGTACAATGAATTCGGTGACCCCTTTTAATTGTTTATCAATAAAATGAATAAAATACTATAAGTTAATTTACTTCAGGATACATCAAAATTGCCTGATATGTCTTTTGTATTTATTTGGTCTTCGATAGCATTCCCGTTAAACAACGTAGTACAGAACAATCCCTAATCGAACACACCTTAATTCTAAAATAAACCAGCATATACAGGATTTTTATTAACACATTTTATAATAGATATAAAATGCGTTTGTTTAGAAATGAAACGGATGCAATTGTTTTATATAAATTTTCAACTTTTATAGAGACAGATTCTGACAAACTTTTGTTTCGATATTTCTGAAATTGTCAGAAAAAATATCCTTCTTAATATTTTCCTGCAACAAATATAATAATAAAAAAACTATAAAGAAAGAGAGTAAAAAAATGATGGGATGTTCACCTGCAAAGTATATTGAAAAATAATTGTCATATTCAAAACCATGAAAGATAACTCAATTCGTACGTATGATAGGTATAGGATACGTGTGTTTATACGTGATCTTATGTCCGTGGAAATAAAGGCGGGAATCTAGAAAACCACGTGATACATAAAATGCTAGATTTCTATCCTTTTGTCATGATAAAATTATTTCATATGGACGAAAATTCTAGTGTATGATTTTGAAAATCTTGGAATACTTTGTTTGAGCTTGAGCAACGTATTTAATCAAATTCAAAGGTTGGCAATAACCAGTCCCATTAGGTCCGTACGTCGAATTACGTACGTATGTCATTTTATTGGAAATCTCTATTATGACAGTAATCACTTTCTTTCGTGCAATATAGTATGTGGTATCAACAATCCTTACAAAAGATATATCTACACTTTTCCATAAATCGATCGTTTTTTCTTTGCTTTAAAGTAGCCACCCCGTGTCATACATTGTCAACATCCCCATATGTGGCGTTGTACACGTGATGAAATATGTCAGCAAATAGTACGATATAATGTGAGCGTGTATCCATAATTGGAAATACGTTAATTGAAAAAATCAGTATGGATTCTGTTAAGATTATACGAGATAATGGACTGGCCGGTGTTGATATTATTTCAGAATGAGTTATGGCTTAAAGCCTTTGAGATTGTTGACACAAAGTAAAATGAACAATGAGGATGCTCGATAAGTACTCGTGAAATATTTTCAAAGGATTGTTGATAATACTAGTGTAACTTTTATCTGCAAAGACCAACAATTGCGATTTGTCGTTTAAAGTTGACAAATGTGATGTTTCCCTGCAAATCACGCCCCTAGCTGTATTGAAATTGCAATGCACATACCATACAGCTCAATAAAGGAATATGATACTGGGAAACCTATTTTAAACGCAATACACACCCCGTCTACATGAGATATCTGTCTTCTTCATATCTTAACTCACACCTAGAAATCGACAGCGAAGGCAGGCCAACTAAGTTTTCGACAAAAAACTCGATTTCAACTTTCCGTTTTATTGTTTTAACTTTTAAGCACATCTACATCGTTCTCGGCTGATATAATATTATGGAACTTGTGTTTTTTTATCTGGATATAAGTTGCTCTTCTGAAGGAAAACATTGAATTAATACTTGCTTATTGTGATGTTGAACTACAATAATTATGACCGTCATGCAATATTTGTGACATAAATTACAAAGGAAGTGTTCCACTTTTTGTAGTCATATTGCAGTTCCCTTTTCATTCACAAGCAATACGTGCCACTAGTTGAGCAGGATCTGCTTAACGTTTGAAAACACAAGAGTTTACAAATGTTTATGGTGTGGTTCGTGTTACTGAGTCTTTTTTTTTTGAGAAAGTGATTTGGGCACTTTTATTATATCTTCTTTTAGCCAACACCAAGGGATGACTGGTGTGTAGATGTTTGGTTACTTGATGTTCATCCTTCCGACAGTAAACTACATAAATAAGGGCGCCCGTCTGGTTGTGCGGGATGTATAAATAAGCAGCTACGTCCGGCCAGAACGGAGACGTTATACACGATACCTCATGTAGGTGGAGTGAAAAGCATTTTACACATTAAGAATTATTGCAGCAACTCTAAGTAAGTAAGTTAAGTAAACTAGATAAAAAACATTTAGCGGTAAAATAATTGAAAGGGCACGAGTTTAGAGATAAAAATTACGAAAGATTGCAAACTCTTGAGACAAAAATCGCTTTTGATGATGAACATTTGATTTTTGTAGTAAAGGTATTTTAAAGTGGCGATACAACGTTTCTTCAAAGTTAATAATTATATGACCATTGATTCAGAATTACTACTCTTAAAGCATTAACATGAAATTAACTGTAAACATTTTGTATTTTCAAATTGACTAATTTCACCAGGATTAAACGATTCCTGTTCAAGAGAACTTTTAAATCAGCTTCATTGTAGGATATTTAATTGAAAATTTCAACTGGAATGACATTGTTCCATGAAGTGAAATTAAAATGCCACTTTGACATGAGAACTTTCTACAAAAGTGATTGATTAACCGCACTTACGTCAAAACGAACGACGAAACGATAGTGAAAAGGTGCTCTTCTTTCACTTGCTTCTAATGTTCAGAATTTTAATTGAAACATCTAACTAAACGTAAAGGAGTCGGAATGAGATTATTGACAGATTTCGAATAAAGAGTACAACATTAGTTTTTCAGTCATCCCCAATTATGTTGACATTCCACCCAATATTCTAACCTCTGATTCATGTTAAAACTTAATCCTTTCCCTTTTTTATAAATTGATGTTATGGTCAAGTAATTATTCTGTAAATTTTCATATGCTTTTGTAAACACTAACTCTTGAATAAAATTGTGTTTCGTTGATATAGATTAGCCTGTCCTTATTAGGAATCAGCTGTCCAGCCGCTTTCTGCTATTAGACAGTTTATTTTGTTTTGTATTCAAATTGCAAATTGGTTTCCAGCTGTGTCGAGACCTGTACAGGCTTTTGCAGGACTTCCAACGCATCCTTTTTTTTTGGCTTGCATGAAAAAATCTATTCGCAGACATCTATACACTGATTAACAGTTTAAGTTTCTATGTGGATATACTTATTCAATCATGTACATTTGTACATTTGAAAATTGTTTAACAAACTATTTTGTTTGCTCTAATGCTTCCAAAGCCGCATTTCATGACTATGAAAATACCTGAATACATATATAAATAGGATAAACGAACAGTTTGATGTCTTAAGAGTTATCTGCCGATGGGCTGTACTCTCATTGACGTATACCCCACTTTTGCGTTGACATGAATTATCATTGAAATTATCATATTTATAAATTAACTGTTTACACAACTATTCGAAATATTAAGGATTTTCTGTCCTAGGAATAAATTACCTTAGCTGTATTTAGCAAAATCTTTTGAAATTTTTGGCCCTAAATGCTTTTAAACTTCGTCCTTTATTTAGCCTTTTAACTTCTTGATTCGAGCGTCAATGATGAGTCTTTTGTAAACGAAACGCGCGCCTGGCGTCGCAAATTATAAGCCTGATATCTTTGATGAGCTTTCCCCCAACACCTCCTTTAAATATTGTCTAGTAGTTTAATACCTTTCGTTGGTTATTCTGTGTTGTACTTCCTTCACGTACGCAATTCAATTTATAGCAATGGGAATCCAGTTCCAACACACAGAATATCGTATCGTGAACTTATTCATCATAATAAACACCCATTTCATGTTTAGCAAATATCTTGTAGAATATTTAAATAGCTTAATAAACATCAATTTTTGCACGCCATATGACTGATGATACGTTTTATACGTGTGTAATTTCATACAAATTTGACGGATAATGAATGGGATATGTCATTTATTACTTGTTTAGTTATCATTCATTTTAAGTAACCCTAGACAGAAAAGCGGTGGTAACAGGTAAAAGTTATAAAAAAGAAGAAGCATTGCGAAATGCCAAAAAAAACAAAAAAAACAAAAACAAAAACAACAACAAAAAACAAACCAACAAAAAAACAAAACAAACCCCGAAAACAAGAAATTTTATAAAAAATATTTTCTAAAGAAGTAAGTGTTTTTCAACTATTGTTGCCGTTGTCTTCATCTAACAAAGACACTTATTAATCATTTGAAGTAACTAAAAATAAGACAGATTATTTTAGTCTTAATACATGATTTTTTTATAAGTTGTTATTGGCTTTGAACTAACTGTCAGTACTCTCAGATCTTTACTTAGTGTCGTTTTTGTTGTGGGATATATAGATACGCTGCTACGTCTGGTCTGTGTTTTCTTTAGATGTTTTCTGCTTTGTATCGATCTGATGAGTTAAGACCTTTTCAACTGATTTGTATAGTTTGTTCTTATGTTGAACTGTTACATCACTGTCCCAGGTAAGGGGAGGGTTTGGCGCCAGCAAACTAGTTTAACCCCGCCACATTCTATATGTGCCTGTCCCAAGTCAGGAGCCTGTAATTCAGTGGTTGTAGTTGGTCCATGTCCGTCATATTTAGTTTTTTTTGTAAATTGATTTGTTATTTATTAGGCCGTTAGTTTTCTCAATTGAATTGTTTCATATTTTTTCTGTCGGGGCCTTTTATAGCCGATTATACGGTATTGGTTTTTCTCATTGTTGAAGGCTGTACGGTTGTCTATAAATGTTTACATCCACTTCATTTGAACTTTGGTGGATAGTTGTCTCATTGGCAATCATACCACATCTCCTTATTTTCATACTGTGAGATAAAATCCCATTTTGAAAGTTCATGGAGTAAGATACTTGTACGTCTTATTTTCGGTGTTAGTTCATAATTTGCACTACCTTGTTACAGTTTTGGAAAATAATACAGGCTACCACACTACGTTTACATAACTGTTTAAACATTACTTACTAATATACCCGATATATATATTCAGTCATTTAATATATATATATATATATATATTAAATGACTGAATAATAGTCAACGATAAATCTTACGGGGCGATGGATCATATAAATATGATACAGTACACTACAAAATATAATATATAACCAGTCTAAAAGGGTACAACATCACCAAAAAATGACAATAAACGAACAAATGTAACTATAAATATTTCGGATAACAGATATCCTTCATCAGTATGAGCACGATGTAAAATGAATCAGATCAAACTATTCTGATTATTAAACTATAGCAATCTTGATTTCTATACAATAAAAAATTACCCGAACATCATATGTAGAGACGCAAATAAATTTTAAAATTTCCAAAAAAACGACTCAAAGACATGCCTAAAATGAAAATAGTAATTAGAGATATGAACTGGCACAACTCTAAAATTCCAAAATGACGTCAGTTAAGATGTTACAACAACTGTGTGTAAATTCATTCCCAAAAAACAGCACTGATCGATATAAGCTGGTAAAATATGTCAAACAGAGGCTGCGTATTTATCATCCCAAATAAATAGCAGTTTTATAATGATAAGAAAAAATAATAGTAAAATTTGGCTAAGGTTAAATAATTGGACGTGGATGCGTACTTGTACATCCCTCCCAAATGAAAAGAACCCTGGTATTTAAACTAGTAAAATTCCAAAAAACTGTAAGAGTCAAGTAAGGAAGCCGGAGTAACTGGAAACAAATGATGTCAGGAAAATGAGTGATGGTAGGGAAAATGAGTGACTCATTCTATGTTTTTTTCATTTATGCCCTCTGGGGAAACTGTCCTTAGCTTTCTTATCCAAAACCTTTCCCGACTGGTTATATATATATATATAGATATAGGAAGATGTGGTGTGAGTGCCAATGAGACAACTCTCCATCCAAATAACAATTTATAAAAGTAAACCATTATAGGTCAATGTACGGCCTTCAACACGGAGCCTTGGCTCACACCGAACAACAAGCTATAAAGGGCCCCAAAAGTACTAGTGTAAAACCATTCAAACGGTAAAACCAACGGTCTAGTCTATATAAAAACGAGAAACGAGAAACACGTATAAATTACATAAACAAACGACAACTACTGTACATCAGATTCCTGACTTAGGACAGGTGCAAACATTTGCAGCGGGATTAAACGTTTTAATGGTACCAAACCTTCTCCCTTATTCTGAAACAAGAGTATAACATCACAACATTGAAAACACACGATAAAACATCAATTGGAAGGCTTAACTCAATCAAAACGTAAATTAACACACTATGAACGAATAAATTCGATCTGTGATACCTGAAAGTAAATACATAGTTAATAAAATATTAGGGACAAACATTCAAGGCCAAAAGCAAACAAACAAGTCCAAATAAAGCCATGGCAATACACCACCGCGAAATATATAACCCTTACAAAATAATCACTTTTGAAAAACCGGTTTTATAATATATATATGAGGTAAGTCAAAGTTAACCTCGGCAGAGAACTGGAAAAGATAAGTCGAGGCTGTGCAAAAGTAGAGAATAAACTAATCATAGATACAAGAATTAGAATTTTGTACGCCAGACGCGTGTTTCGTCTACAAAAGACTCATTAGTGACGCTCGAATTATAAAAGTTAAAAGGCCAAACAAAGTAAGAAGCTGAAGAGCATTGAGTGCCCACAATTCCGAAAGGGGTTAGTCTTTAGATGGTAGAGGTTCGAATAGGTAAGTCTAGGCTCTGTATAGGCGAAAGAATAAAAATGGTAAGTTAATATCACAAGAGAAATGGACAGTGTAAGTTGAGTTTTTGCTTAGGCAGAGAGTTGATAAATGTAAGATAAAGTTCTGTTTAGAAAAGGGACGGACGAATTTAGTCGAGGTTGGTCATAGACCGATGACGGCGAGCTTTTTTTATAGGAAGAAGTTGGACTAGGTAAGTAAGTTTGGAATAGGCAGTCTATTGTTTGCTTCGGCAGAGGGTTCGAAAAGATAAGTTCAAGGTTCGTATAGACGGATGGTTCGAAAAGTTTAATCGTGGTTCTGTATAAATAGAGAAGAGATAATTTTATGATCTCTTTCGATAAATGAATGGTAGAGGAGATTCATAGCTATGGATTGTTACAGCTCATCAAGAATATAATGATGTAGGACACATTTCATCTAGTCATATAATAATCTTTTAACTCATCTTTACAGCCTGGCATACCAAGCTAACTTGGTAATATGCACTCAATTAGCAACAACCAACTGAACATCACCAAGGAAAGGAAAATTCACAATAAGAAATGAAAATTCGTCCGGTTGTCATACAATTCGGTGTGAAGTAAGACATTCTATCAATGTCTATAAACGGCATAACGATAACCTTCAACTTAAGATTTAGATTTATATTCAAATGAGGTAGATACTAGTATATTTCATTTGTTTATTTAGAAAAATAAGACTGGATTGTTAACAGAGAATATATATTATTGAATTTTTTTTTCATTGGCGTAAACCCTACCTCCTTTTCTTCATATTAAGGACAGGCTACAACGTCCAAAGAGAATGTCACTTTCTTAACATGAGGCATCGGATTTAAAGTCCACTTACACTCTAGACGTGGATGCATATTTATATATCCAACACGTTCTACCACAGCACGCATCTTATTGTCGCGTGACAGGATAATTCCAGCCTTGTTTTTACCTCGGTCAATTTTTCGGAATTCAACGGGATAAGGCGCAGCACTAGATTAAGCTGAGAAACTTATAAAATTTAATGAATTTTAAATTAATAGTAATATGAAAATGGTTTGAAGTATATTGTAAAATTTAGTAAAAACTTGAGATGGAAGGCTTATGTTTTGATTTATGCATATAAGCATGTTTAACATAATTCTTACAGTCTTGGTGAGGTGGCAACATTATGATGAGATCCATTTTATGACGTGACACGGTATTCATGCATCCCACTATCGGGTTTTTGACTTGAGGTGTTCCTGGTGCTTGTGGATCCTGTGATGCGATTCGGACGCAAGAGATTTTTTTAAAAATTTTGCTTCCATTTTGTTTACCCTTGTATTTATATCTTAATTAATTTGTACTTAATCGAGAAAGTGTATACGATATACAGTATGTACAATCAACCACAAAAACTTTTTTATCGGCGTCTTTTGTCAATCTACTATCAACTACAAAAATTTATTGATGGCGTCTTTATTATATTTTCTATCAACTTTTATTTTGGCGTCTTTGTTAGATTAATTTGTATGTTTGTTTGCATTTATTAGTCAGTTGTGTTGTATGTACAGGCACTTGTCTCAGAAAAATTTCCTATATACCTTAATATAACACAAGGTACTTAACTCGCAGTTTTGAAAAATGTCAGCCGGTCGCGAAATTCCGTTATATGCCGATTTATCGGTTGTCAATCCCACTAAAACTTGTTATGTCGTAAATCTAGATTGATTTTTCTACACAATAGTGTATAACACGTCTACTTTTGTTGTCAGAATCATCTGTAGCAGGCCTACCCAAGTATGTCAATCGCAATTTTTATAATTAATCATTTACTGCTAGTTTTGTGTTTCCAATCTGGCGTCGGTAGACGAAATAATTACGATTGACATACTTGGGTAGGATTGCTACGGATGATTCCGACAACAAAAGTAGGCGTGTTATACACCATTGTGAAGACAAATCAATTTAGATTTACGACATAAGTTTTAGTGGGGTTGACAACCTAGAAATCGGCATATAACGGAATTTCGCGACCGGCTGACATTTTTCAAAACTGCGAGTTAAGTACCTTGTGTTATATTAAGGTATATAGGAAATTTTTTTCTGAGACAAGTGCCTGTGGTTGTATGTCATGGCTGGTGGACCACAATTAGTGTCACATTTTCCTATAATGGCTGTTTTGGTTGCTCATCAATATAACGGAACTAGAAACAAATGTCATACAAGTGAGAGGTTTAGCTAGCTATGAAACTAGGTTTACACTATCCTACTACCTGTCGATACATTTATTTTGGCATTGCACAAGTCATGTCTTCTCTGACTGTTCATGACGTTAAAATACTAAATCCCTGGGATGTGTTTTAGTTGATTTTAGTCTCTGATGCATGATTTTTATCATTAATTGTTTTGGCTTTTAACTAGCTGTCAGTAACTGCGAGTACTCTCAAATCGTACTTTCTTGTTAATTCGACCTGTTGATACTATTTTTAATACTTTTTGTTATTTTATATTAATATGGATCTTGTCTGTATATCAGCTTTGATTATTTGGAATATCTACTAATTTTCACTTCTTCGTACTACATTTGTATTAACATCAAGATTATTCTCCTTTAATCTGTACAGGGAAGTTTTATTGTTGATATTTACCCTTATGTATCTAGTGTTAAATTAGGTATTTATATGACAGACCTTTCTTGGTATTCCTAATTATTGGAAGATTTTATATAGACAGAAAAGTATACCTAAAACGACAAAGTTATTTTTCATTTACCTGTATATATTATGAAAACCGGTTTTTCAAAAGTGATTATTTTCTAATGGTTTAATATTTCGCGGTAGTGTTTTGCCATGGCTTTATTTGGACTTGTTTGTTTGCTTTTTGGCCTTGAATGTTTGTCCCTAATATTTTATTAACTACGTATTTACTTTCAGGTATCACAGATCGAATTTATTCTTTCATAGTGTGTTAATTTACGTTTTGATTGAGTTAAGCCTTCCAATTGATGTTTTATCGTGTGTTTTCTATGTTGTGATGTTATACTATTGTTTCAGAAAAAGGGAGAAGGTTTGGTACCATTAAAACGTTTAATCCCGCTGCAAATGTTTGCACCTGTCCTAAGTCAGGAATCTGATGTACAGTAGTTGTCGTTTGTTTATGTAATTTATACGTGTTTCTCGTTTCTCGTTTTTATATATACTAGACCGTTGGTTTTACCGTTTGAATGGTTTTACACTAGTACTTTTGGGGCCCTTTATAGCTTGTTGTTCGGTGTGAGCCAAGGCTCCGTGTTGAAGGCCGTACATTGACCTATAATGGTTTACTTTTATAAATTGTTATTTGGATGGAGAGTTGTCTCATTGGCACTCACACCACATCTTCCTATATCTATTAACCAATCATTTTCATCGAAAAATGCCTATACCAAGTCGGGAATATGACAGTTGTTTTTCACTCGTTCTGTTGGATGATAACGTTTGATTTTGTCAGTTTTTAAGGACCTTCCCCCCTTTTTGAATTTGCCTTGGAGTTCGGTATTTTTGTTATACTTTTTCACAGGTCATCATCAACGCTATTCAATATGAACATCATTCGAAAACTAATAAGGATTGGAGAAAAGATCAAACTTTCGTCCGGTTATTATTAACGTGAAGGGGAAGGGACCGGATCCTAACCCTTGGCTTGCGAAGGTGCACTGCCTATGGGAAAATCAATTTAATACGAACAATTGATACCAACCATTCTCAGAGAAAAATAGATTCTATAAGGTATAAAACCACGTATGCATGACTCCATTGCTTTTTACTAGAAAGTTAAATCACAAAAATACTGAACTCCGCGGATAATTCAAAACGGAAAGTCCATAATCAAATGGCAAAATCAAAAGCACAAACATATCAAACGAATGGACAACAACTGTCATATTCCTAACTTGGTACAGGCATTTTCTTATGTAGAAAATGGTGGATTGAACCTGGTTTTATAGCGCTAAACCTCTCACTTGTATGACAGTCGCATCAAATATCATTATATTGAGAACGATGCGTGAATAAAACTAACATACTAACAGTATGTTGAATTTTGCAATTTCCAGTATTCCTAGCTATTTTGTTCTTAAGTTTAAATTAATCCATCCCGGACGTGAATCTCCTATAGTGATAAGTATTTGTAATGTGGTATGCGGTATGTTGGAAGGTCAGAATAGCCATCTCACACATGTGTGAATGAAAATCGTAGTGTCAAAGACTGAATGTCTGACATTCCCTTCAGGCGTTATTTGAGATATCATCTAACCTGCTGTTATTGTTATTGACCATAACACGGCTTTGTTAAGGGAAGAGGGAATTGTTACCAGATATAGGATAAATGAGATAGTTATATGTACAAATACACAGCCACGTCCGACTAAAGACGTTGAACCCGAGATTTCTGGTCAGCTAGATCTGAAATGCCTATCATATAAGTGGCGGGTTTTGATAGTGCCCGTTTTATTTCAGGAATATGACTATCAAGCGACCTTTGGGGATTGTTTGAAGGGATTCTTCCACGGACGGTGGTCATTGTATATATGGACATTTATTTTTATTTGATCTGCCTTGAGATTTGGTATTCTTGTTCATATCTGTATCTGTATCCAATGAAATTCTACCAGTATAGGCACACCTCCTTGGTTGGAAAAACAATACTGAATAAAATCCACAATATTCACTAAAATAAATCTACCAACAGTATATGCACACTTTGTGTTATGTAAAGTTCTTTTAAAGGGTAAAACGAGTCTCTTAAAATAGGTAAATAATATTTATCTGTCTAGGCGATCAGCATTCATCCAATGTGAGCTGTCTAAAAAAACAGTAATTTTCATTTTCATTCTATATTTTAGCTGATCCATTGTTTCAAGTACTTTATATATTTTTAGAGTGCAGGTTATGTCTCATGAATTGTCTACACAATAGCTCTATTTTTGTGTTTAGATCTATTTATAAATCTTAATTTACAGCAGAGTGGAAACGATTAATCATTCATTGTATACTATCTAGCTGTGAGTTAGTATACGACAAAGCAGAAAGCTCATTATATCTATCAATAATAACATTAAACTAATATTTCATAAATATGCAGTATTTTTTTATTAGCAGAAAGCAATCACGAGACGAGGCATTCCAAAATTATCTTTTATTTCCTCATTTAAAAAATGACAGGCTAGTCATTACTGTAGATGAACTACTCTGACCATTTGGCCTCTGATGCTCCTTCAATCTTGGATAAAAAGACAGTTCAATCACAATTTTTATCTAGTAAAAGTTTCATGTTTTTTTTTATGATGCGGTCATTGAATAAATGGTCTGTAAGCAATACATATAAGTAGGGTATAAATGACATAAATAATGGTTCACATTTATTGATGGAAGTGGGAAAATTTGCGTCAGCGCCGATAACATTTTCAAACGTCATATAAATATCCGATGACAACGTTATATTGTCGAAATATCGCCAATACATCAAAATCGGATTTGCTGTAGTGGATTTTATTTAATTCCTTTTTTTTGTTATTCGGAAAATCAAAGTAAAAGGAAGAAAGTGTGGCAAGTATACTATTTTATGAATCTTTTCTCTCGAACTCACGATTCAGTGTTTCTCTCTTTTCATTAAATGTAAAAGAGTTACAGTAATTGGACATATTTGTCAATCCCTTTGAAAGTTTTATGACCCATGACGAAGCATCCGAATCTTGTGAGATAGTTAATCATTTGAATATTTTATGAGTTTCATGATTTTCAACATCCATAGTTTCATCATATAAGGTGAAAAAATGAACCTTTTCAATTTATTTTAAGGTGAAACGTCTGAATCTTTGAGACAATACTGCGTTTTATTTTACGAATCTTTTTTGACAAAAATATTTATATTTCAAAAAACTAGTTTCATTAAGCGGTTCATTAAGTTTGACCTCTGTTTTCAGTATGATTTTGCTGAATTTATGTTTTTGCACTACACCCAATTTGTTTTCCAATAATTCTAACACTAAACTTTTTTTTCTTTAATAAAAATTTGGACCAATTGAAAGAAGAATTAAAAAAGTTGTTTAACCTCTGGGAACTAGACATTCTTCCTTTTCAACATTATTTTTTATTAAACTGGCCACTATCTGATCAAGTTGTATGTTTTTTTTGTATGTATGCAGCTTTTACAATTATATTTTCTATAATATTTGTAGAAAGATATAGATGTGATGAAACACAGACAATTGGAAACGATGGACCGATTCTAAGAGAAGGTATACAAAGTGTAAACGAATTTAATAGAATTTTTAATCTACCCTTGATGAGTGGGAAGACATCGCAAGGGATTTAAAAGAAAAAGAAACCGATATTAGGGCAATAGTAAAGAAACATTTAAAAACTCAAGCAGAGAGAAATCCAAGGACAGCAACAGAATATAGCTAAACCAAACAGGCAACTGGAGCAGATATTAGGACAGGAGTAGAAAAGAAAGATACTGAAACAAACGGTGTGATACCTGCTAAGCCATTACAGAGAGGTATCAGTGCCGCAGGCATGAAAGATTTCAGAACAAAATCAGAGTCCGAGACTGACAACACGACCACATGAGGTACTGACAACTGCCCTTACCTAAAACTATTTCGTTCAATTGCAGCTTAAAAATTTTATATCGTATATTGTTTACTGTCTTTTGTTGATTCACACTTCATTATACTATTTAATTTGTACATGTCGATATCAAAATAAATCAGTAATGACACAAGCAAACAAGTAAGAATACTTGGAAAGTATTTCTTGCTCAGCATAATTAATTTTGATTTTTAAGGTTCTTGGATAACAAAGATTGAAGGGAAGAATATAGCAGTGAACCCATTTATCATGAAGACTGTCATTGATTACTAATATCGGGTACGCAACATTGGATGTGAGTAGTCACGTTGTTTATATATATATGGAAACAGCCAAGTTAGTACAAGACAGAGTGATTCAAGTTGATCAATATTTTAATACACGATTATCTTTTTTCTTTTTTTTTCTTTATTATAGAATTTTTTTTTTGATTAAATGAAATCAAATAAAAACAAAAGAACCAGTCTTATAGAGGGCAGATAGCAGTAAGAACCTTCACATATAACTTATAAACTTTCTTTAATGGCAGGATCCAATTCAAACGAAAAAAATACAAAAGCAGCAGGAAAAGAATGAAAATAAACAGCAACTTAGCACGAAAAAAAATAGCGAAAAGAAAGGAGAACGAAGAAAAAGTAGAAGCAATAATATTTAAGGAATTCTTAAAAGTAGTCGATAAAAGAATGAAAAACTACACAAATGAAGCCAGGAAACACCGGGAAAAGGAAGTAAACATAAAGATATTGAAAGCTGAACAAAATGAAAAAGCAAGAGAGGAAAAGAAAGAGATAAAAGACCGAAAGAAATTAAAGGTATCTTTTGCAAACCATTACATGTAATGAAAAAACCCAATTTGCTGAATTTGTGTTTAATATGGTTCATTGTTCTTTTAGATAGATTTAGCTTATTTAGTCCTATCTAGTTCTAGTTCCAGTTTAAAGTCGAAAAACATATCACAGTTTTCATTAGAATAGCAATCAAGCTTTTTTTTTAATAACACCATCCTTGTCAGAGATCATAGATTTTCAATGTATATCCGATCTCCTTTTAGAACTAAAGAACATTAATGAAGCAAAAGTGAAAAATGACAAGCAATTCTTAAAAAAAATGGACTATGCCATGAAAAAGGACGAACAATCAAAGATTAATGAAGCAAAGGAAATGACATCCAAAGAGAAAAGTACAAACGGAGTAAACAACGATTCCAACAAGGTAGAGAAGAAAAACACAGTTGGTGCAACCATCCTTGCTCAATTGAGATCCCTGTCTTGTGTGAAGACACATCAGAAGGTTTAGAAGATATTGTTATGCCTAAGGGTAGGAGTTAAGTATTGTAGGTTTATATGTATTATGTCTCATTCTTTTCTTGTGTTGCTCAGAGAGTTCATTTCTACTTTCACTTTTATTTTCGCGTTCCGCTACTCTGAGCTGTACTGTTGCGTATATATTATGAAAGAAAGGACTGTGAATATGAACACTTTCTATTTCAGGTATCGTGGCCGTATTATATTGTTTTGTATGTATTATATTAGTTTATGGGAAATAGTTAGGACAGGGTTCGTTCTCACTGTTTGACCAGGGGGTACCTTGGCATGTTTCCATCTTTAGTTTGACCTGTATATCGCTTGTCCCGTTTTCTCACCTGCCTGCTCGATTTACGTTAAGGGTCTATATTGTAACCAGGGTATGTTTTCCTAAGGGTTATCTTTGATAAGCCCATATCTCCCTTTATCCATCGACAGTTGTACATTCCCATTTGTATTTGCGCCATTTTCTATATTATTGCCGTGGGAACTTTCGGTTATCTAGACCAATCAAAATTGACAGACATGGCCTAGTTTCCAGAGCCCTTTACTGATTATCTGATTTTACAACCAAACACTACGTTGATTTGCCGGACACATTTATCCCTATAGTAACGGACACACTTTCTGTGTCCGCGGACTTCCGGAAGTATAAATACGACGGTTGAAGCAATTCTTGCAGTTCACAGCTCACGGAGCCTTCACCATTTTTAGTTCAACAAAACCATAACCAGAGCAAACCACATGTGAACATTTTAATTTCAAACCATTACCAGAATAATGATAACCCCGATTTTATATATACATATTTATGACCTGACCAAGTGACCTAGATCATTTACTACAAATACAACACCTTTTCCCATGTTTACGTACGACAATTAACGTCCAAGGGGGGTCCCTGTACCGTTTTTCGCTCTGGGGTATTTATTTATGATATATATTGATATTTATGACTGATTAAATAGTCATTGTTGAAACTTATAACTGTTTTTGTTATATTTCATCTTATTAAGAATAGAAACCAGTGTCTAGACTGCTCAGTTAAGCTACCAAGTTATTTGCAAGTTACCATTGCAGTTTCACAATTACCAGTGAAAGTTACTGATAGGCCTGCTACCAAGGTGTATCTTGTGCCTCGTGTTTAATAATAATCAAATATGCACACACAAAAAATATTAGCTTCGTGATGCTCGACCAGGGGCGTTACATTTGGTGACCGGCGGTGGGATTCGAATTATAAACCCAGTATGGTGTTTTTTGGACATAAAGTGAAACATAAAATTAAGTAAACGTTTAAATCACTCTACTGACATAAAGTGAGTGAAATTAGTGTAGTTGGATCTGTAGTTTCAAGTGCTAGAGAATCACCAATTTCTAGTGGTCAAAGTTCCCATACAAATATGACCTCTCCTGAAATATTGTCACCATCTGTGGTGCAACCACCTGATTTTATTACTATACAAACCAAATTTGATGTATTAACTTGTATTGTTAGCCATTTACACAAGGGGTTAAATGACCAAGCTGAAGAGAACCAAATATTCAAAAACCAATTTGATAATTATAATGAATATACCAATAGAAAAATTGAAAACCTGTCATCACAATTTAACACCAGATTAAGTGACATGTCAAAAGAATTTGACACAAAGTTAGAAAACCAATCTGTAGAAATTAACACAAAATTAGAAAATAATTTTGTGAACCTTCATGGTGAAATGGGGAAACTCGCTACAGCAATGGAAAAACAAGCTGATTATATTTTACAAAAGCTTTTCCCTTTAAAAGCCAGTTTTAATGATTGCCCATCTCCAAGTTCAAATATTGATACCACACATGTTGCTAGTTCTGGTCCTAGTGTGCAAGATATAAATAACCAAAATAAGTCAAACAACCAAAACATACAAAACCCTGAAAACCTAACGTCAGGTCATGTTGCTAGTGTCTTCGTACCTATTGAAAATACTAAGACCCCACCAAGTACAATCAGTTTAGAAAACCAGTACCAGTAACATGTCCGCCGATTGACAAACCAATAAATGTTGCATCTAGCTCAAGTGTAATTTTTAATAACCATAATTCATGAAATGTTGGCTACACCAAACCCAACAGTTATGACGGGAAATCAAACTGGTCAGATTATAAAGTGCATTTTGAGATCGTTGCACAATTAAATGGATGGTCTAGTGAAATCAAAGCTTTAAAATTAATTTCTTGCATGCAAAATGAAGCACTTGCGGCTATTGGGGATATAAATACTAATTGTCCACCATCCTATAACGAGTTTATAAACACTTTAACTAGAAGGTTTGCACTAGAAAACCAGACTGAACTGTACAAAACTCAAATTGACAAGAATTAGAAAAAGGGGGAAAGTTTTCCTGAACTTGCCCAGGACATTAAAAGACTTGTCCGTTTGGCTTACCCAAAAGCACACCAAGAGGTTTTATATAGTCTTGCTTACCGAAGCTTTAGAGAAGCATTGGATGATTATGATCTTGCATGGGCTCTTACTCAATCAAATATTGTTGCTATTGATGATGCCCTTAATTTGGCTCTGAAATATGAAGCTTTTCATTCAAGCCATAGGAAACCAAATTTACGGAAACTTTCCGAGGTCAGTGATGTTAATATCAATTATACTGCGCCGAAAACCCATTTTAAAGGGTGCCATTCAGGAAAAGGGGCATGCTATTATTGTGGGGAACCAGGACGTTTCAAAAGGGATTGTGAAAAAACGCATGACCGACAACAAACAATTTATTCAACAAATGAAAAGTGGCCAATATAATAACAACCAAGGTTTTAACCGACCCAATAACCAAACAAGAAGTGAAGTGTCCACAACTAATTACTCAAACCAGGGAAACTGTAAGTCGCTGGCAGAGAGGGTCACCTCCCAGCTGAAACTTGTATTCCTAAAAGACCCAATATTTTAAAAGTGAAAACTCATGATCATGATGGGTTATTCATGAAAGCTGAAATTTTTAGTAGAATTATTCATTGTTTAATTGATACTGGGGCATCTATGAGTGTTTTAAACCCCAAAATATTTGATAGTTTGCCTTAGCATTGTAAAACCAAGTTACAACCATATGAAAATGACTTGAAAATGGCAGATGGGCATACTGTAAGACCATTAGGCACCATTAAATTACCATTATTAATAGATAATCAGTACATAGACCAACTTTTTGTGGTTGCTGATATTGATATACCCGTTGTACTTTGGTATGATTTCATGTACAACAATCGCTGTGTGATTGATGTACCACATAAAAATCTTTTATTGAATAGTAAAACTGTGGACTGTCATTTAGAGAGTCAAATACCTAGTTTATTTCAAATTTCAATTGGCAAGCCCCAATAATGAAACCATTATTCATGCACTACCAAATGAGAAACTACCTTATGGTACAACCATGATTTTTGACAATACCAGTCAGTCTTTTAAGAACAAGGGTGTCCTTGTTGCAAAATCTATTTGCACATTCAAGGGAGATAATTTACCTTTACGTGTCATTAATGTGACTGATTTGCCCCAGACCTTATATTGAAATACTTGTGCTGGTACAGCTGAAACTGTATGTTCAGAAAACATTCTGGGAAAAATAAATGCAGAGCCTGGTTTAGTTTTACCTGAACATATGCAAGTTGTGATGGAAAAATGTAAAAATAATCTTAAGGTGGATCAATACAAAATTGTAATAGACCTTTTGACTAAATACTCTGGAGCCTTTGCAATGTCCAAAAATGACTTGGGTAGGACAGACATAATTTAACATAAATTTAATATAGGAGATGCTCGTCCTGTAAAACAAAACCCACGACGTGTTCCTTTGGCTCAAAGGAAGGAAGTTGATGAGGAAATACAACGAATGCTTGAAGGGGGTATCATACGTCATTCCCAGTCACCATGGAACTCCCCAATTGTAGTTGCCAATTCGCCTGTATATAGATTTTCGCTTAGTCAACGACCTGTCTATTAAAGATAATTTTCCTTGCCGAGAATAGAGGACTGCCTTGACACACTAAGGGGAAACCAATGGTTCAGTACTGTCGAGTTGGCTAGTGGCTATCACCAAGTAGGCATGGATCCCCAGGACGCGGCTAAAACAGCTTTTGTTACTAGTAAATGCCTTTTTTAATTCAATCGTATGCCTTTTGGTCTGTGTAATGCCGGTGCCACCTTTTCCAAACTTATGCAGTATATTTTATCTTGGTCACAATGGAAAATTTGTGTAGTCCACCTCGATGACATCATTGTTTTTCTAAATCATTCGAGGAGCACAAGAAGTTTTCGATAGAATTCCGTTGGCTTGGTTGAAAATTGCTCCTAAAAAGTGTTTTATTTTTCAAAAGAAAGTGTCATTTTTGAGACATGTTGTAAATACAGAGGGTATTTCACCAGATCCAATTGAAATAGAGGCTGTACAGTCATGGCCTATGCCAACCAATGTTAAGGAACCTGCTCTTACTATAAAAAAATTCGCTAAAGGTTTTTCAAAAATAGCCCGTCCCTTACATAAACTTACAGAAAAGAATGTGATTTTTAAATGGAATGCTGAATGTGAAACAGCATTCAATATTCTGAAAAAGGCCCTTATGACTAGCCCGATTTTAACGTATCCTTGTATTGAAAAGGAATTTACTTTTAGACACTGATGCCAGTGGCACAGCGGTGGGGGCAGTTTTATCCCAAATCAATGATGACGGCAAAGAATGTGTTATTGCTTATTACAGTCGTACTTTATCGAAAACTGAACGTCAATATTGTGTTACTAGAAGGGAATTGTTGGCTATTGTTTTAGCAGTGAAACATTTTCACCATTATTTGTACGGGGTCAATTTCACAGTGAGAACTGACCATGGAGCCCTAAACTGACTCAAGAATTTTAAGAACCCTGAAGGTCAACTAGCCCGTTGGCTAGAAATATTAGGAACCTATACTTTCATTATAAAGCACCGTGCTGGTTTAAAACATGGAAATACTGACGGTCTATCTAGAAGGCCATGTGTAAATTGTAAACACTGTGATTCCAGAGATGTGACAGAAGTAAATTACCAAATAGAAAATCCGGCAATAAGGTCAATTAATATGTTGGATGAAAATGAAACTGAAGATATCCCTATTACAACCAATTGGTTTAACAATAAGACCCCTGAAGAATTTAAACAAGCCCAATTAGATGACCCTGTTATTTCTAAAATTTTGACTTGGACAAAGTCATCAGAAAAACCAAAGTGGCCTGAAATTTCACGTTTCAGCCAACATCATAAAACCTATTGGAGTCAATGGGATAGACTTATAGTCGTTGATGGAATACTTTATAGAAAGTGGGAAAATACCACAACCAATGATGAAAATTTGCAATATATTTTACCAAGTGCAGATAGAAGCCGTGTGTTACTGCTGTTACATAATGATCAGTTATGGGGTCATTCAGGGTTCAAACGTACTATAGCCAGTATTAGGCATAGGTTTTATTGGCTGGGTAATTATATGCCGTTATGGTCTCCCCTACAAATACATACTGATCAGGAATCTCAATTTACCTCTGATCTGTTTATTCAATTGTGTAAAAAATTTCATATTGACAAGACCAAAAATAGTCCATTTCATCCCCAAAGTTCAGGATTGGTGGAAAGATTAAATCGAACCATTGAAGACATGATAAGCGAATCAATTCATGAAACCTTGGGAGAAACACCATGTTTCATGATGATGGGCAGAGAAGTAAAGCTGCCAATAGATTTAATTCAGGAGGAGGGGGTGTGGAATTAAACCTAATAAATATAGTATAACTAACTACGTTGATAAGTTAACAGACCAAATAGAAAAGGTCCATGAAGTGGTAAGAGACCGTCTTGTTTGTGCAAGTGAGCGACAAAAGAGGCGTTATGATCTCTCTTGTACTTTTTCCATATTTAAAGTAGGAGATGGAGTACTCCTACATGACCCCAGGAAATATAAAGGACGTTCACCTAAATTTTAAATGTGGTGGTCCGGCCCCTTTACTGTTGTTAAAGTGCTTTCAGATGTTTTATATAAAATCCAGGAAGGACCAAAAGTTAAATTTAAAGTTGTTCATGTGAACAGACTAAAACCTTTTCAAGGGAATATGAAAAGATGGTATCAACCATTAGGGGAACCAGCCCAAAATACCAGACTTCAAGTCAAGAATAAATTAGACAGAGAACAGACAGACCATGACTGATATTATTACATTATAGATATGTTTATTATTACCAGTAATTTGAGTGATATTCAATGTGTTATTGTTATATTTATTGTTGTTAATAGATATAAGAAGATGTGGTATGAGTGCCAATGAGACAACTCTCCATCCAAGTCAAAATCCACAAATGTAAACCACTATAGGTCAAAGTACGGTCTTCAACACGGAGCCTAGGCTCACACCGAACAGTAAGCTATAAAGGGCCCCAAAATTACTAGTGTAAAACCATTCAAACGGGAAAACCAACGGTCTAATCTATATAAAAACGAGAAACGAGAAACACTTATGAACCACATCAACAAACGACAACTACTGAACATCAGATTCCTAACTTAGGACAGGTGCAAACAAATGCAGCGGGTTTAAACGTTTTAATGGTACCAAACCTTCACCCTTTTTCTGAAACAATAGTGTAACATCACAACATAGAAAACACACACTATAAAATATCAACTGAAATAGCTTTACTCAATCAAAGGACATATTAACACCATTGAACATACACTGAACAAATAAATTTGACCTATGCTACAATGTAAATTCAAAATAAATAAACTAAGGAAGAATAATAAAAGTAACATGTTATATCGGTATGGAATGTTAAACAATATAAGAAAAACAATATGCTAGAACAAAAATATCAGCCATTTGCAATAACTTTAAACACAGGTAAATAAAATAATTTTGTTGTTAGGTATACGTATACAGTTACAATAGAGAAAGGAAATATTTTAACAAAATAAATAATTTTGATGTTCATAGTACGAAGTGGAAATTTATATTAGTACCAAACACTTATCAAAGCTGGTATATAGACCAGATATAACCCTGAATAACATTAAATAACAAAAAGCATTACAATTAGTATCAACAGGTCAAATAAACAAGAAAGTACGATTTGAGAGTACTCGCAGTTACTGACAGCTAGTTAAAAGCCAAAATAATTAATAATAAAAATCATGCATCAGAGACTAAAATCAACTAAAACACATCCCAGGATTTAGTATTTTAACGTCATGGACAGTCAAAGAAGACATGACTAGTGCAATGCCAAAATAAATGTATCGACAGACAGTAGGATAGTTAGGAGTTTAACCTCTTTATAGATCAAAATGAACGTGGGTGTGTCTTTAAACATCCCGTTTGAAAAGAATACAAATTTAGTTATGTATTAATTTGCTGATGACAAAATCGATATTAGTGCCAATGTAAACTATATTCAAAGATCTAATTACAACATTGGTAAGATAACCTGAACTAATAAGTTTATTTAAAGGTTCGATGAGTTTACACGGATCATATAGTGATTTCCGCGCTTTAAGTACAATATTACCGTAAAATTTAGGATGTGAAATACCGTTTTAATCAGTTTTCTACAGGTACAGCCAAATTTACTAATCAAATCTTTGTATCTATGAAAGAACTTAGTAAAAGTTTTACGTAATTTATGGTAACGAAATCCCTGACTTAATAATTTACTAGTGATGCATTGATTACGTTCGTTAAAATCTATGACATCACTACACACACGGGCATAACGAACGAGTTGGGATATATACATACCGTATGATGGAGCCAAAGGAACATCGCCGTCTAAAAAAGGAAAATTAACAATAGGGAATGAAAAATCGTCTCTTTTGTCGTAAATTTTCGTATGGAGTTTTCCTTTAGAGATTGAAATGTCCAAGTCCAGAAAAGGACAACTACTGCTGTTTATGTTAGATTTAGTTAAAGTAAGTTCTATTGGGTAAATTTCGGTAGTATATTTAGAGAACTCTGGATTATTTAACGAAAAATATCATCTAGATAATAACGGAAGGTATTGTTGAATGTATCAACCAAATGTAACAATGACGTGTCTTTACTGAGTTTGGTCATAAACTGAGATTCATAGCAATACAGGAATAAATCTGCTATTAAAGGGGCGCAGTTAGTGCCCATAGGAATACCTACTACTTGTCGATACACTTTATCGCCGAAACGTACATATATGTTGTCCAGGAGAAAATTTAAAGCTTCAATCATATCTTCACATTTCCAGTAAGTGTATCTAGCATACTTTCCTTTTCGTTACAGAAAAGGCTTTAAACGAGTTACAGCAAATAAATTTGAAATGAGATTTTCAAAAGACCATTTAATTAAATATGAAAACTTTTTCTTGATAAGATTGTGTGGAAGTGTAGTATAGAGAGTAGAAAATCATAACTGTCAACAGAATTAAAAGGACCATCAAAAGCATGTATTTTATCCAAAACCTCTAAAGAATTTGTAACACTCAAAATAATTAATACCATTATTTTCATAAGCTTTATTACAAAAGTTAATAACAAGTTCTTTGATAGTAGTAAGGAGGTAGTTAGAAGAACTGATAGATTGGTAGTAGAACACTTACTAGATGCGGAGATGAAACGGAATTTAAATGGTTTTGTGCAATTTAGGTAACCAGTACATAGTAGGGACTTTCAAATGTTCGGAAGAGGCTTTAAGCTGGGTAGTGGCAGTGATATGCTTGTTTACAATTTGACTCTCTGTGGAGCGTACGGACCTGAATGTAGATGAATTTGTAATTTCGTTTTGGAGAACTTCCGTGTAGTATATATGCGTCACACCACCACTACATTATTTGCTGCTTTATCTGCCGGTACGAACACAAACCGCTTTGCGAGTACTTGAGTTTATTTTTATTCTGGAAATGGGAATATCATGGACCCTATTACTAATTTCAGAATTGTTTTCAAAATGAGATATACGAATATTAACAATATTCATAATTTTATTCAAATAACTGTCTAGAGATTTTTATCAGATTTTCACGTTTACACCAATTTTACAGTAGACAGACAGAGCGTCTTTAATAACCTGACGACACTGTTTCCAATCTATTTTAGATGGAGGACGATATTTCGGTCCTTTCTTAAGAAAAGTTATGACCTCACGGTCTTCGACGATGTTGAGGTCTCCTGTAAGGACATGATCATAGGGAACATATCTAAAACTAGATGTTTCACAATCTCAAGTGGAAGGAACATTATTTACTATATTGACGTCTGATGTAACTGACGTATAATTAAAAATCAAACTTCTGCTGGTTTTTTTTATAAGAATACGAAATAATAGGTGGTTCTATATTATCAAAATATGGAGGTATTTGGCTTTGGATGGTAGAGTCATTGAGTATACTAGATAAGTTAATAAAATCAATACCTCTATTTATATATTTTAATTTAAGAAAATGCCGTTTATGATTTTCAGGTTTATCGATACTAGGAAATAGCCTATGATGACAAAAGGCTATAATAATACGGGTGTATTCATACATCGGGCTAAAAAGAATAGTTCAATTACCTGAATATTAATGAAGTGAGAACCTACAATTTCGATTGCGACATGTATATATGAATACCAAAAGTTATACTTGAGCTATATATTTACAAATAGTGTAAACAAAGCTGAGGAATCTGATGTACAGTAGTTGTCGTTTGTTTATGTAATTTATACGTGTTTCTCGTTTCTCGTTTTTTATATAGACTAGACCGTTGGTTTTCCCGTTTGAATGGTTTTACACTAGTAATTTTGGGGCCCTTTATAGCTTGTTGTTCGGTGTGAGCCAAGGCTCCATGTTGAAGGCCGTACATTGACCTATAATGGTTTACTTTTATAAATTGTTATTTGGATGGAGAGTTGTCTCATTGGCACTCACACCACATCTTCCTATATCTATCTGCTGATAGTCATGAAACCAGTGACTTAATTAGTTGAATCTAATAACCGAATGAAAATCAACACCATACAGAGTTGGTGCATTTTTTAAAAGTGATTGATTATTCATATATGTGTATTCTACATGTACATATGAAGGTTTATACCTCGTTTTTTAAAAATAAACATTACCAGAGATTTCTTTGTTGATACAACATGTCGTATATATGTACATGATATGTGTCAGGAAAAACCATTTATGTTATATTTGAAAAAGTTATAGTAACCAGACGTTTGTTTTCTTGTGTGTATTTATAGTTATACATATTTTATATTGATACCAGAACCTTAGAGTGCCACTGTGTTAAAAAAAAGTTTCTATTTTATATTTTGTAGTATAAGTGATCTACTCAAAACAGACTTATCTACCCTTACCAATGCAATGATTGTGGGAAGCGATTTCCAGTTATGAACAGTCTCCAAAGGCCCATCAGGAGGTCCCACGGTCAGGAATTCATAAATTGTCGTTGGTGCCCTTATTCGAAACCCAAGTGTGACGGTTACCGGATCAGGCAGCATGAGAAATGTCATGAGAAGTATACAAACCTCATGACAGCAAGGAATGGTTATGTGTGTGAGAGGGAGGAATATACTCCAGAGATTAGTCCACTGAATATCACCACTGAAACAACAAGACAACTGACAGAATTTCTCGATGCCAACACTGACCTGTTGGGTGTGGAGCCCGCACTTCATCAACCATGGGGCAATTATTAAATGAGGAACCACCACCTGAAGCTGTCATTCCCTCAGATCAGCTTTTTGCAAAATACCTTCATGACCTATCACCCGTACATTCACCGGATACTTTTTCCATTGACCTTGAACCACAGGAACCAGCAGAATCATATCTAAATTTAAACTCTACTGTAAGCAACATTCAGGAACCAGCACCTTTAGATTTCACTACAAGTATCACTAATAATCAGGAACCAGCAGAAGCATCTCTAAATTTAAACTATACTGTAAGCAACATTCAGGAACCAGCACCTTTAGAATTCACTACAAGTATCAGTAATAATCAGGAACCAGCAGAATCATCTCTAAATTTAAACTCTACTGTAAGCAACATTCAGGAACCAGCACCTTTAGATTTCACTACAAGTATCACTAATAATCAGGAACCAGCAGAAGCATCTCTAAATTTAAACTCTACTGTAAGCAACATTCAGGAACCAGAACCTTTAGATTTCACTACAAGTATCACTAATAATCAGGAACCAGCAGAATCATCTGTAAATTTAAACTCTACTGTAAGCAACATTCAGGAACCAGCACCTTTAGATTTCACTACCAGTATCAAGTCAGGAACTTGCAAAACTATCACCAACAGAAAATATTTTAGATTTGTCCATTACAAGGACCACTGTTTCAACTATAGCCACTGCATCAACTTTAGACATTACCACCTCATCCATCACAGTAGAACCTACAGCATCTTCTAAAGAGTCAATTGCAACTATTCATGAACTACTTTTGGATCTTTCTATGAAAACTACTACTAAATTGAACCCAAAACCTGTGGAAATTCCTAGAAAACCATTGACACCAATCATTGATTGTACTATACCGACAGATATTTGGAATGTGAAACCATTATCTCTTGAGACAAATAATTATGAGCATTTATGCCTGGACCCTAGAGTATATTTTGCTAGGGCCCCATCCCAGTATAGTAACCACATGTTAGCTAGCACCTTGAAAGAGAAAGTCAATCTATGTAGAACTTCCCAAAAGGCGAGGTACAAGAGACAGTTAGTTCCGGTTGGTGTGAGAACCATTATGAAGGAAGAGAGAGATGATATTTACCCGATGATACCGTTTTAGAACTAAAAGAAGTATGGACTTCAGTTCAACCAACACCAGCACCAACAGAAGAGTAAGGGTTTATTTTTAAGGGTAGGTAAGTAGGCCTCCTATTTATTTTTAGTTCGAGGACGAACCCTTTTAACCCTGGGTGGGGGGTAGTGTTATGTCTAAGGGTAGGAGTTAAGTATTGTAGGTTTATATGTATCATGTCTCATTCTTTTCTTGTGTTGCTCAGAGAGTTCATTTCTACTTTCACTTTTATTTTCGCGTTCCGCTACTCTGAGCTGCACTGTTGCGTATATATTATGAAAGAAAGGACTGTGAATATGAACACTTTCTATTTCAGGTATCGTGGCCGTATTATATTGTATTGTATGTATTATATTATTGTTTATGGGAAATAGTTAGGACAGGGTTCGTTCTCACTGTTTGACCAAGGGGGTACCTTGACATGTTCCCAGCTTTAGTTTGACCTGTATATCGCTTGTCCCGTTTTCTCACCTGCTTGCTCGATTTACGTTAAGGGTCTATATTGTAACCAGGGTATGTTTTCCTTAGGGTTATCTTTGATAAGCCCACATCTCTCTTTATCCATCGACAGTTGTACATTCCCATTTGTATTTGCGCCAAATTATTATATTATTGCCGTGGGAACATTCGGTTATCAAGACCAATCAAAATTGAAAGAGATGGCATAGTTTCCAGAGCCTTTACTATGTATATCAGATTTTACAACCAATCACTACGTTGATTTGCCGAACACACTTATCCCTATAGTAACGGACACACTTTCTGTGTCCGCGGACTTCCGGGAGTATGAATACGGCTGTTGCAGACGATTCTTGCAGTTCACAGCTTACGGAACCTTGACCATTTTTAGTTCCATAAACCTTAACCAGAGCGAACCACTTGTGAAACTTTCAACTTAAAACCATTACCAGGTTAAAAACCCCGATATATATATTTATGACCTGACCAAGTGACATAGATCATTTACTACGAATACTACAACTTTTCCCATGTTTACGTACGACGATTAACGTCCAAGGGGGGTCCCTGTACTGTTTTTCGCTCTGGGGTATTTATTTATTATATATATTGATATTTTATGACTGATTAAATAGTCATTGTTGAAACTTATTTTGTTATATTTCATCTTATTAAGAATTAGAAACCAGTGTCTAGACTGCTCAGTTAAGCTACCAAGTTATTTGCAAGTTACCATTGCAGTTTCACAATTACCAGTGAAAGTTATTGATAGGCCTACTACCAAGGTGTATCTTGTACCTCGTGTTTAATAATAATCAAATATACACACACAAAAATATTAGCTTCGTGGTGCTCGACCATGGGCGTTACAATATTTAGACGTCCTAGACAATGCTTCAGCGTGTTATTTTAATTTATTTAGTTATGTTGTTATATTTTCCATTTTATATGCAACAACTCTACTTCATTTCTACATACCCGCTAACATTTCATTTCAAGTCATAAATATATGTATTTCATCTCAATAATGGTTTTCAATAATCTTTCTTATTTTCAATAATCTTTCTTAATAAACATCCATAATGAGTATAATCACAGTTTTTTTTAGTTTAAACGGTTGAAAATTACCTTTACGGGTATAAATGTAATTGTGTGACAAGCATTGGGATCTCTCCATAATATTGGTCAGAAAGTGTATACGATTCCTTGAAACACTTCCTTGGACGATTTCTTATCTAATACGTCATATAGCATTCGAAACCTAACATGGTGATATATTTTAATGTTCAAAGCAAGATTATAGATATAGCTCGAACTATTACTAGAATAAAATATTGCATATAAGATTGATTTCAAAAAGTATCTTTTGGAAGACAAATGGGTATACTCTTTGGTGTATAACTAATCTTCCAAAACTATGGTTTATAACTCCCTTCCTATTTCAAACGTGCTCACCACTGTCAATTAAAATAGAAATACTGATGAAAATAATTCTAAATATCATGTAAAGGAACGATTCCTACAAAACTGTGGTTGAAGTAGATAGAGAAGGTAAAACTGAGAATCTACGGGACTGTGTCGTTTATTTGTTGCTTGTTTTCTTAAAAATTTATTAGATTTTTTAACATGTTGAATATCGTTCGTCTATTTTCTTTTCTAATTAAGCCATAACATTTTATATCTGTTTCTTCATTTGAGGTATTTGATGATAACGCCTCAGATTCATTAATTTTACAGGCAATAATTATACAAATAATACATCTAGGCAACCATCTAGCCGACTGATTCGAAACTTTACTGTCTCAGAAGACTGCGTGAAATGATTTTGAACACCGTCTTTGTTTTTTCCAGGGATATAATTCTGTACAAAATGTATCAGAATGCAGTAGATTTGTCAATTTTATAATAAAACCAAAATGTCTTTAAAAATATTTCCATATTTTCTATTCAACTCTTTAAATGTGTCGGTGTATGTGAGGGACTTTTGAAGTGTTTATGCAGACTTGTACTCATAACTGAAGTAATGATTTAAATTTCTCTCAGTCACAAACAGAATACTTCTGTGACATTCTGTATGCCTATTTAAGGTCTTTCATCTAAATTATTTACGGTGGACAGATAATTCAAATTGCCTTCAATTCCCATTTTCCAACTGATGACACAGCCAGGTTCATTCAATTACCACAGATATATTTATGATTGAAATATAAGACGACTTATCTGGAAGATAAATAAGATTGGAAAATAATAAGACTGCATTGGTATTTTCCTAGCTAATGAACTTCTAAAGTACAATTCCTCTAGACAATCCTAGACAAAATGAGCAACGTTTCTGTTTCCAAGTGTATCTGTTTAGTAATGGCATGTTGAGGCAGTCATATTGTATGATTAAGCAAAATAACTGTTACCATTCACAAGGTAAACATTAATTTCTCACCAGCTTCTTTACAAACATGAATATTCCTTATTAATTTTATTTACTGAAATGTTCCATTTAAATAATTTACCTTCCTGTTACTGACATGTTAGAATAACTCCCTTTTATATGATATTTTAAAAAGTATAACAAAAATACCGAACTCTAAGGTATATTCAAAAAGGGGGAAGTCCATAAAACTGATAAAATCAAACATGAGACTTTATCAACCAACGGTACGAATGGAAAACAACCGTCGTATTCCCGATTTGGTACATTCATTTTCCGAAGAATTTGGTGGGTTAAACCTAGTTTTATAGCTAACTATAGCTAACTTAACGTCCCACTTGTATGACAGTTGTTTAAAGTTCCGTTTTATGAGCAACCCAAACAGTCATAATAGAAAAAAGTATAACAAAAATACTGAACTCAGGCAAATTTAAAAAGGGGGAGTCCATAAAAACTGACAAAATCAAACGCTATTAACCAACGGAACAAATGAAAAACAACTGCCATATTCCTGACTTGATACAAGTGAATGTGACAATAAGCGGTACCCAGCAGCCAAAACTGTGAAAACATACAACACAAATGACTATAAAAGTTCAAACAAACATGCATATACATTAAACAAAGACTCCAACAAAATGGATTTTGTAGTTGACAGCACATACAATGTAAAGTGTACACTTTCTCGATCAAGTAAAATAAAAAAAGGGTGAACAGAAATGAAAACAAGTGTAAAAACCTCTTGCGTCCGAATTGCAACTCTGGACCGACCTGCATCGAGAACGCCTAAAGCCAGAAACCCTATGGCTGCATAAATATTGAGTCACGTCAAGAATCGTACGACCAAAGGAACATAAAAGCACAAAGACAAATAAAGAAAACTAAAGTAAATAAAGAGATACACAACATCAGCACCTAGAATATATAACTCGAGAACATCTTGTAGTTTTTGTGAAGTACGCAATGTAGCCTCTGTCTATTTATCTATTAGTTTCTTGGTACTCTCCGATGAACTTTTGAGAAAAAGGACGAGACGCTATTTGACAAAACTCTGGCTCATGAATCTTTTAAGCAGACACCGATTAAGTTCTATAAAGTCTGAGTAGCAGCTTGAAGCTCAAAACATAACATTAATATGTATATCTATATGCAGTTATGACCACAGCTGCAAGCTTAAAACATAACTTAATATGTATATATATATATGCAGTTATGACCACTTATGGTACAGCCTGTCGTTACTTATATTTTGGTATTACACAAGGTCACGCTTTTCTCAAACTGTTTATCACGTCTTTACACTGAATCCGTTGGAAGTTTATTGATTGAACTTTAAATCTTGGAAAACATGACTTATCTTTTAATTGTAATTGGCACTGCGAGTATATACTTATTGATCATAGATTGTCTATTTGTTATTTGTTTTTTGTTTTTTTTGTTTTTTTATGCTTCGTGCCTATATGATGAGTCTAACTCTTTCTGATAGATTTTTTCAATTTTGTTGTTTTGCTGTTACACCACTGTTCAAAAGGGGGATGTGGTGTTGAGCGCGTACAAACGTGTTGAACCCCGACACATCATTAATGCGCATGTCCAAAGTAAGGTGCCTGTGATGCAGAGGTCGTTGTTCTCTGTCAGTCATATTTTTTATTCGTACATTATTTTAGCATAAATAAGTCTTTTTGTTTTCTCGTTTGAATTCTAAATTAACATTTTGTCATGTCGGGGCTTTTTATAGCAGACTATACGGTACGAGTTTTGTTAATTCTTGGAGGCCGATGTTTTCCACGGTTTGAACTGTTTCATTTTAGTCATAGGTAGAAGAAATGTTTTGTACTCACAGAACTACAGGATTTAATAATAAGGAATATAGACGTATTTTTGCTTTACATGGATACAGAGTCATTCTTTGAAACCGGCTAGCGGAAAATAAATTTTAATAATGACCATTTATCGTTTATCATTGTAAGACAATTTACTGTGATAGATTGATACCGATAGTTCTGTTGGACAACTTACCAAATTTATCTCCTCATCAATATAAATTGCGGTCAAAGTTATTCTCTTAAATAGCTTTTACCATCAAAGTACACAGACCAAAAATGTATAATTAATAAACGAAGAATAAGGTTTACTGTACAAAAGAAGAATTTTCCACGCCAACAAGCCAAGCGTTATAATGATTGTATTTTTAAATAAAAACAAAAGAAAACAATGTCTCCAACACCATTGCATTAATACAATTCCTTTTTTTTTAGTTCAGTATTGTCTTTTATATTATTTTGTCGGTGTTAAACACTTAACAATTCTGGATCTGCGCCTGCATTATTATGGTATTGATTAGAAGCATTCATGCTAATGTGTATCAGTAATGGGTATCTTCTTTCTGTGTTTTTCCTTTATGGCGTTTGGTTAATTCCATGCTGGGTGTATAAAAGGGTTTGTTAAATCCTTTACATTCTATTGTGTACGAGAATTTTCTTTGTATTGATTTTTCAACGTTTAGTGAGTTGATAGTTGTACATTTTACGGATTTAAGAGTACTCACAGTTACTGAAAGCTTGTTAAAGACTTAATTTCAGCTAATTGTTTTTCATCAGACTTTAATATCAATCGGGACACCTGCAACAAAATCTAATATATAAAGATTTTTGGATAGAGAGTTGAAGTTACTCAACCAAGGGTCCAAAATACTAAATCCGTAACTTTTAACATTTTAACGATCACTTATGTCACATATTACCATGAGTTACCTTTGTTCAATTAAGATCTTATTGTCTTGTTGGGGTCATTTTGTGACTTCTTACCGGAGTTTGTTTATCACGACACGTGTAACGTGAACAGCAAGAAAATATTACTTTTGCTGAACATTTCAACTGAACTCCCAATTTTAAATTGGCACGTTATATTAAATTTATGTGTCTATTTATTTTTTTAGATTGGTTGTTGCTTATCTGTGTTTTTTCCTTCCCTTTTCTACTTATAAGTATTAGAGAATTTATAAGAAATAGTGGATAATCAACGAGCGAAGTTAGTCGCAATTTGATTATCGTTTCCGAATCTTCTAGTTCTTATAATTTCCAGCTTAACCCATTTCTGGTAAAACGACTGTCTGTTTTACGTTTTGACAATAAATCAACGAAATTTCATAAAGATAATTTCATATTTTGTCTTTTTAATTCTTTACTAGTTGGAAATGAAATTATCCACACGGTTCACATCTATATTTAGGCGTTCGACCAATAAACAAAAAAAATAAATTATAACGCAAAATTTTAAACATCTGTTACAGGTTGTTTCTGTAATTTTTCAGAGAGTAAATTCAATCATAGCTGTTAAACCAAGATTAAGACAATTATTAGCTATTATACAACCAAAATTAATTATTTGAAAGTGAAGGATCAATTATACTTTAGTTTTGGATGTATAACTATGTTAATTTTAATTTTTTTTCAAGCTACTCATAGGACTGATCGTATTTGTTGGTACCGAAAGTCATAACGGTGATATCAACAGGAAAAGTTCGAACCTTGAACCCGGAATGAAATTTTTAATCACAGAGTTATTATATATTTCATTTTCACATAATGGTTATAATTTTGTTGTTTTTTTTTCTTCTGTCAAAGAAGTTTTACGGTCGTGGCTTTCATATAACACTTTATTTAAAAAAAAGAATCCGTTCAATGTTGACGTGATGTTTATTTGGACCATTTATAATCAAACTAAGAAAAACTAGTATTATAAATCTAAAACCATAAGTAAGAATTTACCATGATAAAAATTGAAAGTCCCCGCACGTTAAAAGTGACAAGTGTAGTGGACATATGGATGTTTATTTTATAGTGGCTACCATTCATGTGTAATAACCACAATCATATAAAGATTTAGTTCTTTCAGCGATGTTGAAAAGCGACCAATGTTCAAACCTGAAATCTGGAATAAACTCATATGGTTGATTCATTTTTTCTCTTGCATAACTGTAATTCTATATTTTAATATTGCCATATAATTCATATATTCCTGAAATAAAAAATATAAACACCCAAAATAAAACAAATCAACTAACAATTGAAATTAATATGAACAAAAAATAAAATAAAAACATATGAACTCCAAGGAAAATTCAAAACGGAGAGTTCCTTATCAAATGGCAAAATCAAAAGCTCAAACACATCAAACGAATTGAAAACAACTGTCATAGTCCTGACTTGGTACAGGCATTTCCTTATGTAGAAAATGGTGGATTAAACCTGGTTGTATAGCTAGCTAAACCTCTCACTTGTAAGACAGTCGCTTAGAATTCCAATATATTGACAACAATGTGTGAGCAAAACAAACAGACATTATAGGTAAAAATGTCAAAAATTGGGATACAGCAGTCAACATTGTGTTATAATCTTAATAAATATAAAAAACAAACAACTATGCCAACAACGAAAAACAAAATGGCATACAGACATAATATATATTTCATAAATTACAGAAGCTAATTGTGAATGAGACTGTAATCCACTTTGTTGGCATGTATTGACAATTAAGCGCCTAAAGAGTATAATTTAATGTATGATTTATGTCAGCACTCGTGGTATAGTGGTATCATGCATAGACTGAAGACTAATGAGTTGCGATGAAAATACGCACAGATTCGAACCCTTTATATAAAAAGCCCAGTAGTCAGCACTTCTGTGTTGACATGAATATCAATTATATGGTCATTTATATAAATTTCCTGTTACAAAACTTTAAATTTTCCGAAAAACTTAAGGATTTTCTTATCCCAGGAATAGATAACCTTAGCCTCATTTGGCGCAACTTTTTGGAATTTTGGGTCCTCAATGCTCTCCAACTTTGTACTTGTTTGGCATTATAACTATTTTGATTTGAGCGTCACTGATGAGTCTTATGTAGACGAAACGCGCGTCTGGCGTATTAAATTATAATCCTGGTACCTTTGAAAACTATTTTGAGATGATAAAAGATCGTAAATTAAAAGTTAAAAGTTATATTTTAAGTTATCTTAAGTTAACACAGTGGTCAGTGGATTCTTATAACATAATCTTCAGTCAGAACAATAGAGTGACGTCAGATCACTATATTTACAATTTATAAACGTAAGAATTGTCGAGATATTAAACGTCTTTATTGACTTTTTATATTGACTGACCTTGCAAAATTATATCACATTTGCATGTTCTTGAAAAAAGAAAACAACGGTTCTTAACGGTAATTTCCTGTCAGATATGGATTGTAAAAACAATTCTCTTTGTTACTCAAGAGTTAACTCCTATATCAAAATTAAAAAATATAATAAATCTCAATAACGACCACGATAACGAATTATTTGCTGAGCAGTATTTTAATTTATCATTATTTCAAAGTTCCATGCCTTTAATACGTAAGAGTAAATTTAAATGGAAGGATGGATTCTCGTATTTTAAAGATAAATTCTAAAATGTAAAACTAAAATAACATTAACAGAATATTACAAGAAATTCAAAGGACAATACACAAACGAGAAAAATCAAAAGCAAGGAGAAAGATGAACGAAAAAAGTTTAAGGCTTATGAAAACAGGGATAACTTAAAACTGAAAATATGGGCTATACAAACTCTTAGCGCTACGGAAGGGTAAACATACCCTGTATACACAATCGACGTACTGCCAAGTAGTTAAAAGCAAAAAAATAGGCAAATTAAGTAATCATATCACATATTGTCAGTAAACAACGTATCTTGAATGTTGTAAATAAGTTTTAAAAAAATACTTAATATGTCCAATCAAAAGAAAATGGATCCCTTAAGGCAATAGATGTATATAATCAATTGTAACTAATGATCGACATCAGTTCAGGATGATTATAATTATGAAAGAGCAGTGATTGTGTTCTCTCAAGGATTGATTGATAGTTGGTTGCTTAACTTCCAGTGGCAAATATATCATGCCTATTTAAGACGATAACAAATTAACAATAAATACAGTATATAGGTCATGTAATAGAGGCAGTCCGGGATGAAGGTAGGAGAAAGTTTGCCTTGCAACAGGCCATCTAAGAACCCCTCAAAGGGTTCTTAACGTGCAGAGAGCGTTGAACTCTCTTTACAAGAGGCATCGGATTTAATTCTGAACGGACGTGGCTGCATACTTGTACATCCCGCTCTGACAAACATACGCCTTATTTCGGCAAGGGTTTAACAGTCAGTCGGAAGAAGCCCAAAGTTACCACAGTTCTACTCCTTAGTCACCCTTGGTGTTTTTTCAGAGAACAGACTTAGACAATATTCTATATGTACAGGTAGTGTCGGTATGTCGTTGGAATCACCCTTTGTCACTAAAATACTGCTAGTTTGTATCTTTTACTAGATATCATGTCTCAAAGCAGATAACAATGTTGGACTAAATTTAAGACGAAGTAAATGTAATATATGGTGGTGGTCCTATATGGCCTAGATTATCAATTGAGAATGTCTCCGTAGAGTTGTCACATATTGAGAGGTATACAAATATTGATGTGACTGCATGTTAAGTATTATAATCCTTAACTATTAACGCAAAAACAGTAATCTGTAAGGCATTTCATCTACATGCCACTATACATAGTTGTCTGTGTTACAACCCTTGGTGAAGCCAACGAGGAAAGGCATCAATCGTCTAACGAAATCTATATTTTATAACCTAACTGGTGTCTTAACACAGTTCAGGTGAAGTTGTCACAGAAGCAAATATAAAAATACAAATTAGTAGATCTTACATCGTCTTGCTATTGAGGTTAAAGTGTAACGTTTTCTTACGTTACGACTGGAATGAGTATACGGGACTTCCCAATTATATTTGACTGACGAAAGACGCAAGAAATACACAAGACGTATCCTCTCAGCTCCTTCCAATTCAGTGAAGTTTTTGATAATATTAAAACACTATTAAAATGGACTAGTCTATTCATTTGATAGTACACCTCTTAATCATATAACAAAGATTCAATATTTAAACACACAATTTTAATGGAAGCAATTAATGCAGTAGGGGTTTCTCTGGTCAAGGGTTCCGGTTCATATGAAATAGATATTCCTTATAATATTAACTAACTTGTTTTGTGAAACAGTTTTTTTCCTCTTATAGTTGATGTGTTTCCCTCGGTTTTAGTTTGTAAACCGGATTTGTTTTCTCTTAATCGATTTATGACGATTAAACAGCGGTATACTACTGTTGCCTTTATTTAAGTAAAAAATAAAACGTAAGTGAATCTCGGAGTTTTGTCTTCTGGATTTTTGATACAGTACTTATCTTCTGGATGAATTCATATTCATTGTTGTGACCTTTAGGTATGAGTCTCATAAATGCGCTTTTTTTTTAACTTATCACTAGACTGAGTCATTTATTTATGTATTGTATATTCAATGTTTTATGAGAAAGGTTCTTCGTGACTGTTTTATATGACAATAGTGAGTTACAGCTTTTTATTTATACCTTGAAAAGGCATGCGTCTTTATTATAATAACAAAAATGCTGAGAAACAGATTTTGCAGATGTTTTTCTCCGGTGTACTAAGTACCTTGAGGGGTGGACAGGGGGTATTCAATTCCCGCTTCCTTCCCCCTCGACTCCCGCTTCCCTCCTTTAACTTATCATTTCGCTCAGATATGCCTCTTTTCCCCCTTCACACAAAAAATCTAAAACTGTGAACATACCTCCGTTTCCCCAACCAGTCCTTGCTGGTGAGGGGTTGATCTCAATGATCCTCAATGGACATGGACATCGTCACATGCACACGAGTATCTAGCATACCATACTGGAGGAGTGACAATGAAAAGATGCACAGGGATATAAAAAAAATCTAAGTTTAAGCATTATAACTTTGGGAAAACTCGATGGACCGGGTCATTCTATCGAAAAAATCTACTAATTTCCATGTGTATACAAAATACCCTGTAAATGGAGTTGCGATGTCAAGATAGATCAAGGTGCATACTGGATAAGCTCAAAATTATTGTCCAAATGGGTATAACTCGGGGAAAACTCAATGGACCAGAATATTCTACCTCCAGGCACATCACGAAGTTCTAACAACCTACTGGATTTTATGTGTATCCAGAAAGCCATGTCAGAGGAGTTGCGATCACAAGTTGCATACTTGATATGGTCAAACTTTTTAAGTTCAAATGTCCATAACTATGGGAAAACTAATTGAACCAGAACATCTTATCTATACTGAAGTTTGCATGTCATGGTCAGCAGAAACATTTAATGCAAGATATTGGAAAGTCCACTATACGGTTTGTTTTTTTCACAATAAACAAGGTACGATCCCTTCCCTTCGAAACTTCTTTTTATTCATTTAACATATTCTTAACCATTAAATGAATAATTTTCTTAACTATTTCCTGATATAGTATAAAAAATTTGAAAAAAAAAAAAATAAAAACAAAAAAGATATTAGGGGAAAAGTGGAGACTAGACATGAAAATATTGGAAGTTTAAAATTACGAACTTGTTTGCTTTTGAAACTCCTTTTTTTATTTCTGTGAGCACAGCTCTCTGGTTTTAAAAACTTACAAAATCTGATAATTTGTTGATAGAGTTTAGAATATTTTATTTTGATTATATCTTACGTTTTCGAGATATTAGCGATTTAAATTTTCTAAACGCTCGGTTTACGGATGACATAACAGAATACACAAATACACAGATGAAAAGACTTGCCGTAAAGTTTGGAACATGCCAACCAAATATTTAGCTATAGGCCGACTTTTCGGGCAGATTTTTTGAGGTATCAACTTATTATCAAATGAAATTCTTTATATTTTCTTATAATTTATTGTTCAAACTTTACAATTAACACAAATAAAAATTAAAGATAACTTTAAAATCTAAACGTAATAATCTACTGTACTGACAGATTTACATATAAATACATAGATTGATTTTCATATTTCCGAATGAAGAAAAGAAATAACAATTTCATTCCAGACAATTATTTTTAAGAAGATATTGAACTTTGTATTTCGATTTGAAACATATTTCTTCACAAGTTAAGACAACTAAGCTACTGTCCTAGCAGATTTGTTTTTACTTTAAAAGTGAAAAGTATTCAATTTCCTGATTTTTTTTATGATTGTGTCTTTAATTTTATATTGATATCAAAATAGTATATACCAGACAATCGTATCAAAGAAACTTTCATTTATAGTTAAAAATTGCGTTGTTTATTTCCGCCATTAATACAGAAAATTAACGTAGTAGGCTACTGTCCTAGCAGATTTTTTTTGTTAACGAAATATAAGTGCATAAAATTTTACATTTTTATAAAGCTTATATTTATAAACTTTCCAATGAACAAAAATTTGCTTACCAGACATTCATTTTGAAGAAGATATTCAACTTTATATTTTGATTTTGAGCGAATTTCAACAAAATTATTGATGAAATAGGCAACTGTCCTGGCAGATTTTTACCTTTAAAAGACGAAAAAAATATTAAATTATTAAATTTTTGAAATGATTATTCCCTAAACTTTATAATAGTACTAAAATGTTATGCCAGACAGTTGTTTTGGAGAAATTATTTCAATTGTAAGTGAAATTTTCTCGTCATTTTTCGCCATATTTTTCTTAAAATTTAACTGTCCTGGCATATTTTTTTTTTACTTATAATTTTTTTTATTTTTAAAAACTTTGAAAATAATGTAAATAATTATCTGTTCTTTATCATACAGTTTAAATTTTAACAATATGTTGAGTAAAACGAAAGTTACAGATGAAAACGTATCGAAAATAACTGTCCTGGTTCTTAGACCTTCCCGTTGGATACAGATACAATACGGTAAGGACAATACGGAAAGTCCGGAAACGATCTTTTTCGCTTGCAATCGTCTGCTCCAAACGCAATAAGATGGTCATAAAGATTAACAACACCTTTTATCGTGTAAGATTTTTGTCATTTTCCCTGTTTCCTCGAATTCTTCATGTTCCCACCCCCTTACTTCCGGTCCCCCCTGTCCATCCCCTCTACCTTGGGAGTCAGATCACGACTGAAGAAAAATTAAAAAAGTCTGCTCTATTTAAACTAAGTAGTAACGCTCTTGCTCATGACGTCACAATTATCGCTACCGACAATCAAACTGATTTAAGGCCAGTAAAAAATGGTTAATTACTTCAGAATTTGTGCTTTTGAACAACAAAGTTTTTGTATGCTACGATAAAACTATAAGGTCTTCAATCTAGAACGATGAATTAAACGAAAATGTCACATTCAAACATTGTTTTTACAAGCTCCCAGAAGATATTAAAAAGGAGCAACTATTCCTAAACGTAACTTAAGCAACGACTCACTTCTTAAAATGTAATGTTCGACTGAAGTTTTGTCTAAATAAATATCAACAGCCAAATTAACTTTGTTACCAATATCAATATGAACCTAAAATGTTTTAGAAAACGAGTTAGTAATCATGTTTCATGCCAAATATATGTGTATTTATAAACCAAATGACGTTTTATGACAACAATCATTGTTGTCAGAAAAACAACAGTTCAACGGAAATCAACGTTATTTACGTAACAAATACTTGTTAAGGTTATCCCTTCTACAAGAAATATAACAATTTAAGATTATATGAAATATTCATATATAATCATTTACTCTTCATAATTTAGAAATTCTTAGCTTAATGTATTCCTTTATGAAAAATGAAAGTATCATGTCGTAATGTGCTATTTTAAACTAATATTATCTAGGAAAACATTACCTAATAAATTGAAACATCATAAGAACAATGAACGTCATAGTCATATATATGTCAGGCACGACAGCAATTGCAAAGAAGGGTACAGTGGAACTAAATTCGTTACACTGCCCCCTGTTAGAAAAACTGTTCGTCACGGACAGACACTAAAAATAGTCAAACATAATCAACTTACACATTAGCCCTCTCACACACACATGCACACACGCACAAACCTCATACATTGATACACATATTACATTTTATAATTAAAGATCTGAGTCTTCCCACTTCACAACTACTCTAATAGTTTCTATATCCTCTTTATATGAATTTGCCGACTACTTCTGATGATTCTGATTTTGATTCTATTAAATCAATTACGGCTCCTTCTGGTATCGGCTCAGTTTCTTTGGAAATAACATAAAAGTTGGACGTGTCGATGCATTTGTCGCTTACTGACCAGGCATTATAAAATGGTGTTGTATTGTCTGTCTTATCACAGACGGATAATTTTTTTCCATCTGTGCATTTGCTTCCTTTAAAATACTTATTGTTGGGTCGGCTACCCGATTGCAGTCAGCGAGTAAAACCCGCCATCATGAAATATCACCTTTTCCTCCTTTTTAACACCACCGTAACTATATGGCAGTACCGACCCCATGTACTATGCACTATTAATGACATTTCTTACTTATCGGATGGTTTTGGCCACCTCTGCTTTGCTGAATAAGCTAGAAGGGTCATGAACGCGTTGCCACTCCTTGCTCTCCTCGGTGGCCTTCTTATCAGGCAAAGTCATGTGACTACTGTCCTTTTTTTTAGGATTAGTTGCACTAACAGTACCAGCCAACTTCCCTTTTTTGTGTTGGAAGCAAAGGCGATAAGATTTTTTTTCTTTGATGAACCAAATAAATCAGTAAAGTCTTTTCAGCTGGAATCTCCTTTGGGTAATTTTCGAACCCAAGTGTAATCCGTGTTGGTAATCCAACTGGTGAAACTGTTGACATTGGCGGATTATCTTGACTGTATAGTGCCACTTTCTGACTGTACATCCTTCTTGAGATTTTTGTTCTTCAGGACCCCGACCTCCCAGAAAGTGGGAATGGTCAGCTCTCTTACGTCTATTTTGTTTAGGCCATGGATAAACTTTTGATGCCTGTGCAACCTGTATCTTAAATAGGAAGACAATACATGTGGACACCTATTACCTTTACACCAGTTTTTGGATGTGTAGTTCTGACATGCTATATCAATGTTTGGTGGTTCATATATTCCGCTCCACATTTGAAGATTTGCTAATTCACCTGCAATTACAATAATTGAACCCATTTTAAAAACATAATTATGTTCTTCTGTATAGAACCATTGCAATACCTCGACCAGAGTGATCCCAGAGTTATTGCTTTGCTATAATTTTTTTTTTTGTGTACAATATTTGATTAGATATTTATTTAATTTATTTTGCTTATCATTTTTCAGGTGAGAGTTGTTTTGTCTGCTTTTAAATGCTTCAATGGGACAAAGTTTCTGGTATTTTGAACCAGCTGTCAATTTTTCCATAAATAGGCCTCCCTGTTTCCATTCTCAATTTTATTAAATCGGTCATAATGGGCGACCTGAAATTTTTGAATTAAAACACTTTTGAATCCTCTTAATAACACCAGAGATAACTTCAGTTATAATATTAGGGCCGTCCTAATGCCTTTGATGCTTTGGGCTGATGTGTTTTAACCTAGCTTATATATTTGACCACACACACTAGTAAACCGAATTTGATCTGAACAGCTGTTAATAGACTGAACAATTAATTACAATTTAGCTAGCTGTAAAGCCATTTCGTTTGCAGTCAATTAAGATCTGTTTAGTTATGTTCAGCTACTGAACAGGATGAACATAGAATGAACAGATGTTAATGGACTGCAAGCGAACTATCTGAACAGTACCGAGTTTACCGCAGTGGATAACTCTGAAAATAGACAAACGCTGAACAAGGCTGAATAGTATATTGTTCCAACTTTTCAGATCCATTTAAGATCAAAATGGCCGTTTCAGACTAAAATTCATCTACTAGTGACAGAGTCACCGATTTATTACAGTTTTGTTTTGCCTTAATGTAATATTGACTTTTTTACTTTTCACTAGCCGATATAATATTTTACGAGCTTTTTTTCTTCTTTACATAAGTGTTTGCATTTTTTTTACATACGGATTGACAGCTACTGTTTCAGTGGGGAATTTATCACTTTGTGGATGTGGTTCATAAATCGAATCTATAGGAAGCTCAATGTCATGATCTAGCATGAGCATACATGGGGACAATTTAGTGGTTTCCTGTTCAGATGAGCAATATGCCAATAAGGCCCATGGCAACTGCTCGTCCCAGTCTCTCTGGTTTTGACTGACATATTTACTTATGATGTCTCTTGAAGAACGATAAAAACGTTCTACAAGTCCCTCACTTTTTGGACGAAAAGCAGTAGTGCTTGTTTTATAGATGCAGAGTATTTCACATAACTCCTACAAAGCTTTGATTCAAATTGACCCTAGATATGTATGTATTTTGCGTGGAATACCAAATCTACAGATAAGATTACTAATGAAGCCATCGGCTTCCATGTCATTTAATGGGTATCCTGTGGTCCATTTTGTGAAATAGTCTGAGACAACTTAAGTATATTTGTTCCTCTTTAAGAGAGTGGAAAAGGTCCAACTAAATCCATTTGTGTCCAGAATAAAAGTGTTGGCATACTTAGTATCTTTAAACCCTACTATTGGGGATAATATGAGGGCATTTATCACTTTCTGAAAAAGCTATGTTGCATCCAACAGTCTTTTCAAATGAACACTTTTTTTCAGTAATTTTGTAAAAATAGTGCTATATTAGCCAAATGTATGGGGTATAAGCCACATATTTACACATTTAATTTTCTCAGGATCAGCTGCAATTCCCTCATTTGAGATACTATGTCCAAGTAAGAAACTCCATTTTGAAAAAAAATAAATATTTTTTAGAGGCAACCTTGAGACCTTGTGCTGCAATTCGGTCTAAAACATCTCCAAGCTTAGCCAAATGAGATTCAATGGAAGCTGAAAATGCAATATCATCAATGTATACGAGGCAAGTTTGCCAAATAAACTCATCATAGATACCAGGATAAAAAATTTGGTATGCCAGACGCGCGTTTCGTCTACAAAAGACTCATCAGTGACGCTCGAATCATAAAAGACCCAAAATTCCGAAGGTTTTGTCAAATAAAGCTCAAGTCGTCTTTTCCTTGGGAAGAAAATCATTAGCATTTCGAAAAAGTTTTGTAGTTGACGCTCTAATCAAACAAGGTAAAAAGGTCAAATAAAGTACAAAATTGAAGAGCATAGAAGATCATAAATTCCTCAAGGCTTGCCAAATAAAGCAAAGGTAGTCTAAAGCTAATGAAGTTTATTCCTAAGGTGGAAAATCCTTAGAGCACACTTTGTTAAGTTTCTTTCTGTCGTGATCTGACTCCCATGGCGTGGCGTAGTTAGTTTATTTTCAACTTATGAGTTTGACTGTTCCTTTGGTACCCTTTTTCGTCTTCTGTTGAGGTACATGTCAATAATTTTGAGAGGCCACAACAAAACACGGTGAAAAAAGAATAAGTTATAGTATTTTAGAGGAAGAGCCAATTTCTGGATAAGAAAACTTGTGATACATATTTTAAGAATGTTAAATGTTATAGAAATGATGTATCCGACGATATTGTCGACTAAACATTCAACCTTTTCTGCTGAAGCTTGAATTGTCGATTATCAAAAGATCGTATTTTATTCCAATTTGTACATATATATTAACAAGTACACAGTCTAAAAAGTTTGATTTAAATAAGAAAGACAGTCTACATTTCTTCGATAATGTACTTTTTAAATGTCCAATATAATTATTGTAGATAGCATTTGTTTCATCTGATGGGAAATTATGGATATTTTCCTCTGAAACACTCACAGCGAAAATGGTATATACATGGAGATCTAGATAATAAAAAAAGTTCTAGAAAGATTTGACAAAGCTATCTAAGGTTGACTTGCAACCTTACCTTTCATATCACCAGCTTCGAACTTCCAAAAATGTATGTAATAGATCAAGGTCAACAACATAACATTGTCGACTGGGCAGATGATAAACACTGTCCCAGCAGTGGTATTGCCTTTTAATGGTATTATGTTGACTTAAGAAAGTACAGCCACAGTGATATTTAGAGTAAAACAGAGTCAGTGATCGTATCTATCAGTTGTAATTGGCACTGCGAGTACTCATTGATCATAGATTGTCTTATGTGTTAGTTGTTGCTTCTTTTCGTGTCCATCTGATAAGTCAAACCATTTCTGACTGATTTTTACAATTGTGTTATGTTGTGCTGTAACATGACTGTCCAAAAGGGGTTGGGGTGGTGAACACTCACAAACATGTTTAACCCCGACACTTTTAAAAGAAATTATGTTAGCATAAATCAGGATGTTGGTTCTCTCGTTTGATTTGTTAATTCACATTTTATCATGATGGGACCTTTTAAAACTGACTATACGGTATGGGTTTTGTTCACTGTTGGATGTCGTTGGTTTCCCAGTTTTGAATAATTTCATATTTTGCAATAGGTAGGAGAAATTATTGTACTTGCAGAACTACAGGATTTAATAATGGAACTACAGCTTAGACGCATAGGTCATTCTTCGAAACCGGCTTGCGGAAAATGAATTTTACTAATGACCATATACCGTTTATCATTGTAAGGCAATTTACCGTGATAAATTGATACCGATAGTTCTGTTGGACAACTAACCAAATTTATCTCCTCATCAACGTAAAATGCGGTCAAAGTTATTCTCTTGAATAGCCTTGTTAATTTGGTCTCGTCCTGAACATGCATGAAACACTTGACACTGGAAACCAACAATCAATCAATCCTTGAGAGAACACAATCACTGCTTTGTCATAATTTTAATCATCCGGAACTGATATCATGTTATAAATTTTACCTAATCGGTCGATCTTTAGTTACAATAGATTGTAGACATCTATTGCCATAAATGATCCATTTTCTTTTGATTTGACAAATTAAGTTTTGTTTTAACTTGATTTACATCCTTCAAGATACGTTATTTACTTTCTCAAATATTGACAATATGTGATATGATTACTTAATTTTTTTAACTACTTGGCAGTACGTCGATTGTGTATACAGGGTATGTTTACCCTTCCGTAGCGCTAAGAGTTCGAATAGCCCTTATTTTCAGTTTTAAGTTTTCCCTGTTTTCATAAGCCTTAAACTTTTTTCGTTCATCTTTCTCCTTGCTTTTGATTCATCTCGTTTGTGTGTTGTCCTTTGAATTTCTTGTAATATCCTGTTAATGTTGTTTTAGTTTTACATTTTAGAATTTATCTTTAAAATACGAGAATCCATCCTTCCTGAATACATCGTCTCTTTTGTTTTTGACTTTGTGTATGCATCACTTAAATCTACTCTTGTTATGTATTAAAGGCATGGAACTTTGAAATAATGATAAATTAAAATACTGCTCAGCAAATAATTCGTCATCGTGGTCGTTATTGAGATTTATTATATTTTTTTACTTTGATATAGGAGTAAACTCTTGAGTAACAAAGAGAAATATTTTTACAATCCATATCTGTCAGGAAATTACGTGTTCAATAATTCTTTGTCGCTATTTTATACCCTTAAGAGCCGTTGTTTTCTTTTTTTAAGAACAAGCAATATGTGGTATGATTTTGCAAGGTCAATCAATATAAAAAGTCAATAAAGACGTTTAATATCTTTACAATTCTCACGTTTTAAAATATATGTAAATATAGTAATCTTACATATATCAAAGATTTTTTTTTCGTGTATAACATTTTGTCTCTAGAACTTTTAAGATACCCTGCTACCATTAAGGAAATAACAAATCGACAAATAATATGTAGTAAAGGGACAAAACAGATAACAACCAATCTATAAAATAAATGGCCACATAAATTTAATATTAGGTGCCCATTAAAAATTGGGACTTCGATTAAATTGCTAAGCAAAAGTTAGGTTTCCTTGCTGTACACGTTACACATGTTACACATGTCGTGATAAACAAACTCCGGTAAAAAAGTCACAAAATTACCACAACAGAACAATTGCAATGAGAACTTAAATGAACAAGGTTAAGTAAACTCAAGTCATATATGTACTGAATGTACTGAATGTTGTTATCGTTCGATGAAAAAGTTATTTTAATTCTTTAGCTGAAATTAAGCCTTGATTTAGCTTTCGGTAACTGCGAATACTCAGAGATCCGTAAAATCTAGCATCTCACCAAATGTTGCCAATAAAAAAAACCTTTTCGTATACAACAGAACGTAAAAGGAGATGACTAACCCCCTTTTTAGACTCAGTATGATAATTTACCCAATGACATAAAGGGAAAACCCAGAAAGAAAGAACCTATTACTGGTACCATTTAGTCTGAATGCTATCTATCAATACTGTTGCGTGAATTAAAAACATGTCAATTTTGTAAATGTTTTATAATATCTTGCTAATAACCCAACCAATAAAATATATTTTGAACCCTTGCAGTCGTTTTATTTATTCCAAGGTGCCTACACTGTAAGTCGCCATGTAACATTTCAAGAATTTCTTGCTTCCAGTCATTACGAACTTGTAGAACACTTTCCTCAGTTGTGGAATGGATCTACCTTCTATATAATATGTCATTTTTCTTTTCTATGTGATCCCACAGAGACCAATATTTTTTTCAGCTGGATATTTTGAACAGCAATTTTAGACCAACTCGGTCTTTCTTTGAACATTTTCTTTATTTTATAAAACTGAGCGAGAATCAAGTCTTGTTTTGAGACTCAACATATTTTTAACTCTATTTCATGTGTAAACCAAATATTCATGACATTGTCTTCATTTGACAAGTTTTCTGGACTTGACGTACTCTTTGTCATCCTGTAAGATTCATAAGGTTCAATATGAGAGAGTTCAAATTTATTTTGATCTAGTTTAGTGCAATAATTTCAGTCGACACAAGGACGACATGACATGCCGTCGGCGTTACCTTGCTGTTTGCCTGGGCTATGTTGCACCTTAAACTACTAAAAAATTTTGCTCCATACCGAAGAACTCAACTGTGCTTTTGAAATGAAGAACAGCAATAAATGCGTAGTTTATTGTGCATGTAGTAATTTTATGTCGTGAATTGATACATCGTATCCTTTCTTTTCCATAATTATGGGTTTGAGAAAGGCGTAAGTAATTCATTGTATTGAACTACTCCAATATGAACTTATAAAGAATTGGAAGTATATATTGAAAGAATGGTGGCCCTCTCCATTGAATTAGTGATAATTTTATCCAGCAGACGACTGGCAACAGTATTTAACCAATACAAAATTTAAAAGTATAAAAGTGTTATTCAAGTATTTTAGTAACGTTTTCTTAAGTTACGATTGGAGTAAGTTCACGGGACTAACTTCGTGATTATTTTTGACTGACGAAAGACGCAAGTAATGTACAAGACGTTTCCTCTAAGCTCCTCCAAATTCAATGAAGGTTTTGATATTATTACAACACTATTAAAATTAACTATTTATTTGATAATCCACTTCTTAATTATATAACAAGGATTCAATATTTAAACACACAATTATATGCAAGCAAATAATGAATTATTATAGACAACTTTCGAGTTCGATGCATTTCCGTCAAAAACTTTGGTTTTAGTGAACATCATTCGTGCGTTTAGGGGCATCGTCACTTCCGTTCCCATGTTGAGCGAGTGGTTGGAAAACTATGATGCTATATTGCACGAATTATTTGGCAAATTGAATTCTCATAATTGACAATCAGCACTGCTGTCATTAGGGAATTGTGATTAAGTACCTACAGAACAAACATTATTTCTAGTTTATCCTGCACAATGACGATCACTAAGACGCTTGATGAACGTTAATAGTGCAGGGATACAGACGATCCTCTATCTGGTAAATGACGTCATAAAGGCGCGCATAATTGACGAGTTTTTCCGGTGAAGGACAAACTCGAAAGTGGTCTATAGGGACAACTCTGGCCAAGTGTTCCGGTTCATAAGAAATAGATATTCTTAAAAATAAAACTTATTTGTTACTATGATGTGGTTTGTGAAACGGTGACTTTTAAGCAAAAGTACAACGCAAGTGAGTCTTGTATTTTGGATTTTTGATACAGTGCTTTATCTACTAGATGCATTCATATTCATTGTTGTTACCTTAAGGTGTGAGTCTCATTAATACGGATTTTGTTAACTTATCACTAGACTGAGTCATTTACTTATGTATACACATATTGTATATTCAATGTCTTTCGAGAGAGAGAGAGAGAGAGAGAGAGAGTCCCTTGTGACTGTCTATATGAAAATACCGGGTGAGTCACTACTGATTAGTAATACCTTGAAGAGGTGTTTTTATTAATAGAACAAGGTCTGAGACAAAGCGTCGTGCAGATGTTTTTGTCGAGAATGCTAGGTACCTCGGGAGTCAGATCACGACTGAAGAAAATTTAACATAATGTGCTCTAATTGTACTAAGTAATATGAGGCAGGCGTTACCTGTGAAAGGGACGATTCGAAGTCTTATACCTTATTGTTTTAAATTCAAGCATATTTTAACTTCAGAACCTGTTAAAACAAACGGAAATACGGAAACGTTTCCGATGTTGGTCCTGTTGTTAGGGATTATATTTGTGACGTCATTTTCAATGTAAATAAAGAAACGCTATGATTTCATTAATATGTTGATTTTATATTGATTTTACCTGTGAAAGGGGACGAAGTCAGAAAACCTTTAGAATCCCGTTAAGGTGGTATGGGAGTATGAATTAAAATTTATAGAATTTTTCATACGATAGGCAGATCCGGGGCTTTGTGGAAAAATTTGGTTGATCATATAGGGAATCACTGAAGCATGACTGGAGCGGGCCCCTTAATAGGTCAGCCAGTGCTCCCCATCCCCTTATGAAAAGTTCTGGATCCGCCACTGCATACTTTGCTTAAATGTAGTATATATTGTGATATGTTCAAAATATAATTAAAATGATAGGTTACCGAGCATTTTCTGAAGCTACAGGTTGTGACAAAATGACACATTTTGTATGGATTATTCAGGGAAAACATCATTAATTATGTGATTAGAATCTACATGTAAACTGAATGATAGAATTGTAAAATAAATACGAGAAGACAACTATTGGAAAATGCTTTGAGAATATTATAAGAAAAGATAGGGTCACTGTACAATTTTTCGGGCTAAAATATAAAATAGCAAAATTTAATTTAAATTCCTTCAGAAAATTTCAGAGTTACCTCATCTTCAATTCATATGATTTAGATTTAAAAATAAAAATGGATACCTTTTCATATATTGCGTATGTGAAAATGTAACCTTTTCCCATATTGTTTGGGTTTCATGTGGTGTGTAATGTAGGAGTGGAATACCAAAATGTCGAAAATGAAAACTTGGTTGATTAAAACACAGCAGGAACACCAAGAACGGTGACAGACGAACTTTATTGACCTTATCATATTTTCTGATATTTTCCCGACCATTACACATATTTTCAAGCTTGAAAAGGTGACCAATTCCAGCGGCACATCATATCACCTTGTATACAGGAAGTGCCACTAGTAATCTCAATTTATATGGAAAATGTGGAAGGTTATAAACGATACTATTAAATATGGATGTCAGACACACCAATACAATAGACAATAACACTATTGAAGCTAGTAAAAACTTGAACAGTTCTATGCTTTCGAATGGCAACTATTCAATGTCTCAAATAGCTTATAACAGTTGTCTTCTTAAAACGTACAGAAAAAAAGTAAAATTAACTGACGACTGTAAAAAAAAAAACACAAACAAACAAACATGTCGAGGCCTTTAGTTTTCTCGTTTGAATTGTTTTACATTTGCAATTTCAAGGCCTTTTATAGCCAACTATACGGTTGCCTATAATTAATTTTATATCCACTTCATTTGATCTTTGGTTGATAAAAATTTAAAAGAAGGTGTCGTATGATTGCCAATTCAACAACTCTCCATAAGAAATCAAATGACACAGAAATTAACAGCTATATGTCATCGTACGGCCTTCAACAATGAGCAAAGTCCATACTGCACAGTCAGCTATAAAAGGCCCCAAAATTACAAATGTAAAACAATTTAAAGGAGAAAACTAACGGCCTAATTGATGTACAAAAAATGAACGAAAAACACATATCATGTAACACAGCAACAAACGACAGCCTCCTGACTTGGGACAGGCATATACATAAAGTTGTCTCAATTGCAATTACACCACATCTTCTAATTTTTATAAACATCTGAAAAACATCACACCATAAAACAGTATAGAAATGATTAAGTCATATAAGTGTTACAGTTTCAGCTTCTATATACATAGAGTAGAAACACTCTAACAGTGGTCATGAAAATGTCTTATTTTCTTGTTTCAGACTTTAAACTCTGATTGAAGGTTGTAAAATTCAATATACATCATATCTCATTGGGATGCATGACCTTTGAGCAATGGGTTTGCAAGTGGCTACTGTGAATGTAGAAGGTGATAACATAAAACATTGGTTTAAATTTGTGTGACAAGGTAAACGTTGCTAGAAATAATAATTTTTCATTGTTTCTTCACCATGTTTACTGCATAGCGTTACAATACGAATTTCTCACTTCTTGCTAATAGATCTGGTGATGTAAGGTTGATTTCTCTTTTTCTTCTCATTGTATCATTTTCCTTTTTTTACTCTTTTGTGATGGTAAGCCATCATGCATGTTATTGTATATATAAAACAAAAGTTGTGTCAATTTTGCTCAATACCTCAGTGTAACATGTAGGTACACTATGAAGATATGCGGTTGTAAATGACACATTCTATGTAGAATGATTTTATAATTTTGAATAAGAAAAATATATGTCAATTGTCATTATTAAAAATTCTGCTTCGTTTCGGTGTCACTTCCTTTTCTTTTGGCAGTAAGTTTGTCACTAATAAAATTATTGAAATATATGATAAAGAAGAATTGTTCTGCGAGTTCATTTTTGAAATTATTTATTAAAAGGTATGATTTAAAACTAAAAGATGTATTTTTTTGTTAATTGTCTGCGTTTAATTTTTTTTATGTCATACAATGCTTATTTCTTATTCCTTGAAAGTTGTTTTGTATTTTTTTATAAAAGGTAATTTAAAGGGTCTATATTCTTCATATTTGAGTGACTCATTTTCTTTAAATTTGAGTGCCCCATTATTTTCTATTTTTACTTTTTGCCATATTTTTCTTTATTCATAATTTGTTTGCTATTTTTCTGCACATTTTGTCGATTCTTCAAAACCCCACGCAGACCCTCATCTACGAGTGGACTTTGTATCTAAGTTTTAAAACACATTTAATGAAATAAGAAGAACGATTTTAAGTTAAATTTCCTGAAGATTATACACATGAAAGTGAGATTACTAGTTTTAAAGAAGCCCGTTATGTCGGGGATAACAAAACATTCAAATTCGATTTATTATGGATCTTTGTACAGATACAAGTCTGTCTGATTGATATGCGGTAAGTTTCCCAAAAGAACTCACTATAGGAATAATCTAACTTCAGAATCTGTTGAAAAAGAAACGGAAATACCGCAACGTTTCCGATGTTGGTTCTATTGTTAAGACATTATGTTGTGACGTCATTTGCAATGTAAACAAAGAAACGCTATTGTCAGGTAACGTTTTTTATCATATCAAAATCTGAATTAAAAGAATGTATATTTAAATGGTTAAAAAGACTGAAAACTCTGCTATTTTAATGTAAACGAAAAGACGTGTTGCTATGAAGCATCGAGTTGTTAAGGAACAGATCTGTTCCAAAACCAACGTGTCACAATGATCCTTAATCATAGCGATCACCATTATATGACTTCATACAACTTTGAATCTGCATGTCTTTTGTTAAAAGTATAACGAAAAACAACAACATTAAAGCAAAGTCAACCATGAATTATAAAAGGACATTATAAGAATACAAATGTTATTGTTATTGTATTGTCGTCCATACTCTTTCCGGTAATCATACATATTAATTTTCGGAAATCGTATGACATATATTGCAGCGTCCGCCAGGAAAATGCAACTGTTTGAAAAAGCTCGAAAAACGTTTACGATTATGATTTTATTAGTATATTGATTTTTATTTTGATTTTTAGTAGTTTTATTGATTTGCTTACTGATGTAAGGTACGTCCCCATAACATTTTACTCAAATCCCGAGCCAAAACGATACCGGAAAAGATTTCTGCGCAGATGTGGGAAAATAAAAAGTCTGAAAAAAAGTTAAAAAAGTTAACGATTTTGAGTTCATTAGTACAATGAAAATTTCGGGAAATTTTCCGATTTTTTTTTTTTGTTGTTGTTGATTTTTCTACTGTTTAGGGGACTTCGTCCCTTATCAACGCACTTGCTTATGACGTCACAATCATCGATTATCGTGACGCAATCATATATATTTTCTCCAGTTGAGGTTAATATTGACTCGACTGAGACTGATATAGATAAATTTACGAAAACGAGTTCTTTCAAAGAATAAAACAAAACTCCCAGTCATTTAAAAGACTTGAAATTAAGGAGTAGTGAACTCTTGAATGAGGACCAAATAAAACTTTTGAACAATCTTTAAATAAAGTATGATCAAACCGTTTCTAAAAATAAAAGTTAGGGAGAGCTAGTGCTATAAAGCACACTATTACCACAGAGAATGCAAAGCCATTTAAACATCCACCTCGTCGTTTACCCCTGTCCAAAAAAGATGAGGTTAATGACGAAATACGAAGACTTCTTGATTGTGGAGTCATTGAACCGTCTAAAAATCCCTGGGCATCCTGTATTGGGCATTTTCGAAGAAGAGTGATGGGAATACGAGAATAATTATGTAATCAATATCTTTATATCTCTAAATATGTGACAACTTTAATTCTATAAAGACATTCTCAACGGATAATAAAGGGCTATACAGGACAACCACCATATAATACATATACTTCGTCTAAAATTAAACCAAACAGTGTCATCTGTTTTGAGACATGATACAAAAAGGAAGATACAAAGAAAGGAGCATTCTTTAAGTTTCCAAAGAGTGAATCTTTTTCGACATTTCGACACGACCTTGACATATAGAGTTTTGTCTACTTCTGTTACTTCCTTGAGAAAAAAACCAAGGGTGACTAGGGAATAGCAATATGGTCACTTTGATTGTCTTCCGATTGGCAATAAAACCCTTACCAAAGTGAGGCTTCCGTTTGGCTGTGCTGGATGTATAAGTACGCAGCCACATCGTTCTGTCAGAATGGGGATGTTCAATCCGATGCCTTGTGTTAAGCGATTGCCACGTTCTCTGCACATTAAAAACCCTTGAACAACTGTTTGAGGGGTGCGTAGATGGGCTATTGCAAGGCAAAATTTGTGTCCTTTATCAATATACCCTCCTTTTTCAGTAGCAGTCCAAATTTTCTCTACCTTCATCCGGGCCTCTGATACATTACCTACCTATTGTAATCATTGTTAATTTGTCTTCTTCCGACCGACAGTAAAACCCTTGCTAAAGTGGGGCGTCCGTTTGGCTGTATGTGATGTATAAATACGCAGTCACGTCCGGTCAAAATGGGGATTTTCAATCAGATTCCTCGTGTAGAAAGATTGCCAGGCTCTCTGCACGTTTAGAAACCTTGCAACAACGCTTTGAGGTGGACTGCTGTGAGGCAAAATTTCTGTCCTTTTCCTATATACCCTCATTTTCCAGTGGCAGTCAATCTCCTGAAGCATGAATTTTCGATTTTCAAAAGATAGTATTTTTTTCCAATTCGTACATTTATTGACAGTTTAAAGGTTTGATTTCAATAGAAAGACAGTCTACATTTCTTAGTATTTGATGCGTAATTCTGGATATTTTCCCCCTGAAACTGATCTAGATAATAAAAAAAAAAGTCCTAGAAAGATTTGACAAATCTATCTAAGGTTGACTTTCAACCTTACCTTTCGTAACATCAGCTTCGAGCTTCTCAAAATATACGCAATAGAACGTGGTCCATAGCAAATTATTGTCGACTAGGAAGATGATAACCTCTGTGACAAACACTTCTCCAGCTGTGGTAAAAATTGTCCTTGTTTATGTTGACAGAACAAAGTAAGTTACTGAGTACAGACACAGTGATGTTAAGAGTAAAACAGTGCAAAAGTCTAAAGACAACATGGTAGAGATTATTATACCATTAAATGTTCAAAAGTTCAAATTCTGGTCTCCGCAGATCCAAATTACACCAAAACTGAACGTAAAATACATATCAATAGGTACATTGTAAAAGAAGATCCCATCATACATCAGTATAAATGAGATCATAACAATGCAGCTTTTAGTTTCAATAGACGCTGCTGAGATTGTTCTATTATTTCCATACCATAAATATAACTTATTATGTTTTTATTAAGGAACAGTATAATAAAAGCGTTTCAAATGTCATTGGTTTATTATCAATGTAAAGAAAGAGCACGACCTTTAATCATATTATTCTGATTGCATTTTCCTAGACGATAGAATAGTGGGAAACATTATTTCTGATTCAGGAACCAATATCTAACCGTAGGGTAATAACATAAATATTCGGTATAGATTAGTGAAAAGCCATGTTACTGATACAGGAACCAATATCTAGCCAATGGACAATGACATAAATACTCAGTAGTATACATTTTTGTAGATAAGTGGGAAGCCATATTTATGATAAAGGAACCAATATCTAATCGTAGGGTAATAACATAAATACTCAGTAGTATATATTAGGGGGAAACCATACTTTTGATACAGGAACCAATATCTTACCAGAGGATAATAACATAAATACTAAGAAGTATAGATTAGTGGGAAGCCATATATCTGATTCATGAACCAATATCTATCCATAGGGGAATAGCATAAATACTCAGTATTATCGCTATTTTGTGCATTTTCCTTTGATCTCTTTTGTGATAATTTTCATATCATGCTACTCGCTTGAGATGGAAAATTATCGCTAGAAACTATCAGGCACGTGGCGTTGCTAATGAAATTGACATGAAAGTGACAATGTCTTCATAGGTAAAATAGCGATAAACAGGGAATAACATCATCTCAATAGATTATTGGAAGCCATATCTCGGCTCAAGCGACAAAATCAATCCGTTGAGATGATCAACGATAATCTATAAGTATAGATAATTGGGAAGCCATATATCTGATTCAGGAACCAATATCTAACCATTAGGTAATAATATAAATGACTGCCTGTATAATTAATAACTTTATTACTACTCATCGAAAGTTTCCATAGAACAAAATGTGAGAAATGTGGAATTACATAAGTTGATATGAGTGTTAAGTTCGTTTCAAAACTAATCGATTATAACATTATTAGAGTTCACGTTGAATGTACAGTTAAAGTAATGAAATACATGTATACCTTTTATTTATAACTTTTTTTCTCTCTGGTTTTCTTCGGAATATTATCTGATTTTTATTTCAAAATATTTTTTTTTTTTGCTTTGGGTGTGTGTTTATCGTTTGTAAGATTTGTATACCAGGTTATATCCTAATAGTAAGTAGGACACAAAACAAGAACAGCTGTTGTAGTATTTAAAGTAGTCTACAAAAAAATGTCTAAAAAATTTAAATAACTGACCAATCAAAATATTTCAAGACCAGTCGGAAGATTAAGAAACAAATCAAATATGATACATGAAATGACCACAACAGGTCAGTTATTGTCCTATTAAAAGGGGATTTAGTTTTAGGTTTTGAGTTCGTTCATAATAGAACCAAAGCTGGAATATTTTACACAAATAAAATAATAATTCTTGAGTTTTTTTAATTACATCACATTTATAGGGCGAAATTTTCAACAGATTCTTTGCATTCCAGTGTATATCAACAGCCTCAGATATGTCTTGTGGAAATCTGTAAAAGAAATCTTGCTTACAGACTTATGAGATATAAAATAATTATGTCGTTCAAACTACTAACATTCATGTCTGCGATCCAAATCAGGATTTATGGTAACTGTGAAACTACTTTCTTGATTCCACCAAAACTCTGAAACTGACATCATAAAAAAGGCTTTTTATTGACAGAAAACTAGTATTTGTTAGGTTTGATAAATGTGTTTTTTTAGATATTTCTATGAAAATCAACTAAACTTGCTTTCTCGTCTACTTGGTAATTTTTTTCTATTGTTTGGAAGTAAAATTCATACTAAAAGAATAAAAAGAAACGAGCTTTATGATTCTAGAACTCCACCATATTACAGTTCGGCTAAACGAATTCCAATATATTAATGTCTAGTGGTTACCAAACATGAGAGTATATATATATATATACTGATGTATGCATGTTTGAACTATTTGCTTGAAAAATGGTAAACCAATCTCTTTACAGTAATTTTTTACACATAAAATCATTCACAAAAGGGAAACCCGTATTTGACAAAATAAATTCGTCAGTATTTAAAAAAATAAGCATTTTAATGGTATATCCTTGTCCCATCATCAATGTTTGTTATCAACGACAACTACATTTGTTGATGTAAAAGTAAGAATCGTAAATTTTCGATACTTAACACCAAAACATGTTATGCCTGTATCAAGTAATATAACATAAAGAATATATGGTATGATTGACAATGTGACAACTCTCCACAAGAGACAAAATGACAGAAGGTTAGCAACTAAAGGTCACCATACGCTCCTTCAACATTCAGCAAAACCCATACCGCATAGCAAGCTAAAAAATACCCCAAAATGAAAAATATAAAACAATTCAAACGAGAAAACTAAAGGCCTGATTTTTTTCAAAACAATAAACAAACAATATTATATACAGCAACAAAGTAACGGCAATCACTAAATTTAAGGCTCCTTATTTGGGACAGGCACATACAGAATGTGGCGGCGTTAAACATGCTTGCAGGTGCACCAATCCCCCCCTAACATTAGACAGTGGTGTAACAGTACAACATAAGACCAGCTGTATAAATCAGTTGGAAATGACTGAACTCATCAGATTGATGCAAAGCACACATCAACTAATAAAAACACAACAGTCACAAAGTACAGATCTGAGAGTACTCGCAGTTACTGAAAGCTAGTTCAAAGCCAATAACAATTTATATAAAATCATTTATCTAAGGCTATCTGGACAATATATTGTTCGTTGTTGTTTGTATGTCCGGAGTAGACATATTTGGTCTGTTATACAGTGTGGTAGTTTTGGCGATTCATGTTATCCCTTTTTATGTATACAATTATTCATATGATATTTTGTCGAGTGATTATGATGATTTAGTTTCCGGATATAACACTGTTAGATATAATTGTTCAATTTCCGGTACTAGTTGTTTTCTCTGTTCCAAAAGGCCTTACGATTCTCGTTTTTTATTTTTCTTCAGGTATGCGTCAACATTTGTATGTTTAGTAGAAATGACATGACATGGAATTGTATGTACATAAATCGTTGTATTTATCGCAAGAAGAAATTATCATAGAATTCACTGAACTTCTCAGCTTTTCGAAATAAGAATAAGATAATAAAAGATAAAAATAATAATGAAACCATAAATCCAGTTTCCCCTTTTCAACGCACGTATATATACCAGTTCTCTGTCTTATGGATATGCATTAAGAGACCATCCAATTGTCCTAAATTTCTTTTATTATTGAAATTTAATGTCTACAAAACTCGCAACACATTTAACAATCTCACATTTAATTGAAAACTCAGTTACCACATAACTTTCCCTATAAAATATCTGCATTCTGAATATGCTTGAAATATTTACCACTGGACGTTACGCAAAAACCAATCAATCATATTAGCAAAATTTTATTTTGACGGCAATTAATTTCAAAAGAAACCACATGGGAACTATCTTCATTTCTATAAATCAATATGTTTTACAAAATCTTAAAAATTGTTAAAATATATATAAGGAAATTGTTACTTGATACTTCAAGTAATTAAATAATCATTAACGCAAAATGTCCTAGGTCGAAAATTAATTTCTTGTTCAATAGCTTTTTGAAAATGTGCTGAGTTCTTACTGATATATTGTGATGCAACATTGTTTCTTAAATTCATCTGGGAAGTTTCCTTTCATTTCAAAATTTATATTCCATATGAGGCTCGACTGACATGCTAAATTGAGTGAATTGCTCCTGTCCATATCATCGATGCACTAGAAATGAATTAGAATGGATTTTCCGGGGGTTAGTCTTACAGAAATCTAAAGTAATTATTGAAATTGTGGTTTTAACATGAAGTCTGAAAATAAAATAAAAGCTTTTTATTTTGAAATAAGTCTTCGATATTCTGTATCTGGATTCATCAGCGCACACAGTTTTATCAATGCATTTTTAATGGCAACGTATTAGTTTTATCAATGCATTTTTAATGGCAACGTAAAGTACAAAACTAATGTTTATATTTGTTTAATGACTAGTCATATCTTAGTGGAAGTAATTAGATGAACCGCGCTGCTGTCAAAACAAAGAAAATACTAAGTTTTTATATATCTGTTCTCTGTTTTAATTAATGAAACCTCAGCTTGTTCAGTCTATGCATCACATAAAGTTTATACTTTAACGCAGTAGTAAGGTTTAACATGTTAAGTTTAAGGTTGATCAAAAGAATGAATACAAGAAAGAAAGATATATACAAAACGTACGAACGCCTTTGTTTCTCTCATAAAAAGACATCTTTCGCAATAATTTATTTCAGCTTGTTAAAGTTTCAAAGAATAATTGTTCTGCAAATTATTGATGAGGCACATTCTGTTTACAGGTAGCTCTGTCATATCTACTTAAAAGTAAGTAAGAATATATCACGTGGTCTATTTAAAACTATAAATTAAAGAAATCAGACAATATACCATGATAGGCAAAATAAGAAAAGACAAACAGAACAAACAACAATCCCCAAAAAAATTACAAAAGTAAAGATTGAGCAACACGAACCCTAACCAAAAACCAGGAGTGATCTTAAGTACCTCGAAAATATCAACAGTTCCTGATCCAATGGTGGCACCTGTTTTGTTGCTCATGTCAGGTAAAAATCCTATGATCATAATTCGAGCACTTTTGTTGTTCATCTTTATCCATTCATAGACCACGGTCGTGACAATTTCTACTGAAGAAATCGCAAATGCGCAATGTATTACAGAATAAAAGTACAGTCACTTTAGTTTGACAGGAGAATACGTTGGTTCTTATAGAATGTCATTCACGGGTGTGGTAATACGATTAATTGAACGATACTGTATTCCAGTCATTAAGCACGCTCCATGTCAAAGTTTCCATTAAGCGTGAATGAAATCTTATAAATTTTCTCTAGACTGACATTGTTCTGTTTTAATTGTCTTAGATCTTCGAAATATCAAGAGAAAAAAAGTTCAAGTGCTCCATCTAAAAATGTAAAGACCAAATGCATATCAAAACTGCATGCTATAAAGGATTATCGACATTTACGACTCTTTTATTATAGTGCGTTAGATTTTCAGAAAACGTAAAAAAAAAAATAATTTATCACAAATCCACTCTGCATGTGTGGTCTTTGATGTCACGCACCGTCGTGTTCTTTTTTCAGGTATACTAACCTTTGAAACACGTCATTTGATTTTGTCGTCCCCTTGAAAATTTGCATGGTCTAGATTCGTAAATGTATGGATAATCGAAGTGATCTGCGAGTAGAAAAATTAATCAAGGTTGGTAACGAATGTATTCCAATTTAATTACTATAACCTGCTGTTCTCTCGTTCGTTACATTTAGAGTAGAATGATTAATATGCAATTACTTTGTTTTAATCATTTTATAACTATTTAAAAGGGGAAAGGGAGAACGTGCCGAACATCAAAGAGCTCAAATTGGAAGGGAGATAATTGCTTGATACCAAAAAATTACTAATAGGTAATCAAGACAAACAGAGAAGAGCGTACATGTTTGCACAATACCCAAGATGTCAGGACCCTCAAATAGTTTTAAAAAATGCTAAACCTTGTATGGACGTTCAATGTTTTCACCTGAGCAAACATAACCTGAAACCGTAATATTTACACATAGACAACACATTTATAACAAACTTTTCCCGTGAAAATGATTTGACCGATTTATGTAAAACTACGGCGTTGAAAAGTAGTAAGATAATGAAAAATTAATATCAGGATTACTATGTATATGAATGTCTGAATGTGTGAATGACTTTTATTTCTCATAAAACTACAGTTGCATAGCTATAGAGAACATATCTAAACATAACTATAATGTACAAATATTACATGCATGTGTGAACAATACGACGAAATTAACTTGTAGGACTGACTCAGATTTATAACTTATTTTTCTAATCTTTCTAATATTTCTTGAGTTAAATAGTTGATATCAAATTTATAGATATCAGGGTTTGACCAACAGTACTGTGGGAAAACAATTCTCTATGTAATTCAAGTGAATGAGAAGAACCAATTTTTCCTGTACATAAGCTTATTGCCAGATTTTTTTTATGATTATGCAACAAAGATAAGTTAATCTTTAAATCAATGTGACATCCAATTAATGCTATTTTCCTGTAAATATTTGTTTAAAAAAGAGAAATTTACATTCCCATTTTGTCAGAAATTATAGAATCATGGATATATAAATAAGGAACTATGATATGATGCCAATGAGACAACAACCCACCATAAACTCAAGCACAAAGATGTAGACAACTACACGATGTACGGCCTTCAACAACGAGCAAAATCCAGATTGCTTCGAAAGAAACATCAGGACCTCTATTGATTCATTCATAACATTTACTATAAATAACCAACATAACAGTCCGGGAGTGTTTGTCGATTTCAATGACGCAAGGAATTATAATAGTAATGAAATGCTAAACTTAGAAAATGTTTCGATTCTAAAATAATATCTTTTTATCATAATTTTAAATTTTGTTTTCACAATAACAACAAAATTTCGAGGAGGAAAATATGTCCCTTATCAAAATAATTGTATACCGATTTATGCTCTCCAAATAAAAAAAAAAGACAAAACAAACATTACGCCTTTGAGTACATTAAAAGCAAAACTTATGATTTTGTTTTTTGTTGTTGTAAATAACATATGTTTTATTGAAAACTTTTATCACGGGACACAAACTGGAATGAAAAATAAGCCAAAGTTGAAGAAATGTTGTAAAGATTCTGGTGACACGAAACAGTTTTGCCATTCATTATAAGATGATTGGGATTTATGAATTTCCCATTTTGATGAATTCCGATGATCTCACATGGAAAATAAATTTATATTCACTCTCGAGACTTTCACCGCCTTTTAATGGGCCCTCACTTGAGACTTCCAACTGAAGATTTGTGATCTCTTACAATTGTTCTAGTATTTAAACTAATATGAAGTTATGTAATATAAACTAAGCTATTTGAATAATATATGTTCGATGTGTAATGTACTGTTGATGAAGATGGAACTTTTTGTTAGCAGTAAATTAAGTCTGTTTGTTGTTAAACTACCATTTTATTGATTAGTGAAAATACATTATACTGTAGATAATGGCTTCACGAGAGGGACACTATAATTATTAAATAATTAATAGAATGATAATGGTAATTGTTTTGTTTATAATGGACGTGATCAATGATTTTGTTGTCGACCGAGATCAGAAAGCTGTCCTGTACTATCCAGAAATTGTATTCTTTTTCTGTCGATAGTCTGTCTGTGTTTTAATGTTCTTCACACGCTGGTTGAAAGATGCATTCAATTGTTGACAGCTTTTCGATGTCAGAGACTTCAAAAACTTGATTCGTTTTCTAGTTGATTTTTGTTTATTTGTTGTTGTCATCTTTTATCCCTATAACGGATATGTTTGGAGATCATATATGATACGCGATGCCTCAAGTAGGGTGAACTAAGGCAGTTTTTGTTTACAAATTAAGTCATTATTATAAAAACTAAGGTTCAAACACCTTAAGGCAAAGTTGACTTTAGTTGAAGTTTGCTATAATTTTAGGTCCTTTTTGGTCTGGCGTACAAAACTTAAATCCTGTTATCAATGATGAGTTTATTGGTTATGTAGCTCTTCATGTGTTTCGGTACTTACATCCTTGTCTTTCAAATAATTAGTTTTGAACGTTCTTGAAGGCAATTCAATAAAAACGCTTCGGGAGCATAGCATTTATTAACTTCTAATGGGTTATTTTCATTTTTTGATAACACTGGGTAGATACTTTTGATGGTGGACTATATTAGTCTCCGAGGATATCATCAGCTCAGTAGTAAATGCTTCAGTACTGACATGATTTATAACATTGTCAGTTTACAAATGAAAAAAATACAAGAAACTAAGGCTCCAACTCCTGCAAATGTGAAGTTGGAATTTTTTTGGTCATTATAGCTCCTCACGTGTTTCGGTACTTAAACATCCTTGGCTTTCAAATATTTGTCTTGGAGCGTTCCTGGTGAAGGTAAATCATGAAAAGCGCTTCGGGAGCATAACAATTTTAAGTGTTTTTGTTTTATTTTTTTTTATAACACTGGGTATATACCGCTGCTGTTAGAATATTAGTTCCCGAGGGTATCATCAGCTCAGTAGTACGTGTTTCGGTACTGACATGATTTATACCATACCTTTCTTAAATTGTCTGTTTATAAACTAAGAAATTATTTAAAAAAAAAAATCAGGTTCCAAATTGTACAGAGTGCCACGCTCTGCACATTAAGAACCCTTTCAACAACTCGTTAATGGATCCGTAGCTGGCCTGTTGCAATATTTCTGTCCCTATCCAATATACCCTCATCTATTCTATTAAACGAGAAGACCTCATTTTGTGTGTCGCTTCTCTTCCTTCCACAATAAATTAATCATCATGCCTCTGTGTCCTATATGTGCCATACATAGTCGCATTTGTCATCCATTCTTATGATTAATTAGTTTCGGTTATTTTGGGAGAAAAACGAAAATAAAGGCGTCAGGATGATGTTTCCGTCATCAGACCGACTTTTAAGTCATTTTACGACATCCGGTTTTAAACTTTCACATAATTTTCAGAAGTACTCGGGGACAGGACAATTATTTTTTGCGTTTATCTGCATGTATACTATGATTATACTACTATAATATATATAGACTGTATTTAATATAACAGTGATCGCCGTGGAGAGGAAACTTGGAATTGATAGTTAATAGCAAATACATTTTATTTATAATAATAAACGTATGTTCATAGTATACAGAAACGAGAAAATAATGAAACTTAACAGAAAACAAAAAAATAACGGACTTTGGAAAAACGGGAGAGGGGTTTAAATTTTTTTTCCTGTCTCCAAGTACCTACGACTTTTGATACTTTTTCTGAAATTCCCCAGACATAAAATCTTTTACAAAAATTCACCCTGCAACAGTGAGAGTTTACATATTTTCCACCAAGCTCTAGATGCCTGCGATTTCGCGGGTGTGTTCTAGTTTACCTATAAAATTGTATTTATTGTTAATTTGTTCTCGTCTTGAACATGCATGAAACATTTGCCACTGAACATTAGGCAACCAACAATCAATCAATCAATCATATAGTTGACTTAGATGGATTTGGCTATTATATTAGGTCATGTTTTGGTCATATAGCTCTTCAACTGTTTCGGTACTTATACATCCTTGGCTTTCAAATATTTGGCTTGGAGCGTTCCCGATGAAGATAAATCCAGGAAAGCGCTCGGACGCATACAATATATTGATTGTTATTTTCATTTATTTCGAATAAATCAAAATTGATTCTGTTTAAAATTTAAATTAAAATACTTGTTAAATGTCATGTGTCTGATGAAAGTAAAAGTTGGAATACCATTTTTTCAGTTTATGTCTGTCTCCTTTCGTATTTTATTCACATTAATGAAGAAAATGAAAACTTAAAGAAACTTAATTTCAACAAAAAACTTTCACTTCAATAAAAACTTTAATGCTATTATCAAATTATTTTACTATTTATATCTATGTTCAGCATGTTTCGACATAAACAAAATGTCATATCTCGAATTCACAGGTAGAAATAACTTGTAAGCTGCTGATACTTTTTTATCTATTGTTATTTGTTAAGGTTATCTATACAAATATTATGAGGATTACATAAACATGTTCATTTTTTTTTGAGTTGTGGTCCTGTATACAAAACTGACGTATGGAGTCCCAACCTTAACTTGCCTTGTCCAAGAAACATGCTTGTATCCGTTATTATGGTACTCTCTTTATTTGGTAGACTTTTCTGGATTTACCTTCATCAGGAACGCTCAAAGCTAAACATTTGAAATCCGAGGATGTATAAGTACCGAAACGGTTGAAGAGCGATATGACAAAAATACCTAAAACAAATAGCCAAATCCATCTAAGGTCAACTTTGCCTGATGGAGTTGAAACCTTAGTTTCTTTATAATTTCAAAATTTATAAACGGACAATTTTAGAAAAGTTTGTTATTAATCATGTTAGTACCGAAGTACTGACTACTGAGCTGATGATACCTTGGGAACTGATAGTCCACCAGCAGTGGTATCGATTTATAATTTCAAAATTTATACTTGCCTTGTCCGAGAAATATGCTTGTATCCATTATTATGGTACTCTCTTTATTTGGTAGACTTGAACAAAACTAGTGTTGTGTTGTCCCAACCTTAACTTGCCTTGTCCAAGAAACATGCTTGTATCCATTATTATGATACTCTCTTTATTTGGTGGACTGAAGAAAAAAAAACTCGTGTTGTCGTTTTGTTCAAATATTAGATAAACAGTCTAAGCGTGTGCGGTCAAAATTACAATAAATTATATATCGTCAATCATTTACTTTTCATAAAAATGAAAACTTACCGCCACGATATAGCAAAGAATGTTGAAAATAGCGTTAAACCCCAACAATCAATCAATCAATCATAAAATTTTAAATCATTAGAGATATTAAGGTTTTTCTATTCCCAGGCGTAGATGGCCTTAGCCGGATTTGGCAAACATTTTGGAATATTTGGTTTCTGTGCTCTTCAGTTTCGTATTTGATTTGAGTGCCACTCATATTTTATGAAGAAGAAACGCGCGTTTGACTTAATTATAAACTTGATTTTTGTTGTATAGTTTTTATATCAAACACAATATTTATTAAATTTTATAAGGATAACATTTAAAGTTGAAATTAAAGCCTGAATCTGTGTTCTTTAAAAGAAAACAATTAAGATTTTCATGGATATATAATACGTTTTCTAAATGTCTCCAAGTTTGGAATATAAGGTTTCGTACAACATTCCACGTTATTAAAAGGGAAATTTTACATTTAAAAAAGTAAGAAGATAGTAAGGGAGAATCCAAATCCGAAGTACAAAATATGACAAACAAAACCATAGCCAAAAGAAAAAAAGCATACTATTTCCACAAAGCTCTATACAGAAACTAAATATTATTAAGCAAAAGATCTCCAAAAATGGGGTTAACTTGTAGTGACATTTTACTTCCATGGTTATAGTCATGGTTACGGCTTCATGCAAGAGTGAATTGGTAGATGTCTTATGTGTTACCCTCAAACATTAACAATCTGTATAATCTAACTCTTAGACAATACCAAATGTGAAAGTCTGGAATTAAAATAATAAGAGCATGACAAAGGATTGATATGGGTCTGATAGAAACAAAACAAACACACATCATTGAAAAATCAGGTGCTCCTGAAAGGTAAGTAGTTCCTGCTTCCCCAATGCATCCGATGTGATGGCCATGATAATTAGAACTGTAGTTATGCTCATTCGGGGATAGTTATAAATGAGGGAAGGAAGACGTGATAGTTATAAATGAGGGAAGGAAGACGTGATTGAAGCTATAACTAATAGAACGTTTCCATGGTAATCTTTGACACAGATATTCCGTAGATCAACCAAGTCATGTTGGTGTCCGACAAACCTGCGAAGTAACACTTATGAACCTTTATCAAGGATACATGTATTTTGAAAGGTAACTCTAGCTCTGAAATATAGTTTCAACTTGGCAATATATAAGCTTTAGAAGTTAGTGATGCTAAAATTGTTGATGTGTATAAATAGGGAAAGGTCAAATAGAGAAAATTGAAGGCATCCTGTTAATTTGTGGTAAAGTAACAGTATCTATGGTATCTTTCATTTTAAATTCAACGGGATATATGCGATCAAAATGGTCAAAAAACTTTTAATCTTGAAAAGACATTCTCTGTAAAGCAATTTCAAAGATAATACTAGGTTTCGTCCATTCGTTTTAAACACCCCTAAACACAACTAGCTTTAAGTAAATGCGAGTACTTTTAGATCGGTATGTTGTGTCTTTCGATTTTATGTTAATTTTTTTGTGCTTTTTAAAAATCTGTTGGGTTAAGCCATTTCCAACTGATTTTTACATTTTGTTCAGATATATATATATATATATATACATGTATATATATATATATGGTTAGTGTTAAAGGAAAATATTCAATGAATCGATTCATATAAGGTAGGGATTTTTTGCAATAAGTTAAAGGTAACAAAATGCGTCCGAAGCGGAGACGGTCGTAACATAAATTTTTTTCGTTAGCCACCTTCTTCTATTACATATGGATTATCGACCTTCCCATGAATAGAAACAAGTGTTAGCAAGTTCCGACAATTTCAGCAGTTGTCCCAATTAATCGCTCTAGTTCTCCATTCTTTTTTGTTTTGTGAAAAGACGGTCAAGATTTTGTGTTTTCTGTGAATGAAAATAATTATACTATATATTATTATACATTGGTCGACACAAAATATTATTATACATTGGTCGACACAAAATAATAAAATCTAGTGCAGTTATTCAGAAGTCGAAAAGAGTGTCCTAGCGATTTAAAAAAAGATGAACAATAAAAACATCTTTACATTTAGCTTCTGATTTTCTCAATGTATTCCTTTATTGACCTTGTATTTCTCACCAATTTATCCATCTCGTGGAACTATTTGAATACATTTCATTGATATCTATAAGCTAATTTCCATGAACGTATCAAGATCATTAATTGAATGCATGCATTTTACGCCATGGTTTAACTTTTAAAGAGTAATTTGATTTTCGCACATGAGCGTGGAATCGCCAAGAGAAAAATTGCATGTTTGGAATTAAATTTCTGGTGTATTTAATTAAATATAATAGCATACATGCTGTGCTAGAGGACTTACTTCGCTCTTGAGTATATTGGTTTGTCATTTTAATACCAGCAAAGCTTAATCATCATTCAATTTGCAGGAGAAAAAGCCACTAATTAAAAAACAATATTACACAAACGTATACTCCATGGAAATACACAGCGTCAACATGACTTACAGTTATACTTCGATAAAACAGCTTTTATCACGAGTTTAAATTTTATAACTATTTTACAGAGGGTTCGTGCTGTATGTCCTATTAGTAAATGGTGAGTCTTTCGGACTAGCAGGCGATCATCGGGCAATAAAACAGTCATCCAAATTCAACCTCATGTTATAAACATTCAGAAGTTAAGAAACTTTTTACCATGTGAGTGATTTAGCTGGTGACGAATTTAACCTATTAAAAATGTGTTGTAAACTAGACTAGTATTTGTAAATGATGTTGCTTCTGGGTAGTAGGATGAAGGACAGATATTATATGACTTGAAGGGTGCCTTTACATACCTCGGACCCCTCTGTCTTTATAATGCCAAACTTTTGAAGTGTTGAAGATCTTGATGCAACTCGTCGTTCAAATTAGGAGCTTAATGGTGTATTTGTGAAAAGCGTTTTAGTCCTTATTCCAAGTGCTTTAGCTTTTTGGCAACTCAAAACTTTGCTTTCATTAGGTGGCCGAGTGGTTAAAGTAGTTCATCTACAATTACCACTAGCCTGTCAACTCTGTGGTTGTGACTTCGAACCCCGATCGTGGCCAGTTGTGTTTGACTGATCTTAATTGACTAGGTGTGTCAGTTTTCCTGCCAAAGGTCGGTGATTCTCCACGGGTACCCAGGCTTCCTCCACCAATAACAACTTGCCGCTATGATATAGCCAAGGACGCTGTAAGTGACATTAAACACCAACAAACCAATCAAACAAAAGTCTAGTTAAAGCTTAGTGTAAGTGACATTAAACACCAACAAACCACTCAATCGTAAGTCTAGTTAAAGCTTAGTGTAAGTGACATTAAACACCAACAAACCAATCAATCGAAAGTCTAGTTAAAGCTTAGTGTAAGTGACATTAAACACCAACAAACCAATCAATCGGAAGTCCAGTTAAAGCTTAGTGTAAGTGACATTAAACACCAACAAACCAATCAATTGAAAGTCTTGTTAAAGCTTAGTGTAAGTGACATTAAACACCAACAAACCAATCAATCGAAAGTCTAGTTAAAGCTTAGTGTAAGTGACATATAACACCAACAAACCAATCAAACAAAAGTCTAGTTAAAGCTGAGTGTTCTCGATCAGTCAGGAATTTTTTTTTATGTAAATGGAAATGCTATGGTTTATTTAAATTATCATTGTTATATTCTTACTTTTGTTTTTTGATGTATTGAATTCATCAAATAAATGATAAAATCTTTCGGTCAAATGGCCACCTTTTACTTTATTTAAATATACAGTATATGATGTATTGAAACCTACAGGTAATGACATATAGTATAGACTACTTAATAAATGAAAAATATAAAAAAGACGACATCACATAAAAAGTCGATTCTTGATCAATCAAGCATTAAATCTTAGGAAAATTGAATTAGCTTCCGTTATAAACCAGGTATACTGGCATTAATTAATTTGCTTGACGACCACCGATTGTTATTAAGGAATCATTGATTTCTAGATGTTCTCAGTTTAATGTCTGATAGGTTATTTTCTAATAGAATTACATAAAGGTAAGCAGTAACAGTTAAGCAAAAGGAGGCTAGAGAAAACGATAGAAATCATTAAATATTGAATTTACGAGAAATTGTCTAAGTTCAATATTATCTATAAATTATCATTTGAATCATAATTGCAAATAATTTTAATATAAAATTTTCAAATTTTGCAATATAATGAAAAATTAATAGATATTGCAAGTAAAGTCAATATATAATAATTATTGATGTATTGCAATAATCTCTATAATGATGCTAAATATAATTTTAAAGGTACTAGCAAATCTTGATACAAATTGAATAATTGATAAAATTCATAATAAGTAATTGACATAAAATTGTCAATTAGATTTATCATGATCATAATCTCTATTAAATATAAATTACTTAAGTATAATTGTCATAATTAATAATGACCGTATATAATTTAAAATTAATAATTACAAATGTGTAAAATTGCAAATCATATGTATAAATTGATTTTATAATAAGTATTACAATTTAAGTATATAGTGATAAAATTGAACATATTCATACAAATATGATTATATAAATTAAAAGATTAACTTAACTGACATATGAATAATGAACAATATTTATAAATTACAATCATACAATAAAATGTAAGCAATAGATTAATAGCAAAATGCGTAAACATAGCAATGAATGAAAAAATAATATGCATAACATACAAATCAATAATCAAATTGATAACAACTAGTATATAAAATGAATAAAGTTACATGAAAATTCTAAGACATACATCATATATATTAAAATAAATTATATATCAATATGATCATGATTAATAATAATATAATGAATTAGTAAATAGCATGACAAAATATTCTAATTAATAATACATATAGCATAAAAAATGTCACAATCAATGAATGAAGAACTGATGACATTACAAAATCAAAAATGTTACATAATATACAATCAATATATCGTAATAATGTATAATACTAATGCATAAAATCCAGTAATACTATTAAATATAAACCATATAATAAGCTAAATCAAAAAACTATGTATATATCATTTATCAATTAAATATAAGTACATAAAGTATGAAAAGAAGGTTATTACATCTAGAAGTCTTGTCGCAGAATGGAGTTTATTTTCTCGAATTTCCAACAGAATTTGCCTGCTACAAAGGCATGCGATGAGACTAGTATATTCAAATTGAAACTTTTCTTTTACATTAATTTGAGAGAGAAAGAAAAGAGAGAGAGAGTAGTTGTCCGACAAATATGCTGGAAAGCACACAAACATGTAGCAGGCTCAAGTGTATTAATTCACAGACACTCCCAACTCTTTCGAAAAACTCCCATGCACTGGACCCCACATCTTCCAAAATTTCTTTACTTCCACATTTTTGAGAGCGCATACTTTGCGGGAAGTTTTTTTTTACATGAATAACCAATTTATAAAAATAGAAATCAGATAATTCAAATTCTAATAAATAGACTACATTGTAACATTGAACCCGCTGTGTATATACATTGAAAACTGTCTTGAGAGGCCACTTAAGGGAGAGCAAAATTTGGCTTCATGTGACCGGTGGTCTTTTACACGTTCAATCTATATGAAATGCTCTACAGAGGGACATACAATTAATGGTCTTATAATACAGGTTTTGCTAAATACAGGTGGTTTCTTCATCAGGTTTGACTGTATAGATAACACCCCAAAAAATCAACCAATCAATCAGCTGTGTGCAAATTTTCATTTTTGTGTACAGTAGATTTTTTTATCTTCGCAGAACTCCACTAAACATGGCTTAAATTCCCGAAAACAATGTAAAAAAAAAAAACATTGAACCGAAAACCCCAAAATAATGCGTTTGAAACGGTTTAAAAATGTCAAAGAAGATTTAGTGTAAATCGATACTCAGTAATAAATCAAAAATAATTCATATAGTATAAAAAGTGCATTAAATGTACTCCTGGTCCATAGTTGTTCGTTTCAAAAATCATTGATCCATGTGTATATATAGCAGTTACTAAAAATACACATCTGATCACATAAAAGAATTACATTTTTCAAAATCGGATTTCGTCCTGCTGTTAAAAAGTTTTCCATACTTTGCCGAATTCTATAATTTCAAACATGCAATAAAAAGTATGGATTTCTGAATCTTTTGAACCTTTAGTTTGTGAAAAATATCAGATGAAAAGATGGCTCGTAAAATATGTTTTCCGAAAGCAAAAACAATACGAAATCACCGTTTTCGTTTTCCTAATAAATCACATAATTGATCAATTTATTTTGATTATTAAAAGTAAGAAGATGTGGCCGTATAATTGCCAGCAAGACAAACTTCCATCAAAGACAAGATGATATAGAAGTTAACAATTTCTATAGTCCACCGTATGGCCTTCAACAAGGAGCAAAACCCATAACTCATAGTCAGCTATAAAAGCCCCGAATTGACAAACTTAAAACAATTCAAACGAGAAAACTAACGGCCTGATATATGTACAAAATGTTTAAGTTCCTTCATAAAATGAATTTTCTTAATTATTTGCCTGATAAAATAATCCTTATGTAAAAATTGTAATCAATGAATACATTTTCTTTTCAAAAAATAATTTTGACCCCGACCTACCTTAGATATTGAAAGTTGACAATGCCAGCATAAGAGCACGTATTTCTTTTCAAACTTGATGCACATTTTATAAAGTTTTTCATTAGGGATTTTGAAAAAATGCATTTTTACAACTTTCCATAAAATCGCATAGATGCCAACCATTACGGTTACATATTTTTTAGCCGTAATTACGGTGTTACGGCAACAGTCTACTTTTACGGATTTCCGGTCATTTCCGGTCTTCAACTTTTTGTCGTTTAGATAATGTTGTGATCATTTTGACGCTTGATTGTAGTTAATTATCGTGGAAGTGTAAGCGTTTGAGTGATTCAGAATATAAAACACTTTCGGGTTTCTCGGGATTTTCTATATGATAAGTACGATTTATCCATTTCTTGTTAGATTCCGAATAGTTAATGAACGCATTTGAAATGAGTCCCTTTTCCTTACTTATATTCCCTGTTTTTGCTTTTCAATTGATTTCACGATGTCATCAGCAGGAACAAGCGCTTCTGCAGCAAAGCAAAGAAATTGGGGCAACGTTTTCGTCCTGAATATTCAATTGAGTTTCCTTGTCTTATAAAATCAATTTAGTCAGGTCAGGAAGAACAGAACTGACACGTGCACACGTCCAAATCTTTCTGTTTCAACTTTGTCGTCAATAATGGTTCTGAAAACATTCATGACCTCTACCAACAAAAAGTGCTACGACACATATGCAAATAAATAATTAAAAGTTATAATTAAGTCAACAACATACCAGGCACTCCAGAATTAGACTTTAGTTATACTATAAATTAAAATTTGTATTGACAGTAAGTTGAAACAGTTAATTTACATTTGTTAAATAAACAAACAGGTATTAAAATAGCCAACCTTTTATTACAAGTCTTTAGTCCTCACTTGCTCATCAATTTTAACTTTACATCTAGTTGTCAAAAATAAAGGAAATCATTTGCCCGCCACTTTGCATCTAGTTGTTTATAGTATGATTATCGTTTAAAAAAAAAAAAATTGACTACTGTGATTACTGAAAAAGTCACAAATTACTGAAATCTCAAATTTTGTTTACTGATTGCACCACACAGGGTTGGCATCTATGAAATCGTAATTGATGTTAAGATTGTAGACTTATACGAATATTACATGTTAAAATAAATGATATGAATTATAATACTTGTATAAGCCACTTTTATGAAAAATAAAAACGAATGAATAAAGTGTTGATAAAATGAGATTATGAAACAAAAATATCTGGCCATCTACTACCAACATCTTTCACAGAATCAAATTAAAAAGCATTTAAATATTAACGTTTATTTAAAAATTAAGGAGAAAAATTACCGAATTACAGCAAACAAATAGAAACGTATAATCGGGGAAAGAGACAAACAAGAAACGAAGTATTTACAATTTCATTATCCAAGATTGGAGACGTCTTCTGTCAAAAAGAACATTGCTAAATTTTAAGAAAGATAAGAAACTGATAATACACAAATGGTAAAAGACAATTAACAAAATAAGACATCGAAGGTTATAAGCAAAGACAGTCAGTGTGATATGTTGGAAGCACAGCAACGCAACGACTCAAAAAAATAAACAAACCAAAAGACACCTTCGTTATTTTCATGTTACTCAATCTATAGTTTTCTATTTATTATTTTGTGAACTGTTTATTGTCGTTTCCTAGCTTAATTTTTGGCCATGGTGTTCTCTGTTGAAATTTGAATTATGGGTTTGGATTGCTTTTTTGTTATCTTATCTCGTTTTTGCCAGTAAACATACGGCCTTCAACAATGGACATAACTTCCGCAGATTTGGTTTAAACCTATTATCTGTTTGTCCGATAAGTCTATTGCATTTACGTGCCAAAGCAAAAACTTTTTGGCGTAAAGTGGGAATCTTGTTCGAGGAGACTGACACGGAAAAGTTTTTTACGTTGGGAGAAACAATTTCAACTTTCCTGTTATGAACGTTCACATATTATTATATAACATTAATATGTCGCATAAGGATTGTTCGTCTTCAATTTAATGCAATGATTTCGAGCATATTTTTAAACGCAAGGCAAATCAAAACGTTTCGTCGTCCTCCAAAAGCATGAAGACTAATAAATTGTGCTAAACATGGTTCATGTGTACTTAACAGGTGTCGTTTTTCAAGCGTGCAGTTTTTAGCCATCATCTTCTTTAAATACACATTTGAAAGGCAGTAGATTCTCTGTATTCATTTAGTTTTTGTAACGATTCTTTCTCAACCAATATATTATAAGTCGTTGCAATTTCTGAATGCGATACAACGCAATTTCATTTAAAATAACACTAGCGAGTGCTGAAAACTCATTTGTCTATTATGTAATCTTTCAATTTGTTACATAATGTAAAACTTGATGACGTTTTTAGACCTGTATCTCAGTATTTTAAAATGTTTATGTCAGATCAACATCCAATTAATAGTGAACCATCAAGTCTAATCACCCGGTTCTAGCTAGACTGCTAATTTTAAATAAAGCTGATTCGAGTACAAATCAGACACATTTTATAAGATGTATTAGAATTGTTTTTATCTGTTATTTTTAAACATGGACGTCAATAAATAAATCCGAAGGTAACAAGTATAATCGGCAACATTCCCGATTTATTTTCGTCTTTTTATAATAATAGCAGTCTTGTTTTTTTCGCGGGAAGGGGTTTTCTAAGAAGATGTCTGTTACAGAATTGAATATAGAATTTAAGTTAGGATATTCAATAGTGTAAAATTTCAGATTTTTATTTTACGAATAGTTTTATAAAGTTCTTCCTGAATCTCCATCTCTACATGGGTTTCAGGGCTTTCCGCTATATCCATGAAATCCGTTTTAATTTTCAGCAAAAAAATATGTTACATTTCGACAAAAACTACATGCTACCTTTCTGCAATTTACCTGCACCTGTTTTTTTCAAAATTTGACCATAAAGTATCATATAAAAAAAAAACCTCCCAAGCTCAATCTAAAGATACTATCCTATATGATCTATTATGACTGATTGGTGAGTTCTGTTTTCTTCTAGCATTAAACAAAAAGTGCATGGTCTTATCAGTTATTCACTTAGTCACTATGATTATCATCGACCCAAATAATTGATCGGGAAATTTTATAATGTATAAGGAGGCGTACGAGCCAGATCTGATTCTTTAACCAAACGAAGACAATGAAATTTGAATCAGAGCCTGCTGCCACAAGGTTATCTGCTCCGTTTTTTGATAGAAAAAACCTCTCAAAATTCCTCAGATTGATACCGTTAAGTATAGGACTGGTTACCGATTAACATAAATATATATATATATACACATCTGTTTAAATCTGTTAAAGAAAAGTTTTCTCGTTTGAACTGGTCTACATCTTGTCATGCTGGGGATTTATATTAGCTGACTATACGGTATGGGTTTTTCTCATTGTTTAATATCGTGCGGTGACCTATAGTTGCCTACATCCACGTCATTTGGACTATGATGGCCCAATCATACTAAATCCTCCTTATTTTTATATTATTCTGCTCAAAACACATCTTCTCCACAACCCGTTAGTAGACAGGGGCAACAAGCTGGATAAATAAAGAGGCGAAATAATTGCGAAAATGTAAAACACATTTAATGAAACATCATCGAAAAAAAAATCGGAAATGTAATATAATCTATGTAGAAAAGTAATGTCAAATTCCAGCAACGAGAAACGGTGGACTTTCGTCATTATGAGGCTACCTATAGTGAATGTATGTAGCTGATGTGATCCGTACTTGTTATTTTTTAACAAGTTGTTATTTTAGAACGGTAAGTGTCAAAAAGTAAAATAACAAAAATACCTAACTCCAAGGAAAATTCAAATCGGAAAGTCCCTTATCAAATGGCAAAATCAAAAGCTCAAACACATCAAACCAATGAAAAACAACTGTCATATTCCAGACTTGTTACAGGCATTTCCTTATGTAGAAAATGGTGGATTAAACCTGGTTTTATAGCTAGCTAAACCTCTCACTTGTATGACAGTCGCATAAAATTCCATTATATTAACAACAATGTGAACAAAACAAACAGACATAATAGGTAAAAATGTCAAAAACAGGGGTACAGCAGTCAAATGATAATCTGGCAATCGTTTTATTTTAAATCATAATAAAGTGACTATTGTATAGCTTTGTAAAATATGAATCTATCTTATGCAAAAGAGACCTAAGACAAATTCTTCAAGGCACTGATAATGTAATTTTTTTATAAATTGATATTATTTTTGTTGTGTGGATATCTTCTATGTCTATTAAACACAGTTTCAAAGAAAACAATGTTTAAGCGCAGTAAGATCTTGTATTTTACATCATATTATCTTGAAATATGCCGACTTTCATGTCAAAGTAGTCATGTTTAATCATATCATCGATGGGAAAATTAAAATTAAAATAATATGCTAAAGAAGAATAACAAAGAATAAAAGATTTATTCATAATTTGATCAATCATAGACTTCATCACAAAATCACTTTTCCATTTACACAATTGTAAATACAACATTTTTACAAACAAAGCAAATAAATGAGTAATTTTGATTGCAACGAGTTAAACGACGCCCTTTTATTTATTTCTGATCCCTCGAAGTACTTTGATTTGGAATATTACATCTGCCTTAATAAAACCCACCTCACATTTCCGACTTATCTGTATATGGCAAAATTTTCTACAGGAGTAGACTGTTGATCACAACTCTCAGCGACTCCAAAACATTCTTATCTACGGTATATAGACACAATTTAATGTACACACAAAGTAAAATATGTGCCATCTCACTGAAGTATTAGGATATTACTTAAGACATTTATTGTTCCTATTCCTAAGCTCTCTCTAAATAAAAAGAGCGATTAACATGTTTGCGCCATATAGTATCTATGACTGAAACACGTTACTTATAAATATGACATAAACCTAATACATTCTATCGTGAAGGGCTTTAACATACGTAACAAAGGCATCTATCATACATTTATAATATCAATGAGAATAATTTACTGAATCATTTGGATTAATATACTGTTTATACACTTCTGAATTTCTTTTCATTATATCTACACAAGGTCCTAGTAACCTTTCAAATGATCCTCTCTCAAGAAAAGCTACCTTTACTTTTCCTATAGCATTAACACTAGCAGACCTTGGCTTATTTTCTATTAAAGCAAGCTCACCGAAGTATTTACCCGTTGAGTGTCTCCCTACCTCTTCCTCTTCCCCGTCGGGTTTTTGTATCGACACCCGAATCATTCCCGATTCAATAAAGAACATTCCATCAGCTTCTTCGCCTTGTTGAATGATGACTTCATCATTGTATGTTCTCGTAACTAATGCATCTGCTAGATTCATTCTTTCATACGGCTCCAAGGACTTTAAAATAGTTACGTTTTCTAATAATTCTTCATACATTTTTCTCTTCTTAAAAGCGCTTCTTAAAACGATTCTTCGGAAAGAGTTCCGATCCATTGCCCATAATGTGCCATCAGATACAGCTACAATGGATGCTGACCGAGGCATATTATAAAGTAAAGCTAATTCTCCGAAACTTCCACTATTATCAAAACGGTGAATTTTCTTTTCGTTGCCACCAGTTGTAACGAGGACATCATAAATACCTGAATCGATAACATAGAAGTTATCGCCGTCATCACCTTGTTTTATGACGTATTCTCCCGGATGTACTTCTTTTTCGAACATGGCATCCAAGACATCCTGCATCTGTTCTGGCTCTAGGCACCGAAAAAGTAATATACCACATATAGCATCTGATAGACGTGCTCGTTGTTCATCGGTCTTTGGATGTATTACCTTTTCATCGTCGTCGTCTTCTTCTGGATTGTATCTTTCGGCTGAAACTGATTGTCTTCTAGCATAACGATTATTTTTTTGTAATTTGGGTTTGAAAATTTCTTTATCCGGTTCACCTACATCTTCTTCGTCGACAATGACATACATAGGAATGGTTTTAGGCTTCCTTTTCTCTCGTATTTTTGTGAAATAATCCACAGCAAAGTCATATAAATCTCCTGGTCTATCTCGTAGCACTGCAACTGTGAAATCTCGCAAGAGATCTCCTAGTCCATCAGGTATCTCAAGACTCATTGTGATTTAATTTAAAATGTTTACACAAAATATAAATCCCACGAAAATATCAGACGATAACACTTAAATAACTTCGACTGCTTTCAAACCATAAAAGTATGTTTATCATGAATTCAAATTACACTAACTTGGTTATTTAAGAGCATCTCCCTATTAATATTTGAAAATCTTCCCATAGATGTACTTTCATCGACAAATATTCACAAATGTTATCAAAGCGTGATGTCTCTCCGAGAGAAAATCAATGCATAACTAATTTTTTATTGTCTTAAGATGAAGCTTGTGTTGTAGAACATTTCGTTGTTGTCATCTTAATTCTATTGCTCTCGATGATTTCCTGGACAAATGAGCTGTTACCATACTATTGTCTGGAAGAGAAAAATAATGCATGAAATTGTTATAGATTTATTCTACATGACAGCAGATATCCATGTTTAAATGTAAAGAAATTCTAAATGAACCATCATAATTGATCGATAGAATATCACGAATTATAGCCGGATAAATTAAGCTGATACAACATTTAAGACGACTCATGGTATTGAAAGAATATTTAGATTACGAATTTACGTGTAAATCTAAATGCCGAGTTTCATAGAAGGAAAAAAGACTGAAATTTAATTTCCTGGAAAGCATCATTAAGGAGTAGCAGAGTATAGAAACATTTGAACAAGAGATGACTGATAATCCGATGTTTTTAATGACCATCGTGGTGACAAACTGCATTAACCTAAAACCCAAAACATAAAACATTGAATTAGCCGTCTTCAAACTAAATACAAATTTGCTCAGCCGACAATAAACCTAAACGATTCCTGGAAACAAATTATGTGTGGAAGACAATCTCCTGTAAAAAATCGATGGAAAAAAAGATATAATGTCATAGGAACATCAATTTCGCCAGATATGTTTATGTTTACAGCAATTTTTACTTGGAGTGAAAAAGATTTGTCACAATTTATGCATGACGATGTTCAACATGTAAAATTTTACAATGATTACATTTCAAATGGAAACACTTTCCAAAACATGTGCAAAGAACAATTTTTATTGCATTATCAATGCCCTCAGGGTCCGTATGCATAAAGCTACTTAAGTTAAGAATTTGTTCCGAACGGACGGACTTTTCGTCATGTGCAACGATAAATTAAAACTACGATTGGATTTCTTAACCTAAGTGGTTTTATGCATACGGGCCCTGATCATTAAATGTCGTTTTGTATGAATTCTAGTCAGTTGTGTTTTTGTTAAGTCTACATAACTTATATATGTTTGAACTTTGCTGAATTATTATTGGTATTTTAGACATTTCAGGTGATTTATATCAACGTAAAGTTAAACTTATAAAAGACAGTTAGGGAATATAAAAATATAGAATCCTTAGAATTTAAACGAACAGGTCTTAAAATGTTTGCACCTGGAAGAAGTATTGGATGATGACACAAATATTGTTCCTACACTATTTACAGTAAGTTTTCATTTTATACAGTATGCTATAATATCGCCTTAAAGGCATATAATTTTACAAACTTTCAAGTCATAAAAAATGAGAGGCAGTATTGACGTGATAACGGTACCAATTTAACTGAACAGGATGCGCATTTCGACAATCAATGTCTCTACAGTAATGCTCGAGGCCGAAATATTTGAAATCCAAATCTTAAATCAAACGATGAAGAACTGACAAAAACCAAAAGGGACCAAAAGGGTAAGGTCAAATTCGGGCAAGGAATCATTTAAATCACGGAAACCATATACAATGTTACAATCGCTTTATGTCTATGAGAGTCGTGACGACATTGTTTTTAACTTTTTCTACATATTAGTATTGAGTATTTGGTTAAGATTAGAAACACTTTTGGTGAAATCGGTATCAGACGTTTATTTTACAATTGGTCAGTATTTATTCTGCTTCTGCACCCATATAATCACTAGTAAATGGTTCATTATAACTGTAACTCTTCAACTTCTAAATTATGAAATAGCTATAACACTTAAAAACTACGGTTGTTAGTTTCATAAGCAAAATTGATGTTATACATTTTTGACTGTTCTGTATATGCTTTTATGCACTTGGCTTCTTAAACTGTTATAGCGTACCAAGTTTCAAGTTGATGTGAGCACAAACTTCCTTAAACAAGAACTTTAACCTGATATGGAACGAACGGACGGACTCTAAACCAGAATATAATGCTCCTCTTCTATAGGCGGGCGTACAAATCAGTTGCAAAAGGCTTGACACATCAGATCGGCGCGAGGTACAAAACAACATTACACAATTTAAAAAAAAAACCACAGATATTAGCAATCTTAAGTTTCCTGGGTATAATCAGAGAAATTGTGATTATTTAAAGGAAAAAATCCATGTTACGGTTAGGGATATTATATTTTTTTCTATTTAAAAGAATTGACATATACCTTTACTGGGTTTGTCCATCAACTGCGATTCATAACAATACAGGAACAAGATTGCAATTAAGAAGGTGCAATCGGTGCCAATAGGAATACCTACGACCTGTCAATAAACTTCATTGCCGAATTAAAGCGGCTGTAATATACCGATGTTCAAATCTCGTAAATCTCAAACGTACAAGGATGTTGTAAAGGAGAAAACTGACAGCTTTAATAATCTCATTACAGTTCGTGTAAGACTATCTAGCATTATAGAAGAAGGCTTTATATGAGTAGCATCAAACACATTTGCAAACCGGTTTTTCAAAGCGCATAAAACTATTTGATTAAATAAGAACGTTTCTGTTTGATGATATTTTGTGGAAGTAAAGTGTAGAGTGTAAAAAATTCATAACTGCCAATAATTTGAAAGGACCACCAAAAGCACGCAATTCAGCTTAAGCATTCAAAACGATTTTCATACTTCAAAAAATATTAATTCCATTATTTTCAAATGCTTTTTTAAAATAATAATTATAAGTTCTATAATTGTAGTTTTGGGACTAGTTAAAAGGACAGAAAGATTAGATATAGAAGACTTTGGAAATGACTCTCTGTGTAACGCACGGCCTTGAATGTAGAAGAATTTATAATTTATTTTCAAAGAAATTCCGTGTAATATTTACCACATCGTGGCTGCTTTGCGAGTACTGAAGTTCATTTCTTATCCTAGGACTTGGTGTATTATTAATATAAAAATAAGGAGATGTGGTATGATTGCCAATGAGATAACTATCCATCAAAGTTCAAATAAAGTAGATGTAAGCAATTATAGGCAACCGTACGGCCTTCAACAATGAGAAAAAACAATACCGTAGAGTCGGCTATAAAAGGCCCCGACATGAAAAAAAATGAAACAATTCAATTGAGAACTTATAACAAAACAATCTACGAAAAACAAATATGACGGACATGAACCAACGACAACCACTGAACTACAGGCTCCTGACTTGGGACAGGCACACAAAGAATGTTGCGGGGTTAAACACGTTTAAGAGCGCTCAACACTCCCCTAACCTGGGACAGTGGCGTAACAGCACAACATAAGAACAAACTATAAAAATAAGTTGAAAAGGCTTAACTCATCAGATTAACCCATTTAATAATTTCTAATTTTTTTCGAAATAAGATGTGCGAATATCCACAATAAAAAATGAAATAAACACGTATTGTTAATTTATTCAAATAAGAATCAAATGATTTCTTTTTATCATATTATCCCCGTTTACACCAATTTTTGAAATAGGATGAACGAGTATTTTTAATAACCTGACAACACTGGTGGACAAACTTGGACATATACTATTTTGTTCCTCTGTGGAATTGAGACAGGAACAATTAATGATCCAAACGATTGTCGGAAAATATTTGTAAAAATGAAAGGATTGAAAACTTGACTTGTAAATCCAATTAAAACGCCAATTACGTAAAATAACACATGGTTCAACAAATATGATCCTGAGTTCAGGCAATTTTATAGGAACCAGTAGATTTTTGTTTAACTCGAAGTTATTTGCTGATATTTCCTGTTGCTAAATCAAGTGTTGTTCAAACATATCTTTTGAAGTCAACCCAATATTTTTCCAAAAATTCAGTATTAAGGGTTTTCACAGGCTAAAAAATAATCACTGAATAATCTGAAAATAGACTGTACAGAAGCGAAATGTCTAAACCGCATAGAATTAATGGCAGGATATGCCTTAAAATTTAGATATTTTCTAATTGTAAACCTAGTACTATTTTGACATTTCCTCTGCAGCCAAACCAGTATTGTTCAGCCAAATCAGTATTATTCAGCCAAACCAGTATTGTTCAGTCAAACCAGTATTGTTCAGCCAAACCAGTATTGTTCAGTCACATCATTATTGTTGAGTCATTTCAGTATTTATTTTAGACACAGGCGCGAGTAACAAATATTCTATAACATGAAACTGAACTTCGCTTAATTTACCAGAAATGGAGTTTCTGAATTGTACTGAATTCAGTGCTGTGGATTTGTCTGAAACTTTAAAGAAAGATGAATATGACCCTCTTTTAAGATTAGTTTAGAAAAAAATGACGTTTCAAAATTTGATAACTATTTACCACGCAGTTAAAACAGAAAAAATCTACTACAAGGAGAAGTATTATTATGCGCGGAATATATATGAACTAGATTAAAGTTAAACGTATTGATTTAAGTTACGTTCCTTGCGCCTGTATGGATTTTACCGTCATAAGAAACGAAGAGATGAAAGATGAATACACCCAACAACTGAAAAAACGCAACAACTCCATCAGTTTCTTTGGAGTTAATTTTTTTAAAGTTATAAAAAGTAGTCAATTATTTTACACAGCATTTCTGGAGTAATAAATATCGAGTTCTGAGAAAAAAAAAAAAAAAATTTTCGTTTTTGACGTTTTTGTAAACCAAATTTTCCACCCAAAAATTCAAAATTTGGCCAAATTTGTGAAAACTGAAGAAGCGTGTATCTTTTCAACTGAAAACAACAACGACTGTGATGTTCAGTTTCTTAATCCAGTTTATTTTTAATGACCAATTTGAAATTGACTCATTTCCAAATTGATTTATTACTTTTTTTATAGAAATTGCGCGTTATTTGTTGTCTAGTTGAGAATACATTTTTTAATACATTCAAAACGTGTTTCTATCAGGTATGATTGATGCAAAAAGTTAATTACGAAGCTTTCAAATTGTCCTTATTTTGTAGTTTTGGAGCCTTGAATTAAAAAGATACAGAAACCATATGTACATTTCCACGGTATATTCACAGTACTTTCTGGGAAGGGAAGCATATAAATACCTAGCAGAATATGTTCATGTAATAACTTTAAATCTGTCCAATGTCATTAATTAAGAGCAAAAAGAGGGAAGATATCAAAGGTGCAAAAAGTTTACTCTGAATAAACACGCAATTCAATTATCAACATTACAGTTTCATCATGCAAGTATCAAATAGAGTTAACGGGTGAACGAAACCTGAAAATATCAGTAGTAAACTATAACAGATGGTAAATAGCATGACCAATCAGCACTGAGTAATATATTTTACATAATTTCAATATATTGCAGTGTTAAGCACAACATTTAATTATCTCTTTTATGTTTATCAAGACATAAACATTCTCTAATACTTTTAAAGCTTAGCTTCTATTGATTTTGGATCTTAAACTAGCATGACAATTCAGCTAATCATCTAATAACGTGATAATAGGAATCTTGCTTCATTTAGAAAATATCCTCAATTTGAAATTTCCTCAATATACTTTCCACAGTAATTATTGACAGGAAAAGAAAAGAAACATTTTCATAAGGGTTGCAGGAATTGACGTCGCCATATAAAAAATTATCAGACTTTGGAGTAGTGCATTTTCAAATAACATAACTTCATTATTAATTTAGATTTGTTTGCAAAATGAAATAATTTTAAGGTAGGACAAACTGTGGTCCCTGCATATACAAAGCAAGTATCAGCTTAAAATATGCTCCTTCCGCAAAATTTGCATTAACAGGGTGCACAGTATGTTCTACTTAAGACTTTTGTCTCATTGCCAATAATTCCTAAATTGAAACCTAAGTCTGTTTAAAAATGTACTATTAAGGTAACGTAAGAGAAAAAAAAATATTGATAAAATAGGACTGATATATGTCTCTGCAATAGATAAATACATACATATCAAAACTTGGTATAACAAAAAGATTTTCACTTCAAAGATCCATAAAATGCTTTGATTCCAATATTTCTCTGGGATATTATTTAGAGTATTAATTTAATACACGGTCGTAATAAGTTTTGGAAAACAAAAAATTCTCAAGTGTATTTATTTATTTATTATTGCAAATCTTCGACCTGTACTTGAAATTTTGGCTGATTATTATAAAATATGGTAGGTATTACAATTTTATAGTAGGTATAAACTTAATCAAGGAGAATGGACATATAAATTGAACAATAATTTCAATATTGACAAATTTACAATGCAATGATATATAAATGTAACAATGATTCTTAACTAAGACACAAGACTGAGCAAAAATGGTCCCCAAGTCGGACAAAAATTTAACAAGTCATCACGGGACATCAAAATGAATAAATGGTCCACGCATGACAAGATATATTAGCAAATGGACGCATACCATACGAAGTGAATGCAACAAAGAAAATTAGATAAAATATGCAGTGCATTGACATATTAAAATATCAATTATATTATAGCCCACACATCGGAGTAAATAAAAATGGACATAAATATGTCTCAATGGACAAATGTTCCATGAATACACATACAAATACCAAATAAACTCCATGGGATGTAAAAAAAGACCATGAAAACTCGAAATTTATTGACAAAAAAGAGAAAATTCTTAAGTACATATCAACAATTACGTATGTGACGTATAATCCACATCATATATCTAGTCAATTAACAATATTCATTTGTTCAATATATAAAATTGATGATATCCCTGCAAGCGAAAAAAGAAACATATATATTACAAAATTCCTGCTAGTAAAACCCATAAAAGAAACGGATTGGAAATAAAATGTAAATATGTTAGCGTCTAAACAAACACAACATGAAAAGTGTGTTCAATAATGAACATTACAGATTAAAACTATTCAGTAAAACAGAGCTTATCAAAATAAACATTAAATTCTCCAGTTTAGTTGCTGAATGAATATATCGTGCTATTTAATTTTTTTTTTTAAGAAAGTCAACATATATGTCATGGGATCTATTTACATTAGTATTTAAGGGTAAATTTATATCCAGTGTTACATATTTCTAATACTAGTATGCTATTTTTAGCTCACCGGGGCCCTTCGGGCCCCATGTGAGCTTATGCCATCACTTGGCGTCCGTCGTCGTCCGTCGTCTGTCGTCGTAAACTATTTCAAAAATCTTCTCCTCTGAAACTACTGGGCAAAATATCTTCAAACTTAAACTAAATGTTCCTTAGGGTATCTAGTTTATAAATTGTATCCGAAGTTTTGATCCACCGACAAATATGGCCGCCATGGCTAAAAATAGAACATAGGGGTCAAATGCAGTTTTTGGCTTATATCTCAAAAACTAAAGCTTTTAGAGCAAATCTGACAAGGGGTGAAATTGTTCAATTGGTCAAGATCTATAAGATCTGAAATTTTCAGACGAATCGAACAACCCATTGTTGGGTTGCTGCCACCGAATTGGTAGTTTTAACAAAATTTTGCAGTTTTTTGTTATTATTTTGAATATTATTATAGATATATATAAACTGTAAGCAGCAATAATGTTCAGCAAAGTAAGATCTACAAAAAAGTTAATATGACCATAATTGTCAATTGACCCCTTAAGGAGTTATTGCCCTTTAAAGACAATTTTACACAATTTGTTCATCAAGTTTGCTAACATTTAAAAATCTTCTCCTCTGAAACTACTTGGCCAATTACCTTCAAACTTTAACTAAATGTTCCTTAGGGTATCTTGTTTATAAATTGTATCCGAAGTTTGTATCCATCGACAAACATGGCCGCCATGACTAAAAATAGAACATAAGGGTCAAATGCAGTTTTTGGCTTATATCTCAAAAACTAAATCTTTTAGAGCAAATGTGACAGGGGTAAAATTGTTTAATTGGTCAAAATCTATCGGCCCAGAAATTTTCAGACGAATCGAACAACCCATTGTTGGGTTGCTGCCACCGAATTGGTAGTTTTAACAAAATTTTGCAGTTTTTTGTTATTATTTTGAATATTATTATAGATATATATACACTGTAAGCAGCAATAATGTTCAGCAAAGTAAGATCTACAAAAAAGTTAATATGACCATAATTGTCAATTGACCCCTTAAGGAATTATTGCCCTTTAAAGACAATTTTACACAATTTGTTCATCAAGTTTGCTAACATTTAAAAATCTTCTCCTCTGAAGTACAGGTGAGCGATTCAGGCTCTCAAGAGCCTCTTGTGTTTTATTCCGTCCACGTTAAATCTTTAGGTGAAATGATTAACAAATTCATCCCTACGGAAAAGAAACAATACAGTTACATATCCACCATATTTTATATCTGGTAAAATTACCATCATTCGAAAGACATGTCGGATATTTAAAAATACTTTTGTTCTATTATCTTTTTGTCCGGAATATAAGACAAACCTGTATACTCGAAACAAAAAGTTTCAGCTTCCAATTCTTGAATGTATTAAAAAACTTCAATATTATAAGAAAATTCATTAGTTTAAACATTATCAAGATAGAGCTAAAAGAAATATTGATTTATGTTGTTTGTAATGAGATTTTGTAATCAATTTTTATTTTTAATTCACAACCGAAACAAAGCTGATATATTAGCCGTGACGGATGACTAATGCTACTCAAATATTTTCAAAAGCAAAGAAAACACGAGAAAATTCTCTAAATCAATGTTAAAAGTAAATAATGTAGTAGATATTGATTAGGACTTCTTGTGTTGATATATTCCAGTAAAACTATCTGATAACAATCGGAATGAAGATGTGCTGCCCATATTACATTTTTGGAGGAGAAACTTCAGTTGCAAAAATAAAAGTTACAAGAGTCAAAATAATAATAATTTGATATATATTTGTTTTCTACATTAACTATATAGATGTTAATGAAAAGCAATATCTGAACTGCCATTTTGTTTCACCGAGTGTATTAATATGCATTACATAATACTTTTTCCTATGTATTTTCACAGCATTCAGAGTATAGGTTAATTGCATAAATATTGGGAAAAGTAGAAAGTAGATTTTTATATTGCACGAGTTTGCGATTACAATATATATTCTACGAGACATAATATTCACCAATATTCATGCAATAACCATTGTATTGTATAGTAAAGCTTGAAACACGTTTAAAACATATGTTGTCACTGATGACGTCGATAACTTGGAGCTCTATTATAGAATATTGCACCTTAACTTTTCGTTGCGTTCTGTGGAAATATAAAGTTACTATACAATAAAACCGATTAAAAAGCGAAAAAAAGCCAAACTTACATTATTATCTGGTAGACAAATGCATTACTGCTTCCAAAGGACCAGATGATTTTGTTTTGTATTTTCACAACAATACAAATGTCAATTTACAATTTTATTGAATTTTTTAGTTTTCGTCATCGATGAAAATAGCGTTAATTTTTAATTTCGTCATAATTTGCAAGTTAGAAATGTGTGAAATCAAGCAGGGAATATATTTAGCACTATATCTATCAGAATTTCAAAACTACCGTATAGACTTGTATAGGCAATTATTGGCTTCGCTCTTCTATAACATATTTTAATAATAATAAGAAACATGTTAGTTTGAAGTTCTTATTATAGATTATGCCAACCAGTTTTAACAATTAAACTCATACATAAAATATTACACGTAACTTACCATTTTCACGGTTTATTTGATGAAATAAATGATTTCCGTTTGTAGCAAAGCACTTCAATATTCCTTACAAACTATGAACATAAGAAATGATCATATAACTATGTTATATTTCCAAGACATATCCATCAGCTGGCAAATCTGCAATCAAAGAGGACCTTTATAAATAATCGATTTGACGAGAAAGACATATGATAAAAATTTTCATCAATTGTTTTGTCTTTTTTTCTGTTATCTTTAAGTTGTCAAATCCATATGGCTGAAAAAAGTGAAATTATTTACACTTTTAAGTTTTAGACATCCCTTACCTTAGAATTATTTTTTACAGGTCTATTAGAACCATGTCTATGTTGCCTCAGAGATCCCTATTTTGAATCTCTTAATTTTTATTTGTTTTACTATTTTCTGCACCTATATCTCCATGTTACAGGTCTAAGAGAAACGTCATGCGTATTTGAAAACTAACAGTAGTACAAACAGTTGCCAATAAAAATAAAATGTGGAATGCAGTATCACAATAAAGAAAAGTTGAAAGAAGAATGGTAATGTTTAGGCTTATTTGAATTATGCGTATGTGTAATATCAAATGAGTAAGACTCATTGATGCAGTGACTCTTTGACGATACTATGTACTAAGTATACACATATCTACGAGTACACCTTAATGAATAGCAAAGTTTGGCATGAATAACTCTGTGATAAACTTGTATACAAAATAATTGAATGTTATAATAGAGAGGATATACAAATTTTAATATTTCATTGTGCGCATGTATGTTCAATTTCTATGACATTACTGGAATACGGATCATAGAATTATTACTCCCACATGTATAGTTGTAAATCGTCCATTTCAGACATTAATTCCACTTAAGGCAAATATATCCATCATCTTAATAGCATTTTTCTATAAAATTAGAACAATTTTGACCAATTACATGGTAAAGCAACCTTTATCTTCATTGCAGCTTCCGAAGTTATCGTTTTTAAAGTCTGTGGATAACGTTTCCGGATAAACATGCCTAGCTACAGCCATAAATATAGGTAATGAAGGGAAATAACTGTCGACTAAAACGGAATTTTAATTCCAAAATCGGTAATATTAAACTTGTATTCACCAACTGTCATATTATATGGGATAGGCGGAATTAATTACGGTGAATTTTGGAAATTATGGTGTTTTCACATTCGCAGATACTTTTTATATGGTAGAACTTGGTATCTGTGCTAAACTAATCAACAAAGCCTAAATCACTCAATATGTATATGCTTTAATATGAAGTATTATGAAAATGAAAGACTGAGCTTTACTACTTGTGTCGACATTAATTTTTCTTTCACTATGTTCTGAAAAAAAAAAATAAATGCATGCATGCGAATACATATAAAAAATAAGGAGATGTGGCATGCTTGCCAATGAAACAACTTTCCACCAGAGTTCAAATGACGTGGATATAAGCAATTATAGGTCACCGTATGACCTTCAACAATGAGAAAACCCATACCGTACCAACAATTCAAACGAAAAACTAATGGCTTAATTTATAACAATAGCTTGAATGGTTCTAGTTCATATAAGTCACGTAATACGTTGGCATAACAGATATAAATACCACTGTGCTAAAATCATACGAAACGCTAGATAATCAAAACCAACAGAATGAAGCAACCACAAAAAATGGCAACTGCTGATATTTTTTACTGTTCAGATAAAACTTAAGTACGTACATTTCTTTTGTTTATACCACCATATTAATCATTTTGAAATCCATTTATATTTCCGACATGATTTATACAAGTGTAAAATTTGAGATAGTTAATTTTATAGAGTTTTCCTCTGCAAATCAAACAAACGTTTGTTTACTCTAAAGCAGATGAAGATAGATTGGTTATATCTTTTAACTGTTTAGATTAAGCATTCGTTTTAAGAGAATCTTTAAACACAAAAGCCTTTCTACAACATAAACGACCCCGAGTCTTATCGTTATAACATTCAAAGAGTAAGCTGTATTAGTTCGTAGAAGATTAATCCGCACTGAAAGATTTTACTATGAAACATCTTTATTTTTTTTCTAAATCAAATAAATATTCAGCAATGCCATTCGATTTAATTGTTTTATTCTGGAAATTTCAAATACAGCGCACCAGTGAAATAAAAGCAACTGATTAATAATAAAAAGGTATCATGCAGGAGCCCTTTGTTGACAAGTGCATATATAATTATATTGATATACTTATTTACATATATTCAACTTCAAGTTGTTTTTCAGTAGTTCGAATTATTTCTAAATCATTTATCATTATGATTTTATAATGATCAATTGTAGGTTGCTTTACGGACATAGTCAGTCGAAAATCATACAAGTTCGTCGATCATCTTGAATGTTTAGTGTATAAACAGATACATGTACCCTTTTAAACAAAATAAACCGACTTTATTTGAATGACATTTAAAAAATAAAGGTCACTTTTTTTTTTAACAAATTGGCATTAAGATAGAATGTTCTACTCGGAGGTACTGGTAAGTCTAGCCGATCGTCTTACACATATATGAACCTTGATTACGGAAATAATATCAAAAGTGGCTATGTGTTTCTTTATTGCGAAGAAAACGTTCTAGATAATAAATAGAAGTAAAATGACGAAAATACCGAACTCAAAGGAAAATTCAAATCGGAAAGCCCCTTATCAAATGGCAAAATCAAAAGCTCAGACACATCAAACGAATGGAAAACAACTGTCATATTCCTGACTTGGTACAGGCATTTCCTTATGTAGAAAATGGTGGATTAAACCTGGTTTTATAGCTAGCTAAACCTCTCACTTGTATGACAGTCGCATAAAATTCCATTATATTGACAACAATGTTTGAACAAAACAAACAGACATAATAGGTAAAAATGTCAAAAATAGGGGTACAGCAATCAACAATGTTCATCTTCATTTTTTATTCTTTAAGCAATAATCCAAGCCGACCTAACTTGGTCGCTTGCATACAGAGGAGTTCTGCATATAGTATTGTCATTTGTTTTTCATCGATTGAATTATTATAATCAGTACAATTTTGACAAAACCAACACTCATTTCAATCCATAAAAGGGCCTTGTCAAGACGACAAGTGTATACAAAAGGTTTTGTATATAGGATTGGTTGAGAAAATGGAAGGACTGGAAATAGTGAATGTCTTGGTTGTAACGCAAAGATAGGTTTTGTAAAGTAATACTGTGATTAATAGCTGTATAATAAGCCTCCTGTCCTACTGTTGAACCTTTCCATATTAAAGAAAAGTGTACTTGTTTAGCTCTGTAGAATATTCTTGGAGAATGTAACATTGCTAGCTAAAGATCCTTAAAAATTTGCTAAAACTCTTTACGTTACCCTTGGGTAAAAAATCTGAAAACTTTGTGGACATGGTGGATACTATATTTGTCCTCCAACCCAAATCTATTTGTGTTATGTAATTATAGAAACGACATATTAATAATTATAATAAATCTACAATATTTTCCAGTTGCCGAGTCTTAAACAGTACCTTGTGATTTTATTTTACACAAAATATTCGTTAATAACAAGAATATCCACTAAAACAAGCATATTTTGCAGATTTAAGAACAATATGATTAAATACAAGCCGATTTGGCACATTTTACACCAAAAAAATACAATGCACCTTATGCTTGTTTCTACAATTATTTTGTTCTTGAAACAAAACGCCAGAAATCCAAGACTATAACATGTTAGAGAGCAATAAAGACGCCTTTACCTAATTGGTTATTAAGGTTGTTAAATACCCATGTAGAAGTATGTTTATCCTCTGAAATTAACAAATTTGGCATCTTTTTGTCAACAAACATTTCACAAGAGTATCAGTATCAAAGAAATGTCCTTCCTATAGATAAGAACCTCCGAGAAAAGCGATATCAATACAATGCCTTTAATAAAAAAATTACCTCTGCATTTTGCTTGATTAAAATGATACTTTTTTGTGCATTTCATGTTCAAAAAAAAAAAATATGTTATTGTGCGAAAATTGAAGTTGGAACTCCCTCAAGCAAAGTTAGCTGTTTAGTTCATTTTAGACCCTTTTGGTCATTATGCTTTAACACACTTTATATTGTCGGCTTTCAAATCTTTGATCATGAGCGTATATGATGAGGGTGATTCAGTTACACGTGTTATGCACAAGGATATCAAATCTTTTGGTGTGTTTGGCTACCATTTGGTCGGTTCCGCTGCCTGTGGGCTATCAGTACACGAGGGTACAATTAGCCATGGACCCAGTTCTTCGGTATTGGTATTGGTATATAATTAATATTACCAATAATTAACAATTAAGTTCCGGGTCGAATCTGATACCAATACTAATAGTATATGTCACATGTAGTTTCCGGTTGTAGTAAGAAAACCAGGACGGGTTCAAACAGAAAGATTTTGAAAGCAGAGAAAACTGTGCACCTTATAATCAGCATGACTTTATCAGATGACAATAACGAATACTAAAAATCCAGGCTAAAAATAAGGCGTATAGGTACTTTAATTCAGTCACGGACCATCGGGTATGTTCTAGTATTATGTAATTATGCATTGACTAAAGCTGCAACTCCCTCAGGCTATATATATGAACTGATCTGATGGGGTTTATTCTAGTAACATGTGTTTTAAGCACGGAAATCATATAATTTGTTTGTTTGTTCGTTTGTGTTGGTGTGCAGTGATGCTAAAAATCAAATGTTGGAAATCCGCAACTATAAAACATTTCACTCAAAAACTTTGGATGCTCTTGTTTATTTGGTAAAAAAATTTGAGATGTAAAGTATACGACCATGCACAGCAATCCAACAACACATCCAAAAAGACATTCAAAGTGCTTAACAAAGTCTTCAACAACAGACAAGTGCCCATAATATGTCAACCTTAATATAATCAACTAGGAATAGTAATATAAACTTTGAGCTTTCCTAATACTGCAGTTAATGACAGAATCCGCAAATATAAAACATTTCACTCAAAAACTTTGGATGCTCTTGTTTATTTGGTAAAAAAATTTGAGATGTAAAGTATACGACCATGCACAGCAATCCAACAACACATCCAAAAAGACATTCAAGGTGCTTAACAAAGTCTTCAACAACAGACAAGTGCCCATAATATGTCAACCTTAATATAATCAACTAGGAATAGTAATATAAACTTTGAGCTTTCCTAATACTGCAGTTAATGACAGAACCACGTGTCGTGCACCAGTGAACACTATTATAATTAAAATATCACCAAGAACGTTATGATAGTAGCGACAAAACTCCAAAGTGCTAATATTTGCTATTTCAATAATTAAAAAAAAAAAATTCTGTGCTTAAATATTTCACACCAACAAGCGTCAAATGGTAACTAATAGTATTCTACAGAATCTTAATATCAAAATTACTCAATAATCATAAATATTAAACAAGAAAAGTTTTTTTCTCCAAGAAAAACCATCCCGGTAAAGAAAAAAACATTTGAAAGTGAATATAATAAAGAATATCAATGAAACATACCTTTCATAATTACTCCGTGCATAAGAAGATTAAAGCCTTACATACTTAAGCCAATGTGATGATCTCGGTTTACTTTGTAATCTATAAAAACATTTCTACAACAGATGATGCGCTATTAAGTATCCCGGGATCAATCTTCTAAATATTTAACCGATGCCTTCTCAATACCGATCATCGAACGCACATCTGTTTCAAGTCGGGACCTATCCAATGAATAATTACAAATCAATGTATTCCCCGGATAAACAGATAAACTGTGACAAATAGTATTAAAGTGCATAGTTATTGATATCCATATATCATATTTACAATTAATTTCAACGAATACTTTAAAGACCTTTAACTTGTAAATTTCTGATAGTAGTGAAAACTGCAATAAGTAATGATCAAAATTATTTCATAGGTTAGATTCCCTTTTTTAAGAAAGGATGTATGCGAGAAACAACGGATGTGTTGTGTAATGATTGGAACCATATGCATTCTTATGGCATATAAAATGATAAATTACCTTCATTCAATTACCATCCCTTGAACAATTAGTTGAAACATACATGAGTATAATGTACACTATGGATTGCATATTTGTTATAATGTATATTTTTTTGTATAATAACCCAGATGATATGATTTCCGTGTGAGCAACACGTGTTTCTGTGGTAACCTTCAAGAGCAAAGGTTTATATTACAATCAATTATAAGCTGTCTGGCATTTGAATACAGTATTCATCATTGTATACATGTATGTATGATACAGATATTTAAATAGGACTCAAACACATCATTACATGTAGAAAACATACTAACCGTGTGTGAGGTTGCTGTGTTTTAAATAGAAGGTACAGATACTGTTAAAGTCATATGAAACTCCAAATTAAGAAAAATTAATTTGTTTATAAACTTGAATGGTTAGGTTTTACTTTAACACAAATGTACGTGGACTTTCTTTTTTCCTTTCTCTTATCAAAATCATCAGAAATGGACTGGATAGAATTATTGTCTTCCCGTACACTAATTCACCGATATCTTTCCGTATGTAGTGACCTTATCTACGTGCAAATAATGTAAACAAACGTGCACTGGAAGGCAAATAGTACAATGCATAACTGATTCTTAAAGAACAAATTAAATACACCAAATCATTTTAACAACTGTTAAGGAAAAGTTAAATTCACAAATGGGAAAGCATGGAAAAATACCATGGCTCTATTAATTCACATGCTCCACGTGCTCTGTGTTGATTGTTTATTAATGTCACAATCCGGTAAACTTCGGCAACAAACTCGAAAGTTAATCAGCTTGCGATGAACAATCACTGAATGAAATATTATTTGTCGGTAATACATTATAGACTCGTAATAAATGTAAAAACACGTGCATTCAGGACTTAGTTAAGTATGTATGCATGCATTGGTTCAATTATTTCGATAACATTATAATTACATGAAACTTGTTTTATATGGCTTTAAAGGCGTAATATGTAAACCGAGTATAACGTTTATTTATACGTTGAAACACTTGAAACAATTTGTTTACCGACTGGGTTAAATTTTGACTTTTCTTATCACTTTTTTTTTTATGTTTAAAACATTGGCAAAAAGAAAAAAAAATATGAAAGGACGCGGTTTCACTTTTGCCAATATATGGGCTTCAGTTTCAACTTTATCATAAAATATCGAAATAGCTGCGATCTTTTTCAAAGACCTTACTGATATGTAAAACAAATGTTTTCATTAGAGTATATTATAGGCTCCAAAGTCAGCATATTTCGGAGATAAAAGAAGATAATTTTGTGCATTTTCGGACCTAAAACCTTCAGGAAAACATTGGCTTCGACATACAATCCAAACAAACATGTAACCATGATGTGCAAGGTTATATTGAATCCCTAGACACAAAAAAATTCTGGTTCAGGGGTTGCGGTCAAAGTTGGTTATTCTAAAAACTGTTTAAAATTATAAAAAAGAAAACAAAACTGACATTAAAACATAAATAATGCATAATTGAGGGGTTAAAACTTCATAGTTAAAAAATTGTGGGCCAATATTAAACCTACCCCTTAATATGTTTTACAAAGGTTGATCATAAAAGTCAATAGAGTCCGACAAACCTGTTTCTTGTGCTGTCTGTATATGTAGCGTCGCAAGTCTTTTAAACACTTAACGTCCACTTTCAAGTTATAAACAAAAGTGGGGTCACGTTACATTTATCATATTTATCATATTAGATATATTTACATTATTCATTTATTGCAGTCATTTATATTAAGATGTTTATACAGAGAGTGTAATTTAAAACATTCCACGAGACGACGAAGAGCTACATAAAATACCTAAGTGATATCTCCATTGTTGTCCATCTCTTAAGCAATGGAATGTTCAACACTTATTGAAAAGATAGAATGATGTTCCTGATAACTGGCTTAATACGAAACAATCCGTGTTTCAATAAAGATCAAGATTAATATTGGTTATTAACATGAAACCAATCTAATTTATTTCGAGAAGAACAATCTACTTTGTACAAAAACTACTACAACTGATACGTACAAGCACGTGTATAGTGGGCATAGGATTTAACGTGCTTTTTTCATACCACACGTAAACTATGTTTTAATTCAACTATCATATCCAAATAGCGCATCGGTATTAAATGTTCTGACTGTCTGACGGGGACAATTCAGATAAATTAAATTTATATCCCAAATATCCATGGGTTTATTTTACGAAGTAGGAAAACTGACACAAAATAAAAACGTCGTAAACTTCAGCTGTAAGTTCAATTGGCACAGCTGATACGCTGAAAATGGTATAAAGTATTTGCATGGAACACATTTTATCCTCCTTTGAAAAATATAGTGAACCAATGAATACCTTGCAACATTTTATGGCTAGGGACAACAAATAAGTACATTGTATTTATTATTCTATTATATATCAGACGCAATGTATTCATTTTTTTCAAGATAAATGACAGTCCCACTGCATTCATTTCATAAAGAAAGAAGTAATAAAAATCATTTAATGTGGTACTAAATATTTTCTTACAATGTTTTATAGTCGACCAGATACAAAAGAAATTTAAATTGTCTAAATTATATTGTCAACACAATTGGTCGATATCAAATGCACTGGAAATCAACCAATTGCTCCATGCATTATTAAAGTTAATTGTCAAAACCTGAATTTTATGTTGAAGATCAGTAACAATATAAAAACAAGAATTAAGATGTGGCACGATTCCCAATGAGACAATTATCTTCCAAGGTCACCGTATAGCCTTCAGCAATGAGAAAAAAACACTTAGTGATAAATGGCCCCTACATGAAAAATGTGAAACAATTCAGACGAGAAAACTAACGGCTGTTTTATTCAATACAATTTACACTCTTTAAATAAAGTATTTATTATTATTATTATTATTATTGTTCACGAAAAACAAATATGATAGACATGAATCAATGACAACCACTGAATTACAAGCTCTTGATTTGGGACAGGCACATAAAACAGCATTTCTTTGTATTTAAACGTAGTATATCTTGATACATTAATAGATTGGTTCATTGATGCTTTGTTAACAATCATTGAATTTTTCACGATGATGCGTGTTTGCATATATATGTATTATTAAATTAAGTAATAGACACTACGAAGACAAGATATAAGTTTGTCTAGGAAATCTAGCTCCTAGACAAGATAATTCATGTACATGCTTTCATACAAAGAAGATTTGCCTGGCATCGATCGGTAAAGTGGGCAGAATGTTATTATTAACTCCCAAAGTGACAATTAAAAATCAATATAGATTGGGAGTATTTCTTTGTTGTCACTTTGCAATGATAATTGATTCAACTTCAATTTAGTTCTATATGATGATACCTTAGATAACCATTGACACTATAGTACCAAACTTTAGAGGCGCGTTAACATGAAGAGGGTTCACACACACTCAACCTTCTCCATACATGTATTGTTTAATCAGTGGAAGAACCAATCATAAAGTTATGATAAAACTCAATTATTAACAAACACGTCATTCTATAATATCGATATTATATTCGAGTCGAACAGACGCAAAGTAGCAAACCCTATATCAACTATGACGCATCGCCATACTATATTACTACCGACTTTTAGGTTCCTGTCCGTAACCTTGCATTTGTACGGATAGGAATTTGGAATCACATGACAAGAGATGCGCATTCTAATTACCATTTTTAAAAGATTCAATAGGAACAGGACAGAAACATGTGACCAGGCTTGACTAGTTTATTCAGTATTTAATATAGAAAAAGGAAATGTGATATGATTGCCAATGAGACAATTATCCACCGGACACCAAATGACGTGAATTTAAGCAGCTAATAGGTTACCATAAGACCGTCAACAATGAGAAAACCCATACAATATAGTAAGTTGTAAAAGGCCCAACCATGACAAGTTATGAAACAAACGAATAGCCTGATTTAAGACAAAACAATAAACGATAAACAATATGACAGACAGAAACCAACAACAAACACTAAACTACAACCTCTCTTATGTTTAATAACCCTTGCAACAACTTGTTGAGGGGTCAGTGGTTGGCATGTTGTAGTAAAATTTCTGCAGCTGTCCATCATTCCCTTTTCTAGAGTGGCATTCCTTGAAAAGCACGCGTATTTTATAAGTAAGGACAGACTGGTTGGCTCGGAGACAGAGTTAACCGAGAAACGTGACCGGTCTTTTTGTGGACAGTCACCTTGGGAACTAACGAGTTAAACATTCCGCATACCATGTCGGCCTACTAGTGCAAAGCAAGGTTCATATTCATATATTAACATATTCTCGTTCTAAATTGTCATGTACTATTTGCCACCTCACATTAAACGGTCAACCTTTTATCCTTCTTTATATCAGGACAAGTAAAGGACGAAAGTTGCTTGTTCGTAAAAGTAGGCTTGGATAGAGTATATATTTGAATATTTAAGTTAATAAAATGGATCATTTAGAGAGAATAAGACATCTCATTGTCTACAAGAATTGCTAAAGATATTATAGATAACATAAATGTAAACTGATCTCTACAAACAAAGATGTCTAAAAACTAATTTTACAAACACACTTATATATGTACTCTATAGAAAAACATTCCTGAATCTTTATGTATGTCACCAACCATAGAATCCTTCAAAAGTTTTATCTCCACTGTAACATTAGATTGATCTATGCCACCATCACTCCCTATTAAATACTACACTGTCATGTCATGGCTATATATAAATGATCGTCATGGAAGGCCGTACGGTGACCTATAGTTATTAACACACTCGTACTTTAGTGTTTATGGATAGTTGTTTCATTGGCAATCTCACCGCATCCCCTTATTTTAAGATGTCTATATTTCTCTTTTTGTTATTATTACTTGCTGTTTTTTTTCAATAATACTGTCCATACATAATAAGGAGATGTGGCATGATTGCCAATGTGACAACGATCGATCCAATAGAGCCTAAATGAAGCGGATTTAATCAACTACAATGTATAGGTTATCGTTCGGCTATAACAATGAGAAATAAACCATACGGTATAGTCAACTACAATAGGCCCAGATATGACAAAATGTCAAACATTTCAAACGAAAAAACCAACGCCATAATTTATGACAAAACAATAAACGGAAAACAAATATGAAAGACAGCAACCAACGACAACCACTGAATTACAGCCTCCTGGCTTGGGACATACATATAGAATGTGGTGAATATAAAATAAGATGTGGTATGATTGCCAATGAGACAACTATCCAACAGTGCGTGGAGCTTGTCAGCGCTCATCCCCTTTTTTTAACTTAGGACATGTACATACTAGTAACACAAACCACTTTCGGTATGATTTACATTCCATTCTAGGAGTCTACTCGTGCATTTTGAAGAAGAATAACATTACTGCAAGAGAGGATTAGTTAATCCATATATGGTGAATGTACATCCCGCACAGCCAATCGGACGCTCCTATTCAGCAAGGGCTCTACTGCCGGACGAAAGAAATCAAAACTATAACATTTCCATACCCCAGTACACCCTTGGGGGTATAGGACATTTAGGAGGTAATATAGATATAAATATATATATATATATATATATAATAGATAATTCAGCTGATCTGTAACAATTCCATCTTCATGCCTTATATAACATGTACTGTGTTACGACGCTAGATTAAAACTGACGAGGAAAGGTAACACCCGGCCACCAAAAGCTTTATTATATGTAGAGCCTAGGTGGTCGAGTGGTCTAGCGCGTCGGACATAGTGCAAGGCGATTTGGTGCCACGATATCTCAGTAGCATGAGTTCGAATCCCGGCGAGGAAAGAACAAAAAATTTGCGACAGCAAATTTACAGATCTAACATTGTTGGGCTGATGTTTAGACGAATTATATATACAGAATGTATTTTCAGCCTTGTATCACCATCACTGCTGGTGATCCGATGGATAAAATCTGTTGTAGAGTCGTCACTGGTTCAGACGTACTTATAATATAATTATTTCTGTGACTTCATCTTACATTAATTTGTAGGATCCTTTACAATAGATAATTCAGCTGATCTGTAACAATTCCATCTTCATGCCTTATATATCATGTACTGTGTTACGACGCAAGATTAAAACTGACGAGGAAAGGTAACACCAGGCCACCGAAAGCTTTATTATATGTAGAGCCTAGGTGGTCGAGTGGTCTAGCGCGTCGGGCATAGTGCAAGGCGATTTGGTGCCACGATATCTCAGTAGCATGAGTTCGAATCCCGGCGAGGGAAGAACAAAAAAATTACGAAAGCAAATTGACAGATCTAACATTGTTGGGATGATGTTTAGACGAATTATATATATATATATACAAGTATTTGAAAGCGATATATAGTTGGTGAAAAAGAAGAACCAGCTTATTTGAACTGATTGGAATACAAGGACGTTTTATATGGGACTGAGAGAGAGAGAGAGATTCCTAAACATGGGTCTTGAATTACACGTATCTGATCAGACCCAACGCAACTGCGGACATACTGTAAGATAGAGAAAAACTACCTAAAGTCTATAGGTAACTTCTTAATCGTAGCTATATCATTAGTATTTTAATTTATTTAGAAAAGATAATCATAAGTGTGCATTAACAACAAGAATTAGGCTTCATAAACAAGCAAAAATTAAGTCTTTCTTTTATAAATCTTACTTCTAAAATGATAATTTTACGTTTACATAAATCTATGAATATACTGCCTGTTCTGTAAAAATAAGGTAAAGTACAAGTCAGAGGAAATTGGGGAAAAGAGGGAAGGATTTTTTTTATCAGTATATAAATATCTTTAAAACATTCCGAAATGTACAAATTGATATGAAAACAAAATCAGCTACTAAGTATTCAAAGATATGGTTTATGCCAAACCTGAAAAAAGTAAATTATCACTTAGTTCTTTTCAATTAATCTTATAGGAACGCGTGTTGATGTAACGAAAGCAGCTGCTTGATAGCACTAAACTCTACATGTGCGAAAAAAAATAAAGAAAGGTGTCAACAATGTGAATAGAAAACATATCAGGAAAGTAGCGAAATGAATAAGAAAATATGCTTCTACAATGAAAAAATATATCAGGAGAGTCGACCGGACAGAAACAATATTCAACAGATGTGGTATATACGTCTAAAGACACAGTAACATAATAAAATAGATCAAAGATTCAACTGGCCAGGTTGCTCAGAATATTTCTTATACAGTGGAGAATGCTCTATATGCAACATTCAAATAATTGAAAAATGAATAAGTTCCCAAGTTTGGAAAAATGAGAAAAAAATTCCATAATAGCAAGTGCACAACTTCAACATATGAGCAATCTTCCTGTGACGTTTCATGGATCTGGGTTGAGAACTGTAGGAGAAGTTGATTACACAAAACTTGTACCATCTTTCATAAATTTTGCTGAAAAATGACTTAAGTTCCAAAGTCTGGAAAAATGAAAATAAAAATCCTCAAACAATTCCAAAATAGCAGGTGCATAGCTTTAATATATGTGCAACATTCCTGTAAAGTTTCAGGGATCTGGGTTGAAAACTGTAGAAGTTGATTACACAAATTAGGTACCCCATTTCCTCCGCCCGCCAAAATCACCATAATAAAAGCCCGTTTTTCACTTCGCCTAACCCGTACAAACACTAGACAATGCATTTAGATCCACCCATCGTCGGCAGCCCTCGATTTTGTACCGCTCCTCTCGGGTTTGTTGGAATACGTGGTTTCGATCCCGTGGTTTGTGAGGATGAGGCTTACCAGAGACTTACTACACGACATTCAATATTGCTCCAATTCTATATAAGCTACGAATAAATTCAACAGAAGCAATCGATACCCTGACAGAAGTCATATTCTCCAATACAGAAGAAAAAACAGAGTCATAGGACAGGCACATAAACTTGTGTAACAAGTTAAACTAGGTTAAAATTAGGGATACTCAACCTTCCCCATGATTTCTGTCGATCAATAGAAAAATGATACAATTAAAATTTTTAATACAAATCAAACAAGTAATAACCCCACTTTATTCAAAATAATTTTATTTCAGAGTACGGAAACTTGCTAATACCGGCTTTGACTGTATCTGCACAGATTTCATAACCATGCCGAATGTGTATACAGTGTGCAAAAAAAAAAAAAAAAACAACCAAAAAACAGTCTAATGCAATAATCATTGCAAATTTGTTCCAAAAATCAAAATACAGAAAAATTTACAACTGAAAGTGTATATAAACAAGCGAATCAATGTTTACCCCAAAAACAAAACATTGTTTGACATTTTTGTCATGTCAGGGCTTTTAATAGCTGACCATACGGTATAGGTTTTGTTCATTTTTAAAAATCGTGCGGTGGTTTATAGTTGCTTCCATCTATGGCATTTGGACTCTGGTGGATACACGTAGTCGTCTCATTGGCAATCATATCACATCTCCTTATTTGTATAAAGATGTAAGAAGATGTGGTATGAGTGCCAATGAGACAACTCTCCATCCAAGTCAAAATTTATAAAAGTAAACCATTATAGGTCAAAGTACGGTCTTCAACACGGAGCCTTGGCTCACACCGAACAGCAAGCTATAAAGGGCCCCAAAAATGACTAGTGATAAACCATTCAAACGGGAAAACCAACGGTCTAATCTATATAAAAAACGAGAATCGAGAAACACTTATGAACCACATCAACAAACGACAACTACTGAACATCAGATTCCTGACTTAGGACAGGTGCAAACAATTGCAGCGTGTTTAAACGTTTTGATGGTACCAAACATTCACCCTTATCTGAAACAATAGTGTAACATCACAACATAGAAAGACACACTATAAAATATCAATTGAAATGGCTTAACTCAATCAAAAGACATATTAACACCAGTGAACATACAATGAACAAATAAATTTGATCTATGATACAATGTAAATACAAAATAAATAAACTAAAGGAAGAATAATTAAAGTAACATGCTATACCGCTGTGAAATGTTAAACAAGTTAAGAAAAACAATATGCTTAAATAAAAATATCAGCCATTTGTAATTATTTTAAACACAGGTAAATGAAAATAATTTTGTTGTTAGGTATACGTGTACAGTTCAAATGGAGAAAGGAAATATTTTTACAAAATAAATAAATTTGATGTTCATAGTACGAAGAAGTGAAAATTTATAGTAATACCAAACACTTATCAAAGCTGGTATATAGACCAGATATAACCCTGAATAAGTATACATTAAATAACAAAAAAGCATTACAATTAGTATCAACAGGTCAAATAAACAAGAAAGTACGATTTGAGAGTACTCGCAGTTACTGACAGCTAGTTAAAAGCCAAAAACAATTAATAATAAAAAATCATGCATAAGCATTGATTAATCTATGGCAAAAAGCTCACTTCGCCAATTAGATAAAAACAAAATCAGCGATGTTACCACAGTATACATGTAGGTGTAAACTATTCCTTTAAAATGTCTATATTGTATTAGATTGTTTAATTAATTGTTTCTTTGAACAAATATTATAAAATGTAACATTCAGTAAGTATATTTATAACATATTTAAACTCATAAATAAGAATGTATTCCTTACCATAACTATATTTAAAATATTATTAATCGATTATAAAAATAGTTCTTTAACATTACAATTAATAACATTAAAATGTAACAACTATTTACATTATACGAATATTGTATCAAATAGACTTTGTAAAAATCTCAATATTCTTCAATTCTAATTGAATATACTTAATAATGTCAATATCAATATGTAATTTGCAAACTAGAACTTTCTATGAATTGAATTGTCTTTATGAATATATTTAGAAAACATTGTTAATTTCTAATTTCTATTTTTCTTTATTAATTGTAAATCATTTGCAAAATTCAATTTACATCTTAATTAGAATACCTCTCAGTTTTAAGTCTTAAGATCATTCATCTTAGAATCTCATTTAACTTAAGATATATTTTAACCATTCATGTTAGTATAATGTACGTATTTATATTACTAATATCAATTGAACTATTATAGTCAACAGCAATATACAAGTATAATATAACAAATTAAATGATACGTTGTATGAAATAAGATATGTGAATATAATGGTAATATTGAATGTTACGATAATGTATAGTTAATAATCATGCATTAGATATCCTAATGATCAATATTGCATGAATATGTAAACTGTTCAAATTATTTAAATTAGAACATTAATGAATACATATTTCATAGATTATTCTTCTGTATATGTAAATTTACATCTAATGTTAAGCATTACAATTAATTCGACATGTATAAATTTCATTAATAAGTTAGATCATATTCCATCATGCAATAATTTATAATTAACTCCTTTCTTTTGTGATACGGAACCTTGTGATACAATTTCATAGAGATCCATATTATTCCATACACTTATCAAGATATTGTCTGGAAACCAAATATCTTCGGACGATGATGAAAACCGAGGTCGTATAAAAACAATGATAAGAACGGCTAAATTAATTGAATCCAAACTTTGTGTATTTTATCTTAAGGGAGGAATGTCCACATTGGAAGGTAAAATTGTACACTGAATCACTATTGAAAATTAAAAAGACAACTCTCCATCCAAGTCAAAATTTATAAAAGTAAACCATTATAGGTCAAAGTACGGTCTTCAACAAGGAGCCTTGGCTCACACCGAACAACAAGCTATAAAGGGCCCCAAAATTACTAGTGTAAAACCATTCAAACGGGAAAACCAACGGTCTAATCTATAGAAAAAACGAGAACGAGAAACACTTATGAACCACATCAACAAACGACAACTACTGAACATCAGATTCCTGACTTAGGACAGGTGCAAACAATTGCAGCGGGTTTAAACGTTTTAATGGTACCAAACCTTCACCCTTATCTGAAACAATAGTGTAACATCACAACATAGAAAGACACACTATAAAATATCAATTGAAATGGCTTAACTCAATCAAAAGACATATTAACACCACTGAGCATACACTGAACAAATAAATTTGATCTATGAATCAATGTAAATACAAAATAAATAAACTAAGGGAAGAATAATTAAAGTAACATGTTATACCGCTGTGAAATGTTAAACAATTTAAGAAAAATAATATGCTTGAACAAAAATATCAGCCATTTGCAATTACTTTTAACACAGGTAAATGAAAATAATTTTGTTGTTAGGTATACGTGTACAGTTCAAATGGAGAAAGGAAATATTTTTACAAAATAAATAATTTTGATGTTTATAGTACGAAGAAGTGAAAATATATAGTAATACCAAACACTTATCAAAGCTGGTATATAGACCAGATATAACCCTGAAAAAGTAAACATTAAATAACAAAAAAGCATATGTTTGTCCTTATTCATTAAAGACCAATATGGCTCCAAGAGTCTAAAGAGTTCCAATATGTTAAGAGGGTGTATAGCATTATAACTACAGTTAGAACCAAAAGTAGCAACCTTGAACATTTGTTCTGAGTGTTATTTCGTTAGTAATTGATAATAAAACAAATGAAATTAAAGTTTGCTAATTTCCAAAATAACTCGGAAAGTCAATAACGTATTAAGGTGGCTTGGGTGTTTTCCTCCATCTTGGATTTTGAAGAAGCATATAACAGTTTAACCCGACTAATTCAGTCGTTATATTCCGCTGATCTACGATTACTACATTAACCTCGCAAGTAGGAGAGATCGATTACGGGGAGGGACTGAATAATTCGGGTTAATAACAGTTGGTCTATATCTTTAATGAAGTGTGCAAATTTTGAGTGTAGTATGTAATTCATGTGTAAGACATTTGATGTAAATATAGAAAATTATGTGTTTTATCATATTTACGGTTCTTTCTAAAAAATCACCATATTTGTGTTTGTTCTTTGCTAAATAAGGAAAAATCACCATATTTGTGTTTGATTCACTTTTTTCAACTTTGCTTCCAAAGAATAAGTATATAAAATGGAAGATAACTCAAATAGTAGCGAAAAGGGGAAAAGATGTCACATATTTCCCAAAATTTGGAGATAACTCAGATATAGTAATTTTATAATTTTATAATAGAAAGTTTTGTGAATTTACCAATTTTAATATGTATTTGAAAAATCCAAGAAAACAAATTAACTGTGTGACCCCATGTTTTGACCCCATTTTTCTTTTTCTTATCTGAAAGCATGTTATAAGAGCTATCTTCTCACATTTTATTTTAAAATTCTATCAGGTAGTTTTCTTTTTATCACATAAAATTGGATTTTCCATGCATAATCTATACAAAATCTGGCAATTTTGCACAACCTGTAGTGGGTAAAAAAGTCCGGTGACCCATACTTTTTATTATCTATACTATTAAACGAGAAGACCTCATTTTGTGTGTCGCTTCTCTTCCTTCCACAATAAATAAATCGTCATGCTTCTGTGTCCTATAGGTACCTTGCATAGTCGCATTTGTCATCCATTCTTATGATTATTCAGTTTGGGTTATTTGGGTAGAAAAACGAAATTAAGACGTCCGGATATTGTTTCCGTCATCAGACCGACTTTTAAGTCATAAACAAGACTTCCGGTTTTAAACTTACAAATAATTTTCATTAGTCCTCGGGGACAGGACAATCATTTTCGCGTTTATCTGCATGCATACTATGATTATACTACTATAATATATAGAGACTCTCTATAGATTATAGCAGTGATCGCCGTGGAAAAGAAACTTGGAATTGATAGTTAATAGCACATACACTTTATTCATAGTATACGTATGTCATAGTATACAGAAACGCGAAAATAATGGAATTCAACAAAAAAAAAAAAAAAAAAATAACGGACTTTGGAAAAAAGAGAGAGGGCTTAAAAATATTGTCCTGTCTCCAAGTACCTATGACTTTTGATTCCTTTTCTGAAATTCTCCAGACATAACAGTGGCGGATCCAGAAACTTTCATAAGGGTGGGTGCCTAAGAGGGGTCCCGCTCCAGTCATGCATCATTGATTCCCTATATAATCAACAAATTTTTCCCACAAAAAGGGGGGGGGGGGTCCGAGCCCCCTGAAAACCCTCTAAATCCGCCTCTGCATGTTATCTTTTACAAAAATCCATCCTACAACAGTTTACATACTTTCAACCAAGCTCTAAATGCCCGCGATTTCGCGGTTGTGTTCTATAGATATAAGAAGATGTGGTATGAGTGCCAATGAGACAACTCTCCATCCAAGTCAAAATTTATAAATGTAAACCATTATAGGTCAAAGTACGGTCTTCAACACGGAGCCTAGGTTGTGTTCTAGTGTAAAACCATTCAAACGGGTTTTTGAAAAAAGTATTTTTGAAAAAAGCATTACAAATTATTGAAAAATTCTATGGATTTTAATTTAGACGTCCCAGTCACCTTAAGTTAATTGCAAATTCGACAATAATCACTCTTTAGCCTTTATATACGTTAATACAACTACATAATACGCATTGAATCTATATAATACGTTGTTACCACTAGGTCAGTGCCACCCCTGGTGGACTGAAAGTTCCCAGGGGTACCAATTATCTTTGGTACTGACAAGATCGGTACATCTTCATCTTTATTTTAACCTTATTGATAATTTAATGGTACAAAAAATAAATGGTTGCTTCTTCAGACAAAATTTACCATGACTATTTTGGATTTTCTGTTTAACATGTTTTTTTTTTTTTTTTTTTGTTAAAGCTTTTAAATGTTTATTCATTTGGCTTCTCAAACTATTAGGTTCAAGCTTCACTAATGAAGATAAAACCAGAAACACATTCAAGTCTTACATACTTAGGCATCATTCATCGCTTGATGCTATTATTTTCAACAGAAAAAACAAGTTTATAAAGTGATGTCAAGGCTAAAAGTTATACCTGTGGTAAGATTACAATCCATAGATGCAGCACTATGCTTAAGGATGCATGCCAACATGCTGTTTTTGTTTTACCATGTGTCTCCATGATGTTCAAGTCTGTAAACATACATGTATTGAAATGCATTAAAGATACTACTGGAAGTTGAACCATTATGCAATGAAACAAAATAAAGCTTTTTAACAAGTAGCTAGGGACTTGTTAGTAAATACACTGGATTAAATTGCATAATTAAATGGGCAAACAGAAAGTATTGAAGTTGTTGAATTAAATAATTTGTCAATATCATTTTCAAACATTGATATTTCCGTAGTGCAAATGGGCGTCTATTTAAATAGTTTCTGAAAATCGAATTACAATGTTTGCACAGATATTTGTATTTCATAAATCTGAACATTGTATCGAACTGCTTGATCATTTTGTATAATGAAAGAATAATAATGGAACCAATAGAGAACAAATTAGATTACTCGGCAATATAAATTGGACTGACTTTTATTGGTAGGAAAACTGAAAAAAGGAAAAAATTGTAATCCAGGAGTATTTCACAAATGAGAAAAGTAATTGATATCAAATGATATGGCAAGTTCAAAGAGTGGAAGTCCATAAAACTGACAAAATCAAACGATATCAATCAACGAAACAGCACGTTGTGAAACAGATAATAGCAGAATACAGTCGCGTGTCCACGAGTAGATCCTTTTAGACTTTAAAGATATCAATATCAATAGTTTCAACAATATCCTTAGATTTTCAACAATTGACCAATATCGATAAAACAAAATGCTATATACATGTATCCCTTTTGGGACACAATTGGGCGTCTATTTAAATAGTTTCTGAAAATCGAATTACAATGTTTGCACAGATATTTGTATTTCATAAATCTGAACATTGTATCGAACTGCTTGATCATTTTGTATAATGAAAGAATAATAATGGAACCAATAGAGAACAAATTAGATTACTCGGCAATATAAATTGGACTGACTTTTATTGGTAGGAAAACTGAAAAAAGGAAAAAATTGTAATCCAGGAGTATTTCACAAATGAGAAAAGTAATTGATATCAAATGATATGGCAAGTTCAAAGAGTGGAAGTCCATAAAAACTGACAAAATCAAACGATATCAATCAACGAAACAGCACGTTGTGAAACAGATAATAGCAGAATACAGTCGCGTGTCCACGAGTAGATCCCTTTTTAGACTTTAAAAGATATCAATATCAATAGTTTCAACAATATCCTTAGATTTTCAACAATTGACCAATATCGATAAAACAAAATGCTATATACATGTATCCCTCAGGTGGAGTGTTAATCTGTTGGTAAGGGTCTATATCACTGATACATGTAAATATCCAACATCGTCTTTTAATTCATGTTTTAACATTATTGCTGAAAAAAAAAAAACATGTTTTGTACATTTCGGAAAACACAATTTTCAAACCGTTATCTAGGAGTTGGAAAATTATATTTAATTCGATAGAATAATTGAAGGATAATAACCAGTAGATAAACTGATTTCCTAATAGAACAAGAAATACAAATTCAATCTTTCAATCAAATATTATGAAAAATTATTTCTGAATAGATAAAATGTAATTATCTGATCATTATTTATTGAAAATTCGGTTATGCCATTTAAATTATTAATCGTTAATTGATTTGTTTCATTGATTTGACACACACTATTCATATTGAAAGTATCTTTCTTTCTTTTACAAAAAGCATTTTTTCCTTTTGTGTTATTCAATTCAAAATTTGTTTTTACTTCCAGAAAAAAACACTTTCAAGTCATTGAATAGTGGTTTCCCTTTCCCAGAACAATTTTTTGTAAATATAAATTGTTATACACTGCTCTTTCTCTTTCTAAAATGAAATCGTCTACCATTTAACACTAAACAGAGTTTCTTCTACGCGCATGGTAAACTCAGATTTCAGTTTCTCGTCTTAATTCGAGAAAAAAAAATTCCTATTTTCAAATTTTCAAAATCCGTCCGTTCGTTCGAAACATATAGTGGAAGCAACTCCTATGATACCATTTGACAGACGAAACAGACACTCTCAAATCTGTAGTAGGATAGTTTGCGATCATGTGTAGTTTATCATATTATAAAACGTCTTTTTAATTGGACAATTTTTAAGGCAGTTATTTGACTATGATAATTTTTCACTATTGTATCAAAATGACATCTTGTGAACGCAAATCCTCCGAGATGGTTAACAGAAAACTCTAATATTTGGCAGGATTGATTGCCACACTATATAGTTATTATACCGTCATTTTGATTGGACAATTTTTACGGGAGTTACTGGACTTTCATTTTTTTATAACATTATACCACAATGACACTTTGTGAATGCAACTCCACAATTTGACAGATAGCTCTCATACTTGATATGACTGTTACCGTTATTTTGATTTGATAAGGTTAGTTGAAGATTTACGACTTTCACCATACTTTGACTTTTGTACCATAATGAAAGCTTATGAAAAACCATTATTTTCATCATTTATACAGCAGCTTGGGACGTTTCACCAAGGCGTAGCAATCTTGTTAGTTTAACTGTGTTGTTGGTTTGTGTCTTAACAATATATACTTTATATATTTTTATTTTAAATTCAAAATAAATCTGATCTATCAAAACTCCAAGGATTGAAAAGAGTATACAATTATGGTCACTTGTTACAGTAATTCTCCCGTCCAGAAGTAAAACGCATGCTAAAGATAGGCGTCTGTCTGGTTGCGTGGGATGTATAGTTTTCAGTCACATTAGCACTGATTAGGTCGAATGGGGACGTTAAACCCAATACTTCTCTCCAGAAAACTGTCTTTTTGAAGTGGAAATCTAAATTTTCCGCCCTTCATTCAGGCCGACCCACAAATAAAAGCTAGTACTTAGTACATACATGTCACTTAAGCTCAATTTATTGGTCAAGACGCTGACCATTTAGGGTTTTAAATCACCTGAAGTAAAAATTATTTTGAACGGGCACCTTCTAGATCTCACGGATCTTGTTTCGAAATGCAATGGTCAGATAATTTATTTATACGCCCGTCGAATTATGGGATACCAATGTCCGTCTTCACGTTGTATAAAAGTAAGATAATGCTTTGATCAAATTTAATGAAACTTGTATTGAATATTCAACTTGGTGGTTTAAAGCTCCATTTCGAATTTGAAAATGTTTCATAGTAATTGAACAGTCATATTTAGACAATTTTTCACTTATCGCGCATTAACTCGAGTATGCTTGAAGTAATGAAAGGAAGCTTCGCTTTGAATTTCAAAATTGTCTTGTTTGTCAATCCAATGTTGAAGGACTTTAACTTTTATTGTACACTTACTTAAAACGATTTACTTGAAACTTTAAACAATTTTTGGAATTGGTGTAAGTAATTTTCCTGGTGAAATAGATTTTTTTTTTCGATTTGTGATTCCAGAGTTAATGGACTAACCGTCATATTAAAGTCAGGTTGCTGTCACATCGACGAAAACTCGACATTCGTTTTTATTCATATATATTATTATTTCATATTTGTTTTATCATGAAGACGAATGGACTATTTCCTATGAATGTCAGTTAACTTGTGTTACTACTATGAAAACTATTCTCGTACCATTTTAGTAAGGGTCTTCCATGTCTCTCATTCTTAATTATCTGTCCTCGACTTTAATCTGAAGCCATTGAAACTCATATTGATGTATCATTCTCCTTAATTATTCTTGGTAATATTAAGATATATTTTATTACAGTACAGGAAAACAGTGATTGTAGCAAGATATTATAGAATATTTTCTATCGTATAATGTGTCTACTTATTTCCTTAATACGGATAATTAAAGGAGCCATTTTCCGAGTCTGGTCGGTTCAAACATGGATTTTAGATCCAGTTGTATTATTCTAACATCTAATCCATTATTTCAATGACATTATAGACAATGTTTCTCACCATCCAGGCTGTCGAGTAGATCATATAATGGAGCTTAACTGTAACTGTCATAGAATTTACAAATCCCAAATCTAATGGCTTATAATGGTAAAATTTGTTCATATAAATTACATAATATATACTCCACTGAATTAACAAAAAAAACCTGATACCGTAAATTATACAAATTTATATGACATTTTACTTTTGCAATTTTTCAATTTCATAAAGAGCAAATTGTAAATTAGTTTTGAAAGGTGCTCAATTTTCCACTGAATTATGTCAATTTCTACTATAAAGCATTTGACGGGTTTTGACAAATATTTTTTTTTATTGTACAAATTGATGTGTTTGGAACTTAACTGTATTTCCTCATGAATTTCCTATGGTTATTTCAAAACTGAAATATCTTCAGGCTTCAAGGCACTGATATATTACTAAAGATACTTGATCGATGATCGATGGTAAGAGCAGTTCTTATTCAGTGGCTGTAAAATAAATGTTCAATTTCCAGACAACCATCATTTAAAAACATGCCCGATTACCCGTCTAAAATATGCGTGTAATATCTGTTATTGGATGAGAAGTAATCAACAATATATAAATGATTTCAAAGTAGAAGGGGGTTATGGTAAATTATATCAGTTGAGTGAGCACCTGTCTTCCATATTATAATACTGACGAGTTAACATTGATGCGAAATATTGGTGGTCATTTGTTGAATAAGTCAGTATTCATAGTTTTATTTCTTGAATGTTCAAAATATATTAAATATTAATTGCAGAATATATGTAAAATACTATAAACGCAAAAAAAAAAAAAAAAAAAAAAAAAAATAGTAACGGACCAGATGCAACAATTTAACGGACGTTGTCTTAGGTATTTTATTTTCTTGAGAAATATTTAATTTAATTTAGTGTAAATACAAATGTAAATGAATGAAAAAAAAATGTTCTCATACACAGAATGATATATTCAAGAAAAAATAAATTAGAAAAACGAGTGTTCTTTCTCTTCATTCTGTCAAGATTCTGGCAACGTTGTAAAGGGAAATATTGTTCCATTTCATGTCGGTATATAACGTACTCCCTGCTATACATTAATGGAATTGGTTGGTTGAATATGGACCCGACAGATAATACCACAAACCACATAAAAGACCAGTCGTTGGAAAATGAAATTAAATAATTGACCTTCCGAAGATCTCCTTATCAACATCGCCCTATCGCCTGCATTATCGAACGATCTCTTAAAGTTTCGATCATCCGACATATCGCCCTACCTCCTATAAAGTCACATTTTTCTTCCAAAGGCAGCGATATGTCACCAGAACCAACGAGAACAGTATCCCTACCATGAAGGACAACCAATCCTATAACTTTTGTAAATACGACATAATTACACTATATTAGCCAAAAGAACATGCTGTGTTTGTATTATCACACATGATAGTATTTAATGAAGTAAAATCATGTAAATTATTAATGGTCAACGTCTGTACTTTAGTTGATATTATAAACAGACAAAAAGAAAAAAAAATTATATGCAATGAGTCTTTAACTTTTACTACATCATTTTGTACCAAGCCACTACAGTCATACATTGAAGAACAGCAATAAAAGGGCTGTTCCTTTGCTTTTTGTGTGTTTTTTTGCTGTACATGTACTGATTTTGTGTCATGGATGGATACCCCATATCCTTTGTTTTTCTATAATAATCATATGTGACTAGCCACGAGATTTCCAGGCTTACGGGGGAAGTTGGTCTAAAATGGGTTTATATCATATTTATCTAGTACATACTTAAAGAAAACATCCTATTAAGTTATTATGACAGATTTGTTAAATAATAGTGTGATGGGTCTTTTTTATATCGACATATGGAGTATTGATTAAACTTTTTGATTAACAAACACAATAATTTATAAAGTACACACATATTTCATTGTCGCTGAGTAATTTCGAACAGCCTATTTGAAAACAAATTGCAAATGTAATTATGTACTCATTGGCAGTCATACCACATCTCCTTATTTTTATATAAACACAGCTCTTTGCTTTAAAAAAAAATGAAATTTAAAATTTGCAATGAAATTAATTTAAAATTATTTACACTCTTTTGATTCGAGCGTTACTGACGAGGTTTTTGTAGACAAAACGTGCGTCTGTCGTACACAATTTTAATACTGGTATCTATGATGAGTCTATTAAGTGTAAATGACAGCTTGTGGTTGGTTGTTTTTTTATTTTCTTTTAAGCTTAACAGTTTGACTGTTAAATGATGCATGTTTCGACCATAAATAGCATGCGAAGCGTAACTGTTTATAACGTATTTTCCTAAAATAGGCATTAGATACGACGCATTTATCATAATGATGCAAACTTAATTATTCTAACTATGAAAACTATATAGAGCAGATAATATTGAATTTTGAAGACATTGAAAACGTGTGTACTTGCTAGCATAACATGTATAACCAAAGGTAATGCGGTATACCTTATTCACAAATACTTCGAAACGACAACTAAATACCATTCAATTAAATCTAGAGCGAGTTGAAGGAACTATCTGAAAACAGGCTTAAATTTGAAATTGTGTGATATATTTTCAATTTATATATCATTTCTGAAGTAAATTATATTTTAAATTTGCCATGCTAACATATTTTACGACTTCGTTGGACTTCTATGATAAATGTCTAATATTCAATTTGTTTCTTATCTTTCTGTTTACTTTCCTATGGATATTTTGAGGAGGTGGGCTTTTATGACTTATAATAATAAATCGACACATATCATCACGTCTATCGATTTACATTAACCGACTAGGCCTAACATAGACAAATTGTCGTGCGAGTCTTATAATTTGCTATGTCCACTTTTGATAAAAATGGAGATAGGTATAAATTTGAATTCCATGTGCAATGGTCTATCTCCCATAACAACTACGAAATGAGATTTCTACATTCTACGAGTTTGTGTCAGGACTATACTAGTTGAACATCAGAAATCCAGAGAAAAATATTTTAATAGTTTTGTATCTCCACTACTTTCCAGATATTATTACTCTAGAACAATTGTTATCAAAATCATTTAGTTAGTAATACTATGCTTAATTTTGTTTTGCATAAAATCAACTCAATCTATGAGTAATACCAATAGTCCATTACAAGGGGTTTCCCTAGTAAGTGTCTTCTGGTAATACTGAGCAAATAAAGCATAACAGAATTTGGGATATTACAGAATTCAAAAATTCAAAATCTATCTCCAATACAAATATAAGAAATGATTTCTAAAAGAAAATTTTATTGTATTGTAGTGAACTCTCTACAGAAAAGGGGATACTTTATTTATTTAAGGGGCTTGTTTTTTCAAAACCAATTGAACAAAGAGTTGCTCTTTAACATCATTAATTCGATTGCTACATAACTTTCTCTATCTCAGGCAAATGTCTATAATATTGCGCTTTTAAACTTCATATTCAATTTCCTTACATTTAGACAAATGGACTTTACGTCATTATAACACTCACACGACGAAATACATATTTCTCTGTAAATAAACTTCCTGGTCGTCTTAAAGATGGAAACTAAATACTTCACACGTTTAAGTAGGCAATAGCGTTGAAAAGTATATATAATGGGAGACAGTCTTGAGTTGAGCTGTTAGAATTAAGCAAAAGTACGTTAGTTTTCAATAACTATTATAGTTCTCACCGAATGCAGTTTCATTTAACAACAGAATATTTTGGTATTCTTAAATTCTGTAATTCGATGGTTGTCGTTTGTTGCTGTAAATCACATTTGTTTTTTATTTATTGTTTTGTACATAAATCAGGTCGTTAGTTTTTTCGTTTGAATTGTTTTGCATTTGTCATTGTTTGGCCTTTAATTATAGATTGATATGCGGTATTTGTTTTGCTCATTGTTGAAGGCCGTACGGTGATCTATAGTTTCTAACTTCTACGTTATTTGGATTCTGGTGGAGAGTGGTCTTGTTAGCAATCATACTATATCTTCTTATTGTTATATATATATATATATAATACACCAATCAAATGAATACGAAAGAAAATGGTGCTTTACCAAACTTTTCACGTTTTAGACAAATATTTTAAAAAGTAAAATATACAGAAAGTTTCAATTTTGATTAGTTCCTTTCGTTTAGCTTAAAACTTTAAATTATATTTCATATTTAATGCTGAAAAGTTAGAAAAGCATCGAGACTTTACATTCAGCATAGAAATAAACATATCTGTTTTTCGTTCATTATTTTGTACATAAATCAAACCGTTAAGTTTTCTCGTTTGAATTGTTTTACATTTGTCATTTCGAGGCCTTTTATAGCTGACTATGCGGTATTGGTTTTACCCATTGTTGAAGACCGTACGGTGACCAAAAGTTGTTATTTTCAGTGTTATTTGGTCTCTTGTGGAGAGTTGTCTCATTGGCAATCATACCACATCTTCTTATTTTTATATTGTATGTTTACAAAATTCTACGTAACGTTCAAGGTTAACGGCGTTTTTCTCACAATGACGTTATACCTCCATAAGCCTGGAAATGTCATGGCGGGTCACATATATGGTAAACAGGTATTTTAGTGTGTTCAATTACAATGGAAAAATTACACATACGCTAAAAAGAATAAATTTAACGACACCATGTATCTTCATTTTTATGTTAAAAGTACCTTCACCTCAAGTGTAAAATCAAACAAGTTATAATAATACTATAGATAATTGTATTAGTAAAAACAGAATGAGTATCGAAAGTCACCGTGTAACAAGGAAAATCGAACGTCCATAAGAGAATAAATAGTCTGAAATCCATTGGTTGTCACCTGAGATAAATAAGGGTAAAAAAAGGTCAAACAAATAAGAAAACAACAAACTATTTTTTACAACTTGCAACCTTGATAGTACGTTAGTGATAATCGCGAATCGCGTAGTCACAGGGTGTACACAAACAGTTGTACAACGTACCAGACTAATTGGGCAAGTTACGAAGCAAACACAATTGCTACACCATAAGATTAGACGCCAACAAGCAACTGATATACAAACCACGCCTTCTCTTAAAAGGTTCAATGTATTAACCTATAAAAACTTAACAAATCTTCGGAAGGTGAAGTCAAACAAATGTGAATGAAGTGTCTAAACATGATATCTAGGATATCATAAAATAAGCAAATACACAATATACTTCAAAGTAATTAGTAAATTGTTGAAATTTCTATTATTTTGTACGCAAAGCAAAGTTACTAGAGTTTGTGTTTGGTTGGGTTTATATAGTCGTTTTAGAACTATATTTTTTTCAAATGTTCGTCACTAAAATTAACAACTAAAAGTCTTCTGTTAACACCTTTCTAGCAATAAGAAAACAACAAACATGCAACCTAGGTAGACTAATTAGATGTAGGAAGATGTGGTATGAGTGCCAATGAGACAACACTCCATCCAAGTCAAAATTTATAAAAGTAAACCATTATAGGTCAAAGTACGGTCTTCAACACGGAGCCTTGGCTCACACCAAACAGTAAGCTATAAAGGGCCCCAAAAATTACTAGTGTAAAACCATTCAAACAGGAAAATCAACGGTCTAATCTATATAAAAAACGAGAAACGAGAAACACTTATGAACCACATCAACAAACGACAACTACTGAACATCAGATTCCTGACTTAGGACAGGTGCAAACAAATGCAGCGGGTTTAAACGTTTTAATGGTACCAAACCTTCACCCTTTTTCTGAAACAATAGTGTAACATCACAACATATAAAGACACACTATAAAATATCAACTGAAATAGTTTAACTCAATCAAAGGACATATTAACACCAGTGAATATACACTGAACAAATAAATTTGACCTATGATACAATGTAAATACAAAATAAGTAAATTTAAGTACGCAAGTGATGGTCGCGAATCATATAGTCACTAGTCGACAAAAACAGTTGTACTACGTACCAGACTTATCAAGATCTATAATGACACAAACACTAAACATATACATGTATACATAAAATAAAATAAAACAATAAATTCTGCAAGAAAATTAGATAACTTTAATATCAAAGAACTTATATCATTAATTTTTATAATAAATCATATGTGTAAAAAATCTTTGGATGTTTTAGATTAATGGCATGTATTTGATAGTCCTTTCAATTCGGTTGACAGTTACGACTTTTCGGCTTTCTACACTACATTTTCACACAATCTTATCAAACAAAAGTTTTCTTATCTAATAAGATGGTCCTTTGAAAAATCTGATTGCAAATTTATTTGCTTCAACTCATATATAGCCATGTTCTGTAATGAAAAAGATAAACATACTAGATACTTTTACATGAACTGTGATGAGATTGTTAAAGCTGAACATTTTCTCCTGACAACTAATTTGTGCATTTTGACTTTAAAGTTTCTCCAAATGTTGTATATTATCATATGCATTTCTAATAGCAGACGTGTTCCTGTATTGTTAAGAATCACAGTTTATGGCCAAGTTCTGTAAAGTTCGTATAAATTTCATTCAATTGATTAATTACAACACTTACTGTTACCTTAATGATATTTTTGCGTTAAATAATCAAGAATTCTCTAATTATAACTGTCCTTTCCTAGATTTTGATTATTCAGCTGTATACGTGGAAATCTAAAAAAAGAATTACGACAAAAGGGACGATTTTTCGTTCCCTTTTGGAATTTTCCCTTGTATTTGCAGAGAAATGATTAAAAACTGAATATCAAATCCTCATATGTACTATGATGTTGTTTATAAAGTTGGTATATTTAGATACGATCCATGTAAATTTATCCGCGATTCTTTGAATAAATTCGTTCATAAAAAACTATCAATTTAACACTGTAATAAGTCCTTTGAACATAGTTTATATCGGAACTTACATTGATTTTGTTATTAATAAATTGAAACATGACTGAATATGTATTCCTATACAGTTAGGGAACCTTAAGATCCTACATCCTGTCGATACTTTTATTTTTGCATTGCACAAGTTTATGTTTTACAGACTTTTTATGACGTTTTCATCTTTAAACCATTTGATGTAAACTGGTTGATTTTTTTGTCTGGAATAATGATTTATTTATTGGTTGAATTGGCTTTGTTGGGGCCTTTTATAGCTGACTATACGGTATGGGATGTTCTCAATTCTTGAAGTCTGTACGGTGACCTATAATTGTTTATATCTATGTCATTTGAACTCTGGTGGATAGTTGTCTCGTTTTCAATCATACAATATCTCCTTATTATTATGCTGAACTAGCTTTCAGACACTGCGAGTGCTCCTAGATCGGTACTTTGAGTCATTTTGATAGTTTTTTCTCGTGCTGTGTGTCGATCTGATGAGTTAAGCCCATTTCAGACTGGTTTATTTCATGCTGTTTTATGTTATGCTATAAAAGTATTAAATGAGTGTTGAGAACTCGCAAATATGTTTAACCCCGCGACATTTTGTATGTTACTGTCCTAAGCCGGGAGCCTATTATTCTGTGGTGGTAGTTGCTATGTATCATATTTGTTTTCCGTTAATTGTTTTATACTAGAGTTCTCGAAATCTTGTTTTCCCTGGTGGTCCATAAAAACGACCTGTTGGTAATTGCTTTTAATTTTTATTGCAAAAATACAAAAACAAAATTGTATCAGCCCTTGCAAAATTTTAGTGGTCAAAACCTTCGGACCACCACTTTTATAGAATTCTGTTATACATACAGCAGGCCATTGGTTTTCTCGATTGAATTGTTTTATATTTTGTCATGTCAGGCCCTTTTTATAGCTTACTATACAGTATGGGTTTTGCTCATTGTTGAAGACCGTAACTGTACCTACATCTACGTAATTTTGTCACTGGTGGATAGTTGTTTCATTGGATATCATACCAAAGCTTCTTATTTTGTATTTTGTATACTTCTTCTGGACATAAAGTAATCAATATAAGTTGCTTGTCAGGTAGTTCAGCGTATTTACGTTTGGCATGTTTAGGAGACCGACGCATCAGTTATAGGGCTGTTCAAGGATTAGGGGGAAAAAAGGAAAATGCATTCGCACATTTTCTTGACATTATCTTTCGTCATTTAACAACGGACAGGATGAAAAGCCAAAACCAGTTGAAATACACGGGCTTTTTCTACTATCCCAGTATAAATGTCATGATAATAATCAATCATAAAAATTAACGGAAGCGGTTTTGTGTTGCACGAATTTTTTCATTGCTTAGTTTTGAAAACATGCACGTTTATAAGGGGTTTTGGTGTTATTATCAATGTTATGTTGTAAACCTCAATAGCTTATTTAATTTCATATCAAACAGGGACATATAAGGGAAAATTTTCGTTGTAAAAATGATATGGGCGTATAAGTGCTTTGCCATGCAATCCCTAGACACAGTCAAGTCGAACTACATACTTTAAACATACTTTATAATATGCAGTTGTTTAAGGTTATGCATCTGACATTTTTTAACAGAATGACTGGTGAATAGAATAACGATGAGTCACTTTTCTCCATCCAACAGAAGTTCCCATGCTTGGAGGGGCGTCCGTTTGACTGCGGTATGTATAAATACGCAGCCATGTTCGATAGAATTGGGAAAGTTAAATATGATGTTTCATGTAGGCAGAGTGCGTCGCTGACAGTTAGTTTAATAATTCTAAATCCATTCTTTAAGCAGTCTGTAGATGGTATAAACCTGTCGCAAGGCAAAATTAATATCTTTATCCAAAACATCTTCTTTTAAGTATTTTTAGAGATTCTCGCTTACATGTCACTGGACACAACACTTGAAGCATGCCGTAATCAATCTTATATTTACGGTAAAAACTATCAAGATATTCTGTTTTCTGGCCTGTTGCTTTCCTATTCAACGGGCATGTATGTTCGTTCATAAAACCCCATAGAAGCGCCAAAATCCCATCATTAGAAAAACCTTATTTGTGATCAATCTAGTTCATAGAATACACATTACTCTATTTTATGCAAAACTCTGTTTAGGTGTTTTGCTTGATTATACGCAATACCAGGTATAAATGGCTATACTACGACAAAATGTCAAAGATGGATATATATTGTATATTAAATTTGTCTCGCAAATAATCTTTACCTGAGATATTGCAGACAAAGATCCAAAATTTACAATTAAATGCAAATTTTATGACAAGAAATAACTATTAAGCCTAATTAAATTCACTTTTTACTGTCGTTACCATAGAGATCAGGTTTGACGACAAATATTTACCTTACTTATCGTCTCAGAATTGATCCAATAGGACATGATATATGTCTATGTAGGTCAGGAATCTGTTTCTATATATAAATATGACTATTTACAAGTCAATCTTTAATATTTTGACCAATACAATTTAATTTGATTTAATTTAATGATTTCATCTTATTAAACGTAGGTAATTTTGTAAAGCTGAGTAATAGTTATTTACAGTGGAATATAACATATTTCTTTCAATATTATCTCTTTACTTTTAATTGGTGATTTTGAGTAACTTGGTTGAATAAAGCACGTACTTTACTTTTACATTTGTTCTTTGTTATCTTTAATTTTGCGTTGAAGAAGATAATATGTTGCTGACAACTCTGTCGACGGTTCTCTACGTATGGAGTACATTCGAATCCCCAAGTTTTTTTTAACTTGATTCGTGATTTGAATATAGGTCAACTACTTTACGATTGCCTCAATTTGAGTGTTGTTTTTCTGTAAGTGTCAAATATAAAAGCACAATGCCGTATACTTGACGGCGTAAATACTATTATTGCCATACCACATATTGAAAATCCAGGTATAAACCGAAAAAAAAAGAGAAACTTAGACCCCATTTACACCAGTAAAAAAGATTGATCTTTAATCGGACTTAAAAGGTCCATCTGGATAGATGGTTTTAAAGAGAGCGATCTTTTTTTAATCGATCTTTCTTCAAGTGTATACGGTTAGATCGCAAGTTAATAAAGCCGTATTCCGACGTTTTTGCATCATTCTTTTGAATATATAAATCCCATTTCTTGGCTACAAATTCCTTCTCTTCAAACGATTTGTCTTTTCCATTATAAGTGATAATCTTCTCACATTTCTTTGTTTAATTACTTGTGAATTGTGAATCAAAAAGATAATTAATCATTGAACTGCATAAGTAATTCCAATGACCTAACTATTTCCTGACAAGCACACGTTATCATATTCTATTTTTAAGATTTTTTGTTAACGAAATGTAAGGTAATTAGGTCAGACCGATTCTTTTTTATATTGCAGTGTAAACGCACTAGATTTAAAAAGATTGATCGAGACCGACCTTGCTTGTTCAAATGTAAACGCGAACTGGTCTGTGTAAAGATCGATCTTTACTGGTCTAATGTAAACGGGAAAGATCGATCTTCAATCGGACTTAAAAGTCTACCTCCAGAGGTGGTTTTAAAAAGATCGATCTTATTTGAATCGATCTTTCTTTTAGTGTAAACGCTTAGATCGATCGTGATCGATCTTTTTTCAGGTGAATGTTATATTTAGATATGAAAATAAATCTGCGCATGTTCGGCGGCAAAAACACACGTTTTTCAAAACGATGGATCATGGGAATAAGAAAAGTAAACATAGATTCCGCTGTTTTGGGATTATCTTCTAAATCGATAAGTTCTATTTCTTTGCTGCAAATCCTCGTCTTCAAACGCATAGACCATTCGTTTTTTAGCGATAGTCTACACACATATCTTTGTTTAATGACTTGTGATGTATGAACCAAAATAATAATTAATAAATCCATACGAAATCCCAATGAGCAAACTATTTTCTACATCATTTTGCAGTGTGTGCGAGATGCAAAATTTCCTTTAATATTCTATTTTTAGGATTATTTGTTTACGAAATATAAGGTAATAAGGTCAGACCGGTTCTTTTTATGTTGTAGTGTAAACGCAGTGGATTAAATAAGTTCGATCTCGATCGATCTTGCTTGTGCAATGTAAACTCGATAAGATCGATTCAATTTCGTACAAGTGTAAACGGGGTCTAAGATCGATTCAAATAAAGATCGATCCAATTTCGTGCAAGTGTAAACGGGGTCATAGATGCACTCTAACTGCAGTGACACACGATGCATCGACAGGGTACGCGTCATTTGTTGCGCATAAGTCACTTCCTATTTGATTCTATAGTCAAAAAGAGAGAGAAGATACCATGGGGCAATTAAAAACCAAAAGTCGAAAAAAACAAACAACTAACCACCAAACCAAAGATTGGGCAACACGAAACATGATTCAATTAATATGTACCACGACTAGAGTTATTACAAAACATGTAATAATATCGGAGTTTTCTAGACGTTTTTAAACTTAAAAGTTAAAGCCAGATGAAATTAATTCACCAAATACTGGTATACCTGTTTTTGTAAGATAAGACACATCACTTTGTAACGTCAACAAATTCGTTATTGTAACCGCGTAGGACTTGTAAAGTTCTAACGTAAAAGTCATATTTCTTAATACCCCTTTTTTAATAAAAAAGTTTATAGTTCAGTAATATCCATTCTCTTACATAGATATCGCATCACTTCAGATGCGTGAACACATAGGCAGGGGAAGATATGTTACTGCTTGAGAATGGAACTTCACAATGGTAAAACTAAAATAATCGCCTTTTTCATAGATCCTAGTTTAAACATAAATTTCAATTGCAAAGATGATCTCTACATGAAGCAGACTAAAACGTACAAGTAACCTAGTTTCCGACCATTAACATTCTAATTATCTACAAATTAGAGATTGGTATAGTAAATATGAAAAGAAAACAAAATCTTGACTATTCCAGAACTGAAGTGTCGTACTTAGAAAATGCAAACACATAAATAGAGACCGTTTATGGACCTCTTAAAGCCAATCTTAAATAACTTGCTTATAATTTGGTATACATATTTGGTGTAATTTGATACAATGAACAGCCTATCAAGATTTTACCTAATTATTTTATACAAAATACGTGGTATTGATTTTCGGAATAAGTTATTGTCCACTTTTATTACACTCGGGATAGTTTTTGTCTATCAATGATTCTTTTTGGTGTCAAAGAAAAAAAAGAAAAATAATGATTTTATATTTGTATATCGAAATTCACGACTGAATGCTATTTTGCTGAGATGGAATCGCTTCGTGAGTAAGTGTTTGGTGTAGAAACGATCATTTTTGAACGAGAATTTGATTGCATTACTTTTTGTGATGATGGATATAATACTGTCATGCTACATACAATTACATACTGAGGCTAGTACGATATCAGATTATTTGGTTGCTATCAGCCAGTTCAGTAAGCAGAGACTTCAACGCAGCTAAACAAGATATGGGTCGTTTGGCACTATTCTTACTCGAGGCATCAGATGCGGCTGCGTACGTATACATCTCGCAAAGCCAAACAGACGGTCCCTTTAGAATTTGTTTTACTACATTGTTATTGTAATGGTAATATTATACAATTATAGCCTTTGTATGAGGTCGATACGAGGTTATATCGACAGAAGAGAAGCATATTGACTGAGGACGAAGTCCGAGGTCGATATGCTTTTCTAGGTCTATATAACATCGTATTGACCTCAACCAAAGGCTACAATTGTTATATTATTAATCCACAACTATTGCCAGAACAATATAAAATTGGGGATTTCTAGAATGTATTTTTAGTAACATGCTGTATGCCCTGTGCAATATGCTGTTTATGACCTACGAAAAGCTAAACATGTGCAAACTGAGTAAATACAAATGTACATGTGATCAAGTTTTAACGAATCACAAATCCTTAAAAATATTCGATTAATAATATGAAGGAATATCAGATTAAGCTTACAGTTTAGATTAAGTATACACAATCCTTTCTTTACTATAAAGGAATTGTATATGAAATAAATTTGTCTGTAACCTTAGAGTTTAGCTTGGTAGAAGAAGCTTGTAAGCCATCAGAATAAGTCGTATATATCTTGATATCGAGATAGTTTATGATTGAACGTCAATTAAATTCTGGTAAATAAAGGTATAATTGACAACATGGGATACTAACATGACATTAAGGGCTTCAGATGTCATTTTACCCTTAAATTTATTGATTATACAATCCTATAATGTTGAAATCTATATTTTCTCGTCTTATATATCTTACAACTTATTGTTAAACTGTATTAGGAGTATTATATATTAGTCTCAGTGAGAATACTAAATTTCATTCTTGACAAAAAAAATGTGTATCTTCAGAAATAGATTAATCTGTTTTGATCAACAATTCCACTTGCTTGACCTTACATTTTTTTTTCTTCAGATTACGACAAATGTGAACCGACGAAGGAGTTGGTTCGTAAAATTAATTAGGAAGTCAATACAAAATTGATGTTAACCTCATTTATATTGTTTTGACATAATAGACGAATTAAAAAAAAATGCCCATCTAGTTTCAATAAATGGCTTTGAGTTCATATCCAAATGATTGGTTTAAGTGATGGTCTAGACCATTTCCCCAGATACTTCTAAGGACTTTCATTAAATCAAATTGTTTTCGTTTAGGAAAAAGACATCTATATTTTACATACAAACTTCAACAATAGAAAAGCGCCTGTATCATATGTAAAAACAAATATATTAGCTTTTCAATACATAATGTGTTCTAATGTAACAGTTGTATTGTACACCACTGTAGTATTGATAACTATCCACTAACAGCAAGGACGTGAACAGATACATGTACATGTCACTGTACGAGGTCAAATATGTTTGTGAGCTCTCAGCTTTCCCTTATAACTTAGGACAGTGGTGTAACAATACAACAATTATAGAACAAACCTCTAAAATGAGTTGAAAAGGGCTAGACGCATCAGAACGCTACTTAGCACAAACATGACAAGATACAGTACCGATCGACGAGTACTCACAGTTAACCAAATCGAGTTCACTCGCAGTTAACCAACTCTAGTTCAAAGCCCAATTTTACTAATGATTAATATACGATATTTCCCAGACAAAAATAACATCAATCATCTAAACAGATTTATAGCAAAGACACCGCCGTAAGTAGTCGGGGAAAGGAGGGGGAGGGGGGAGCATGATCTTATGCAATGCCAAAATAGTATCGACAGGATGCATATTGACTGGTTAATTCACATATTTGTTTACTGATGTGTTTGTGTCTCAACTCACTAGCGACATGTTTCGCGGTTAAGATTTTAAGATGCCAGAATAGTCGCCTGATCTGTTAATTTGACGAGTGCTGATCCGCATAGTGGATGATACATGCATAGCAGAAGCCGTGTACCATCTGGACACACTCGGTCTTTTGGAGTTCATGTATTAGCCTAGTCAATTTAGCTCTAAAATCACTAAACCTGCAACTAATTGCAACACAGGGTTTTTTTAGTGCAAATTATAATATAGACTTGTTCTAACAACACACTAAAAATATACATTGATATAATTTGAGGAAAAGGTTATTTTTGGGTGAAAATGTGGTTTTTAGAGAAAAATGCTGAAAACTGGAAAAGAAGAAAAATTGTTATTTATGGTCACATTTTTAGACTTAAAGCTTGTTGAAGACAGGAAGCATTATCTTAATAGAGTATTATGTAGTCCTCTAGTTATTATTATTCATATTGAAGTAATTTTGAGGTGTAATGAGTGATTTTCAGTGAAAAAACACTGAAAACTGGAAACGTAGAAAATCTCCTTTGTTAATGGTCAATATTTTTGAAATTTGATCTATATAGAAAAAAGAACATACTATTTTATGTTTATTTTGTGAAGTCCTTTAGTTATCAATATTAATATTTGGGTAATTTTGTTCTGACTGGATTTATGAGATTTGAATATCGGTAAACTACTGCTGCCTCTAATTTATCAAATCTATCAGTTGAAGATAATAATTACAAAGTGATTTTGCATGTTACATACATTAGGGACCATATAAACAAATGACAGCAAGTTATAAAAAAGACAAATAAAATGTCAAAGACAGTAGAATGACGTTCACAACAGTCAGAGGACGACGTTGAATGGCGTACTGATATGGAACGCCAAAACTGTCTTGTTATGACCATTTTCATTATATGATGTGCATTTACCTTTATATGATGTGCACTTGTCATTATATGATGTGCAAACACCTTTATATGATGTACAAATATCCTTATATTATGTGCAAGTATCCTTATATGTTGTCCAAACATCCTTATATGATGTACAAATATACTTATATGATGTGCATATATACTTATATGATGTGCAAATGTACTTATATGATGTGCAAACATTCTTATATGATGTGCAAACATTCTTATATGATGTGTTACTATCCTTATATGATGTGCAAATATACTTATTTGATGTGCAAAAATGTACTTATAGGATGTGCAAAGATCCTTAAATGATGTGCCAATATACTTATATGATGTGCAAATATACTTATATGATGTGCAAATATCCTTATATGATGTGCATTTCCCCTTATATTATGTACAAACATCTTTATATGATGTGGTTGTGTCATTATATTATGTGCTTGTAACCTTATGGGATGTGGTTCGGTTTACTTTATATGATGTCGAAACGTCAATATATGATGTGCTTTCATCGTCGTCATGGTCAATGAACATGATTACGATTAGAACGATTACTATCTACGTGATAACTGATTCCGATCTGCTTCTGCGGAATTACTATAAACACGGCTCAAATCTGTAGCTATCGTTTGGAAAATGGTTGAGATTTAAAAAGAGATAAACCTTTGCTGATGGTACCTCGTTTTAAAATGAAAAAAAAAAATTACATCTGATATTGTTGGAAAATTGTCAAAATATGAATTGCAAAGTTTAGTTTTAATCGATGGGTCTACAATAATGAACATACGGGGTGTACAATAAAGAACATACGGTTAAAGTTATTAAATTTAAGAAATAATTCTATTATGCCATGCTCTATGCTCATTTTAACAAGGGTAGGCATTATATCTGTCAATACTTTTATACCGAGCTTTAGCGTTTTTTTTTTCTATAAGAAGTTGATACATGAATATCCAGTATGTTCATTTTTTGTAAATTTGACCTGCTGATCATTTTAGCTGTTCAAGTTTCTCTTTATATATTACTTTTCTCAAGATAGACACAAAAAATGGGCAAAAATCGGACATTGATAGAGTAGTGACTTATATAAGGGACCGGTCATTTTTAACCCCAAAAAGAGGGGATAGGAAGAAATTAAGGGGGCCTTTAATTTAATTTTTTTTTAATGGAAAGATGGTATTCAATTTTTTATAGTTATAGATTTGCCGCCGTATAATGTTGTGGCGATGTCTTCGTCGTCTGTAGACATTTTGTTGCGAGACAATAACTGTTTAGAATTAGGGGCCAAATCGGGACCAAAACAAGCAATTCGTAGGGTTCTTTGATATGCTGAATCTAACAATATATTTAGATTTTGGATATTGGACCAAATAATAGGTAAATGTCCAATTTCAACTTTTTAAAACTTAGACCACATTCATTATTTGTCGCAAACCTATGATGTGTCATATATTTAATCATATCAAAATTCAAAGCTGTATCAAGCTTGAATGATGTGTCCATACTTGCCCTAACTGTTCAGGGTTCGACCCTCATCGTACACTCCCCGTACAGTAAAAAATAATAATTTTGAATTTGTAAGCCTCGCTCCGATCGCCTCAATTGTTAAAACCTAAATCCTTAGTTTCAACAATTTCTTCTAGCAGAGTATTTTTCATCTGAAGCCAATATTGAATGAAGTTGTGGTAAATATTAATGAGACCATAACCGCCATATCCAAATTAAGTTCCCTGAAGTCGCAAACAACTTCCACGGTTCTAGATCCACTCCTGACGCAATTTTTAAAACTTATAATGCAATAGAAACTTAATGCGGTTTTTTTGTTGTTATAACGAACAAAAGAATTGAGAAATGTGTGTGCGTGTTTGTGTGTGATTGTTCGGTGTTGGCTTTTTTTTTTGGGGAGATGAAATGTTTATGTCTTTGGAAAGGGATCTTCGTTGTTTTTTCCTTCTTCAAGGTGTAGACTTGAAAAAATAAGAGAAATTCCAATGTTTCCTCCCACGTCCCCACCCCAATGAAAGAAAATGACCATAATTATAATTTATTTATTTTTAAATCTGTTCTTCTCTATACCTTTTTTGCAAGGAAAGGTTTCTCTATAGATAAGTTATCAAGATAATAGGCATTAAATCAACAAAACTCTTAAGGGCCAAAATAGCCCAAATGGGACCTTTACTATAGAATATATTCAGACACACTGCATTATTTGTTTGTTTTTTTTTTTAAATCTATTGTAGTTTTCAAGATAAACGCAAAATATTAAAAGCCGCCGCCGTAAATCTTCACTTAAAAAAATTAAAACACAACTCTTTATCTGTAAGAGACCAACAGGCCTCAGTAAACAATAAATAAATGCAGTTTTTTATGTTCATTTAGACACAAATCTGATGAAATTACAGATATTGTGTGTTCAAGCTTTGCTTACGCGGATTTGAAAACGCTCCATTCTATTTCCTGTTTTAAAGACCATTGGGATTTTCTGTTTTTGTCCGATTTATACACACCTTCAAAAATGTGAAGGCTGAAATTTCATTGGCTGATGTAATATTTATCAGAACAGAAAGTAAAATGTAGTGTTGTCAGATCCTTATAACCAAAGCTTAGACAGCTGATCTGTACATTGTATTTCAAAATCAGATTGGTTAGGAACCGACTCTTCATCTAGTGTGGGCAGGAGCACGTGTATTGCCTTGTGCTCAGGACAAACATATTTTTCGACTTTAATAAAAAATAAACTTTTTTTTCAATAACATGGTTATTTTTATTAATTTCATTATTGTTTTATTTTTTCCTCATTTTCAATGGAAACAAACTATTTCGCTTCCCTTCTGAAATAGATAAAATCTCTTTCAAGAAATTTGGAATCAAACATTTACAAAAAATCATGCACCCACTCACCAAAAAATTCAATGGTCGATACGTTAGCCCTGTTTACTTGAGTCTGGAGGTGTATACTTGAGCGGCTTCCCACGAAACATTTTATATTGCGGGTTACTTTCTAGTGACGGTGCTTTCGTGGTAGCATTTTGCCTCGAGTGCGGGAGGTCGTTGGTTCGAACCCCGGCCGGGTCAAAACCAATGACTTTAAAATTGATATTTGCTGCTTCCCTGCTAAGCACGCGAAATTAAGAAGCAAAGAAAGGTCGGCTCGGAATCAGAATAATGTGTCCGGGTAAGGTGACATGTCTTCCTGTGGACTTTTACCTTGTGAACTAGCATGTTAAAAATACGGCTCAGGGTGTTGGTCTAGTATAAAGCAGGGTTAATACTCATATCACATTAACATGTTCTTGTACGAATATGGATATCAGTTTGCCGCTGGACTTCAAGCATCCATCCGTAATCATCTAGTTGAAGCTGTGAAATAAATGCACGAAAACATAATATAAAGCTGCACGCAAATGTAATGCACCGAGTGGAAGTTCATCCCATTTCTCCTTTAATCGATTTCGGGGCTCGGTGTCCGAGTGGTCTAAGTAGTCGAACTACTGTATCACTAGCTTGTCAACACTTAGGTTGTGAGTTCGAATCCCGTACGTGGCAGGTAAGCTCGACTCCAATCTTAATTGACTAGAATTGTCAGTTTTGCGTACCGAAGGTCGGTGGTTCTCTCCGGGCACTTCGGCTTCCTCCACCAATATGAACTAACCGCCACGAAATAGCATGATAGTGTTGAAAGTGGCGTTAAACACCAATCAATCAATCATCCATACCGGTATAATTATGCATGAGTAGATAATTTTACAGCTATTGCTATGAAATATTTTTAAAACTGACTGTGAGTTCATTGGTGTCTTTTGCAATGAATAGAAATAAGAAGATGTGGTATGAGTGCCAATGAGACAACTCTCCTTCCAAGTTACAATGTGTAAAAAGTAAACAATTATAGGTCAAAGTACGGCCTTCAACACGGAGCATTTGCTCAAACCGAACAGCAAGCTATAAAGGGCCCAAAAATTTGTTTTATCATATTTTCGCCGCAGCCGGGAAATTATTCAACTAGCTCCTGTATTAATTGACCTTAATCTTCCTCCGAAATGTTTGAAACGTTGATTTTTGTTAAATTGCACTGTCTCATTTTTTCTATAAAATGCACTTTCGCTAGCGATAGCTACAGATTTGAGCCGGGTTGATAGTAACTCCGCAGAAGCAGATCGGAATCAGTTATGACGTAGACAGTAATCATTCTAATCGTAATTTTGTTCATTGACCATAACGACGATGAAAGCACATCATATAATGACGTTTCGACATCATATAATGAAGTAAACCGAACCACATCATATAAGATTACAAGCACACAATATAATGACACAACCACATCATATAAAGATGTTTGCACATAATATAAGGGAAAATGCACATCATATACGGATATTTGCACATCATATAAGGATCTTTGCACATCATATAAGTACATGTTCACATCAAATAAGTATATTTGCACATCATAAAAGGATATTTGCACATCATATAAGAATGTTTGCACATCATATGAGAATGTTTGCACATCATATAAGTACATTTGCACATCATATTAGTATATTTGCACATCATATAAGTATATATGCACATCATATAAGTATGTTTGCACATCATATAAGGATATTTGCACATCATGTAAAGGTGTTTGCACATCATATAATGACAAGTGCACATCATTTAAAGGTAAATGCACATCATATAATGAAAATGGGCATAACAAGACAGTTTTTGCGTTCCATATACTGAGTTATACATTCATATTGGCTGAGGTAATCGCGATTTTCATTGGACATCGACCATCATCGTACTACGCGTTATAATCAATTCCCTCAGTCAAAAGACGCCCCACGGCATGGGTTTTTCTACATGAAAACCATGTGACTATGTTTCTATATCCTAATCAACCCTGTGGGTTCAGACATATAAATGCCAGATTAAAACCTTTGAATGAACGAACAAGTTAACCCCGGTTACAGTTATATACGATAATAACCAGCAGACAATTATTAAGATTATTAAATCTAAACACACATGGTTAAAATATAAACAAAAACTTGACTTAATTAAGATGTGTGAAATATATATCTATACAACCTGCAGTTATATTTACATTGACAGCATATGGTAGGTAATCAAATGCTAAGTCAGCTGTTGTGTAGTACATATGAATAAAAGGAGATGTGCGGCGAACACCAATCAGATGCAATCAAACAATAGAAGACATTAAGAGGTCAACATGCGGTCTTCAATGATAAAAAAAACAAACAAATACAAAATAACCGTCTATACTTTATAATCTTTAAATCATTCCAATGTCAGACAACTTCTCAAAGAAATCAATAGATAAATTAACATCTGCCATCAACATGAAAGTCTCAAAAGGCCAAAAACATTAAGAAACAACAGCAAGAATTGTTCAGATACCTCTCTTGTGACAGACACACTGGCATGTAGCAATATTAACCTGATTTAGTTGAAGCATGTCATAAGATATATATATAAGAACAGCGAAACTGTTCAGGAAGTTGTTTGAATTAAGGTATCAAATGATTAACTAAAATAACAGATTGTATTGCTGGTACAAAGCGATAATTAAATACCGAAATGTTAGTTAAATGATTATTTGGAAAGAGTCAGTATTTGAAAAGAATATGTTCATGTATGAACATTAATGAGTTCATTCATAGTTTGAAAAAAAAAATAATAACAAAAAAGTTCTGCAAAGAAAACACCTCTGCAAAAATTCTAGAAATTGCTCAAAATCGTGCCTTTGTCTACAGTAACTGTTTATCACGTTTCTGTTTGAATTACCGAAGTAGAACTACCGGTGGAACAGAGTTTGATGGCATGGTGTCTTATTATTAGGTTAAGACAACTGCGATTGCTTCCATTTTTATAATTGTTTGATTGTATTCGGTTTTTATGTATTATAGAGTCAAGTGCTTTTACTGTGCGGATTCTTGTGGTGCGTTCTTTTATGTAACTTTTATCATTCCACTGATCGAGATTAATAGGGAGGTATTGACATCTCTCAAAAACATGTTTAACGCGCCATATGTTTATGTGCCTGACCAAAGTCACGTACCTCGTCAGCGGCTGTTTACATTTAATCTTAATGTATTTGTCTTTTAGGTAAATTGGTACTGATGGAAGATCTTTCTTGATAATCTCTGGTAAATTTATTAGCAGTTTTTAGACTAGCACCGATGTAGAGCTAAGCATACGTGTCTGCTGTTGAAGACCGTATGGTGACCTTAAGACTTCTTTTGGTTTTTGTTGTTGTTGATCATGAGTTGCTGTCTCATTGGCGTATTCCTAACATCTCATTTAAATTTGTATCACTATGCTCACGCAAGTCTTATGTGCAATTTCTCAAAGAAAATATGTAACTTGCGCATGCGTAAGTCATGAGAGTACCATGGATTTCCGTGTGGTACTGATTCTTAAAATTACTTGTGCCCTTTTTGAACTTCAATATTTTTTTCCATTTATAAGTACTAACAGGCGTAGTATAATTTGCACTAAGATACTATACAATTGATTCCTAGAACCTTTATAAATGATTACAGACTGTGCAATACATAATGAAATAAAAGTATACAAAGAATTAAATATAAAAACTTACCTTGATTCGTCATGCATATTATATACACTAAAAACTTTGAAGTATAAAACTGTTGTTGAAAGCAAATTGTTATCATGGAAGACTTATCATTAACATTGGAATCGATGGAATAAATTCTTAATCAAATCAGCATCACATGTGTGTAGATCAAAATTGTTAACAAATGCATTAAGCATTTATATATGAAATTCTCTATTTCATGAATCATATAGAAAGTCTGTTATGAACAGAACTACTTTTATAATGTACAATAAAGTGTTTTTATACAAATGATTTAAAACCTATTAAATTTCATTATTTAAATGTTAACAAACTTCGGATCAATTGAAGGATTTTACTAGATAAAACTATATAAATTATACATGGTTCTATCACGTGTTGCTTAACTTTACAATTTAATGTTTTCGACATGTACTTAAAATATCATTCATCTCAGAGTTTTCAATCAAATTAGAAGAAAATCATGTCAGATATAAAGCTTTCTGAATTTGTTAAAGTGTAAATTACAGTTTATAAAGATATTAGGTTTAAGTGTTTACAATGGTGGTATTACACATTATTTACATACTTCTTACTTCGTTCGAAATAAGTTATAATCTGATGATACTGTGTAGCGTGTAAATAATATTAGAGAATATGTATGTAGAGACCCTTTCATGTACACAAATATAGATTGAGATACGTCAAACTGAAGAAAAAAAAATGATTTCCAAACAGCACGTTTTGCCTGAATTTTCCATATCGCTTCTTGTTTGTCGCATTCTATACATGGATTTGATATGATGCATATAGAACGGCCTATAAAACTTAATGTGCAGACAACCATTCTTTTAAAACATAACTAAACGCAACATTTTTCTAATGAATAGTATTTGATGCATTGCAATATTTGAAATAAAGTAAAAGGTCTAAACCTCCAAACTTTAAGAAAATGGAAGAAAGAATAGTTTCATTTTAGATAGACTACGACCCAGGATCAGAGGCTGTGCTGTGACTAATTTTTGTCTCGCCTGCGACGAAAGTCTCAGAAGGCGAGACATAGGTATTGCTTTTCCGGCGATGTCGTCGTCGATGACGTCAACAATTGTTAAGTTTTCTGCTTAAATTAGTTTGATAAGAACTATTTGTGATAGGTCAATGATAGTTTCAATTTTAAGTTTCCTTCTTAATTTAGTTTGATAAAACTACAAATTTACATGATATAGATCAATAATATTTTCTATAAAGTTGCATTACAATCAGTTCATATCATTTTGAAGACTATTTCGAGGCCCAGTCCCTAAGTCATGGTCCAGGGACTTTCAATGTTAAGTTTTCTGCTTAAGTTAAGTTTCGTAGGAATTATTTACAATAGACAACGATATTTTCTATAAAGTTACATTACTGTCTGTACATATCATATAAAAATAAGAAGATGCAGTATGATTGCCAATAAGACAAAACTCCACCAGCGACCAAATGACATAGAGGTTAACAACTATAGGTCATAGTACGGCCTTCAAAATGAGCAAAACCCATACTGCATAGTCAGCTATAATATACCCCGAAATGACAAAAATGTAAAACAATTCAATCGAGAAAACTAACGGCCTGATCTATGTCCAACACAATGAACGAAAAACAAAAATGATATCCAGCAACAAACGACAACCACTGAATTACAGGCTCCTGACTTGGCACAGGCACATACAAAATGGGGCGGGGTTAAACATGTTAGCGGGCGCCCAACCCTCACCTTACCTGGGACAGTGGTTTATCAGCAGAACATAATTATGAACAAACTATAAAAATCAGTTGAAAAGGACGTGGCAGGGTATTTATACATCCCCACGACAAAAAAGACACTAAATACTAGACAGATTTGAGAGTACTCGCAGTTACTGACAGGTAGTCACAACAAATAAAAAATGTTGTATCTAAGACTAAAGTATCAACTAGTACACATCAAACATCCAATGGATTTAGTGTAAATACGTTATTAACAGTAAGAGAAAAGCATGACCTTGTACAATACCAAAATATATGTATATAGATATAAGAAGATGTGGTATGAGTGCCAATGATACAACTCTCCATAATATGTATAAAACAATACTATTAGTTTGGTTTTAATTTATTGATAAGAAAATCAATATTTATACCAATAAAAACAATATTTTAAGATCTAATTACGGTGTTGAATTGGTAACCTTTTAGAATAAGTTTATTTAAAGGATCGATTAGTTTACCCGGATCGTATCTAAATTTCCGGGCTCGGTAAACAACATCTCCGTAAAAATTAGGATGTGCTATCCCGTTTGAAATAAGTTTTACAGCCAAACTTTCAAACCAAATCTTTGTATCTATGGAAGAATTAAGTAAAGGTTTTAAGTATATTTGTGGTAACGAAATCCCTGACTTAATAATTAACCAGTAATACATAGATAACGTTCATTGAAATTCAAAACGTCACTACAGACACGGGCATAGCGAACGAGTTGTGATATATAAACACCGTAAGATGGTGCCAAAGGAACATCACTAGTTTGTTTACCATTTCAAGGCGCTGCCCACTAGTTCATGGTCCAGCCACTGAATTAATTCGCAATGTTGCTTGCCATCAGATTGTCGTTTTCTGAATTTTATGCCGACAGGCGAGACATATCTCTATCCCCACAGTTTATCTATAAATCTCTATTATTCACAGACATTTTAAAACTTTTGTTTTATATAATTGAAGTTTTTGCAATTAGACGAGCCCTTAACCATTCGAAGTAAAATGCTTTGATAATAAATCTTTCATACATTGCAAAACGAATGCTCCAGTTGATGTTTTTTGTATCAGAATTATGGAACCAGTAACGTAAACTAGCTTGAAGATACTAAGAGGGTAGTTAACACTTGTAAATAGTCAATTTCGGAGTCGAGAAAATAAAATATTCATACACAAAATATTGCACAGAAAACGAAACATTGAGCAACCCATCCATAAAGGAAAGATAAAATGAAACAAGTAAAAATGTGAGCTACTGCTCACTGATGATACCCCCGCCGAAATATTCGATAAACAGGAAGTTTTTGAGTGATGAATCTGAAAACGCATCACACGGTAAAGCTGACTTATATAAACCCTGAAACCAAATTTCAGAAATCCTTGTCAAGTAGTTTCTGAGAAAAATGTGACGAAAATTTCAATTTGGCTCTCATGTGTAAAATAATACAAGTGTTCGGTAAACAGGAAGTTGTTGAGTGATGAATCTGAAATAAAATTGAGAATGGAAATGGGAATGTGTCAAAGAGACAACAACCCGACCACAGAACAGACAACAACAGAAGGTCACCAATAGGTCTTCAATGCAGCGAGAAATTCCGCACCGGAGGCGTCCTTAAGCTGGCCCCTAAACAATTATATACTAGTTCAGTGATAATGGACGTCATACTAAACTCAAATTATACACAAGAAACTAAAGTAAAATAATACAAGACTAACAAAGGCCAGAGGCTCCTGACTTGGGACAGGCGCAAAATTCGGCGGGTTAAACATGTTTATGAGATCTCAACCTCCCCTATACCTCTAGCCAATGTAGAAAAGTAAACGCATAACAATACGCACATTAAAAGTCAGTTAAAGAGAAGCATAAACAGGAAGTTTTTGAGTGATGAATCTGAAAACACATCACACGGTGTAACTTACTTATATAAACCCTGAAACCAAATTTTAGAAATCCTTGTCAAGTAGTTCCTGAGAAAAATGTGACGAAAATTTCCAACTTGGCTATCATGTGTAAAATAATACAAGTGTTCGGTAAACAGGAAGCTGTTGAGTGATGAATCTGAAAACGCATCACACGGTGTAACTTACTTATATAAACCCTGATACCAAATTTCAGAAATCCTTGTCAAGTAGTTCCTGAGAAAAATGCGACGAAAATATTCATGGGACGGACGGACTTACTGACCGACGGATGGACTGACGGAAGGACAGACAGAGGTAAAACAGTATACCCCCCTTTTTTTTAAAGCGGGGGTATAATAAAATGATGTGATATGATTGCCAATGCGACAACTATCCACCAGAGACCAAATGACGTAGAAGTAAGCAACTATATGTCACCGTAAGGCCTTTAACAATTCAAACGAAATAAACGAACGGACACATTTATGTACAAAACATTTAACGAAAAACAATTAAATACAATAGACCGTGACCAACAACGCTGACAACTAAATTGCAGGCTGCATATGTTTATCCTGAGTTACTCGTGGTAAATAAATCGAAGTAAAGAGACCTTCTTATGTACGATCGTATCTATGTTGACGTTTGTCATAAATATTAAACCAAGTGCTGGTTGGTTTATTAAATATCGAACTTGACCGCAAGTTTGTAATCAGGAACATGATATTAAAATTAAAAAAAGCATTTGAGTTATCAAAGAAGAACAGTAAACTTTTTGCACAGAAACAACTTAAAATGCTTTTTTCCAATCAATCTAGGATAATAACTCCTGAACAGAAAGGTAAAAATCGTTCAAGTAAAAATTGACCTCCATTTTGTCATACTAGTAAGTAACATACAATATATATACATTTGAAAAGCATTGGTCGAGCGGTTCAAAAACAAAATGACAAGCCCTTTCTTTTCTCTATCCGTTTTCTTTTTTTATATTTTTATGCTATAATATTGTCTTAGATCCTTATATTATGATATATGATTGCTTAATCGATTTACATAGTTGCTTTAAAAATAAACTAGAACACACCCGCGAAATCGCGGGCATTTAGAGCGTGGTTGAAAGTATGTAAACTGTTGTAGGATGAATTTTTGTAAAAGATTTTAAGACTGGAGAATTTCAGGAAAGGTATCAAAATATCTTAAACATGAACTGATGTCAATATAACATTTTGAATTATTTACCAGTTCAAAATAAAATAAACAATGCGATTTGTGCACAAAACCGTCATATTTTACTGAAATCTTAAAATGGCGTCAGACTTAATAAGGTGTTGACTTTTAAGAAAGCAAGTTAATTCTAATATGGGGTGCTTATCACGTCATATGAATAGAGCCATAATAAAATACTCAATAAACTACAACCACTATAAATCGACGACATCACAGTGTGGTTTGTTCACAAAAACGCCATATTTTACTAAATGGCGTCAGAGTTTTCAGTGGGAAACTTTACCATAATGGTTAGAATCAAAATAATTCGTGCATTCCATAGATTTGTTTTCATTTCACATGGCCTAGGTCGTTATATTCGTTACTTTTATGCCTTGCTTACGCTCGGGATAAAATTCCAATATAACAACCTAAGCCATGTGAAAATTTTCAACAAATCTGTGGCTTGCATGAATTATTTCATAAAACATGATTATATACCGGTTCCAGGGGTCCCAAGAAATCGGATTTTTATCTCTTCCAGTGACCGAAGGAATGTTTGATACCGGTTCCTGTAGCTCAGGTACCCAAAACATTGTATGTAATCAAGTTAGGAATTAAAATTACGGGTTGTTTGTAAATTTATCAAAATTCTGTGTAATTTTAAACAGTCTTAAACGGAAGTCTTGTCTATGACTTAAAAGTCCGTCCGATGACGGAAACAATATCCGAACGCCTTTATTTTCGTTTTCCTCTCAAAATAACCCAAACGGAATAATCATAAGCGAGGATGACAAATGCGACTATGTATGGTACCTATAGGACACAGAGGTATGATGATTAATTTATTGTGGAAGGAAGAGAAGCGACACACAAAATGAGGTCTTCTCATTTAATAGTATAGATAGCACTATACTACGAGGATACTAGGACGATAAAGTTAATACCTTATGCTTTGTACTAGACACGCTATCTCACACGATACACTGCAGGAAATCTGTGTCACCCTATAAGAATATTATTCTGACTACGCCGTTTTTAGCCCTTCTTTGCTATATTCCTAAATGCTGCTACATAAGCAGTCAATGCTCCTTTAGTCCTTTGTTTGACGCTCCAAAGATTGAACCAACGATTCCCTGTATACCACAAAGCAGACGGAGTTTCGAAAATACCTTTCGCCTCCTTTAGTACCATAGTTTCAACATTTATTTATCTTAATCTATGGAACTTTGTACTTTACATGTGTTAAATTTGTACAGCGTCTCTGAAAGATAATATTTGTAATTGGTAATACAATACAAATCAGTTAAACTTAGACAAAAGCTCTCCAAAAGTATGTGGTGATATCATCAAATCATTGTAACTACGCCAACATTGGGATAAAAGTCATTTGGGTAGATAGTCTCAATATCAGATTGTTTATTGGTTGTTTCTCGTCTAGTTGATAATATTCCCAGTCCTATAAGATATCACTTGGCTTTTTATTTTCGCTTTTCTACGTTTAAAGGCTGATATTTTATTTTTTCTACTTACCGAAATAACCAATATGAAGAGCAAGTATTCGAAAACCAGTTACAAAATATCAATTACTATGATTTGGTTTAAACATAATTTTATTTTTTAAACAATATTTGCAACAGTAATCTATAAAGTGCTATATTCATTTAATAAAAAAAGTGACACGTTTGTATATATATGATTTGTAAATTGATTTAAGTTTGATATGAAAGACTTGATTGTAAACTAGAAGTCACCAGATTAAGTGCTACGCATTTTAAGAAAATATTACATGGAGTAACGTTTTTTTTCAGTTTTGTTAAATGTTTTAGTTTTTCTCTTCATTCTTCCAAGTTTTTCTGACAATCTTAAGTTTTCTATTATTCAAGTGGGTGATCTAGGTACGTGCAACTTTACTTTTTTTTTATAGACGTATGAGTATAACTTGATCTATTAAAGTTGGTACAAAGTTATTATCAGGGTTAACAATATTAATGTTTGATAGATAAGAGGTAAGCTAGTTTCCTCTGCATTTGTTTTACTGACAGAGGTCAAAATCAGATAGTTAGTAAAACCTGGGTTTTCAATGTTAAAGAGTCCATACAACAATTTTCCACAATTTAACCTATTTTCATAAAATCAAATCAAAAAAAAAAAAAAAAAAAAATTCAAACAATTTGCAAGCTTATTATGTTTTTGTACAATTCGGCATAGAAGGATATCTTTTACCAAAATGAATGATATCTTATGCATGAAAGACAATCTGTAACTTGAAGAGTTTTGTCTTTCAGCTTTTCGTAAATCCTCAAAATTTAGGCATGTCTTATTTGGCTCTTTGTTACCTAATCATAGTGATAGAACATTAATAACACATATGAAGCCATGATTTTGGTAAAGATGGAAAGACTTTTTGAAAACATCACTCGGGTAAAATTGATAAAGGGATTTGACACTTCTAATTTCCCCACAAGACTGTAGATCTGATTCGAAATGTGAAAAAAATGTAAGTTTCAAAGCATTTTTAAAACTTTGATTATCTTTAATTTTTACTTACTAGGAGGATGGGGGTGCCAGAAAAAAAAAAAAAAAAAAGATTTTTCATTTTCTACATCAGGGGGAAATCTGATAGTTTAAAGATAATAGAATGAAACTTGACATAAATATTTAATTTTATACCACATTCAGTTACTTGATCATCTCTTATTTTACTTTTAGTCAGATTGATTATAAAGGTTTCCAACAGCAAAACATGGACTTTGATATTTCAGCATATCAAGAAGTGTGTCGATACAAAGTTGCCTACAATTTTCATTTGCAGGGAACGAAATAATAATTTAGTCTTGATACACATGTAATTATGCATATTCCTTATTTCATTTCATTTTTATTGAATACTATATTTCATCAGAATTTCCATTTGCAAAACATTGTTATCTTATATATTTATGGGCTTGTTTGTGTACGCAAATTTTCCTTGTATGAATTTGAATAAAACGATTTACTGGTAGATGATTTATGTCCATTGGCAAATATTTCATGCATATTAATATCAAATAAGCCATAAATCGAACAAGTAGGTTATACAAAGTGGGTCAACCGGGAAATTTCGAGAGCAACTTGAAAAGAGGGTTTGGCTGACAGGCTAAAAAATTGACATGCAAGAGGCCACCTACTGACCACTCTAAGAATTACCTAACTGCAAGGGTTCTTTAACGTACAGAGAGCGTGGCATTTTCGCTGCACGAGGTATCGGATTTATCGTCCCCATTCTATCCGGATGTGCTTGCGTATTTATGCATCTCGTACAGCCAAACGGACGCACATATTTAACATGGGTTTTATGGCCAGATTGGGAGAAGTCAAGAGACGACAGTTGTTAAAATAAGCTATGTATGCATTTGCCTTACCAGATGTTTGACCTCCAGCTTACCTGTATAGATATTTGTATGACAAATCTTACTACTAAAATTTCGTAATGTATACTAAAATGTTCATGATTTTTTTGTGAAACTAGTTAGATGGTTACATGTATTACAGAAACACACTGATATGTATACTTTTATTTTAACAACATCCCTGATACACTGGTGACTTTCTCTTTTAAGTATGTATCTTTGTTCGTTTCTTTCCTTATTTGAAAATATCGCTGACACACTGGTGACCTTCTCTTTTTAGCTCACCGGGGCCCGAAGGGCCCCATGTGAGCTTATGCCATCACTTGGTGTCCGTCGTCTGTCGTCGTCGTCTGTCGTCGTAATCTATTTCAAAAATCTTCTCCTCTGAAACTACTGGGCCAAATACCTTCAAACTATAACTAAATGTCCCTTAGGGTATCTAGTTTATAAATTGTATCCAAAGTTTTGATCCATCGACAAACATGGCCGCCATGGCTAAAAATAGAACATAGGGGTCAAATGCAGTTTTTGGCTTATATCTCAAAAACTAAAGCTTTTAGAGCAAATCTGACATGGGGTAAAATTGTTCAATTGGTCAAGATCTATCAGCTCTGAAATTTTCAGACGAATCGAACAACCCATTGTTGGGTTGCTGCCACCGAATTGGTAGTTTTAACAAAATTTTGCAGTTTTTTGTTATTATTTTGAATATTATTATAGATATATATAAACTGTAAGCAGCAATAATGTTCAGCAAAGTGAGATCTACAAAAAAGTTAATATGACCATAATTGTCAATTGACTCCTTAAGGAGTTATTGCCCTTTAAAGACAATTTTACACAATTTGTTCATCAAGTTTGCTAACATTTAAAAATCTTCTCCTCTGAAACTGCTGGGCCAATTACCTTCAAACTTTAACTTAATGTTCCTTAGGGTATCTTGTTTATAAATTGTATCCGAAGTTTGTATCCATCGACAAACATGGCCGCCATGGCTAAAAATAGAACATAAGGGTCAAATGCAGTTTTTGGCTTATATCTCAAAAACTAAATCTTTTAGAGCAAATGTGACAAGGGGTACAATTGTTTAATTGGTCAAGATCTATCGCCCCTGAAATTTTCAGACGAATCGAACAACCCATTGTTGGGTTGCTGCCACCGAATTGGTAGTTTTAACAAAATTTTGCAGTTTTTTGTTCAGCAAAGTAAGATCTACAAAAAAAAGTTTATATGACCAAAATTGTCAATTGACCCCTTATGGAGTTATTGCCCTTTAAAGACAATTTTACACAATTTGTTCATCAAGTTTGCGAACATTTAAAAATCTTCTCTGATGAGATACAGGTGAGCGATTCAGGCTCTTGAGAGCCTCTTGTTAGTATGCATATTTTGTTTGTTTGTTTGTTTTCTTATTTAACAACATCCCTGCTTCTCTGGCGACTTTCTCTATTAATCATGGTTCTTTTGTTCTTTTATTTTATCAACACCACTGCCACAATCGTGACTCTCTTTTAAGCATGTATCTTTTGTTCGTTTCTTTTCTCTGTAGTGTGATATTTCAGATGGTATTAAGAATTATTAGGCATTTTTATAACTTAATTACGGACAAGAATAGTAGTAACATGCCAAGTTTTCAAAAGGTAAGAAATGATTCACTGCATGCATAATCTTTAACAATCAAATTACTATCTTTTAATAAGAGCTCGTAATATTACATCAAAACGAAATTCGAACTCTGCTGTCATTAACCAGATATTGCCAGCGATTATGTAAGATTACAATGCGTTTCGTTTGTAAAGAAAAAGTCGAAGGTGGGAGTTGACACATGTGTTTAAAGAATATTATAGGTACATAAAAATATTAAAATGGTTTGTATGTTTGTCAAATTATAGGTAGTGTATTAATCTGCTTAAGGAATAACACAAAATGCCTGATTTCTTGCTTTATAACAATTATGTATCCTTCGTTATGTTGCTTAGTTTTTGTGAGTAAGTTGTAGCCTGTGCAATAGTACAATGAGTATATTTTCGAATGAGTTTGATATTACCAAGAGAATATGTATCGTGAATTCAGTGAGAGTGAGACAGAAACACAACAATAATAAAACAAAAAAATCATACAGAGATCAACTTACGTACTATGCCGGGGGATTGCCCAACATGCAATGTAATACAATATCGATGATCCCAGCTATTTATGGGGTATATATATGGAACTATGGAACGCCAAAACTGTCTTGTTATGACCATTTTCATTATATGATGTGCATTTACCTTTATATTATGTGCACATGCCATTATATGATGTGCAAATATACTTATATGATGTGCAAATATACTTATATGGTGTGCAAACATCCTTATATAATGTGCAAACATACATATACGATGTGCAAATATACTTATATGATGTACAAATGTACTTATATGATGTGCAAATATACTTGTATGATGTGCGAATATACTTATAGGATCATATAAGTATATTTGCACATCCTATAAGGATCTTTGTACATCCTATATGTATATTTGCACAACATATAAGTACATTTGTACATATAAGTATATTTGCACATCATATAAGTATATTTGCACATTATATAAGGATGTTTGCACACCATATAAGTATATTTGCACATCATATAAGTACTTTTTCACATCATATAAGTATATTTGCACATCATGGCAAGTGCACATAATATAAAGGTAAATGCACATCATATAATGAAAATGGTCATAATAAGACAGTTTTGACGTTCCATATGGAACGCCACAGCTGCCTTATGATGACGATAATCATATCATTAAGGGTTGAGATATAACATGAAGCAAATTTTCTATACTTTTACGACATTTAACTAAACTACTCTGTCAATTTGCTATATCACTAAGATAAATTTATATACTATAAAGACATTTTGATATAACATGGAGCTACCTTTTCATACTATTCTGTCATTTCACTTTGTCATGAAGCCATTCTTTTATACTATTAAGTCATTTTACTATACTATTATGTGATATTGCTGTATCATAAAGATACATTTTATACTATAAAGACATCTTTATATAATACTGAGCAGCTTTTTGATACTATTTTGTCACCTCACTATACTTTTATGTCATATGACTATTTTATAACGATACATTTGTATACTATACAATCATCACGATATAACATGGGGCAACTTTTTCATACTATTGTGTCATATTACTATCTTAAGAAGACATATTTTAATATCAAGCTACCAAATTCGTATACTACGAGGCTTCATTTATAGAGCAGTAGACTATTTGATTACAATACAAGACCATTTTATCGTACTATCAGAAGAAAGTTCTATAAATAGCGTCGAAAATATTATATTTCATATGTTTCAATTATTTTTTTATTCTTTGTTTTAGTAAGTTCAAGTATGGCTACATCAAGTTAATTTGTAGATGATCATCCAACTATTTAAAGCAAGTAGGGCGGGTGGGAAAATTCTATTAATTTTAAATTCTTAATTAATCTCTAGGAAATTTACATTATTTCTCATAAAACAAATAAAAAAAATGAAGAAAGTGTTCACGGGACACAGATGCCCCCGCTTCCACTAAGTTCTAAAGGGGTATAACTTTTAAACGGTAACAGTTCCAATACTCAAATTCGAACTTGATCTGTATAATGTGGTAATAAGCAGTGTGTATTAAGTTTCAAATAATCGGCCATGGCAAAGTAAAGTTAGAGAACGGAAATCACTAGCATTGAAAATTTCAAAGTTTTCAAAGGGCATAACTTATGAGCCGTAACAGATGCAAAACCAATATTCAAACTTAATCTGTATATTGTGATTATAAGCATTGTGTGTTAGTTTCAAATAATTTGGCCAAGCCAAACTAAAGTTCGAGCACAGAAACCAATTTCGAGACATATGTTCGTACGGACGTAAGAACGGACGTTCGTACGGACAGGGGTAACACTTCATGTCCCCTTCGCCTAGCGACAGTGGCATAAAAATCATATTTACTCTAAACAAAGGTGGTCGGTGTAAGATGAATGTAGAACAGAAAGTCACAGGACAAAAATCACAGACAAAAAGTCACGGACAAAAAGTCACAGGACAAAAAGTCACAATTCAGTTTTGAGATTATTTTTCTTTTAACAAGAAAACACTAATTTTAAAAATATTTTTGTTTTTTTCTTGAGCTATCATATATAAAGCAACTTTGTTATTAAAATTTATTCAATAATGATAAAAAAATTGTTATGAAAACAAAATGTCAAAGTGGCTTGGTACTGAAATGGCTTCATGGTGCCAAGAAATATATCTTTTGAATGATTAAAATTTAATAAATTTTCATTTATCAAGGCTTATGAATAATTTCTTAAACTTAAAAATTGATATATGTAATAAAAAGAAAATATTTCAAGATCTTTCTCTTATTTTTTAAACAATTGTTAACAATTTATTTGTGACTTTTTGTCCTGTGACTTTTTGTCCTATCAAATTTGTGACTTTATGTCTTGTGACTTTCTGTCCGTTTACCGTGTAAAATGTATGGGCGGCGAGATGGCTATTAATCAAAGTATCATGGATGTTGTGATCCAGCCAATTTTGTAGCTAGTCTGACATTTTTCTGATCATACTTTCAATATTTCTTTTGTTATTTTCTTTTTCATAATCTCACTGTAAAATTTCTATTTTATGCCCAAAGATGGAGAATTTTACAAAATTGATGCAAATTATTTTGGTTTTTCAATTAAAGACAGTGTCAGATATTATTACATCTTCTTTTTTTCAGATATGATTTTCATTTAGATAAATATCCATTATGATACTTTTCCAATGCAATAACTGTAAAAATATGTCTTATCATGCATGCAAATTATCACCTATTATGTTAAAAAAATTGATGTTGGTCATTTTGCAGTGCATTTATTTTAAACCAACATTGTAAATGCGCACGTTGATACAGAAGTTAAAACAAGGATAAAAGGACGCTAAATTTTGGGGGTACCAAAATTTTGAAATTTCGAGTCTATGATTTGCAAATCCGAGTCCTTTATCACAAGAACTGGGTTTCATCTTCAAAACACTGACCAGGGCGCTCAAGCTACAACAATACGAAGGCCAAATTAATTACAAAGTTAAAAAACCAATGAAAACTGGTTTTGACAAGAATGTTAAAGGAAATCTTCAAACGTGTAGTTTATTTTTTATATGCCATAATTAATAGTTGGCTTAATAATTTCATAAAGAGGCATTAAAATGCACTTTTGCAATAGCAACAAAATTAAATAACTTTATTTTTATCTTAATTGGTGTTCATTCTACATTAAGGAAAAAAATACATTTTCTGTAATCAAATATACTTGTACAAAAACCTAATGCTGAGTTAAATCAAATAACTGTTAAATACATGTAGCAATATAATAGAGAATATACAAATAAATTTATTGCAGAAAATGCTCAGGTAAGTGTTATGCAATTGTGTTTATTATTTCAACCAAATTGCTGATAATTGTAACTAAATAGAACTTAATTATTAACTTATGTCAGATGATTATGACACTGATTTAACAAGTGTAATAAAATATGGTTGCATTTTAATACATATTTTATTTTTAGTCTTTTCTTTGAAAAAAACCCACATCTTAACAATCAGTCAGCTTTCACACAAAATTAACATAATAGTAGTGGTTATCAAAATAAATGATATGTACATTATTGAGGTCAAGATTTTTTATATGCAGCTAGATGTGTAATGAATTGAATACACAAATTATTGAACTCAATACCAGTATGATTATCAATTGTCGTGATATATTAACTAAGGTCAATTACAACTACAGTTGAGTGGAGTTGAATCCAATTAATACTTACACCTTTGAGAGTAATTGTTTGAAAAATAGTGACAGTTGTCTATCATACTGGTATTGTATCAATACTCTTATTTGCCTTATGAAAGAAAGGAAATAATAGCATTTCAAAAAAGTGTGGGAATCAACTCTGATATCAATACACATCTTGAACCAAATTGTATTCCAATTGCTTACAGGAGCATAAGATACTGATAAAACACTTTCATTATTCTTATGAACTGCTTAAATTTGATGAATCACATTTTCCACATTCATTAATAAATGGCAATTTAATATAAATTTTGATTTACAAAGGAACTATATGCACGTGTATATCTAAAATAAAGAAGTTGTTCGCCCAACCTTGTCTTAATTAAAAGACAAATAACATATTTAAAGGTAGTACACAAATGTAGTTGATGATTAAAATGGTGTGTAAAGTTTCTGCAAGTAAAAAAACACACAATTGTTTTCATGATATATCTTTAACTTGGAATTTTGTACCATCTCCAAATCTGGGGTGATCAAATAGATCTAGGATGGCTGAATCAAAAAAGGTTTAATAGAGGCCTTTATGCTGTTGAATTTGTAAACTGCATCTTGGAACTAAAATTAAGCAAGAGAGATACATTGTGACATGTGAAAAATTGTCTCACCCCTTTTTAAATGAAAAGAAAATCAATAACTCTGGAAGGAAAAATGGAAATTTAACCATACAGACCATTAGACTGTCATAACAAACAACTTTGTGAAGCGAAGTTAATGAAGCAAGACATTCTCAAGATACAAGTGTGATATGTGAAAAATTGCCTCCCCCCTTTACAAATGTATATATGAAAAAGTCCACAACTCTGGAGAAAAATCTAAATTTAACAAAAAATCATGCAGAGCATTGGACTATCATTAAAAACAACAGTGTAAAGTTCGAGGTTAATCAAGGAAGGCATTCTCAAGATACAGCGCAACGTGAAACCCCCCTTTTGTTAATGAATAAATTCAATAAAACTAAAACGAAAAATTTCACCACAAAGTACACACACAGACCTTGAGATCATCTCCACAAAGAACTGAGTACATTTAATGTTATTCGGCAACAACCCAACTTTGTTTAGAGTAAATATTATTTGTAAGCCCCCACCGCTAGGCCAAGGGAGCATTAAGTGCTAACCCTGTCCATCCGTCCGTCCGTCCGTACGTCCGTACATACGTCACGAAATTGGTTTCCGTGCTCGAACTTTAGTTTGGCTTGGCCGAATTATTTCAAACTTATACACAAAGCTTTAAACCACAATTTACAGATCAAGTTCGAATTTGGGTTTTGCGTCTTTTACGGCTCATGAGAAATACCCCTTGCAAACTTTGAAATTATCATTTTTTTGTTTTTTTTTTGTTTCCGTGCTCTAACTTTACTCTGCCTTGACCGATTTTTTGAAACTTATACACAATGCTTTTTACCAAAATATACAGATTAAATTCGAATTTGGGTATTGTAACTGTTACCATTCAAGAGTTATGCTCCTTTAGAACTTATGTGGAAGCGGGGGCATCTGTGTCCCATGAAAAATTTCTTCAATATTTCAATTTGTATTTGGAGAAATAATGTAAATTTCCTAAGATATTGTTAAGAATTAAAATTTGATAGAATTTTCCCATCCGCCCCACTTGCCTAAAACAGGTGGATGATCATCTACAAATAGTTAAATCGCAAAAATACTGAACTCCGAGGAAAATTCAAAACGGAAAGTCCCTAATCATAATTAATGGCAAAATCAAAAGCACAAACACATCAAACAAATGGACAACAACTGTCATATTCCTGACTTGGTACAGGCATTTTCTTATGTAGAAAATGGTGGATTGAACCTGGTTGTATAGCGCTAAACCTCTCACTTGTATGACAGTCGCATCAAATTCCATTATATTGACAACGATGCGTGAATAAAACAAACAGACATAATAGGTAAAATGTCAAAATAGGGGTACAGCAGTCAACACCGTGTCACAATCTTAATCACAACATAAACAAACAAACATTTAACAAAGAAGCACAAAAAAGCATATATCACATTTAACAACCTCGTTCATTGTTTGTTTATTTTTGTATTTTATTTATGTATGCCAAATCAACCCATAAAGGATCGAGGGATTTTAAACACTGGGACCGAATCGTAATTTTAACATTCAACTCTGGCGTAGAATCGCGTGTTTGACGTCAGAATGTAAACGTCACACAGGTAGAGATATAAAATAATTTTGTCGTTCAAAGTATGCAAAAATTATAATAACACAATAACACAATGGCGGGATGGTAAAGTACAGAGACACGTCATATGTATCAAAGAAACATAAAAAGTCACACGGACAAAGCACACAAGTAAAAATGAAAAATAATACAAACAACACAATGACGGGATGCATAAGTACAGAGCCACGTCAAATGTATATCACCAAAAACAGACCAAACAGTAAAAGTAATATTAATAAAGACAAATAAAAGAACACTTAAACACGTTACTAAGAAGATAAACAGCGTCAGTACGCAGAATCTATATTTCAAGACCATCATGTATTATTTGTGAAGTTGATACGGAATATTTATCAACAAGGTCTTGGTACCTTCCGATGAACTTTTTTAGAAAAAGGATGAGACGTTCTTTGACATACCCCTGGTTCATCAACTTTCGGCTCAGACACTGGTGACATTTTACAAAGTCTGAGTAGGAGCTGCAAGCTCTTGTATACCGAATAAGTTGGGAAATGTATATCCCATATGCAGGTGAAGTTAGTATATTGCTACTAAGGTAGGGGAAATTGATAATTTTAAAATTAAAATCGTCTCGTTTGTCATAGATTCTGGTACTGAGATGACCGTGTATGTCAAATTCGAGGTATAAGTCTAAAATGAGGCGGAGAAAGCCGTGTCTGTTGTTTCTTTAATTTCTAGTTCTGGGGGATATATTAATGGAACTCAATCAGAAAAGTTCGGATTGTTAATGGAAAGAACATCATCAATATATCTGAAAGTGAAATTAAATAATCTGGCTTCTTTGATCTTTTTGATTTTGACAAGTGTCTGAAGGAACTCCGATTCGTATGAAAATAAGAAGAGGTCAGCAAGGAGAGGCGCACAGTTCGTTCCCATAGGAATGCCGACAATTTGTTGAAAAAGTCTACCTCCAAATTCAACAAAAATGTTGTCGATAAGAAGCTCCAGCATACTGATCACTTGTTCCTCTGTGTAGCATGTTTTACCCTTTTGTTCGCTATTACAATGTAACAAAATATGCCTTATGGTATCCCAAAGTAATAAATTTATAGCGTCAGGAATCTGACGCACAGTAGTTGTCGTTTGTTTATGTAATTTATACGTGTTTCTCGTTTCTCGATTTTTATATAGACTAGATCGTTGGTTTTCCCGATTGAATGGTTTTACACTAGTAATTTTGGGGCCCTTTATAGCTTGTTGTTCGGTGTGAGCCAAGGCTCCGTGTTGAAGGCCGTACATTGACCTATAATGGTTTACTTTTATAAATTGTTGTTTGGATGGAGAGTTGTCTCATTGGCACTCACACCACATCTTCCTGTATCTATATGCTACCATTTTTATGTTGAAAGGCATTGTGGATTATTTCTTTTACGCGATTTTTCAATTTCACATGGGAAATGGTGGTATACAGGGTTGAAAAATCAAAAGTTTTGATAGAACTAATTTCAGAAAAAGACCGAGATTTAAAATTATTCAGAAGTTCTTTAGAATTTTTAAGAATCCACATGATTAATACCACTACACGAGTAAACAGTTTAACAGTATTTCTGAAGACCCTCTTTCACTGCGGACAGTATTTTAGTCAATCTAATGGACAATTCTTTGGTGGAACATGCAGATGAGCCGGCAATGTACCGTTGTTTGTACGGAATTTTGTGAAGCTTAGGTATCCGTAACAAACAAGGTAAGTCCTCTGATTTGTTGTTCAATGTAATGTTCATTGAAGCCATGAAGGACTTATGATTCGCCAAAATCTCATCCTTGTCAAATGACATGTCTTTGTATGTGGGATTACCTGAGTGCTCATTTATTCCTAATTCTTTTACAAGACATTCGTAGTAATACGATTTACATACAAAGACAATATTATTTGAAGCTTTGTCCGCAGGAGCAACAACATACTTATCATGAAGAGATGATAGACATTGCACAGCCTCTTTGTCTCTGAAAAAGGACTTTGGTCGATCATTCACAGTTTTTCAACTTATGAATGTGACGTTTTATCAGAGACCTGATTGTTTTGACCCATTCTGACAAAGTGTCCAGTTCAACTCTTCTCGTTTAGCCCATGCTCTGGCGTAGTCCTCAATGGAATCCATAATTATTTTGAAGATATGGTTCCAATTGATGTGTTGGGGTTCTCTAAACTTAGGACCATGAGAAATCACCTTTCGGAGATTTTCATGTTGAATTATGTTTAGATCCCCAGTAATAACATGGCCAGAGAGGCTGTAATTATAAGGCGAGTGGGAACAGTCACATGTCAGAGGGTCTTTTAGGTATTTTTTAAATCAAGGTCCTGCAATGCTTGTTTATAGTTAAATACTTTGGGTGCAATGGTTTTGGTGTAACTGTAGGATACAATAGGAACAGACTGATTTAAAAAATAAATAGGAATTTTTAGATGTTACCTCCTTGTGATGTAGAACGTTGTAGATGTTGATTGTTGTGTACAAATTTTTGCACCCCATGTTTGCAGTTTATACCATCTTTTCCGCAAGTTTATTATTTTCTGTTTGGTAATAAATCATTTATTAAGATCCATTTTGTTACATCTAGTGATCCGTTTATTTGGCAATCGCCATAGCAGTCAGCAGGGTTTAAGAACATCCGTTGTTTGACCTGCTAGTCAAATGCGTTTTGTTAAAATATACTTTTTTACTTTTTTGGTCTTTTGGAAAATGTTGTTTGTGCTGTATTTATACCCCTCTACCAAGAAATTTGTTTTGCATGCACACGTATAAAAATTGTGGTTTTTATCAAATGTAGTCATAGGTTTGAACGTTATTTTCAATTTAGACTCGTCTGAACCAGTGACAACTCTACGACAGATTTTATGCATCGGATTACCAGTGATGGTGATACAAGGCTGAAAACACATTCTGTATATATAATTCGTCTGAATATATATATATATACGAATTTTCTGAACTATGATATGCAGTTAATCAGTATATTGATAATAATGTATATCCCGATTAGAGTTGCGGTTTAAAGTTTTGCCTTTGGTTCAACTGTTTTTTTCTCGCCGATCTTACCTTTGAAAAGTCAATATTCATATTATTGTATCCTGTCCTACCAGATGAGGAGGTGTGACGACGGCCATCATCTGGTCATAAAATAATTATATTGTTAAATGTATAGGATGATATCATTAGACACAGAGTACAGAACGTCTGATGAAATGTAACAATAATTTACGAATAATACATCTATTTTGGCAACATTCTAAATTCGCAGCAGTCTTACCAAAAAAGTCATTTTTTTTAACAAATCAACATCTTTGTATAAATCTTTCTGATGCACAAAATCTTAAATGGTAATGCTGTGGCTCATATCTAAATATACATAATATATCAAAACGAAGTTATTATGGCAGTTTTGCATTAGTTTAGTTGTGTAAAGTTTGAACGACAGTGGCAGTTGAAATTCCCGCCTTTCATCCCAGTCGATTCACTTTTAAGACCCTACCTTTTAGATTGTTATTCTAATATGACGTCCTTATTTTGCTTTGTAAACAAAGCCGTATTCAAATTAGCACGAAATATGTTGGACACATGCGCACAAATTTACTGTTTACATTCTCGTTATTTTCATTTTTATCCTAATAAAGTTTATATATTCTAGCTGCTTATATAAATTTTATTATATAATGTTATTAAAACATCATATATTTACCCTGCTATTAGTTTTTAAACTTATAGAATAGGAAAATGAAATGTACATACTTAATAGGGAGAAATCGTGAACAGTCAAATATTCCTAAGGTATTTTCGTACGCTTCGACCTATAAAAATACCGTATTTGTCCTATTAAAATCGAAATAATTCCTTCATGTCATGCTCTATGCTCATTTTACCATGGGTAGGCACTATATTTGACCAGATTTTACACTTTTATGCTCAGTGTAAATTATCGACAAATATAATGCCTACCCATGTTAAAATGAGCATAGAACATGACATGAAGGAATTATTCTTAAAATTTTTTCTTGTCCTGAATATTCATAAAATATTTGCCACTGGATGTTAACCAAATAACCAATCATTTACTATATATTACAACAATATGATATATTTATTGACATTTAACATAAAATATCTGTAGGAAAGGAAATTTAATATCTGCTCATGAGAACTATGAACCTATTGATGTGTTTTCATTTAGAAATATAATTATCTCATTCTTATTCCCTTATGCAATCAAACTTTGCAGAAGATTAGTTCGTGTCAGTTGGACATCTATATGTACCTTCGACTTTACATAGAAACCCTATGAGGTACAAGAAATAGTGAGCATATTGGTTGATATTATTAACAGTACAAGTTTATGTTTATGGAATGATTTTATCCAGACCAGGCGAGGTGTCTCTTGATTTGAATTATTACGTAATTTTGGTGAAATGATTCGGTAATTATAGCAAATGGAAACTTTTATGCAGCCATAAAATTGATAATTCAGATAGCAATCTGATATGGTAACATTTTCCATTAAAACATAATAAATAATTGCATCGGGAACATTAAAAACACGAGATGCGACATGTGAGGTTTGAAAAGCATACGATTTGAAACAGGAACAGACGAACTTTGCTTCAAAGATTAATTTCCTTTTTCTGTAAGTCATCCTTTTACTTAAAGTCAGATGCCAAAGTCCAAATTAACTTGATTTGTCGAAAAAACGTTTAAAATATTGACAAATCAAAGAAGGAGTAACAAATTAACCTAGTCATGACTTGGAAGATTATATTGTGCTTAAGTTTCCACCTACATGATCGTTATTCGGAATGTAACGGATAATTTGGGTACAAAGTATGCATACACGAACTGAACATTGATGGTGTTGATATATATTGTAAAATATACAGATGGTCGCATGAACTCTTTTGTTTTCTCACAGAAAAAAAAACATTTGAGAGATATGCTTCTTTCAATGATAATATTTAGAACATAGCAAATGATTATCAGTATCTTGAAATATCTTAAGACAAATTTGTGCCTTAAAGACGCAAAGTTGTCTACAGACATTGATAATTATTTGCTAAGGAAATAGTCACTTTTATGTATACATTACATATAACACATATTTCAGAATTCAGGATGGTTGATTAGTTTTGCTTTAGTTTTTTGTTGTTGTATGTTTTTGTTATTTGATAGTCTTTTATTGATTTTAGTCGTCATAATTTTAATGGTTCTGGATATTGCTGTTGATTTGGAATATCACGTCGCAAAGGATTTACTCAATATCAAGAGTTAAAACATTGTTGTGACGTAATTCTATTGTACCTGTTCCTTATTTCAATGATTGGACTATCATTTACCTGTAGGAAACCATTATGTTACCTTTAACTGTCCAATATTTTCTTCTTAAAAATATTGGACATTTGGGGTAGCATAATTAATTCTTACAAGTAAATTATAATTCAAGGACTGACAAAAAAATCCATCAATTCACACAATTTGTTTCTTCTTTTTGAAAACAATTTATAACGAAAGAACAAATGACAATTACACAAAAACACTTTTTTTATAAAGGTCACGTTCCAATACAATAACTTCGTCACTCATCAAGACAGTTTCTTGAAAAAAACCTTTCGGATTGATTGTTACACTGACAGCGTCAATATTTATTTCACGTTTTGGGTTTTCTCCTTCAGCACCAATTTGGTTGACAATGTACGTCGTAAGTTTTTTTTTTGGTGTTTTAAGGTATTTATTTTTTTTAAGATTTTTGACATCCTCGTCCGTCTTTTGATATAAAAATTGACCTCTGTGTTGCTTTCATTCTTCTTACCATCATTTTCAGCTACAATGAAAATGAAAAAATAAAATAATGCTTGTAATTGAAAGATCCTGCCGCAATACGAGGAACACAAGTTAAATCATCTTATTATCATAATTAGGAGAAAATCGTTTATCTGAAGTAGATGTTTTACTAAAGGGTTATGTGCAAACCACAGATCGTTCCTTGGACCATATAGCTAATAAAGAATTTGATTAACAACCTTTACACCGCACCCTGTGTACAAAATGCAAATCGAGAACTTTCTTCATGAACTAGGGGGATAAATAGTTTTTATAATTTTCAGGTGTCGGCGTTGATTTGCAAGCTTTTTGTTTTAAAACAATCTGATATGATTGCCTGTATAGGAATATAATGCAAAACTTCGCCTATCAACGACGATGAGTATTCAGATGATCCATTTTGGGTAAACCACTGTTTTCAACTGTCACTTACAAGACAACCGCCGAGTCAAGGTCAATTTCTGTGAACAAGGAACGAAAGAGAGGACCTTCGTCATACGGGGAAATACTTTTTTTCATGTATAGTGAATGAATACGTCTGATAGATTTTTTGAACTCTATAAATTTATTTTTACAAATAAAAAATATAATATTTGGATCATAATTCTCTTAAAAATCATTGACATAATATAAGAGGGGAAACTTCCGATGAACAACAAAAGAATTTGAATTGCTTCTCTTCATTTGTGCTCATTCATTATATTTCATAGTGTTGTATTTGAAATAAAATCGACTGCGGTGCACTGGATATGGTTGAACCTTTTTCTGTAACGCGAGCCTGTCTTCAAGCTTCATGTGCTTTTTATTTTTTTTTCTCATTCGCCTAATAAGAAATAAAACTCCAGAAGGGGTATATAAAACTTGCCATTATTAGCTGCTATGACTAAATCCTCCTCGTTGTAGGCACTGAAATCGGATATATCTGAACACAGATTTGATTTTAATCCAATATTTGAAACAACACAATCACTATTTTGACATCACTATCTTCTTGTCGAAAAGAATTATTTTGCATTTAAAAAATACTTTCATCGTCTTTAACCATTTGGAGACACCACATGCATGTGAAGGTATTCACGGAAAATATATAATGTAGTCCTAGCGCAGCAAAAAGCATGATGCAGATGCACAATATTTTACAGAATGGACTTTACAGAATCACCAACAATCACAAAGTTTCAATGTGAAATTTTACTTCAATCCGTGATTTTCAACTGAAATATTTGTTTTGTGTTTTCTGTAGCTCTTTTTTGTTTTTAAAACTCATGTCATTTAGTTATACGACACGAAAACCTTATCTAAATTTGGTATAGTTATCAACTACAAAGCATAAGCTTTAGAGGACTTTTAAGTGAATACATACAAACATATACGACAACATAAAAAACACATCATGCAAGCAAACTAAAAATAGATAAAGCACATATATAAGTTCAAACAGCACAAACATAGCAAAGCAAATTAAACATTCTAGCATAACTATTAAAGAGCAAAAAAATGTAAAATAAGTACAGTGAAATAAAATGAAATGAAATTAAGTTGAGAATGTAAACGGGGAATGCATCAAAGACACAACAACCCGACCAAAGAGCAGAAAACAGCCCAAGGCCACCAATGGGTCTTCAACAAAGCGAGAAAATCCCGCACCGGAGGCGGGCTTCAGCTGGTCCCTGAAAGTTTATCTACATGCAGAAAAGAAACATTTCGAGCCATTTCAGGACTGTATAAGACTCTGAAACTGAGAAAAAACTGCTCTCCGTCCTGAAATGATCCCGAAGACTGTTCAACAATGTAGCAGTAGCAAATTTGAAACTTTTCTTACCATAAGTAGTAGTTTTTTACATATGGAATGTCCTATTTATTGTTACAGCTGAAGAATGTTCCCATTGTTTTACCTTTAATAAGTCTTAACTGATAATAAGTATAACTGTGACAGTCATCACACATCTAAGAAATTGTCTCTCCATTTTCCTAAAATCCATGTGTTTACTTTACATTTCAAGAAAATTGCATGGACACTAAGACAAATGCAAATTTAAAGAGGTGTTCAAAGTAATCAAATAAGAGTCTTTATTTCAGTTTTCAGATTTTAAATTGATCAAAGTCTGATAAAAAATTCAGGTTGTCCTTTTTGATATCTACTGCATTTTGAAGTATTATAAAATTAAGAAGCTGTAGTATGATTTCCAATGAGACAACTCTCCTCCAGAGACCAAATGGACATAGAAGTTAACAATTATAGGTCACCGTACGAGCAAAACCCATACCACATAGCTATAAAATGCCCAGAAATGACAAATGTAAACCAATTTAAACGAGAAAACTGACGGCCTGATTTATATACAAAGCAATGAACAAAAAACAAATATGATATACAGCAACTTGGGACAGGCACATACAGAATGTGGCGGGATTAAACATGTTTGTTCGTACCCAACCCTTCCCTAACCTTGAACAGTGGTGTAACAGCATAACATATGAACAAACTATAAAAATCAGTTGAAAAGGGCTTAACTCATCAGATCGATACAAAGCAGAAACACAAGTAACAAAAACACATACCGGATGTGGCAGGGCAATTATATATCCCCACAACAAAAAAGTCACTATGTACAGATCTGAGAGTACTCGCAGTTACTGACAGCCAGTTCAAAGCCAATAACAACTAACAAACAAATCATGTATCTAAGACTAAAGTATATATCAATCAGTACACATCAAACATCCAATGTAAAGACGTCATAAACAGTCATAGAAAAACATGACCTTGTGCAATGCAAAAATACAGGTATCGACAGATTGTAGAAACGTGAAAGTGCATATGTATATGTATATAACAATAGTATTAGTTTTGTTTTAATTTACTGATTACAAAATCCTTATTTATATCAATAAAACAATATTTAAAGATCTAATTACAGTGTTGAATTGGTAACCTTTTAGAATTAGTTTGTTTTAGGGATCGATAAGTTTACTCGGATCGTATTTAAATTTTTGGGCTCGGTAAACAACATCTCCGTAAACATTAGGATGTGCTATCCCGTTTGAAATAAGTTTTCTACAAGTACAGCCAAACTTCCGAAACAAGTCTTTATAACTAATGAAGAATTTAGTAAAGGTTTTAAGAAATTTGTGGTAACGAAATCCCTGACTTAATAATTTACCAGTAATACATAGATCACGTTCATTGAAATCCAAAACGTCACTACAGACACGGGCACATCGAACGAGCTTTTATTTATAAACACCGTAAGATTGTGCCAAAGGAACATCACCATCTAAAATAGGAAAATTAACAATAGGGAAAGACAAATCGTCCCTTTAGTCGTAAATTTTTGTGTAGAGTTTCCCCTGTAAAACTGAAATATCTAAATCAAGAAATGGACAATTATTAACGTTTATATTTGATTTATTAAAGTAAGCTCGTTTGGGGAAATGTCGGCAGTATATTTAGAAAATTCTTGATAATCTAACGAACACATATCATCAAGATAACGATGAGTGTTGATGGATTTATCAAATAAATGGAATTAAGACGGATTTTTACTGAGTTTGGTCATAAACTGTGATTCAAAACAGTACAAGAACAAGTCTGCTATTAAAGGGGCGCAATTAACCTGTTACAAGTTGCTTCAATAAACACAAGTAAGAGGGATAATGAACTGAATAATCTTTTGTAAACTTTTCTTCCTTTTCAATTGTCTCCTGTCGCTATGTCTGATTGTCAATTGAAGCAACCACCTTTACGTTCCTTTTCTCTCAAGAAAATTCAAGATACTGTTATTCATTTGCTATGACCTATTACCCTTGGAAGTAGCAAACATATGAAGTTTTTTTCTTATTAGCAAACAAACGATTTCATGAGAAAAATTTTGTATTTTACAGAGCTTATGTTTCATTTATTCACAACTTTTTCAGATTCTTCGGAACGATTAAGAGCTTGACATATAGGCACCTGTCTATTATCTAACTATCTACTATGTTGCTCTTTATGTGTCTTTTTGTCATTTGTGTACATTGGTTGCTGTTACATTGAAGAACTGTAACTTGAAGAGTTTTGGCTTTCAACTTTTCGTAAATCCTCAAAATTTAGGCATGTCTTATTCGGTTCTTTGTTACCTAATCATAGTGATAGAACATTAATAACACATATGAATCCATGACTGTGGTAAAGAAGGAAAGAATTTTTTGAAAACATCACTCGGGTAAAATGAATAAAGGGATTTGACACTTCTAATTTCCCCACAGACGTACTGCACGCTATTGCGTCAATACCGTGAAATCAACCAGTCCACACTGATAAACTGCTTTTCTATTAAATTAAAACAGTTAAGCTATAAAAAATTTATATTCATAGACTAGGCAGGTAATACTGTTTCCAAAAAATCAACAAATTGTTTTATAATATTTTACAATAGTCTAAAATAAGGACAAAAGTATTGGCAAAACATCAAAAAAATACTGAATTTGCGTTCATGCAAAGGGCAAAGGTATTTTTTGGCAAAAATAAATAGTCTTGACCGTTGTCAGATTTCGGAAAATGGTAAGATATCAAAATTTATAGGTTCTTAAAACATAAGATTATGATATGTAAGATTTCGTTTTCATAAATCATGCTCACAAAGTAAATAGATAGACCATTTTAAAACCAAATTTTTACAGCACTCACACCACAAATAAAAATGCAACGGCTTCTGGCAAATGTCTTGCAAGATACATGTAAACTGTCAGTTGCGACGTCATTTATTAAAAAATTCGATTAGTTGCATACAAAATAGTGCTTTTCCGTAATTGTACTTTAACCCTTCAAAACAGTTACATACTTTTTGATAATTTGCGTAGTCAAAATGACTTCGTTTATAAACAAATCCAATGTCTTACAAGTTTGTCCACTGAACGATTTTCTTACGTTATCAACGTTGTCGATTCTTGGACGCTATTTTTTGTCTTTTAAAATTATATCAGAAGTTTTGTGTTTTTGGTGTTTAACGCAACTTTTAGTGCCCTTGGCTATATCATATCGGACAGTTTTCTATGGAGAGGAAGTCGGAGAACCTTTATAGTAATATAAATAATATACCAATAGAACAGACTCGAAAAATACACCAAATAGTATCCACAATTTTTGCTACAGATTTTCTTGTCCGAAACTTGTCGTGTTACAATTGTGATAACTAGGAGCAATATACGACTGCGAGAAAACGCAATTTATAGGAAATTTCAAGAAAGTAAAAATGATTCAAAACGTCAGGAACTTTGATTTCCGAAAGAAAAACGATTAGCATTGCGATACAAATTGTAATTATATTCGAAGACATTTTGAAAAGGACATGATAATTGCAGTTTTAGCAGACGATATAGATTATGAGTAGTAATAGCTAATAACAGAAATATTTCCGATGACTGGGGTTGTTCATTTAACCGAGGCTCTAAAGTTGTGAAAAGGCTGTATTACGAGAGGATAACAATTAAATCAGCCATTTATTTTCAAATTTGTGAGGCGTAAAACTGCGATTTGTTATTTCTGTGCAATACGATTCATATGAAAAGAAATTGAAAGTAAAAATAAAATTGTTGTGCCTGATGAGTTACACCTCGATATCAGACAAAGCTACGACATTCCAAGCATATGGAATGAATATAACTATTTTTATTCTGACAATCGTTTTATTTCTTAATTTAATTGTTCCGTTAATAAAAAAAGTAAAGTGTACTTTTTAAGTCAGACCTTTTTAACTTGTAATCACACACAACCTTATTTTTATTAAAGCAATGTGGATATCTTCCTCCTTCTTCTCGGATTTAAATGGGAACATATTGCATGTTATTATGTCTATGTCATTTGGTCTCTGAAAGAGGATGGTCTCATTGGCAATCATACAACATCTTTTATTTTATAAAGATCCTATTATCTTACTCAAATACATATATATCGTGTTGTTTGTTGCTTCCGTAACTTCAAGGAAAGGGGGGGGGGATATTTCATGCATATTCAGTACAACCAAACATTTAGAAGTATCCATATTGATGGGCAGAAAAATATTTTCCAACGAAAAAACAAAAATATATCCTCGATTATCTGCGTAAAATGTCAAATTTTGACGTTACCAATTGAGACGCAATATCGTGCGTGACGTCACAAGCTCTAGATCTGATTCGAAATGTGAAAAAAAGTTAGTTTAAAAGCATTTTTAAACCCTTGATTATCTTTGATTTTTACTTAGGAAAAGGGGGGGGGGAGGGTGCCAGAGACAAAAAAAAAAAAGGGGGTTTTTCATTTTCTACATCGGTGGAAATCTGATAGTTTATAAAGATAATAGAATGAAACTTGGCATGAAAATTTAACTTTATACCACATTCGGTTACTTGCAATTGATCATATCTTATTTTACTTTTAGTCAAATGATTATAAAGGTTTCCAACAACATGACATGGACTTTGCTATTTCAGCATATCAAATGATATGTCGATGCAAAGTTGCTTACAATTCTTCTTTGTAGGGAACGAAATACTTAAGTCTTGATACATATGTAATTATACATATTCCTTATTTTATATTATTTCATTTTATTGAATACTATATTTCACCAGAATTAACATTTGCAAAGCATTGTTATCTTATATATTTATGGGCTTGTTTGTGTACGCAAATTTTCCTTGTACAAATTTGAATGAAACGACTTATTGGTAGATGATTTATGTCCAGTGGCAAATATTTCATGCACATTAGTAACAAATAATCCATAAATCAAATAAGTAGGTTATAAAAAGTGGGTCAACTGGGGAATTTCGACTGCAACTTGGAAAAAAGAGGGTTTTGCTGACAGCCTACAAAATTGACATGCAAGAGGCCACCTACTGACTCCTTTAAGAATTACCTTACTGCAAGGGTTCTTTAATTACAGAGCGGGGCATTTTCGCTGCACGAGGCATCGGATTTATCGTCCCATTCTATCCGAACGTGCTTGCATATTTATGCATCCCGGAACGGACGCACATATTAAGCATGGGTTTTACTGCCGGATTGGGAGAAGTCAAGAGATGACAATATTTCTATACACAATATTCAACACTGAAGGTTGTTGAAATAAGTTATGTATGAATTTGCCATACCAGATATTTGGTCTCCAGCTTACCTGTATAGATATTTTTATAACAATTCTTAATACTAAAATTAGGTAATGTATACTAAAATGTTCATGACTTTTTTTTTGTGAAAGTAGTCGCAGATGGTTATTACAGAAACACGTGTCATACACCTTGAAATATGTATAATACTATTATTTCAACAACATCCCTGCTACACTGGTGACTTTCTCTATTAGGTATGTATCTTTTGTTCGTTTCCTTCCTTATTTTAAAATATCGCTGATACACTGGTGACTTTCTCTTTTAGATATGTATCTTTTGTTCCTTTCCTTCCTTATTTTAAAATATCGCTGAAACACTGGTGACTTTCTCTTTTAAGTATGTATCTTTTGTTTGTTTGTTTGTTTTCTTATTTTATCAACATCCCTGCTTCACTGGCGACTTTCTCTTTTAGATATGTGTCTTTTGTTCGTTTCTTTCATTATTTAAAAATATCGCTGATCCACTGGGGACTTTCTCTTTTAAGTTTATATCTTTTGTTTGTTTGTTTTCTTATTTAACAACATCCCTGCTTCACTTGCGACTTTCTCTTTTAAGCATGTTTCTTTTTTCTTTTATATTATCAACACCACTGCTACGATAGTGACTCTCATTCAAGCATGTATCTTTTGTTCGTTTCTTTCCTTATTTAAAAATATCGCTGACACACTGGTGACTTTCTCTTTTAAGTATGTATCTTTTGTTTGTTTGTTTTCGTATTTAACCACATCCCTGCTTCAATGGAGACTTTCTCTTTTAATCATGTTTCTTTTGTTCCTTTATTTTATCAACACCACTACTACAATGGTGACTCTCTTTTAAGCATGTATCTTTTGTTCGTTTCTTTTCTCTGTAGTGTGAGATTTCAGATGGTATTAAGAATTATTAGGCATTTTTATGACTTAATTACGGACAAGAATACTAGTAACATGCCAAGTTTTCAAAAGATAAGAAATGATTCACTGCATGTATAATCTTAAACAATCAATTTACTATCTTTTAATAAGAGCTCGTATTATAAGATCAAAACGAAATTCTAACTGTGCTGTCATTAATCAGATATTGCCAGCGATTATGTAAGATTACAATGCGTTTCGTTTGTAAAGAAAAAGTCGAAGGTGGGAGTTGACACATGTGTTTAAAGAATTTTTATAGGTACATAAAAATATTATAATGGTTTGGATGTTTGTCAAATTATAGGAAGTGTGGTAATCTGCATAAGGAATAACACAAAATGCCTGATTCCTTGCTTTATAACAATTATGTATCCTTCGTTATGTTGCCTAGTTTTTGTGAGTTAGTCGTAGCCTGTGCAACAGTACAATGAGTATATTTTCGAATGAGTTTGATATTACCAAGAGAATATGTATCGTGAATTCAGTGAGAGTGAGACAGAAACACAACAATAATAAAACAAAAAGTCATGCTGAGATCAACTCACGTACTATGCCCATCATGCAATGTAATACAATATCGATGATCCCAGCTATTTATGGGATATGTATGGAACGCCACAGCTGCCTTATGATGATGATAACCATATCATTAAGGGTTGAGATATAACATGAAGCCAATTTTTATACTATTACGACATTTGACTATACTACTCTGTCAATTTGCTATATCACTAAGATAAATTTATATACTATTAAGACATTTTGATATAACATGGAGCTACCTTTTCATACTATTCTGTCATTTCCCTTTGTCATAAAGACATTCTTTTATACTATTAAGACATCTTGATATATCATGGTGCTATCTTTTCATATTATTCTGTCATTTTACAATACTATTATGCGATATTGCTGTATCATAAAGATACATTTTATACTATAAAGACATCTTTTTATAATATTGAGCAGCTTTTTCATACTATTTTGTCACCTCACTATACTATTATGTCATGTGACTATTTTAAAACAATACATTTGTATACTATACAATCATCTCGATATAACATGGGGCAACTTTTTCATACTATTATGTTATATTACTATCTTATGAAGTCATATTTTAATAACAAGCTACCAAATTCGTATACTACGAGGTGTCATTTATAGACCAGTAGACTAATTGATACAATACAAGACCATTTCATCGTACTATCAGAAGACAGTTCTATAAATAGCGTCGAAAATATTATATTTCATATTTTTCAATTAATTTTTTAATTCTTCGTTTTTAGGAAGTTCAAGTATGGCTACATCAAGTTAATTTGTAGATGATCATCCAACTGTTTAAAGCAAGTAGGGCTGATTGAATTCTTAATAATCTCTAGGAAATTTACATTATTTCTCATAAAACAAATAAAAAAATTGAAGAAAGTGTTCACGGGACACAGATGCCCCCGCTTCCACATAAGTTCCAAAGGGGTATAACTTTTAAACGGTAACAGTTCCAATACTCAAATTCGCACTTGATCTGTATAATGTGGTAATAATCAGTGTGTATTAAGTTTCAAATAATCGGCCATGGCAAAGTAAGTAAGAGAACGGAAATTATTAAAATTGAAAATTTCAAAGTTTTCAAGGGGCATAACTCATGAGCTGTAACAGATGCAAAACCAATATTCAAACTTAATCTGTATATTGTGATTATAAGCATTGTGTGTTAGTTTCAAATAATTTGGCCAAGCCAAACTAAAGTTCGAGCACAGAAACCATTTTCGAGACATATGTACGTACGAACGGACGTACGTACGGACGGACGGACAAACGGACGGATGGACAGGGGTAATACTTCATGCCCCCTTCGCCTAGCGACAGTTGCATAAAAATAATATTTACTCTAAACAAAGGTGGGCGGTGTAAGAGGAATGGGCGGCGAGATGGCTTTTAATCAAAGTATCATGGATGTTGTGATCCAGCCAATTTTGTACCTAGTCTGACATTTTTTCTGATCATACTTTCAATATTTCTTTGTTATTTTCTTTTTCATAATCTCACTGTAAAATTTCTATTTTATTGCCCAAAGATGGAGAATTTTACAAAATTGATGCAAATTATTTTGGTATTTCAATTAAAGACAGTGTCAGATATTATTACATCTTCTTTTTTTCAGAAACATTTGAAATTCAATGGTTTTGACAAGAATGTTAAAGGAAATCTTCAAACGAGTAGTATATTTTTTATATGCCATAAATAATAGTTGGCTTAATAATTTCCTAAAGAGGCATTACAAATGCACTTTTGCAATTGCAAACAAAAGTAAATAACTTTATTTTTATTTTAATTGGTGTTCATTCTACATTAAGGAAAACAATATATTTCCTGTAATCAAATATACTTGTACAAAAATCTAAAGCCGGGTTAAATCCGATAACTGTTAAATACATGTAGCAATATAATAGAGAATATACAAATAAATTTATTGCAGAAAATGCTCAGGTAAGAGTTATGCAATTGTGTTTATTATTTCAACCAAATTACTGATAATTGTAACTTAAATAGACCTTAATTATAAACGTATGTCAGATAATTATGACACTGATTTAACAAGTGTAATAAAATCTGGTTGCATTTTAATACATATTTTATTTTTAGTCTTTTCTTTGAAAAAAAACCCACATCTTAATAATCAGTCAGCTTTCACACAAAATTAACAGAAAAGTAGTGGTTATCAAAATAAATAATATGTAAATTATTGAGGTCAAGAATTTGTATATGCAGCTAGATGTGTAATGAATTGAATACACAAATTATTGACCTCAATACCAGTATGATTATCAATTGTCATGATATATTAACTAAGGTCAATTACAACTGCAGTTGAGTGGAATTGAATCCAATTAATACTTACACCTTTGAGTGTAATTGTTAGAAAATAGTGACAGTTGTCTATCATACTGGTATTGTATTAATACTCTTATTTGCCTTATGAAAGAAAGGAAATAATAGCATTTCAAAAAAGTGTGGGAATCAACTCTGATTTCAATACACATCTTGAACCAAATTGTATTCAATTGCTTACAGGAACATAAGATACTGATAAAACACTTTCGTTATTCTTATGAACTGCTTAAATTTGATGAATCACATTTTCGACATTCATTAATAAATGGCAATTTAATATAAATTTTGATTTACAAAGGAACTATATGCAAGTGTATATCTAAAATAAAGAAGTTGTTCGACCAACCTTGTCGTAATTAAAAAACAAATAACATATTTAAAGGTAGTACACAAATGTAGTTGATGATTAAAATAGTGTGTAAAGTTTCTGCAAGTCAAAAAACACACAATTGTTTTCATGATATATCTTCAACTTGGAATTTTGCACCATCTGCAAATCCGGAGTGATCAAATAGATCCAGGATGGCTGAATCAAAAATGTTTAATAGAGGCCTTTATGCTGTTGAATTTGTAAACTGCATCTTGGAACTAAAATTAAGCAAGAGAGATACAGAGTGACATGTGAAAAATTGTCTCACCCCTTTTTAAATGAAAAAAATCAATAACTCTGGAAGGAAAAATCGAAATTTTACCAAAAACCATACAGGCCATAAGACTGTCAAAGAACAAACAACATTGTGAAGCGAAGTTAATGAAGCAAGACATTCTCAAGATACAAGTGTGATATGTGAAAAATTGCCTCCCCCCTTTATATATGTAAAAGTCTATAACTCTGGAGAAAAAATCAAAATTTTAAAAAAAATTATGCAGAGCATTGGACTATCATTAAAAACAACAGTGTAATTAAAAGTTCGAGGTTAATCAAGGAATGCATTCTCAAGATACAGCCGCCCCATTTGCTTAAAACAGGCGGATGATCATCTACAAATAACTTGACTTTGACATACTGGAATTTTTAAAACACGGAATAGACCAATTATTGAAAATATGAAATACAATATTTTTGACGCTATTCATAGAATTGTCTTCTGATAAGATATTACGATGAAATGGTCTTGTAGTGTAATCTTATAGACTACTGGTCTTTAAATGACACCTCGTAGTATACGAATTTGGTAGCTTGATATTAAAATATGTCTTTATAAGATAGTAATATGACAGAATGGTATGAAAAATTTGCTCCATGTTATGTCGAGATGATTGTATAGTACACAAATTTTCGTAATAAGATAGTAACATGACATAATAGTATAGTGAGGTGACCAAATTGTATGAGAAAGTTGCTCAATGTTATATTAAGATGTCATTATAGTATAAAATGTATCTTTATGATATAGCAATATCGTATAATAGTATAGTAAAATAACAGAATAGTATGAAAAGATAGCTCCATGATATATCAAGATGTCTTCATAGTATAAAAAATGTCTTCAAGACAAAGTAAAATGACAGAATAGTATGAAAAGGTAGCTCCATGTTATATCAAAATGTCTTTATAGTATATAAATTTATCTTAGTGGTATAGCAAATTGACAGTGTGGTATAGTCAAATGTCGTAATAGTATAGAAAATTTGCTTCATGTTATATCTCAACTCTTAATAATATTATTGTCGTTATTATACGGCAGCTGTGCCGTTCCATAGATATATCCGCTTTTACAAGGAAGCTACTGAACCAATGGTTCTTTATTTAAGAGATGTAGTCATCTTTACAAAAGTTTTGCCTTGATTGAATGTTATGGAAGGTTTAGTCCCAAATGACCATGAGATCTGTTATATTTGAAGCACGTCTTCCTTTCCTTTAGTTACTTACCAACGGGTAATACTTCGCATTAGCAAAACGAACCATTGTGTAAAATAAGCTATCAGAGTTCATTCTAGTTTTAAGGTGGGTCTTGTTGCTCATTATCTAGTTCTATGCATTACCTGTTTTGGTCTATTTTCTTTTGTTATGGAATTGACCTTTTACGATTTTTAATGAATTTGTTTTAAAAATTCGTCTGACACTTACACTAAAAGTCTGAAAGAGACAAGACCCGTAGAAAACTACTCATGTTTGACTGATTAATCCTGATTATAAAAGTTAAAATATGGTCATCCCGACTTTTTCTCATCTGGAAGTGATACGTATGCCCAAGAGGGCATCCGTTTGTAGTCACGGTGGGATGTATAAATACGCAGCCACCTTCGGTCGACATTCCCATGTTTAATGTAGAGAGAGTGACTTGCTCTCTGCTCGTTGAAGAACCTTAACACAATTATTTTAGAGTCCTTTGTAAATCCAAATTTCTGTCCTATAAATAGCCCTCATTTTGTAGTAGCAGCTTTAGTTTGCTCTGCATCCCGTTTGACCCACTTTGCAATGTCACCCTGTTGTATTGAATGTTTATTTCAATCTCGTCCTGCTAGAGCTATTTTCCACTGGATCTTAAGTAAGTAAAACAATTCACCAATCAATCAATGTTCAATTCTTGCTACATGTACATGCATCAGTAACCTGTACCTATATTTTACGTCTGGTAGAAAGTTATTTCTAAAAAAAATAGTTTGTAAGTTTTTTTATACTTCTTTGTACAGTCAATTTTTGTCACATTTTGTTTGCTGTATTTCTTTTTAAAATCACATGAAAATGTAAATTGCCATAAAATTGTATTCAGTTACTCCTGATTTTTTGTCGCAAGAGATTTTATGAAAAAAGCTTGTAACAACTCAATCAACTCTTTCTATAAGTTTCCTGTCTTCCCTAATGTGATAAGTATATTTCTTATTATTTACGTGGTTTTCGCTAATATAATTATTCTTCTCCACAATCAAGTATTGAAAGGTCACGTGAAATTTCCAGCTCTAGAGTTATTCTCGAAGGGTTAAGTGTGTGTTGTCTAAAAAAAAATCACTATTATGTTGGTACATTTACCTATACAATGCATTTTCCTAATTTTTGTAATGTTATCTTTTGAAATTTTTGTGTATGAAATAACCTAAACGGATTCCGGAATCATACCTATCAGAAGGGGCAAAATATTTTAATAATTTTATTTTCTAATGTGAAAATTCAAGCTTCCTGTCTCATTGTCGTGTGTTTTTTTTTTTTTTCAATTTAGTACTCTTTGCATAATTTGTTTTTTAGCGAATTATAGATTCAGTCACCCAATTGGCAGATTCATCTGTTGAAATTTTTTTTTATCTTTCACAAATACATATTCAACTAATCTCTCAACATTGTTTGTGCTTAATAGTGTTAATGGTCTTCTATGTCTTAAATGTATTTTATGTAATAATTTATAGTTATTTTTTGTGGATATGTCATAGTTACCGATAGTACATGTATGATATTTTTATTCTCAAATTTTCGGTTCTCAATAAACTGTGTTGATGTTGTATATATATATCTGGTTCAGACGTTCTTATTATATAATTATTTCTGTGAATGCATCTTACATTAATTTGTAGGATCCTTTACAATAGATAATTCAGCTGATCTGTAACAATTCCATCTTCATGCCTTATATATCATGTACTGTGTTACGACGCTAGATAAAAAATGACGAGGAAAGGTAACACCCGGCCACCGAAAGCTTTATTTTTATAGAGCCTAGGTGGTCGAGTGGTCTAGCGCGTCGGAAATAGTGCAAGGCGATTTGGTGCCACGATATCTCAGTAGCACGAGCTCGAATCCCGGCCAGGGAAGAACAAACAATTTTCTTCCTCAAATTTACAGATCTAACATTGTTGGGCTGTTGCTTAGACGAATTATATATACAAATGTATTTTCAGCCTTGTATCACCATCACTGCTGGTGATCCAATGGATGAAATCTGTTGTAGAGTCGTCACTGGTTCAGACGTACTTATAATATAATTATTTCTGTGACTGCATCTTACATTAATTTGTAGGATTCTTTACAATAGATAATTCAGCTAATCTGTAACAATTCCATCTTCATGCCTTATATATCATGTACTGTGTTGCGACACTAGATAAAAACTGACGAGGAAAGGTAACACCCGGCGACCGAAAGCGTTTTTTTTTAGAGCCTAGGTGGTCGAGTGGTCTAGCGCGTCGGGCATAGTGCAAGGCGATTTGGTGCCACGATATCTCAGTAGATGAGTTCGAATCCCGGCCAGGGAAGAACAAAAAATTTGCTTCCGTAAATTTACAGATCTAACATTGTTGGGCTGTTGTTTAGACGAATTATATATACAGAATGTATTTTCAGCCTTGTATCACCATCACTGCTGGTCATCCGATGGATAAAATCTGTTGTAGAGTCGTCACTGGTTCAGACGTACTTATATATATATATATATATATATATATATATATATATATAACGGCAGTCAGCAGGGTTTAAGAACATTTGTTGTTCGACCTGTTAGTCAAATGCGTTTTGTTAAAATATACTTTTCACTTTTTGGAAAATGCTGTTTGTGCTGTATTTAGACCCTCTAACAAGAAATTTGTTTTGCATGCACACGTATAAAATTGCGGTTTTATCCAACGCAATGATAGGTTTGAACGTTGTTTTCAATTTAGACTTGTTTATATTTTTCGTTTGGGCTTGTATTATATTTGCCTTCGGGTTTATATGATCCGTTCATCCTATTTTGACTCCTCAAAATTCAAGAGTCTATCCTAAATTGAGGTAAATTGTATGGCTTTCTAAATACCGTTTCGATTCCTAACATCACTGAAGAGACATTAATTGTCGAAATCCGGATATGATGTACAAAACCTTTGCACCTTTTGTTTGCTGTATATCATCTTTTCCGCAAGTTTATTGTTTTCTGTTTAGTATTAAATTTTAATTAAGATCCATTTATTACATCGGTGATCCGTTTATTTGGCAATCGCCAATGGCAGTCAGCAGGGTTTAAGAACATTTGTTGTTCGACCTGTTAGTCAAATGCGTTTTGTTAAAATATACTTTTCACTTTTTGGTCTTTTGGAAAATGTTGTTTGTGCTGTATTTAGACCCTCTAACAAGAAATTTGTTTTGCATGCACACGTATAAAATTGCGGTTTTATCCAACGCAATCATAGGTTTGAACGTTGTTTTCAATTTAGACTTGTTTTATATATATATATATATATATATATATATATATATATATATATAATCAATATATATATATATATATATATATATAATCAAGAGTCAATCCCAAATTGAGGTAAATTATATGGCCTTACAAATACCGTTTCGATTCCTAACATCACTGAAGAGACATTAATTGTCGAAATCCGGATATGGTGTACAAATTTTTGCACTTGATGTTTGCGGTTTACCATCTTTTCCGCAAGTTTATTGTTTTCTGTTTGGTATTAAATTATTTATTAAGATCCATTTTGTTACATCTAGTGATCCGTTTTTTTGTTCATCGCCATGGCAGTCAGCAGGGTTTAAGAACATCCGTTGTTCGACCTGCTTGTCAAATGCGTTTTGTTAAAATATACTTTTTCACTTTTTTGGTCTTTTGGAAAATGTTGTTTGTGCTGTATTGGGTCCCCTCTACCAAGAAATTTATGCACACGTATAAAAATTGCGGTTTTTATCCAATGCAATCATAGGTTTGAACGTTGTTTTCAATTTAGACTCGTCTGAACCAGTGACAACTCTACGACAGATTTTATCTATCGGATCACCAGTGATGGTGATACAATGCTGAAAACACATTCTGTGTATATAATTCGTCTGAATATATATATGTAGGACTCTAAAGTGCGATGGGAACGCTAAAACGCGATGGTCACGCTAAAGTGCGATGGCCTACGCTAAAGTGCGATGGTCTGTGCTATTTTATGGAACACGCTAAAGTCCGATGCCGCGATACGCTAAAGTGCGTTTTTCCGCGAAAGTGCGTTTGTTCGCGAAAGTATGGACGTTTGCAACGTTAAATAGCATTATGACGCTACAAGCCGTTTGTACAAACAAAAATGGACATGCCGGTAAACGAGAATGTTTGTGCAGATGAAGGATTTTTACTAGACAAGAAAAGAGAAACAAATGATCCCAATCCGGAACATTTTTGATTGGTGCTAGAAGAGTGTGTATGCGGAGGAGTTACTTCCCAAAAAATCATCCACAATAACAGAAATGCAAACCTTTGATCCCGTTGTGTCGACTGGGACAAACGTGTTTCTGTCAAGATATTGGAATAGGGACTTCTCATAAACATAGAAACTGACGATAGTAAGGGAAAGTGTATACCGTAAAGAGAGCGAAAACGGCAAAATACACCAAGTGTCAAAGTATTTTAAAATTCGTCCAAATTTAATTTAGAAACTCCTTCTACGTTTTTAATCCCATGTCATTTACTTACGTGAAATAAAAGCTACTTTTAACTTTCTAATTGAATTACTTTATAAAACAATTTTTACAATATGGTTCGTCATGTCTGTGAAAGCGATGAATACTCGTCATCAAGACAGTAACAAAACGACCAGAGGTGTAGTATCATAATATGATTGCCAATGAGACAAGTCTCTATCCAAGGCTAAATGTCATTAATTGTAATTAACTATAGGTTACCGTATGGCTAACCCCGCAGATAGTATTCCATAACGACCAAAAGGTATCAAAACGACCAGTGTAAAACAATTCAAACGAGAAAAATAACGGACAGATTTATATACAAAACAATAAACAAAAAACAAATAAGAAGATGTGGTGTAATTGTCAACGAAACAACTATCCACCAAAGACCAAATGCCGTTGATGTATGCACCTAATAACATTATTACCTTCAACGTGGAGCCTTGGCCGCAAAGCAAGCTATATAGGACCACAAAATGACTAGTGTAAAACAATTCAAAAGAGAAAGACCACGGCATGATTTATAAACAATCATACAATAGTCGAAAAACTAATATGAACACAGCAAAAAACAAAAACCATTGCCTGAACCCCATTCCCGTTACATTATCGCACTTTAGCGTGTTAAACCAACGCACTTTAGCGTGTCATATACCATCGCACTTTAGCGTGTCATACCATCGCACTTTAGCGTGTCATCTTATCGCACTTAAAAAAACAAACAACCATCGCATTTTAGCGTCTGACACCATCGCACTTTTGCGTAGACCATCGCACTTTAGCGTGACCATCGCACTTTAGAGTACCATCGCACTTTAGAGTCCTACATATATATGAATTTTCTGAACTATGATATGCAGTTAATCAGTATATTGATAATAATGTATAACCCGATTAGAGTTGCGGTTTAAAGTTTTGCCTTTGGTTCAACTGTTTTTTTTTCTCGCCGATCTTACCTTTGAAAAGTCAATATTCATATTATTGTATCCTGTCATACCAGATAAGGAGGTGTGACGACGGCCATCATCTGGTCATAAAATAATTATATTGTTAAATGTATAGGATGATATCATTAGACACAGAGTACAGAACGTCTGATGAAATGTAACAATAATTTACGAATAATACATCTATTTTGGCAACATTCTAAATTCGCAGCAGTCTTACCAAAAAAGTCTTTTTTTTAACAAATCAACATCTTTGTATAAATCATTCTGATGCACAAAATCTTAAATGGTAATGCTGTGGCTCATATCTTAATATACACAATATATCAAAACGAAGTTTTTATGGCAGTTTTGCATTAGTTGTTTAGTTGTGAAGTTTGAACGACAGTGGCATTTGAAATTCCCGCCTTTCATCCCAGTCGATTCACTTTGAAGAACCCACCTTTCATAATGTTTGTTATTCAAATATGACGTCCTTGTTTTGCTTTGTAAACAAAGCCGTGTTCAAATTAGCACGAAATATGTTCTCGTTATTTTCATTTTTATCCTAATAAAGTTTATATATTCTAGCTGCTTATATAAATTTTATTATATAATATTATTAAAACATCATATATTTACCCTGCTATTATTTTTAAAACTTATAGAATAGGAAAATGAAATGTACATACTTAATGGGGAGGAATCGTGAACAGCCAATATTCCTAAGGTATTTTCGTCTGTTTCGACCTATAAAAATACCGTATTTGTCCTATTAAAATCGAAATAATTCCTTCATGTCATGCTCTATGCTCATTATACATTATATTTGACCAGATTTTACACTTTTATGCTCAGTGTAAACTATCGACAAATATAATGCCTACCTATGTTAAAATGAGCATAGAACATGACATGAAGGAATTATTTCTTAAATTTTTTCTTGTCCTGAATATTCATAAAATATTTGCCACTGGATGTTAACCAAATAACCAATCAATTACTATATATTACAACAATATGATATAATTATTGACATTTAACATAAAATATCTGTAGGAAAGGAAGTTTAATATCTGCTCATGAGAACTATGAACTATTGATGTGTTTTTCTTTTAGAAATATAATTATCTCATTCTTATTCCCTTATGCAATCATACTTTGCAGAAGATTAGTTCGTGTCAGTTGGACATCTATATGTACCTTCGATTTTACATAGAAACCCTATGAGTTACAAGAAATAGTGAGCATATTAGTTGATATTATTAACAGTACAAGTTTATGGATTGATTTTATCCAGACCAGGCGAGGTGTCTCTTATTTTGAATTATTACGTAATTTTGGTGAAATGATTCAGTAATTATAGCAAATGGAAACTTTTATTACAGATCCTTCTGCAGCCATAAAATTGATAATTCAGATAGCAATCTGATATGGTAACATTTTCATTAAAACATAACAAATAATTGCATCGGGAACATTAAAAACACGAGATGCGACATGTGAGGTTTGAAAAGCATACGATTTGAAACAGAAACAGATGAACTTTGCTTCAAAGATTAATTTTCTTTTTCTGTAAGTCATCCTTTGTACTTAATGTCAGATGCCAAAGTCCAAATTAACTTGATTTGTCGAAAAAACGTTTAAAATATTGACAAATCAAAGAAGGAGTAACAAATTAACCTAGACATGACTTGGAAGATTATATTGTGCTTAAGTTTCCACCTACATGATCGTTATTCAGAATGTAACGGATAATTTGGGTACAAAGTATGCATACACGAACTGAACATTGATGGTATTGATATATATTGTAAATTATACAGATGGTCGCATGAACTCTTTTGTTTTCTCACAGAAAAAAAAAACATTTGAGAGATATACATCTTTCAATGATAATATTTAGAACATAGCAAATGATTATCAGTATCTTGAAATATCTTAAGACAAATTTGTGCCTTAAAGACGCAAAGTTGTCTACAGACATTGATAATTATTTGCTAAGGAAATATTTGATAGTCTTTTATTGATTTTAGTCGTAATAATTTTAATGGTTCTGGATATTGCTGTTGATTTGGGATATCACGTCGCAAAGGATTTACTCAATATCAAGAGTTAAAACATTGTTGTGACGTAATTCTATTGTTGTACCTGTTCCTTATTTCAGTGATTGGACTATCATTTACCTGTAAGAAACCATTATGTTACCTTTAACTGTCCAATATTTTCTTAAAAATATTGGACATTTGGGGTAGCATGATTAATTCTTACAAGTAAATTATAATTCAAGGACTGAAAAAAAAAATCCATCAATTCACACAATTTGTTTCTTCTTTTTTGAAAACAATTTACAACGAAAGAACAAATGACAATTACACAAAAACACTTTTTTTTATAAAGGTCACCTTCCAATACAATAACTTCGTCAGTCATCAAGACAGTTTCTTGAAAAAAACCTTTCAGATTGATTTTTACACTGACAGCGTCAATATTTATTTCACTTTTGGGTTTTCTCCTTTAGCACCAATTTGGTTGACAATGTACGTTGTAAGTTTTGTTTTTGGTGTTTTAAGGTATTTATTTTTTCTTAAGATTTTTGATATCCTCGTCCGTCTTTTGATATAAAAATTGACCTCTGTGTTGCTCTCATTCTTCTTACCATCATTTTCAGCTACAATGAAAATGAAAAAATAAAATAATGCTTGTAATTGAAAGATCCTGCAGCAATACGAGGAACACACGTTAAATAATCTTATTATCATAATTAGGAGAAAATTGTTTATCTGAAGTAGACGTTTTACTAAGTGTTTATGCGCAAACCACAGATCGTTCCTTGGACAATATAGCTAATAAAGAATTTGATTAACAACCTTTAAACCGCACCCTGTGTACAGAATGCAAATCGAGAACTTGCTTCATGAACTAGGGGGTTACAACAGTTTTATAATTTTCAAGTGTCGGCGTTGATTTGCAAGCTTTTTGTTTTAAAAAATCTGATATGATTGCCTGTATAGGAATATAATGGAAAACTTCGCCTATAAACGACGATGAGTATTCAGATGATCCATTTTGGGTGAACAACTGTTTTCAACTGTTACTTACAAGACAACCGCCGAGTCAAGGTCAATTTCGGTGAACAAGAAACGAAAGAGAGGACCTTCGTCATACGGGGAAAATACTTTTTTTCATGTATAGTGAATGAATACGTCTGATCGATTTTTTGAACTCTATAAATTTATTTTTACAAATAAAAGATATACTATTTGGATCATAATTCTCTTAAAAATCATTGAAATAATATAAGAGGGGAAAATTCCGAAGAACAACAAAAGAATTTGAATTGCTTACACGCTTGTTATCTCTTCATTTGTGCTCATTCATTATATTTCATAGTGTTGTATTTGAAATAAAATCGACTGCGGTGCACTGGATATGGTTGAACCTTTTTCTGCAACGTGAGCCTGTCTTCAAGCTTCATGTGCTTTTTATTTTTTTTTCTCATTCGCCTAATAAGAAATAAAACCCCAGAAGGGGTATATAAAACTTGCCATTATTAGCTACTATGACTAAATCCTCCTCGTTGTAGGCACTGAAATCGGATATATCTGAACACAGATTTGATTTTAATCCAATATTTGAAACAACACAATCACTATTTTGACATCACTATCTTCTTGTCGGAAAGAATTATTTTGCATTTAAAAAATACTTTCATCGTTTTTAACCATTTGGAGACACCACATGCATGTGAAGGTATTCACGGAAAATATATAATGTAGTCCTAGCGCACACAAAAAGCATGATGCAGATGCACAATATTTTACAGAATGGACTGTCATCGGCTTAAATCCTTTACAGAATCACCAACAATTACAAGATTTCAATATTGAATTTTACTTCAAACCGTGATTTTCAACTGAAATATTTGTTTTGTGTTTTCTGTAGCTCTTTTTTGTTTTTAAAACTCATGTCATTTAGTTATACGATACCAAAACTTTATCTAAATTCGGTATAGTTATCAACTACAAAACATAAGTATTAGAGGGCTTTTAAGCGAATACATACAAACATATACGACAACATAAAAAACACATCATGCAAGCAAACTAAAAATAGATAAAGCACATATATAAGTTCAAACAGCACAAACATAGCAAAGCAAAGTAAACATTCTAGCATAACTATAAAAGAACAAAAAAATGTAAAATAAGTACAGTGAAATAAAATGAAATTAAATTAAATTGAGAATGGAAACGGGGAATGCATCAAAGACACAACAATCCGACCAAAGAGCAGAATACAGCCCAAGGCCACCAATGGGTCTTCAACAAAGCGAGAAAATCCCGCACCGGAGGCGCGCTTCAACTGGTCCCTGAAAGTTTATCTACATGCAGAAAAGAGACATTTCGAGCCATTTCAGGACTGTATAAGCCTCTTAAACTGAGAAAAAACTGTTCTCCGTCCTGAAATGGTCCCGAAGACTGTTCAACAATGTAGCAGCAGCAAATCTGAAACTTTTCTTACCATAAGTAGTAGTTTTTTACATATGGAATGTCCTATTTATTGTTACATCTGAAAGAATGTTCCCATTGTTTTACCTTTAATAAGTCTTAACTTATAATAAGTATAACTGTGACAGTCATTACACATCTAAGAAATTGTCTCTCCATTTTCCTAAAATCCATGTGTTTACTTTACATTTCAAGAAAATTGCATGGACACTTAGACAAATGCAAATTTAAAGAGGTGTTCAAAGTAATCAAATAAGAGTCTTTATTTCAGTTTTCAGACTTTAAATTGATCAAAGTCTGATAAAAACTTCAGGTTGTCCTTTTTGATATCTACTGCATTTTAAAATATTATAAAATTAAGAAGCTGTAGCATGATTTCCAATGAGACAACTTTCCTCCAGAGACCAAATGGACATAGAAGTTAACAATTATAGGTCGCCGTACGAGCAAAACCCATACCACATAGCTATAAAATGCCCAGAAATGACAAATGTAAAGCAATTCAAACGAGAAAACTGACGGCCTGATTTATATACAAAGCAATGAACAAAAAACAAATATGATATACAGCAACTTGGGACAGGCACATACAGAATGTGGCGGGATTAAACATGTTTGTTGGTACCCAACCCTTGCCTAACATTGGAGAGTGGTGTAACAGCATAACATATGAACAAACTATAAAAATCAGTTGAAAAGGGCTTAACTCATCAGATCGATACAAAGCAGAAACACAAGTAACAAAAACACATACCGGACGTGGGAGGGCAACTATATATCCCCACAACAAAAAAGTCACTATGTACAGATCTGAGAGTACTCGCAGTTACTGACAGCTAGTTCAAAGCCAATAACAACTAACAAACAAATCATGTATGTAAGACTAAAGTATATATCAATCAGTACACATCAAACATCCAATGTAAAGACGTCATAAACAGTCATAGAAAAACATGACCTTGTGCAATGCCAAAATACAGTATCGACAGATTGTAGAAACGTAAAAGTGTATATGTATATGTATATAACAATAGTATTAGTTTTGTTTTAATTTACTGATTACAAAATCCTTATTTATATAAATAAAACAATATTTAAAGATCTAATTACAGTGTTTAATTGGTAACCTTTTAGAATTAGTTTATTTTTGGGCTCGGTAAACAACATCTCCGTTAACATTAGGATGTGCTATCCCGTTTGAAATAAGTTTTCTACAAGTACAGCCAAACTTCCGAAACAAGTCTTTATAACTAATGAAGAATTTAGTAAAGGTTTTAAGAAATTTGTGGTAACGAAATCCCTGACTTAATAATTTACCAGTAATACATAAATCACGTTCATTGAAATCCAAAACGTCACTACAGACACGGGCACATCGAACGAGCTTTTATTTATAAACACCGTAAGATGGTGCCAAAGGAACATCACCATCCAAAATAGGAAAATTAACAATAGGGAAAGACAAATCGTCCCTTTAGTCGTAAATGTTTGTGTAGCGTTTCCCCTGTAAAACTGAAATATCTAAATCTAGGAATGGACAATTATTAACGTTTATATTTGATTTATTAAAAGTAAGCTCGTTTGGGGAAATGTCGGCAGTATATTTAGAAAATTCTCGATAATCTAACGAACACATATCATCAAGATAACGATGAGTGTTGATGGATTTATCAAATAAATGCAATTTAGACGGATTTTTACTGAGTTTGGTCATAAACTGTGATTCAAAACAGTACAAGAACAAGCTAAGTCTGCTATTAAAGGGGCGCAATTAACCTGTTACAAGTTGCTTCAATAAACACAAGTTAGATGAATTATGAACTCAATAATCTTTTGTAAACTTTTCTTCCTTTTCAATTGTTGTCCCCTGTCGCTATGTCTGATTGTCAATTGAAGCAACCACCTTTACGTTCCTTTTGTCTCAAGAAAATTCAAGATACTGTTATTCATTTGCTATTACCTATTACCCTTGGAAGTAGCAAACATATGAAGTTTTTTTTCTTATTAGCAAACAAACGATTTCATGAGAAAAATTTTGTATTTTACAGAGCTTATGTTTAATTTATTCACAACTTTTTCAGATTCTTCGGAACGATTAAGAGCTTGACATATAGGCACCTGTCTATTATCTAACTATCTACTATGTTGCTCTTTATGTGTCTTTTTGTCATTTGTGTAGCTTGGTTGCTGTTACATTGACGAAATCCCGACATCTTCCTTTAATTGGAATAACCAACACATGATGCACACCTTTACAGACCTTGTTGTCTTTTGTTTTCATGATACGTGTAATACTTTTCACCTAGGCGGATTTATAGGGTGAAAACTTCATTTTTGAAAGTCACCAGATTAAGTGCTACGTATCTTTAAGAAAATATTACACGGAGAAACGATTTTTTTTCAGTTTTGTTAAATGTTTTCGTTTTTCACTTTATTCTTCCAAGTTTTTCTGACAATCTTAAGTTTTCTATTATTCAAGTGGGTGGTCTAGGTACGTGCAGCTTTACTTTTGTTTTATAGACGTATGAGTATGAATTGATTCATTAAAGCTGGTACAAAGTTATAACCAGGGTTAAGAATATTAATGTATGATAGATAACAGGTAGGTTAGCTTCCTCTGCATTTGTTTTACTGACAGAGGTCAAAATCAGAGTTAGTAAAACCAGGGTTTTCAATGTTAAAGAGTCCACAGTTTTCCACAATTGAACCTATTTTCAAAAAAAAAAAAAAAAAAAAAAAAAATCAAACAATTTGCAAGCTCAACATGTTTTTTTATACAAATTTGGCATAGAAGGGTATATTTTACCAAAATGAATGATATATTATGCATGAAAGACAATCTGTAACTTGAAGAGTTTTGGCTTTCAACTTTTCGTAAATCCTCAAAATTTAGGCATGTCGTATTTGGTCCTTTGTTACCTAATCATAGTATTAGAACATTAATAACACATATGAATCCATGATTTTGGTAAAGAAGGAAAGAATTTTTTGAAAACATCACTCGGGTAAAATGAATAAAGGGATTTGACACTTCTACTTTCCCCACAGACGTACTGCACGCTATTGCGTCAATACCGTGAAATCAACCAGTCCACACTGATAAACAGCTCTTCTATAAAATTAAAACAGTTAAGCTGTAAAAAATTTATATTCATAGACTAGGCAGGTAAAACTGTTTCCCAAAACTCAACAAATAGTTTTATAATATTTTACAATAGTCTAAAATAAGGACAAAAGTATTGGCAAAACGTCAAAAATATGCGTATCAGACGTAATAGACTATACGCATAATAACTTTTATAGGGGTGTTTGTGTTCTTCGAAACAGTGTAAAGTCCGCAAAAATTCGCATCAATAATATGCGTCATATATATTCTGTTACGTAAATACTGAATTTGCGTTGATGCAAAGGGCAAAGGTATTTTTTTGCAAAAATAAATAGTCTTAACCGTTGTCAGATTTCGGAAAATGGTAAGATATCAAAATTTATAGGTTCTTAAAACATAAGATTATGATATGTGAGATTTCGTTTTCATAAATCATGCTCACAAAGTACATAGATAGACCATTTTAAAACCAAATGTTTACAGCACTCACACCACAAATAAAAATGCAAAGGCTTCTGACAAATGTCTTGCAAGATACATGTAAACTGTGCGTGTTACAATTGTGATAACTAGGAGCAATATACGACTGCGAGAAAACGCAATTTATAGGAAATTTCAAGCAAGTAAAAATGATTCAAAACGTCAGGAACTTTGATTTCCGAAAGAAAAACGATGACCATTGCGATACAAATTGTAATTATATTCGAAGACATTGTTGAAAAGGACATGATAATTGCAGTTTTAGCAGACGATATAGATTATGAGTGGTAATAGTATCAACAAGACCACAAACTATAACAGAAATATTTCCGATGACTGGTGTTGTTCATTTAACCGAGGCTCTAAAGTTGTGAAAAGGCTGTATTACGAGAGGATAACAATTTAATCAGCCATTTATTTTCAAATTAGTGAGGCGTAAAACTGCGATTTGTTATTTCTGTGCAATACGATTCATATGAAAAGAAATTGAAAGTAAAAATAAAATTGTTGTGCCTGATATTTTATCTTGTGTTTTTCAATGTTGTGATGAAATCAACCAGTACACACTGATAAACAGCTCTTCTATAAAATTAAAACAGTTAAGCTGTAAAAAAATTATATTCATAGACTAGGCAGGTAAAACTGTTTCCAAAAACTCAACAAATTGTTTTATAATATTTTACAATAGTCTAAAATAAGGACAAAAGTATTGGCAAATACTATTGTTTCAGAAAAAGGGAGAAGGTTTGGTACCATTAAAACGTTTAATCCCGCTGCAAATGTTTGCACCTGTCCTAAGTCAGGAATCTGATGTACAGTAGTTGTCGTTTGTTTATGTAATTTATACGTGTTTCTCGTTTCTCGTTTTTTATATAGCCTAGACCGTTGGTTTCCCTGTTTGAATGGTTTTACACTAGTAATTTTGGGGCCCTTTATAGCTTGTTGTTCGGTGTGAGCCAAGGCTCCGTGTTGAAGTTTATAAATTGTTATTTGGATGGAGAGTTGTCTCATTGGCACTTACACCACATCTTCCTATATCTATATATGGAATGAATATAGCTATTTTTTATTTTGACAATCGCTTTATTTCTTAATTTAATTGTTCCGTTAATAAAAAAAGTAAAGTGTACTTTTTAAGTCAGACCTTTTTAACTTGTAATCACACACACCTTTTTTTTTTTTTTTTATTAAAGCAATATGGATATCTTCCTTCTTCTTCTCGGACTTAAATGGGAACATATTGCATGTTATTATGTCTATGTCATTTGGTCTCTGGTAGAGGATGGTCTCATTGGCAATCATACAACATCTTCTTATTTTTATAAAGATCCTATTATCTTACTCAAATACATATATATCGTGTTGTTTGTTGCTTCCGTAACTTCAAGGGGGGGGGGGGGGAGGGGAGGATATATTCAGTACAACCAAACATTTAGAAGTATCGATATTGATGGGCAGAAAAATATTTTCCAACGAAAAAACAAAAATATATCCTCGATTATCTGCGTAAAACGTAAAATTTTGACGTTACCAATTGAGACGCAATATCGTGCGTGACGTCACAAGCTCTAGATCTGATTCCTTATTTTATTTTATTTCATTTTATTGAATATTATAAAAAAAAAAAGTAAAATCACAAAAATACTGAACTCCGAGGAAAATTCAAAAAGGAAAGTCCCCAATCAAATGCAAAATCAAAAGTTCAAACACATCAAACGATTGGATAACAACTGTCATATTCCTGACTTGGTACAGGCATTTTCTTATGTAGAAAATGGTGGATTGAACCTGGTTTTATAGCTAGCCAAACCTCTCACTTGTATGACAGTCGCATCAAATTCCATTATATTGACAACGATGCGTGAACAAAACAAACAGACACAATAGGTAAAAATGTCAAAAATAGGATTACAGCAGTCAACATTGTGTTATCATCTTAATCACTATAAAAACAAACAAATGTAACGAAGAAGCACAAAAAGGCATACATCAAATTTAACATCCTCATTATGCTTATATTATACGATTTTATTTATCTATGTAAAATCCACCCATAAAGGATGGAAGGTTTTAAGTACTGGCGTAAAATCGCGCGTTTGAAATTCGCACAGGTAGACATCAAATAATTTTATCGTTCAAAGTATGAAGAGATACATAAATACAGAGTCACGTAAAATGGATATCACAAAAAAACAGACTTGACAGTAAAAGTAATATTAATAAATAAAATAATAGTGTGGTTCAAATTATGACGGGATACATAAGTACACAGTCACGTCAAATTTATATAACAAAAAACAGACTTAACAGTAAAAATAATATTAATTAATAAAATAATTTTGTCGTTCAAAGTATGACAGGATACATAAGCACAGAGTCGCGTAAAATGGATATCACAAAAAAACAGACTTAACAGTAAAAGTAATATTAATAAATAAAATAATAGTGTGGTTCAAATTATGACGGGATACATAAGTACAGAGTCACGTCAAATGTATATCACAAAAAACAGACTAAACAGTAAAAGTAATATTCATAAATAAAATAATGTTGTCGTTCAAAGTATGACGGGATACATAAGCACAGAGTCACGTCAAATGGATATCTCAAAAAACCGGACTTAACAGTAAAAGTAATATTAATAAAGACAACTAAAAGAATACTATAACACGTTATTAAGATGATAAACAACGTCAGTACGCAAAATCTATACTTCAAGACCATCGTGTATTATTTGTGAAGTTGATACGGAATATTTATCAACAAGTTCTTGGTACCTTCCGATGAACTTTTTTTAGAAAAAGGACAAGACGTTCTTTGACATACCCCTGGTTCATCAACTTTCTGTTCAGACACTGGTGACATTTTACAAAGTCTGAGTAGGAGCTACAAGCTCTCGTATACCGAATAAGTTGGGAAATGTATATCCCAAATGCAGGTGAAGTTGGTATATTGCTACTAAGGTGGGAGAAATTGATAATTTCAAAATTAAAATCGTCTCGTTTGTCATAGATTCTGGTACTGAGATGACAGTGTATGTCAAATTCGAGGTATAAGTCTAAAAATGAGGCGGAGGAAGCCGTGTCTGTTGTTTCTTTAATTTCTAGTTCTGGTGGATAAACTAATGGAACCCAATCAGAAAAGTTCGGATTGTTAATGGAAAGAACATCATCAATATATCTGAAAGTGAAATTAAATAACCTGGCTTCTTTGATCTTCTTGTTTTTGACAAGTGTCTGAAGGAACTCCGATTCATATGAAAATAAGAAGAGGTCGGCAAGGAGAGGCGCACAGCTCGTTCGCATAGGAATGCCGACAATTTGTTGAAAAAGTCTACCTCCAAATTCAACTAATATGTTGTCAATAAGGAACTCCAGCATATTGATCACTTGTTCCTCTGTGTAGCATGTTTTACCCTTTTGTTCGCTATTAACAAAATATGCCTTATGGTATCCCAAAGTAATAAATTTATAGCGTATGCTACCATTTTTATGATGAAAAGCATTGTGGATTATTTCTTTTAGACGGTTTTTTAATTTCACATGGGGAATGGTGGTATACAAGGTAGAAAAATCAAAAGTTTTGATAGAACTAATTTCAGAAAAAGACCGAGATTTAAAATTCTCCAGAAGTTCTTTAGAGTTTTTAAGAATTCACTGTCCATGACGTTAAAATACTAAATCCCTGGGATGTGTTTTAGTTGATTTTAGTCTCTGATGCATGATTTTTTATTATTAATTGTTTTGGCTTTTAACTAGCTGTCAGTAACTGCGAGTACTCTCAAATCGTACTTTCTTGTTTATTTGACCTGTTGATACTAATTGTAATGCTTTTTTTGTTATTTAATGTTATTCAGGGTTATATCTGGTCTATATACCAGCTTTGATAAGTGTTTGGTACTAATATAAATTTCCACTTCGTACTATGAACATCAAAATTATTTATTTTGTTAAAATATTTCCTTTCTCTATTGTAACTGTACACGTATACCTAACAACAAAATTATTTTATTTACCTGTGTTTAAAGTTATTGCAAATGGCTGATATTTTGTTCGAGCATATTGTTTTCTTAAATTGTTTAACATTTCATACCGATATAACATGTTACTTTTATTATTCTTCCTTAGTTTATTCATTTTGAATTTACATTGTATCATAGGTCAAATTTATTTGTTCAATATATGTTCAATGGTGTTACTATGTCCTTTGATTGAGTTAAGCTATTTCAGTTGATATTTTATAGTGTGTCTTTCTATGTTGTGATGTTACACTATTGTTTCAGAAAAAGGGTGAAGGTTTGGTACCATTAAAACGTTTAAACCCGCTGCATTTGTTTGCACCTGTCCTAAGTCAGGAATCTGATGTTCAGTAGTTGTCGTTTGTTGATGTGGTTCATAAGTGTTTCTCGTTTCTCGTTTCTCGTTTTTATATAGATTAGACCGTTGGTTTTCCCGTTTGAATGGTTTTACACTAGTAATTTTTGGGGCCCTTTATAGCTTACTGTTCGGTGTGAGCCTAGGCTCCGTGTTGAAGACCGTACTTTGACCTATAATGTTATACATTTATAAATTTTGACTTGGATGGAGAGTTGTCTCATTGGCACTCATACCACATCTTCTTATATCTACATATGGTTAATACCACTACACGAGTAAACAGTTTCACAGTATTTCTGAAGACCCTCTTTCACTGCGGACAGAATTTTAGTCAATCTAATGGACAATTCTTTAGTGGAACATGCAGATGATCCGGCAATGCACCGTTGTTTGTACAGAATTTTGTGAAGTTTAGGAATCCAATACAAACAAGGTAAGTCCTCCGATTTGTTGTTCAATGCAATGTTCATTGAAGCCATGAAGGACTTATGATTCGCCAAAATCTCATCCTTGTCAAATGATATGTTTTTGTATGTGGGATTACCTGAGTGCTCATTTATTCCTAATTCTTTTACAAGACACTCGTAGTAATACGATTTACATACAAAGACAATATTATTTGAAGCTTTGTCCGCAGGAACAACAACATACTTATCTTGAAGAGATGATAGACATTTCACAGCCTCTTTGTCTCTGAAAACGGACTTTGTTCGATCATTCACACAGTTTTTCAACTTATGAATGCGACGTTTTATCAGAGACCTGATTGTTTTGACCCATTCTGACAAAGTGTCCAGTTGAACTTCTTCTCGTTTAGCCCATGCTCTGGCGTAATCCTCAATGGAATCCATAATTATTTTTGAAGTTATGGTTCCAATTAATGTGTTGGGGTTCTCCAAACTTAGGACCATGAGAAATCACCTTTCGGAGATTTTCATGTTGAATTATGTTTAGATCCCCAGTAATAACATGGCCGGAGGGGCTGTAATTGTAAGGCGAGTGGGAACAGTCACATGTCAGAAGGTTTTTTAGGTATTGTTCTAAATCAAGGTCCTGCAATGCTTGTTTATAGTTAAATATTTTGGGTGCAATGGTTTTGGTGTAACTGTAAGATACAATAGGAACAGACTGATTTTGAAAATAAATAGGAATTTTAGATTTTACCTCCTTGTGATGTAGAACGTTGCTGATGTTGATTGCATCAATTCCTCTATTGGTAAAGTAAACAGGAAGGAATTTCCTCTTTTTCTCATGTAAAGGTTCCGATCTTACTGGTTTAAAAAGACGGAAAAGAGCTATATCACAAATTATACTGACAAGTCTGTATATTGGAGAAAATGTATTTATGCATCCTTTGTCAAGTGCATAATCTCTCAAACATTTTAGAAAATTAACAGGCAGTGAAAAAAGAATAGTTTTAATGTAATGTAACCCTAGTGGATGATGAAGATGAGAAAGAAGGTCATCAAAGCTCCCAGAGGGCGATCTAGATTTGAAAGACTTTTTTACATTAGGCCGATGGTAACGTTTTTGCCCATGACTACGTTGGTTTCGTAAGGTAGTATCAAATAAACTCATTACATTAACATCACTGCAGGCTGGACTTGACAAATTTCCTACTCCTTTGACATTATCATTGCAACCATATGGCATTGCAGTACCTAGATCCCTTATCAAGGAATTTTCTCTATCTTTTCGGAAAGGAGTACTAAGTACAGGGCTATTTGTGTGGTGATAAATTTTCTCGATGATGCGTACTTTCATAGATAAAGAAGGATCATGGTACGGTTGATTAAAATGGTTATAAAGAACCCTGAATTGCGGATCTTTATTATCAGACCGGTGTTGATTCATCTTTTTACGCAAAGTTTGTCTAGTTTCACCAACATAAATTAGTCCACACAAAGTACATTTAATTCCGTACACGACATTGTCCGTGGAACAGTCCAGAGGCTCGAAAGATTTAGTAAAATACGTTTTTCCTGTTAAATTACTGGTAAAATCAGGAGTCGTTATTAACATATTACATGTCTTACACGTGCTCCTTTTTCCTTTTTTGTGTTTACAAGAAGAAATGATAGGTGTTGATTCACTTGTAGGAGGTGTATTCAAACAGTCGAAAATATTAACGCAACATGGCTTTAATTTATGAAAAGTATCTGAATTTTTAAAGTAGTAATTACCTTCTGGCTGAACGTACGTCAAATCAGGGGTATCCCGGAGGATACTCCGTGGAACACACAAATCAAATGCTACAGTGTTCCGTGCAGCAAAAGAGGACCTTGGTAACCCGGGCGACGTCCCAGCCGGTTTGTTCTATATTTCACCAGAATTTACATTTGCAAAGCATTGTTATCTTATATATTTATGGGCTTGTTTGTGTACGCAAATTTTCCTTGTATAAATTTGAATGAAACGACTTATTGGTAGATGATTTATGTCCAGTGGCAAATATTTCATGCACATTAGTAACAAATAATCCATAAATCGAATAAGAAGGTTATACAAAGTGGGTCAACTGGGGAATTTCGACTGCAACTTGAAAAAGAGGGTTTTGCTGACAGCCTACAAAATTGACATGCAAGAGGTCACCTACTGACCCCTCTAAGAATTACCTTACTGCAAGGGTTCTTCAATTACAGAGAGCGGGGCATTTCCGCTGCACGAGGCATCGGATTTATCGTCCCATTCTATCCGGACGTGCTTGCATATTTATGCATCCCGGAAAGGACGCACATATTTAGTATGGGTTTTACTGCCGGATTGGGAGAAGTCAAGAGATGACAATATTTCTATACACAATATTCAACACTGAAGGTTGTTGAAATAAGTTATGTATGCATTTGCCATACCAGATATATGGTCTCACGCTTACCTGTATAGATATTTATATAACAAATCTTAATTCTAAAATTTGGTAATGTATACTAAAATGTTCATGACTTTTTTTTTGTGAAATTAGTCGCAGATGGTTATTACAGAAACACGTGTCATACACCTTGAAATATGTATAATACTATTATTTCAACAACATTCCTGCTACACTGGTAACTTTTTCTATTAGGTATGTATCTTTTGTTCGTTTCTTTCCTTATTTTAAATATCGCTGATACACTGGTGACTTTCTCTTTTAGGTATGTATCTTTTGTTCCTTTCCTTCCTTATTTTAAAATATCGCTGAAACACTGGTGACTTTCTCTTTTAAGTATGTATCTTTTGTTTGTTTGTTTGTTTGTTTTCTTATTTTATCAACATCCCTGCTTCATTGGCGACTTTCTCTTTTAGATATGTGTCTTTTGTTCGTTTCTTTCCTTATTTAAAAATATCGCTGATACACTGGGGACTTTCTGTTTTAAGTTTATATCTTTTGTTTGTTTGTTTTCTTATTTAACAACATCCCTGCTTCACTGGCGACTTTCTCTTTAAAGCATGTTTCTTTTGTTCTTTTATTTTATCAACACCACTACTACAATAATGACTCTCTTTCAAGCATGCATCTTTTGTTCGTTTCTTTCCTTATTTAAAAATATCGCTGATACACTGGTGACTTTCTCTTTCGAGTATGTTTGTTTGTTTGATTGTTTTCTTATTAACCACATCCCTGCTTCAATGACGACTTTCTCTTTTAAGCATGATTCTTTTGTTCTTTTATTTTATCAACAGATTTCAGATGGTATTAAGAATTATGAGGCATTTTTATTATGACTTAATTACGGACAAGAATACTAGTAAAATGAGTTTTCACAAGATAAGAAATAATTCACTGCATGCATAATCTTTAACAATCAATTTACTATCTTTTAATAAGAGCTCGTATTATTAGATCAAAACGAAATTGGAACTCTGCTGTCATTAACCAGATACTATCAGCGGTTATTTAAGATTACAATGCGTTTCGTTTGTAAAGAAAAAGTCGAAGGTGGGAGTTGACACAGGTGTTTAAAGAATATCTATAGGTGCATAAAAATATTAAAAAATGGTTTGGGTAGTTTGTCAAATAATAGGCAGTGTGGTAATCTGCATAAGGAATAACTCAAAATGCCTGATTTCTCGCTTTATAGCAGTTATGTATCCTTCGTTATGTTGCCGAGGTTTTATGAGTTAGTTGTAGCCTGTGCAATAGTACAATGAGTATATTTTCGAATGAGTTTGATATTACCAAGAGAATATGTATCGTGAATTCAGTGAGAGTGAGACAGAAACACAACAACAATAAAACAAAAAAGTCAAGCTGAGATCAACTTACGTACTATGCCCATCATGCAATGTAATACAATATCGATGATCCCAGTTATTTATGGGATATATCTGCGTTTACAAGGAAGTTACGGAAGCACGTCTTCCTTTTGTTTAGTTACTTACCAACAAGGATTTCTTCGCATTAGCAAAACAAACCATTGTGTAAAATAAGCTATCGGAGTTCATTCTAGTTTTAAGTTGGGTCTTGTTGCTCATTATTTATTTATATGCATTACCTGTTTCGGTCTATTTTCTTTTCTTATGGAATTGTATGACCTTTTACGATTTTTGATGTATTTGTTTTATAAATTCGTCTGACACTTAAACTAAGTCTGAAGGGGAAATAAGATCGGTAGAAAACTACTCATGTTTGACTGATTAATCCTGATTATAAAAGTTGAAATATGGTCATCCCCGACTTTTTCCCATCTGGAAGTGACACGTATGCTCAAGAGGGCGTCCGTTTGTAGTCACGGTGGGATGCATAAATACGAAGCCACCTTCGGTCGACATTCCCATGTTTAATGTAGAGAGAGTGACTTGCTCTCTGCTCGTTGAAGAACCTTAACACAATTATTTTAGAGTCCTTTGTAATTCCAAATTTCTGTCCTATAAATAGCCCGCATTTTGTAGTAGCAGTCTTAATTTGCCCTGCATCCCGTTTGACCCACTTTGCAATGTCATCCTAGTGTATTGAATGTTTATTTCAATCTCGTCCTGAATATGCATGAGCTATTTGACACTGGATCTTAAGAAAGTAAAACAACTCACCAATCAATCAGTGTTTAATTCTTGCTACATGTAGATGTATCAGTAACGTGTACCTATATTTTACGTCTGGTAGAAAGTTATTTCTCAAAAAAATAGTTTGTAAGTTTTTTACAATTCTTTGTACAATCAATTTTTGTCACATTATTTTTTGCTGCATTTCTTTTTAAAATCACATGAAAATGTAAATTGCCATAAAATTGTATACAGTTACGCCTGATTTTTTGTCGCAAGAGATTTTATGAAAAAAGCTTTTAACCTCTCAATCAACTCTTTCTGTAAGTTTCCAGTCTTCGCTAATGTGATAAGAATATTTCTTATTATTTACGTGGTTTTTGCCAATACAATTATTCTTCTCCAGGATCAAGTATTGAAATGTCACGTGAAATTTCCAGCTCTAGAGTTATTCTCGAAGGGTTAAGTGTGTTAGTTTTTCACAATTGTCTAAAAGAAAAATCACTATTATGTTGGTACATTTACCTAAACAATGCATTTTCCTAATTTTTGTAATGTTATCTTTTGAAATTTTTCGTGTCAGAAATTACCTAAGTGGATCTCGGAATCATACCATATCAGAAGGAGCAACATATTTTAATAATTTAATTTCCAATGTGAAAATTCCAGCTTCCTTTCTCATTGTCGTGTTTTTTTTTTTTTTTTTTCCTTTAGTACTCTTTGCATAATTTGTTTTTTTAGCGAATTATAGATTCAGTCACCCATTTGGCAGATTGTTCTGTTGAAATTTCTTTTTTTATCTTTCACAAATACATATTCAACTAATCTCTGAACCTTTTTCGTGCTTAATAGTGTTAATGGTCTTCTATGTCTTAAATGTATTCTACGTAATAATTAAAATTAATTAATTGTTAAAATGAACATAAAACATGACATGAAGGAATAATTTTTTTAAGTTTTTTTTCTAGTCCTGAATATTCAAATATTTGCCACGGGATGTTAACCAAATAACCAATCAATTACTTTATATTACCACAATATGATAAATTTTTGACGTTTAACATAAAATATCTGTAGGAAAGGAAATTTAATATCTGCTCATGAGAACTATGAACCTATCGATGTGCTTTTCATTTAGAAATATAATTATCTCATTCTTATTCCCTTATTAAATTATACTTTACAGAAGATTAGTTCGTGTCAGTTGGACATCTATATGTACCTATGACTTTACATAGAAACCCTATGAGGTACAAGAAATAGTGAGCATATTGGTTGATATTATTAACAGTACAAGTTAATGTTTATGGATTGATTTTATCCAGACCAGGCGAGGTGTCTCTTGATTTGAGTTATTACGTAATTTTAGTGAAATGATTCAGTAATTATAGCAAATGGAAACTTTTATTACAGATCCTTCTGCAGCCATAAAATTGATAATTCAGATAGCAATCTGATATGGTAACATTTTCCATTAAAACATAACAAATAATTGCATCAGGAACATTAAACACACGAGATGCGACATGTAAGGTTTAAAAAGCATACGATTTGAAACAGAAACAGATGAACTTTGATTCAAAGATTAAATTCCTTTTACTTTTTTTTTCTATAAGTCATCCTTTGTACTTAATGTCAGATTCCAAAGTCCAAATTTACTTGATTTGTCGAGAAAACGTTTGAAATATTGACAAATCAAAGAAGGAGTAACAAATTAACCTAGTCATGACTTGGAAGATTATATTGTGCTTTAGTTTCTATCTACATGATCGTTATTCAGAATGTAACGGATAATTTGGGTACAAAGTATGCATACACGAACTGAACATTGATGGTATTGATATATATTTTTTTAAATTATACAGATGGTTGCATGAACTCTTTTGTTTTCTCACAGAAAAAAGAAAAAAATGATAGATATGCTTCTTTCAATGATAATATTTAGAACATAGCAAATGATTATCAGCATCTTGAAATATCTTAAGACAAATTTGTGCCTTAAAGACGCAAAGTTGTCTATAGACATTGATAATTATTTGCTAAGAAAATACAGTCTCTTTTATATATACGTTACATCTAATACATATTTTCAAAATTCAGGATGGTTGATTAGTTTTGCTTTAGTTTTTTGTTGTTGTATGTTTTGTTATTTGATAGTAGTTTATAGGCTTTAGTCATAATTTTAATGGTTCTGGATATTGCTGTTGATTTGGGATAGCACTCTTAATTAACGACCAAGTCGCAAAGATTTATTCAATATCCTGAGAGAATCATCTACAATCACAAGGATTTTATGTGAAAGTTTACTTCAAACCGTGATTTCATAACTGAAATATTTGTTGTTTTTTTTTTTGTGTTTTGTGGCTCGTTTTGGATTTTAAAACTCATGCCATTCAGTTATACTGTTTACTTTACTATGTACATGTATTACATTTCAAGAAAATTGCATGGACACTTAGACAAATGCAAATTTAGAGAAGTGTTCAAAGTAATCAAATAAGAGTCATTACCTCAGTTTTCAGATTTTAAATTGATCAAAGTTTTATAAAAACGTCTGGTTGTGCTTTTCGATATCTACTGCATTTTAAAGTATTATAAAATTAAGAAGCTGTATTATGATTGCCAATGAGACAACTCTCTTCCAGAGACCAAATGGACATAGAAGTTAACAATTATAAGTCGCCGTACGAGCAAAACCCGTACCACATAGTCAGCTATAAAAGGCTATAAAAGGCCCTGAAATGAAAAATGTAAAACAATTCAAGCGAGAAAAATAAGGGCCTGATTTATGTACTTATGTACAAAGTAATAAACAAAAAAAAAACAAATATGATATACAGAAACAAACGACCACTACTGAATTACAGGCTTCTGACTTGGGACAGGCACATACAGAATGTGGCGGGATTAAACATGTTTGTGGGCACCAAACCCTCCCCTAACCTGGGGAAGTGGTGTAACAGCATAACAACGTGGCAAGTCAATTATATATCCCCACAACAAAAAAGTCACTAAGTACAGATCTGAGAGTACTCGCAGTTACTGACAGCTAGTTCAAAGCCAATAACAACTAACAAACAAATCATGTATCTGAGACTAAAGTACATATCAATCAGAACACACCAAACATCCAATGGTTTTAGTGTAAAGACGTCATAAATAGTCATAGAAAAACGTGACCTTGTGCAATGCCAAAATACAGGTAACGACAGATTGTAGAACCGTGAAAGTCCATATGTATATTTATATAACAATAGTATTAGTTTGGTTTTAATTTACTGATAACAAAATCAATACTTGTACCAATAAAAACAATACCAATATAAATTAAAAACCAATTGTTCAGAGAACAATTGAAGGTCTTTCCACATGAACTTCAATAATAAAGAATGAATTTCAAAAAAGGTGCTGGAAAATGTCACTCCTGGTTCATGTAATTTGTAATTTCAAATTCATAATAAAAAATAAGAAATTCTAGGTTTTTTTATAGGATTAGTCTGAAATAGGCTACTTCCGGTTAAATACGGTCATTTCCGGTTGACCTGATAAATGGTGAAACATCTACAATCAAATGCAGAAGACTTAATGATTTTTAAATGAACCAGTAAGAATTTTTAGCAAAGGTCAAAATCTAGAAAGTTAAATTGGCCTTTGAACTTGACCTTAATTTCAAGGTCATAGGTCAGTGATCTCAAATCGAAAGAACCTAGGTCATTCACTTGTATGGTTGCGGAGTAATACAGATTTCAAATACATGAGGGGAGAAAACTATAAGGGGTGACCAAAACACTTCGACTTAAATAGGTTGAAGTTGCGCCCTATCGTAAACAATTATTTGGCAAAAACATCATATCATTAACTGTTACAGTTTCTTTTGAATAAAGATAACAAGCAAAATTCAAAATTTAGAACATGACCTTGACCTTTGATCTTGACCTCAATTTCCTCCAAATGGACGAAGGACTTCATATCAAAAGACTTCAGGCCTCTATGACTTATAATGTATGAATTTATTCAACATATCACCTATGTTAAATTTTCAAAGGGAAATAACTCCAATAAGATGTCATCTGATCACATCAATTAAACTAACCAAAATATTCTTAAGAGTAGACGAACAATTTGGTGAAAACAGTTTGTTGAAATCTTTTACGGTTTCAGAGAAATAAAGATAACAAGAAAAAGGGGACGTGGGGAGATAACTCCTATAAGAATAAGTGTTCGGTTTCACAGGCTGAGTTTTGAAATCCGCATCACTGTACGACATCATTGGCCAAAAATTTTTTCGATATGTTGTAAAGCAAAAAAGCATCTCAGACGGCAGAAGAACAAAACAATAATAATCAGAACAAAAGCAAAAGGTCTTTCCACGAAAAGTGGAAAGACTTAATAAACATGAATAGCGGCCAAATTAAATTCTGAGGAAGACTCAAAGTGAAGGGAGGGGAAGTACAGAATTTTAGTATAAGTTTAAACTCTTAGAAGTTTGGGGCATATAAATGTTGAAACTATGCCGCACATCCCTATATTTTGACCTTTGAAAAAATAGTAGTGCATATGAGCTTTCCATTCTAGGATATAATTTTTTACGAAACTTCATAGTAAAAGTGGTACAGTTTTAGCCGTAAAAGGAGTTCCTATGGAAAATTGCATTGTCTATATTTACAGAAGTGCAACCTATATATTTGATTTATTCAAAGTAAGCTTTAGGGAAATGTCGGCAGTATATTTAGGATATTCTAATTTACTTAACGAACACATATCATCAAGATATCGATAAGTGTTGTTGGATTTATCAATTAAATGAAATTTAGAAGGATTTTTACTGAGTTTGGTCATAAACTGTGATTCAAAACAGTACAAGAACAAGTCTGCTATTAAAGGGGCGCAATTAACCTGTTACAAGTTGCTTCAATAAACACAAGTAAGATGAATTATGAACTGAATAATCTTTTGTAAACTTTTCTTCCTTTTCAATTGTTGTCCCCTGTCGCTATGTCTGATTGTCAATTGAAGCAACCACCTTTACGTTCCTTTTGTCTCAAGAAAATTCAAGATACTGTTATTCATTTCCTATGACCTATTACCCTTGGAAGTAGCAAACATATGAAGTTTTTTTCTTATTAGCAAACAAACGATTTCATGAGAAAAATTTTGTATTTTACAGAGCTTATGTTTAATTTATTCACAACTTTTTCAGATTCTTCGGAACGATTAAGAGCTTGACATATAGGCACCTGTCTATTATCTAACTAACTTCTATGTTGCTCTTTATGTGTCTTTTTGTCATTTGTGTAGCTTGGTTGCTGTTACATTGACGAAATCCCGACATCTTCCTTTAATTAGAATAAGCAACACATGATACACACCTTTATAGACCTTGTTGTCCTTTGTTTTCATGATACGTGTACTGCTTTTTCACCTAGGCGGATTAGTGTAAAAACTTCATTTTTGAAACGACTTCAAGGTTTTCCACCAGAAATCAAGTCATGAGAGACCTTACCAATGTACATATCTAGTAAAAAGGAACTAGAAAACAAATAAAAGTTTATTCTTCCTTGCTGTATGAGGACTTCAAATAGCCCCAGCAAGGAGAGTCGATTTGACTGTTTGGGATGTATAAGTACACATCCACGTCCGGTCAGAATGGGGGCGTTGAATCCAATGCATTGTGTAGCAAAAAGGGCCAAGCACTCTGTATGTCAAAGAACAGTTTTAGTTTTAACAGTCATTAAATTTAGTCCCAGGTTAGGAATGCTTACATACTAGTACACGTCATCTAGACTCTGGTGGATAGATGTCTCATTGGCAATCATACTTTACAAGCTTACTTTTTTATGGTTTTCAGCTTACTTGTCAATAAGGCAAGAGGACCACTGATTATACATGTAATTGTAAAGATAAAGATAAAGATTGATTCCAACAGTATAAAGCTTCCAAATGCAACATATAACAATCTAATAGAATGTTTTATTAGCGAGAACAATCCTGATAACTGCAGAACTATGCTTGATTTGGACACTGTATATTATTACAATTTCAGATTAAGCGACCTTTTGCCAATTTTCTACATTTATGAGATTGATCTTTTTCACGGATGCTGATTCCTTGCTATTTAATTCTTAGAAATACAATTCAAAATGTTTGATTAGGCATACATATTTGTGAAAGACTCTAATCAATATATTTATATTACATGCTACCTCGATTGCTTGTCTGATTAAAATGACCGTGAAATTTATGTTCAATTTACTGGCTTGTATACTTCTTCGCTTTATGGCTGTGAATAACTTTAATAATGACTGATTCAAGTTCAATATAGCAACTTACTGATGTTAAATTTAGCAAATGTTTGTTGAGATGATATTCGAAAATTTTAAATCATTTGATCAGATTTTACAACCGGCATTAAACGAGATATTGAAGAAATCCTTAAAATCGGTGTTGCGTTGAACATTAACTATTGAGTTTTCCAGAACTTTTCAAATTCACTTTAAAACAAATGACGATACGTCTTCTTAATCGAGCAAAATCGATAAGAATGTACAAGGGCATTTTATACTGGCTGTGTGAATTGTTTCAAATTGCTCGTAAAGCAGAGAGTATAAAATTATACAAAAAAAAGCAAACAATTTGTGACCTATGAGGGTCTTGCACGGTCGACCCTGGTTTACGTCTTTTTTTGCATTTGAATAATTTATTTTTACCTTACGGTAATTCATATAATTTTTAGTGACAAAACATTAACATGAATACAATATTTTTGTCACTTTAATTATATCAATTTCCATAAAGTAAAAATAAATTATTTAAATGCCCAAACAGGCGTAAGCCAGTGCCGACCGTGCAAGACCCTCATGGGAAGTCAAGGTCGTTAACCCCCTTTCAGCAAATTATGACAAAACATTTTCGTCGTCTGTAAATTGGGGTAAATTTGTCTGTAAAGTAAGAAACAAATATGCGTCTGAAATTTTTAAACGAACTAGACCATCCTATTCATACGCAAATCTTCTATTGTAGACATTTTTATATCCAAGAATATGTGTACACATGACACCATACCCCTCTCGCACTATCATTTTTCTTATTCATTCATTCACAGACCCTTAAACATAAAACATTTAAAATGATACAAAACGTCATACATAGAGAGATGTGATGACAAATTGGACTCAATGCCGGCTTAAAACTTTTAGCCTCATGTGACGAATATCAACTTAACATGCACAATTCCTTATCGGAATCTTATTATGAAGATTTTTTTCACGAAGATAAATAACCTATTCTAAGTGGCATCGACAAAGTGTGTGTATTCAACCTAAAATGGTGAAACAATGTATTATGTTTAAAATAGATTGAAATACCTTATATTAAGGTTAAGTTGCGAGTAACAGCTGTGACTATGATAGTTGTTTTCATTCGTTCCGTTTGTAACTAAAGTCTAACGTTTGATTTTGTCAATTTTTATGATTGACCCGTGGAGTTTGGTATTTTTGTTAAAAAATACTTTTTTTGAACAGGTTATGATATGTATGGTTGCATATCATGATCCATTGTTATGAATTTTAAACTGAGCAATGGAGTAGGGCCAATTTACCCTGTAGTTGTTACACTGACACAGTGAAAATATAACACTTTTTTAGATTAATACTTAATATTTGCTGACATCTGTCAAAATTGTCTAGGCTGTCTATAATTTGATGAACTGTTTTGAAATAAGCCACAGCATTGTTAGAAACTTAAAGTACACACATTTTGCTGTGATGTTATGAATTTCAGTAGCGATTGAAAGACTTTTTGAAAATGGCCCTGGTGAGAAATATATATTCGGGGAAATCGGCCTTTAAGTTACCTCTTTGTTAGAGATCACAAAGACAGGCTGATCCCTACATACTCATGTTATTTCTTGTGGTTAATTTGACATTAGAAATGAATGTTCATGTGTTTGAAGTCTAGAAATGATTGAAGTGAAATATTGACCACTTTGAATGTTTGTCATCGTATTAAGAAACGCCGAGAGGCGACGTTTTAAAGAATAGCGTATTAGGAAGGTATAAGTACATCGATAATTTTTTTTTTAACAATTTAGAAAGAAACTGTTAATCTCCATCGATTAGCACATATATGACAATGAATGAAATGAATCTTTAGTCAGAAGTTTGGTAATGCATTTGAATGATGTATAATCCAAATGTATTCTACTGCGTAGTATAGTGTAACATAATGTTAAACAATGTTCCTAGTAATCCAAAGTTATATATAAGGTTTTAAAAAGTTTTAAAACATTACATTTTTCATCCTCTGTATATTATTCGATTTCTTTATATCAGTCATTTGAAAAAAAAATGTCGAATTTTCAGTACAACTATGCTAATAATCTAAATTTTTAATGACAAATGTCATTGTAAGTGTTTTTATACTGCAGCTAGAACACTTACTGTTATCTGTATCTACCAAATATAGTAACAAAGGGATATTTCGTGCAATGTCAATTTCATGTCAATTTTCTTTACAATTTAGTGTTCATATAGGTATTGAAAATAAGTTTTATTTTTGTATAAATATTATTGTCTTGCCTGCGACGAAAGTCGCAGTATGCGAGACATAGGTATTACTATCCGGCGGCGGCGGCGTAAACTATTTGTTTAAAGCTTTATATTTAAGAATGTGGAAGACCTGATGCTTCAAACCTTGTATGCAGATACCTTATGTTACAAAGTTTCAGTCTGTCATATGCCCATTTACCTTGACCTTACTCATAATTCAGCGACTGCTTTAAAAAAAATATAGTTTTTTTTTCATGTGAATTTCTCACTTATGAGTGATATGATAATCATATTTGGTATATGGGTTCCTTGCAACGTCTACATGTCCGCCAGACCGGGTTCACCTGACCTCGACCTCATTTCATTGATTAGTGATCACGGTTAAGGTCACATGATTAGGTCTGTTTCTCAGATACAATAAGCAGTAGGTCAACTATATGTGGTATATGGAATGATTGTAAGGGGTAGATGTCAATCTGGCAGGTTTCATCTGACCTAGACCTCATTTTCATGGTTCATTGGTCAATGTTAAATTTTTGTGTTTTGGTTTGTTTTTCAAGTACTATAAGCAATAGGTCAACTTTATTTGGTGCATAGAATAATTGTAAGGTGACTAAGTCTGTCCGACAGAATTTTTCTGACCTTGACCTCATTGTCTTGGATATTTATGTTTATGTGATACTTGAAGTAATATCTTTATCTTTCAGACTTTCAGCATAATATTAATGGTCAGTAAAGTAGGCGAGACATTTCAGCGTGTGCAGTCTTCTAATAAATTGTAGGAAATTTAGCTGCAGTATAAAAACACTATTAGGTCAATGTCCGAAAAAAAATTAACCTTTTTGTATTCGGCACTAAACCGTCGAAGGGCTCGGTGAACCTCGCCCTTCCCCAGTTTCTAAGACTCATACAAAAAAGTTGATACTTTTCTGATATTCACCTAATATTGTATATAAATAATAGTTAGTAGGAGTCTGTACATCTTAAATAAACACGATTAAGATATATTTTGATGATATTTAAAATACATTTAAGTCAGTTTTTTTTGCGTAATTTATTTGCGTACAGTATACTCATTTCAATAATACATTTGGGGCCTCGGTGGCGAGTGGTAGTAGTTGCTACTGTAATCACTAGCCAGTCAACACTGAGGTTGTGAGTTCGAACCCGCTCGTGCGGGTGCACTCGACTCAATCTTAATTGACTAGGATTGTCAGTTTTCCTATCGAAGGTCGGTGGTTTTCCGGGCACTCCGGCTTCCTCCACCAATAAAACTGGCCGCCACGAAATAGCCCAAAGCGGTGCTTAAAAGTGGCGTTAAAACACCAAAATCAAAATCAAAATCAATAATACATTTCAAATTATGTTTTTCCTTTTTTTTCAATAATTTGATTGACATATCAATCCTTCACTTGAAACTTGACGGTAAAAAAAATTAAAGAAATCAATTGCAAGATAGATAAAAGTGTCCGGCTGAGATCGAGATTTTTCGAGTGAATCGGTCCGTTTTTTTTTCGAGTGTAGATCAGTTTTTTTCGAGTGGTATTACATACGATCAGATTGATTTACTGCTATTTCGCGAATATAATACTTGTATTCGTGATTGTTTATCTTATTCTGAATGCTATACACGTTTTGAGCACAAATGACGAACAATTTCCCTGTAGTTCACTCACAATTCAGTGTTTTATATTGTCCGTGTTTTTTCGAGAGCAACATCTAAAACGTCCGGGTTTTTTTAACAAATGGTCCGGGTTACTTTTGGATTTTGGGATCTCCCTTTGGCGTCCGTCCGTCCCCGATATACACACCGAAATACGTTGTATTTCTAATTGTTAAAGTTGTACTTGACATATAGCTATGCATGTAATTGACAATTTTCATGGTTCTAAACTGTTTCAAGTTTGTTATTCATTACAGATTGTAACCTGATAATATCTTATGTTTATGTCTATTTCAAAGCAGGGTAATTCTTTATCTCTGAAAAAATACGTATATATGCATTTAGTTAAGTCCCAGTATATATTTTAATTCTTTAGAGAAAAGCGCATATACTCAACTTTCAGAATCGTCAGGCTTTCAACCAGTGGTGTCAATCAGATGTGGATTCTTAAAAATTCTAAAGATCGACTGCTAAATCTTAGATCACAATCTCTGCGATTTTGCAGCAACATAAAGATCTTTGATTTTTCTACACTTTACACTACTATTCCCCATGCTCAATTGAAAAATCGACTTCACCATCTCATTAAACAGAGCTTTTTCTATAAAAATGGGAATCGTAGATATAAATTTCTTGTTTTGGGTTATAATAATTCTTATTTTGTGAAGAACCACACTGGTTCTATCAGAAAATACACTGAAGATAATATTATTAAAATGCTGGACTTTTTGATCGACAATATATTTGTTGAGTTTGGAGGATTGATATTTCAACAGACAGTCGGTATTCCAATGGGTACTAAATATGCATCCCTACTGGCCGATTTGTTTTTGTATTCGTATGAAGCAGAATTCATTCATAACCTTCTAAAAGACAAAAAGAAAAAGCGCCTTGCGAAATCCTTAATTTTACTTTCAGATATATTGATGATGTTCTATTACTGAATAGCCCATATTTTAGTGAGTACTTGCATCTTATATATACCAGTGAACTTGAAATTAAGGATACTACTGATACTAGAAGGACTGCTTCATTCCTTGATCTTTTCCTCAATATTGACACAGACGGACGACTTAAGACTAAAATCTATGACAAACGGGATGATTTCAACTTCCCAATTATCAATTTCCCATTTCTCAGCAGTAACATACCCTCTGCTCCGTCGTATGGTGTTTCATATCTCAATTGATACGTTATGCTCGTACATGTTCACACTTAACGGACTTAATATACAGGAGTGTGCTCCTTACACAGAAACTGCTGTAACAGAGTTATGAGGAGGAAAGATTAAAATGACAATCCGTACATTTTATGGACACCATCACGAATTGGTTGATCTATATGATGTGTCTGTGTCTAAACTAACTAACGACATTTTTACCACGTGTTAGATTGTGGTTTACCATCTACGTCGTCTGGTCTGCTTAGTACCAGACGTGACCTATTCCCGAATATGACTGTTTTGCCGAGTGTGAATTCGCATTGCTATACGACTTGTCTCGGTATTTTATATCCAACATTCATGTATTTAGTTATGATGTTTCTTTTTTAAGTCCTGTTGGATATTTTGTTATGTCTTAGGTTCGCTGTTGGAGACGGCGTGGTTCGGTATTTATACATCCCGCTTTCGGGCATTTTGTTGTTACTTTCTAATACCTGTGGGTCCGGTGGGTCATTTTGTGCTGAGTTGTTGTCTGTTTATTTAGTTTGTGGTTTGAATTCTGTATTTTCGGTACATTTCACATATATCTTATTTGTCAGTATAGTCGAGTTACTCGTGGTTCGTCTACAGGGTTTTTGTTTTATGTTGTTTGTTTTCATGTTTGGTCTTACATGATCTTGCCTTATATTAGAGTTATTTATTTATTTTCTTTTTTATTTTCTATATGTATATACAAGTTAAGATAAAAAATCAGCTACTTCATTTATATGATTTTCAGTTTAAAACAACTATATGCACAGGATTTTTTTGTTTATACAGTTTTGATTTAGAAGAAAAACCAACATGGTTAGCAAATACAAATAATAACACCATTACAAACACAATTCCATTTTTATATTCTTGTCATGGTTTAAAAATACATAAAATGACAGCATTACAAACTCAATCCCAATTCATATTCTCGTAAGTGTCTATAAATTAATTGAATCTATATTATTTTTAGAAATTTACCTGTAATAATATAAACGTCACAAAAATTACGTCACTTTTTGTGACGTTGATCCATTCATGTGACGCGCAGTTTATATTTTGTTTGTGGTGTCCTGGTGTGCTGTCGTAAATTCATGGGAGTTGTCCTTTGTTATATTATTCTGCGGTTAACATGTTCTAATGTACTATTATATTATTTATTTATGTATTTCCCTGTGCTTAGTGTTCTTGCGTTTGTCTGTACTGTATTCCTGTCACGTAGTGTTGTAATTTTAGGTGTACTTTTAACATTGTCATATACGCGGGAGGTTTGGCTAGCCATAAAACCAGGTTCAACCCACTATTTTTCTTAAAATGTCCTGTACCAAGTCAGGAATATGGCAGTTGTTATCACACAGTCCGTTTCTATGTATGTTGGCGTTTGCTTTTGTTGTAGTTCAGTGTTTCTGTTGTTCCGTTGTTTTCCTCTTATTGTTGATGTGTTTCCCTTGGTTTTAGTTTGTTACACGGATTTGTTTTTGCTTAATCGAATTATGACTATTGAACAGCGGTACACTACTGTTGCTTTTATTTAGCCGTCAAATTGTATGCAATTTTTTATCTATGATAAAAAAAACCTGATAAAGATTCATGGTTTGTTTTAAATTCTATGCTCACATCTGAATGCTTCAGATACCTTTTTTAAAAATATTTCTTTTTCCCTTTTTGAATGTTTTGTCATAAATCAGGTCGTTGTGTTTTTCGTTTGAATTGTTTCACATTTTGTCATGTCGGGGCCTTTTATAACTGATACAGTATAGGTTTCGCTCATTGTTAAAAGCTGTACGGTGACCTATAATTTCTTACATCCACGTCATCTAGACTCTGATGGATAGTTGTCTCATTTGCAATCATACCATATATCCTTATTTTGATTTTGAAATACTAGCTTTAACATACACGTATCCACCAGAGTTCAAATGACATGGATATAAGAAATTATAACAGGTCACCGTACGGCCTTCAATAATGAGAAAACCCGATACCATATAGTCAGCCATAAAAGGCCCCGACATGAAAAATATGAAACAATTCAAACGAGAAAACTAACGGCATAATTAATAACAGTTCAATTTACGAAAAACAAAAATGACGTTCATGAACCAACGACAACCATTGAATTATAGGATCCTTACAGAATTTGGCGGGGTTAGACATGTTTGTGGGCACTCAACTACATTATAACCGATTCTGACAGTTATACCCTACATTTTGTAGAACAGTTATATGAAAGATTATTCTGACAGTTCTGAATAGATGTTAGAATTTATCCTAACTGTATATAAAGCTTCCAAATTCAAGATCATAACAATTCGATAGAATGTTTTATTAGTGAGAATAATCGTGATAACTACAGAACTATGCTTGATTTGGATACTGTATATCATTACAATTTCAGATTAAACGACCTTTCGCCAATTTTCTACATTTATCAGATTGATCTTTTTCACGGATGCTGATTCCTTGCTATTTAATTCTCAGAAATACAACTCAAAAGGTTTGGTTATGCATACTTATTTCTGAAAGACTTTACTCAATATATATTTATATTACATGGTACCTTGATTGCATGTCTGATGAAAATGACCGTGAAATTTATGTTTAATTTACTGGGTTATATACTTAATCGCATTTTGGATGCGAATAACTTTAATAATGACTGATTCAAGTTCAATATAGAAACTTACTGATGTTAAATTTAGCAAATGTTTGTTGAGATGATATTAGAAAAAGTTTTAACCATTTGATCAGATTTAACAACCGGCATTAAATGAGATATTGAAGAATTCTTTAAATCGGCGTTGCGTTGAACATTAAGTATTGAGTTTTCCAGAACTTTTCAAAGGATACTATCTTTTTAATCGAGCAAAATCGATAAGAAAGTAAAAGGGCATTTTATACTGGCTGTGTGAATTGTTTCAAATTGCTCGTAACACAGAGAATATAAAACTATATAAAAAAACAAACAAAATATGACAAAACATTTTCTTCATCTGTAAATTTGGTTAAAGTTTGTCTGTAAAGTAAGAAACAAACATGTGTCTGAAATTTTTAAACGAAGCAGACCATCCTATTTATATGCAAATCTTCTATTGTAGACATTTTTATATACAAGAATATGTGTACACATGACACCATACCCCGCTCGCACTATCATTTTCCTTATTCATTCATAACATAAAACGTTTAAAGTGATACAAGACGTCATGCAAGGAAAGACGTGGTGGCAAGCTTAAGATTGAAACAATACCGGTTTAAAACTTTTAGCCTCATGTGACGAACATCAACTAAACATGCACAATTCCTTATGAGAATCTAATTATGAAGATTTTTTTCACGAAGATAGAATAACCTATTCTAATTGGCGGCGACAAAGTGTGTGTATTCAACCTAAAATGGTGTTAAAATGTATTATGTTTCAAATAGATTGAAATACCTTATATAAAGGTTAAGTTGCGAGTAACAGTTGTGACTATGACAGTCGTTTTCATTCGTTCCGTTTGTTGATAAAGTCTAACGTTTGATTTGTCAATTTTTATAAACTTTTCCCTTTATGGATTTACCTTGGTGTTTATACTTTTTTTAACAGGTTATGATATGTATGGTTACATGTCCTGATCAATTGTTATAAATTTTAAACTGAGCAATGGACTATGGCCAATTAACCCTGTAGTTGTTTTACTGACAGGGTGAAAATCAACATTTTATAAATTAATAATTAATATTTACCGGCATCTAACAAAATTGCGGTTTTAGGCTGTCTTTAAGCGTTTATAATTTGATAAACTGTTTTGAAATAAGCAATAGCATTGTTAGAAGCTTAAATTACACACATTTTGCTGTGACCCTGGTGTGAAATATATTCAGGGGAAATTGGCCTCACCCCTTTGTTAAAGTTTTATCATACGGGCAGACTGAAACCTACAACCTCATGTTATTCCTTGTGGTTAATTCGACATCAGAAATTAATGTTCATGTGTTTGAAGTCTAGAAAAGATCGAAGTGAAATATTGATCACTTTGAATGTTTGTCATCGTATTAAGAAACGCCGAAAGGCGACATATTAAAAAAATGCGTATGAGGAAGTTATAAGTACATCGGTTATTTTTTTTTTAAAGTACAATTTAGAAAGAAACTCTAAATAGCCATAGATTAGCACATATATGACAATGAGTGAAATGAATCTTGAGTTAGACATTTGGTAATGCATTTCAATGTTATGTAATCCAGATTTATTCTACTACGTAGGATAGCGTAACATAATGTTAAACAATGTTCCTAGTGATCTGACGTTATATATAAGGTATAATGTTTTAAAACGTTCCATTTTTCATCCTTTGTATATTATTAGTAGATTTCTTTATATCAGTCATTTTCTGAAAATTGTCGAATTTACAGTACAACCATGCTAATTTGTTTTTAAATTTTAATGCAAAATATCATTGTAAGTGTTTTAATACTGCAGGTAGAACACTTACTGTTATCTGTATCTACGAAATGTAGTGACAAAGGGATATTTCGTGCAATGTCGATTTCATTTCACGTCACTTTTCTTTACAATTTGGGTTTCATTTGGGAATTGAAAATAAGTTTTATTTAAGTATAAATACTTTTGTCTCGCCTAGTATGCAAGACATAGGGATTACTATCTGGCGGCGGCGTAAACTATTGTATAAAGCTTTATATTTCAGAAGGTAGAAGACCTGGATGCTTTAAAACTTGTATGCAGATACCTTATGTTACGAAGTTTCGGTCTGGCCTTTGTCCTTGTCCTTATTTTTATATTTCAGCGACTGCTTTAAAAAAAATTATAGTTTGACAGGGTTCACCTGACCTCGACCTCATTTCATTGATCAGTAATCAAGGTTAAAGTCAATGATTAGGTCCGTTTCTCAGATACTATAAGCAGTAGGTCAACTATATGTGGTGTATGGAATGATTGTAAGGGTAGATGTCAAACTGGCAGTTTTCATCTGACCTAGACCTCATTTTCATGGTTCATTGGTCAATGTTACATTTTTGTGTTTTGGTCTGTTTTTCAATTACCATTATCAATAGATCAACTTTATTTGGTGTATGAAATAATTGTGAGGTGTACATGTCTGTCTGATAGAATTTTTCTGACCTTGACCTCATTGTCATGGATATTTAAAAATGTTAAGTTTATGTGATACTTGTAGTGAAATCTTTATCTTATAAGACTTTCAACAAAATATCAATGGACAGTACAGCAGGCGAGACATTTCAGCGTATGCACTCTTGTTATAAATATAATTGTAGGAATTTTAGCTGCAGTATAAAAACAATACTAGGTCAATGTCAGAAAAATATACCTCGCCCTTCCCAAGTTTCTAAGCCTCATACAAAAAAGGTTAATATTTTTCTGACATTGACTTATTATTGTATATAAATGAAAGTTAGCAAGATTTAGGAGTCTGTACATCTTATATAAACACGATTTAGATCTATTTTGATAATATTAAAATACATTTAAGTCAGATTTTTTTGCGTAATTTATTTGATATGCATGTCTTTGCTGTTACCGATTCTAGACCAACCGTCAAATTATTTCTCCCTCTGAATATGGAACTTGTCAGTGATGATTTCATTAGCATAAAGCATTATAGAAATTGCACACGTCAAGTTTCTTGCATAACAGTGTAGAGAAAAGAAAATTTAAGAAAAGTAATATAAATAAGTGCGTATCTTTCTACCATGTCTATGCTGTTACCATCCAATTTTCTAAAGACAACAATTTTATACTTTTAAAAAGTGCAATTAAGTGTTGGAAACCAAGATTACAGCTGCAAAACATTATCACTTCCAAAAAAATTAGTTTTTTCACAACAGCATTCATAAATATAGAAATTTGTATATCCTCTTACTATCATGGTTAAAGTAACAGGGTAGACAATATTTGACTTCAAATAGTACATACTAAAATATTTGGTTGTTTAAACTCGTAACGGTTATAACGTCTTTATCTTAGCAATTTAGCACACACAAATTGTAATACTGCTATAAGTAATAGGATAGGCAAAACTAGTAATGGGTAAGAACATGTTTTTGTGATATATCGTAAAAAGTATAACTAAAATACCGAAAAATTTCAAAAAGGGAAGATAAATAAAAACTTACAAAATCGAACCTTGGACTTTATCAACAAACGGAACTAATGGAAAACAACTGTCATATTCCTGATTTGGTACATGCATTTTCCGAAGAAAGTGGTGGGTTAAACCTGGTTTTATAGCTAGCTAAGGTACGTTGCTGTTACCAGCAACAATATAACAAAAGTAAAACAATAGGTGAGCTACTTGATGTTAGGTTTATTAGAAGGAACGAACAACATTAAATATTATGGATTGGTATCTTGCACTAACTTTGCGCATGGTAGTTTTTATAACGTCTTAATTTTTTAAGGGTACTTCATGGAAAATTGACAAACAATCTATCAAATCACAGAAAGATAGTATATAGAAGTTTTTTTCTTGAAAAACACCTTATTGTCAATAAAAAACAAACATAACTTTTATCGAGACCTTGTCTTGATAGCCGACAAATACCGTTAGAAAATGGTAACAGGATCGACAAAATTTTGCACTACCTTTCAAAAAATGTTTCAATACATTCTTGTATGTCATTACTAAGATTTCATTTTTTATATTAAAAAAAACAGTATTGTCTTTTGATTTGCTTATAAAGAGGATGATTCAAACTAGTAACTATAATTCAATTTTGTAATTTCAAAATACGCCAAACATAAATAGTCTGAGATTTCATCTGGAACTACAACGGAAAATGAAAGCACTGATAAAACAATTTAGTGTGGTAGGGCACTTGACATGTGATAAAGTAACGATTAAGACCATTGAGACAAGCAACGTAACTTAGCTTTAAAACATCTCAGAGAAGAGTATAATAGTTTTGACCAGGTGTAAAAACCGTAAATGAGACAAAAAACTAGCAATACAAAGTACACATATAAACTTAAAATATGACAGATTCATCACCGAAAAAATATATCACAAAACACTCCACGCTTATCACCAGACATTTTCTGGTCGAGTTTGAAATTTGGATTTATAAACTGAAAAGCGTTAACTATCAATAGATGTAGGAGATACGTTAATGTTATAGCAAAGTACCTACACAAATATACCAAAAGAAATATAGAGGTCAACATTCAAATTTCTACATGTTTATACAAGATGTCAAGCTCAAAATCGTACTGATTTTACGACCTTTTGAATGCATTCAGTAATTTGATTTACATATCAATCCTTCACTTGAAACTTGATGGTAAAAAAAATTCAAGAAATCAATTAGGTTTACATAGGAGCCAATACAAAAAATTACAGTAGTTCATAAAAAGTTCAAAAAATCAAACGAACATAAAACTTTCCCGAAAAACATCAGAATTGTATATACTCGTGTAATGTGTAACCAATTTTCTGAAAGTGTAACTGGTTAGATAAATAATGCATTGACAAACAATTGTCTAACTATAATATGACAAGACTATAACTGTTATACTTAAAAGTGAATCGTCTGACGGATGTACAGTATCAATAAGTGGCAAGTCAGTAACTACTTGATTGTTTTTGAGTGACAATCTAGCCGATATCGACCATCTGTTAATACAAACCCATCCGTAGCACAATTTAATGGGAACGTCTAAAAGTCGTTCTAAAAAATCTCCCAGTAATAAACAATTACAAAAGTAGCCACCAACAATATTAAATCATGTGTATACCATGACAATAAACTGATGATATCGTCATTTTCATTTTAAATGTAATGTTTTACGGTTGCATATTGTACTTTCAGTTGCTAAGTAATGATAAAACACTGATAAGTCGTTATCTAGAATTGCAATTGTAATTAGAATCTAGTTTTAAATGTTGTTTTCATGCCAATTTTATTTTCAGCTCAATGGATTGTAATCAGCACAGATAATTTAAGTACTATACATGTTATTAAGATTGTTATGATATATTACTGAAGAGGAGCGCTTATTATACTGATTTGAGGGCTTCGACTTTTAATTACAATGTTCTGCTCATCTTTTATGAGTGAAGCGGTGTCTGGAACTAGCAACATTTTATGAGCCCTGATATCAACTTCGACGCCATGTTAAACCGAAATAAGATAAAATACGAAATATGTTTCTGTGTAATTAAAATATTATATGCGTCATTTCAAATGTTACAATTTTTTATTGTTTGAATATGGCAAATCTGTGTGTGTCGATGATGCGCCCATAAATTCCTTCGTAAATATTTGAAATTTAATTTGAGACAAACTTTGTCTAGTGGGTTGCGGAGATTGATGTGCTTTCTGTTTCCATGTACCGTACGGCAGTAATACCAAGTTAAGGAGAAGCATCCGTTTGGCTGGTTTCGGATGCATAAATACCCAACCTGTCTTATTGGAATGGGGGCGTAAACCTCTGTGCTTTGTTTCGAGAGTGCCATGCTCTCTGTGTATGAGAGAAACCTTTTAACAACGCTTAGAATGGTTAGTAGTAGATGTAACAAGGCAACATTGTCTGCCCCTATCCAACTTACTATCTTTTCCCAGTTGTTATTTAATTTTTTCCGTCCCTCAACCCGCTTTTCTACCTAATAAATTTACTTATTTATTTATTGTTTATATTGTCTCCTCCAAACACAATCAATCAGATTTCATGGAAGGTTTTTACACAATGCGTATTTACACACTTTGTTAAACTCTTCTTGGTTCATTGCCTTATGTGCTGACTTCTGAATACGAACAAAATGTGCTTTGTGTTGTGTTCATTTCTGGATTTATCTACTACAGAATATATTTGGAAGCAAATACACAGAGAGCTGTATAACCATCGGGTCTAAACAGAATAACCATTATTTTAAAGGTCAACTCGACATGAGGATGTTACATAAAAGTAAAATAACTGAACAACCCGATTTTACAAAGATTTAGAGGCTGAGAATTGATCAAAATATTCTACGTAACAAGTCAAGCCCTGACTCTCTATCTTTTGAAACACCGATTACGGGAATGTTGAATACCCTCAGCAACTAACGGTTCAGTCATATTTGTAACAGTTAACACATGGTTAGAGGTAATTATTTGAGTTTTAATGTATCGGAAGAATTGGGTTGTCAAGATGTCTTATCGCATTAGCGCAACGGCTTTTCCCACTCTTTTTCATAACATTCTTAAATACCGCAAAATAAAGTATCTACTTCACTACTTGACAAGTTTTAACTGCTTACCTCATTCATCATACTGTGGATTCATTTATTTTTCGTGAATTATTGGAAACAAAATTTCGAGTTTTTTACCAATTTTGCTAACAAACCAATAGAAAATATGAGTGTAGTAAAAATTAACGCATCTCCGAAAGCTAGATACAGTTGAGTATATAAATGACTTGTTTAAAATATCCAATTAACCATTGCTATAGTAGAGGGTCCACGTGTAGTTGTGCGAGATGTTTAAATACACAGTCACGTCTGGTCGTAATGCATCATCTCAAAGCCTATTGAGGGAGTGTGCCATACTCTCTGCACGTTAAAGAACCCTAGAAAAAACTCTGGTCTGTTGAAGGACAAAATTTCAGTCCCTATTCAACATCCTTTCATATTTCAGTTGCACTCCAAAGGAGAAGTTATGTGAAGAGCCCATCAAATCAAAAAGCTAAGCCTTTCAAATATAAGTTAATATTAATGATAAATGACCACGTTGCTTTAATCTGAAAACTTTTAGTGATTAAAGGTAACTATGGCATCATAAACATGTCGAAATTTACTTATTCAACCTTAAATGGCCATTTAACGCATACTTTTTGGTCAAAATATATATGAGCAAGAGTTTTACCCAAAAAGATATTTTACTCATATAAACATCATTGTAAAATATCTTTTTGGATAAAGCTTTTGCTGATATCTAAATAATGTCAAGATCTCAAAATCAGGTTATGTTGGCAGTTTTAGATGGCACATGTATGCACCAAATTAAAGTAGTTTGAAGGCCTAATGCCAATGTGAAAGACAAAATTCAACAATGTAAATATCATAATGTATGTTCGACAGACTCATGTTTTATGAACATCTGAAGGATGTTATTTCACTGTGTCTAAAGTACCCCGGCATAAATGTTTGGTCTCGATCTAATATCCGGTAAAGTGATGGACCACCTGCAGACAGAGAAAAGGAAGGATTTCTGTTTATTTATTTGTTATTTGTATGAAATTGATACCTTAACTACTTAAATATATTCTACATAGTTTGATATTCTTTTTTGACCTGGCTCGATTAGGTGATGTTCCGTTTTACAAAAGTCTATCAGAATCATTTAGCAAAGAATTCCGCTCAAACCGGTGCTACGGGCCGTCATAAACTTGCAGTGAGGTGACAGTTTTTTTTTTATTTGGGCTCCGTGTTGAAGGCCTCATTGTGACTTTAAGATGAAGAACAGCAATAAAAGCGATGTTCCTTTGCTTTTGTGTGTTTTTTGCTGTGCATGTTCTGATTTTGTGTCATGGATGGATACCCATATCCTTCATTTTTCTATTACATACAACTATTTTGGAGATGTAATATTTTCCTCAACAATTCTAGATTGAAAATAAACGTCAAAATGACGTTTAGAGTGAACCTTATCTTCACTCTTGTGTAAATTCTCATTAAATTGTGCTCATTGTACGGAAAGAAAGATATTTACATGGAGATTGCAAGATTAGTCACTTTGAGCACCTCAACATTTGTATTTCTATGCATGGAACGAAAGAAATTGGTTATGTCAAAATTGAAAGACCCGGTTATCAGGATCCGGTTTTGTTTCGTTTTGAAACCACAAATTTATGAAAAGTACCGTTTACACGGATCTGAAAATTTTCCGTCGAAAGAAAGAAATTCAACATATATGTTAATGTACAACAAACCTGTAGTATTAAGATTGATTTCAAAAGGGAAGTTTTCGAAATAGCGAGTAAAACACATTTTGCGAATGTTATATGTCTATCTTATTGCATTTATTTTCGAACTAAGTTTTAGTGGAAAACAAATAGCAAGCACTTACATAAATTGTTTTATTACATTATGATGTTATTTGTTTTGATAGATGTTCTTCCCTTAGATGTTTAGCCTATGGGACAAAATTTGTACGAGTGCTATGGTAGATTAGTAACACCAGATTTTGTAGTTTACGACATCCTATGTAAGGAGCTACTTTGGATAGCAGCCTGTTGTCGAAATTGATACATCAGTTTGGTTACTGTTGTTTTCTCTTGTTCCAGTCGTAGCTGTTTCTCGACCAGCGGTGATATACCTTCAAAACCAAAGAGATCTACATTAGTAATCCACTAATTGAACTATTGATTTTTCCCCAAATCAAAACACAGTTTGAATGTCTGAACCTTGGTGGTCTGCTTTGCAACTATGTCAAGTATATTGGATACCATTGTTGGGTGTATTTGGCTCGAAGGTACAGGATATTCTGAGGTTTCTGTAACCTTTGAAAATGGTACACATAAGGTAATTCTGGAAACTATTAAATATAATTTACCTTGGATTGATTGTCCATTCACCAGATCTCTTGTGTTTTAGGGCAACTCGTATACCGAAGCCACTTGCTATGAAACATTTTGTATCCTGTATGCCAGATTTTGTGTACTGCCGTGTCTTCATATCTCATTGCAGTTGTAGAGTTTGTATCATACCATCGTACTACATCTAAAAACAACAGAAAAGCGGTATTGTCCATAGGAAACGATTGCGCTGATATCAGCTGATTAAATTGAAGCCGTATTCGTAATTTTCCTTTGCTTCCACTACTGGCGGTATAAGTTAAATCAGTGTTTCTTTGTCGCCAAAGTCAGTTACCACCTTATCTACATCCACAATAGTTAGGGGTTTATTCCTATCGTTATTTGCAGATTCGGCAACTGATGTGGATGTTTCATCTTTTTGCGCACAGGACTGGAAATCGTAGTTATATCTGTACTTTGATTATTTGCAATATGAAGTTTCAGCGCATTACTTGAACAGTCCGTTTTGTATTGTTTTCCCCACAGCCTTTAAAGTGTCGTAAATACTGATGAAACTATGACTTCTGTAACCATATTGTCCACTTTATGAATTCAGTTCTAGATTTTAACCTTTAGAAATAATGAACTAAGATTTTCCGTTGAGTATTAAAATTTTTATCACCTCTACAAAAGGTATGAAAGTTGTTGAGCAGTTATAACAATGGCACGGATGAGTTTCCCTGTAATGTTGTGTAACGTCATAACTGTGAAATAGTTGCATTGCAGTATAAGCAATGGTGCAGATGGACTTCTGTTGTGTGTTTTGTCATCTCATCACGTCGCGAAAATCTTGCATTGCAATAAATGCAATGATAAAGTAAAGGAACATTGGTACTCTGCAATAAAAACAAAATATACAAAAGACTGGCACATCATAAAAAGAACAACGTAATATTTACATATATACATACACAAGATTACTCCGTGTTTTAAGGCTAGCATGCTTAGTGTAGTTTGTCATTGTCACTTTTCATTGTAAAGTTAGGTTTAGAAAAGGATTTCCCAATGTCCTGTCACCTAATTCCCATGTAAGCATATTGTCAGTAAAATATGCCTTTAAACAACAAGAAATGAAAAAAACAACGCACCTGAATTTACTGAAATAAAACAAGATCGCATTATAATTTACTGAAATTTACAATAAAAAATGATATACGAATTCAAAATTGAGTCTCAGACTCAGATGGTATATTATATTGACAATTATAAAGTTGACCAACTTTACTAAAATGTAAAACATTTGTCAATGTACGATCATTATTACACAAAGGAGAGATAACAGAACAGATTATTTGTCCTGTATAAATAAAAGATTCATTATTGAATTTTCTTGATGGACTGAGATTATTTTACTACCTTATACCTAGTGTAATAGTCGCAAGGAGGGGTTAGAAGATTTTAGCGCATGATTATTGCGATCCTTTGCGTCGCATGAACATTCATTTTCTAGGGCGATTCTGCTTGCATATATATTTGTCTTATTCTCTTGCTTCTAATAAAGCAGGAATTCAAGTGTTTACGGATTTAAAGTAATAATGAGTTATCATCTGAAAGAAATTGTTTAACAACGAGCTATTAAAAGCCTGTTGAATGCGGATAGTGATTTACATTATGCGACTATGCATTATTTTCTATGATAAAACCGAGTATTGCTTTGTGAAATATTAGGACGAAACTGGGTCGTACACATTGACAAAGCCGGGTCCTTCCATTTTGACATGACCCATTTCTTTTTTTTTTTTTTTTTCATGCACAGAATTACAAATATTGAGGTGCTCAAAGTGGTTTATTTTGCAATCTCCGTAAATATATCTTTCTTTAAGTACAGTATGTACATTTAATGAGAAATCATATTCATTGGAGGTAAATTTCACTCAAGTCATCATTTTGACGTGCATTTTTCTTGTATCTCCATTGATCTAGAACGGTTGTAGACGATATTACATCTCACAAATAGTTATATGTTTATATATATTCAATCAGAATAACCCAATACCGATATGCTTAAAACACATGTATTTATGATTCAATTCTGCTATATTGGGGAATGTTTTAATACATTTGAACCCTATTCTTTATTTGTACTCGCTACGAAATGGGAGAAAACACGATGAGTATGTTGAGTGTCGCTTTTCTTTTCGTTTTTGAAGCTTGTACCAATAAATTTGGAATCAGCGGACAATGAACGGATCGAGAACAGATGATCAAATAATATACCTGGTGAAAATTGCAAGATAAATTCGACTACCTGCCCCAATAGTGAATTAGCATCTTACATTATTTTACGTTACTCGTTTATTTTAATTGATGAAACTTGCATTATTCAATGGCCGCAATTTAATATCAAATTAAAATGCTAATGCTTAATTTTAATGTGTATTATCATGGACATTGTAATAATATTCAATAAAAAAAAATACATTGTAATATTTGTTTGAAGTATTTTGTATTAACTTCAAAGACTTAGTAATGCACCCTTGACGTTCATAGTAATAGCTAATATCTTAAAGATAACTCATATCGACTTATTGTGATATTAAGGATTTTCAATTAAGACAAACACTCACTGGCAATCATATCGCGAATCCTTATTTTATACAGAACAGGAGTTTGTACGAGAAAGTAAAAATTTATATGCATCGCTACATATAATGACTTGTTTTTTAGAACTTGCCGTCCAGAAAATTACACAGAAGCTGCAGACTGTTGATTGTAGTTACCAACATAAATTTTGTAAAACTACCAATTATCCTGACAGAAATTACGTCTGGTATAATTCTATTAGTTTTTGCATGACATTTCCAGACAATAGTTTTAAATAATGAAGTAAGATGAAAATTCCTTTGTTTTTCTTATGTTGTACAATGTTCTGATGATTTTACCCATACATTAATACTCCTTACTACTTGTAAACAAACATATAGTTATAATTTTAAAAGAAACAACGAGTTTAATTTTACTTCTTTACATTGAAAAGTGTTTGTTTATCATCACTTTCAAATATAATGCGACCCTTTCCTTGCTCTTGCCTTAATTTCAGTTATATCTTATTATATGATCTTATTATAGGTTGAAAAGAATAAGGTATGGAAAGTTTACTTTACAAAATGTCACATTTCATTTTCGAATTCATATCAACATATTAACCTTCTCTAAAAATGCATGGCAAGTCTGAATGCACTTGACAGGAATTATAAACAAATGTATGGGAGTTTTTTTTTTTTTTAAACAACCTCCCCTCCTTCCCTAAAAAAACCGGCAATTTTTTTAAAGTCTTCTTGGTTATTTGTCCTCTGATTGATGTCTTATATACGTTTACCACATCTCTTTTTATTGATAATCAAATAAAATACAGACTCAATTACCAACAAAGAATTCAGCCGAAGTCAACTCTATCAATCTTGAGCGATCTGGCTTTAAGTTGTTACTTGACACATTTTTAAAGATGCTCTGGCAAATGTCTGAAGACAGAATAGCAGCAAAAACAATCCACCCTCTCCCCCTCTGCAATGTATTAGAATGAAAATTACAATTACAAAATTTGCAAAAAATACAGTGAATATAGATATATATAAACACAATTTTGTTCCCATGAAACACAGAACTAAAACTACAGCAGCATTCATTGCGATAACAAATGTCATAATATTTCCATCATACCATACAGCATTAATCCCAGATTTGGTTTGCTATCCAAGTTGAAAGCATTGCTTTCTAAAAAAATATTTATCTATCTATAATCGGAGGTGGGAACAATACAATAACGGGTTACAACCATATATACACTATTACCATAACAGCTTAGATTATAGTGTTTCACCTCTTGGGAAATTTTTATTGAGTTGTCATGGAAACGCTTATACAAAAACTCCTCTCTGTATATTTGCTTTTAAAACATATCGATGTAGATATTGTTCTGACGCTCTTTATTCAATTAGCATGGCAAAGTTGATACATATACTATAATAAAGCTAATTATTAGAGGATATAACGCCGTAGAAAACAAAAATATAAATTAACCCATATGCCTTACTTTTTAATACGCCTTATGTTTAAGTCAACCCTTATAGACTAACTGTGGCTCTGATATTCTAAAGATATACAGATGCCATGATTGTTTGAATTACTTAAATTTGTCGTTGTGTTATTATACATTTTGAATATTGCAATTGTTATTATATTTTTTACATACTGCATTAATTAGTTTTGTTTGTCACCTGATTGACAGGGAATCAACAAAGGTATATTTTCCCATATAATCCTATTTCCAAACTCAACAAAGGTAAGTAACATAATAGTATAATCAACAAAGGTAAATAACATAATAGTAAAATCAACAAAGGTAAATAACATAATAGTAAAATCAACAAAGGTAAGTAACATAATAGTAAAATCAACAAAGGTAAATAACATAATAGTAAAATCAACAAAGGTTAGTAACATAATAGTATAATCAACAAAGAGTAAGGTATATTTATACCCATTGATATCGTAAAAATCAGCCGCAAGCCACAATGTGAACTTTTTGGTGAGTGAGCGCAGCGAACGAACAAAAAGCTTTACATTGTGTCGAGCGGCTGATATTTTACGATGGACTTGATAACGTCTCCTCTCAAATTGTGACGTCGCTGACAACTTTTCCTCGGATATTGTAACGTCGATGATTATGTCTGCTCACGTCTCAAAGCCGTGATACGTGAATTAGGATCGACTGAGCAGGGTGGAATAGGCAAAAAAGGACGATAAAAGACTCTTACTGGAAGGGGGTATGTTTAATAGGCGGAAGAAATTTTGCCTTGCTACAGGTCATCTAAAAACCCCTCAGAGAGTTGTTTCTTTGGGTTCTTAAACGTACAAAAACATGGCACTCTTCCTACCCGAGGCCCTGAATGTAGCTCTTCTGAACGGGCGTATGTAAACATACTGCATAGCCAAACGGACGCCCCTTAATTTTAGATTTAATTCCAGGTAACCCTTAATTAAGGTCTCTACAGCATTGGTGTACATCTTTAGTACTTCAAAGTACTAGTAAAGTCCGAATGCAAAAATAGCTGTGTAGAAACCATCACTATTCTAAGTAAGTAGAATTTTATCGTTTGCAAATCCTAGCATAAAAATCGAAATCTTTTTGGGGCAAAATATTTTCTTATTTTAACTGCAAATTCGATTTGATTTTATGACGAAAATGTTAATTGTCAACACAGAGATATTTGATATCGATTTTGAAAAAAGGTCACAATTTGTTTATTGCGACAAATAAAGTCACCGAGATCTTTTAAAAGTTAATATATTATAAATCGCGTAGGTTTTTGGATTATTTCATTTTACTTAGGCAGGTATCCACTTGAAAGTAAACAAAAAAATGTATATCTCAGTTATAAAATGTAATAAATGGCATGTTTGGATTGTTTCAATCTGTTTCTATGGTTATCCTGGTGATGGTGTCTATATATCTAGGCTATCTAGGTAATTAGTTTTCTTAAACAGATCATCAATGCAAACATAAGGCACATCGGGTATCTTTTCATGAAAATCTATCGCAGTAAGAGAAGTCGGACGTTCACTAACATCCCCTTAAATTTTTCTTAAATACACTGACGACAGACTAATTATTTTGGAGCTTGAAAATATATCCTATAACAATAATAGTTAAATGAACGTTGTCTGTGATTTTTTTTAACACAAACAGAAAAGTAAATATTTAGTCCTATAACAAATAATGCCTCTGCATTTTTATTCCTTTTTTAACTTTTTATACTAATATTTTCATAAAGTGTTTTTAATGCGAAACAGCAAGTAGAAAAAAAACAAATAACAAATAGCAAAATAAGGAAATATCAAACAACAAACAAAAATAAAAATAATCCTCCTCCTCGATGCCGTAAACTCAGGTGATTTTTCGACTATTTCTTCTACTGACCACTGTTACCTTTGAGCGGGTACCACCCATTAAAATTCCATCACAGGACAACCATCTAACCAGTCAATTTATATTTTAACCCCAGCACACTTATTTTGTATGTATAGAAAGATATCAAACTATTGTTCTATTCTTATAGTTAGCAATCTGTCAAAGAATTAAAGGGGGAACTTTTCAAGGGTACCCCTCACTTTGAGTGATTCTAACTTAAAATTTATGGTTTTATTTCAAAAATTATACTTTTTTAGTGTTTCGGAGCAATAGAAATTAAACACACCTATGTATCTTTGCATTTAAAAACCTTTACGGAAACAGATAAGATGAAAAACATTTTATTATGAATCATTCAGAAAATTGCTGTGTTTAACTGCAGTATACGTTTACCATTTATTTTTGCCATAGCCTAAGTCTTCTCAGTAATTAAACGAATGTTAAATCTATTCCTCGAACGGTTTATAATTTCCAGCCAATGGCAAAACTTGATATGTATTTATTTTCAAAAGAGTTTACGTAAGAACTGAATGAAATGTCTTATAGATAGGTTTATAACGACATCAATTACACTCTTAATTTTCTTTTGAATTATATTTCTTTGTTGAGAGGCAGAAATAAAACATAACTGCCCATTGCGTAAATGATAACCTATCCTGATATGTAGATTTATTTAGTAATTAACTACATTGACGTCAAATTCTTAGAGTTGTTTAGACTGTACGTGACATTTCCAAGAAATCTCTTCAACAAATATTTCAATAAATAACAACATTTTTTATCACAAATTTAATGAATGACAAAACTAAACGACATACAGTTAATACGTTCTACATTGTAAGTAGTAACTGGATTTGTTGATGAATGTCTACAGTTCCAATAAGAATTTCTATCTCAATGTTTATACTTGATAAATACATGCATCGTGAATGAAAGGTGTCGATATATCAAAAGATCTATAGATGTTTATATTATATCCTACGGTTATAGTTTTATATGCTGTTTTATTAAAGTTTCATATTATAAAAGTAAAATCACAAAAATACTGAACTCCGAGGAAAATTCAAAAAGGAAAGTCCGTAATCAAATGACAAAATCAAAAGTTCAAACACATCAAACGAATGGATAACAACTGTCATATTCCTGACTTGGTACAGGCATTTTCTTATGTAGAAAATGGTGGATTGAACCTGGTTTTAAAGCTAGCTAAACCTCTCACTTGTATGACAGTCGCATCGAATTCCATTATATTGACAACGATGTGTGAACAAAACAAACAAAAACAACAGGTAAAAATGTCACAAATAGGGGTAAATAGTCTAATTCGGTAGGTCACATTCGTGAAAAGGGAACGGGATTGTAGTTACGACATAAGGAACATATCCGATATCATCTGTGAAACGGATATTCCATAACGGTCAACCAACTCGTGATGGCGTCCGTAAAATTTACAAAGTGATGATTTCAACTTCACCATTTGGAACTCTTGGTTTAAAAATGAAAATCCACAATTGGGAAGCTGATATCATTTCTCTTGTCTTACAGTTTTGTTTTCAACCAACCCTCATAGTCAATTTTTAGATAAGAGACATAATCAAATGGCAAAATCAAAAGCTCAAACACATCAAACGAATGGATAACAACTGTCATATTCCTGACTTGGTACAGGCATTTTCTATGTAGAAAATGGTGGATTGAACATGGTTTTATAGCTAGCTAAACCTCTCACTTGTATGACAGACGCATCAACTTCCATTATATTGACAACGATGCGTGAACAAAACAGACAGACACAATAGGTAAAAATGTCAAAAATAGGGGTACAGCAGTCAACATTGTGTTATCATCTTAATCACTATAAAAACAAACAAATGTAACGAAGAATCAAATTTAACATCCTCATTTTGCTTATATTATACGATTTTATATATCTATGTAAAATCCACCCATAAAGGATGGAAGGTTTTAAGTACTGGCGTAAAATCGCGCGTTTGAAATTCGCACAGGTAGACATAAAATAATTTTGTCGTTCAAAGTATGACGGGATACATAAATACACAGTCACGTAAAATGGATATCACAAAAACAGACTTAACAGTAAAAGTAATATTAATAAATAAAATAATTATATTTCTCCTTTTCTCCTAAATAAATGATCAAAAAAGAAAAGTAGCAAGAAATACCAATAACCAATTTTATTTGCTAATTGAAAATTAAGCTGAATAAAATCATTTAAGACAGCAGAGAAGATAATTCTGTATTAATTGTTTATTACTAAGACCTAAATAAAGAGTGAGCTATTTATACTGTAAATTTATGATGTGTCTAGTCTGGTCAGTGGGTGGGTCAGAGTTGTCCTACTTAACTTATTTGGCAAATGCTGCTGTCATCATTTGTTTTTTTTTTTTTTTTTATATTTTGAAAAAAAAATATTTCAAAAAGTGGACTTACAACTGTTCCTACTAAAAACAAATTAAATCAATTCAGACGAGTAGCAAACGGGTACAAACAGCCTAGTCAATAAATTTTATGCAAAGGGTTTAGGGTTTAAATTTGTCAGAAATACGGACAATTGACGTTCGAAAACTTAAAGATTTGCCATTTGGTTTGGTGATTAGCACGTGATGTTTGGTTTTTCAGCTCGTTCGATTTCCCATCTTGCTCTGTTTTTTAGTAAAATCGATCAGCATAACTTTCGTACTAGCCCGTTATCATGAGTAATAGAGAAAGTTATATTTTGTGTTTATTGAGACAATATTTTATGGATGAATGTCATGAAATTTTGTCTCATGAAAGGAAGGTTTTACATATTTTAGACAATGATATCATTGTTAATTTTATTGATAATAATAATTATGGATAAGTGATTGTCAGTATTTAACTTATATTTATACAGTATGTTATGGTACAATTAACACATTTGACTTTAATCATTTTTAAATGCAAATTTGAAATTAGCTTATGATAAAATATATGATTGTTTGATATATGAAATACTTGTCTTACAAAATATTTTCAGTTAAAAATATAAAAATGTGCATGCTTCACTCTTGAGTACTGTATATGATGATGATTCGTTGATGCAGCATTTTATGCTTATACAAATAATTTTCAAGAACAGTATTTCAAAGATTCTAGAAATACTCACACAATTTCATAGTGAAGAATTCATCAGGGAAGACAATACTTTGATTAGGAAATATTTTTATGGACAGATGTTCACAGTGAAATGTTGTCCCGAAGAAGTTGACAAGATATCATAGAGAAGGACACTATTTCGTAATGAAATATTGTCCTGACAGTTTTCCATTACAAAATATTGTTTGCGGACAATATTTCATGGGGACATTATTTTATGTCTCAGATGAACAATTATGGAACTCTAGAACAAAATATTTACGCTACATGTGTACTTTAAGTAAACGTCTTCAGTGTTTTTTACAAACAAATCATGAGCAGTCCTTTCAATTTAATAATGATTTTGGAGATTTGGTATAATTGCCAATCAGACAACTATCCACCAGTGACCACATGACGAGAATGTAATGTACATCATCTGTAGTCATCATGGCGCAAGCTCTAAAGAACTGAAGCCGTTACACAAGCGGTTGGTTTCAATTCATTGTTGTACTGACATTTGGTACCCGCAAAATATTAGAATATAAAAAGTGGTATAAATTGTTTAATATCTAAATCAATTTAATCTAAACTGATGCTAATAAATGATTTAGAAGCTTGGAGGTTATTAATATTATGGTTAGCAAGACTTCCTTTTGAACCCTCCTTCATGATTGATTGATTTATTTTCTTTGTTTTCTCCATTATGGGGTTCGTGTTGCTCAGTCTTTAGTTTTCTATGTTGTGTGTTATGTACTGTTTGTCTTTTCGTCGTTTTTCGTTTTATGAGTTTGAATATCCTTTCGCCTCTCTTTTATACGGAAGATTTTCATTTTTATAACACAAGTATACTAAAGTACAAGAAAAGAACAACATTTAAATTACAATATACAATTAAAATAAACGAAGAAAAAAAGTGCATTTATATATATATATATATGCTACATTTCTTTAATGATAAATATTTCTTTGCCCAACACTAACTTTGCCGCACTGATCAAAGATATGATATACCAAGGAGCACATCATGTTTTTACAGCTGTCAGAGTTCAAAGATTGCATAATATATGTAATACCATCAAATCAGGCTACGACTATATCGTAATTATCTTGCTGAAAGAAATGACCAGATTCCTTAACTGGTAAAACTTCAATAATTCCGTTAATATGTCATTGCTTGTATCCAAAAGTTATTCACAGTACATAATTGAATGTGAAACAAAAACAAGAATTCACGCTAACACAAAACAAATGCGGACGTAAATTTACGATACTGCGAAGCACTCCTTCCTTTTAGAAATGTTACACTTGGTTTTGTTTAATATAAATTTACAATACTAGTATTTATTACTTTAAACCATGCTTCTTTTATATAAATAAGACTTAGTAGTAATGATTTAGCTATAGAATGTGGACGCTAACTCTGCAATTCCAAGAAGTAATAGACTCTGTAGTTTTTATAAAAATGACATTGAGGATGAGATACATTTCATTTTAAAATGTCACACTTATCAGGGTCTTAGATCTTATTTTATTAATCCATATTATTGGAGAAAACCTTCTATGTATAAATATATACAATTAATGAGTTCAAATAATCTTAGAGAACTACGTAATTTGGATAAATTATATTTCGTGCACAGAAATTAAGATCTAACATATATTGTAATATGTTTCACACTACCTTCTGCTATCTATATATACTGTGTGTAGTTTAAATGTTGTATGTCTATAGTTGTTATGACTTAGGTAAATAAAGATTATTATTATTTATAAACATTAGAAACGAGTTTCTTTTAAACTTGTACTATTAAGAAGACAACATACTCTAATACATGATGGTCTTGAATGAAATCGAGAATGGAAATGGGGAATATGTCAAAGAGACAACAACCCGACCAAAGAGCGGATAACAGCCGAAGGCCACCAATGGGTCTTCAACGCAGCGAGAAAATACCGCACCCGGAGGTGGTCCTCAGCTGGCCCCTAAATAAAATTGTGTACTGGTTCAGTGAAAATGGACGTCACACTAAACTCCAAAACATATGAAGGAACTAAAATTAAAAAAAAATACATACTAACAAAGGCCAGACGCTCTTGACTTAGGACAGGCGCAAAAATGCGGCGGGGTTAAACATGTTTTGTAAGATCTCCAACCCTCCCCCTATACCTCTAGCCAATGTAGAATAACGAAACACATAGCAATACGCACAGTAAAACTCAGTTTAAAAGAAGTCCGAGTCTGATATCAGAATAGGTATCAAAAGAAACTAAGCAAAATGACAATGATACATAAATGAACAAAGGACTACTAGCAATTACTGACATGCCAGCTCCAGACCTCAATTTAACTGATTGAAAGATTATGTCTTCATCATATGAAAATCAGGTACAATCCCTCCCTTAGGGGTTTAGTATCATACCATCATAAAATATATGAGAAGAACATAACCCGTATCATGCCAAAAACTGGTTTTAGAATAAATGTGTTTATTTCCGATGCAAAGATCCTATGAGTGAATCAATATTATTACCAAAATATGCAATCCTTAATGACCTGACAACAGTATCGTAACTATATAAGTATAGATTCAAAGTACTGACGTTGTTTATCATCTTAATTACGTGCTATAGTGCTCTTTTTGTTTGTCATGGTATATTTTAAACCTTTACTGTTTAGTTCATTTTGGTAATATCCTTTTGGCGTGGCTCGGTATTTATACATCCCGCCATTGTGTTAATCAGCTATGGTAATTTTTTGTATTCTTGTCTTTCATTTTTGCTTATGTCCTTTGTCTAAAGAGTGTCTATATGCCATTTTATTGAACTAGTTATTTGTTTTCATAGTGATTAAGATTATAACAAAATGTTGACTGCTGTACCCCAATTTTTGACATTTTTACCTATTATGTCTGTTTGTTTTGCTCACACATTGTTGTCAATTTAAAGGAATTAATTCTATGCGACTGTCATACAAGTGAGAGGTTTAGCTAGCTATAAATCCAGGTTTAATTCACCATTTTCTACATGAGGAAATGCCTGTACCAAGTCAGGAACATGGCAGTTGTTTTCCATTCGTTTGATGTGTTTCAGCTTTTGATTTTGCCATTTGATAAAGGACTTTCCGTTTTGAATTTTCCTTGGAGTTCGGTATTTTTGTTATTTTACTTTTTCTAGTACCTTACTTTTCTTTTATCTCCTCAAAGTAAATTTTACGCTCTAAAATTCAATTAGCTTTGCAGTGCAAACCTTTAGACATTCGACAAAACGTTTTAGTATTCTAAGCAATCAAGTTTGGTTATTCGTATACTTGATGTACGTATGTTGATAACCTACTTTATAGTCAAATGAGCATTTATCAATTTTATATTTTTGTATTTTTTTTTTTTTTTTTTCGTCTGAATGTTATACATGACATGGGTGTATAATTTTTCATTTTAAATCACTGTATATATGCCAAAATTTTCAATGTTTTCTGATTAATAGATGGAGAAAAAAAATAGTTCTGCTAGCCATACATATGGAACAGGTTATTATTTTTTAAATAACCATGGTCTGTCGTTTTAAACACATCACTAGTAAACCAATTTTGATCTGAAACGGTCATAAAAGAAGAAGAAGAAGAGAACCAATTTGATTTAAATACAGGTCGATATCTAACTTGCTTTGGTTCATCGAAGTTATGGACATAGTAAAATCACAGATTTCTATTTCAATTAGATTGTTCTCGGAACAAAGGAAGAAATTCGTCATCCAGTGGCGTAGCCAGGTTCTGTGTGCAGTGCACGCAGAATCTGTCGATAAGAGCCAGGGGCCGCTTAAGGCCCCAGTGGGTCCAAGGCAAAGCTCTGGTAGGGGCAGGGGGCGAAGCCCGCCTGAAGCTCAGAGAATTAAGTAAACACAAAGAAGAATTTTGTTGTTGGAAATTTATCTGTTCTGTCTAATTTTCTTTAGAATTATATGTAATAACAGGGTCTAGTTATACCTCGATAAACGGACATGAGTGTTGGACTGATTCAGTGACCGACAGTTTGTTTATAAACCAGTATAATGCTGCTCTAGTAATTTGCCTATTGAGTATGATAGAGAACTCGACGGAGACAATCGACCTTCAAGGAGTGATGCAAACAATTTTGAAATATGTAGGCCGTAACATAATAATATGAAATAGATAATACATTGGCTTAGTCAGAGGCCCGATCGTTGCTGGTTTTTGGCCGCTATGACGAGACCAAAGCAGTCAGCTGATCACGAACAAGTCAATACAAAAAAGGTGCACCAATAAAACCAATAGTTATGCATTTTTAAGATTGATTAGTACGAGGAAAAGGAGTCTGAAGAACAAATCATGCGGACTCAAAACAATCCAATTATTCAAGTTTGCTTGACATACTGATAAATGGGAACAAAAGGAAATGGTTACACGCAAGCGAGACAGCATTTTATCGACATAGATAAAAAAAGTCAAACGATATTAACAAACGTCCTTCAACAATGGACAAGTGTCTAAATAATATATATCAAGCTCTAAACCGGCCAGAGCAAAAAAGTTGTGAATAAAATTTGCAGAGACTATAAAAGATCTGTCATCGACACCAAATTTCGAAAATGACAAAATTATAAAGATAGAGTGACTTCCTGACTTCATCTTGGGTAAAGCACATAATCATGAAGCGATGTGAAACGAATTTTTGAAATCTGTATCCTCCTATTTTATTTAATGTGAATTAACGAAATTGTGGTGTATATATAAGACAGCAACCAAACGACACAAAAAAATAATAAAAGACGTCTAGGGGTCAACATCTGGTTTTTAACTTGTTAACTGATAAGTGATTTGCAAATAACGACAATTTACTGGTTTCATTTAAGCAAGCAACATTTTTCTTTGTTTGGTATTATCAAATATGTCCAACAACTTCTTTCAAATCAATTTCAAAATCAGCATGAATGTGCAATAGTATTAGAGAAGATACCCATTCTTGTCCCATTGTATATCTAAGATAGGTTTTAACCCGTTTCAGTTGCAGTTGTTGGTGGCATCGTAAGAAGAATTTTACAGTATACATTAGAATGCAGTTCTTTGTTTGTCGTTTCCAATGTTTCACATAGTTGATCTGGTATCTTTGAGGGATAAATATTTCAACGAGCAACATATCTTTGGATCTCGAGAGGCTCACTGGCGTGATATATATACGCAACTGATCTTCGCGTTTTAACTCTTTAACATTCTGTGGAATTAGAAGGTGGGCGAGAAACATTTCCTCTGAATTAACCGGTCAATCGGTCTTTAGATTCGTTTAAAAGATGGTATATGAACTGATGTAACTGATGGTAAAATATGGAAAAGTCGGGGTATTCCTATAAGTATCGATGAATAAATTGTATTTATCGATACTCACTCACTCTCACACTCTTTCTCAATCATTCTTTAAAAAAAAGTCTTTCAAAACTTTTTTTTTTTGCTTGTTTGTTTGTGCTCGCAAGTGCGTCGTTGCGTCAATAGTAGCTACGCCACTGTCATCATCACAATTGTTGGGTATAATGGATAATAATGTGAACATGGTTCTGAAAGTGTTTTATGCCAAATTTCCTTTTCCGACATGTATGTTATATATATGTCACTGGACGTAAACTGATTATCCCCAAGGGATGTGATTTTTTTTCCAGGAAAACTATTGAGTATCAAAGTTTCAAATTAATTTCGTGATTTATTTTCTTTCTTGGTATTCAATAACAGAAATTTAAAGAATAAACTTCTTGTCCGCTTTAGGGGTATTCTTGCCAGTTAAAACAGACTTATAATTATATACAAAATAGGGAAAGATGACATCAAATTGCTTCTGTCTTTTTTTAAACATCGTTGGTCAAATAGCTAAAGTATTATACGTTGTGAGACGAAGACTATTTTAATAGGGACATTCCGATTATGTATAAATTTTGTTGATGTTTTCACACCCGAAAAGAATATTTGTTCGTAATTTTCGATTCCATTCCAAGAAGATCCTTAAATTTTTTGTCAATTTTTTTTTCAAATAGCTGAAGTATTTATGCGTTGTGAGATTTAAAATATTTTGATGAGAACATTAATTCCTGAATATGTAAATAAAGATCGTTTTGGATGGACTAAATTCTATAATTGCAATTGGTAATGATCTGTTTCAAATATTCAAGGTTACCGATTCTAATTTAAAATAGCACAATTTTTAGTTCATACACTCGTGTTCAGAAGGCTATTATTATTTATAAATTTATTCAATTAAATTAATTCAGCATTTCATCGTTACAAAAGTATCGGCGGTCATAATTCATTTAAAAGTGAGCTTACGCAAAATATAAAAGTATACAACGACTATCCAGTTATTGTGCGACTTAATTACTCCACTAAATTAATTTTAATTTTTTTTATATTTTCTGTGTCTAAAACCAGCACTCCTGTTTATCATTCATACGAAATGTTGTTCACACCTGGAACGGTAAACCGTGACGGCTACAATTGACTGAATGAAGATCAAAAGATTACAATTACAGAATGCTAATCTTTAATTACCTTGAGTTTAACCACGAATTCAACATTCACTAAGTGTCACATAACAATACACATTCTATTTCCACAGTACAAGTATTTAATCTATGGCTATCAAAGTCGTCGATGCGCCTTTAAATGACTGAACAATAAATTATTACGTCATTTTCTATCTTATCCACCCCGGTAAATTAAGTACTGTTCATACAATTCGTCTGCAGTGAAATAAGATCTTTTCAGTCTATTTTCACATGGTCCAGTAGTTGTTATTTACCTTTACACATCAACAACATACTGAATTGTCTGAACAGCTTCTGAATTGACTGCAAGCGAATTATCTGACCAGTACTGCATTGGCCGTGGATAAGACTGAAAATTGACTAAATGATTTGTTGTTCAGACTTGTCAGATTATTTTAAGACTAAATTGACCGTTTAAGACTAAGATTCATTTACTAGCGCATTATAATAATTTAAGGTTTACTAGAGCTGCAACTTTGATGGTTTATCGTATGTAACTGGTTCACGTGCATATGACACGTGTTTCTGGAATAACTTTTACCACGTACGCTCGAGACCACAGAAGGTGCGGACAACCAAATTAAAGAACCACACACACACACAACCCGTTGATATTACCTTGTAAATTGTTCTTTAGGCACTGTCGATGTGATATCTCACCACATGACGACAAACCTTAAGTGAAATGAATGGTGACAGAAATAAAAGCTAACTAAAACTGCTGATATAAAATTATGTCTTTTTTTATAAGGAAATATATACTTTAGAACTTAAAAATAATACTTTATAAATTTGTTGCGTCCTAAACGCTTTTCATCAAGAACGCTCAAAATCAAAAAAAGACTGAAAAGCAAGCATGTATAAGTACTTAGATATAGGAAGATGTGGTGTGAGTGCCAATGAGACAACTCTCCATCCAAATAACAATTTATAAAGTAAACCATTATAGGTCAATGTACGGCCTTCAACACGGAGCCTTGGCTCACACCAAACAACAAGCTATAAAGGGCCCCAAAAGTACTAGTGTAAAACCATTCAAACGGTAAAACCAACGGTCTAGTATATATAAAAACGAGAAACACGTATAAATTACATAAACAAACAACAACTACTGTACATCAGATTCCTGACTTAGGACAGGTGCAAACATTTGCAGCAGGATTAAACGTTTTAATGGTACCAAACCTTCTCCCTTTTCTGAAACAATAGTATAACATCACAACATAGAAAACACACGATAAAACATTAAAAGCTATATGACCAAAAGGGACATAAAAGAATAACCAATTCCAGATAAGGTCATTTAAGGTTATTTTATAGTGTTATGAAATTGTTTTTACTCACCAATAACATATAATGTCTAGATAATATTCATCGACCATTCTTCCGAAGCACGTCTGGTGTACACAATTTTAAGCCTGGTATCTATGATGAGTTTATTTACAACCACTGGGTCGATGCCATTGCTGTTGGGGTTTCCTCCCGATGGTATCAACAGCCCAGTAGTCAGCACTTCTGCAATGGCATGAATTATCATTGATGTCATAATTAACTGTTACTAATAATATAAACGGTGCCAATTTTACTGCACCAGATGCGCATTTCGACAATTAATGTCTCTTCAGTGATGCTCGAGGCCAAAATATTTGAAAATTCAAAACCTAATACAAAAAAACCTAAAGTATAGCAAAAACCAGAAAAGGATCAGAGCTTTGTATGAGGGAGATATATTTCTTAATTTAAAATAATTTCTAAATTTCAATCAAAACAATGTCTGTATTTTCATGCTAGTACCGTAGTGCTGGCTAAACTTCATTTTTTTTTAAATACTAAGGATTTTCTACTCCAGGAATAGATTATCTTAGCTGTATTTTGCAAAACCTTTCGTCATTTTGGGTCCTCAGTGCTTTTCAACTTCGTACTTTATTTGGCCTTTTTAACTTTTATTATTCGAGCATCACTGATGAGTCTATTGTAGACGCAACGCACGTCTGGCGTACACAATTTTAAACCTGGTATCTATAATGACTTTACTTTCAAAATTTTCCCATAAATTCAAATTCTCCACATAACAAAAACATTGGAATATGATATAAAACAACCACTGGCGAATAGTATCGTTGTAAAGTTCACTTGCTGAATAATTTTCCTTCCAGTAATGAAAGAAAAGTATAAAAAATAATGCAAGTTTTGATTATTTTTAACTAATATTTGTTTGCTGCCTCATTGATGTATACACTACAACTTCTTTTGTTCATAAGAATAGGATGTTTGTTATCAATCATAATTGACTATAAAATATGAAATAGAGAATGAATATAACCTTGTATTTGAACAGTGAACCCTGTAGGAATATTGCAACAGGAAATGTTTGGTAAATCAGAATGAAGGATAAACACAGCCTATAACCATAGGTTGCTGTAATATTACATTTGTATGGTTTTCATCAGATAATTGAAGTGTTGGTGATGCTTTGTATTCATGACAAAACTTATTCTACACTATTCATATTTAGAAATATCATTTAGGAATGTTCTTTCCGTCGACAACGAGGATATGGTTATTCTTATGGGACTGTAACAGTCGACACTGCATTGCATTAATTTGTTTATTGATATCTGATAAAAATCTAATTATGGATTGATGAAATGACATAAAAGTTAAATTAAATAATGATAGTATCTAAAGCGGCAGTCTGTTAAAGTGCGTGATGCTTCCGCTTTCAGCCGTTACTACTCATAGGTATCTTAACTGCATGCATACATGAAATTAATAATAATTTCGATCAAACGGCAATAATGTTGATTTTGTCAGGGTTAAATGCAAAAATGCTTTGTGCAGTTTTCCCGTAAATGACAATAAAAGTAATCAGCGATGTATATTCTATTATTGGATTAAAGAAAACATTTCGGCGTTAAGTGTTGTGAGTGAATTGCTCCAGTCCACACATCAGTAAATTACGGATACATGCGTTGGATTCTTATAATTCTTATACTTTTTCATTTTTAGCTCACCTAGGCCTAGAAGACCATGTTGAGCTATTGCCATCGCTTAGCGTCCGTCGCCGGGGTCGAAATTTTTCGTTTAAATCTACTCCTCAGAAACTACGGGACCAACTTAAACCAAATATAAACTGAAAGATCCTTAGGGTATCTATTATGAAGTTAAAGTCTTTTACTCTTGTCCGTCAAGAAACATTTTGCTAAAAATAGAACATTTGGGTAAAGTAAAAAATGCTCCAAATATGAAGATCTACATACATCCTGTTTGCACCGAAATTATTTTAAGAATAAGAAGATGTGGTATGATTGCCAATGAGACAACTCTCAACCAGTGACCAAATGACGTAGAAGTTAACAACTATAATTTCAACAATGAGCAAAACCCATACCGCTTAGTACGCTATCAAAAGGCCCCGAAATGACAAATGTAAAACAATTCAAACGAGAAAACTAACGGCCTAATTTTAGTGTTTTGCCTATTATCTAATAACTATTGCACATAGGTAGAGCCTAACCTATGTAACAAGCAAAAATGATCAGCTATACAAGAGCTACAAATATGCTAAATGGCTGAAACCATTGGATGACCGCTTAAGGCGTTATATCCCTTAAATGACGACTTTTGACTAATTATTGTGTTTATGCTTTAAAGACACTTCAAAAATAATTAGCAATACAAAATCTACAAAAACAAAATAACTAATCGCAATAAAGCTAACAATTAATATCAAAATGGCATATCTATACCAGGTGAGCGATTCAGGCCTTTATGAGCCTCTTGTTGCAACAACATGTCGAGTGTAAATAATGTTTGCATATTTTTGTTTATGTAAAAGTCATATAACATGAATTTCTAGTAATTTTAATGTTAAGGAAATTATTAAACAACTGCATGCATACATACTTAACTAAGTCCTCTATGCATGTACGTTTTTTACATTTATTATGAAGCATAATGTATTATGAAATAATATTTCTTTAAGTCATTGTTGATCGCAAGTTTATTAACTTTCGAGTTTGTTGATCGCAAGCTTATTAACTTTCAAGTTTGTTGCCGAAGTTTACCGGACAATGACATTGATAAACAATCAACTCGTAAAAAATAAGTGAATTAATAGAGCTATGTTTTAATTGTTTTTTTTTTTTTTTTTTAATATTTACCATGTATTCCCAATTGTTTTATAGTAGTTGTTAAATGATTTGGTGTATTTAATTCGTTCTTAAAGAATCAATTATTACAATTTCCTTCTAGTGCACGTTATTAACATTCTTTCAGCACGGTTTTCCTTGCACTTGCACAGTGCGATGTCCGAAATTTTAACGAGAGGTCTCGTTGCATATGGAAAAATATCGTCGAATTAGAGTACGGGAAGACAATAATTCAATAGCTGTACATTTCTGAAAATTTTGATAAGATAAAGGATTTTCTTTTACAAGAAAGTTCACGTACACTTGTTTTATGGTAAAACTTAGACAAGTATATTAAACTTTTTCAACTTTTAGAAAATTAAAATACTAAATTTTGCTGTGTTCGATACGCAGCTTACCGGGAACAATTACATTCAAATAGGTGAAAGCCAAAAAAAGTATACATGTAAATATATGGGGATCTATATAACTAGAAGAGAATTAACAAAAAGGCCAACATCATCTTAGATGGGATTGCAACCTTGATTTTTTTTAAAGTTACAAAATTAATCATCCAAGACATTAAGAATGTATGAAATCAACCGTTACTATACATGACCAAATGCAATGCCGATTTGTAATTTGATTATTATTCGTTGACTCATTTAACCATCCGACATTTCAGTTTGTATAAAACCACCCACTCTTTGTATGAAATAAAGCCATAACTCGTAATATATATTCAGCCTTATGTTCCACGTACTGATAAGTGTTTAGACGTATATACGAGTCGTAAGCCAGCTCATTAATGGAATGAGAATCGAGTATACAGAATCGGAGTAAATGTGACTTTCGTTTGCGGAATAAAAACCAATCCAAGAGATTGTAGTATTTCTTAAACGAAAATGAGCATTTAACTAGAACAATTGCTACAGCTCCTGAATGAGACTGGTATTTAATTGACATATAAATAATAATTCTATCGAAGTGATTTCACTTTATTTTACTATTTCATTGCCGATATCATTGCTGCCTGAATTTTAGTATAGGAAGAATGTCATCCACCAAGCATTCAGTGTTAAGGCACTGGCTTTATATTTTGTTCAAATCTAGTTGACATTTTTTTTTTTTTTTTTTTTAACTCCTTTTCTTTTAAATCATGATAAATTGTTTGGTATTTTTTAAACTAAAGTTTCAACTTCCTTCTGGCAAAATAATGCATTACGTAGACTTTTTTAGTCTTTTATGTCACTTTTCGTTAAAAACTTATTCTTAAAGGTCACAAGAAAAGTTTAATATAGATGCGCTTCACTTAAATTTGTAATCAAAATATCATACAAGTGACCCTAAGCAGAATATCGTCTTTCAACATCGCCTTAGATGACAAACATTTGAGATAATGATTATCAGAGAACATGCAAAACGATACTTAATCAATAGCTAAAATGTACATACAGATGCCGTTCATCAGGGAAATTTAATTAAACTGTCAGGATAGTGTTTACCCAAATAGCTTTACAATAACCCTTTCCTATGACATTGGAGGGTCGCGATTTGTCTTTATTAAAAAGCTGTATAAATGTCATGCAGGGATTATTGCAATAAGCTGGCTGATATTTGCCAGTCGTCTATACCTATATTTGGATTTACCGACAGTTAGCAAGCTTATTTAACATCTAACTTGGAACAGTGAAATATATTTAAAATGTCAGTGATGTACTTCTCGACGTAATTGTCCATGTATTGAGTAAATCATTCTGTTTGAATAATTTATTCCGGGATGAAATTGGATGCTGAAAATAATGTTCGTCTCACCACCATCACAAGAACTTCATATAATGAAAAATCGCTAACTAATATGGTTTATTGGAATGAACTTTAAAAAAGGATTTGGGATTGGTATCGAGTATTTCTCTAAAATAAATAGTGACCCTATATATATATATATATAGATAGATAGATATATGTGTGTGTGTAAAACACATGAAATTTAGCCCAACACTGTTAAATAAAATTTTCGAGCAAATTTGTGTTCTTCTCTCGGCGAGATTTGAACGACCCCTGCTTCTGTGAATCGTGGCAACACCGTCTATACTGTATTCAGTGCCCTAGACCACTCGGTATATATATGTTTTAAGCTTGGTATCTATGATGAGTAAATATATATAAACTAATTTAGCCTTAGAATGTAAGATCTGCAAAATTGTGTTCTTTCCTCGAAGGGATTTAAACTAATGCTTCTGTGGCATCGTGGCAACAATGTCTAAAATTAAATACACCAACGTTCTAGATCACTCTGTTAAATTTGATGAAATAAAATATACGTAATGTTAGTCGAGTAATGCATTACCTCGTCCCTTTAACTGGGGTTGTTGCACAGTACATGATTTATTGTGGCAGGCAGATGGTAGACATTGCAAATCAGGTGTTTTACTGTCATAAAAATAATAGAACCTACAGTGCAGACAAATCAATCTAATTTCATTATATATGTCCTAATATGTGACAACTTTACGACGGGCTAACCATTGGTTATACAGGGCTAACACCCGGAATGATATATACTTCGATTCTAATTAGTCCAACAGTGTTAGATCTGCAAATTTGCACATCTAACGTGCTCCGTACCAGAGTCGATTCTCGGCATGTTAGACTTTGTTAGACTTTTATCATAAGGGGGATACTTTTGCTCTCTTTTTCTTATTAGCCTTCTCGGCTCTAAAAACTCTTCTATTTCAACATGCTTACAATATATAAAATCAGAACTGGTTCACTATAATGTGGCTTTTTAAGCTCTCTTATAGGTTCAAATGTTTAAAATCAGACTAAACATAAAAATCTGTTTGTTTGCTGTTCCCCTACCCAAGGATCAAGAGTTTGGGAAAGTAAGTAAGGAAATTAATTTATTTTTTTCAAAAAGCATTTTACTTTTGTAAATATTTCGGTATCAAAAATGCAGGTATAATAATTTCACAATTTCTTATTTCCCTGCTGTTTCTGATCAATTGTCTGCTTATGTATGAGGTGTTGTCTCTTGTCTTTATTAATAATCTTTCCTGTACCTTTTGTAAATGATACATGGACATGGAAATCAATGTTGGATTTGCGTATCATTGTTTTGAAAACTTTAACGTCTTGTTAAATGACTAGAAACATATAATACTGTTAAGGGTACTCTATTTTATTCTACATCCCAGGTTATGGACTCTTAGTCATGGGTCGCAAGGTGATTTACACCTATCATCATGACCGTGGTTGCAAAGCTACTTGTCAATTTCATCTTTATTTTGAATAAGAATTACAAAATCGTGATTATGTAGTAGCCCCTTTTGTTGTTAATACAACATTGTCATTGATTTATGACAATGTCATTCGAAGTTTTTGAGCATCACCCTCTTCAACACTTTGTACAGTGGACCATTCCTTGGATACCAATGACCGTTTGCCCCTCCTTCTTAAATTGATTGACACCCTATAAGTTTGTACTGTAATAAAGAGAACACATTTTATCAAATTGATGTCGTGTGCACATAAAGATAATGGGATATTGTTTTTCCGAACAGCTTTCTGCTTGCATAAGCTATTTCTTATATTTTGCAGCTACCTAATATTCTCACCAAATGAAACCTAAACCAATTTACCTGACACATAATAAGGCACAAAACAGTTGTCTTTTGAACATCATCTCGGGACAACGTAAATGAAAACATTTTGAAAATAAATTTATAAAATTGAAAATCATTTTCTGAAGAAACAAACTTCTTTTTCCATTCCATTTTATAACAAGCTATGCATTTTTAAAAACATCTAGTCAAACATTCCCTCTTCCAAAAAAATGAAAAGATTGGTGGGTAAGAAAGAAAATTCCAGCATCATATATTTAGTACCGATGTTTCAAATACTAATCAACTGTGAAAGATATTCTGTAGTCGTAAATTTTACGAGATCCATTGATTTCATTTAAATATGAAAACAGAGGAGTTGCATGCATGTAAAATAACTTTGTACTTGCTTGAAAATATCGTGTATAAAAGAAAAAAGTTCTCTTTTGCATAAAATTCAGTAAAACGTGCCTCTCTTTGTCGATTGAAATGTATACATTTTTGCCACATGCGTGAATATACATTTGTTAAAGAGGAAATGCATTTCACGCTAGAGTCATAAAAGTCAATCTTTACTAAAACTCAAGATGTCTTTTATGAAAAAAAATGTGATAGATAAAACAAATATTGTTTTTGCCGGATGTTCTTCGATGCAAAAAATATGGCTAATTTCCCCTAGCATTCCAGAGAAAAAAACAGGAATTAAACATTAACCTTTTAAAACAAAACACAGATGAAAGAAACAGATGTTTAATTATCCAATCACATTAATATGTAGACCAAATATGAAAATATCGACAATGATAAATATAACAAGGAAAGTTAATAATCAATCAAAATAAGGATGAATATTTTCATTTGCCTATGCATGATAAAGAGGTGTGTGCCTTGATAGTGATGATATATTTCCAGTTCAGTATTCTTAGTATCATGCGGTAGACTTTTGGAGATTCTGCCTTTCAAAAACTTCATAGTAAAGCAATTTACAATACAACACAACGTTTTAAACAGAATTAAAATATTACATTAGCCAAATTCTTTCATTTGTGTATTTTCTACATAAAATTATTGTTGATATCACAATAAATATACATTAAAATTGCTCTTAAAGAAAATACAAAATCTAAATTTATATTTCAAGTTATCGCCAATGCCCGCATCCGATTTCATACCATTAGAAAATTTGTCTTTAAACAATGAAAAGTTCTGATAACATCGCTATTTACTATGTACAATTCTGAGTGCACAATTTTCTATTTTCATAATAAAATATTTTTGATGTACACAGGTATTTCACAGGCTTTAACAATTATCACTTTTAAGCTCCTTTTCTGTTCCGAAATAAAGGATTTGCTTACTCTCTGTGCATTAATTTTGCTGACAAAAGTTTCATGGCAAGCAACTGAACTGTAAATCACTGCATGGTTGAATTATCGGACAACAGCGAATTATGATTTTTCACAAAAGATAAAATTAGTTTCACAAACACTACCGAAATTACCCTTGCAAGTGTTGGACATGTCGATTCATAAACGTTGACTCTTTTCAAGCAGTAACTAACAAGTCCATCTCTCCAGTCCAGTGGTGGTTTGTGCAATAAAGGAAAAACGATATCTTCCTCACTCTAAAAAAGAAATTTTAATTTCTTACAAAATGTATCATTAAATTTATCTCCAACACAATAAAAATGCTAAAATAATGCAAAATGTTTTGAATATGGAAAGGAACCAAATATTTTATCTAGTAATTTGCACATCTTATTAAATTTGATGGAGGTTTTTCTGCACTCGGTAGATAGACATTCCGTTATCTCTTTTCTTTCAGCGCTCTTCCAAGTCATTAAAATATGATGACCCCAGGAATAAATCGTTGATATATAGAAGAGGGACGAAAGATACCAGAGGGACAGTCAAACTCATAGATCGAAAACAAACTGACAACGCCATGGCCAAAAATAAAAAAGACAAACAGACAAATAATAGTACAGATGACACAACATAGAATGTGTTGCGAGTTACTATTGCCTTGCCGGCATGGGCATGAATATGACACCCCCCCCCAAAAAAAAAAAAAACCAACAGAACAGAACACTGCAAAGTATATGTTATTTTTACAATAGTTTGCCACGTTTTTAAAATATTTGTATTGTTGTATTGATTCTAAATTTCTTGAAGAAGAATAATTAATTTCAGGGGATGGAGGAGCGAAAAAAAACTTATAAAACAATAAAATATACACAACTGAGTTTGAATCAAGTTGAAATGACAGCACATATTTTACATAAATATTTTTTTTCAAAATAATACATACCTCGAACCCTTGAATCGTAATTTTCTCTGTAGAACCTACATTGCTTTAAGTCGGTGACTTTATCCACCAGCAAACAAAACTTCGGATAAATGAGGAGACATTCTTGCTTCAAGACCATAGGCACTTGTCTCTGAAAAAAAAAAATCTATATACTTTACTTAACCCATGACATAAGATATTTTTGCATTTCATTGGCTATTTTCTATCAAAATACAGCCTTTGTTTTTCAGGAAATTCGGGATGACACCCCTTCTACCCCCTTTTCCCTTTCCCCTTTTCTCTTCAACCAATGTTGAGAGAAATAAAAAAAAAAATCATTCTGTATGAAATTTGAATTTTGTTAAATATTTTCCTTATAAAATCACAAAACATAGAGATTTTTGTATTTCTTTGTGTGGATTGTCTAAAAAAAGAAGGGAATACACGAATATAGAATACTAGTTCCAAACTAAATCTCTAAATATATGCGTTTGGAATATTTTCCCCCATATTGGCAGCTATCTGAAGTCAGTTCTGAGGACCTCAGTTTTATGTAGGCATGGTAATCCATCACTTTTAACTAATCAACTGTTCTTCATGATAAAGATTGGTGTGCGATTGTAGTTGAAACAATGTAATTTATATAATGACATTGTAATTGTTTTAGGACACAGTTACATCAACATCAAAAGGTATTGTACTTTATTGTAGAAGCTGTGGAAATAAAAATTGATTTCGACATGTTGCTTTGTAACCATGGCCATGATGTTGGATGTAGTTTCCATTTGTGGTGAGTGTTACACCTCATTATTAATTAAAAAAGACAATATCGAGTTCATATACAATATTTATATATTGCAAATATGTAACCAACTTTTCACATCGAGCAACAACCTTAAAACTGACCAGAATATACATTAAATCTGTCCTCATCTTTGAATGTTAAACATATTAAAATGATCAGAAACTTTAAGTGTTCTTCAGTGGCAACTTGACGACCATAGTCAAATAGCACTAATTAATTGCGACAGTTCTATAGAGTTCATTCAGATGCTAAGAAAATATAACTATTTAACGGTTTACAGGTGTCACAGTCAAAGTTCTTGTAATGTCTATTACACAAATAATATTAAAATTAGCCTTTTAGCATCTCCCTTTTCAAGAGAAAACACTGTTTTCGAAAATTAACTTTAAAATGAAATAAAAGGCGTTGCTCCAATTTACATAGCTGTAACAAAAACAATAAAGCATAACGCTTATAGTCAATCTTTGTTAAATTCTTGATAAAGCATCGGCATTGTTCTTTGGTGCTTCGGACGGTAACAATAATAGCAATTCGTCCCCGGGTTCAAATTCTCTGAACCTCGTACGCTTGTCGTACCAAGTCTTGATCTTTCCTTTACGATGTGACAAATTTACTTTAAAAATTTTGACACATCTGTCAAACGATCATGTATAGTAGTTCAATAACTGAACGGTGTAACTCATCCTCTCCACTAAATAATCCACGAAGTTTGGCAATCGGACCTCTAACAGGCCAATCATACAACAACTCAAACAGCGAAAAAGCCTATTTCTTCATGCGGAACTTCACGATACGCGAATAACGCATAAGGAACCAATTCATCCCATTCCTTGGCAGATTCCGTGCACAACTTCTTGAGCATGGACTTCACAGTACCATTAAAACGCTCGCATCTCCCATTCGACTGCTGTCTGTATGGAGACATTGTACATCCTCTTGCTGCCATTAAAGATCGTAACACCAAATACAATTAATCCTACGATTACCAAAAATATAACGAAAGTGAGTTTAAGGCTTGAAAATATACGCTCGATAATTCAAAGTCAACTCTGAATCAACAGCCGGATATATTCAAAAATACGGAATCACATATATCCTAAGTAACTAAATAAAATTTTCATATCCAATCAATTGCTGAATCACACAGCTGGATATACGCCAGGTTAACGGCACTTATACGCACTATTTAAACCAATTGCAAATAATCACTGATAAATCACATCAGCTACATAAGCAATAATCCTACGATAGCACATATATACTTTAGGAAAATTACGCTTATAATCCAGTGCAGAATAATTCATATCTTAAATTAATTAATCCCACCGCTGCCACCATTTATGTTACATCTCAATATTAAATTAAAAAAACAACATCGAGTTCATATACAATATTTATATATTGCAAACATGTAACCAACTTTTCACATCGAGCAACAACCTTAAAACTGACCAGAATATACATTAAATCTGTCCTCATCTTTGAATGTTAAACATAAAAATGATCAGAAACTTTAAGTGTTCTTCAGTGGCAACTTTACAACCATAGACAAATAGCACTAATTAATTGCGACAGTTCTATAGAGTTCATTCAGATGCTAAGAAAATATAACTATTTAACGGTTAACAGGTGTCACGGTCAAAGTTCTTGTAATGTCTATTACACAAATAATATTAAAATTAGCCTTTTAACAGTGAGGTATTGGAAAATCAAATTAAAAAGGAGGGAGTAGAAATTTTTCTTCAGGGGATCATAATATGAGTGTCTAAATTATCAATTCCATTGGTTGCCAGTATACAATTTGAATTTTCAAGTTGTCATTATAGGATATCATTTAATTGGATTTCTTTTTGGAACTTCTTTTCCACAGTACTTGCAATTGTCACAAGTTGGAAGAACTATGCGGATGTTTTTTAATTTTCAGAATCCTTTTCAGCTACAGCTGTAAAACAGTGGCAGCAAATGTCCTTTTGTACATCTAAAGGATTGTTTTCAGCATAAAAGGCGAATTAAGTCGGGGTGTTGCAATCCATCTGCAGACGTGCTTCTACATCCAAACTCAGACCACCTGAAAAATAAAAACATTCATTTGATATTTGCAGCTACAGATAAAGTTCAAGTCAGATGTCATGACAGTATTTAGTACAAATAATGGAAACAGTCTTTTTGGTAGGATTAACACCTTAAATTTGTAGAAAAAACTTAACTTTATGATTTTAAAATAGTCAGCTATCCCAAAGTGTAAGATAATAGGACTGTGAAATAAGTGAGCATTTTGTATTCATCCGATGATACAGTCTGTTTCAATTGTTCCAATTTTATGTGCAAATGTTTGTGTCATGGTCTTCTTGTCCATCATTTGTCTTTGGGTTAATGCTCATTTTGATTTTTCTGCTTTGTATCGATCTGTCCCAGGTTTGGGGAGGGTTTGTTCTTCAGCAAAAATGTTTAACCCCGCCATATTATGTATGTACCTGTCCCAAGTCAAGAGCCTGTAATTTAGTGGTTGTCGTTTGTTGCTATATATAATACTTGTTTTTCGTTTTTGTTTTGTAAATAAATCAGGCTGTTAGTTTTCTCGTTTGTACTGTTTTGCATTTGTCATTTCAGTGCATTTTATAGCTTTCTATGCGTTATGGGTTTTTCACATTGTGGAAGGCGGTTTCCTATAGTTGTTGACTTCTACGTCATTTGATATCTGGTGGAGAGTTGTCTCATTTGCAATCATACCGCATCTTCTAATTTATATATATATCCTAAATTGAGGTAAATTATGTGGCCTTCCCATAATCGTTTCGATTCCTAACATCACTGAAGAGACATTAATTGTCGAAATCCGGATATGGTGTACAAAAAATCTTTGCACCTTTGTTTGCGGAAAATGTTGTTTGAGCTATATTTAGACCCCTCTAACAAGGAATTTGTTCAACCAGCAAATTTACTATGTACCGGATCGTCTAGAATAGACGATACTGTGCAGATAAGGAAAAAATTATATAAGTCTAAAGATTTGCACAACGGTATATATAAATATATATAATTAAAATTGAATACCATCAGGTAAAATCAAAGAGCCACAACCACTCACGTCTGCGTGGTGTACAACAGTTTATTGTAACATTTTCTCACTTGAAAATGTAACTGCAATCCCTGTAGTGGACCTGTAGAAACTTCTTAATGTCTAAAAATTAAAATACATGTACTTTCAGCGAATTTGAAATTATTCTTACAAGACAAATTTCTAATTTATATTGTTGTTATATGAAATATGACATGATAAATAGACGTTCTTTGACACATTCCCCATTTCCATTCTCAATTTTATGTTGAATACTATCCAGTCATAAATGCTGACTAAGATAGTTATTTTGTTTTAAAATACGTATAAAACTGTCATTCATGCACATTATGGAATTAAATGATCTAGAGGTGCTATTAGCAATATTTACTAATAAGCATGCAATAACACTCAGTATAAAAATTAGACGACGTGACTGCCATTGAGACAACTATTGATTGCAAATTAGACAACTATTCACCAGAGACCAAAATATGCCGATTTCAACAACTATGTCAGCATATGGCTTTTTACAATGCGCAAAACTCTTACCACATAGCAAGCCATAAAAGCCTTGAAATTACAAGTGTAAAACAGTTTAAAGCAGAAAACTAGCAGCCTGATTTATTACCAAAACAATAGACAAAAACGAATATGGTTTATAGCAACAAGTGACAGCTACTAAATAAAAGGTTCCTGACTCTAACATGGGACAGTGATGAATTAACACAGCATAAAATCAAACTGTAAAAACCAGTTGAAAAAGGCTAGACTCTGACAGCAAATCAACACATAGTAAAAATATAGAAACAAACAAAAAATATTAAGACAGCTTTTGAAGCATCGATCTGAAAGTAGGCCTATTATATTGATATCAAATTACCTAGTTTGGGAGAACATTTTTGCTGCTATTGACCAATCTGTATTTGTCCATTTACTACTATTCGGACTTGGTCTTCAAATAAACGTAGCTCCTCATCTTCTCCTGGTTCCTTAAAAGTAAATGGAAAGTCCTTCAAAGATAGCCGTTGTTCGGAATATCATCAGTTGACATAACAGAGACTAACCATGATGGATACAGAGATGGTACTTTGGCAGCCTTTGTCCTTATGTCAGCCATTAAATTGACACTACCATTCGGATTTGTTTTTCAAATAAACGTATCTTATTATCTTCTCCTGGTTCCTTAACAATAAATGGAATGTCCTTCAAAGATAGCTGTTTAGTTCTCTTGTTCAGAATATCAACAATTGGCCTAACAGATACTAACCATGATGGTTTCAGAGATGGTACTTTGTCAGCCTTTGCCTTTGCCCTTATATCAGCCATTGATTTAACACTAAAGAGTATCTGTTCTGATGAGGGAAACGTTTTGAAGGGCAAGATTTAAAATGGACAGCACTTTCTTCGCTGGATGCAGCCAACTGTGGCCTGGTGCAGTGTGGCATGCAATGAGCATATCCAAGTCTAGCTTAAAAGGAACAATCAATGTCAATTCCACAGCATGGTACGTGACCCTGAAGTCTGGCCCACCATCGGAATATATCATTAGAACTAGAGAAATGGATTCTTCAATATTTTTAATTATTTGTTCCATCTCGTAGGCATGTCGTCATGGATCGCTTAGCTGGAAAATGATATCTTTGTTTCAAACTGTAACAGTCCCTCTGTAAGACGATTTCTCAACAGATGAGGGAATTTTGCACGTATAGACAAACAGATGGTGTCAGACTGCCTCCAACAAAAGTCATGATCCAGTGCTGATAAGGATGAATCGACAGGAACTATTGACTGTCTTCCACGAACTTCATAAGCGAGTGCAAACCCAGGTTCTCCAAAATCATCTTTTGATTTGTCGTTTATACATAACAAGGTCATATTATCCTTGTATTTGATAGCATACTGCCAAATATATTTGTACAGTGCAGCACAATAATGCTCATTTTGATGAGAGTTTCTCGACTGCCTAGTCTGAATTTTGAATTGCAAAGGTATGATTGACTTTTACAATAACAACAAACAAAAAAATCCTGTGTCTAGGACTGAAAATGTCTTGCCGGCTTTACTATCATGTTGAAAGTTGTAATATGGTTATGCCTGTTTCTCGGATACTATAAGCAGTAGATCGACTATATTTGGTGTATGGAATGATTGCGTGGTTGTCTGGCAGGGTTCATATAAACATTACATGTCATTGTTGAGGTTAAGTTTATGTTAACTTGTAGTAAAACCTTCATATTGCTGACTTTTAACATAACTTCAATCATGATAGAAAAGCAGGCGAGATATTTTAACGTGTACACTCATGTTATCTTAATGCGTTTGTGCGTGTGATCTCTTCGCAAAACCCGACCAAGACTGACTACAGTATACCATTATCTGCGTGTTGCCTAGACACAAGGGGTTTTTGGTAATAATTATCCAACGCAAAAGAGTCAAAGCAGATGTCTATGTTACTACATCTACAGTCGTAACTCCAGTGCAAGTATCGTTACTCACTACCTTTGCCGGTGCTATTAGAATCTAATGTTTTAACTCTTCAGGACCAAGAGTAGACATCGATCGACTTTGTTTTGCCTGATAAGGTCTTTTCCTTTTTCTTATTGGAACTCGCTATGTAGGCTTCCTAAATAATCTACCAATCTCTGTCCGTTTCTGAGTTGCAGGCGCTAATTTCTCTGTTTTTCCTTCTTTTTTTTTTGGTGGGGGGGGAGGAGGGATCTGCTCAGCCTTCTTTCGTTTCATCATAGCTTTATTTGCCCTACTTTGTCATCTCTGCCATCGTTCTCAGCTTTCACAACTTTAACATTTTCACGGACTACCTTCGTAAGAGGCACATTCTAGTTTTGTTCTACCTGATTTTCCTTTTCAATATTTGTATTTATCCGAGGTACATGTTCTCATGTCCTTCTCATCTGCAGTACTTGTTGTACCAATAATATCCCTGGTTTTTTCTGAGACATTCATCCGTGTAAGAGGACGTGTCTTTTATTACAGATTATAGCCTTACTTTTCACGTCTGATTTGATGTGAACCTTCATGTGTCTTTTAACGTTGTTTACTTTTTTGCTTACATTAGAGCAACCAGCTTCGTTGCAAATTTAACGTGCCTTTATAGCATTCATTCCTCTTTCAATCAAATGGTCTTTTAACTCGGACACCATGGACACTTTTGAGGTTGTGGTCTTTGTTTTCTCTAAAAATAAAAATATGAACAATTAAGCAAAAGTTTATAACTTTATACTACAAAAAGGATTCTGAATCAAATATTTTACAGTCATGTTCTATTTCTACCTTTTGAAATATTACACTATTCGTCTTATCTACTATTTAACATAATCTTTCGTCCATTCTGACTCTCTTAAGCCTCCTTGAGACCGAACATGGTACATGTTTGAAAAATCCTCAGTTATACTTATCTCATCATTCACTGTCTCTTTGTCTGATAGGTCTGCTCTTGCATCAATAGGGTCTCTCATGTCTTTCCCATTCTCACAGTTCTTACATATTAAATGTTATACTTGCACTCCTTCGTTTCTGTAACCTGGAATATCTTCATGTGTTTCACCAATTAGGCTTACGCATTCGATCAATATGTATAGCTATGGACATTTTTGTCGCCCACAGTTTACCTCATAGGTAACAGTAGGCATTTTTGGTAGAATCCTAAACGGTCCTCTCCTACCTAATTTTGATGATGTGCCAGATTTCACATTAGTGAAAAATACGAAAAACTTATCCTCTTGTTTAAAAGTTTGCCATGATATTTTTTATCATGATGTTTTTTTTTAGTCTCATCATATTTCCTTTTATATTTTCTCCAACTTCCAAATGAGCTTCTAACATTCTCTTTGATCTCCTAAGCCCATATATTTTGGATAGTTTCCATATGTCTTGACATTGCATACTGAATGTCTAAATGAGTTGTCTAGTTGCCTAGCATAATGCATTTTGGTGTATTGCCTGTAGTCTCGTGTTCTGTAGATCTGTAGGCCATGAGAACATAGGGCAAATGCTAATCCCAATCATTTGGATGCTAGTTAACATAAGAGATCATCATTGTAGCTAGTGTTTTGTGAAATCTCTCAACCATCCCTCCGGTTTGGATGGAAAGGAGTGGCTCGTGTCTTATTGAAAGTGCACTTTCAAATTGTACTCAATGATCAGAGTGTATAGAGTAGGGAGTACCCAATCTTCATCAACTAAAATTTTGGCTACAGTTGTGCATGTTCTGTGAAATTAAAGTGTTTTTTGTTTTTTAAATCCCGAACAAAACTGAGCAATCGCAGTTGCAAGTTGATGTCTTGCGATTCTGCAGATTGATTCATTAAACGATCTAAAACTTCTCTATTTTATTTTGCTAATAAACGTCCAGCTTAACCTTTTTTACTTTGCTAAAACGTATCTGCCACCTCGACCATTACATACAAATCAAGCTTGATTCTTTGGAATACTCAGAGTTCCCGTGATAATCAATTCGCATTTGGCAGACACTTATACCTTTTCTTTAGTAACAACTCGGACACATCTAAACAATCTACTAGTTTCATATTTCAATATCAATCTTACCATTGACAGTCTTCATAAAATCAAGACCAAGGATCCCATCAATTGTGATATGAGCCACAGATGCCTCAACAACAACCGAATTTCCTTGCAGGAAAGCTAGATAAAAAAATAAACTTTACGTACTGTCTTAAGTTTGTCACCAAAAGCAGGTAGGACTTGTTGATTCAAACTCACCAAATCTTATTGTCTTGTCATAGGTATCTTATTATATGTCTTCTCTGAAAGAATAATTACCATGACTCCTGTATCTACAAACAACCCTGCTGAAAATCCATATAGTTCAGTGTCAAAATATATACCAGCTTCATGGGCTGCTGTAGAGACACCTGTTACCATGCAAGGGATTTTTCTGGTTCTATGTACTTCTTATAATTTTTAAAATGCGTGTTGTACCTCTTCCTTTTCTATCAATGAAAGAAGTAAAAATTGATGTTTGTGTGAATTGTCTGTTTGCCTATCTGTGTAACCTGAAAATCCACGTTTATTGCTATTTTAATTACTTCCTCCATGTCTTATTCTCCCTCTGTCTCGGTCCGTTATGATTTGGTGTTCTATGTTCTTCTGTCTAACGTCTACTATACAATTTTTTGTCTTTCTTTAGCTGTCTTTCCTAAGCTCATCGTTGTCATTTTGTAGATCCTGTAGTTGTGGTTTCATTTTTGACATCAACTGGGTTAATGCAGTGTGATTAGTATTTTAATTTCTGTCAAAATGACTCCTTTTCAGCAGTCTATGATGTAGTTCAGTAGAAACGGCCTTCTCGACGTTTTTTTCTGCCCTGTTATACGTTTTGAGTTCAATTGTACTCGAATTGCATCATTTAAATCATGAGGCCTGGACTGTTCAATACGGATTTTCATTTCAGAGTCCAACGTCTCAATAGAATATGATTATTTTTATATTTCATACATCTTCTGGTACCATTGGTTAAGTTTGATTTATCAATCGTCTTACTGATTGTCCTCACTCTGGCTGTACTCGATAAAGCTCGGATTGATTTGGTGTAGCAGATCTTTCCTCCAGAGGATTGACCAACGGTTTATAGTATTGTGGGTTTTTTTCAATCAGTTGATTGCTTAAATTGCCCTGTGTCTGCTCTCTAAACGGGATTGCTAACTACATTCCTTTATCCTGCTCAGACTATTTATTAATGCGTGAGTAAGCCTCAAAATGGAACTTAAAATCTAACCAAAAAGCGCTTTTCTGGTTACCTTCATTAGGAAAGCAAGCTCAAAGCCGAATATTTGAAAGCCAAGGATGTATAAAAACCGAAACAATTGAAGAGCTATATAACCTCAAGGACCTAAAATATAGCAAAATTCATCTTAGGTCAACTTTGCCTGAGGGAGTTGAGACCTTAGTTTCTTTATAATTTAAAAATTTATAAACGGAAAATTTTAGAAAAGGTTTGTTATTAAATCATGTCAGTACCGAAGTACTGACTACTGAGCTGGTGATACCCTCGGGACTGATAGTCCACCAGTAGAGGTATCGACCCAGGCTGTAAGAAATTAAAACAACACGTTATAAATTTCATGCGTCCGAAGCGCTTTTCTGGATTTACCTTCATCAGGAACGCTCAAAGCTGAATATGTGAAAGCCAAGGATGTATAAGTAAAGGCAACAGTAGTTTACCGCTGTTCAATAGTCATAATTCGATTAAGCAAAAACAAATCCGAGTAACAAACTAAAACCGAGGGAAACACATCAACTATAAGAGGAAAACAACGGAACAACAGAAACACTAAACTACAACAAAAGCAAACGCCAACATACATAAAAACGGACTGTCTGATAACAAATGCCATATTCCTGACTTTGTACAGGACATTTAAAGAAAAAATGGTGGGTTGAACCTGGTTTTATGGCTAGCTAAACCTCCCGCATATATGGCAATGTTAAAAATACCGCTGAAATGACAACACTACGTGACAGGAATACAGTACAAACAAACGTAAAAACACTCAGCACAGATAAATACATAAATAAATAATATTATAGTACATTACAACATGTAAACCGCAGAATAACAACGGAAACCTCCCATGAATTTACGACAGCACACCAGGACACCACAAACGAAATATAAACTGAACATGAATTGGTCAACGTCACAAACAGTGACGTATTTTTTGTGACGTTTTTATTATCAGGGTAAATTTCTAAAAATAAAATAGATTTGTTTTGTTTAAAGACACGTACAAAAATATTAAATTGGGTTTGAATTTGTAATGGTGTTATTTTAAGTATTTTTTAACCATGTCGGTTTTTCTTCTAAATTAAAACTGTGTATAAGAACCGAAACAATTGAAGAGCTATATAACCAAAAGGACCTAAAAATGTAGCCAAATTGTTCTTTGGCTACAACTTATTCCTCATGACTCCTCAAATTTAACTTTCTTTGATTCGCCGTGATAAAAGGAGTAGGTTTACAAAGGGTCAATATTTGCCCTATAATTTGGTGAAATCTAACTTCAGTAACAGAATTAAATATTTGATGACAACATATGCTAAATTATCTAACAAATACAAAATGTTCTGACACATTAGAATACTTATGATGTCACTAATATATCAACACAATACAAGATAAACAATCTATACCACTAAAATAACGAGATCCAATTTGTTAGTCGACATGACGTAAAAACGAAGAATCAAAGAATTCAACTGTATATAAAACTGATATAGAACAATGGTGTTGTTAAAATATTATACCATTCCAGGCCCTTTTGTTTTTTTACCAATATTTAACAAGTTCAGGGTCGAATCCGATACCGATACCAATAGTTTATGTCACATGTTGTTTCCGAGTGTTACCTGATACCTTCTGTAAATCTGTCCTCTATCAGGAGAACCTGGAATTCTTCCAGTAGTTTTTTTTATATAAATGTTACACTATAGTACAATATTTAACAAGTCTGTTTTCTTCCACCTCAATACCACTATTAATTTTGGTTAATTAGTTAAAATTAAAAAAACAGGACGGGTCAAACAGAAAGATTTTGAAAGCAGAGAAAACTGTGCACCTCACAATCAGCATAACTTTATCAGATGACAATACTAAAAATCCAGGCTAAAAAAAAGGCATAGGTACTTTAATTCAATCAGGGACCCGCGATGTCGCGGATGTTTTCTAAAGGTATCTAACTACCATTACGACAACAATGATACATTAATCACCTCACTATAATCAAATGCCGGGCATTCTTCATTGCAAGTGCACTCCAATGCAGAGATGCTGTGACACATAGTAATCCAAACATTGAAATTTTCACGAATTTTCAAACCATAAGTTGTTACGAGGGATGTGGTTTCACTAGCTTTTTTGCAGTATGTATACCTTTTTTATTATTATTATTTACATGAAAACTTTTAAAAAATCTGCGATAGTTATATTTCAAAATAAGTGGATCTTATTAATGAGAACGTAATTAATTTAACAAAATATTTTTTTTATCAAATCATGAAAAAATACAATGTTTTAATTTCACTCTTTTTTACACAAAAATATTTCTACGGCTCTACCAGATGTGAACTTACCTTTCTTTTCTGTGTGGATTTGAAATTTTAGAACATCTAAATTATTTTCTCTGAACTGTTTTGTTGACGTTTTTTTATCTTTCTTTTGATCAATGTATTGTGTCTTTCTATAACGTGTGGTTGTTATTGGTCCCTTGATATCTTTTTAAATTTGAAAAGAATTTTCCAAGTTAGATATCTCTTGTCCGATGAATAATTTGCTTCCGTTTGATCTGGAGGCAAGGGGATTTAAGACGGTGCAGAATTTTGGTATAAAGAATTGCAACAAATAAATTCACTTTTACATTAATTGAAATCAATTTCTTGAACGACATGCATAGAAAAAAGAACAGACCTGTTAACGATTAAACTTGGATTAGAAACATAACAATATTTATCAAAATTTTTATTTTTTCTTCAAAAAGGTGGATAATATCCGTTTAAAGAAAGTTCAGACAATCCAAGACAACATTTATTATAGCTATAGCATTTTGAGTGACATGTTTTGTTATTTCGAACTATTAAAAGACAAAACTTGTCAATAACACTGAGTCCTTTCAGTTTGCTCAATTATTTAAAAGACAAGTGACTGACAATGACATGCTACTATGTAATGATGTATTTAGTTTTGTTATTTATACAGTATTGATTTGTACAAAGATGGCAATATCAGTCTCAGTAAACGAAAACAGTAAAAAGTCATTCAAGGTTCAGCGAAATTACTGTAAAACCTCGTACTAGATATATACAAAATCTCAATAAAAAGATATATTAATCAATGTATCTATATATTTTCATTACTGCATGCAAATCTCAACACGTCTATGGAACAATTTTAAAGAATTGTATGTAATCTATAACTACATTATATCTAAAGTAAGACGCTATCATCTTCCGTCGTAGTGCAAGGCTTGTATTCCCGGAAGTGAAAAATGTTTACATTGACAAGGATATATGGTATATATGGTGTTCACGAAAAGTAAAATCCTTTTAATGCGTAAACACATTTATTTCTAACCAGGATTACAATGATGATCGATAACGATGTGCCAACAGTATTTGAGCAACAAAGAATGCCTACAAAAAGAAACAACTTTAAAGTAGAGCCTGAAGTTATAAGGATTTCAATTTAATGTCAAATGATTCAAAGACTAATCATATTCTCTCTTGCTTGTAACAGTCGTCGTATTTTAAAATGGTCAAAACTAATAATCGGTCTGTAACAAAAAGTTTAGGAAATATTTTACTGTGATAATTTCATAAAATCACTTGATGATTATAAACTTATTCTAGATGGCAATCGTAAAACTATTATTCTGTAAAGGATTTAAATAGCTTGTACAAAATAGCTTATGTCGCGTGTTAATACTCTTCCAAAATAGTCCTTATATTAGACACATGTAAGTAAGCAGTAAACCAATTGTAATTTTTATACAATTTATGCAGTTTATGTAAGAACGATGAAACTAAAATCTTCACGTTTGCCTACTACACTTGTGGTGTGAAATAGTCTGATGGATAGTTGTGTCGTTGGCAATCATAACACATATTTTGATATTGTATATTTGTAAATGAAAATAACAACGGTGGAATGATTCAATAAATCCTTTGACTTTTCTACGTATTAAACTTCAACCCCCAAGGGTATATTACATGTGAAAAAAGTATAATAACCATAATTTTATTTTTTTCAAACAAACAGAGAAAAAAAATAGTCATGTCTGATTTGACAAAGATAAAAACAGATTGCTACAGGAGCCAGACTGATTCGAACAAAAAAGATATTGTTAGAAAAAAGTAAAATAACAAAAATACCGAATTCCAAGGAAATTTTAAAACGGAAAGTCCTTTATCAAATGGCAAAATCAAAAGCTCAAACACATCAAACTAATGGAAAACAACTGTCATATTCCTGACTGATACAGGCATTTCCTGATGTAGAAAATGGTGGATTAAACCTGTTTTTATAGCTAGCTAAACCTCTCACTTGTATGACAGTTGCAAAGAATTCCATTATATTGACAACAATGTGTGAGCAAACCAAACAGACATAAAAGGTAAAAATGTCAAAAATTGAGACACAGCAGTCAATATTGTGTTATAATCTTAATCACTATAAAACAAATAGCTTTTTCAATATAGAAAAACAAAAATGGCATATAGACACTCTATAGACAAAGTACATGAGCAAAAATGAAAGACAAGAATACAAAATTGACCATAGAAATGCTGACTTTTTTTTATCGATAACGTAAAGATAAAAAGAAATGTGGGGGTATTCGTTAGTGAATCTAAAAACAAAATACAATTATTCAACAAAATGAACTCCCAAAAATGAGCATATGTATAAACTGATATAAAAAAGATGTGGTATGATTACCAATGAGACAACTATCCAATAAAAAACAAATGATAGGAATTAAAGCAAAAGCAACTATAAGTAACCGTACGGCCTTCAACAATGAACAAAACTCATGCTAGCCTTTAACTCCATTTTATATAGACGTATTTACACTTGTATGCAAATTTGTCCGCCATTACTTAAAATCACACGAGTTCCCGTATAATTTGACATCAGAATTTTTAAAAATTGACTTCATAATTAAAAAGTTGGCACCTATAGTCATTCTATTCATATTTAAATTGATGTATGTATGATTAATCAAAAAACACAAACCGGCCCGTTTTCATTTTCTCGTTATTGGTTCCAAATATTGTTTTATTTTGCTTTAGTTATTCTGTTCTTTAATCCTGTGTATTAAAATGGATAACATTTTCCCTTATATATCATAATATATCATGCTAAGTTTTTAAACATTCCTCATTTCTGTCTTGTGGTACACTGCTGAATGAATTTGAAGTATCCAGGCTGCTGATTTTCCTTTTAACAGGATTATATTTACTGAAACATTAGAACTTTCCCTTTGATTGATATACCCTAGACAAAATCCACTTGTTTCAATTGGCAATTTTTATAGAATTATCATGGTAAATGTTACTTTGTCAAGCATTATTGACCTTTTTGTATGGTAAATCTATCCTGATTATTATTTGTCAAGTTTAAAAGGAAAACGTCATTATTCTCTCCTATGATGTAGGGTTTGTCGAACAATTAAAGAGCTATTACAACTTCTAAAAAGAAAAATAGCATATTTGTGTCATGTTTTTGGCATTTCAACGAGTTTGTCCCAGGTAAGTCTATGCAATGTCCGTAGAAAATATGAAACAGTCGTAAATTGTGACTGCGTTCGTGCAAGAAGTCTACTGATGTTTGCCAAAGTAATATATATAAATGTCTATCGATTTGCACAACGGCACTAATATAAGATGGTTATACACGACGATGATGTTATAACATCATTTTGACAAATATTTCGGCTGAACAAATAGACTTCATCAATGTCATATATATATATATATATATATATATATATATATATAAGTCTAAAATTAACACAACGATACTAATATAAGATGGTGTTATATTTTATATTATTCACGCAATATTTCGCTAAACAAATTAGCTTCATCAGGCGTGTGCATCTCTCAAGGTGAAATCGGATGCATGACAAAAATATTTTTGTAGCTTGAACTACACAAAATTTGAGTAAAGTTTAACAAAATTTATTGATGTTCTATAAAAATATATGTTTGTAAATTGTCTAGAATATATAAAAATATTTTTGCCGCTTATTGTACATAGCAATTCTTAAATCAAAACAAATAGTTGTTTTAGTTAAATAGAATGAAGTTCAGGTTTATTCCTTTGGTTTTGGGTAGAACTGTTTTCATCTCTCTCATTAAGTCCATCAGGTTCAAGAGTACGTAGCTGATGCATCCAGAACCTTTCTCTGTTTTCTCCTTTGGGAGTCCCAATTTTGGTTTACCTCAATTATTTGAAAGGTGATATTTTCAAAAGTATGCCCTGTTCTTAAGAGGTGTCTCGTAATTGGACAGTTTCTTCCTTTTGTATAAAAAGACCGGTGATTGTTAAGTCTGATGTTGAATTTCGTTTCTGTTTCACCAACATACTGCAGCTATGTTACATCTAATTGCAAAACGGAAAATAGTATTTATATTCTCACTTGTGGAACTTGCAAGCTGCAGTATGTTGGTGAAACAGAAACGAAATTCAACATCAGACTTAACAATCACCGGAAAACAGAGAGAAAGGTTCTGGATGCATCAGCTACGTACTCTTGAACCTGATGGACTTAATGAGAGATGAAAACAGTTCTACCCAAAACCAAAGGAATAACTGAACTTCATTCTATTTAACTAAAACAACTATTTGTTTTGATTTAAGAATGCTATGTACAATAAGCGGCAAAAATATTTTATATATTCTAGACAATTTAAAACATATATTTTTATAGAACATCAATAAATTTTGTTAAACTTTACTCAAATTTTGTGTAGTTCAAGCTACAAAATATTTTTTGTCATGCATCCGATTTCACCTTGAGAGATGCACACGCCTGATGAAGCTAATTTGTTTAGCGAAATATTGCGTGAATAATATAAAATATAACAACTAATTTTATAACGCTCATTAGTGTGTTAAAGTTACATTCTTAGGCACTTATATAATTTAATGTAGTTACTGCATCAGTTTATTTACAAACTGATCCACGCCTAGATAGATTGAATGTTGATTGTTGCTATTTTTAGACACTATATATATATATATATATATATAAGTTCTAAAAATTTGCAACGATACTAATATAAGATGGTATTATACGAAGATGTTTTTATTAAATCGTGTTGACAAATATTTCGGCTTAACAATAGCCTTCTTCGTATTGTTGTATGCACAGTATCGTCTATTCTAGACGATCCGGTACATAGTAAATTTGCTGGTTGGTCCTTTTATAGCATTCGATTAATTTTATTAAAACTCAGAATTCAAAAGTGAAAAAATGTTCAGGGTAGATATTGCCATTACAATGTATCGCCAATGTATCGTAGTGCACTTTTGATAATCTTTTGTTAAATATGACATGTCCATAAAAATACGAAACAGTTGTATAATGTTATTTTTCCACGCCAGCAGTCTAAAATGTTACCAAGGTTATATATGCTTATATAAATATTTGATAAATTGTATGCACATTTTACAGTTCAAAAATAATAGCATAATAATGGTTGATATTGGAATTACAATGTATCGCCAAGATACCTTAGAACACTAGCATGATATCATTTTACTATCCTTCTCCACCTTATATATACAAGTCTAAATTGAGAACAACGTTCAAACCTATGATTGCATTGGATAAAAACCGCAATTTTTATACGTGTGCATGCAAAACAAATTTCTTGTTAGAGGGGTCAAAATACAGCACAAACAACATTTTCCAAAAGACCAAAAAAGTGAAAAAGTGTATTTTAACAAAACGCATTTGACTAACAGGTCGAACAACAAATGTTCTTAAACCCTGCTATTGCCAAATAAACGGATCATCGATGTAATAAATGAATCTTAATTATAAATTTAATACTAAACAGAAAACAATAAACTTGCGGAAAAGTTGATATACCGCAAACAAAAGGTGCAAAGGTTTTTGTACACCATATCCGGATTTCGACAATTAATGTCTTTTCAGTGATGTTAGGAATCGAAACGGTATTTGGAAAGCCATACAATTTACCTCAATTTAGGATAGACTCTTGAATTTTGATATATATAATGACGCACTTATCTGTTTGATCTAATATTTAATACGTATAAACAGTCCATTTTTTACAATGACTAGTATGCACCCTTAATCTGATAATCTGATTCTCCTATATGATTTGTAATCCGTCTTCTTTCGCTGTCTGCTTTCGTGCTATAATTCCTTTTTGCATTATTTCCAGTTTATTTTTCTCTAAAAACAAACATCCAATTTTAATTTATTCATTTTAATATCTTAAGTGCAAATTTGTTTAAAAAATAAAATTTTTACATGTAAAAATAAAAATCTAAAATTTACTTTATATGCAATCTGATGAAAAACAAATCACTCACAATGATATTTTGTATGTCGCGCCACACATTCAAAATAACAGACCGAAGTGATGGATCTGGCTTAAATCAGATTAAATCAGCATGATTACCTGTGGCGTGATGGTTGGAATCTTCGTCTTGTCAAAGCTAAAGAAGGTTAGTGTCGGTTCAATCTTTGGTTATGCAATATTTTACAAAATAATAATCGCTTCGTTGATAAAATATTAGCATAAAATTGATCCGTCTTTTGTAATTTGATTTTCGAAAATAAGGATAAAAATCCTTGTCAGTTTGTCATCTTACCAGTTTTGTGTTATTCAATCTATAAAATATACTGCCACATTTTATAATTAAAGAGTATATTTTCCCATTCATTTTACTTCTGTTTCAATAAATCCTACAATGCTCGTAGGTGGTGTTACAATTCCTGCTTCAGATTTAAAACAAATCTACGTCATTTGGTCTCTAGTGGAAGTTGTTTCATTGGCAATCATACCACATTTTTTATATATAGATAAATTGAACATGTACAACAGATGTGGCCATTATTTTTCTACTACACTGCTAGTATTTTCCATATTTTGTCGATAAAATATATATTTTTAAGTAATTTTAAGTTTTTTATTAGAATTGTTAGTCCGAAGTTGACCAACTGCCTACTCTATTATCGCAGATTTGTTTTCTACTTTTATTTTGTGTAAGTACAATATAATGAGTTATGGCATTCAACTCTGTTTTAAAATGTAAATCAATAAAAACGCTTCGGATTAAATTTATATCATTTATAAAACACAAGGAGTGACAAGATGGGTTTCGAAATGGTATGCATATCCTGCTTTACATACGGTAGCCAATGGTCAAAGCCAATAAAAAAGTCCGATTCGGTAAAATTTCATAGGACAATGAGAGAAATACGTGAACATATTAAACATACCTTTTGTGACAATAAGTAACTCTAATTAATTCGCATTATAGAGTGGTGCATATGTTAATACAAAATTACAAAATAACTCAGAATTGTTAACTTATATATTGTATTCACACTTGTTTGGTACAACACATGAAATTTGTTATGGATGTACACCTCTGAGAAGCCAAAAATTTCTAGAATTAAACTTTTTCTTAACCTGATTTTTCGGTTTCATGACTGTAAGAAAGTAATTGATGAAGAAAAAATCATATGGTGGTGCTTTTCTTTTTTTGCTACGGCCATTTGAAAGTACCCCATTTTTAATGATTTTCCCATTTTTCATCAATTTTTACCCATTTTGAGGCTATTTGCATGAAAAAAAATCACAGTTTCACAATTAAACTTTTTTTCATACTTTCACTAAAGATGAAGTGGATTAATCTGAATAAATTAAACTTAAAACACTATAGGTTGGTGTAAATATTAGAAAGTTTTATAAAATTGTGTTGCTTTTTCGTGTCAAATTGACCATGCTGTCAATTTTGTAAATTTGGGATTTTTCTCTTTTATTTAAATCAAAAAGCATATTATTTCATCTTCTTTGTTTTAAATGATTGAAAAATACATATCTAAGAATTTTGGAAAGAAAAAAAATGATATCGGATGTACATATTTTTGGTAAAATCATTTCTTTGTACCCCTTACCTATTTTCCGAACATTTTGGCTGATGACACTGACCAGATTGGTTGTAAAATTTGAAAATTTTATTACTCAAAAACTACTGATTGTAAGTACACAATTTTTTCACAGAGTTTAGTTTGATTATAATATTTTTTAGATTCATTAATATTTTCCACTTGTATCACATGTTTTGGAAATAATTCCCGAACGAGATTTCAACGAGACTGAAACATCAGAAGAATACATCCTTAATATGAGAGCAATATACCAAAGTCAATTGAGATATCAAACGTTTGGATTCAACAGGGGAAAATAGAACTAATCGTAGAAGATGGCAACAGGTTTGTCTCCTGCTTCCTATTATGTCTTATATAAATTGCATTTTGATAGCATATTCATTGGCAAACTATAAGGAGCATCAAAATGATAAAACAGGTAATGATGTAGGATGAAAAAAAATGAACATGAGTGATAAAGTAAAATATGTATCTAGTAAGCTGACATACCTAACCCTTTAACAATCAACCAATTCATGATACAATTATGAAGTAACGCATGGAATCTATTTCAGTGCAAATGACATGGTTTTCGGGATAATTATTTTCAATATATAATTCTAAATTTAATTTTCAATAAGGACTTGCATTAAACTGTAATTAGGCAATATCGATCACGGTGCCATGACACAGGTACGTATATTAAAAATTACCGTTATCAGTTTTATCAAGAATATTGTGAGAGAGAGAGAAAAAGAAGATGATCATGTTATTAAATTTTTAGTATTGTTTGTTTTTATTTGATTTTCACTAATTGATTTTTTTTTCTATTATTATTTTTCTAACAGTTTTCTTATATGTTTTTATCGACAACATTCAGTTGCAGTCACATTTTATAATCAGTTTACCAGACATATATTTCATTATGTTTTTAATTGTCAATTAAAAATAATTGTGAAATAAATGTAATATATGTTATTACTACCATCATTGTTATTAAAAGTAGTAGGATTATTTTGGGAATGTACCAAACACTATCATCGAAAATAAAAACACATATAGCTGAATTCAAATGATTCCCATATTTTGAGATATTAATTATTGAAAGCGTTCTAGAGAAAAATTTGGATGTTAAAATTAAAACTACAATGTTACAGATTTTTTAAACTGACAAGCTTAGAGATACACTTGGAATTTGTTATCGTAGGTACGAAATATCAATGGAATTTTGAAAATTTGTATGCAAAATCTCCATCAAAACATAAAACTGGATGAATTTCTAGTTACTGTAGTTTTATGGTGTATTTTTCTTTGACGTTATCCATATTAACTGAAACATTAACTTCATACTTGCATGAGATTTTTAAAGAAATAGTGTCGTACAGTATGACAGTGTAACTTGTACTGACATTATATGTTGATGTTACACAGTAAAACTCACCAAAGATACCAGGCTTATAATTTGTGATGCAAGACGTCTATATAAGCCACATCAGTGTCGCTCGAATCAAATAAGTTAAATGTAATCGATATGATAATCAACAGAGAAAATCTATTGCATTTTTTCATTTCAATCGTTAAGATTTAATCAACGAACAGCTTGAAAACACAAAATTTATTATAATTGTAATTGTTATGATATATTCTTGAAACCAAGACAATCATTAACATCATTATTTAAATCTGTAATATCATTCCTGACAATAAGAATTCGAATTTTGGTTTTAAGAATATATCATAACAATTACAATTGACTAAACATTGGAAATTCAGAAGAAAACGAAAAAAATAATTGCAATATTACAATTCGAGCATTTCCAAATGAAATAAATTGTGTTGCTTTTTCGTGTCAAATTGACCATGCTGTCAATTTTGTAAATTTGGGATTTTTCTTTTATTTAAATCAAAAGCATATTATTTCATCTTCTTTGTTTTAAATGATTGAAAAATACATATCTAAGAATTTTGGAAAGAAAAAAAATGATATCGGATGTACATATTTTTGGTAAAATCATTTCTTTGTACCCCTTACCTATTTTCCGAACATTTTGGCTGATGACACTGACCAGATTGGTTGTAAAATTTGAAAATTTTATTACTCAAAAACTACTGATTGTAAGTACACAATTTTTTCACAGAGTTTAGTTCGATTATAATATTTTTTAGATTCATTAATAATTATTTTCCACTTGTATCACATGTTTTGGAAATAATTCCCGAACGAGATTTCAACGAAACTGAAACATCAGAAGAATACATCCTTAATATGAGAGCAATATACCAAAGTCAATTGAGATATCAAACGTTTGGATTCAACAGGGGAAAATAGAACTAATCGTAGAAGATGGCAACAGGTTTGTCTCCTGCTTCCTATTATGTCTTATATAAATTGCATTTTGATAGCATATTCATTGGCAAACTATAAGGAGCATCAAAATGATAAAACAGGTAAGGATGTAGAATGAAAAAAATGAACATGAGTGATAAAGTAAAATATGTATCTAGTAAGCTGACATACCTAACCCTTTAACAATCAACCAATTCATGATACAATTATGAAGTAACGCATGGAATCTATTTCAGTGCAAATGACATGGTTTTCGGGATAATTATTTTCAATATATAATTCTAAATTTAATTTTCAATAAGGACTTGCATTAAACTGTAATTAGGCAATATCGATCACGGTGCCATGACACAGGTACGTATATTAAAAATTACCGTTATCAGTTTTATCAAGAATATTGTGAGAGAGAGAAAAGAAGATGATCATGTTATTAAATTTTTAGTATTGTTTGTTTTATTTGATTTTCACTAATTGATTTTTTTTCTATTATTATTTTTCTAACAGTTTTCTTATATGTTTTTATCGACAACATTCAGTTGCAGTCACATTTTATAATCAGTTTACCAGACATATATTTCATTATGTTTTTAATTGTCAATTAAAAATAATTGCGAAATAAATGTAATATATGTTATTACTACCATCATTGTTATTAAAAGTAGTAGGATTATTTTGGGAATGTACCAAACACTATCATCGAAAAATAAAAACACATATAGCTGAATTCAAATGATTCCCATATTTTGAGATATTAATTATTGAAAGCGTTCTAGAGAAAAATTTGGATGTTAAAAATTAAAAACTACAATGTTACAGATTTTTTTTAAACTGACAAGCTTAGAGATACACTTGGAATTTGTTATCGTAGGTACGAAATATCAATGGAATTTTGAAAATTTGTATGCAAAAATCTCCATCAAAACATAAAACTGGATGAATTTCTAGTTACTGTAGTTTTTATGGTGTATTTTTCTTTGACGTTATCCATATTAACTGAAACATTAACTTCATACTTGCATGAGATTTTTAAAGAAATAGTGTCGTACAGTATGACAGTGTAACTTGTACTGACATTATATGTTGATGTTACACAGTAAAAACTCACCAAAGATACCAGGCTTATAATTTGTGATGCAAGACGTCTATATAAGCCACATCAGTGTCGCTCGAATCAAATAAGTTAAATGTAATCGATATGATAATCAACAGAGAAAATCTATTGCATTTTTTTCATTTTCAATCGTTAAGATTTAATCAACGAACAGCTTGAAAAACACAAAATTTATTATAATTGTAATTGTTATGATATATTCTTAAAACCAAGACAATCATTAACATCATTATTTAAATCTGTAATATCATTCCTGACAATAAGAATTCGAATTTTGGTTTTAAGAATATATCATAACAATTACAATTGACTAAACATTGGAAATTCAGAAGAAAACGAAAAAAAAATAATTGCAATATTACAATTCGAGCATTTCCAAATGAAATAAAGATACAAACCAGAGTTGGTTAGTAAACTTATCTTTTGTATGACTGTTCAATTGCGCATCTAATTCAGCAAATTTGTAACGTTTATGTTATTACTATTACTGGATCGATACCTCTGCTGGCAGACTGTAAGTCCCCAGGAGTATCATCAGCCCAGTAGCCAGCAAGTCGGTACTGGCATAAAAATACGGTTATAGTTTGATTTAAATTTGCTGTGAAAAATTTCAAAATCATTTTAAATTGTGAAATGTATTTCCCTCATGAATTGCTCTCATTCCTTGTCCGGGATTGGATTTATTTTTCCTTTTGGTGTTATCAGCTCTTCTTTTGGCGCCGAGTATGACTCCGAAGACATTGATTGTCGAAATGCTCATCTAGGGCAGTACAATTGGTACCGTTAATGTTATTATGTCCTGTATTATCCAAATTTTTATTCGTTATTGCAAAAAGGATGCAATTAAATGCTTGCTTTTGCAATGAACCTGATCATTTTGTATTTCATGTTATAGCCTATGAATCTTCCCAATAAATCGTGTGTGGTGTAAAATATACAGTGCATAAAGAATAGTGGATGGTTCTGAACATAAATCTGTTTTGGAAAGAATATATTAAAATTTGCAATTCATTTAAACACGCTCTATGGTGGGTAACTTTGAATAGTCCACGTCGTTAATGATTCAAATAAGAAAGAAGAATTGGGTATGATGTATGATGTAAGTGGGAAGTTTTTATCATTCAATGACTGTATTCCTGTTATCTGTTCACCCGAACATAACTTCATTTGGGTAATTACTTAAAAAAATATATTTATTTTACATGTACATGTTATTAACTTCAAGGTTCATGTGACCCCTTTGGCTAAAATGACTGCGTTTTCACCTCAAAATTTTCTCTGAGTACAGACAACCTGTGTATCTGGAAAAGTTTTAAAACATAGCCGTCCCTAGACAAATTAAAAACAAATGCATTTTATGTTTTAGAAAATTAAAAACTAAACTGGATTTTGCTGTCCACATTTTTTCATCCTTGCAGAAGATGATAAAATTAACAAGCAGTTGAGTTTCACTTGATATTGGCCACTCAGTGACACAGTTTAAATCACCAATTATTGTCAGGTATTTATTGTCCTTCTATTGTCCATGTCAATCAATAGAGTTCACTTCAATTATTACCTTTTGGGAAGTTCTCAAACCTCTTCCGCAACATTGTTTATGTTGGCCCCTTCTGTAGGAACGAAAAAAAAAGTGCACTGCCAAATCCAGTCAAATTTTTAATTTTCTAGAACCTAAAATGCATTTGAATTTTATTTATCTAGGGCATGCTATGCCTAAAAACTTGTCCAGATACACAAGTTTGTCTGTACTCAGAGGAAATTTTAAGGTGAAAACAAAGCCATTTTAGCCAAAGTGTCCACATGTACCTTAATAAAATTGTTGAGAATATCGCGGGAGTTACGATGTCGCGTTTTACCTATTGTATCAAGGGTTGACGTCAGTGCAGGACGTTGCCTTAGAACTCAGAATATATATGAAGTAAACGTTAAACACTATGGTTGTGTTCTGATTTCTATATAACGATAGTTGAATTTGACCCAACAACTAAAGACAAAATGTATTCTACACCTGTATGTAATTTAGTATATACAGAATAGAAAGGTACTGAAGCGATACGCTTCTAAGAAAGTCTCAAATCAGAAATCATTAAACTTATTTTACTTTAGGAAAAAGAAGATGCAAAGAGGGGTGGGGATTAAAACTGTAAGTAGAATAAAAACAGACAACATCAAAGTCCAATAAAGATATTAGAACAGTCCACAAAACACTGCACAGCAAACTAAAGATTGAACTACAAGAACCCCAATAAAAATCAGGGTGAGCTATGGTACTGTAGGATAGAATTTAGTTCCTGCTATATATTGAATTGACAAACTGCAGTTTACAACTGCCAGGCAATGGGCTAAACGCTAGAAAGAAGACGTAGATACTCTTTCCGAATGGATTAAGGCTGTGAGGTCGTTGATACAAATCCGAATTAAGAAACTGAATGGGCATATCAATACCCACGCTTCGTCAATTTTTAAAGACCCAAATGTTGCAAGACACTTGTCCTACCTCCATGACAAATATGTTGTTGTCCCCGCAGATAAAGCCCCAAACATCGTTTTTGTGTGTAAATATCATTACATAGACTGCTTGATAAATGAATTAGGTATTGACAATTCACTTGGAAACTCAACATATACCCTCACGACACTTACCAAAGAGGACATCCTGGATAATCATAGATCTGTTCTATGTTCCTTTGGAATTTCGAACAAAGATGAAGAACTGGATCTTCCATCACTGTATTGGATACCTAAACTACATAAGTGGCCTTACAAACAACGGTATATTGCTGGGTCTTCCAAGTGCTCCACGAAACCTCTTTCTAAATTATTAACACCTATTTTATCAGCAATCAAAGCCGGGCTCCAAAGTTATTGTGAAACTGCCTATTCTAGATGTGGCGTGAATCAGATGTGGATACTAAAAAATTCCAAAGATCTTTTAGAGTACATACAATCTAAGACTCTCTCATCTTGCAATAGTATTAAACATTTGACTTTTCTACACTTTACACAAGTATTCCCCATTCCAAACTAAAAGACAAATTGAAAGAGTTGGTATTACTTTGTTTCATTAAAAGAATGGCGAACGTAGATACAAGTATCTTGTCTTGGGAGGATAAATCCTACTTTGTAAAGAATCACTCTGATTCAAACAAAAATTCTCTGAAATTGACATTATCAAGATGCTTGATTTCTTGATTGACAACATAATTGTTACGTTTGGAGGACGTGTTTTCAACAGACTGTCGGAATTCCAATGGGAACCAATTGTGCCCTCTTCTTGCCGACTTGTTTCTTTATTATTATGAGGCTGACTTCATACAGGAACTTCTAGGAAGAAAGATAAGAAGTTAGCAATATCCTTTAACTCTACGTTCCGCTATATAGATGATGTTCTCTCACTAAATAATACAAAATTTGGTGACTATGTTGAACGAATCTATCCCATCGAACTAGAGATAAAGGATACTACAGATACAGTTAAGTCTGCCTCATATCTTGACTTACATCTAGAAATTGACAATGAGGGTCGGTTGAAAACAAAACTTTATGACAAAGAGATGATTTCAGCTTCCCAATTGTGAACTTTCCATTTCTATGTAGCAACATTCCAGCAGCGCCTGCATACGGAGTATATATCTCCCAATTGATACGATATTCCCGGGCTTGTGTATCCTATCATGATTTCCTTGATAGAGGATTGCTGCTCACAAGGAAGCTATTAAACCAAGAGTTCCAAATGGTGAAGTTGAAGTCATCCCTTCGTAAATTTTACGGACGCCATCACGAGTTGGTTGACCGTTATGGAATAACCGTTTCACAGATGATATCGGATATGTTCCTTATGTCGTAACTACAATACCCTCCCTTTTCACGAATGTGACTTACCGAATTAGACTATTTACCGGATTTGTAATAACATAAGCAACACGACGGGTGCCACATGTGGAGCAGGATCTGCTTACCCTTCCGGAGCACCTGAGATCACCCCCAGTTTTTGGTGGGGTTCGTGTTGCTTAGTCTTTGGTTTTCTATGTTGTGTCATCTGTACTATTATTTGTCTGTTTGTCTTTTTATTTTTGGCCATGGCGTTGTCAGTTTGTGTTCGATCTATGAGTTTGACTGTCCCTCTGGTATCTTTCGTCCCTCTTTTACAAGAAAATCCGACTATTAATGCTTCCGTATAATTTTCGAAAAAAAAGTAAAATAACAAAAATACCGAACTTCAAGAAAAATTCTTAACGGAAAGTCCCTTATCAAATGGCAAAATCAAAAGCTCAAATACATCAAACGAATGGAAAACAACTGTCATATTCCTGACTTGGTACATGCCTTTCCTTGTGTAGAAAATGGTGTATTAAACCTGGAGATTACTTCAACTTCATCATTAACAACAATTTTTTCAAATTTATAATCTAAAGCGTAAACTCTGGAATATCATATCAACTGGAAGACATATCCTAGTACTCCACATGAAAATGTTGCCTTGACATTGGTACATGAAAATAAAAGTTCACAACGAGAAATTATAATCACCTCTTTTGTGTGGGTTGATGTTTGTTTTCAACAGACCCTGAATGTAAATTTCGAGATGCAAGTCAAGTTTTAAATCTGACCTAACAGTATCAGTAGTATCCTTTATTCAAGGTCCATTAGATAGATTCGACTAACGATGAATAAATCAGTGAGACGACATAATCAATATTGTGGAACGTGAAATTTATGCATGAGTGATGCCAGCTTGAAATGACAAATGAATTAGACATACGTTTCCTAAAAACTTTTGTCTTCTCAGTGACATAATAAGACAGCGACCCAGTCCATGACTTGCATGAATTATTTCTTAAGTAACCTCTAGAATAAAGTGTTTAATCCTTACAATTCTAAACCTAAAATTCGCAATTTTTAGTTATTATTTTTTTTTTCTCGTTGGCACAGCTGGCATGTACATCTATGAACTAATGAATGAGCCGCAATGTTGACTTGCTGAAGACCATAAATGTTCGAATAATACAATAAAATGCAAAATGAAGCAACATCTGCCTCACTAACTTCATTTTAACGAGATATTATTTTAATTTGAAGCGAACAAATATAACCTTCAGCTGGAGAATTTTCATTTGTTTGACGTCTTGTTTTGGAAGTTAGCGAAATTATATTTTATTTTTAAACATTTTCCAAGCTCCAATACATTAATTCTTTTTGTTATGCATTAGAACAGGAATAAAAGTTCTGTGATATTTTTTTTTTCAATTTTATCATAACACAGCGAAATCAACATTAGTGTTTTCAAATAGGTTACGATACATGTGGATTTATGTGGAGGTAAACCGTAACAGCCATACATAATATTATGAACATGTCTGAATCTGCGCCAAGTATAGATAAATAGAGAATTGCATCACGCTTTCACTCTGTGCTTACAAAGCGAAAGCAGCACGTAATCACTCTGATTCAAACAAAAATTCTCTGAAATTGACATTATCAAGATGCTTGATTTCTTGATTGACAACATATTTGTTACGTTTGGAGGACGTGTTTTCCAACAGACTGTCGGAATTCCAATGGGAACCAATTGTGCCCTCTTCTTGCCGACTTGTTTCTTTATTATTATGAGGCTGACTTCATACAGGAACTTCTAAGGAAGAAAGATAAGAAGTTAGCAATATCCTTTAACTCTACGTTCCGCTATATAGATGATGTTTTCTCACTAAATAATACAAAATTTGGTGACTATGTTGAACGAATCTATCCCATCGAACTAGAGATAAAGGATACTACAGATACAGTTAAGTCTGCCTCATATCTTGACTTACATCTAGAAATTGACAATGAGGGTCGGTTGAAAACAAAACTTTATGACAAAGAGATGATTTCAGCTTCCCAATTGTGAACTTTCCATTTCTATGTAGCAACATTCCAGCAGCGCCTGCATACGGAGTATATATCTCCCAATTGATACGATATTTCCGGGCTTGTGTATCCTATCATGATTTCCTTGATAGAGGATTGCTGCTCACAAGGAAGCTATTAAACCAAGAGTTCCAAATGGTGAAGTTGAAGTCATCCTTCGTAAATTTTACGGACGCCATCACGAGTTGGTTGACCGTTATGGAATAACCGTTTCACAGATGATATCGGATATGTTCCTTATGTCGTAACTACAATACCCTCCCTTTTCACGAATGTGACTTACCGAATTAGACTATTTACCGAATTTGTAATAACATAAGCAACACGACGGGTGCCACATGTGGAGCAGGATCTGCTTACCCTTCCGAGCACCTGAGATCACCCCCAGTTTTTGGTGGGGTTCGTGTTGCTTAGTCTTTGGTTTTCTATGTTGTGTCATCTGTACTATTATTTGTCTGTTTGTCTTTTTATTTTTGGCCATGGCGTTGTCAGTTTGTGTTCGATCTATGAGTTTGACTGTCCCTCTGGTATCTTTCGTCCCTCTTTTACAAGAAAATCCGACTATTAATGCTTCCGTATAATTTTCGAAAAAAGTAAAATAACAAAATACCGAACTTCAAGAAAATTCTTAACGGAAAGTCCCTTATCAAATGGCAAAATCAAAAGCTCAAATACATCAAACGAATGGAAAACAACTGTCATATTCCTGACTTGGTACATGCCTTTCCTTGTGTAGAAAATGGTGTATTAAACCTGGAGATTACTTCAACTTCATCATTAACAACAATTTTTTCAAATTTATAATCTAAAGCGTAAACTCTGGAATATCATATCAACTGGAAGACATATCCTAGTACTCCACATGAAAATGTTGCCTTGACATTGGTACATGAAAATAAAAAGTTCACAACGAGAAATTATAATCACCTCTTTTGTGTGGGTTGATGTTTGTTTTCAACAGACCCTGAATGTAAATTTCGAGATGCAAGTCAAGTTTTAAATCTGACCTAACAGTATCAGTAGTATCCTTTATTCAAGGTCCATTAGATAGATTCGACTAACGATGAATAAATCAGTGAGACGACATAATCAATATTGTGGAACGTGAAATTTATGCATGAGTGATGCCAGCTTGAAATGACAAATGAATTAGACATACGTTTCCTAAAAACTTTTGTCTTCTCAGTGACATAATAAGACAGCGACCCAGTCCATGACTTGCATGAATTATTTCTTAAATAACCTCTAGAATAAAGTGTTTAATCCTTACAATTCTAAACCTAAAATTCGCAATTTTAGTTATTTTTTTTCTCGTTGGCACAGCTGGCATGTAACTAATGAATGAGCCGCAATGTTGACTTGCTGAAGACCATAAATGTTCGAATAATACAATAAAATGCAAAATGAAGCAACATCTGCCTCACTAACTTCATTTTAACGAGATATTATTTTAATTTGAAGCGAACAAATATAACCTTCAGCTGGAGAATTTTCATTTGTTTGACGTCTTGTTTTGGAAGTTAGCGAAATTATATTTTATTTTTAAACATTTTTCCAAGCTCCAATACATTAATTCTTTTTGTTATGCATTAGAACAGGAATAAAAGTTCTGTGATATTTTTTTTTTCAATTTTATCATAACACAGCGAAATCAACATTAGTGTTTTCAAATAGGTTACGATACATGTGGATTTATGTGGGAGGTAAACCGTAACAGCCATACATAATATTATGAACATGTCTGAATCTGCGCCAAGTATAGATAAATAGAGAATTGCATCACGCTATCACTCTGTGCTTACAAAGCGAAAGCAGCACGTCGTATTATAATTAGGAAATAGTTCATGCAAGTCAGATTTTTGTTAGAAATTTTCACATAGCCTGGGTCGTTTCATTCGAATTTTACCACAAGCGTTAGCTGTTTTTTGTTTTCTATGCACGACAAAATAATCGGAAAACAGTTGATTTGTTCCCGAAATTGCACAGATTGTCAGCTTGATTTTATTTCTTTTAAGTGCTCTCACATGACTGAGTACCAGAATGTCCTACCACAGAGAGAGTAACATGTCTAAAAAATCGAAAGTCGGTAATATGAAAACAGTAAATTGCATGACTGGTCAGGTAGTGATTTTGTTCATTACAAAATATTCTTATTAATGTTTTATTAATGATAAGAAGAGTAATGCTATTTGAATGGTATATTCATATCTAAATATACAAGACAAAACATCTAAATATTTTATTTTCTTTAAAGGGTAAAAATAATAACGTTATGATTGATGGGAAAAAAACATGTCAAGAAGAAAAATTGTATTTATATGTCACAAATTTGAAAAAAAACAAATTATTTCAATTTCACAGTGAAGAAATTAAAAGACAATAACACAGCTTGTATAAATAAAAACTAAAAACTGTTTACTAGAAAGAACTTTACAATGGTGTGGTATTGATAATGTAGCAATTAATCATATTGATAGCATGTTGAAACATTTTTACTCTCAACAAATCCATCGAATCAGATTGTAAACCAAAATCTGAAGTTTCGATTTTTTATGAAAGATTTTAAATCCATGCTAAGAATAATAACTCCAAATTGGTTTTGTGTATGAAATTCGTTCGCTTCTAATCAAAGGCTGCCCATCTGCATCTACACAACAAGGAAATAGAATGGAACGTTCAAGAATCATTCCATGCGTGCTGTAATTTAATTTTTACTGTTGAGGTAGGATAGGGGTCTTCCGTCGTCTTGGATCGTAAAATAACAGAAACGATTGATCTTGATTTTTACAGAAATATGCAAAATGTGAGGTAGGAATACAATTCATTAATACTGAAGTCTTTCCTTTTAAATTGCTTAGAAATTTTTCATATTTTTATGACTGTTTTCACAAAAACATTTAAATGTAGAACATTTTGTGATAATTGTCTGATTTTTACGAGAGATATCACAAATTCATATTTCATTTTAATTGATTGCATTTCTTTTTTAAATTTAGCTCAATAAGGGGAGACAACTCAGATAATTTGATTTACGGATGCAGTTATGTGAAATTTTAAAAATCTAGAATTTAAAATTGATACTATAAGTCAGAGGAGCATTAATAAAGGAACAATATTAAAGGAATTAATAAGCTAAAAATGTTGATAGGTGATGGAACTCCTTTTTGCGATATTTAATTTTTCTTAAATGGCGGGAAAGGCTGACTCGGACTTTTACCTTATATTTAGCATTGGCATTATTTGGGTCTCAAATCGTAAGAAAAAAAATATAGAATCTGCTTAAATTTTGGTAATGACCTTTTTATTAGCTATTGAAGTCTTCGATGAAAAGAAAAGTGGTTGATATGGGGCAAAATATTTTACCCTGTATCGTAGGAAAAAACCCAAGAAGTCCGAAAATCTGACAAAAATTCATAAACCTGACCTGAGTACATCCTTAATACAGGAATGTACAATAATTTATTCTTTTTTGTATCAAAACGAGCTATAAAGGACGATGACCCAATTTTCTTTTAATTTTCTATCGGCTTCTATAAGATGTATCTTCTCATATTTTATTTTAAAATTCCGTCATTTGGTTTACTTTCTATCACAGTTAGGATAATACTACTTCCCTATATAATCCTTACAACCTTTAGCTTGAAAAAGGTGAATTATGAATTTTATATCCCCGCCTCGAAGGAAAAGGACGTGGTTATGTAATGATGCACATGTCCGTCAGAGATTTAGTTCGAGGTGGATGATTAAAGTACCGCTTGAATAAATCTTTCAAAAATTTAACACAATGTTTTGGATTATAAAATACAGGTTGATCTTTATTGTTTTGATATATACTGTTCAAGAGAAATGCCCTTTGTTACCTTAATATAAATAAGAAGATGTGGTATGAGTGCCAATGAGACAACTCTCCATCCAAGTCACAATGTGTCAAAAGTTAACAACTATAGGTCAAAGTACGGCCTTGGCTCACATCGAACAGCAAGCTATAAAGGGCCCAGAATGACTAGTGTAAAACAAATCAAACAGGAATACTAACGGTCAAATCTATATAAAAAACGAGAAACACCTATGAACCACACCAACAAACAACAACCACCGAACAACAGGCTTCTGACATAGGACAGGTGCATAAAAATGAAGCGGGTTTAAACGTTTTAACAGGCGCCAACCTTTATCTTAACCTGAGACAGTAGTGTAACATTACAACATAAAAAGATTATTTTCTTATAATGGTTCATGGAATGTATACATGTTGATTATATCGTACAGAAATCTTACAAAAGACTTAATATTTTAAGGAAAATGAAACACACTTTAGATAGAATGACCTTGGAAAAAGTATATATATCGTTTGTAAGACCTATCATTGAATATGCTGATATTATCTGGGATTCAGGAAATCAAACTTTAATGAATAAACTCGAAAACATCCAGTTGGACGCCGCTCTTATAGTTACAGGGGGACCAAACTCACAAGTACTTCGATGTTATATAAAGAAACCCAATGGGAGAAACTTTCAGATCGAAGAAGTAACCACAAATTAATACTGCTTCATAAAATTGTCAATAACAAACTCCAATATATTTGCAAGAGTTATTGCCTGGCTATGTCAGTGGTCGACACGACCACAGTACAAGACAAAATAATAATCTACTAGAGGTGAAAACCCGTACAAAACTGTATTCAGATTTTTATCTTTCGCCTTCCATCAAATTGTGGAATCATTTACCATTAAGTGTAAGAAATTGTGAATCTCTCTCTGTATTTAAGAAACATATTTGTAATCAGAACGATCGAGTCCCTTTAAACTTTTATGCTGGATGTCGAAAATGCCAAATTCTTCATGTGCGACTAAGAATGAATAGTAAATCTTTAAACTGTCACTTGTTTCCAAGAAACTTAATTAGTTTCTTCTCCTCACTGTCGCTGTGGTGACTTGGAAACTAATTCAATTTTTTATTATTTTGCCCATTATATTCGGACATAAGACAAGAATTGATAATATCATTTGGAAGCCTACAATTAACAGCACCAATAGACACCGAATTACTATTAAACGGCTCAAATATGATTTCAAATGAAGAAAACATTAGTTTATTTTTCATGGTACAAAGGTTCATTATTAAATCTTAAAGTTTTACAAACTAATAATTCACACAATATACCTGTAAGCATTTCATCTTATCAGTTTCATTTTTCTTTTCTTTTTCAGTTCATTATGCTACGTAACTCAACTGACATTATCAATATTTTTTATTATGTAACAGAGCATGTATTTTTGATTTATTTGTGTATATTGTATCTAATTTAACAAGGAGACATAAGCACTTGTTGCTTGTTTCTGAATCATTTTGTGAATGTAAATATATATTGTAATTGTATAATTCATAATAAAAATATTGTTTACACTAACATAAAAAGACACACTATAAAATATCAATTGAAATGGCTTAACTCGACCAAAAAGACATTTAAACAAAAACAAGTAAACATACACTGAAAGAGTTAGTCTTGTGTGGTTTTTCTTTTTCTTTTTTTTTTTTTATTTAGTTGCTTTATATGTTTAGGGGTTTAATGTGGCTTCCATTTTGTTGAACTAGTTAGGGGAAAGCTGAAGACCGCCTCCGGGTGCAGAATTTTCTCGCTAACTTGAAAGTCCATTGGTGGCCTTGGGCTGTTTTCTGCTCTTTGGTCGGGTTGTTGTCTCTTTGACACATTCCCCGTCTCCATTCTACATTCTATTTTTGGTGTGCCTGTTTTTACGAGATACATTTAATAAGCATTAACTTTATAAAGTAATATTTTCATTTACTTAACTTTTATTAAATTGTTCTTTTCACTTTGGAGAAAAATCTTGGCAGAAACGACGCTTTCTTTTATTTGTTGTAAGATGGTGTTAACGATATCAGGTTATAAGCAAAGAAAAGTTGTTAAACAGGTTATAGCATTAACGGTACCAATTTTACTGCACCAGATTCGTATTTCGACAATAAATATCTCTATGGTGATGCTCGAGGCCAGAACATTTGAAAATCCAAAACAAATTAACATATTGAATATTGTAAGCTGCATAAAAATTATAACATTATCATTTAATGTTACTTCATTGTCGTCTTTTGTAAATAGTTCAAGGTTCCAAGTATTCAGGATCCTGAAGCATTTATTAAAGTCAAGCGGCGATTCAAAATTTAAATTATATTATATCAATAAATAGAAGGGGCGGATCCTGGAAATATCTATCATCTAGACGTAGTCTCGAAAACCCGAAACAGAAAGTGAAAATTGAAATTCTTTTCCTATGACCTATTTTTGTAATATAAAATTCAGATTGTTTCACAAGAGTTGCATACGTTTTAATGCCTGGAAAGAGAAAAGACTAGGAACAAGAGCAGAAATAGATATTGCTACTTAAGAACCCAGGAATAAGGTATAATAAAACATTTTCGCTTTAGGATTGTACAATTCTGAACGATTGCCACATGTGGAACAGGATCTGCCTACACTTCCTGAGCACCTGAAATCACCTAAGGTTTTTGGTTGGGATCGTGTTGCTCAGTCTTCAGTTTTCTAATTTGTGTTTTGTGTACTGCTGTTTGTCTTTTTGTCGTTATACGTTTTTTGCCATGGCATTGTCATTGTGTTTTCGACTTATGAGTTTGAATAGCCCTTTGATATTTTTCGCATCTCTTTTACAACACATTACTTATGGGCCACTCTGAGAAGTAGTTTCTTTAATACAAAGAATGCGTGAGACTTTCCTTACATATGCCTTAGAGTTAACGTTCCCATAAACAATATTATCGTCCTATGTCGATATTTATTGTTAGTTTAAATGTATAAATGCCATGTTGGGGAAATGATATTTGATATGTGCCTTAGAAAGCGGTATTAACAAGTTTTTAGCATAAAAATAATTTTTTCTGCATCGTTGCTCTTTTTATTAGATTTAAAGATTAACCTTGTAGTCTCCTTCACGTCAGTTGATAAAAGATATGGCAATTGATTGAAATGTGGACCCTATTGAATAGAAAAAGACGGAAATCACTTCGTCAAGTTTCTGATAAAAAGTTTTTCTATCTCTTAATAATATTTTCCTATGAGTTGTATAATTTTATACGACATGCAATCACCCACTCCCTACCAATACATAAATGAAAACGAAATGTTGAGCTGTGTAATAGAGACTTCCACGGATTAGTTCCATTTGACGTAACCACAATTCCGTTCTGCTTTTCCTACTTTATCATTTATCACCGAATCTGTTACTTTTTTCGAATTTTACTTCTTTTGAGCAAAACGACAAGTAACACGAGAACTTCGGTAACAACATAACTCTCTGGAACACCCTCATCCCTCCTCCTCAGCTTTTGTTTTATAAGTACTGTTGTGTGGAATGTTGACTTAATCTCTTGTATTTGGCCATGGTGTTGTCTGTCCTTTTTCGACATATGATTTTGATCGTCAACTTGAAATTTAATTTTGATTTTTTTTCCTTTAATCTTTAATACAATATTGAGTTTCAAAAATTATCATGTTCCGGTTTGGTTTTTAATAAACTTTTTTTGGGGAGAGGTATGTAGGATGTACAATAATGTAACATTTAACAGATCATTTAAAATGTCACATTTTCAAACCGGTTTAAAACTAAAACTAAAGCAAATAAATTAACTTGTGGTCTCTATGAAAATGTATGTCAAATGTGGTTTTACAGATAAAACTTTTGCTTTTTCGAGTTCATTCATAGAATAAAAGATATTTTTGTATTTGTTTTTTTAATTTTGTAATGATTGATATATATATATATATAATTTGATGATTACTAAAACAAGCATCTAAAATACAAAAAGTTTAAAATAAACAATTAACAATGCATGGACTCGATAATATGTATCAACATTTCGTGTGTTTTTTTGTCTAGACGTAATCTAATTAACCATCGAGATGACCTTCAAAGACTGCCGACGGTCATATAACCAGAAATAAACATACATATAAATATAAACAGATAGCGACCACGTGCAATAGGATTTTTCTAGGTCTGTTTGATTTCATATTGTATTTTAAAAAGTATGTTTATCATCGTTTTTACCTGTATAAGAATTATTTTTAGATCGAATCAGGCAACCAAATGGTTCATCCTTGTTTGACTATCACTGTTTACAATCGTTTCCTTTTAATAGCCGAATAGGGGATACATTGAAGGTCACATTAATACGGAATCAATGAGGTCGAATAATTCACTTGCAAGTGAATAACTCATCAGCGATGTCTCTTATCTTATTTTGACAAATTTATACCAAATTGACTGCTAAAAGCGAAATAGTATTTCACTATAGCACTTTCATTAATGATTGAACCAAAAACTATATATTAATTTTTTTTTATATCTCGTAGCTAATGCCCTTTTAAGAGAAGCTAAACAAACAACAAACAGACAAATTACTGATAAAATAAATGAATAGCATCAGACCTACTGGAACAGTAATTTTAACCCTGGCTCGAATTTCGCAGATTGTAATTGCTGTTTTTTGAAATCTTCAATAGGATCCCATTTCAGCTCTTTTAGATATGGTTTAGTTATGGTTCTTAGTTCTGCAATTGATGACCATTTCTTTTGTTCGATGAATTTTTCCAATGCCGGTTTGATTTGGTCGATAAAGTCGTTCAAAAGAGGAAGTCTTGGACTCAACGGCATTATCTTTTCGATAGCCATCAATTCGCCGAGGTCGACAAGGGAAGCATTTGGTGCTGAATTCATGCGGATTGTGACGTTTTCTTGTGTCATCTTGCGAATAATATGTAGAAGCAAATCTACGTATCTACTATGATGCTCAAAAATGATGGCTGTTTCTATTTGTGATAATGGCCTCAATTGATCGGCTTCTTTCCAACCAAAAACATTCAGGTTTCTCAGGAAGGGGTCAGGCAGATTAGCATCGTCTAAGCGTTTTGAAATGTAATTCAAAATGTCCAACGTACATATCTGTTCCGAGCTGGATCCAGTGCATTTTGCAAGATGTTTTAAAACTGCCGACTTAACAAGGTACGATGGTAAATCATGATAATTTCTTAAAATATACTTGAGGAATTTCTGGCAGTTTCTGTGGATATAAGTCATTGTCTTTAAGATCGCAACTTCAGCAGGAGCAAAATCTATCAGCCAACATCCACAACCCTCTTCATCGTCGTCTTTTTGGCAGCCTTTTGGCACCAAGTAGCATTTTCGATTAACCGCAAACGCGCGATCCTTATGTTTCTCATCATGAAATAATAAATTTCCGTGGACTCTCTCAAAATGTTCAATTTGCTCTCTTGTAATTTCTATAGCTGGCATAGTATCTACGCTAATTTCTATATCGTGCCATTTAAATAAAACGTTCCAAGCTTCAATTTCATGTTCACCTAATATTTGAAGGAGTGCGTGTTGAACATTTGGTCTCAATCCAATATCATCCAAATCCCGTTTGATTTGCTTTAAATTACCAGATTTTTCTGAAAGGTCACCTACTTTTTGTAATTGGGATAGTAAATGTTTTCGAAATTCCCAAGAATGCAGATGATTGTTTTTAAAACAATCATTCAATCTAACAGTTGGGTCTTCCGGAAGGATACGTACAAATCCTGGTCTGCATCCCTCCTTCAAAACTATTTTGTCAATGGAAAAATCTTTCATCTGGAGGATCATCATGAAATCGAATTCATCAGCTGAGAATAATCGACTACCTTCCTCCATACTGCCTACTGGTATAACTTCAGACAGTTCAAACCTCTTATTCTTATCCAAAGCTTTTTCCCAAATTTTCCCAATTAGGTCCTTTGTTAATTTTCTAATATCGTCGATATCTTTGTCACTTGTACTTAGTTTAACAGACTTCATCACAGATTTAAAGTATTTGGTAAATGTATTTGGACCCTCAGACATGTCAATATTTTGTAGTTGAGCAAACGCTTTTTCTGAAATATACAAATTTGTATAAATATTTAATTTTACACACTTATATTATTCAATTACTTTTGTAACCTTTGGATGATTCATGGTAAATTTATTACCGGATTTGTATTAACATCAGCAACACGATGGGTGTCACATGTAGAGCAGGATCAGCTTACCCTTCCGGATCATCTAAGATCACCCCAGTTTTTGGTAGGGTTCGTGTTGCTCAGTCTTTGGTTTTCTATCTTGTGTTTTGTGTACTGTTGTTTGTCTGTCGATTTTTTTTTTCTTTTTTAGCCATGGCGCCGTCAGTTTATTTTCGACTTGCGAGTTTGAATGTCCCTTTTGTATCCTTCGTCTCTCTTTTTTGGACAGTTTCAACAAAAAATGCATAAATTAAAATGCTTGAGGAATGTATAGGAGTTATATTCCACAGTATTTATGCTGAATGCGGTATATAAAAAAAAAGCTATAAAATACACCGGTTTAGATCAAAATGGTCGTTTCAATTTAAAATTTATTTTTAAACGTTTGATTTCCCACTGATTTCCATTTGGTTATATGATTAAATAAAAATCTGATGTAGATTTTCGGCTTTTGTTTTGGTTTCATGTAATTTTCTTTGTTTCAAATTTTTATTTATTTTTAACTGCAAAGTTAAACATCACTTACCCAATGTCAGAAAGATCGCATTATATCCAGTTATATTTGTCTCTTAAGAATGATTTTTCAACATAGAAGCTCCATAGCCTTTTCTGAATTTCTGGCGATGTCGATGTTGATAAGAATTAAAAACGAGAAATAGTTGATGTCAGGTAGTTAATACATCATGACAAAGCTCGCCCGATTATTAATACAGTACTGTTTGCATTACGAAATATAAATTACCTCGCTTTAATAAAGGGTTTATAGTAAAATAGGAAATAAAATAGGCTACCTTCTACTGCATCCATATCAACTTGTTAAAATAAAACCAGAGGCGGATTTAGAGGGGCCCAGGGGGGCCCGCCCCCCCCCCTTTTTCTGGTAAAAATTTGGTTGATTATATAGGGAATCACTGAAGCATGACCGAAGCGGGGCCCCCTCTTAGGCAGTCAGTGGGCCACCACTTATGAAAATTTCTGGATCCGCCACTGAAAACGAGATAAAGTACAATTTGTATAGATTTGCTTACCGAAATATGAAATGACTTGAATTTTGCACAAAAAATGTTCGGGTATCAGTAGCAATATATGCGTGTTCCTATTCACATCATCGTCCTTGTGTTAAGACGTGTTTAACAATAATGTGATTGTATGACTTACTACATGGTTCATTGATTTTACCTTGCTTCCTCATAAAGAATATTGTTATTTATACGCCAGAATATAAACTAAACAGACTTATAGATTATCCCTTTAATGATATTAACATTTTAATCAACGACATCAAGTTTGTTATTCCTGTCTTCGCCTGTTCAGTCCTATCTTGATTATTGAATCAACACATACATATAATAACGGTAAAGTGGATAAATTGAAAAATTTAAATACACTTCCCGTTACCTTGATGATATGTTTGCTTTGAGTATTAACAAGGTATCTCTCATTATACTGCAAAAAAATTACCCCAAGGGACGTAACTTTAGAGAAATCTATTATAAACAGCAAATACTTGTGCTTTTCTTGATATGGCTATATTCTAGTATCGCTCTGGACACTGTGTTACAAAACATACGAACCGAAACGATTTTTCGTTCCCTATTATTACATTTCTTTTTTGGCCGTTGTCGTTACCTACGTCCCTTCTTATGATGTGTATATCTTCAAGTTATTTACCTATGCTTAGGCCTGTTACTAAAACTTCAATTTTCTCTTTTAAATTATTTGATATTTCATGACCTTTTAAAGCTAACCATACGGTTTGGGTTTTGTTCATTATTTGTAGGTCGTACGTTGACTTAATGTTTTTAAATCGTTGTCGTTTCGTCTTTCGTAGATATTGTTCTCATTGGCACATCTTTCGTCTTTAGATTAGTCATTTTATCGTTAGTTACAATTTTATTCCATACATGATTGTTTGATTATGTATTGTTTAATAAATATTATTTCTATGGATCTTTTTTTTAAATATTCAAAGAAAGAGCTTAAAACGGATTCCAATAGCAGAGTAGGGTTTATCGGACCTCTCGAAATCCTCAAGGGATTAATGTCGAAGTATTATTCTACACGTATGAATTTATTCTAATACATAATTTCACTTCTATTCCTATATTTGAATATAAATAAAAGCAATTAAAGTTCATTGTTTTCTCTTTTATCAAATTTATGATGCTGATTTTAGGTTGCATCCCAAGTTTTTCTAAAATAGAATAAATTATATCGGGTGCACTCGCGATCAACAGATGGTTGAAATAATTTTACTGTTTTTAAATTCTTACATGTTAAGCTTTTCATTGATTCTTTTGTTTGCACTTTGAAGCATTATTGAAATATGTCATTCCTTTATTTCATTTTTTCCTTTTTTTTTCTTATTAGATTTTGTCCACACAAATTAGGTATTCATAAGATTCTGTTGTTTACTTTACAAAACTGTAAAAAAAAGCTTTGAAAGTAAATTTTCGCATATTCCTACTTGTATGCTTTACAGGTAAACTCATTTATTTTTAGAAGTTTCAATTCAGGCAGCAGTATACAGACGCCAGCTTAGGTCCAAACATTATTAAAATGGAAGCAAAAACATTAGAAATCGACAAATCTCCAAACGGATTATCATCATGTTCGTTTCCTGCTATGTATGCATCAAGCATTATACGATGCTAAAGTCACATCAAGTATGATGTATTACAGCCATGATTACAACAAAACCGATGATGTCAGATGGAAGATGGTGGATAGGTTAGATGAACGGTTGAGTAAACTTGACTCAAATAGATAGAATACAAAACTGAGATACTACAATGATAAATACTTCGTGGTCTGTGACCGTAGGATTTGTGAACTGATGATTTCAGTTGTTTTTTATATTGCTGTAACGAAATATTATATTTTGATTCCACTTGTTTTTTTACATAAGAATTTAGGCACCGATCATTCATCTTTTGTAGGAGTCTGTGGTTTTTTACAACATCTTTGTTACGTTTGATATTTCAACAGACAGTAAGATTATTATGGGAATGAACTGTGTTCATCTTATGTCAGCCTTGTTCCTTTTATTCGTATGAGGCAGAATTAACACATAGTCTTCTCGAGAAGAATCCGTAGAACCTTGGGTTACTCCCCGTTTCGCGATATAAAGAATGTTCTCTCACTGAATAATGCAAGGTTTTCCGACTATGTAGATCAGATCTGTCACATTGGAATTGAAATAAAGGATAACTCATATACTTTTAAGTCTGCTTGATATAGTGAATTGCATATTTGACAAATAGTTTTCATTTGAAACGAACAGTTTGTTTTCTCTAGAAATTTAGAAACTAACTTTGTTTTTAAACACCTCCCTCCCGCCTACACACACACACACACACACACACACACACACACACACACACAAACGACTTCCTCAGATTTGCTTGATTATACCATTCTATACAGTTTGTGACCAAACTCAGTAAAGACCTGTCTTAATTGCATTTAATTGATAAATTCAACAATACGTCCCGTTATCTTGATGATATTTTTTCGTTAAATAATCAAGAATTTTCTAATTATTCTGCCGAAATTTACCTTAAGGATCTTACTTTAAATAAATCAAATATAAACGGTTATAACTGTTCTTTCCTAGATTTAGATATTTCAGTTTTACACGGAAAACTGTACACAAAAATTTACGACAAATGGGACGATTTTTTGTTCCCTATTGTTAATTTTCCTTTTTTGGATGGTGTTGTTCCTTTGGCCTATCTTACGGTGTTTACATATCACAACTCATTCGCTATGCCCATGTCTGTTGTGTCGATTTGGATTTCAATGAACGTAATCTATGTATTACTGGTAGATTATTAATCAGGGATTTCGTTACCACAAATTACTTAAAACATTTTCTAAATTTTTCCATAAATACAAAGATTTGGTTTTGAAGATTGGCTGTACCTGTAGAAAACTTATTTCAAACGGGATAGTACATCCTAATTTTTACGGAGATGTTGTTTACCGAGCCCTGAAATATAAATACGATACGGGTAAACTTATCGATCCTTTAAATAAACTTATTTTAAAAGGTTCCCAATTCAACACTGTAATTTGATCTTTAAATATTGTTTTATTGGTATAAATATTAACTTTGTTACCAGTAAATTAAAATCAAAATAAATATTATTTTTATATACATATGCACAATCATGGCTATACAATCTGTCGATACCTGTATCTTGGCATTGCGCAAGTTCATGTTTATCTCTGACAGTTAATGACGTCTTTACCCTAAATCCATTGGATGTTGGGTGTGTACTGATTGATATTTTAGTCTAAGATGCAGGATTTTTTATTCGTTGTTATTTGCTTTGAACTTGCTGTAAGTAACTGCGAGTACTCTCAGATCTGTACTTGGTGTCTATTTTGTTGTGGGGGTGTATAAATACCCTGCCACGTCTGGTCTGTCTTTTTGTAAGATGTTTTTTCTGCTTTGTATAAACCACTGTCCCATGTTACGGTGAGGGTTTGGCCCCAACAAACTAGTTTAACCCTGCCACATTCTGTATGTGCCTGTCCCAAGTTTGGAGCCTGTAATTCAGTGGCTGTCGTTTGTTGCTGTATATGATATTTGTTTTTCGTTATTTGTTTTGTACATAAATCAGGCCGTTAGTTTTCCCGTTTGAATTGTTTTACATTTGTCATTTCTGGCCCTTTTATATCTGACTATGCGGTATGGGTTTTGCTCATTGTTGAGACCGTGCGTTGACCTATAGTTGAAAACTTGTATGTCATTTGGTCTCTGGTAGAGAGTTGTTTCATTGACAATAATAATTCATCTTCTTATTCTTATATTTATAAAATCTATTATTCGTATTACGATTCTGAGAAATGAGTATGAATATACAACATTTTAAAGAAAACAACTTCATTTTGGCTTTTATATTTATCCTGTATCATTCTATTTTAATGTTCTCATTACAATTCTTACCATTTGAAAAGTGTGTTCAATAATTTTTTTAGATTTAGAATTTCCTGGTTTGTTTTTGTTTGTTTTGTTTGTTTGTTTGTTTGTTTGTTTGTTTTGTTTTGTTTTGTTTTGTTTTGTTTTTGTTTTGTTTTATACTTTCAATACAAATTTGAGATATTATGATTTTTCTATATTATTTTTAAATTTTCAGGCAGTTTTGTTAGTTATACAGAATCAGAGCCAATCTTCCTGACTGTACAACACTTTTAAATATCATTTCACTGCATTTTTTTTATTTAGTTTTATTTCCACCAACAAGATCACATTTCAACAACTAACACTTCTTTAACTCAATTTCAACTTTTACAACAAGCAAAGATCGGCAAAATTAATGCTTAATTTGTCCCTTGTAATAAACAACACAAATTATGAATACCATCGTTCCATTCAATTATTTTAAGTACATTTTATTGAGTTTAGAGCAAATGAATCACAAAAAAAGCAAGAAAACAAAGGATGAAATAAACACCGACAATAGAAATTACTTATGTAATTAAAAATAATATTTAAACTTTTTACTAGCACTCCATATCAATTTAGCCAAAATGATGATCATCGAGATCAATACATTTGAGACGAAAAAATTCAATATTTGATTTGAATAAATTTGGCTTATGAACCTGCGAGTGAAACAAAAAAAGAGTAGATTTGCTTTCCTCTTTCTTTTTTTCTTTATTTCTTTCCGGTCATGTGTTCATTAGATATGTTTGTAATTCAAATTTTATCATTTGTTCTATATAATATAAAAGTTTGTAATGAATATTTCTGAATGAGTATGTAATTTTCTATAGATAATTAGATTTACTGAGTTAATACGGTTCTGTTTACTCTTTGGCTTTTGTTCTTCTTTTTTCTGGTTATGTCTTATTTTTTGTTGGAGGATGTCTTAGCTTATGCTTGTTCTTTCTTTGTTTATTATACCCTACGCAATACAATTGTGTAGGATATAATGTGTTTGTTAGTCCGTTCGTCCGTCAGTCCGTCAGCCCTGTTATTGTCATCTCAACTCCTCTGAAACCACACAACAGAATTTCATAACACTTTGTGGATAATAAGAACATACTATGTAGATTGCATATCGACAGGAAATTATGATTATAAATTTTTTAGAGGAGTTATGCCCCTTTGAACTTCGAATTTTGGCCTAGATATACTACCGCTACAGTTTGTCATTGCAACTCCTCTAGACCACACAACAGAATTTCACGAAACTTTGTAGATAATAAGGACATACTATGTAGATGTGAGTATCGACGTAATATAATGATTCAAGTTTTTTTTAGAAATTATGCACCATTGCACTTGAAATTTTGGCCTAGATATACCACTGCAACAGCTTGTCATTGCAACTGCTCTGAAACCACACAACAGAATTTCAGGAAACTTTGTAGATGTTTAGGATATACTATGTAGATGTGAATATCCACAAAAGCAAATTCATCCATTGACTTTTGAAGGAGTTATCAGTCTTTAAAATTAGGAATCTAGTGAGATTTTGTTTGCACAGAGACAATTGGGGTGTGGGGTATGTGAGCGTGCTCACAAGATTTTTTTAATTTTGTTTTGGTGTATTTGTGTATGTTGTTAGAATCATGTGACATTTCACAGATCATTCAAAATATCTTAAATTTTTAAAACCAGTATTAAATAGAAAGAAAGCAAAACTAAGTGAATATGCTGTTGCATATTGAACACAAACTTCACATGTCAAACATTTTTTTTTAAATAAAACTTTTTCTATTTTTTAAAATCAATTTTAAAATGAAATCCTTTTCTTTTTTTCATTTGTTTTATTTCTTTTGATTATAAATACTATATATAATACAGCTGTTACAGTAGCTAAATGAGTAAAACAAATAGAAAATAGTTTACAACAAGATGTTACACGCGTTGTCGTACTAGGCATAACCAACTCGTAATTTAAAGTATTGGAAAAAGGCAGTAAGTGTCCTACAGATCCAAAAACCGGAAAATTGTAACAACATAGCACTGTCATGTTGCTGACCAAACATGAAGTTATTGTTTTCAGTAATTCCTGCGAAAAATTTGACGGACATATTTGTTTTCATTTATCAAATTTAGAAATTCGAAATATCGGTAAAAAGTAAATAAGTTTCAGATCCGAAAGGTTTCATGCTTTACAACCTATTAGCCAAGCTGACGACCAAATATAAAGTCGTTTTGTTCATGCCGTAGTTCCTGATACAGGTGTGACCAAAACGAGTATTTTCATTCATTGTGCAGATCCGAAAATTGCTCACACGTTACAACTGGTATCGTCAAACTGCAAAACAAATATTAAGTCATTATACATTGTATATTGTTGTTCATGTGAAAAATGAGATTGGCAAATATCATGGACTAACGGACGGACCTACAAAATGATTGTAGAATATCCTCCAATCTAGCCCACTCCTATAGCGGGGATAAGAAATAACGAAAAGCACCATGCCACTAAGACATACTAAAATAGTAACTTTAGCTCTGGTTCCCTTTCCGCATGTTCTAATTGCTCTTGTTTGAAATCTTCAATTGGAACCCATAGCAGCTTTTTTAGATATGGTTTAGTCAAGGTTCGTAATTCTGCAATAGTTGACCATTTATTTTGTGCGATGAATTCTTCCAATGCCGGTTCAATTTCTTCATAAAAGTCGTTCAACAGAGGCAGGTTTGGACTCAATGGCATACTCCTTTCGATTACCATGAGCTCACCTAGGTCAACACGGGAAAGGTCAGGTGCTGTATTGTTGTGAATTGTAATGTTTTTCTTAGTCATGTTGAAAATCATCTGTAGAAGCAAAAATACAAATCTACTGTGTTGTTCAAAAAGAATAGCTGTCTTCGTTTCGGATAGTGGCCTAAAACGGTCCGCCTCTTTCCAACCAAAAATATTAAGGTTTGTCAGGAAGGGATCAGGCAGGTAAGCATCGTCTAAACATTTTGAAATATATGTCAGAATATCCAATGTACAGGATTGTTCAGACCTTGATACCGTACATGTATCAAGATGTTTTAAAACTGCAGACTTAATCATATAAGATGGTAGTTTGTGATAATATCTTAAAATATACTTGAGGAATTTTTGACAGTCTTTGTGGATTTTATCCATTGCCTTTAAGATCGCAACTTCAGCAGGAGCAAAATCTATCAGCCAACATCCACAACCTTCTTCATCATCATCTTTTTGACAGCCTTTTGGTACCAGGTAGCATTTTTGATTAACTGAAAAAGCGCGATCCTTATGTTTTTCATCATGAAATAATATCTTTCCTTGGACTCTCTCAAAATGATTAATTTGTTCTCTAGTAATTTCCATAGCTGGCATAGTATCTACGCTAATTTCTGTGTCGTGCCACTTAAATAAAACGTTCCAAGCTTCAATTTCATGTTCACCTAATATTTGAAGGAGTGCGTGTTGAACATTTGTTCTCAGTCCCATATCAGCTAAATCCCGTTTGATTTGCTTTAAATTACCAGATTTTTCTGAAAGGTCACCTACTTTTTGTAAATGTGATAGTAAAAGTTTTCGAAATTCCCAAGAATGCAGCTGATTGTTTTTAAAACAATCATTCAATCTAACAGTAGGGTCTTCAAGAAAGAGCCGCACAAATCCTGGTCTGCATCCCTCCTTCAAAACTATTTTATCAATGGGAAAATCTTTCATCTGGAGAATCATCATGAAATCGAATTCATCAGCTGAGAATAACCGACTACCTTCTTCCATACTGCCTACTGGTATAACTTGAGATAGTTCGAACTTCTCATTGTAACTCAAAGCTTTATTCCAAATTTTCCGAATCAGGTCCTTTGTTGAATGTCTTATTTCGTCTATATCGTTGTCACTTGTACTTAGTTTTACAGACCTAATCACAGTTCTAAAGTATTTGTCAAATGTATTGGGACGTACAGACATGTCAGTATCCAATAAATTACCAGTCTCTCCTTCTGAAAGATATAAAAATTTCATTTAATTGTTAAAAATGAAATAAACTCTTTATAAATTTTTTGCGTCCAAAGGACTTTTCTGAATTCACCTTCATCGGGAACGCTTAAATTAAACATTGATCTTTTTTATTTTATGCTTTGATATCATCTAATTATGTTTTTCTCGAAGTAGTTATGTTGCAATCATCGATGATTCTTAATGGGTTGCATAACAGAAGTTAATTACTTCGTATAGCTTTTTAATAAAAATAATGAATAGTAGTATTTATTGTGCGGAAAACGAATTGCCGAACCTTTGTTATTCACATCGCCTTTGTTTATATCATTTTATGTGAACCTCAAAATATCATATAAAATCTAGCCAATAATGCTAAATTTCGATTAAAAATATGCAAATTGGTGGTCAAAGAAAAACACACACTATTACTTCAAACGCATGCAATGTGGAATTGTTGTAGTGGACTAAACTAACGTCTCCCTTTCATCCATAAAGGTACAAAAACACACAGTTTCGTGCTGGAACAGTTAAATCATAGCAAATTGAAATATATGTTGGACTCCGATCGACATCCAGTCTCAAACAGACGTCTGTTACCAAATCAGAGTAGAATCCGACGTCATAATAGAGTAAGATTCAATATATCAGCCAATTCTGATCGGCTTATCGAAGTTCTCTTTTGACTTCTCAAATCGAAGTCCAAATCCAACACCGTGCAACCGACCCTGATCATTTTCATGGTTTGAAACCCGATGTATACGACCATGCATTTATTCATAAAGTAATGAAATAAGCTATAAATTGTACAGGTTGCCAAATACTATCGAAATGAAATATAAATTATTAAATAATACAGTTAATTTCTAAATGTTTGATACTGTTTATTTCAGGTTTCCACCAGAACGTATATTTATCTATTTCTTCCAATTATTAGTGTTTTCGTAACAATTATTAAGAGTCACAATACGACGGTAGATGATGGTAAAACTCAGTAAAAAACTTTATCAACTGTATAATTTTAATCATGCATAAGAACACTATATGAAAAATTGAACTAAACTGATAGTTGATTCCTCGCGAATTGAAAAAGTCATTGGGACAAAGATGGACCGGTTTCTGAGAGTTCAACTGACTATATATGCATATAAACCAACAATTAAAATACATATAATTGTCAATAATCTTCAAGAAAATTTTCAGAATACGTGTATTCCATGTTATAAAATAAAATGATTAATATAAAAACAGCTACGTCAAGACCACATGCTACCCCCGAATGTGCATTCGAATTATTGTGAGAATGATCTGAAATATTTATGAGGCATCTTAAAACAAGTTACATGATTGCACTAACATTACTGTGTAAGAAAACATGCATGAGGGTATTCAACAACCGTGTAAAGTTTGTAGTTAATCAAAAACATTCTAGATATAGAATATGCAATGTAGATTATTACCATAAGTAATACTCATAACTGTGGAATGACAAATCATAAATTTTCAAAATCAAACAGTATCTCTAGAATGACGCCACATAAGAATTTTAAAATAAAAAGGGAAGTTTTCCTCTATCAATCCTAATGTTCCATTTTCGTTTTGTGGGAATTGGCTAAAGCAAATTTGTGGGTTTTCCTTGTAAGAAGTGTTCATGGACAAACTACAGTATACCATAATACATCCATCTAAGACGGGCTTATAAGACCACACGCATGAGTATATGCACAAAGGGGATAAATAACACCTTTTCCATACTTAAACAACCACATAAACCACATCTTACTTAAAATTATGATACAGCGAAGCACTCCAAAGCTTTTTAGAAACCTTAAACCTTTAAACTTTATGAACAGAAATTTTACAAAATTTACATATCTATGATTGTTCATATCAGCACAAGACTGCTGGCTACTGGGCTGGTGATTTAAAAAAAAACTCAATAGAAGATTATTTAATCCAATAAGTACACTCAATGTCAAGGGTCAAGGTTATGAAGGTCATTAAATGCTCAGCATTTTTTGCATCATATTCATTCATTGCCTTTTATGGTTTTAAGATATTTTTACAGCAATGTCAAATTTCACTAAAAAATAACAGAAATGACACTTTCAACCAACCTTCCGACAGGAATCCTAAAATTTTGTTGTTAATTATTACTAATCAATAGTTTCATATTAATAACAAAAATTTTAATGAGGGTGGATGACAAATTGAGAAATTGATTCATAGAAAAATGCCTATAACTGCCTTCTCGAATTACAATGAAAATCACTTTATATATATTTATCTATGAAGCTACTTTTAAATTTTTAAATTTTAAATCCAAATCCAAGGGGATCCGTTACCTTAGCAACGAGTCATAAACAAAAGTTTTATCACGTTTTTTAATACGTTTATCAATAGCTAAAGTAACCGGGATTAATGATATGATTTCTACTACTGTACCCACCTCAACTCGGTAAATTATAACTAGATAAAATGCAATATGTTTAGATTTGCTTACCGAAATTGAAAAAAGTCTTGAATTTTGCACTTAAAAAATGTGTATCCGAATTAATCGTGTGTTGCCTATTGACATTCTTGTTTAAAGAGTGTGTCTGTAAATATTTACTAATTGATCTCACCTAGTTTCGTCAGTTGTAATATAGTCAATTATATGCTCGAATATTTCATTACTTCAATACATTTTTGTTATTTAAATGCGCCACACATAATATGAAATTGTACATTACTAAATGTTTTCAAAGTATTGAATAATCTTCTACATTTACATTTTAAAATATTTAAAGTTAATTTAAAAAAATCGAGCACGAATATGTCGTATTGAACAAATGAAAAATATTTATACCAAATGTTAAAATCTAAACCGTGAATAGTCAAGTTATGAATAAATTTGATGGATACAGTCAACGACCACATTCTAAAACATTATCTTTTTTTTTAAATTTTAACAAAGATTCTCATCGATTAAGTTCTGACTTGGGACATGTACATAAATAATGGTATGGAGATATCTACTTTGGGGTTATCAAGTCACTCCCTGTGTATCTGTATAGCGGTAAGATCGCATATAAAAAGACAAAAAAGTACATAACACGATAATATCGATATCATAGATGACAAAAATATAACTTCAAGTACGCTACAATAATAACACTGTATAATACAATGATTGCAGTCACTGAACGAAAGCTCGAAGAACACATATCCTGCTCATTTATTTTTCTTGAAGACTTACATATCTATCCAAGGTAACTTTACTTGTATATTCCAGTTAGCTGTTCTTATAAATCACAGTAAAGTTAGCTGTACATGTATATCCCAGTTAGCTGTACTTGTATTCACCCTGTTAAGTCTTTCCTTGATTAATAATTCAACACAAACATTTGGGAGATAACTGTACTGGTTTTGAAGATTTGAGGGCATCAGTAAGTGATTTGATGGTTGCAAATTCAGTGCCCTAGCGACGCGTTAGTAATTTGCGGTTATCTGTAATGGTTATCATTTGATCCAATGAATTCGACATCCTTTGTTTTGCCAGTGGTTGTAGCCGAAGGGTCCAAAGAATCAAAATTGTATAAGTCTCGAATTCGATAAAATGAACCGGAAGAGGGAAACATAACAACGCTATCTAGCTGAATAACAAAACAATATTTTGAATATACATGTACAAACCAAAACCAGTGATGTCAGATGAAAGATAGTAGACATTTGGGATGTAGAATTGTAAGTTGATGCTTTTAATTGGATTTTATATTGCTATGACGAAATATTTCAAAATGATTCTACTTGTCTTCAGTTCTATAATTAGATATATGTTGAAATTAAAGCCATGATATTTTTCAGCTTTTGAATATTATATAACTACCATGATTACTGCTATTGTAAATTGTTAAAGAAAATTAGAATGAACTCGAATATTTTAGTATCGAGCACACAGGAATATAAATTTACGAACCAAAGTGAGCAATTAAAAGATGACATTGCCAAATTGGCTTTTATAAATCCTATATTTTTCTATTTAACGTCACTCATTCTTACTATGATTCAGAGAAAAATTAATATATGTATACAATATTTGCATACTTTCAAGAAATACCGTAGTGTGATTTTGTTTGTAGACCATACAGATCCACAACGAATCTCCCAGACTAGCAGTAAACTTTTAAATGTTAATAAGATTATATTTCCCCCATAATGTTTAAAAAAAGCACCAACTACATCACATTTCAATAGATAAAACTTTATACATTTGAATGCAAATTTTATGTAACGATATGTTTGTACATTATTTTAACATTTCAAATTTCAAACAAAAATAGTTGGGGGAAAAGAAGTAACGGTTCAACACGCTCTAGTAGTACATGATTGACATAAAATTGGTGAAATTTTCCATGATGATAAACAAGAAAACAAAATATGAATACTTCGAACTGTTTGAATTTAAGTACATTTCACTGAGTTTCGAGACAACCAAAACTGAAAAAGTCAACAAACGAGCTTTGCCAGTACAAAACAAACACACACACCTACGACAGAAAATGCACTTGAAGTAATAATGACATTAAATATTTCCCTAGCACTCTATTTCAATATTGTCAGCATGTGCAACAAGTGCAACACTATTGGAAAAAATCAACCAAATCATAATAGCAGATCAAGCTTGCTTTGCAGGAAAATAATCAACGTTTATCTGATTATGGTGCTTAAATATTAAATCAATGTGTATAAAATAAAATGCATCTCCGAGCATGAATAGACTTTTTGTCATAGGTTTGAATTTCTACACATAAGGATATAACATTACAGAAGTTTAATAAAAGCTTAATTCTTCAAGACTTAATTGGTTTAAAACTACTCTATCTGGTTTACGAGGAAGGTTACCAAATTCTTTAACAAATCTTTTCAAATTTGCCAACATGAACAATTGGGTTAATCTTTACATTTCTCATTTTCCCAATTAACAAGGTTTTTCGTTCTTCTTTCATGAATCCTACATGACCAATGCCGTCAATAATGAATGATTACAGGTTTTATAAATATACTAGATCGCGTCAACATGTTTTAATTTATTTTCATTTTTTTAATCGGTAATTATTTCTGACTTTAATTAGATTATATTGTCTGGTAATCGTATTTTATTTGATCCATTGCTGTCATGCTGGCATATTTTTGCGACATCAACACATGATAAAAAGAAGTTTATTTCGTGGCAGTTTGTGAAAAGTACGTTTAAGTTATAAACATGTGATAATCATATTCTTGCGCTCCGCAAGTTCGAATTACTCATCGATTTAGCGAAAACGAACTGTGAATTGTTCACATAAGTGAATTTGAAGTGTAATTTTCTACTTTACTTTTCAGGTCGAATTATTTTGAAATTGTATGTAATTGTAATTAATGCATTTCACCAAACATATTCATACACAAGAATCAGGGACAGCTCAGCAGGGGTAACGTTATCAGTGACCAACAAGGGAGCACTTTTGGACTGATAAAATTTAACATTGTTGTATATGGAAAAAACATGACAATTGCTTTAAAATGATTTGTCAACATTTTATTTGTACAATCATAAACTATTGCCATGGCAGGTGAAAAAGTTATTAGATTTATCTTTATTTTGATGTAAAAAAAAATATTTTATGTTATTTTAAAGTGGTGTCCCTAATGATTTGAAAATTTCCCATGAAAAGATACGTTTTTCCTACATAACTTAACCAAATTCAATGATGACGAGTGGTAGTAAAAAATCCTGTAAAATTCTTTATTGCAGTGACATTATTTCGCCATGTCCCATGTTATTTTGTATAATTCTTCTTTCTGAAGGTGCAAAAAAAATATTTTAAGTTTACATTTGATGGTGTCCTCCAAGTTTGAATATGGTGATTATTTCGTTATCAAACGTCAGTTCATGTATACATACGTTTAAAACATACGTTGTAAAGAACTGAAACCGATATCTATACGTACCATATTGGGAAAGACGGAAAATGTTCGATATAAGAAAGCGTCGAAACTATAAAAAAAATAATAATATTAATCATTTTTCAATTATTGTTTAAAATAAATTCATGATGACGAAAATGTTAAATTGAATTTTAGTCCTGATTAAAATTGTTGAAATTTTAAACATTATCCGGAAAATTTAAATATATAGATAGAACTTAAACACATTTTGTATGATTAGAAAATTGCTAATGAATAACAAAGAGGTTATTTGCAGTACACACCTAATGACAAAGAAAACAATGTGAATTTGAAATACAAAAGTTGGATGATGAATTAATTCAAAATGCAAAGCATTTGTGTATTGCTTAACGTTTTGTAGGGTTCGGGAAAAGTAGCATTTAATTTTTTTCTTTCTCGTAAACACTTATTATGTATAATACATATTTTATTTATTGGAAGGAAAAAGATATGCACAAGTATCGTTTATTGTGTTCTTATCTTAACCATATGAAGGTGTGAATTTAAACAACAACCACCCGCTGTTTTATCATCTGCCAGCTATTCAATTAATGAAAGATGTAGACAGACATTCATGCTGATTTTGAATATCATTTGACAGTACTAAAAGTTTATGTACACTTAACGTATAACTCCGTCAACTTCTGTACTCAGGGATGTTTATAAATGAACATATATAGCCCCGTCTAGCATGTCTAGTGTGCATGAGAGATTTAACTAAAAATTTTGAATGTTGAAATATTGGCGACAATATGTTAATTGTGCATCTAGAACATTCAAATGTCCGATGATATAAAAAAAATACTTATTCAACAGTTAAATTATAATAATAAATTCAAAAACAGTTGGGCACTCTCTTTGACATATTATTTGATATGTGCAACAGGTTTTCTGATATTTCAAAAATAATATTACTTTGCCTTTCAACATCAGTGTAATCATTTCTATCAGACCAAACTTTTTCTATGAATGAAGGTAGATGTGGGGTATAAGTAAATGCAGAAGTCATGAACTTCTGGTAAATGAGATAGCAACCCAACCATGCACCTAAATAACTTAGACATCTAGAGAGCAACTTCTCCAAAAGACAGGCTCTAACAGGGCAACTTAAATACTCAACAATAGACATGCCTTTATAAAAATGTCAAGATCTAAATCGCCCAGAGTCTATACGTTCAATGTGAATTTAAAAAAAAAATATGTGGTGTTTACTTACATCCTCGTTATTCAGTCTCTGGTGGATTGTTTTCTAATATTGACAATAATACCACATCTTCTTATTTTTCTTAAGGTCTGTTATAAACACAAACATTCTCCAAATAATGAAAACAAATAAGATATGACATACGACAACTACTTACGAGGTCCCCAAATTTGGACAGGCACTAGTACATGTATATGGAAATGTGGTCGAGTTAAACTTACTTTTGTAGGTCTCAACCCTCCGCCTTTTGAATCTTAGTATAGATTAACAGAACGTGCATAAAAGAAAAACAAAAAAGACAAGTTCTAGAAAAGAACTTAACTCTGGTTTGTTTAAGGTTGCGCCACACATCTTATTTTTGGTACCGAAAATTTGCTATCCTATGCCTTTTTTCACAGTTAATCGTCTAAGTTCCAATTCGCCTCTTATTGGTGTCTATATAAAAATTACCGTCCCACATGAGTGCATAATAAATATCTTTGAAAATCTATTTTGCCTTTCTGCTTACCGGGCTATGTGATTACAAATTTTTTTTGGATAGCCATGTTTTTTTTTATGTCTAAAATTCAAAGAACCCTCATACAATGGCTGTATAAAAATTTGTATATAGCAGACCTATAATGCTTATCATGAACTTATTTAGCGATTTTGCAGGTTAGTATATATGAAAACTTTTGTTATCTTCATCAATATGAATTGCTTTTCAAACTTGCTTGAGGAAGACGGAAAACGATCCCGGATACACATGTGAAGATGAAGCTCTATAGTTTATTGAAAAATTTAGATTCACACCGCATATGTTTTCGAAATTTATGAGTTTCATATGAAATTGTATTGTGTCTTGTTTTTGCATATTACTCCCATCTTTTCTTTTCAATATGGGTTTATGTTTAGAATAAGCATCATTATCTAAAGGTTATACAGATACAGCGAAAATTGACACGAAGAAGACAAATATTTCGAAAATAGGAATTATACCAACCTGTATGTATTTCCCACTAGTTAAAAAGAAGAAAAACGTGAGATTGCTTTTAATGTACCTCTTTAAAATTATTTTAGCCTTAAAATTGTAAAACTTATCAAATCGACTTTCTAAAATTCACAGGTTTAGTCTTTTTACCCAAATTTTCTTTAAAGCCTCTCAAAATCGAAAATGGATTTTTTAAGATTAGAAAAAAAAAACCACCGCTATTTTAACTAGTTGCGATTATAATCTTTTTTTTTAACTATATTAGAACACAAATCAGGCGGCCATTGTTTTCTCTTTTAAATGATTTCTCATTTTTTCATACCGGGGCATTTTATAACATCACTCTTTATAACACGTATAACTGGGTTTTACTCATTGTTGAATGACGTACAGTGTCCTATAGTTGTTAACATCCTCGTATTTTGTTCTTTCAATTGACGGAAAGTTTTCATCATCTCACATCTTTTGTATTTATAAGCCAATATATCCATTTCTTGTTAGAATTAATAGGATACATTTCAAAAGTAGGACTTAAAAGCCCCGGACACGAAGATGGTACCAGAAAAAGTCAGGTCAGAGATAGTTTGTCTCTGATTTACAATGTGAAAACTTATTTCAAAGTAATATTTTGTGTTTTCTTGAACATTAATAATTATAAGTATAAACAACTTTGTAAACAAAATTAATTCACGGTAAAAGAATTCATAATGATCTAGTGATTTAGAAAATAGGCTGGGAAAATTTGTTATTACTTGACTGGCTTTATGGTACCAAGAAATATATCCTTTGCATGAATAAAATTTTACAAGTCTTCATTTATCAATTCTAACGAACAATATCCCAAGCTGTATAATGAATTTATGTGACAAAAAGAAAGTACTTCAATAATTTAAGCTTCTCTAATATATTCAAACGATAGTAAACAGTTTTACTATTTAATTGTGAATTTTTGTCCAATAAATTGTGTGACGGTCAGGCGTGTTACTTTGTGCCATCTACTTGCAACTCAGGACTGTGAAAAATTACCTTTACTTATGACCTCATAACACTGTAAAGTCAATCGTTTACGGTTTCAGAGGCGTATAAAACAGATCGTAAATAGTTTTTTCAGATTTTTTTTTATTATAATCAAGAAGGACAAAGAAGATTCTCTTGAAAGAAAGATTTGTAATTATGCCAAATGAAAATTAAACTATGAACTTTTTTTGACATAGTTAGTCGTGAATTCTTTCTACTACAGCCCAAGGAATTGCATATTTAAATATAATTTTTCTTTCCCTTTAAAACCAAGTGTCTTGCTGATAGCAAAGATTTAAAACTATACAAATCCTTGCTGATAGTTAACATGTTAAACGATACCCACTGATTAATCAATTAACACATATATGATCATATATAGACCATCGCGACACATATCGACAGTTGTCTTATCTTGCGAACTGGACACCAGATGAGTCAAGGAGATTAGAAACCAGTTCAAAAGAATTATTTCTTAATTTGAGTTATCTCCTCAAAAGTGTCCACAATTCTTGTACATGGATAATTTGTTCCATATTTGTCTTTCAGTTTACCGAAAACTTGATCTATCACATCACATTTAGAATTTTCCTTCTTACAATTGTCTTGTTTATGTTAATAATATTTTGCGTTGGTTATTCTTTTTTGACAACAAGAACAAAGATATTCCTAACCATGCAAAAGCCATTTGAATTATTTGACGGGTAATTAATGCAAAGCAGTAGATACTTGCCTTGTCGACCTATCTAATGTCTCTCAGATCAAACTGTTTTTGCTCATGTAATTGTTAATTAGCGTCTACGCGTATGACACTGACATCGTATTATTACCTTCATATTTAATATAAAAAAACATGACTGTCATTTTTAGGTATTTCCCCATTATACGGACTCAGTCGTAATTGAGGACAATCCATGTCATACTTAAAAATAAAAATCATTGTAACGTCACCGAAGCTACGACAAAAGTGAGCGAAAAGAATCTGCCTCTATCAAACAACCATGCAACCAACAAGATGCCTATACTAAATAGTTGGTGTGTTTACTCTATAATCAATATTTACTGACGACTACACACTCAAGTAATGCGTTATGTTCGCAAATTTGCTTGCAGCTCAATGATTGAAACATGATACAACTGATCATTTATTCATCAATTAATAACGTTGCCAACTTGTAAGTAATCAGTAAATTTGCAACAACTTGTCAATAGCAAAAGTTATGAGAGCGCAGATCAAGTGATTATAACATTAAACAACTGACGCTTAATATACCAAAAATATTTGATATACATGTATAAAATAAGCTTGTGTTTTCTATCATGGTTCTCTTCATAGATAGTTGCTCCTTACCAGTGGTTAAGTTGAAATCATCCCTTCGAAAGTTACGGAGGCCACCACGAGTCGGTTGACTGTTGTGGAATATATGTGTCACAGATGGCCACGGATGGGTTCAAACTGTGGTAACCACAATCCTGTCTTGCAACAACTTTTCAATAGAAAAAGGTTATGACAGCGCAGATCAAGTGATTATAACATAAAACAACTGACGCTTAAAATACCAAAAATATTTGATATACATGTATACAATAAGCCTGTGTTTTCTGTCATGGTTCTCTTCATATATGGTTGCTTCTTACAAGTGGTTAAGTTGAAATCATCCCTTCGAAAGTTACGGAGGCCACCACGAGTCGGTTGACTGTTGTGGAATATATGTGTCACAGATGGCCACGGATAGGTTCAAACTGTGGTAACCACAATCCTGTCTTCTTTCTTTTCGGTTGCGACAATGATCGAAACTTATGAATATGTACTTATCTTGACAGCTTCGTCGTCCTTCATTTTTGCCAGTTTCCCTAGAGTTATGAGCTTTGAACATTTTCTTGTATCTTCCGTCTTTTTCTCCAACATAAAGTAGCCCACACAAAGTACACTGAATTCCGTAAGCTACATTGTCCGTGGAACAGTCCAGAGGCTCAAAAGATTTTGTATAATAAGTTTTCCCTGTTAAGTACTAGTGAAATCTGCAGAAGTTCTTAACATATTACATGTCTTACATGTGCCTTTCTTTCCTTTTTTATGTTTACAAGTAGAAATGATAGTAGTTGATTCACTAGTAGCGGGTGTCTTTAAACAGTCGAAAATATTAACAGTACATGGTTTTAATTTTTGAAAAGAATCTGAATTTTTAAAGTAATATTCACCTTCTGGCTGTACATGAGTCACATCAGATATATCACAAAGTATGTTCCGCGGAACACACAAATCAAATGCTATAGTGTTCCGTGTAGCAAAAGAGGACCTGGTAACCCGGGCGTCGTCCTAGCCGGTTTGTTATTTGTATTACTATTATTCCTCATGCATTCAGCTACCAAGTTAATGATGCCTTCTGGGAATAATCAACCAGCAGTAAAGTTTCTTCCAAGAAGAAACTTGACATCGACTTGGTTGTAGTAAAAAGTATAATAGTATAACAAAAATACCGAACTCCAAGGGAAGTTCAAAACGGAAAGTCCTTTATAAAATGGCAAAAACAAAAGCTCAAACACATCAAACTAATAGAAAACAACTGTCATATTCCTGACTTGGTACAAGCATTTACTATGTGTGGATTAAACCTGGTTTTATAGCTAGCTAAACTTCTCACTTGTATAACAGTCGCATAGAATTCGATTATATAGACAACAATAGGTGAGTCACCGATCATTTATTCATCAATAAATAACTTTGCCAATTTGTAAGTAATCAGTAAATTTGCAACAACTTGTCAATAGCAAAAAGTGTTGAGAGCGCAGATCATGTGATTATAACATAAAACAGCTGACGCTTAATATGCCAAAATTATTTGATACAATATGCTTCCGTTTTCTATTCATGATTTCCCTCATCGATGGTTACTCTTTACCAGTGGTTAAGTTGAAATCATCCCTTCGGGAGTTACGGAGGCCACCACGAGTCGGTAGACTGTTGCGGAATATATGTGTCACAGATGGCCACGGATAGGTTCAAACTGTGGTAACCACAATCCTGTCTTCTTTCTTTTTCGGTTGTGACAATACCGATCGAAACTTATCACCGAATATGTACTTATCATAAACAACATGACAGCTGCCACACGTGGTTGCCCTTCTGGAGCACCTGAGATGATCCCTAGATTTTGGTAGTGTTCTTGTTCTTTAGTTTTCAGTTTTCTATGTAGTGTTTTGATGACTTGTATGTCTTTTCGTCGTCCTTCATTTTTTGCCAGTTTCCCTAGAGTTATGAGCTTTGATTGATTGATATTGGTGTTTTATGTCATTTTCAACGCGCTTGGCTGCATCATGGCGGCCAAGTTTTATTGGTGGAGGAAACCGGAGCGCCAACCATCGATCTTCGACAGGAAAATCGGCAATTCTAGTTTATTTAGATCAGGAGCGGGATTCGAACTTACAACTGCATTGTTGAATGGATATAGCTCACTGTATATGAAATTTTATACCACTATTGAAGTAAAAATACAGTCTTTTCAATAAGGCGATCGCTGGTTCTCGTCGGAAATGAAGTAAACGGTGCTCATTAGGAAAAACATTTATTTTTCTCTGGTTTAAATCTATTTTGTTAAGAATTTAGATTTTATAGTAATTGCATAATATCAAGATCAAATATAGATTTATTAAGAAAAAGGCTACATCTATAAACTGGGGATTCAGAAACTATTTAAAACTAGTTTGAATATTTGCTACATGTATTGTAAGAATGTTATACAAAGTAGTAATCGAATCTCTATGGTTGTGGAGTCTGGAGCCTTAAAGTTTAGCTGTAGTATATGGTCATCGTAGAACTTATCAAATAAAATCATATAAACTTTGAGTCTTTAATTTTTATGACCTATGTGACGTCAACCACTTTATAAGCGTAGAGTCCCTTAAGACTCTTCAGAGGCAGTCGTTTGCCTTAGGAGCCGAAGAAGAAAAACCGTAGAACATCCCGAAACCAGCCCAATTTATTTTTCTGAAAGACTCCAAACTGCTAGAATAGAATTGGTAAGAAAATCAATTGTGACATCGATGACGCCAAATATTTAATGTGGTCGACTGTTATCAAGTGTGTCTAATTACAAGGTGAATATTTAATCGAACTATCCAAACCACTTAAAATAGAAGGTTAAGGAACTAATTTGAAATAAAACGTATATCATTTCTTCTGAATAAAGCTTGAGGGTTTAGGACAAAATCTGTAAATTAATGTGACACACATGAGTATGAAAATACTAGTATATCATCTATTCATATCAGACAACTTGAGTCCTTCTTAAACATACTCCATCAAACGTTGGAAAGTAGCCACACATTATTACACAAACCGATAGGATCATTTTAAATAACAGTAAGCCTTTTGTGCTGGTGACATCAGTATTGTTGTCTCTTTCGTTCATTTAAACTTGAAAGTATCCGATGTATAAGTCAAATATACTTGAACAAATTGACCTGCGGAAACCATTTTGTGAGTCATTTATGCTGGAGAAGGAGGTGTGAATCTTTAATAATAAGATAATCGAGTTGCCTAAAGTCTATGCACAGATGTGCGGAGCCATATTTATTTATGTCTGTCACTTATTTTGAAACAAAATGAATTTTTAATGGCTCAATATTACAGTCAAGAAATCCTTACCTCCTAGTTGACTTCTTCTATTTAGTTAGTGATAATCGCCTGGGTTGTTGTCCAACTGGTTTATCGATTCATGTGTTTATTGTGTGCTCTATGCTGCTAGTAAAAGTATTATAGCGGTGTCGACCCAGTGCTTTCCCGAAACCATCTCTGTTCTGGACAATGTTTCATTGAAAAGGTTTCTCAATCGTTGACCTTGGTTTAAGATAGAAGTTAGCTTCTTCTAATTGTTAGGTCTTTTAAATGATCTGGCAAGTCATTAGACTTATAGTGACGTCTTCCTATTCTTGTTAGTCATGCATCAGGTTGGCTCAAATTTATCACATAAAGCCAAACAGGTAGACTGATTTTATACACTTTCAAAATTAGTTATATGGACATGTTGAAAAGATCACAACTAGGACCTACAAGTGTTTTACCAAAACGTTGTTTTTCATACTTTTTGGGTTGAAAGGTTGGACAATAGCATTAATTAAACTACATTTAGAGACAGATTGAAATATGCAGTGTTGCTTGTTTCTGATTCCAATTGTTTATAATGTATTATCTATATTATCATGATTTGATTTATTGAATAAATATTGTTTAAACCAAACTACTAGGATAGCCAACTACTTTCCCAAGAGCAATTGGAACTTTTGAATCTAAATCTCTCAGATAACTTGTATTTCATTTTGTTGTAAAGTCAGTACATCTCCCTTTTCAAGGGAGCATTTGTGTTTATGTAGAAAATCTAATCCAATAACAAGTGGTACATCAATTTTTGCTTTTATTCATTTGTTTGAATTTCCGAGATGAATGGGTATATCTTCATTATCCATTGTTTTGATCAGACCCCGTTGGCCTGACACAGTTTGCATTATGTTTGATTTTCATACGATGCGATGTGTCTATGCCTCAACTCATGAGAGACATATATTTTAAGATATTGGAATAAAATTACTTCATGTGAACTTTATGGATATTGTCCTGGTTTCCCAAAAAATATGTGTTTACTGATGACACTATTGTGAACTAATAAAGAACATTTTGCTAATTACCGGTTCTATCAATGGTTGTTTGTATTTTCGGTTTATTTTGATTTCAAGAACTTTTTATATTAATGGTTGACTTATTGAGCTACTGTCAATGGAAAGAAGGTTTTTAATACTGTTACGTTCATAGCCCATATTTGTGTTCCTTCTATCTGGAGAAGTCATTGTGTCTACGCATGTGTTTTGTCCATATGTAGAATTGTGCCATTGACCCATTGGTGGCCTTGAGCTGATTTCTGTTCTTTGGTCGGGTTGTTGTCTCTTTGACACATTCCCCGTTTATATTCTCAATTTTATGTCATGTAAAATTAGTGCTAGGCCTATCGCACTGTTAACTCTAACAACAAAGATGACCTGCATTTTCTTCCAAACTTTAAAATCCAAATGAATTGTCCGAATAACCTTCCAATATACCTAACATCAGACGGTCAGCTTCCTTCCGTAATACGTTCCTGTCTTAGTTTCTGTATCCTAGTTTTTAGAGGATTCTGACGATGAAGAAATTAAGTTGCACCCGCCGACTTCAGTTATTGGTGTAATAACACGCATCTGGACCTCCATGGACCATGTCAAGTTTATAAAGAGTGAAATAACAAAAATGCCGATCTCCAAGGAAAATTCAAAACGGAAAGTCCTTTAGTAAAAGGCAAAATCAAAAGCTCAAATTCATCAAACAAATGGAAAACAACTATCATATTCCTGGCTTGGTACAGGCATTTCCTTGTGTAGAAAATGGTGAATTATACCTGGTTTTATAGCTAACTAAACCTCTCACTTGTATGACAGTCATATAGAATTCCAATATATTGACAACAATGTGTGAGCAAAACAAACAGACATGGATGGAGAGTTGTCTCATTGGCACTCATACCACATCTTCTTATATCTATTATAAAACTCCTGCTGTTTACTCCATTACAGAAGCTGAGGGTCTTGACGTTACGCCACATTTGAAATATGTGGTAAGAACAACAACTCTGTATTAAACACAATTGATATGATTGACTTATCTGTTCTAACGGTGCGCTCCTAAATATTTTAGGAATATTCGGGACGAGAACAGATTGAAAAAAAACGGATTAAAATACTAACATACTTGCATTGTAAAATTCTGTTATCTATTTTGAAATAAATACATATAGGCCTACGTTTTCTTGTGACTGTATTGTAGAGGATTAACCTCCTATGTGCCATAGGGCCGATTTGGCCGATCTTGTTATGATTCCTTTGAGTGCCAAAGATCGGCCAAGCCCAATTTTTGAATTTGGTTTAACGTCACAAAGAATGTGACGTCACAGCCAAAACTAAGACAAGCGACGCTGTCAAATATGGCCGCCCCGGGAGATCAGCCAATTTGGTTCCGTGTGTTTCCACCAGAGACAGAGCCAACTTCCGAAGCAAGGTTGTCGGCTCTCCGGACATTCCCGAAGTCCTGCGTTTAATTTGATTGCCGAGTTTATGAGCTTCGGTCCTTGCTTGGAAGTTGAGACAGAGCGGGACACGCCATTTCACGGAGGTGCATTTGGACCAATCAGGATGCAAGCTAGAGATTCACCTCCTGTTCTGTATTTTTATTTGTTATTTTCACTGGATCTGATGAAAGAATTTGTGAAGCAAACAAACAGGTACATACAGATTTTGAAAGATTTTTATTCAAATTTTTTTTTTCTTACTCAGTCTTCAGGTCTTTCTAGTTTCGGAACCAACGGGAAGTTTTTTGCGGGAAAGACCATCGATTTTTTTTATTAATTAAAAAAGCTAAACGAAAAAAAAAAAAAAAAAAACTACGAAAGGACCGAGTCAATGAAAAAAAGTTTTTCACGGGAAGAACGAGTGATATTCCGATAAATTAAATAAAATATGTTTTTGGGTGGGTTTTCACTTATATGACAACATAGAATAATTTGTGTCCGCTAAAATTAGGATTCTTTCCGACGGGCATAAAACTTGACAAACGGGAAAGACGGCTTACATTAGGATTCTTTCCTCTTGGCATACATGTAGGCTTGATAAACGTTTTTTTTTTCTTTTTCTCATTTTTTTAAAACCCAATTGAACATAAATTCTCAATTACAATCATTACAATTTTCAGATATGCTTCAGACCTGTATGACAGAACTAGACTCCAGACTGGTAGATTTTCAAGGAAATGTCAGTGGAGAAAAGAGGGAAAGCTAACAATTTCCGAGTTCAGGGCTTTTTTAGGCGTCCTTTTCAATATAGGATTAAATAGGAAAAGCTCCATAAAAGAATATTGGAATCGAAAAAACGTGTCTCAATCTACTCCATGGTTTAGAATGACTTTTGCCCGCAATCGCTTTCAAAATGTTTTGAAATTCTTACATATTGTAGACTGTAAAAAAATCCCGGCAAGAAATAACCAAAACTACAATCCGGCTTCAAGATTAAAACCATTAATTGACTTCGTAAATCGAAAATTTCTCCATTACTATAGACCGAGACGGGAGCTGTCAGTCGACGAGACATTGGTCGGAACAAAGGGTAAAACGGCAATGAATGTTGTAATACATTCCGAGCAAGAGATCTCGCTTCGGAATAAAATTCTGGATTCTCGCGGAAGCTGTAACGGGGTACGTTTTACAAATCGCATTTATCTCGGCAAAACTTTTGAACCCGCTCTCCCTGCAAGTACATTACAAGGAACAAACGTTGTAATTAAATTGTTACAATCTGCTGATCTGCTCAATAAATGGTATCATGTTTTTACGGACAATTTCTTCTAATCCTTAAATCTTGCAAGAGCACTCCTTGTTCAGAGAACCCATCTTACAGGTACTTTACGAAACAATCGACCCATGCCTAACATGATTAAGAACGCTGATCCCGATCCCGGACACACAACTTATGCTAGACAGGGAAACATACTGTTGTGCTCCTTCCGAGACCAGAATCAGCGTAAGCAGGTAAAGCTAGTGTCTACGTTTTATAGCGCTGTCCGGGCAATGAATGCAAAACTACTTATCGTTAACGCGTACAACAACTTCATGGGCGGTGTAGACCTTTCGGATCAAATGATGACATTTTATAACGATCACAGAAAACAAACCAAAGTCTGGAAAAAATTTATGTTGCACATGTTTCACAGAATACTGCTTAACTCTTATATCCTGTATTATCAGCACACATCCCATAACCCAATATTATCAAGATTTGAATTCGTGAAACAAGTAATCGAAGGGCTCACTGAGGAACATCTATTAAACAGACAACAGAATCCTGGACCACGACAAAAAATACGAAAGGTAATTGAAAGGAAAGAAAAGGACTGTACTGTGTGTTCAGACAGGAAAAACGGCAGACGAAGAAGAGCAAGGACCGAGTGTTCACGTTGCGCGAAGGGACTGCACAGGTTGTGTGTTCGTAGACACGAATGTTAACTATTGAATTATGACTTTCTTATAGTTGTTTTGTAAATTATGATACAAAATATTCTTGTAAACAAATGAATGAACTAAAAGTTGTCTTTTATTCAATTAAGGGAAGAACACAATCTGAAAGGGAATATTTAAAATAAAATATAATGCCAAACAATGAGGGAAATGTTGCACCACGTCATTAAAACAATTGACCAGAGGTTTTGTTTTAGTTAAAATGGTCGACCCCTTTGGGGCGGACAATTCAACTTGCAATAAGGGGGCATGGATTTTTCTTAGAAAACAAGGAAGAAAAAATAATTTGAGAGAGGATATTTGCCATAAAATATAATTTGTCGGTTCGTTTCTCAAACATAAATAATTTTGCGTTACTAGAATAAAAACAAGCCCCCTCTCTCTCTCTCCTTTTTGAAGTTAAACGGTTCGTCCCTTAGAACTCAAAATGATAACGAAGTATACAATCTAAACCGAAGAATTTATAAAAACAGTCATATGCACAGTTTTCGAACTGTCAGATATCTGTTTGCATGTTTGAAACGTCAACAAGTGAACTCTGTCTATCTGTCTATTTGTCTGAGAAATGCCCGTCCACAAAACAAATTGATGCCATTGACGTTTATGACGTTGTATAATAGTAACGTCTATGACGTTCTCACGAAAAAACAACTTTTTGTTGGGCCGATTCTTGGCACTCAAAGGGGGTAATCACAAACATTCCTGGCACTCAAGGGGTTAATACTGTAGTAAACCTTCTATAAAATTATTCCGGATAATTACATTATCTCTCCCGAAAGATTTGTTAAATACTTTTACCGCTTCTTTTGAAAGGTAAGTGTTTATATCGCAATTATTTTATTTGATATAACGTGAGGGTACCCAAATTGCACCTATTTTGACAGTTTTTTAACCTACGTTTATTTATGCTCCAGACAAAAGTTTCCATTATGTGTTTATTTTGTAGATGTATCATTATTTGCTATATGGTTTCACCAGAGACATATATATGTCTCTGGTTTCACCAATTTGATTTTGAATCCATATTGAATCATAGAAAAATTGGTCTGAACTGACCTCCAAACGATCAATGATTCTGTAATGAGGAGTACCCAAATTGCATCCATGCTTAAATTCGCATCGTCAAAAGTCGAATAACAGATCTTTTGTTTAATTTCTTCAAATATTTTGAACAATTGGATATTAGTCCATGCTTACTCTTCATTTTTATGAAATAGATGCTTGTAACATATTTTATTTGCTCATTTTAAAAAGATGACGTTTTGATGACGTCGCACGGCGACGTTTCCGTACATTTTACTTTTTCAGTAAACACTTCATCTGTAGATAAATACTGTGAACGTTTTGTGTATATCTAAATATATTTACCTATGTTGAAAGACGTGCATATAGTATCAAATCATAAAAATACAAATTGTTTAGTCTCTAGGAAAACTTGCAAGATTTCCGCTGCCATTTTGCTAAATAGGTGCAATTTGGGTACTCGGTGCAATTTGGGTACCGTGGCGTTATATATATGGGAACAACAAAACTGGTTATAGTCCCCTTAGGATTCTAATATTCCCAATAAATGATCGATTGCAATTGATTCAACTTAGAGTGGTTCAATGGGTCTATAGGACGTGCAACTGATAGTTCACTCGAAATGTGATTAAAAGTGTATGAACATAAGATTATACGCCTCTCATTTATATGTTATAAATCGTTTTTCACTGTTTATAAGTGAGTACGAATTTTCAAATTTTACCTCAAATGTCGTTCAGATTAATCATTGAGTCAGTCTAATATAAAGGTTAAATGGCTCGGGGGAGGGAACACTTGCTATGTAAAGTGAGGTAGGCATTAATAGCCTCTGGAGTAGACTGATATAGAAAGGTTACTGATTTAATTATAAGTATCTGAAACTAATCAGATTTCGATTTTTTTTTACACAAATCTATGCAATTAAAACCTCAGTCGTAAATACATCACATATTTGTCAAATCTAATTATCTCTTGATGAAATTGCGTAATCATGATAGCTATAGGTATATTTTCGTAAAAAAATATATGATAGCGTATATATTTTTATTTTTCAAAATAAATGAAAAAGGTTGGAGTCTTGGGTGTCTCCGCTTCTCATCCCTACCACAAAAAGATGGAAGATTTATCTACCATACTTTGTAACTGCATCATGTTCATGTAATAAAACTTAAATTATGAAGCAAGTGAATCAAATTGTGTTGATACTGCAATAAGTATAAGTAGGCGTACACGTATGCTTATTCAAGTTGTAAAGTACTATAATTTCCGCCCTATCTTTTTTCACATGCACTGTGTATCTGCACTTAAAATGTATAAACATGTAAATACAACTAAGTATTATGACTATCAAAGTAAATCGATTAACATTTAAGGATGAATGACATTCTAGAGTGTCATACTGTGACCTTTATTGATATTTTGTAACTTAAATGATGACAACGCACACATACTACATATTAATATGCATTGTCTTTTTTTTTAATATATTTCCAACGTATCTTCTACATGTTTATGCGGATTGCTGAGGATGTGTGCGCTCTAAACGTTGATATCCTTATTTCCATTGTTATGAAATTTGAGTATTGTTGTCTATAATTTGCAGTTCATGACCATAAACATAGGCCTTAAAAGTTTAATTCGAAAATCTGTGCCTTTTATATTTGTTTTATATTGAACGGAGTGCCTATTTCACGGCTAGCCGAAAGAAAATATGAACATTTTAAGGCCTTCCGTATGATTTATTGATTGTTGTTTGCTTTATGTCCAGTAGCAAATATTTCATGTATGTTCAGGACGAAAATAAGGTAAAAAAATCAATAGGTATGTCCTGTAATAGGGTTCATCCAGGGTGAAGAAGGGCTGGCAATTTGGACTGCCATTGGAAAATGAGGGTATATTGAATGGGACATATATTTAGCCTTGCAACAGGCCCCCTACGGATTCTGAGGCTCATAGAAATGTTGCAAGGGTTCTTAACGTACAAAAGCATGGCACTCTTTCTACACGAGGCATCGGATTAAACGTCTCCATTCTGACAGGACGTGGCGGCGAATTTATACATCCCGCAGAGCAAAATAAAGGGGAGGTGAAGAAGGGCTGGCAATTTGGACTGCCATTGGAAAATGAGGGTATATTGAATGGGACATATATTTAGCCTTGCAACAGGCCCCTACGGATTCTGAGGCTCATAGAAATGTTGCAAGGGTTCTTAACGTACAAAAGCATGGCACTCTTTCTACACGAGGCATCGGATTAAACGTCTCCATTCTGACAGGACGTGGCGGCGAATTTATACATCCCGCAGAGCCAAACGGACGTCCAACTTTGACAAGGGTTTTACTGTCGGCCGGATGAAGACCAAAAGTGGCCATATTTCTATTCCCCAAGCTAATAGTTTGCAGAAAGACGAACACTTGTTCTAACTCGATCCTAACTGCATCGTTCAGAGCGGTGAATATAAGTTTTTAAGGTTTGGTTATTTCCCGGCTTTGAATAAGCAAAATAAATTGCAAACTCTACTTTCTGCGATAAAACGATACGACTCACTTCTTTTGAAATAAATACCATCCAAACGCATCGGGTGAATAGTCAACATAACGGAGACAAAACGGAGACAACAAACTTGCGTATACCCTCTTGTCTATTAAGTTTACATTTATAGAATAACTAATCGAAGAATTCAAATATAGAAAAATATTCAACGAGTGACCGAACAACACATTACTTCACGAATGCTCGTAGCGCATTATTGAGTTAATTATCAGTGTTGTTCGGTCACGAGTTGAATATTTTCCGGTATTTGAATTCTTTGATTAGTAACTGTTATTCTTTTTATTACATTGGCAATGGGCTTTTTAATGGAAATAAAGTAGAAAATGTAAGGAACTATATATAGATATCTTTTTCTACGCATTCACAATTTGCTTTGATGCGACGTCATCGACAACGTCTTAACAACACCTATTGTTGTATGACGTCAGAGGAGTGAAATAACCTGAGTTTATTTCACATGTGAAATTATCGGTTTTTATTTCACTGGAAAATCACGGTAATTCATTGCAACCAATGTAATAATGTAGTATATTTCTAAAACATCTGTTAATCATTTGATTGTTTGTACTTTTTATTTCATGCTATGACCACATGGTCTTTAATAAATAAAATTAAAAAAATAATAAAGCAACCGCTTAAAAATAATATATGTATTTCTATTGTCATATCATTTTCCTAGCTATTTATGTTTATCTTGTAGATGAGTTATTGGAAACAGTTTCAGTTTGAATCCGACTCGAAACGTTTTGATTTTGATGGAAATTGCAAATCTACACCGATATTTTACAGACATTGGTTACCAATAAAATCGAACAATTTCCAATATATTAAACAGTATAGGCCCCTTTCTTACCAAGAGGACAATCTTCAACTGTACGAAGAGTTTGACACTTTGCTTCACGTAACAAGTTTTGAAAATGCATGTAAAATATTCGAAGTACCATTTAGTCAAAATACTGAATTCCGACGGAAAATTAGTCCGTAATACTGTCGAGTTTATGCGAGAGGAAAAATCGTAATCTGACGCTTATTCTACATGGGTTAAAAACCACAAGATATCTTATAAGTCATGTTCACAACCAAGAGCAGGCGTTTCCGTGGATGATCCCGGATGGAACAGTAGGTTTAAATTGGTATTTGGAACCCTGGCATACAGTTTTAAGAATAGTTCTTTGTGCTTTCCACCACCTAGAAGCCTTCTGTTTAATGGGTCTAAAGATGTTAGCGAGTTTATAGATTTATTTAGAATCCTGCATAATTTTGCCAATAGAACAAGGAACGTGTCTGATTCGTCAATAACATTCAATCAAAATGATTACTCAGCAATAGTCCTGTCAACGTCGGACGTTGAAAGGGAAGACAGAGTGCAAAATGTGGCAAACAAAAAGAAGTTGACGAATTTTTTCTTTTTAAAGATGGAAAATTCCAACTATAGACAAAATGGTTCTGAGTTGTTAGGTCACTATATCAGTATCAAGAATGAGCTAGACAGTCGACTACTTGATCTTGAATATGTGGTGACAGTGGTTTTAACTTTTTACAGATCACAATTCTTCAATGTAAGCCAACAGTTTTCCGATATTTATCGTGAAATTTTAATATTCTTTCACCCCAAACAAATTGCTGAAGTTATGAATTTCTTGGAAGAAAAAATCCAGTGTGAATTAATAGGATCAGCCGTTAGATCAGGGAATTCTGGAACATCAGTGCGTGATTGTCTTGGTTAACCTTGTTTGTCACTGCACAGGTTCAGATTTAGAAAGCGGTTTATCATTTTAATGATTAAAATAATCCATAATAAAATGCTCCGCAGGGCGCAGCTTGATACGACCGCAGAGGTCGAACCCTGAATAGTTGGGGCAAGTATGGACACAACATTCAAGCTTGATACAGCTCTGAATTTGGATTGTGATTAAATATTTGACACAGCATAGGTTTCTGACACAGAATGAATGTGGTCTAAGAACTTAAAAATTTTAAATTGGACATTCACCTATTATGGTCCAATATCCAAAATCTAAATACATGGTTAGATTCAGCATATCAAAGAACCCCAAGAGTTCAATTTTTGATGAAATCAAACAAAGTTTAATTTTGGACCCTTTTGACCTCAATGTGGACAAAGTTGATAACGGGGCCCAAAATCAAAAATTTAAATACATGGTTAGATTCAGCATATCAAAGAACCCCATATATTCAATTTTTGTTGAAATCAAACAAAGTTTAATTTTGGACCCCGATTTGGACCAACTTGAAAACTGGGCCCATAATCAAAAATCTAAATACATGTTTAGATTCAGCATATCAAAGAACCCTAAGAATTCAATTTTTGTTAAAATCAAACTAAGTTTAATTTTGGACCCTTTGGACCTTAATGTAGACCAATTTGAAAATGGGACCAAAATTAAGAATCTAAATACACGGTTAGATTCGGCATATCAAAGAACCCCAATAATTCAATTTTTGATGAAATCAAACAAAGTTTAATTTTGGACCCTTTTGACCTCAATGTGGAAAAAATTGATAATGGGGCCCAAAAATCAAAAATCTAAATACATGGTTAGATTCAGCATATCAAAGAACCCCATATATTCAATTTTTGTTGAAATCAAACAAAGTTTAATTTTGGACCCGATTTGGACCAACTTGAAAACTGGGCCTAGAATCAAAATCTAAATACATGTTTAGATTCAGCATTTCAAAGAACCCTAAGAATTCAATTTTTGTTAAAATCAAACTAAGTTTAATTTTGGACCCTTTGGACCTTAATGTAGACCAATTTGAAAACGGGACCAAAAATTAAGAATCTAAATACACGGTTAGATTCGCATATCAAAGAACCCCAATAATTCAATTTTGATGAAATCAAACAAAGTTTAATTTTGGACCCTTTGGACCTCCATGTGGACCAATTTAAAAACGGGGCCCAAAATCCAAAAACTTAATATAAGATTAGATTCAGCATATTAAAGAACCCCAAGAGTTCAAGAATAAAACCCCATTGAAATTGGTCAAGAAATAAGCAATTTATACAAAGTATCTTCTTTGCACAATACTGTGCAATTGAATATTTCTTGCAATTGCGCAATACTGTGCAATTGAATATTTCTTGCTATTGCGCAATACTGTACAATTGACAATTTCTTGCTATTGCGCAATATTGTGCTATTGGATATTTCTTGCTATTGTGCAATACTGTGCAATTGAAGATTTCTTGCTATTGCGCAATACTGTGCAATTGAAAATTTCTTGCTATTGCACAATACTTATTATATAATAATTTACACATCCTGTTAGGTGTGTATCTCCTGCCATATCATTATTATTTGCTTTTAAATATAAATCAGAAATAACCAACTTAAAATGGAAAATTTTAAAGAAAAAAAAGGAAAAAAAGAAACCCCCCCCCAATTTTTGAACCCCCTTATGATTCATCACCCCAAACTCAATCCCAGCCTTCCCTTTGAGGTATGGTACCTTGCAGTATAATTTCAGAGAGATCCATACACTTGAACACAAGTTATTGTCTGAAACTAGAAAATGCTTATTTTGGCCCTTTTGGCCCCTAATTCCTAAACGTTTCAGGCAATTACCCCAAACTCAATTCCAGCTTTCCCTTTGTGATATGGAACCTTGTAGTACAATTTCAGAAAGATCCATACACTTACACACAAGTTATTGTCATGAAACTAGAAAAATGCTTGTTTTTGCCCCTTTTGGCCCCTAATTCCTAAACGTTTCAGGCAATTACCCCAAACTCAATTCCAGCTTTCCTTTGTGATATGGAACCTTGTAGTACAATTTCAGAAAGATCCATACACTTACACACAAGTTATTGTCATGAAACTAGAAAATGCCTTTTTGCCCTTTTTGGCCCCTAATTCCTAAAATTTGGAGGCAATTACCCCAAAATCAATCCCAGCATTCCTGTGTGATATGGAACCTTGTGGTACAATGTCAGAGAGATCCATACACTAACACACAAGTTATGTCTGGAAGTTACAAAATGCTTATTTTGGCCCCTTTTGGCCCCTAATTCCTTAACTGTTGGTACCATAACCCCAAAATCAATCCCAACCTTCCTTTTGTGATATTGAACCTTATGGTAAAATTTCATAGAGATCCATTCACTTAAACTAAAGTTAGAGTGCGAAACCAATGCGTCTTCGACGACTGACGACGACGCCGACGACGACGACGACGCCAACGTCATACCAATATACGACCACAAAAATTTTTTGCGGTCGTATAAAAAGGTTATAACATGTAAACAAATATAATATAAAAATATTTGTTTTAAAAGTACCCAAAAATACGCCTGTCTGTTGTATTATTGTTGTATTACTGGCGATCTTGGTCATTTACCTATGTATGTTACTAGGAAACAAAAGTTGTTGAAATACTGGGTTAATATTATAAAAAAGAAACCAGATATTGTATATGAAATATATCAAGTTCTTGTTGCTGACTGTAATAATGATAAAGAAAATTGGGCCACACATATTTGTAATTTACTTTTTCAACTGGGATTTGATTATTTATGGCATGAACAAGAGAATGTTGATGTAAACTTTGATATTTTGAATGAACGTCTGTTATATCAATTTTATCAGAGTTGGCGTGCGTCTGTTGAGAGCTCTGAAAACTAATATTGTACAAAATAATAAAAACAGATTTTAAGATGGAACAATATATATTGAAAGATATCAATGTTAAAATGTTGTCTTTATTAAGATTTGGTGTATTAAAACTAAATATGGAAACTGGTCGTTATATAAACCAACGAAGGGAGGATAGAATTTGTAAATGTTGTACTATGCAATGTATAGAGAATGAATATCATTTTATTATGGTTTGTCCAGCATATAGACAGTATAGACTTAAATACTTCTCAAGATATTACCATACATGGCCAAATATTAACAAACTGTATTTATTACTACAAGTTCAAACAAAAACAGCTATTTACAATTTGATGTGTTTTTTGCGTGAAAGTTGGAAACTGAGAACTTTCATATTAACGTAGTTATATATATATATTGTATTTTTTCATTAACAAAGTGTTCATAATGTTTATTATGTTCTCTGCTGTTTTATATAACTATATATTATTATATTACAAGTGTGGACACAGATGAATGTGGATAGTATGTTTGGATGTTTGACAGTGTTTTATATGACAAAAGGAGTTCCATGTTTTTCCTATATGGTGTTATTAACTGTGTTGCACGATGACAACCAACCTGAGCATTAGGAGTGTTGTTTATTTAATATTTAGGTTTTATGTTCAAGACGGGCATGGAAGAGACACTAATTGCATTAATTACCAAATGATTATGATAGAATATTTTCCAAATCTTTGATTTTGGATACATTTTGTAGCTAGGAGAGCAACACAAAATAGTTTCATTTTTGCATGTGATTTTTTTTTAAATGGGAGATGATATCTGAGAACATGATATCAGGAGGCTGTAACTCAGTGGTTGTCGTTTGTCTATGTGTTACATAATATTTGTTTTTTTCGTTTATTTTGTGTACATAAATGACTATGCGTTATGGGCTTTGCTCATTGTTGAAGGCTGTAGGGTGACCCATAGTTGTTAATTTCTGTGTCATTTTGGTCTGTTGTGGAGAATTTTCTCATTGGCAATCATACCACATCTTTTTTATATGTATTTGCTCACTATTTGTATGGTTCTATTTATATTACTTTGTGGTGGATTGTCAGTATCATTAGTAAAATATTTTGTTAAAATGTCGAAATTGTTTCTCAGATTAGAAGACATTAATTGGTTTTTAGTAATGACAATGCATGACATGATGCTTGGTGCTAGATGAGCTAGAAAGTAAACGTCTGTGTTGTTTTTTTATCAATTCTTTGATAACATCTCCTCCAAAGCTGGCAAGCAAAAAAAGTTTTGACCAATATGAAAATGATATCAACAAAAACCTTTGTGAGCATGCTTCAAAGACTCATAACTGCTCCAAAAGTAATCTGATAGAATTTCAAGCATGTCAAGAGGGAATTATGAAAATCTTCTTAATATGTCTTAATATCAAAAAAGTTATAGTATTCAATATGAAAAAGGTATTGCAAAATTATTCTCTTTTCAATTTGTTTTGTTATATGGATACAAATATAAGTGATACCAATACAGTATTTGTTGTGGTATGAAAGTGTAGTAATTAACATTTACTGTAACAATGTTAATTCACACAAATTAAGAAATAAACAAATGAATGAAAAATGTTGAATATGTACAATGAAATATAGTTTTAGAAATCAATTAGGCCAGATAGGCCTTATAAATTTTGGTCTTTTTTTTTAACATACTGAATGATCATTTACACTCAGGACCAAGTCATCAGTAGGCAGTGCAGATGTATTAAAACAACCTAGCATCATATTGCTAGTAGCGAGTGTAGCATTGTCGGGTAAATTTGTTCTTTTTTTAAAATTTGGTTAATGGACAAAAAATGTTTGGTTCAAATCATAATAAAATGCTTTAATCTCCCCATTACTACTTACATTGTACATAGAATGGATACTACTTTGACAATGCCTTGTGCAGATTAGAGTTGTCTGTCAAATCTTTATTTCACAAAGAATGAATTGCATAACAATGAACTGAGCTCAAAGCAAAGCACTTTAATAATACACTTAGACAAAGAGCTCAATCCAGTGATATACTTTGTACTACATGTCCTTCATGAACATCCTATCCACCAAAACCATATCTCACAAACATGCCATACTACATGGTTGGATCAGAAGTCCTGAAAAAGACATGAATTTTATTATCGTATTTTAATTATATATACACAGGTTAAAACTTTCACAAATCTGTGGTGAAATCATTCAGTATCTAGCAACTATCAATCTCTTCATGTACAAATTGATATAGGTTGACTGCCCCTCTCCAAATAAGAACATACCTCCATATCTACAACCAATGAAATACCACTCTAATAGACTATAGATATAAGAAGATGTGGTATGAGTGCATGCCAATGAGACAACTCTCCATCCAAGTCAAAATTTATAAATGTAAACCATTATAGGTCAAAGTACGGTCTTCAACACGGAGCCTAGGCTCACACCGAACAGTAAGCTATAAAGGGCCCCAAAAATTACTAGTGTAAAACCATTCAAACGGGAAAACCAACGGTCTAATCTATATAAAAACGAGAAACGAGAAAACACTTATGAACCACATCAACAAACGACAACTACTGAACATCAGATTCCTGACTTAGGACAGGTGCAAACAAATGCAGCGGGTTTAAACGTTTTAATGGTACCAAATCTTCACCCTTTTTCTGAAACAATAGTGTAACATCACAACATAGAAAGACACACTATAAAATATCAACTGAAATAGCTTAACTCAATAAAAGGACATAGTAACACCATTGAACATACACTGAACAAATAAATTTGACCTATGATACAATGTAAATTCAAAATAAATAAACTAAGGGAAGAATAATAAAAGTAACATGTTATATCGGTATGAAATTTTAAACAATTTAAGAAAAACAATATGCTCAATATAGCATTGAAATCCCAGTTTTCTAAAATGGTAGATGGAACCTAAGACTAAAAAATTTGAAACAATATATTCCAAATAATTCAAATGCGATGTATATGTAATAATATAAATTCTCCAAAGTTCACTATATTTTTCCTTTTTTTTTGTCTTTTGTTTGAGACTGTATATTGACCTCTAGATGTCTTTCAAATACATCCAGTTTGGTTTGGGTTGATGTTTGATTGTTGTACATGTTATATATCGACATGAGATTTGTTTATATAAATAACAACTATTTCCTTAAATTCAAATAAAATAGATGTAAGAAATTATAAGCAACCATATGCATGTAAATAAAAAAAAGTATTTGCATTTGTTCTGTTGATTGATAGTGGTATATATACATGTATGCGGACTGGGTGAAATAACTTATATATAGTTCTGATCAACAGTTTCATGGTAAACATGGTAAATAAGTAGTAACTTGTTTGAAGTTTGCAGCATATTCAACTTTGAACATCTTTTTCAGGTCTGCAATCCATAAAAAAATCTGTATATACATGTATGTGGTATAATTGCCAATGAGACAACTTTCCACAGAGGTTTAAATAACAAAAGTAATTATAGGCAGCCATACAGCCTTAATCAAAGAGCTTAAAAGCTCTGAGGGAAAAGACGGCAAATGTTTCTATTTTTTGTGTGTATCTTTTGATAGTCTTCATACAAAGAATGAGCAAAAACATGTAGAAAGATTGATAATATTGAAATTAATTGTTGGTTAATAATGTAATTTCATTTCCTTAGCCAAGAATTCATCATAGAATCAATTTGGACCAATAAAGAGATTGGCACCTTCTTATTCAAAACATTTCATTAAAGTTGAAAGTTAATTATCTAAAATTCAATTGAATTCTATCATTTAATAACTACAACAATATATATATTTTTTATTGTATACCACTGAACTGCAAGCTATGGCATTTCTCCATTTTTTGTGACAGGGCTCTAAGATTTCAAATTTTTTCTCGATAAATTGAGGACTGAAAAGTCTATTTAGTTTAAAATTTCCATTTAAATATGTTTAAACTACAAAAAGCCATTTGAAAATTTCATATTTTTTTTTACCATTACAATGATTATGTTGGTACATAAAATTTTGTTTTAATGGAAAACTACTTATCATATAATAAATATCACATTTTAAGTGTTCAGATACAGAAACTTTTCTTTAGGTGGATAATTACTCATCAATTTGAGGTGCTCCTGTATTGGAGGAGAGATTCTCAATACAGTTACAGAAAAGAATGAAAACTGACGTTTCTCTCCCCATTCCCATGTATCCCCATTGTTTACCGTGAAAGTTGACCTACAAATCAAAGCATTGCATTTTTGAATCATCTACAGCAAACATAATTATGTTTTTAAATAAACAAATACCGATTTCTAAATCATACACGATTTCTGTGAATGATTTTAATAATGAGGAAAGGATATTCCTGCTTCTACCTAGTGTGGAATTTCAACCATGACGTCACTAGGTTGGATATATTTAGAATATTTCGTAATACTGATTTTTTAATGTTAAGGAGAGCTCAAGATATGATAATTTCGGGAGATACAGAAGGCAAATGTGTTAAAAGTGTTTAAAGTCAATCTGCTCATTTGTGTGTCTCCTTCTCATCAATTCAGTATGAAATTTTGAGGTGTTTTCCCCAACTATAAAAACAAAATGAGTGACGTGAGGGGCTTGGAAGTCTGGCCAGCCACATAGGGAATTGACGACTTGAAGCCGTCTTTCCCAAAAAATGAGTAAAAACAGTCCAGACATGTTAAGTATGCAACAATTAAATTAAGAAAAGTAATGGCCTGATTTACAACTTATAAACAACAGGTTTGGAACCCCCAAAAAAAAAATATGTTCTAATGAAGATAAAAAGAAGATGAAGCCTTTTAACTTATAAAGGGGACAGGACTCATTACATTCGAACAACTTTTCTAAATGATGGATACATATAAAATAAAATATGTAATATGATTGCCAATGAGACAATCCACAGAGGTTCAAATGACAAAGCAATAAAACTAAAAGGCAACCATACAGCCTTCAAAAATGAGGAAAACTGTCCTGACATGAAAAGTATGCATCAATACAATTGAGAAGAGTTAAGGCCTGATTCACTATTCCACTAATAAACAGGTTAGAACTCTCCTCCTCAAATAAAAATAGAGGAGGGGAAATGTAGCCATTTTAACTTATAATAGGGGGGATTCATTACCATAGAAAAAAACTTTTCTGAAGATGATTCCACTTATTTTCAATAAATAATAAATATTGAAGTCTATCTCAGGCATCTGGGAACAGACTCAACATTAATTCTATACATATATAATATATTCCAAAATGTGGACAAACCTACATCAAATATTCTACTTGAATGACTTTAGTGGATGAGATAAAGGTACAAAGTCGCAGTGGTTATATACTCCAATGGCAGTCTTTCCTGCTAAAATGTCATGTGTAGAATGTGATATACCATTTTTGGGTCTATATACTGTCCTTTATATTTATTAGGTCATTTTGACACTGCAAAATATATAGAAAATGTTAACTATGATCAGTCAGGGGACTTACTTAAATGAGTGATTTTTATAATCACTGATTCAAGTAACATTGTCTCCACAAATGTTTGAAGTAACAGTTGTCTTTTTTAATAATCACCTATTTAAGTAGTACAAATAAATCACTAGACTAAGTGATTTAATTTTATTGTAGCTTTAAATATACAATACTAATGATCCAGGGACTAATTATGTTGCTAAAATTATCAGAATCAACATCTGTGTTGATATGATGATAATTCATGTCAGGTGATGACCTTATACTGAATCTGGGATAATGACATGAAAAATCACTTGTTTAAGCATCATACCTCTATTTTCTTCCAAAAAATCACTTCTTCATGTTCTTTAAGTATTATTATTTTAATAACCCCCACTAATTTCAACACCCCCGAACAGTGAAATTTTGATCGTGAACAGTAAAATTTTATTACATAATCTGTAAGATGAAACCTTGAATTTTACAGGAAAATTACTCCCACTGCTGTGAAAAATCTGTTAAGAAAGTATCAGTTCATTATGTAAAGACTTCATTATAGCTTTTTTTCAACAAATATAGAATTTACAGCTAATTGGTTGCATCAAAGGCATAAACCTTGCTATTTGAAAGAAGGAAAAGGTTCATTTTTTCCAATTTTACTAATAATAAGATATAATCTAAAGCTATATGTTTAAAATTATGGTAAAATTACAAAATCACAATTTGTGACAAAATTTGAATTTGCTACTTAAATAAGTGATTTCATAAATCACTTATTTCAGTAATTTCCTGATGATCTGGAAATTGAGTTCTTTTTCGCAAAATAAACCCACTAAAACTAAACTTTGAATGCAAAAGACCCCTAAATGGCTAACAGATATTGCTATAAAGAATAGTCCATGATGATTCTTGTTATTAAAGAGTTCATGAAATGTACACCCATTCTGTCAGTTGAATGGACTAGAATGAGATAAGTTATATAAACATAAAGGTTTTTTCAACAGTTGTGGTGTAAATTAAATCAGTTTTATTTTATGGTTGACATATTTAAGTATATATGTAGATCATTGGCTTTTCAACACATTGATATTTTACAATATCGATTATCTATTTATTGTTATATTGTTGGTATTTTCACCTTCCTAAAACAGTTTTAACCAACATGAACGCAAGCTTGATAGATCTTGATAGGGTGTCCTCACATATTTTGACGTTGCTGAAAATTTTGGTTGACATATGTAACCTCTTCTCATCATTTTTCGTGCTATTAAGAATGCATACTGTCGTCTCAATTTCCATTGAAAAGGCATGCATAGTACAAATTCATATGACGTACAAAAACATATGATCTGACCATATACATGTACATGTATGTATAGGTTATCAGCTTTTCTACACATATTAGCCAGTAAGCCGCAATAAACCTATTATGGCGAGTGAACGCAGCTAATGAGCTATAATGAATCAAATTGTGTCCTCAGTGGGGGATATTTTAAGGGATCTATATGAAAGAAAACCTGATCATTTGTTTATCGTTCTATTACTGGCTTTTTCACCTCCCTAACTTGGCCTAAGACAGTTTTTACAGATGAAAGCAAGCTTGATAACTACTCCTCACACACATGTATAGATTATCGGCTTTTCTACACGAGTCATGAATATCGTAAAATGTTAGCCAGTGAGCAGGCCCGCAATGAACCTTTTTAGTGAGTGAGCCCAGCTAATGAGCTGAAATGAATCAAATTGTGAACTCAGTCACAGTTGGTGATATTTTAAGGTATCTACACAAAGAAAACCTGCCTATATAAATCTCAGTAGCGGATCCACAACTTTTCATAAAAGGGGGGTGGCCGCTGACTGACCTAAGGGTCGCCCACTCCCGTCATGCTTCCCCAGTGGCGGATCCGGGGGAGGGTTCCGGGGGTTAGAACCCCTCATTTTTTGGACGATCAATGCATTTGAATGGGGACACATAGTTGGAACTGGATCCGCCCCTGCTTCCCTATAAAATCAACCAAATTTTCCCCACCCTCTGGATCCGTCTATGTAACTGTCTATCGTTCTGCGTAATACTGGCTTTTTCACCTCCTTACTTGGCCCTACTGCCCTAGACAGCTAGTTGCTTATCTGTTTATCGTTCTGTCACTGGCTTTTTAGACTAGAGACTTCATGTGTACAAACCTGACGTCAAACTCGTGTACTATAGAAGAAGAGACAAATAATTTCACATTAAATCCTGTAACATTACATCTAAAGATAGTTATAATCCAAAGTAAATTATACTGCGATGTCAATGGACTAAATTCCGCGCAAATGTCATCACTGGGATAGACCAAAACGAATTTTAGGTTTATGTTCACATTCCGATCAATTTACTCAGTTAAATAAAATATAAGTGTTAACTATTTTTATATTTGTTTTGAATTTAGTTAATCTATCGGAAAAAAGGATTTATTTCTCGCAGACAGCCCTCAATACTATACACCAACTCGACACTGAAGCTAAAAAACCCTAAAACATAATAGTATATGGAATCGTCCAAACGGATTACCTAATATTGATATAGGTGAAATATGTAGATTCAGAATTGTGTACACAGAAATAAGATCAGAAATAAAGCCCTATGTAAGGTGAAAACAATAACACAACTGAATAAAATCATTGTTTATTAAATTTTCTTGCTTAAGAACCATGAAGTTAAAATTTATAACGATTACGTTTATCCTGTCAACCCCTTTTCTTCATTGCATCAAGGCTTTAAAGAACTAGCCAAGGAATTTGTTTTGTCCCGGCCGATAAAGCTGCTAATAATATCTTTATTGTTTGACGTAAATTTTACATTGAGGTCCTGAAAAAGAAATCACCAATTCACCAACATTCCAACTGACTCCATTTTCAGAAAACGACATCTGTAACAAACATAAACTTTTAGCTACCTCTTTACAAGCAGAACCAAATACAATGAAAGTCCCAACTATGTACTGGCTTCCGAAGCTACATAAAACACCTTACAAATATAGATTTATTTCGTCTTCAAGCCATTGTTCCACTACTAAATTGTCTATTCTTCTTACCAGTTCACTTGGTACAATCAAAACCTGATAATAAATTGTTCAAATAAGGCCTTTGAAAATAGTGGAATTAATTACTTTTGGAGTGTCAAAAACTCGTTGGAAGTACTTGATAAATTGCATGCTTATATTGGTGATTTTGAATCTGTTCAAAGTTTTGATTTTTCTACCTTGTATACCACATTGCCTCACATTCTCATTAAGAAAAATTCACACACCTAATTAAATGGGCATTTAAAAGTCAGAATGTGAATACATATGTTCTGACTCTTTTAGGTCATTTTTTAGTAGCAATAAACAAAAGAAATATGTCAATTGGACATGCTTTGATACTATATCTGCCCTTGAATTTTTACTAGATAATATTTTTGTTCGCTTTGGAGATTCCGTATATCGTCAGGTTATCGGAATTCCAATGGGGACTAACTGTGCACCACTTATTGCGGACCTGTTTTTGTATTGCTATGAGTTACAATTTATGACTAAAATCAGCAAAGACCCATCGAAACAACATCTGATACAAAAATTTAATAATACTTTTAGATATTTGGATGATATATTGGCTCTCAATAATGACGACTTCAGTATGTATACTAAAGAAATTTATCCTGTTAAACTTACTTTAAATAAAGCTAATACTAACAATGACCACTGCCCTTTCCTCGATCTTGATATCCATATCATTAACGGAAAGCTTAATACAAAAATTTATGATAAAGAGATGATTTTCATTTCCTATCGTTAATTATCCATTTTAGATGGTGACGTTCCTTTGTCACCATCTTACGGTGTTTATATATCTCAACTTGTACGATTCGCTCGTGTATGTAACAACGTTTCAGATTTTAACGAAAGAAATTTATGTATTACTGAAAATTATTACACCAGGGTTTTCGATATCACAAACTAGTCAAAACATTTACTAAATTTTATCATCGGTATAAGGACATCATTCGTAAATATAGCTCAACATGCAGACTTCTTATACGTTCAGGTATTTCACATCCAATCTTTTATGGTAATATTCTTTATAAAGCACTAAAATGTCAGTATTCACCTCAGAAGCTAACAAAACCTTTAAATAGACTTATTAAGAAGGGATATAGTTACGATACTGTTGTCAGGTCATTAAAGATTGCATATTTTGGCTTTAATATTGTTTCACTTATAGGGTCTTTGCATCGGAACTAAACACATTTATTTAAAACCAGTTGTTGGCATGACACGGGTTATGCTCTTCTCATATATTTTATGATGGTATGATACTAAATCCCTAACGGAGGGATTGTGCCTGATATTCATATGATGAAGACATAATCTTTCAATCAGTTTAATTGAGGTCTGGAGCTGGCATGTCAGTTAACTGCTAGTAGTCTGTTGTTATTTATGTATTATTGTCATTTTGTTTATTTTCTTTTGTTACATCTTCTGACATCGGACTCGGACTTCTCTTTAACTGACTTTTAATGTGCGTATTGTTATGCGTTTACTTTTCTACATTGGCTAGAGGTATAGGGGAGGTTGAGATCTCATAAACATGTTTAACCCCGCCGCATTTTGCGCCTGTCCCAAGTCAGGAGCCTCTGGCCTTTGTTAGTCTTGTATTATTTTACTTTTAGTTTCTTGTGTATAATTTGGAGTTTGGTATGACGTCCATTATCACTGAACTAGTATATATATTTGTTTGGGGCCAGCTTAAGGACGCCTCCGGGTGCAGGAGTTTCTCGCTGTATTGAAGACCTGTTGGTGACCTTCTGTTGTTGTCTGTTCTGTGGTCGGGTTGTTGTCTCTTTGACACATTCCCATTTCCATTCTCAATTTTATTCCGTTGCTTTACATCGAGCAACAATTCAACCAATCGGGGAATGTTAAGTTGGGACATACCTCTATTTTTGGAAGCGTGATCTTTACATCGAGGCTTGCGTTGCTTTACACCGAGGCCACAGTAGTTCGACCAATCGGGGAATGTTTATTTGGGGCATGTGACCTATTGAACTGCAGGTTTTATAATATTTTAATCGAAATTGTAGAAAAATGAAATGTTGTTAGTACATACAAAACAGAAAATGATGAATACTTTTAGTAAAAGATAATTTGGATCTGGGTTCTGTGTATTCACATCATTTGTACAACTCTCCTTACTGATGCCATTTTTTGGAATTTCTGTGACCTAAATGGTTCGCGAAAATTAATATTTTATTATATAGTATAGTAATTATAAATTTCATGTTGCTTACACATGATAATGTTGTAATTTAAATGTGCTATAGCATAATTGTGCTTATTGCAATAAAGTCTTTATCTTAATATAAAAATAATCTTGAGGAGCAGTGATATGATTGCCAATTAGACATAAGCCACTTTGAAACATATGGAAGGAAATGTTCAGATGCAAGTGTTGTTTGATTAAGTTTATCAAAACTAGTTTGGCATTCATTTATAAACATTTGGAAATTCTTTATTTATGAATTTAAGGCGTAAACATCTATGGGACAGCAAACCAACGACAAAACTTAACATGAACAAATTTTGTATTCGAGTTATGACTATCAACAATATACAAAATTTATGTCCTGTTAAGCTCTAAATCGCACCCGAGTTTCGACATGTTGTGAATTATTTCAACAGTGCCCACTAAAGATTGCCACCAACACCGAATTCTCTAAACGACCCGTCCAAAAACCTTCGAAGTTGGGTGGGTCTTTTCACCACCGAACACCACCGCACACCACCGAACACCGCCGAACACCCCAAAAACCACCAACCAATAAGAAAAACAGTGATATTATACAATAAAACGATAAAATAAATTAAATTTTATCAATTTTTCGATTTTTATGTGCATCATTTTTATGTTAAAGTCGATAATCAATATAATCAATATAAAGAAAAACGTCTCCGGATTCATTACTATTTTTCCGGATTACATTGTGTGTGTATATATATATTTCAAATAAAATTCGAATATATTCATAATTAGTAATCAGTTCAATTATCCTCGATCTCTGTTTATTGGTTAAATTTTGATATTTGTCTCTTTTCTTATTATTGGTACAAATATTTTATAGAAGAAGGAAAAAAATGAAAAAAATATATCAAATGTATTTGAGGTGTCCAGTGGTGGTTTGCGGAGTTGTGGTGTTATAGACTCTCCTTTTATGTTCGATGTAGATATTTGGTATTATTTGTTGAATTAATAACTAAATTATTATATTTAGGTCACATTTGTAACGATAAAAGATCAGAATAATAAATTTTTAGGGTGTTCGGTGGTGTTCGGCGGTGTGCGGTGGTGTTCGGTGGTGAAAAGACCTACCGTTCGAAGTTAACACTTAATTGTAATTGAAGACAAGGTTTCTTACTTAGGCTAAGTACAATGTACTAAAAATTAGAGGGTATTTATAAACTATTCGTTCATATTGATTTTTAAATCTGATATATGATCGTCAAGTTATTTATATAGCACGCCTTTTACGAATTAACGTATTTAATTTTCGAAAAGCGCAGCTTTGAGTGGATTAAATATGTTAATGAGTAAGGTGTGGCTATATATGATTTGTAAAATTAATGGGCTATGACACATGTCAATGGTTAAATGCTGACCAATAAAATTTGCTATACTTTTCAATATGTCAATCAAATAGTGGCGTGATACTATATTCAATTTTCAGAAAATGAACACATGCAGCAGATGACGATTGGATTTGTATTTCAGATACAGGTACAATTAAATGGATTCAGACTCGATAGCCATTTATTGAATAGTTTTTCTTCTCGATAATTCATGAAAGGGGGGGGGCAGGTAGATGCAAAATTTGATTCGATGTTTATCTGCCTTCAAACCCGAAAAGGACGTGAAGTTTCAAAGGAGTTTTATCGTTATGATAAGAACGAACATTTTTCCAATAACAATATATGAAAGTCATTAATACTATTTTTCCATTTCCAACAACTGTAAAAAGATCGATTAATTGATTTGAATGGTTGTTGATTGCGAGTAAGGTCGAGGGACAAATATTTGAAGCATGATCAATTCACGGAGATAGACTTTTATGAAATGGACAAAATTACTAAACAGCCAGTGACATATATTTTTTCAGAATATTATTAATTTCGACAGGATAAAAACAGGAATCCAACCAAAATAACAGTAGGAAAATGTATAGTCATTTCTATTACATTTTGTTTCATTTTTGTCGAGCCTTCGACTTTAGTCGAAAAAGCGAGACATAGCGATCCTACATTCCGTCGTCGTCGTCGGCGTCGTCGTCGGCGTCCACAAATATTCACTCTGTGGTTAAAGTTTTTGAAATTTTAATAACTTTCTTAAACTATCCTGGATTTGTACCAAACTTGGACAGAAGCTTGTTTATGATCAAAAGCTAGTATCTAGAAGGAAATTTTGTTAAAATTTTGTACCTGTTTATCCGTATTTTACTTATAAATGGACTTAGTTTTTCTTCCAGTTAACATTAAATACAGTCTGCAGTTAAAGTTTTTAAAACATTTATTAGATTCATAAACTATCCTGGATTTATACCAAATTTTGACAGAAGCTTCTTACAATCAAAAGATATCTAAAGGAATATTTTTATTGATTTTTTTTCCTCATTTTTGTTGAGCCTGCGATTAACAGCAAAAGTAGGCGAGACACTGGGTTCCGCGGAACCCTTACAAATTTTTTCGTTCTCGAAGGAGGCGGAGCCAGACTGTGTATTAACAACTTCTGAGATGGAAGTTAGAGCACTGGTTTAAGCTCCTCCCATTCTTTGCTATTCCAACGAGATGCTGTCATGGCGGGATTGCAGAGTGCAATAACTAAAAAATCATTCAGTTAACGCACTCCTCTAAAAATAACCGAAGTTAACTCACTTGAAGATCAAAGGAAAAATTACCATTCATGTTACAAATGTCTTTGGTTTAAACCCGCATTTATTTATGAAACCATATTTTGGATCAATCTTTAACTATGTATGTAGTGTTTTGGATCAATCTTTAACTATCTATGTAGTGTTTTGGATCAATCTTTTACTATCTATGAAGTGTTTTGGATCAATCTTTTACTATCTATGCAGTGATTTGGGTCAATCTTTAACTATCTATGTAGTGTTTTGGATCAATCTTTTACTATCTATGCAGTGTTTTGGATCAATCTTTAACTATCTATGTAGTGTTTTGGATCAATCTTTAACTATTTATGTAGTGTTTTGGGTCAATCTTTAACTATCTATGTCGTGTTTTGGATCAATCTTAAACTATCTATGCGGTGTTTTGGATCAATCTTTAACTGACTATGCAGTGTTTTGGATCAATCTTTAACTGTCTATGTACTGTTTTGGACCAATCTTTAACTGTCTATGTGGTGTTTTCGATTATCTTGTCTTCACAAGTCTTTTTTATTTTAGCTTTCTGGTGGTGTAAATTGTCTTTCTCCGAATAATGGTTTGTTATTTTAGCTTTCTTGTGGTGTAAATTGTCTTTCTCCGAATAATGGTTTGTTATTTTAGCTTTCTGGTGGTGCAAAATTGTCTTTCTCCGAATAATGGTTTGTTATTTCACATTTAACATCTACTTATCTATTTTTTATTAAGAATATCGTTTAATAAAACGTTGTCTTGCACAAGATACAACCAAAACTTTTCATGCGGCCCAAGTAGTGACATCCCTAGGCTATGTTGCTCAAGGAACGAAGAGGACCAATTCAAGTCAAAGTCTAGGCTAAGTCGCTCTTATCTGTGAAGAGTTTTTTTCAAGTATATTACGATTGTTGGTGAGGAACTGTTTATTACTCAAGTAATTTTACAGTGGCGGATCCAGAGGGGGTTCCGGGGTTGGAACCCCCCTTTTTTTCTTGACGATCAATGCATTTGAATGGAGACATATAGTTGGAACCCCTTTATCCTGGGTTGGGAACCCCTTTTAAAAATGGCTGGATCCGCCCCTGATTTTATCACGAATACTAAATCGAGAAACGAAAAAATACATTCTGAACCTCACGATCAAAACCATCTTAGTTAATCTTCCCAAGGGCGACGTGTCTTTAAGTTTCTTAAATTTCGTAATTTTTTATAACCAAAATTCGTGTTTTGTCAATATACAAAAAAAAAATACGGACTGCTTATTTAAAATATATATGAAAAACATATCTTCGAAGTATACTTAAAACTTTTCATTGAAACCTTTAAAAGTTCCTTTACCTTAGAACTTTAGTATGAAAGTACAATAGCACTGAGAAATTTGAGACAGAGGTACTTTTCAAATTTCAAGATCCTCAATGGTTGACTGTATAGAAATAGGGTTACAAGCTGCAGTTATTCCATATCCGGCAGTAGAGAACAAATAAATAATAAATCTTATATGTATTGGTCCTAAAAAAAATGATGGTTGACCGTTTATGAATTTATACTGCCACTGGAAAATGGAGATATGCTGGATAGAGTAAAAATGTTGCGTGCAACAGGCCACCAACGGACCCTTTTAAGATGTGTTGCAAGAGTTCTGTAACGTTTATGGTACACTCCCAACACGAGTTTCATGCATGAAATAGTTGCCCCTGAACGTAAACCAAAAAGCAATCAATAACTCGTTTTGTGTTCAGGATACATGAAAACACATTACATCACTGCCAAGGTCGATATTTGGCGTTCTGTAGTATTAAACATATTTGATTTTTGTGTCTGTGTCAGGTTACAAAATGCATGCTTACTTAATTTTTGCACCAAACCCTTGCCACCAATAGACCATAACCTGATGAGTATAAGAATGATTATACTTTCTGCCAGAAAAAATGGAATACTTTCTGCAAAGTAAAAAGTACCTTCTGCAAAAAAGTCCTCCAACGACAACAAACACGGTCTCTAAACCCCGCGTTAATAAGATTATGTAACACCGAGTCACTACAAGAAGTAGGAGACTATAAATTGTTTGAGAAAAACTTAGATGCAGATGAGGGAATGGGCTTATTATTGTATGTAGACAACAATAACCTCGAAGCTACAGAAATCCGGGTCAGACGAACACAAGATTTCTAGAAAATTTATTGAAATAAAGCTACATCAAAATGATATACTAGATTCCCGTCAAATAATACTAGTGACTATAATGATAGATTGGCAAAGTTAATGTCAGACGCAAATATTACTTATTTCCTGATGATAATAAAATATCTAGGAGCATAGGAGACAAGAGCGATCGTGATATATTTCAAAATGACCACTATAAAATACTATCCAGAAGAATGTAAGTACATGAAAAAGACGAAATTCAAGAGACGAGTGTACGAATCACACTATACTAGGTCAACATAAACAGAAGTGGCGGATCCAAGGGGTGGGGGTTCCTGGGGTTGGAACCCCCCTTTTTTTGACGATCAATGCTTTTGAATGGGGACATATGGTTGATCCCCACACACACACACACAACACACACTTTTTAAAAATGGCTGGATCCGCCCCTGAACAGATGCAAAGAAGAAATTGACATTGGCGTGGTCATAGATGAAGATCTAACATTCAACAAATATATCTTCGAGAAAGTAAATAAAGCTATTTTTTTGTTGGCGTCTTTGTCCAGTTAACTATTAAAGACAATAACTTTGTTGTTGGCGACTTTGTCAAGTTAACTATTAAAGACAATAACTTTTGTGTTGGCTTCCTACAAGTTCCTAGACAGTTTGTATGTTTGTTTGAATTTTTTTGTCAGTTTTGTTGAATATTTTGTCTGTTTACACGAGTTTGGCTCCTAAATCCCAATAATTGTCACTTTAACCAATTATGTCTATTTAGGTTGCTCATCCAATTTTGTAAATATAACGAAACAACTGCCATACAAGAGTGAGGTTAAGCTAGCTATAAAACCAGGTTTAATCACCATTTTCTTTGGAAAATGCATGTACGAAGTTAGGAATATGACAGGCTGTTTTCCATACGTTCCGTTGGTTGATATAGTCAAACGTTTGAATTTGTCAGTTTTATGGACTTTTTTAATTCACCTTGGAATTTGGTATTTTTGTTCATGGATATAAGAAGATGTGGTATGAGTGTCAATGAGACAACTCTCCATCCAAGTCAAAATTTATAAAAGTAAACCATTATAGGTCAAAGTACGGTCTCCAACACGGAGCCTTGGCTCACACCGAACAGCAAGCTATAAAGGTCCCCAAAAATTACTAGTGTAAAACCATTCAAACGGGAACACTTTTTTTTTGCTGCACTAAGAAGATCTTTTGAAAATTTAAATGCTGAAATCTCCCATCCACGATTAAAATCAAAGTACTGGATAGCACCTCTGGGAAGTTTGCAACTGTAGATGTGTATTATTTCAAATAGGTTATAAATGTGTATTATTTCAAATATGTATTTAATCACAGCTTTGATGTTTTTAACTAAACCATTTTCTTTTCAGCAATTATCAAAAAAATGTTTTTTTTCATTGTTTGTCATTTAAATTTTGATATTTTCTATTGAAACCTTAAACTGTTGTTCTAAAATAATCAAATATACAATAAACTCTGTTAAATTTCTTTATGTGCCCATGCCATATCTAGGGCCTGTGATTTTATAGTATTTTTTCCATTTGTAACTGGGCATAACCCTAACCATAACAGTAAAATGACGGCACAAAATTCAAACTTGATCTTGGTTTTATGGTTAAAAGTATTGTGTATAAGTTTCGTAACATTTGGTTGAGACACACTAAAGTAAGAGCACGGAATTGAAAAATATTTGTAAGTGTTCCGCGGAACCAGGTGTCTCGCCTACTTTTGCTGTTAATCGCAGGCTCAACAAAAATAAGGAAAAATGTTAATAAAAATATTCCTCTCTATACTATCTTTTGATTGTTAGAAGCTTCTGTCCAAGTTTTTTAAAAATCCAGGATAGTTTATGAATCTAATAAATGTTTTAAAAAATTTAACTGCAGACTGTATGTAAAGTTAACTGGAAGAAAAGCTAAGTCCATTAATAAGTAAAATACGGAAAAACAAGAACAAAATTTTAACTAAATTTCCTTCTAGATACTAGCTTTTATCATACGGTGGGGACATAACAATAGCAGTATGACGAAAGGAATAAAAAGTTTATAAACACTAGATTCATAGAGGTGCTTATAACCCTGTAACCCATTTTAAAGTTGATGCTGTGAAATTTAGCATTGAGGCAATAACATTTGAGATTTTTGGTTCGTCATAATTATTTGGACTAGCACTAAAAGTAAGAAAGTCATTTTGTTATAACATGGACAGATTTTATTTAATCATGTTGCTACAGCACTTGTCTTGATACACTGAGTTATTCTAAGTAGAAGCTGACTTGTCTGCCTTATCCTTGTAACGATTTGTATACAAATGTTATTGTTAATCGTAACACTGAGGACATGGGCTGTGATATGTACGAACTGTCGTTGAGTCAACGTTTTTCAGCTGTCAGTGACTGAGCATGCTGGACGAGTGAAGGTCCTTAAATTCACATTGGAATCTGAAGCTAGTATTTAAATAGCGGAATTCAAAAGTTTTCAAAATGTTTTTGGCATCAAAACCTTTCGATCGATGTTTTGACAAAAACATGCACGTTTCTATCATAGCCTGTATTTACCTTTACCCATCCTTGGCGTGTGACATAAGCCATATGATTATCGAGTATTTCTGTCACCTGTGTATAATTGTTCAATCAAACTTTTATCACTTGTCAATTATCCGACGGCTTGGTCAAAATATAAACATGTTAAAAAGTACGTTGCATTCAGTAATGTCAGTCATACGGGATTCTTTCGATACACTCGGGCTTTTACTTTATATTTAATACTAAACATTTGTAAATATCGTACATAGTAAAAATTACGCAGGAAAATGTTCATTCATGAAATATTCATGAATGAAACGATGTCTCGCGTAGATTTCTTTTGATTTTCTCTTTAGCGCATGGAAAATCCGCGAAGTGTTTGTAATAATCATTTTCAAAATGAAGTTAAATTCACCTGAATTGTCGGTGAACATTCATTCCTTTTTTATTCAAGCTGTAATCTTTTCAAAAGGACTCAAAATTTCAAAAGCATCTTCCTAGAATTAGTATTCAAACACTAGTACTACATTATCTTGGAGTAGAGTATTTGCGATAGTCTGTCAGCGGAAGTTAGAGGCCGACGCCTTAGGAAAGTATTGCTATAGCAAACTTCCCAAAAATTAATGAGAACACATTAAGACTCAGCTATTTCTGTATGGGCATCTTTTTAAAAATTTGTAAATGTACAGAAAAGAGCGACGAATATTAGTACAATGTTTCAATAACCAAAGTTACCCTGAAAGACTGAAGAAACTAAAGTTACCCTGAAAGACTGAAGAAACTAAAGTTACCCTGAAAGACTGAAGAAACTAAAGTTACAAATACTGTAACTGATAAAATCATTCATCAGATTTAAAACAAGGCTGAGGAAAAATAGCTTTGTTAGAATATTATCAAAAATATGGAATAGGCTACATGGAAAATGTGATAAAGATAAAAATAAGAAGATGTGGTATGATTGTCATTGAGACAACTCTCCACCAGAGACCAAATGATTTACAAGTTAACAAGGCCCATGCAGTTGACAAACATTGGGAACATGAAAATTTCTAATACAAGTATTCTGATTATCGAGCTGAAGTCGGAAGAGGTAACAGAAATCATAGAGAACAAATCACAAATACCGAGTCTAGTGAAGAGGAACAGTCATGTCAGAGCCTTTTAAAGCTTGTGAGGCAGTATGGGTTTTGCTCATGGTTGCAGGCAGTACAGTGACCTGTAATTGCTTTTAGTTCTACATCATTTGATCTCTCAGGCTGGTTCATTGGCAATCATACTACATCTTTTTATTTTTATATTGTGTCTGTGTGTCGCATTATCATGAGCATTTTTGCACTTACATATAAATTACCACAATTTTGATATGATTTATAGATTGAATGTTATAACATATTTTTGTGGAACATTACTTTTTGTGATAGTCAAATATATTAATATAGCAAACTACCTGACATAATAAAACTTATGATTAAATCATCATTATTTCAGAAATTGAAAATAATCCATAACAAAATTTGTACCAAATAAACAATTTGACAAGTGACAATCCTCCATGGGTACCAAGTTGATTAAAATCTTACCAAAAATGACCTCCAATAATTAATTGAAAAAAAAAATGTGGTTTTATAGTGAAAAATAGCAAGTGACAAATACTGATGTCCATCCACTGTACCTGCTCATATGTTCAGAGTACCACAAATAAAGAAAAACAGTAGTCATTTTACATTTATTCAAGACAAAATGAAATAAGGAGGAACAGAAACAAATTACTTACACAACAAAATTAATACAAAGAGAAAATCGTAATGATATTGTTAATTTTAACATGTGCTGATTGTAATTCTCTCTATCTCATACTATCAAACAAACTTAACTGCTTCAAAATCAATTTATTTAAGATCTAGTGTGTGCTTGATAACCATGAGACATGAGGTTTTCCAAATAAAATTAAAATAAAAATAAATTGAATTATTGGATAAATAATTAGATAACAGAAGATAATTCCAATTAAATGGACTAATGAAATGACAATGAATTTCAATCACATTGAAATTATTTTCCACCAAAAATCTTATAATTACTAACCTCTGTCATTAATAGCAATAGATACATTATTTTCTGACTAAATTTTACATCCATTATAAACATAAATTACATTGTAGTTTTATTTTTTATAATTTTGAAATTTTATCTAACATCTTCATACAACACCTTCCCTCGTCTATTTAAAACAAGTAGCTACTACTTACAACTGTTAATCTACTTTCATATAAGCAAATTGTACAGTATAAACTCTAAATATTTTAACAAATACTTCTTGCAAATGCCCAATTCTATTTCATTTAGACAGAAGCTATTTGAAATGTTCTTGATACAATCCAAACTGAACTTACCAGTTGCAAGAACCAAATTGTTAAAACATGAATGGTATACATTGTAAAAGCACCAATTCAAATCAATTTGATACATTCAATAATACTAATTTTCTGTTCATCGTTATTTATCATTAAATGACATGAAAACTCTGGTAAAAATTCATGTAGTATCTAAGGGAGACAATTCAAAGTTTATTTTGAACAGGTACAATAACTTTCCACGACTCTCAAATGATTTTTAATTGATTACTTCTCATTATAATGTAACAAAAAGATAAGGATTTTACAACATACCTATATAATTTGACATTTCCCTCAAACACTTGGTTTTGTGGATTATGTATCCTGTTTACTCATTGATATTGAAAGTATGTAAACACGAAATCTTACAAATGTGTACTTATTCAACTTCCTGGAAAAGAAGATATTTGTCCTTTAAGTTATTTTACCTATGACTAATTATAAAAAAAAAAATTTACTTACATGCATACAAAATTGATTTAATGCCATCTTGTTTTTCTTTTCTTTTTTCAGGGGTGAAATGAAAACAGTTGATTTTGTAACTGTTTTGAAAAAAGAAAAGAACTGTAATACCATTCATTCCTATCTATAATGCCTATTTTCTTCACCATTATTTGCTTTAAATATATAATTCAATAAACTTTTGTATCTTGTAACATTCAAAATTTAATATCTTACATATGGTGGTTTTTCTTGATGTTATATACTTCCTACAGAGAAATAGTCCATTAAATTAAATAAATCACTGTTAATATACAAACACAATGTACAGTAACAAAAAACATGACCACTAGAAACAAAACAGTTCATTCAATCTAAAATAAATGAATATTTTGAATTCTTAAGTGATGACAAATAAATCAATAATAAGGAAACTGTTATCCAATATATATCTAGAGGAAATCCTGCTAGTGGGAAGTAATTACATATTATTACGATTAATGAAAATACATAAAATACAAGAGTATTGCTGCATAATAGAACTCCTCATATTTTACTTATAATCTCAGTTTATTTAAATTAATGAATGTCCTTTTACACCAAACAAAATATTTAAGTATCTCTACATATAATAATAGATAAGAACAATTGAAAATATAATATATACCCAATAAGGAAAATATTTGTAAATTACAGTGCTTCCTTGTAAAACTTGCTTTATTTTTTTGGGGGTATTTTATAAAGTTGGAAGTACTTTTGTTGATAGAATTTATTCAATTATGAATTGTACAACAAATTTTTAGCAGTGTGTAACAAGAAAGCAGTGTAATTTCTTTGATATATCCGTCTATGAAAACTACACATAAAAGTATGGTAAAGTGAGCAAAAGCATGAACTTGAATTTCTTTGAAGTACACACACACAAAAGACTCCTTCACATACAAGTTGCTCCCATCATTTTTTATTTTATAATGTTTAACCTTAAAGTATCTGAAAAACCATAACCAGAGAAGACACTTAAAGGTTTTTCACATCCAAGCCTGTGTAACGTGTGTTCTATTGAAACATACTTAATGGTGACACAGGGATGTTGTCTGTTGTACATGTATATGGGTATATAGATGTTCGATTGGGCTAATTGATATTTGGGCTAAAGGTATCTTGTGTGTTTCTATAAAACACACCATTTAGGTTATGATAGAAGTGGAATAACTATATGAATAAGAAAGAGTTCCTGAATCAGGGGCTGCCCTGGCTCCAAAAAAGTTGGGAGCCAGAAAAATTGCCAGCTGCTATTTGAGACATGGCGAAGCCCAGCCTGGTCCCTGCTGATTTTCATGTAAATGTTGTTTTTGTGTCTTATACTTCAAGAAACATCATTCCCATGTTTGGCATATTACTTTTAAAACACATGATTTTATATATTACATGTACAATAAGTTAAACAATACCTATTATATTACCAATTCATGAATATGATATCAACAATAATTCTATCATGACAATATACAAGGAATTATTTACAGAATAACAGAGGTATAGACAATACTTTTCTTTGGACGAAATCTTACGTAAGTTTATAACACAGATACTGAACAAAAATCTTTCACAAAAATACAGATATAATCTTCATAAAAATAAAAATAATGAACATCACTCCTTAAATATGATTCAGTTATCAAGTGGAAAAAGTTTGCACATAGTTACGTCTATGAAAAATAAATCATTTTTTAACATTTATTTCCTCACTAATGACCTAACCTTTGATTCGTTATCATTTCACTAACAAATACTCAGTAAATGCTGTAAGTTAATAAATAAATAAATATTTACTTCCATTGGGCATTTAAGCACCAGGGTACACTGATTTAATAATTATTCATTCTGACCCTATTAGGAATGATTATTTTAAGGTTTTGTTATAACTCAGGTTAAGCCTGTTTTATGAATTTCAAAAAACAGGAGACTATTTTATTAAAAAAAATTCTATGACATAATGTATTGATAAACACTGGTACAAACAAGCTATGGAGATTTATCCTCCCTGGTACTTTTTGTTTGAGGAATTTGATCAAGTATGCTTATATTTTGCCTACTTATTGTGACTTCACAAAGTGGCACCAAAGAGTTTCATTATAATAGTACTAAACTTACTAAAGATGTCAATTTTCAAGAACTTTTGGAGGTGGCACAGTGACAAGATCAGCACAGACATGGACTTTCAATGACAAAATTCTACAAACTTAATATTTCCTAACATTTTAAAGAGAGGAGAACATTTTAAACAATTAAGGGCTCTGACTCTATATCATATCAAAGTTGATGATTAATTTCTGTACTTCTTATGTGGAATAGTATTACACTGGTCCTATTCTTATGGTAATATTCTAAACAGGTGTCATGTTCTTAGGTCCCATTCTTATGGTAATATTCTAAACAGGTGTCATGTTCTTAAAGTCAACCATATATAAACATTATAATATGCATGTCAGAACATGCATGATTAACTCTTCATACAAAATTAAACATACTTAAAAATATCATGTACAATGTAACAAACCATGTTGATACTATTACTACATTGATATATGCACTATTGTACATTTATTACTTTGAGGCTTTTGTTTGCAAGACTATTGTAAACAGGAAAGAGAGAATAAACCATTTCCAGCAATGTCATGAATATTGAGACAGTCATTAAACATACAAATGTTGACAAGGGTAGATAAAATTTACACCTAAATAATTATTATTTTCATTTCAAACCAGGGAAAAACAAATTTCTTAAGCAAGTCCATAAATTTGGATAGTAACAAAATGTTTTGTTACATCACATGACCAACTGTTGCTAAACAAAAACTTTTTAGCTTAGAAATGATGCAATTCAACTTTTTTTATGATCACACAACAGCTTAACTCGGGATGATTGATTGATTGGTGTTTAACACCACTTTCAGCACAATTGTGCTATTTCATGGCGAAAAGTTTATACAAGTGGAGGAAGCTGGAGTCCCTGGAGATAACCATGAGCTTCGGTAGGTAAACTGACAATCCTTGTCAATTACATATAAGATAGGAGTGGAGCGCACCTGCCACGTGTGGGATTCGAACTTACAACCTAGTGTTGACAGGCTAGTGATACAGTAGTTCGATTACTCAGACCACTCGGCCACCAAGGCCACCAGCTCTGGATGAAGCTTAAGTATACCACTTCTGCTGTATGAAATCTCATTTTATCTTACATAAATGGATTTGATGTTAGTACATGTACAGAAATGTTTGTTTTATCATTAGTTTTATCATTAACATGTCCAAAATGAGTTTAGATAGATGTTATGTACAGGTATAAACATATATAATCCTTACTAAAATATAAAAGTTGCTTTTGCTCCTTAAGTTTTGCCTTTCTTTACTTTTTAATTTTACGCTATTTTGCTACAGGATTGATGACCTACATTACTTTAATGTAGTTAAAAACACTCATACCTTTAATCAAAGAAATGTGGACTAAACAATTGACTAGTTTGTCTTCAAAATACAGATACAGCTCAACAATATTCACAAATTTAATCTGCAAGAAGTTGTTGAATAACTACTCCACAGTCATATCAATTTTCTTTCCCCATGTATATAAATGGAATTTGAACACACCAAAAATAAAGGGATTTACAATTTTGAATACACATTTTGTTTCAACTTTTGCTCTTACATTTCCAGTTTCTCCCTAATGTCATAAAAGTATTGGTCAAACTTTAAGCTTACTTATAGCAATGTACAAGATAAACATATAACATGAAATTAACTATCAACAAACACTGTTAAGTCTAGAGGAAAACAATACTGTACTTTGAAAATCAGGGGTTGAAAATCCTACAAATATCAGCCATTCCTGAGCACTTTATCTGTTTTTATAAACATTAACTCTTCTCTACGTAAATGCACTGCAAAACACAACTGATCTGCCACACAACTGAAGATAATTAACACTTCTAAATAATAGGATCATTGTATTAATATTTTCTGTAGTATCTAAATAATGATTTAGATAAATCTTATCATACATTAATACTTTTAAAAAGTGTTTTTTCCCAAGTTTTGTAATCTCTATCATGTATATGCTCCTATCATGAAATAGGTATGCATGTATATATGGAGATTGCTGGCAAATCTTTATAATACATACATTATGATCTACATGTATACAGTATACAAATGTTCTATCTAAAAAAAAGCATAAATACCCTTTTTCAAATCTGACACATGAAATGAGTTAAAGAACTGTTGAGAATTGCAAAAATATAAATTATCTTTGACCATGCAATTCACATTTAAAATTCTGACCAAACAATATCTCAGACATTGTACCTGAAAATACAGAAGTCACAATATGTTTCTATTAAAATTTTGATATGAACATAATCAGAACTGCTAATCAGTTTATTGCTAATTCTGAATTAATAAACTGTTTCAGTCGATCAAGATACTGTCCATACAATTCAACATCATTGTGACCAGCTCCTTCTACCCACAATGGTTCAACAGCTCGAGGACATCGTTCGTGTATTTGTAAACCATGTGAGAAATCTATGACTTCATCTTCTGTTCCATGAATCACAAGCACTGGAGAGGTTATCTTTGGAACTTTTTCTATACTGAAATAAGAGTATTGAAAGAACTGTAGCTTGCATAAAAAAGAAAATTTGAGTGCATGTACAATGTACATATACATGTAGGTTTGAACTTTGTTTTCAATTTAGACTTGTTTATATGTATATAATATATATATTTATTATACTTCATGTCAAAATGCGGATTCTGATTGGTTAAGACGAGGGAGATTATTTACTCTAACCCATATGGCAAAAACTCTATTACCCTTCATGGAGACACTTGATCATTTGTGCGGTTTACTAAATAGGGATGGTTGTTATGTACAAGAGGTCATAGTTTATTACTTTGAATTGGAAATTTAACTGACAGTATTAACAGAACATTCAGTATAATAAAGTAAATAATACATATCTGAGAGGGTGATAAAGCAGTTTGTTACTCCTCGAAAAGACACTGTCAACCTTGGCTTCGCTGTGGTTGACAATGTTTTATCGGGGTAACAATCTGCTCTATCACCCTCTCAGCTATGTGTTATTTATATAATATATCAAAAACAATTACTTGAAAGAGTTGTATATCTAATGTAGGAAACCGACCATTCATCTTTTTTTGGGAAGATGGATTTAATTCTGGACATAAATATTTTAGATTCTAATAGAAACAAACTATTTTTTGATAAAATTAAACATACAGAAACAGGAAAATTTTTTTTGAAACCCAAAGAATTTATTGCCATAATTTTTCAAGGAAAACAATTAAAACTACTTTTCACTTCCCTAATGAAACAAACTATTATACATGTACCAATAGTCCAATATCCCCTTCCAAAACAAAACAAACAAAAAACATAGAAGATGAATGGTTGGTGCCTACATGAATGGTATATTTCACTAAATGTAAGAAATACACATAAGTTTCAAGTAATGCTCTCTTCTCTGCAACTGACATGACTGGTATCAACTCTGTTCATAAGAGGTATATGTAGATGGTTGGAGTGAGCTCACAAATCAGCATAACTTGTTCTATTCCTTTTGTCTGAATAAGGCTGAATAAGCCAACAAAATGTTAACAAACAGTTCAAATGTTTATGATATAGTGCTTTAAGATTTTCAACTATTGCATTAAAGCAATTGTAATCCTTACATTGTTTACCTTGGAGGTAGGCCATGATCAATTATCTAGGGTGGTCTTGAATGTCATGATGGATTAATTAAACAGGATGTTTCAAAATTCATACATGTACATTTGCTCATGTATAGTCAGTGTAAACTCACAAAACTATATCTGTATATAAAAGTAGATTAGCACTTTTTATGAACACAGGAACAATTATATAAACTGTAGCAAAACATAAACAATAATTTAAACAGTAGCAAAACATTGACAACCAGATGAGTAATTATATATAATGATCTATGGTCAAAATGTTATAACAAAAATCCTGTAAATAGTCTATGGCCTTCTGAAAAAGTCTTGTCTCGAGTTGCCACAAAATGCTGTCTTCCTTTAAATGCAATAAAGCAATAAATATTATTGGTCTGAATGAAATTTTTTGATGGTACATGTACATGTATGTGTTCAAAATGGCTTGTGTATTTTTTTTTTTATTATCTTAAAGCTGTTTTGAATTGATATTATTGCACTTTTGAAATTTCACAACTCAGTCTTGGAAAAGGCATCATAAACCTTTCCCTAAGCTACATGTATACAGTAATGTGTTCATCCCCGCAAGTCCTTTTATTTTGTTAAATGACAGGACTTACCAGACAAACAAAATGAATCTGGTCTGTTGCCCAAAATCATGTTTGCTCCCATTCACATTAGCACCCTGGGTATGTTTGTATCCTTTTTATTGATTTTGTGTGGAATACATTTTTAATCATGTTTAAGTTAGTGTATTGCTATGAATAAGTTTTTTTTATTGTTTCCTCAAAATAAAGTGATCTTCTTAAAACGTAAACAGGTTTCCTTTAGTGTTTTATAAATTATTTTGACTTCTTTTTATTGAATCATGAATAAAGACTGTCATAAAGATGAAGGCAAAGTTCATTCACCCAAGATCTAGACTTGTATTAAAAAAGAAAGGCAGAAGATACCAAATCTTCATTGAGTGTACTAGTACCAAGCTAATTACATGCAGTATTTACATCAAAGCTACATGTAGTTTTAACAAGAATCATAATTTTCAAACACAGAACAATAATACCAAATTTGGCTTTGTAAATACCAATTGAAGACGTCAATTAACAGCTAGTAATCATACATAATTAACATTTAATAATTTACCAACAAATCACAAAGAAAATATTTCATTCAAAAACTCCTGAATTTTTATTACTGAAAATTAAAATATTTTGATAAATACATAAAAAAAAACATCTAATAATTCAACCAGTATTTGAATAAAAATATGGTGTGAACAAACCCAGGGGGGCGAACGTGTGGGGTGCCAATGTGTGGGTGCCAACGTATATTGGGAGGGAATGGACCCGATACCGAACAAAATTACCAGCCAGCATCCTTAGAAATACTGCAAAAATTTGTCTATTCATACCTTGGAAAAGCATCAAAAAACCAAGTTCTCTTCGTATCTGGAAATGCAACTCTCATTCCTGATGTAAGGGGTGAATGAAGAACAGCTGCACCAACTTCATATCGGGATGCCAAATCTATTGTTGGTACAGTGCCTATACTTTGTCCATATAAAACAACATTCTGAGGGTTAATGCCAAATCTTGTCCGTAAAGCATTCCATGCTGCGTCAACATCAGCATACAGGTTTTTCTCTGACGGTTTCCCAGAACTTCCACCATAACCGGAATAATCATAACTAAATATATTACAGTTTATGCGAGAACCAAGTCCTATATAAAAGCTGCTCATTTGTCCCAAATCTACTGCATTACCATGACTGAACAATAATGTGTACTTAGCATTTGGTGAGCATTTTGCAAACATACAAGCAATACGGTTTCCTTTTGTGGTTCTAGTGTAGAACACTTCTATACAGTCCAATTCGCGCTGAGAATATTGCCATTCAGCTCGTTCTGTTAAATGGAGACTGAATTTTGAACCGGTTTCATCAGGAATTAAAGAATATGTTGGTTCAGGAGGCAAAAATGCCAGTTTAGCTGCGATTCGTGATGGACATGGTGGACAACAGAACAAACAGCACAGTTCGCTTAATGATAGACTATTCATGTCTATCTGTGAACACTTTGTAATCTAGTGAAGAGAGAAGTCTTTACTGTTCACTCTGACCATGAACTCGGCTAAATTGTGTTTGAAATCGTTACTTTTTGAAGAGCAGAAAGCAGATTGTCTTTCTTTCCTTTTAATGTTCGTGACGTCATTCACACCGGATATCAATAGTTTTTCATGGGATGGTTTTCAAAAGCAAGACTGAAAAAAATAGATCATTATTTGTGAATTTTATCAAAATAAAACCTGACAATCTTATGTCCAAGTCGTTGTTATATAATCATTATTTGTTATTTCTAATTTATCACGGAAGAAATATCACTATATACCAAAACACTTTAATTATGCAAATCACCACAATTCCCTTTAATTGTATTACCACTTAAAAAAAGCTCGCAGATAATAGTTTACATTATTAAATTATATTCCTCATTTACTTATGATACATTTTTGATACTACTTTACACTTGATGAATTTGATTGCCTTGGTTGTATTTTGTTAATAACAGTTTATTGTTGAAACAGCATTAATTCTCTTTTAGCTCCAGATAGCTACAGTACAAATAAAACACATAGAATGAAAAAAAAGAATAATCTTAATAGAGTACACCTTTAAAAATACAGAGTATATATATAGAATACGAGTTATTAACAGCATACCGTGTTGAGTTTAGTGAGTTGAGCTATCACTGGGCATTCGTCAAGCTAAAAGTGCATTATACATTGAGTCCGTATCATAAGAACCAGGGGTGTAGCTCCATATACGCTAACACGCCTTGGCGTGCACTTCATCTGATCACAGAAAATTTTGAGAATTGAACAAAAAAATTAACATACATTTTTAATATTTTATCTTATTGCACCTTCGCTAGCCAAGGAGAGGAGGGGACTGGATTGTAACCCTTGGCAAGCGAAGATGATCTTATTGCTACTGTATTAAACTTATCTACTGCTATACTGGTCAATAAAAATATATTGGTATTAACTTATATGTGCATTAAATTTTGAAACGTATTGTGTTTATTGTGACCACTTAACGTTTCCGTCAGTGGACTGTTTTCATCTATTTTGGCATACTATACGTTAGTTATTTCATCCGCTCTTTTTGGCCCTACATGAAAAATAAGAACGCAAAACGGTAGTTTCTTTTGTGCAGGCCTGGTTCTTTTTTTATTTTCACGCTATTGGAAGTCTCCTTACAAACATATTGTTAGGATTGGTCACGCTAATACACAGGTAACTGGACCCTGTTGTGTTCACTTATCGCTACACTAACAACAGGTACGCCCTAAATCTCGTGGTCAGCTTTCTGACTACGGGATTTAATAATTTGACGAGACTATTGCATCATGTGATGTGTTTATTATGTATTATATTGATAGGAACTCAAACGTTAAATTAACACATTTATATCCCGACTGAGTTCTTAAGGAAATGAAAGATACCGGCTCAGTTTGTCAAGAATATGATAACACGCTTGTGGGGAATATTTATCTGCGCTGCCACCATGGGGTTAATTAACAGATACTTATTTATTTTGCGGCATCGCAGTATTAACAGTTGAGGTCAAGTTCTTGTTAATATAATTGGTCAATTTCGTAGCGAATCGTAGGACTTGTAAGACTCGTCCAATTAATTTCAATGTGACAATGGCTCCAACCCGTTCCTTCGGTGCGAAGCTTTATATGGAACGGCGGACCAGTTTAATACACAGGCAGCTTTCATACACAAGAATCAGGGACAGCTCAGTGGGGGTAACGTTATCAGTGACCAACAAGGAGCACTTTTGGACTGATAAAATTTAACATTGTTGCATATAACCCGAATAATTCAGTCGTTATATTCCGCTGATCTACGAAGGCTACATTAACGCCTGAACGTCTTCCTCGATAAAGACCGTCAGCCGGAAAATTCACACCGCTATGCAATATGGGAATTTAGATTTAAGTTGGCAGCCTGGGACTATTATACTAAGTATAATAGTCCCAGTTCGCAGCTAAAGAAGGAGGAGTTTCGGATGTTAATTGATGTTAAATGATGTAAACTGATGTTAATTGATGTTTATTAATTATTATCGGATTTGTGTTAATTGAACACACGTGTTTGGTAAGACATTACAAGACAGTTGCGCAGACTCATTATCCTGATCGCCGCCGATTGGCTCTCTCACAGAGAGCAGGCGACGCGGCCAATGATCATAAGGAGTTCAAGCCCTCGTGTGGGAGAAAATCAGACACGGAAAGGGCTTGAATTATTCGAGTTATGTTGCATATGGAAAAAACATGACAGTCGTTTTAAAATGATTTGTCAACATTTTATTTGTACAATCATAAACTATTGCCATGGCAGGTGAAAAGCTATTAGATTTATCTTTATTTTGATGTAAAAAATATTTTATGTTATTTTAAAGTGGTGTTCCTAATGATTTGAAAATTTCCCATGAAAAGATACGTTTTCCTACACAACTTAACCAAATTCAATGATAGTGTAAACAAATATTTTATTTTGAAAATAATAACGTAAACATTACAATATGACAGTTTAATTAGGATTGGAAAACAAGTGAATTTTCACTTTTACAAATTCCTCTCCCATATGATATAATAATAGATGGATGGCGTCAAAAATATTTTTTTAACTGAAATAAGAAGCATTTGTTGACCAAATCCACAACTGAACTACAATGCTATCAAACTACACAGGTATAAATATAAATTAACGACAATTTAATTTATACATAATTGTATATCTCAATGCATGTATATGAAATTCACACGAATCTCTTTGTTTGAAGAATAAAATCTTGAATAATAAGAAAGTTATCAGTATTCTCAATGTCGGACATCAAAGGATTACCATACAGTAAATTATGTATATTAGGCTGACATGACAAGTTACTCAGCATAAACTCTCTAAGTAATTGGTATTGCGGACAACGCAATAAAAAGTGTTCAGATGTTTCAATCTGTCTACATTTACAAAAAGGATCAGTAACAAAATTTTTTCTATACAAATGTTCATTCAGACCACTGCTCTCAGTTCTAATTCTAGTATGCAAAATTTGTCCTAGTCTACTACCACTATAAAAATGTTTTGGGACAACCCAAGTTTTGTTTAAATATTTCTTAAATATATATAAAGAAGAATTTCTGATATTAATCGGAATCTCGTTCCAAAGACGGACAGTAGAAGGAAGAAAACTGTTATGATAATAATTCGTTCGTGCAGGCATGTGAGGCACATTTCCTGCGTTGCGTGTCCCATACGGATGTGACTGGCCAAAGTTGGTAGGGACTAGATTTGAAAGATAGGCTGGAGAGTTATTGTTAGCCATCTGATGAAACAAAATAAGCTTGTGATTTTTTCGCCTTTCCCTGAGAGTTTACAAGTCTACAAATTCTTCTAAAAGAGACCGGGTGGGAAACTCTCAGGGAAATTCAATGATGACGAGTGGTAGTAAAAAATTCCTGTAAAATTCATTATTGCAGTGACATTATTTCGCCATGTCCCATGTTATTTTTGTATAATTCTTCTTTCCAAAGGTGTAAAAAAAAATATTTTAAGTTTACATTTGATGGTGTCCCTTGAAGTTTGAATATGGTGATTATTTCGTTATCAAACGTCAGTACATGTATACGTATATTGTAAAGAACTGAAACCGATATCTATACGTACCATATTGGGAAAGACGGAAAATGTTTGATATAAGATAGCGTCAAAACTTTAAAAAAAAATAATAATAATATTAATCATTTTCAACTATTGTTTAAAATAAATTCATGATGACGAAAATGTTAAATTGAATTTTAGTCCTGATTTAAAATTGTTGAAATTTTAAACATTATCCGGATAATTTAAATATATAGATAGAACTTAAACACATTTTGTATGATTAGAAAATTGCTAATGAGCTTATTTGCAGTACACATTTAATGACAAAGGAAACAATGTGAATTTGAAATACTAAAAGTTGGATGATGAATTAATTCAAAATGCAAAGCATTTGTGTATTGCTATTAAAGTTTTGTAGGGTTCGGGAAAAGTAACATTTAATTGTTTTTCTTTCTCGTAAACACTTATTATGTATAATACATATTTTATTTAATGGAAGGAAAAAGATATGTACAAGTATCGTTTATTGTGTTCTTATCTTAACCATATTAAGGTGTAAATTTAAACAACAACCACCCGCTGTTTTATCATCTGCCAGCTATTCAATTAATGAAAGATGTAGACCGACATTCATGCTGATTTCGAATATCATTTGACACTACTAAAAGTTTAATGTACACTTAACGTATAACTCCGTCAACTTCTGTACTCAGGGATGTTTATACATGAACATTTATAGCCCCGTCTAGCATGTCTAGTGTGCATGAGAGATTTAACTTAAATTTTGAATGTTAAAATATTGGCGACAATATGTTATTTGTGTATCTAGAACATTCAAATGTCCGATGATATAAAAAAATACTTATTCAACAGTTAAATCATAATAATAAATTCAAAAACAGTTGGGCACTTTCTTTGACATATTATTTGATATGTGCAACAGGTTTTCTGATATTTCAAAAATAATATTACTTTGCCTTTCAACATCAGTGTAATCATTTCTATCAGACCAAACTTTTCTATGAATGAAGGTAGATGTGGGGTATAGTAAATGCAGAAGTCATGAACTTCTGGTAAATGAGATAGCAACTAAACCATGCACATAAATAACTTAGACATCTAGAGAGCAAAATATAGCCTTCTCCAAAAGACAGGCTCTTACAGGGCAACTTAAATACTCAACAATAGACATGCTTTTATAAAAATATCAAGATCTAAATCGCCCAGAGTCTGTACGTCCAATGTGAATTTAAAAAAAAAACTATGTGGTGTTTGCTTACATCCTCGTTTTCAGTCTCTGGTGGATTGTTTTCTAATATTGACAATAATATTTTTCTTAAGTTCTGTTATAAACACAAACATTCTCCAAATAACGAAAACAAGTAAGATATGACATACGACAACTACTTACGAGGTCTCAAAATTTGGACAGGTACTAGTACATGTATATGGAAATGTGGTCGAGTTAAACTTACTTTTTTAGGTCTCAACCCTCCCCCTTTTGAATCTCAGTATAGATTAACAGAACGTGCATAAAAGAAAATACAAAAAAAGACAAGTTCTAGAAAAGAACTTAACTCTGGTTTGTGTAAGGTTATGCCACACGTCTTAATTTTGGTACCGAAAATTTGCTATCCTATGCCTTTTTTCACAGTTAATCGTCTAAGTTCCAATTCGCCTCCTATTGGTGTCTATATAAAATGACCGTCCCACATGAGCGTTAATAATAAATATTTTGAAAATCTATTTTGCCTTTCTGCTTACCGGGCTATGTGGTTACAATTTTTTTTTTGGATAGTCATGTTTTGTTTATGTCTAAAATTCAAAAACCCTCATACAATGGCTGTATAAAAGCTGTATATAGCAGACCTATAATGCTTTTCATGAACTTATTTAGCAATTTTGCAGGTTAATATATATGAAAACATTTGTTATCTTCATCAATATGAATTGCTTTTAAACTTGATTGAGGAAGACGGAAAACGATCCCGGATACACATGTGAAGATGAAGCTCTATAGTTTATTGAAAATTTAGATTCACGCCGCCAAGGATTTGTATACAAATCCTTGACGCCGCATATGTTTTCGAAATTTATGAGTTTCATATGAAATTGTATTGTGTCTTGTTTTGCATATTACTCCCATCTTTTCTTTTCAATAAGGGTTTATGTTAAGAATAAACATCATTATCTAAAGGTTATACAGATACAGCGAAAATTGACACGAAGTAGGCAAATATTTCGAAAAATAGGAATTATACCAACCTGTATGTATTTCACACTAGTAAAAAAGAAGAAAAAACGTGAGATTGCCTTTTAATGTACCTCTTTAAAATTATTGTAGCCTTAAAATTGTCAAAACTTCAAATCGACTTTCTAAAATTCACATGCAGGTTTAGTCTTTTTATCCAAATCTTCTTTAAAGCGTCTCAAAATCGAAAATGGATTTTTAAGATTAGAAAAAAACCACCGCTATTTTAACTAGTTGCGATTTTAATCTTTTTTTTAAACTATATTAGAACACAAATCGGGCCATTGTTTTTCTCTTGTAAATGATTTCTCATTTTTCATACCGGGGCATTTTATAACATCACTTTTTATAACATGTTTAACTGGGGGTTTTACTCATTGTTGAATGACGTACAATGTCCTATAGTTGATAACATCCTCGTATTTTGTTCTTTCAATTGACGGAAAGTTTTCATCATACCACATCTTTTTATTTATAAGCCAATATCATCTATTTGTTGTTAGAATTAAGTGGATACATTTTAAATGTAGGACATAAAAGCCCCGGACACGAAGATGGTACCAGAAAAAAGTCGGTTAGAAATAGTTTGTCTCTGATTTACAATGTGAAAAACTTATTTCATAGTAATATTTTGTGTTTTCTTGAACATTAATAATTATAAGTATAAACAACTTTGTAAACAAAATTAATTCACAGTAAAAGAATTCATAATGATCTAGTGATTATTTAGAAAATAGGCTGCGAAAATTTGTTATTACTTGACTGGCTTTATGGTACCAAGAAATATATCCTTTGCATGAATAAAATTTTACAAGTCTTCATTTATCAATTCTAACGAAAAATATCCCAAGCTGACGGTCAGGCGTGTGACTTTGTGCCATTTACTTGCAACTCAGGACTGTGAAAAATTACCTATACTTATGACCTCATAACATTGTAAAGTCACTCGTTTACGGTTTCAGAGGCGTATAAAACAGATAGTAAATACCTTTTTTCAGTTTTTTTAAATTATAATCAAGAAGGACAAAGAAGATTCTCTTGAAAGAAAGATTTGTAATTATGCCAAATGAAAATTAATCTATGAACTTTTTTGACATAGTTAGTCGTGAATTCTTACTACTACAGCCCAAGGAATTGCATATTTAAATATAATTTTTCTTTCCCTTTAAAACCAAGTGTCTTGCTGATAGCAAGGATTTAAAACTATACAAATCCTTGCTGATAGTTAATATGTTCAACGATTCCCACTGATTAATCAATTAACACATATATGATCATATATAGACCATCGCGACACATATCGAGAGTTGTCTTATCTTGCGAACTAGACACCAGATGAGTCAAGGAGATTAGAAACCCAGTTCAAAAGAATTATTTCTTAATTTGAGTTATCAAAAGTGTCCACAATTCTTGTACATGTTTTTTTTTTGTGGCTTTGGCAATCTTTACATACAAATATCAATTTTTTGTTTAATCATTGGGTTTATTTCCCTTAATATGCAGATATTAATGCGAAAATTAATCACATTTTCTGGCGAATTTATTTGTATGATCAACTATTTTGAATCACGTTTGTTACTTAGATCTTTTTATATCCCCACTCCAAAATGAAAGGTATACTGGATTCCTCTTCTGTCTTCTGAATTCTTATACTGTGGATATCATATGTGAGCAGTAACTTACAGATAAACTTGTTTAGTTGGTTTTGTTATTAACCAGCTTCCTGTGTGAGCAGTAACTTACAGATTAACTTGTTTAGTAGGTTTTGTTATGAGATATGAGTACTAGTTTTGTTTCATCCGTCCGTAGTTCATTTATGTCGCATTTTTTTCCGCGAAAGATCTAAAATCAGAACTTTTTGAAATTCGGTACCGATGTAAGAATTGGTAGCTAAGAGCTTTGTGTTTATCTACTTTCGGGACGAAAAGGGTTATCTTATTTTTTATAGAAACTGGCAACCGTCGACGCCGTCTATCTGAAAAATGGCTTTTAGGATATATATGGTTAAGATATATAGTAAAAGAATATGTTGTATTTTGTGGTCCATGTGTTTTGTTCGACCGAAAATGATGTCTGAATAAGTCTTCTATTAAAATCTGAAATGCTTCCAGAATGCACCATTTTGCTTCTGGTGAAAAAACATTTCTTGGGAAACCACCATAACCCCTCGTTCTTTATTTATTTGGACGTGCACATATGAACCAAGCTACGCCCCTGCCAGACTCTATCACATACTAGTATAAGAATAATATCATCACCCCAGTAGTCAGAAAGTCTGTGTTGACATAAATTATCATTGATATGGTAATATTAATAAATCAAATGTTTACAAAATTTTGAATTGTTCGAAAAACTAATGATATTCTACACCAGGGATATATTTTCTTAGCTGTATTTGACAAACACTTTTGGCATTTATGATCATCAATGCTCTTCAACTTCGTACTTTATTTGGCCTTTTAACTCTTTTTATTCCGAGCTTCACTGGTGAGTCTTTTGTATACACATCGTACGTATAGTGTACAAAATTGTAAGCCTGGTATCTTGGATAAGTTTGTTTTATATATCACAGCGAAAGACGTTTTAAAAAATATATAATAAATAGAAGACACACCAAAAACCGCAATATTCATATTTTTTCCATAGGCAGAGATATACAATACATTGTCACCTACGATTTTGCAATGCATGCATGTCAAACTATGATTTTTTTTTTCTTTCTAAAAATCATTGTGGGGTCATTTCTGGTTAGAATTTGATCACTTTGGTACTAATAGAAGCAGAATTATAACAGGATTATTTGTTTATTTGATTATATATATTTCTGTTTTGAAGCTCTCTTTTTCCTTGATTATATAATAAAACAAGTTTTATTTTTAACCGTAAATTTTCTTTATACTTCGACCTAATTAAAATTGCGAATCATTATTATACATGTTCACATCAGGTGAAAACAAAAACCACTAAATACAAAATTATGATAAAATCATCATTATATACTTCAAATAATGCTGCGTCTTTCGACACATGGTTTGTTTAAAATCCAACCATTTAAATTCCTTCAAAATATTTTCTTGAAAAAAAAATGCAGTTATATATAAAATATGTAGCAAAACAAGAATATATGGCCACATGAAACCATGCCTCGTCCTCACTATCATTTTCCTTCTTTGGTGAACCGTGAAATTGTTATGAAACCATTTTTCACATAATTTAAGAAGTTCGCAATATGATACACACGTGTACTATAAGTTTCAAACTGATTTGATCACAAATTGATGATAAACTACTTTTACCAAAAACGTTAACCTGAATATGTGCTGGTGTTATATTTATCTGTTTAATACTGGTAACAAGTTGCTTTCTTTAAAAAAGAAATGCAATCGTAAACCCAAATGCTTGTTTGGCATTAAATATCAGATAATTGTTTAATAAAGATGTATTGTTTTATATTAATTTTGTTGTATACGAATTAGAAACTGACATTGATTGTTTACTTAATGTAACTACTGTTCAATGTGGGTGAAATATTCTTTTAAAGAAATCATTTTTTTATCTCCTCTCCCGAAAGACAACATGCTAAGTCACCTACTGGATGTTCCATTCTAAGGTGCTTTTTTCTGTTTTTTTTTTTTTAGATAAGAGTTAATTAGTTTTCAGGCTAAAGTTCAAATGCAAATGTGAAGAAATTTAATCAAGTAATGATTTGTGTTTGTAGCCAGTTTGAAAATAGTTTAAAATTCTATGCTGCATTCTTTTTGATAATCCCAAACTAAAACCATTTTTTTTAAACGTATCAAACTTGTTTATATATATGTTAGCGGCAATAAGTAAAATTAGGCATTAAGCTTAAATCCTAGGCAATAAACTAACGCCTAGGCAGTAAGTTATTGCCTGAATTTTTCAGGCATTGCTTATTTCCCGAAATCTGATGACAATTATTCAACCTATTGCCAAACCTCATTTCAGGCAATAACTAAAAAAGTGAACTTTGAGATTTTTGTTTTATCTTCTAAGTATATGTACATTCGGTAAAATATTCTTGATGTAAAAGTGTTGTTTAAATTATATTTCAAATATTAATATACATTTATTTAACAGATCTTCAAATTTGAGTATTTTCCATATTCATAACAGAATTAACTTGTATTTCTTTGTGGTATTACACAAATTGATATGTTTCAAACAAGTGATTGTAAGGAGGAGATGAAAGATTCATTCTGAAAATTATTTGAAGAAAATTTACACTTCACTGGTAATGCTGGTTTTGGTGTGGTAAAAAGACAAATGTAGATATGAATTTTTGCTCACATCATCTTTCCATTTATTTTATTGGATATGTACAAAATACTGTTAAACATTTTGTTAAATACCTCAGGCCTTCTCGTCGTTTTCACTTTTTATTCTGAATTGTTAGCATTTAAGTGAAATGTCTACTAAAGACAAATTTCTTGAATCTTTGCGGTCTCAATTTGAATCAGGAAAACAAGGAGCATATAACCAATTCAGCACAATGATCTTTTGACAAAGATTGAACTTTTAACTTTTAGAACCCATAGAAAAGATGGCAATTATAGACTATCACAATTTAAAAAGGTATGACATTTTAACCATTGCAGACTTTGAAAGGTTCAAAAGTGAAGTAGAGGAGAATGATAAGGAAAATTTGAAAATTTATGTTTTCTAGAGGAACTGTACAGTATTTTGGAAAAGAGACATAAACAGGTCATGGCGACAGAAATCGTATAATTCAACAACTTAATAATGACTATGTAAACTTTTCCCTTGATACCATGGCTTCTCAAATATCTCGCGATCCATCAAACTATTTCTTTCACTTTGTGAAAAGTAACATGAAAAAAAGCACTTAGGGAAGGGTAGTAGTGAAACCCATTTTATCCAAAGTTAGTCAAAATATGCACCAGAGGTGACTTTCGATTTAATTGATGTTTTCACAATTTTAGTGCGCCCCATAAACTGCAAAGTGACAAAGATCGTGAATTAATAGCTTTGTAATATCTGAATTAAAACTAAAGTGGCCAGAACTAAAGACTTTATTTTAAGTAGTTGACATTTTAAACTTCAATTTTATCATGTTGTTATGTACCAAATGTATTTTTAACTTTGAATTAATATCTTTTATTTACTCCAATTTACATTTTAGACATTAAGATAAATGCCTGGACACATTTTTCAGGATATAAGCTTAAATCCTAGGAGTAAAGAATAACGCCTAACATCATTTAGGCAATAGACTTACTGCCTAGGCGTTAGCTTATTGCCTAGGATTTAAGCTTAATGCCTAATTTCACTTATTGCCGCTAACATATATATATATATATATATCTCGGAAGCAAATTTTGGTTTTCCTCCCCGATATACTTTTAGATAATTACATTTAATGTTTCTTTTTTTAATATTGGTGTTGTTTTGTTGTTTGGTCATTGGCTATCATATTCACGATATTTTTGATCAAATTATAAATACCATGCACGGGCAAAAAACTCAAACCTTATTTCTAGCTTGTCTTTTGAAAATTTGCCCAAATAAAAAGAAGCTGTAGTTTTGTTGTTTTTATACGGCTGTGTGATAGAAACTGATAAGGAAGCAGGAATGAAAAGGCCAATGCAGTATACATGTAGTTCATGTCCAGTACGCAATTAAAAAACAAATGTTATTTTTGAAATCGCCTGTCCGTTGAATAAGGATATTGATTTTCATTTTAAGAAAAATAATTTGTACTAAGCTGGTTTTTATGTATGTTTTATTTTGCTTATAACATTTCGTCCTAATTTTCGCCAAACATGTTCTGGGCGTCTGTCAACTAGACCCTCTAACTTGACTTGTGAATACAGACTGCCGCAACTCCTTGTAAATGAATTTACGGAATTCCCAAAACTTCATCTATAAGACTTATAAGACACAAAGCTGTGCACCTGCTACATTATGTTTTATCTAGGATTATTTGGGGAGGGGTTTCACATGACAAAAACAAAAGAATGGATTTTTCCATTTATAATTAATTTTTTGGAGAGGGTAGTCGACACAGGTTAGAAAATCACTCCCCAAACAACAACAACAAAGAGAAGACAAACGGATCTCTGACTTGATAAGATAATCATCACTAAATAAGTACGTATACAATATTGCTAATCTTTTCTCGAAAACCACGTACCGGTAGTAATTTACAATAGTTTTCGATGGCAAACATCGAGGAATATATCAAACCCCATTTTGTTTATCGCAATGACCATAAGTTTTAAAGAATAAGAAGTCATTGTTCTTGAATCGTTTAATATAGACCAATAGAATATTTTTAGGACTTAGTCTAACGCGTATTCATCAATCATTTGTATTGATATGACATAATTTTGCATTTAATTGGCCAGACACTTGTGATATTTCACTGATTTAACACGCCCAAAAGGTGCATTTTAAATTTCGCCTTAATTTCCAGAGTTAACTGGCATTGTTTTCATATAACATTGATAAAAAATATGGACATATGCAACGGTATGATTGCCAAAGAGACAACTATGTCTATATATATATATATATCCACTAGAGTTCAAAAGAAGTGGAGGTGAGCAATTACTGGCAACCGTATGGCCGTACTTAATTCTGTTAGGAATTTAAAAGCTGCTTAAATGGACTGCGCTCTATTTTTATTTCACTATAATGGCCAAATTTTAAAATCATAAAACGCCCTATATATATTCACTGACAGTCACTTTTTCGCTTACTTTTTTGAAATGTTATCCTACATTGGAGCACAACTTGTGCTTCAGAAAACTTCACATATCATCTTCTATCAATTAACTACTGATGAAGGATATCTGTGACAAAATATATTAGTATAATAGTCCCAAAGGTTATCAAATATATATAGTCTCGATAAACAATTATCTCTTCAACAACGGAATAACGGTAATGAATATTCATTATATCAATTAATTATCTATTACGCAGGTGGTCATAGAAAAGAACAGATGTATTCCGAAAAGACTTCCGGTGTTCCGAAAGACTACGGTCGTGTAATATATACTGCGTAAACTCTCAGGGTTTACGCAATAAAATCAGAACAGTTTGTACTGGCTGGTCATTCTCGCGTACGATACGATTTTGACACGCCTACATAGCTGATGAATATTCATGACTTAATAGATAAGAACCGGTAGGTCTTTTCATCACCGAACACCACCCCACACCGCCGTACACCACCGAACACCCCAAAATTTATTATTTTGATCTTTTATCGTTATAAATGTGACCTAGATATAATAATTTAGTTATTAATTCAACAAATAATAAGATTAAGAGACCAAATATCTACATCGAACATAAAAGGAGAGTCTATAACGAATGCATGTCGTTTCGTAACCTGGTCGATTCGTAACTACGTTGTTTTGTAACTGAGACGTTTCGTAACTTGTGTAATTATATATGGTTATAAAGTGTGAGTTTAAATTAATTAGTTTAAATGAAACAGTTAAAGGAGACGTGACACGATTTTTTTTTTTTTTTTTTTTTTTATTAAATTAATAAATATTAGTCTTAAAACATGTTTTGTGCAATTTTGCTGGTCCAAACCTGATCAATCGGCATTTTTTAGGTCAAAGAATCCAGCGCTTGTCATAATGAATGATTTTTAATTAGATAATGATCACGTGATCATGCTTACGTCAGTGGTTACAAGCTGGGAAAATGTCTCGAACTGGACGATGTCGATACACTATGAACGTATTGACAGCACTTTTCTCGATTACTGACAAACTACAAAGACAATTGATATCATCAATTTGAGCCATTGTGTGTGGAAAATAACCAAGAAAAAGATATTAATTCTTCATGCGAAGAGTCCAACAACGACGATTTTTCAGACAAAACCGATCGGACTGTTACCATACCTATATGGGTTTGTCTGATGAATAAATTTAATAAACCGCTTTCTGTATTTATTTTAATTTAAATCAAACTACTTTTAATCATGATTGAAAATATAAATTTCTGATTTGATGATCAAATTGTTCTTTTTTTCTCTGCTACGGTAACGTTATAATTATGTGTGCGACAGAAGCAGAAACAAAAAAAACGATATTTTCTGGTTGGAAATCATACATCACACCAATGATTTGAGTAGTGACAAATCCTTTATCACACTATTTCTACATTAGGATATTCAATTAACAATTTTATTGCCCCCTTTCATGTAAACATTTACTGGAGGCTGTTGTTTAAGTAATTGAATTTTGACACCTATAGCATACTTGACCAGGTGAAAGGTAAGAAGGCACCTGTAGTGTGATTTAGTCACGTGTTCTGTTATATACCTTTAAAACCATACATGTTTAAGAAAAATATCTTATGTTGAAACAATTAATATAGTTACACTACACTTCTAAAGTATGGAATTCCATTCAGACCCTTATAAATCTAACTTCAAATTTAATGAATTACAAAGTAAATTCAAATTCACATATATTTCCACCCCTCTCTTCCAAATATCATTTAGCAATCAATTTGTTTATTGCTACCAGCAAAATGCATGAGTCCAGGAAAATATTCACAACACGTAATGTTCTTTTTCAAAACATTTCAACAAAAAAGAGTAATTTGAATAAATGAATAGGCGCTCACAAACATATACCCGCGACACATTTTGAATGTGCCTGTCTTAAATCAGGAGCATGTAGATCAGTGGTTGTTGTTGGTTCATGTCTGTCATATTTTTTCTTCGGAAATTATTTTGTTATAAATAAGGTCGTTAGTTTTCTCGTTAAAATTGTTTCACATTTTCATGTTGAGACTTTTTATAGCCGAATATACGGTATGGGGTTTTCTCATTGTTGGAGGCCGTACGGTTATACCAAATAATTGGTTCAAACACACTTTCTTCCTTTATTATTAAGTTTCCATGTTAAAAAGAAATGTTTTTCATCATGATCTGAATCTTTACCAACTAGATAGTTGTCAATAATTATATTCGGTGTTGAATATAAGAATCACGGTAAAAGACTTATGATTCACATTCTCGTATCATTTCCTTGTTTGCTTTTTATGCTTTTTGCCTAACAATTTCTTATGAAGTTATAGACTTGCAAGCATACATAAATATTACTTATCCATCTCAAGAAGTCAATTAAAAAAATGCATCTGTTATAAACCTTTTTACATCTGCATATTTTAAAAGCAATAAAAATAAGATCTATATACAGGTTGTCTATTAGTTATCAACACTGGTTAGGGTATTTAATTGGTAGTGTATAGGGTATTGCATGGCCGTAGTACAGGTGTTCATTAAACATCAGGTAGTTGTACCGTTATTACTGTAACAATAATATATTCTAGTCTCACCTGTGCCCTCGGCAAAACCAACATCCAGGATATACACAAAGAACTAATGAAGTAATATTGCGTAATATCTATGTCTTATCAATCCCCCATGTGGCGTGACACCTGAAGCTTACAACTTCAAACGAGACATGAAATTGCGAAAATCAATCACCTGTCCCGCACACCTGTGACCTATGATGAACTCATATGGCATGGCACCCGAGACCCCAACTCTGGATTCCTTTTAAAGTGTGAGGAAAGAAGTGTATGTTGGGCTTGTTAAAATGTCACATTTTACACCTTCTAAGTCTGTGTGTCATTTGAAAACAGAAAACATCATGTCAATATTCTTTTTATTATATTGTTGAATCCATCGGCATCACACAAAATCATTGTTCATCACTCTCAAGCGTTTTGTTGGATAATAATCGAAACTAAATTTGCGCTGTACCCATATGCCAACATGAATGAAAGTAACCACTGACGTAGTAGCCTCGTTCTGAGTGACTTCCGGGATGGAAATATGCATATTTGACAGGTCATATATCGTTGCATTAAAATCTCATTAAAATACATATTTTACCAAATATTTGACACTTATATTGCTATCGATGTATTTTTGGGAAGATTAAGTATAAATAAACATTTTGGAACACAAATTGAAAATCGTGTCATGTCTCCTTTAAAGTTATTATTTAAAACATGTAAGTGACAAGTGTTCACTTAATGATATAATAGCAGTTTTTAACTCCTTTTCATTCATCTATAAACGCCAAATATGTCACTAACAGCAAATAAGCCCAAAGTACTTGTGATCGGTCACAGTTTCATCCGAAGACTGGAAAATTGGATGTTAAGAACGCAATCCGACTTATCACGTTCTGTCGAAACAAAGCTTCACGGGGTAGGCGGGAGAAAAGTACAGTCATTGAGACATTTAAACCAGACTTTGTTTTCATACAGATTGGAGAGAATGACATCTGGGACAAATTATCTGCATCACACACACAGCATCAGAGATTGAACAACTCGCAAAAGATGTCAAGCGCTTAGGTGTTCCTTCTGTAGTTATAGGCTCCAACATCGTCAGACTAAAAACAAGAAACACGAAAGAAACAACTTATGATAGAAAAAAATAACAAAAGATAAATAAAGAACTAAGCAACATAAAGATGAGTGGTGTCAAATATTGGAGACATCAAAGCACGTGGCAGAAGACTAAATACTTTGATAAAGACGGGTACATCTAAATGATGATGGACAATTTAAATTCTTCTGTTCTATTCGCATGTGTGCAAAACTGTACTTGTAAAGTGTAAAATTATGTGCAATCAATTATTTAATAAATAATATATATATATATATATATATAGATATATAGATACATCAATAAGTCTTTTATTATTTTTACGTAACCAACGACTCATATTGTTATTATATATTGGTATAAGGTTACAAAACGTCTCAGGTTACGAAACGACCTAGTAAGTTACGAATCGACCAGTGTTGTATATCTGTATGTTGAATCCGTGCTTTCCGGAACTGTTGTATTGCCTTATCCATGATTGGTGTGGTTATTACATGTGTCAGCCTCTTTTGGCGTTTGAATCCAAAGTAAAAGGATCATAATTTGAAAGCTCTTCGTTTTATTTACAATATATATAGACTTGTCTTTAGTCCCCAAACCTAAGTCAGGTATATCACACTAGTTACGAAACGACCAGGTTACGAAACGGCCTGCGCCCTCTATAACACCACAACTCCGCAAACCACCACTGGACACCTCAAATACATTTTATATATTTTTTCATTTTTTCTTCTTCTATAAAATATTTGTACCAATTATAAGAAAAGAGACAAATATCAAAATCTAACCAATAAACAGAGATTGAGGATAATTGAACCGATTACTAATTATGAATATATTTGAATTTTATTTGAAATATATATATATACACACACAATTTAATCTGGAAAATAGTGATGAATCCGGAGCGTTTTTCTTTATATTGATTATATCAGAGTATATGTCTCTGATTATATTGATTATCGACTTTAACATAGAAATGATGCACATAAAATCGAAAAAATTGATAAAATTATACGTAATTTAATTTATTTTATCGTTTCATTGTATCATATCACTGTTTTTCTTATTGGTTGGTGGTTTTTGGGGTGTTCGGCGGTGTTCTGTGGTGTGCGGTGGTGTTCGGTGGTGAAAAGACACAACACGTGTAGCCAAAACTGGGAGTTGTAGATTTGTAGCGTAAACGTATATATGTAATTTATAGAATATAAAATAAGAACAGAAGTATAGTTAATAATTATTATAAAGCCAAGCGAACAAAACACTGATCTATTCCTGGTTTCACGCTATCGCATTTCCACGATCAGTGGACCGAGAAATAGGGTCATAGACTTAATTTGGCATAAAATTTCGAAAATACACATCATAATAAATGTGAACTATTAAGTTTCAAGTTTATGTGACTTAAACTTCATCATAAACTGAGACTACTATAACACTGTTATAGTAGTCTCAGTCATAAACTATCTTGACCAACAACTTTGACCTGATACAAGATGGACGAACGGACGGGCGGAAAACTGGCGGACCGAAGCTAAGAACAGAATACTACCATAGGCTGGACATGAAATGTAGGTGACGAATATTTATGGCCATTCACTGTACGTGATGGCGTATTGCTTTCCATTGTTTCTTACTGGTTATGAGACATAATTTGCTCCGTGTCACCAAAAATTAGCAGCATTTCCGGTCATGCAGAGTTAATATTTTGCAATAGTGTTGTAAATAATGAGCACGCAACGAGGGAATCACAAGAAAGGCACACAAAAACACCAGAATAGAACTGCTTTTAAGAATGACTTACATGACACTTCCAAACGAACAAAAGAAATAAATAGATTAGACCGAAATGGATTATGTGAAAGATGTAAAGAAATTATTGATTGGAAAATAAAATACAAAAAGTACAAACCTCTTACAACTCCAAAGAAATGGTGAGAAAAACACATAAAAGATATTGGAAATAAACATTCTGGTCCTGTTCTTAGGGATTTTTAATGTAAACAAAGAAACGCTACCATCAGGCATAATTTGGCAGCGTAGCGGGTTATTTAAAAGTGCACCACATTTTTTAGGTTATTTGGAATAGACAGAAAAAATATTACAGTCATTCCTTAATATGAGGCAGGTGTTACCTGTGGAAGGGAACGAAGTCCGTATCAATTATTTTTTTTAATTCTAACATATTTTAATGTTCTAAAAGAATCAGAAATACGGTAATGTTTCCGATGTTGATCCTGTTGTTAGTGATACTCAAAGTCTCATGTCAAACGAGACCAGAAGAAAGAAAGAGATTTCTGCTCAAATGCCGGAAAATAAAAAAGTTAGAAAAAAAAGTTAACGATTTTGAGTTCATTAGTACATTGGAAATTATATATATATATATTTTTTTTTTTTTATTGATTTTTCTACTGTTATAGGGGACTTCGTCCCCTTATAATTTAATTCTAAATTCCATTTTTAAGGTGTAAATTTTGAAAAAAACGTTGGTGACGTCACGGTCACATGATGAAATTATGTCTATGAGCTGATAGACAAAACACTTTCAGCCAATCAGAAGACGTGTTACATGTACATCGAAAATTAAATTATTATCAAATAAAGAATTATATCAAAAACAACAAATTTACGGGAAACAAATGATGCTCCTTCCAATATTTTACAAGACTTGTGACGCACGAGACCAGAAGAAAGAAAGAGATTTCTGTGCAAATGCAGGAAACTAAAAAAAGTTTGAAAAAAAAAAGTTAACGATTTTGAGTTCATTAGGTTATTTTTTTTTTTCATTTTATTGAGTTTGTAATTAAATGAATCATCTTGCCTTATCACACATGAAAATAAATATTTTGGTCCAAAATGTTTAAAATATTTATGGCTCGCTTTGCAGGATAGGGTTATGCCCCCCTGCCTTTTGACTGTACAAATCTAATGGATTTAGTGTAAAGAAATCTTAAAAAGTCTTTGAAACGCATTACCGGTGGCAGAATGGTCTAAGTAGTTCATCTACTGTATTACTAGCCTGTCAACAAGATTGCTAGTTTGAACCCTGCATGTGGCAGGTGTGTTTTACCTGGGACTATTATACTAATGGGACTGGAAACTGTTACACCAATCAGTGTAATAATACTCAACATCACGGTCGTTAGAACGAGACTTTACCTGCGCGAGATTTATCGATACGCCATATTGTTTTGACAGTGACAGCGTGCCTTAACCGTATAATCTTTGCAATTTGTTTTATTTTTATTGTTATTCACAAAGGGAAATGATAATCCTTAATGTAAACACGATAACTATAATGATAAAAGATATCTTGATCTTTGGCAGTTGTTATTAATCACCAAATTCGGTTTACATGTAAAAATCACATCTAAAGGTTGATTTTTTCATGTAAAAATCACATCTAAAGGTTGATGATAATAGCAGGATGTGGACGCTGTGAAAACAAGAATGATTCTGTTGATTGAAAACAGTGTGTGGATGAAAACAAGTATGATTCATAAAATTTCTTAAAACTGTTGATTGAAAAGTTCGGTTTGTTGTAAAATCATAGTTATAGGTTGGATTGGCCTATTTTTATTGTCACTTTTTAAAGTGAAAAGTGGAATATAAATCTCCTTCTCATTACAAACGGAAACCACATGCAGGGCTCAAATAAATTATACTGTTCCTTATATTGTGCTTACTCCTATTTATATGTGCAATATTTGTATTCAAATCAGGGTGTTTTTTGCTTAGTAATGGTCTTCAGGTGGCATAAGCATATGACTTCGTGAAAATATGTACAATAGGTTCCACAATCAGAACTACAAAAGTAGGCCCTTTCACAGCTATTGCTGCCATATTGAAATTTAGGTGTAAACACGAAATTAAGAAAAGTTCAAAACAATGTGGCTATATATTTATTAGACCCCGGAAACTTTTGTTATAGGGATTAATTATGAACTGAAATTGCCAACATTGTTTTTATTGCACACTTATTGTTTTTATTAGGATTTATTATGATCTGTTAACATTCGACATGTTGTTTTCTTAGCGGTCAAGTAAAGCGCCGGCATTTCGACTATATTTGTTTTATTTTCAACACTTTATATATTGACTACTTATTAATAATTTTTCGTAAACAATAAGAAAAGTATTTATCTTTCAAAACTACTTCGACGATTAAGTTAAAATAAAGAAGAACTTGTCCCAGTTTTAATCGGCATTAGTTTATCCCCGTGTGAAAACATTTATTTCAAGTAAATGTATTAAATTTGTTAAAATAGTTTTATTATTCATATTACATGTATTATATTTTTATTTTTTGCATTTAATTATTTTTTTTTAATTTCAAATCCACCAATTTTAACAGTATTCTATATGCTGACTTGTTTGCCGAAATCTATTGTTCACCCATGTACCGAAGGCTAATTAACCACGTGGCACGATAAACTGTCAATCAAAACAAAAATCAATAATCCGCTGTTGGGACAATGAAATCTCAACAGATCGATTAGTTTCCAGTCCCGTTAGTATAATAGTCCCAGGTTTTACTCCAGTCTTAATTGGCTAGGATTGCCAGGTTTACTGTTGTGGGTTGTTGTTTTCTCTAGGTACTCTGGCTTCCTGCACCAATAAAATCTGGACATGAAATAGCCAATAGTACTGAAAGAGTTTTATACCAAAAATCTATCAACAAATCAATTTCATGCTCCAGTCATCAAGTTTTCAGGTTGAAGTCAAGTTTTTGGGCCAAAAATAAAATATTGTTTGTTTCCCCTCCCACTACCGACCCGGTAATATCACAGCGATTCGAAAAATTTTATTGGCCGTTCATGACCAATATTTTTTTTTTTCACAATCTCAGTTAGTCAAATTGGGCTAGTCAAAATTTTGTTTAAAACCAGGTATAAAAATCCCGTTTCACTTAAGACCCAGTGATTTCAGACGATATCGTATACTGCCATCTTTCATGAACAGCATGCAAATCCTCAGGGATTACCCATTCCCATTTATTAGTCCCCTACTGACGAAATCGAAGGGGACTTTAGGTTTGTCTGTCTTTCTGTCTGTCTGTCCAGTTGGTCGGTCCGTCAGTCAGTCAGCTAGCTCTGTCTGTCTGTCAGTAAGTCAGCTCTGTCTGTCTGTCTGTCTGTCTGTCTGTCTGTCTGTCTGTCTGTCTGTCTGTCTGTCTGTCTTTTTATCTTCATGCTTGAAGATATTGTTTTTATATTTGGTGTATTGTTTTATCATAAGTTACAGATCAAGTTCAAATTTTTTTCCGGTCTGATGATGTTGTGCAGAGTTATGGTCCTTGGACTTAGAAAATTCACTTAAATAGATTATAAGAAGATGTGGTATGAGTGCCAATGAGACAACTCTCCATCTAAGTCAAAATTTATAAAAGTAAACCATTATAGGTCTTCAACACGGAGCCTTGGCTCACACCGAACAGTAAGCTATAAAGGGCCCCAAAAATTACCGGTACTAGTGTAAAACCATTCAAACGGGTAAACCAACGGTCTAATCTATATAAAAACGAGAAACGAGAAACACTTATGAACCACATCAACAAACCACAACTGCTGAACATCAGATTCCTGACTTAGGACAGGTGCAAACAAATGCAGCGGGTTTAAACGTTTTAATGGTACCAAACCTTCACCCTTTTTTGAAACAATAGTGTAAAGGGTCATCCATAATTGTGAACCATTTTCCAAAGTGTACAAAACGTACACTTGGGGAGGGGTTAAAAATCAACATTTTACCGACGCTTTTTTTATTTCCGAATGCTTGATTGCTTGCTTTCAGTGTTATTTCTTTGTATATAATCTGCGTGTAAATGCATCTATCCCATTCATTAAAACCAACAAAACAACAAAATGGTATCTTTACACTCTTTATTCTGACAAAACACAAGCATCACAGATAAATGTCATCAAATATAACAGTCAGATATGTTTCAGTTTATTTTCAATGCAAATTTCTATATTAAACTAAACTGTAATAGACAGTATCTTCTTTTATTAAGAATGATTGATTCTTGTCTTTAAATCTGAAAATGGTTGATGTACACTTTTGAGGGAGGGTGGGGGTCTGAAAAGTGTATGTTTTGTACACTTTGGAAAATGGTTGACAATTATGGATGACCCCTAACATCACAACATAGAAAGACACACTATAAAATATCAACTGAAATAGCTTAACTCAATCAAAGGACATATTAACACCAGTGAACATACACTGAACAAATAAATTTGACCTATGATACAATGTAAATACAAAATAAATAAACTAAGGGAAGAATAATAAAAGTAACATGTTATATCGGTATGAAATGTTAAACAATTTAAGAAAAACAATATGCTCGAACAAAAATATCAGCCATTTGCAATAACTATAAACACAGGTAAATGAAAATAATTTTGTTGTTAGGTACACGTGTGCAGTTCCAATAGAGAAAAGAAATATTTTTACAAAATAAATAATTTTGATGTTCATAGTACGAAGTGAAAGTTTATAGTAGTACCATCAGTTTTCAACACTTTTTTCCATCATGCTTGAAGATATTGACTTGATATTTGTTATATAGTTTACACCATGACAAGTTGTAGATCAAGTTAGCATTTTGTTCCAATACAATAAATTTTTAACTGGTAGGGGACTATGTATTGCCATGCAATACTCACAGAATGCTTGTTTACATTGTCTCTCATGGTTGAACAAGGCTAACATCATATGACCAAGTTTCTTCAAGTTGAAAGTAAAAATATGTATGCAAACTATTCTATAAATGCAAATGCTTGACTGTACCTTAAATTGAATATCTATTTCCAGGTTAAATCAATAAAAGCAGTAATCCTGCAAATAAATCATGGTCACATGCACAATTTGTGTGTTTACATTTGCATACATGTGAACCTCCCGACGGGAGTACAATAATCCTGTTTTCAGGGGTCTCCTCCCGTCCTCCCGTTGAAGAGAAAAAAATCCCCTGTATGAAATATTTCATGAATGAAAACTTTCAGCCGCCATATCTGGTGTAACTGACATTACCTGAAGTTAATTTTACCTGTAAATCAAAGAACATGCATAATTATATGGCTTCACTTGCCAGCTTGGTTGTCAAACATACTGGTAATCAACGATTTTCACCTCAGGCTAACTGCCGTTGTGTAATAAAAACTTTGTGTATTTAAAAGTAATTGAAATAAATTTTGGGTTACTTCCCTTGTTTTATTCTGTTTAAAGTTATTTTCCTTTAAATAATGTAAATTGTTAAAAGAATATGAATGAAATATAAATTGAACAAAATAATCATAAAAGGATGGTAATGATTTTAAATGTCTTAGGACAAATAAAAAAATAATTATTTTGGAAATTATTTGAGGGTTCTATACTTCTTTTCAAGGCTTAAATTGAAATTTATTTAATATGTATGACCTTTATCAATAGAATATTCGGACCAATAATGGCTATACAGCCAATCGGGGTTATTTTAAAAAACCTTCCATATACTAGAACAGTATATGCATGTTCAATAGCATAAAAAAATGTTCCTTCTGCAGTAATTGATGTATAAAAATAAAGACAAAACAAAACAAAAAAAATGAAATTAAAGAATAAATGAAAAAAAAAATGTTATATTTAATAAAGTTAAAAAAATTTAATAGTACAAGAGTGCTATAAACATATTACATTCGGATGGAAAGTTGAAGAAAAAAACACTTTAAAAGACAATTTTTACATCACACGGTTACATTTACGACAAAATTTATGACATTTACGACAAAATTTATGTCGATAAAAAACCTCCTGATCTGAGTCCTAATCTCCTGACCAAAATTTCCCAATCTCCTGATCTGAGTTTCACAGTCCATCACATGTATGCACTTGTTGGGAGCCATGTGCTTTTTGGCGGGAAAATAAGGGAAATCCCTAATTTAATTACTATCTGCATCTTGTTATTTATAGTAGCAATCTCATTAACAGCTGAGATGGGAGTAGCCATTTAGATATGTTTAAATAATGCATACTATCTTGGGGAAAGAGTGAAACTGCAAATAATTGTATATATACTTACTTTACATACATTTATATTTATGCCCCCGCCACTACGTCCGTACGTCCCAAAATTGGTTTCCGTTCTCGAACTTGAGTTTGCCTTAACCAAATGTTATGAAACTTATACACAATGCTTATTACCACAAAAAACAGATCAAGTTTGAATTTTGGTAGCATTGCTCTAACCGTTCTAGAGTTATGCCCCTTTATAACTGGAAAAATTACAAAATTTTTAGTTTCCTTTCTCTAACTTAAGTTTGCCTCAACCAAATGTTATGAAACTTATACACAATGCTTAATACCACAAAACACAGATCAAGTTTGAATTTTAGTGGCGTCACTTTAACCGTTCTAGAGTTATGCCCCTTTATAAATGGAAAAATTGCAAAATTTTTAGTTTCCGTTCTCTAACTTAAGTTGCCTCAACCAAATGTTATGAAACTTATACTCAATGCTTTTTACCACAAAACACAGATAAAATTGAATTTTGGTGGCGTCACTTTAATCATTATCAAGTTATGCCTCTTTATAAATCGAAAAAATGCAAAATTTTTAGTTTCCGTTCTGTAACTTAAGTTTGCCCCAACCAAACATTATGAAACCTATGGTAGCAATAAACAGTTAGGAAAAAATATTAAAATTTTCCCTCATAACTTTTACCATCCCCTTTTCATTGCTTTCTTGCAATATTAAGCTTACTATTTGTGTCATATAAGTGCATATGTATGTAATCAGAATCTTCCATAGATTATATATCCAGTATATAAAATGGTAAAATATAATTTCTTTTAGGTGTATCCATGGCAACAATCTGCATTTATTTGTTATAAAATATTGCAAAAAGGGGGGAAAAGATGTCACATATTTCCCCAAAATTTGGCCAAAAGTAGAATTTCAATCGCTTGAAGTCATACCTTTTCTGAAACTGTTTACATATATCTTTCAATAAATCCAATGAAAATCATATGTCTTTCGTCTCATTTTTATACTGCCGCATAAAAATTTTTGTGGTCATATATTGGTATGACGTTGGCGGCGTCGTCGTCGTCGTCGTCCGAAGACACATTGGTTTTCGCACTCTAACTTTAGTTTAAATGAATGGATCTCTAGGAAATTTTACCATAAGGTTCAATACCACAAAAGGAAGGTTGGGATTGATTTTGGGGTTATGGTACCAACAGTTAAGGAATTAGGGGCCAAAGGGGCCAAAATAAGCATTTTGTAACTTCCAGACAATAACTTGTGTGTAAGTGTATGGATCTCTCTGACATTGTACCACAAGGTTCCATATCACAAAGGGAATGCTGGGATTGATTTTGGGGTAATTGCCTCAAAATTTTAGGAATTAGGGGCCAAAAAGGGCAAAAACAAGCATTTTTCTAGTTTCAGGACAATAACTTGTGTGTAAGTGTATGGATCTTTCTGAAATTGTACTACAAGGTTCCATATCACAAAGGAAAGCTGGAATTGAGTTTGGGGTAATTGCCTAAACGTTTAGGAATTAGGGGCCAAAAGGGGCCAAAATAAGCATTTTCTAGTTTCCAGACAATAACTTGTGTTCAAGTGTATGGATCTCTCTGAAATTGTACTGCAAGGTACCATACCTCAAAGGGAAGGCTGGGATTGAGTTTGGGGTGATGAATCATAAGGGGTTCAAAAATTGGGGGATTTTTTTTCCTTTTTTTTCTTTAAAATTTTCCATTTTAAGTTGGTTATTTCTGATTTATATTTAAAAGCAAATAATAATGATATGGCAGGAGATACACACCAAACAGGATGTGTAAATTATTATATAATAAGTATTGTGCAATAGCAAGAAATTTTCAATTGCACAGTATTGCGCAATAGCAAGAAATCTTCAATTGCACAGTATTGCGCAATAGCAAGAAATATCCAATAGCACAGTATTGCACAATAGCAAGATATTGTCAATTGTACAGTATTGCACAATTGCAAGAAATATTCAGTTGCACAGTATTGCGCAATTGCAAGAAATATTCAATTGCACAGTATTGTGCAAAGAAGATACTTTGTATAAATTGCTTATTTCTTGACCAATTTCAATGAGGTTTTATTCTTGAATTCTTGGGGTTCTTTAATATGCTGAATCTAACCGTGTATTAAGTTTTTGGATTTTGGGCCCCTTTTAAATTGGTCCACATTGAGGTCCAAAGGGTCCAAAATTAAACTTTGTTTGATTTCATCAAAATTGAATTATTGGGGTTCTTTGATATGCCGAATCTAACTGTGTATTTAGATTCTTAATTTTGGTCCCGTTTTCAAATTGGTCTACATTAAGGTCCAAAGGGTCCAAAATTAAACTTAGTTTGATTTTAACAAAATTGAATTCTTAGGGTTCTTTGATATGCTGAATCTAAACATGTATTTAGATTTTTGATTATGGGCCCAGTTTTCAAGTTGGTCCAAATCGGGTCCAAAATTAAACTTTGTTTGATTTCAACAAAATTGAATATATGGGGTTCTTTGATATGCTGAATCTAACTGTGTATTTAGATTCTTAATTTTGGTCCCGTTTTCAAATTGGTCTACATTAAGGTCCAAAGGGTCCAAAATTAAACTTAGTTTGATTTTAACAAAATTGATATCTTAGGGTTCTTTGATATGCTGAATCTAAACATGTATTTAGATTTTTGATTATGGGCCCAGTTTTCAAGTTGGTCCAAATCGGGTCCAAAATTAAACTTTGTTTGATTTCAACAAAATTGAATATATGGGGTTCTTTGATATGCTGAATCTTACCGTGTATTTAGATTCTTAATTTTTGGTCCCGTTTTCAAATTGGTCTACATTAAGGTCCAAAGGGTCCAAAATTAAACTTAGTTTGATTTTAACAAAATTGAATTCTTAGGGTTCTTTGATATGCTGAATCTAAACATGTATTTAGATTTTGATTATGGGCCCAGTTTTCAAGTTGGTCCAAATCGGGTCCAAAATTAGACTTTGTTTGATTTCAACAAAAATTGAATATATGGGGTCCTTTGATATGCTGAATCTAACTATGTATTTAGATTTTTGATTTTTGGGCCTTGTTATCAACTTTGTCCACATTGAGGTTAAAGGGTCCAAAATCAAACTTTGTTTGATTTCATCAAAATTGAACTCTTGGGGTTCTTTGATATGCTGAATCTAACCATGTATTTAGATTTTGGATATTGGACCATAATAGGTAAATTAAAAAATAAAGTTCTTAGACTACATTCATTCTGTGTCAGAAACCTATGCTGTGTCAAATATTTAATCACAATCCAAATTCAGAGCTGTATCAAGCTTGAATGTTGTGTCCATACTTGCCCCAACTGTTCAGGGTTCGACCTCTGCGGTCGTATCAAGCTGTGCCTCTGGAGCATTTTATTTGTAAAATTGCGTCAAAAACTTTGTGTAGAAAAAAGTGTTTGTAAACATTACATTAATTTCTGGACCAATGGCGGTCTAGCTATGAAAATACGGAGAGTCAAACAGAAAATAGCCCATAAAACATGTAAAAAATAATCTTGATGTTCTTATAAACCATCTTTGAAGGCTAAATTAGTACTCAGCTGTCTAAAAATGAATTTTATTACACAATAACTTTCATATTTGAAAAATCCACCGGGGCCAAAATGTGAAACCAAACTCCTAACTGTGTATTGCTACCTATACACAATACTTATTACCACAAAACTCCGATCAAGTACAAATTTGGGTAGCGTCACTTTTATTGTTCTTGAGTTATGTCCCTTTAAAATGTTGTATGCAAGTGGGGGCATCATCTGTGTCCATTGGGACACATTCTCCATTTATTTATGTTTTTTGGAGTGAGGAATTTTATACATTGATGTTCTGCAAAAGGAAATCACGAATTCACCAACATTCCAACTGACTCCATTTTCGGAAAATGACATCTGTAACAAACATAAACTTTTAGCTACCTCTTTACAAGCAGAACCAAATACAATGAAAGTTCCAACTATGTACTGGCTTCCGAAGCTGCATAAAACTCCATACAAATATAGATTTATTTCGTCTTCAAGCCATTGTTCCACTACTAAACTATCTATTCTTCTTACTAGTACACTTGGTACAATCAAAAACCTGGTAATAAATTGTTCAAATAAGGCCTTTGAAAATAGATGAATTAATTACTTTTGGAGTGTCAAAAATTCGTTGGAAGTACTTGATAAATTGCATGCTTATATTGGTGATTTCGAATCTGTTCAAAGTTTTGATTTTTCTACCCTATATACCATGTTGCCTCATAATCTTATTAAGAAAAAATTCACACACCTGATTAAATGGGCATTTAAAAAGTCGGAATGCGAATGTATATGTTCAAACTCTTTTAGGTCATTTTTTAATAACAACAAACAAAAGAACAATGTCAATTGGACCTGCTTTGATACTATAACTGCCCTTGAATTTATCCTAGATAACATTTTTGTTCGCTATGGAGATTCCCTTTATCGTCAGGTTATCGGAATTCCCATGGGGACTAACTGTGCACCACTTATTGCGGACCTGTTTCTGTATTGTTATGAGTTACAATTTATGACTAAAATCAGCAAAAACCCATGGAAACAACATCTGATTCAAATATTTAATAACACTTTTAGATATTTAGATGATATATTGGCTCTCAATAACGACGACTTCAGTATGTACACTAAAGAGATTTATCCTGCTGAACTGACTTTAAATAAAGCTAATACTAACAATGAACACTGCTCTCTCCTGGATCTTGATATCTTTATCTTTAACGGAAAGCTTAATACCAAAATTTATGTTAAAAGAGATGATTTTTCATTTCCTATTGTTAATTATCCATTTTTAGATGGTGACGTTCCCTTGTTCGATTCGCTCGTGTATGTAACAAGGTATTTGATTTCAACGAAAGAAATCTCTGTATTACTGAAAAATTATTACACCAGGGTTTTCGATATCACAAACTAGTCAAAACATTTACTAAATTTTATCATCGGTACAAGGACATCATTTGTAAATATAAATCAACATGCAGACATCTTATACGTTGAGGTATTTCACATCCAACAATTTATGGTAATATTCTTTTCAAAGCACAAAAATGTCGGCATTCACCTCGAAAGCTAACCAAACCTTTAAACAGACTTATTCGGAAAAGATATAGTTATGATACTGTTGTCAAGTTCATTAAGGATTGCATATTTTGGTATTAATATTGATTCACTTATAGGGTCTTTGCATCGAAAATAAACACATGTATTCTAAAACCAGTTGTTGGCATGATACGGGTTATGTTCTTCTCATATATTTTATGATGGTATGATACTAAACCCCTAACGGGAGGGATTGTACTTGATTTTCATATGATGAAGACATAATCTTTCAATCAGTTTAATTGAGGTCTGGAGCTGGCATGTCAGTAACTGCTAGTAGTCCTTTGTTCATTTATGTATCATTGTCATTTTGCTTAGTTTCTTTTGTTACCTATTCTGACATTGGACTCGGACTTCTTTTAAACTGAGTTTTACTGTGCGTATTGCTATGTGTTTCTTTATTCTACATTGGCTAGAGGTATAGGGGGGAGGGTTGAGATCTCACAAAACATGTTTAACCCCGCCGCATTTTAGCGCCTGTCCCAAGTCAGGAGCCTCTGGCCTTTGTTAGTCTAGTATGTTTAGTTCATTTATATGTTTTGGAGTTTAGTGTGACGTCCATTTTCACTGAACTAGCACACAATTTTAGTAAGGGGCCAGCTGAGGACCACCTCCGGGTGCGGGATTTTCTCGCTGCATTGAAGACCCATTTGTGGCCTTCGGCTGTTGTCTGCTCTTTGGTCGGGTTGTTGTCTCTTTGACATATTCCCCATTTCCATTCTCAATTTTATCATTTGATATTTATAAGATATAAAATTACAATATCATAAAATCCACAGGCACTTGTTTCTGTCAATGGGGGGGGTTTACTATCCACACTCGTACCAAAAATCATACGAGTGTGGATAGTAAACCCCCCATTGACAGAAACAAGTGCCTGTGATGAAATCCCCCACCTCAAAAATTAAAAAAAAATATTAATATGTACTAGTCTGAACAGACTTGCTTGAAATGGTTTTTGCAATTCTACAAGATTCACTGTGGTTTTTTCAGTTAACTAAAATTAAATCTAAATTTGTCATGTGTTTTTTCAGAAGTATATGTTCAAGGGGCTATCCCAATGCACCGTGACTGAAAGGCAATTTTTACCACGAATATCATCAGAAATAACACAGTCATGACATTTAAAACATAAACAATACAATAAGCTTAATTAATTGATTTTTTTTTTTTCGAACAGACAAAAATCTGTTCGGTCAGACAAAACCTACAACACTGTCTGACCTAATGTTAGACAGACACCAAAGAGTTTGGCACAGACTGAAACTGAACAATACAATCCAATTAATCTGCAGCAAAACAATTCAATGGTGTGGTATCTTTAATAAAAAAAACTGAAGCATCTTTCAACCCACTGAGTGCATTTTGATTTACTTGGTCTTTAACCTCTGTTCCTGTATAAAGGATAAATCTTTTAGTAAAAATGGTCTGTATCATGCTTTAAAATCTATCTACTTTGTACAAATTCAATATAGAAAACCATATCGAGGAATAAAATAAAATAATTTGCCTACATACCTACCCATACCCTGAAAACCTCAGTCAGGATGGGGAAACAGATATTTTTAATGTTGGCCTTGAATTTTCTGTAACTATAAAATTAACTATAAATGATAGGTCAACAATATTTTTTTGCGTACATCATGTACATGAATGTGCATCTGACAGAAGTCATTATTTTACCTCAGTGTCATACTATAGCATGTATAGTGGTCAGAATGAGGTCTGTTCTTAGTATCTAAGCATGATAGTTCAACAATATTTGTACCAGTAAATGGTTTTGTTGAGTCTGTATCATATATGTCCATGTGATAAACATCTATTAAACATATCATTCACTCATGATAGGTTGAAAATAAACCATTCTGCATTTGCACCATTTATGTTTCATTTGGCTAGTAATTAAAGTCAATTTAAGAGTTCATAGCTTTTGTAAAAATATCAAATATTGCATTAGTCAAGGAGGCATTTAAGTGTGTCCATTTTTAATTTCTTCACTGTTTAATGTTATAGAATATTAGTACAATGCAGTTTTTACATGTAAATCATCCAATTTCAGTACCAGATGTCAACAGAAAACAGTAAAAAAAGCCTATTACATAGTGTGTATTCCTTGTATTAGTGCACTGAATGTATGTGGAAAATGTGGAAGTGAAAAAGAACTTGTGTCACAGTAGGTACAGTTATTTTTAATTAGTACTGGGTGTATAACAATGTTTTGCCTTATGTGTATTTTTAAGGGAGGAGTTATGATGAGAGCTACTAAATTAATATTATTTAACCCTTTTAAGATTTTGGTTATTGTATTGATAGATGAACAAGATGATATACTCATTTCACTTTAGCATAAAAATGTCATTTGATATGACACAAACATGTCAAATGAACTTACATTTGACCCTAAATGGCCATTTTATAAGTTTTCATTCGAGTTTTTGGTAAAATTAAGAAACAATTCTTTCATGCCATGCTTTATGCTCATTTTAACATGGGTAGGCATTATATTTGTCAATATCTTTATATCGAGTGTTAGCGACCTGTAAAATATTGACAAATATAATGCCTACCCATGTTAAAATTAGCATAAAGCGTGGCATGATAGAATTATTTCGATACTGATAGGAACATTTAGAGCTTTTGTACTTCGAAGCGGACCTATAGTATACATTCAAAATTCATGTATAGCTTGTGTCAAACTATCTTTTTAGGTAAGGCTGTTGTTAATTCCAGATATTAAAATGAGACAATATTTACAGTGTTTCCTTAACTGCAAAAAGTATGAAGTCTGGAAGCAAATGCAATGTCAAAAAAATGTATGTAAAACAAAATTCAAAATAAAAATAATGATATCTGAGACTAATGTCTTACGTATCTGAGACTAATGTCTTTTGTATCTGAGACTAATGTCTTTTGTATTTGAGACTAATGTCTTACATATCTGAGACTCATGTCTTATGTATCTGAGACTAATGTCTTATGTATCTGAGACTAATGTCTTATGTATCTGAGACTAATGTCTTACGTATCTGGGACTCATGTCTTATGTATCTGAGACTAATGTTTTACATATCTGAGACTAATGTCTTATGTATCTGAGACTTATGTCTTAAGTATCTGAGACTAATGTCTTACGTATCTGAGACTAATGTCTTACTTACCTGAGACTAATGTCTTACGTATCTGAGACTAAGACTAATGTCTTACGTATCTGAGACTAATGTCCTACATATCTGAGAATAATGTCTTACATATCTAAGACTAATGTCTTGTGTATCTGAGACTAAGAATAATGTCTTACGTATCTAAGATTAATGTCTTACTATCTGAGACTAATGTCTTACGTATCTGAGACTAATGTCTTATGTATCTGAGACTAATGTCTTATGTATCTGAGACTAATGTCTTATGTATCTGAGACTAATGTCTTAGGTATCTGAGACTAATGTCTTAGGTATCTGAGACTAATGTCTTATGTAACTGAGACTACTGTCTTATGAACACCTGAAGGATGTTATTTGATAGATATATATACCTTTTGTCAAAGGAAATCACCTTTTCATACCTTCTCCTTTCAACATGTAATAATGTGTTTTTTAAAAGCTAGTTTTCCATGTTTGTTTTCAACAGATTTTGATTTCCTATGCAAATGTCAAATAATATCACTCCGTTTACATATCATGTAACTGATTTTGCTTTTCTGATTTACCCACATCAGTGTAAAACAGATCAATTACTTGATAGGAAAAAATGCATGGAAGGACTTATTCAATACTCAGTGGTATTCTCAGTTTTAATCAAAATCAATCCATAAATATCTTTGTAAAAACCATTATTTTAAAACTAAATTTCTGAAGTAGCACATAAAAACTTAAAAAGATGACAATTTAAAAATGTATCATCAAATAGAAGTCATGTATATATACTGAATTGGTGCAGGCATTAACATACACTAAAGTTTACCTTTTTATCTGTTGTGGACTTACGTACAATAAATTCAGGGATTATAATCAACTGATTGAAAGCTAGAACCAAAAAGGAAGATATGACGAAAATGTTTACCTAGAAATTTTTATGAGGATATTTGATAGTGGATCATAATATTAAGTTTTAGAGTATTAAAAGACAATCTTAAAGGATGAGGGCTTTAGTTTATATTAATGTATGGGGCCTCATTATGAATGAGCCCACAAGGGAAACACTGTCTTAATAAGGAAAACATGCTCATGTTTTTATTAATATATTTTTTTTAACTTTTTTTCAGACCAGGCCCCTCTCCTTCAGAACAGATGTCTTTAGACACTCAGTTTAAAAAAGACTTAGAAATGTTACCCGAAAGAAAGAGGAGTGAGTATGTTTGTATCTGTAAATCAGAATACTATTTTACCTAAATTAAAGTTGTAGAATTTTGTTAAGTTGATGTTGTAAACATATCAGTATTCTTTAGTTGTCAGGAGTAGATTCATTTTAGACAATCAGTCATGTTGAAACCAAGGCTTTTAAATGAACAAACATCTAAAAAACACCACATTTTTATGGAATGAAAAATTTGTACTTCCCTTTCTAACATTGGTAGCTAATTTTAGCTCTAACCCAAATTTTAATATTTATGCCTGATCCTTTCCTAATACCAGATTCCCAATATTTCAACTATTAGCATTACTGTATTCCACTGAAACCAGTCCATTGTGTACAGAAATAATCTATTTGGACAAAAATGTTGAGTTTTAAAAATTTTAAAAGAATCCAACACATTTATGATTACACTAAACCCATGTCTTACTTTTGTAAAACTTATCCTTTTCGCAATAATAAAAACAATATGAAAATTTCTGAATTTACAGCACAAGAAAGATGTATATTTAGCACAAAATTTGATTGGATGACTGGAGGAGTACATTAAAATACAAACAACTTTCTAATGCAACATCGTTTGTAACATTCATTTTCATTGGATAACGTCACCAATTTTCATAGCATCAATTCACAACTGATGCTATGAAAACTTACTGCAAGCGCAGACGACGTATGACAGATTTTAAATGTATGATTTGACGTTGTTTTCTGTCATTTTCATAAGAATGGAGATAACAATATTGTATTTTAAGCTATGATGGCATCAATTGGTGATTTGATGGTGGCAAATACCCATTTACTGGCTCTGCAAACGTCTTGCCAGCAAACTTAATTTGCGACCATCAAATCACCAATTGATGCCGTCGGAGCTTAAGATACAATACAGTTATCTCCTAAATCAACATCATAACACAGGTTAACTATGCTGAAAACCAAATTGAGAGAAAGTATTTTGATACATCAAAACCATGATAAATTGTTTCTTCCTTTATTAACAGTTTCACTTGATTTCAGTTAATTTACTCTGTTTCTGTTTTAGGGACATTCTTCAGACTTCAAGCTCAAGGCAAACTTACAGCTGAAGAAATAGAAGATAAAATGAAAAAAGAATTAACTAAATTTGATGATGATTCATATGGAGAATCAAGTGATGATGATGAAGACGAAGAACTATGTGATAGTAATGCTGATGAGAAAACATGTGTAACAGTTAATAAGGACATTATCGAACGGGTTTCAAAAGTAACATTTAATTCTACTGATGTTAAAGCATCTTGATAATAAAGTGGTGTTTCATTTACATACATCTTTGTTTTTAAAAACTACTTATGATTCAATTTTTTGTAACCATTGAAAAGTTGATTTGTTGTGTTCTAGAGCTATTATTTATTATTTATTACTTATAACCAATTTTGTCTCTTGTGAATAATTCTTTTTTTCCCCATTGAACAGCTGACTTTGTGTTCTAGAAGTTATTACTTGTTACCAGTATTGCCCCCAAGAATATTCCCTGTAAGGTTATCTCATTTGTTATGCTCATTGTAAGAGATGTCAGTTGCAGATCCTCAATGATAAATGTGAGGATGTTTTGTCCTGTAATGTTATGATGTTTGTTACGGAATGTTCATTTTATGAACTGACAAAAAATTTACTTTTAAAACTGAGGGTATTGTTGTGGATTTTTTATGCTACACTGCACATTGCTTAGACATACAAAATTCATTTTCTGTCAGGATTTGCTTAAGTTATTATGACTTACATTTCACACTTCAACCCATGGTTATAAGTTCAAAATCATTCCGATTATATGTCACCCCTCTTAAATGGTACAATACAACTTAGTAGTCACCAGGAATTAATTTTTTTAAATGAAATTGTCATATGACAGAAACCCATTGTATATTAGCTAGCTTTCCCTTCTCCATTATTTTCTACCAGTATGTAATGTGTTACAAAACAATTCCACATCTCTTGATTCTAATGATCCAATTCATATTTGAACACATTTTGGTTATTATACGACCGCAAAAATTAAAAATTTTTTGGTCGTATATTGGTATCACGTAGTCGTCGTCAGCATTGTCCGAAGACAGGTGGTTTCCGGTTAACAATTTTAGTATAAGTAAATAGAAATCAATAAAATTTTAATACAAGGTTTATAACCACTAAAGGAAGGTTGGGATTGATTTTGGGGGTTATGGTCCCAACTGTTTAGGAATTAGGGACCGAAAAAGGGGCCCATATAAGCATTTTTGTAGTTTCCAGACAATAACTTGTGTTAAAGTGTATGAATCTCTCTGAAATTATACCACAAGTTTCCATACAATAAAGGGATGGTTAGGATTGACTATGGGGGAGTGGGGGGTTATGGCTCAAACCATTTAGGAATTAGAGGCAAAAAAAAGGGTAAACAAGGTTTTTTCTGGTTATAGGACAATTGAGACCATTTTAAAGCAGTCTAAGGGAGGTAATCCAATCCCAAGTTAAACAACAATGTTTGATTACCTCCCTTACACTGCTTGTAAATTATGTATTAAGAAGTGATGATTGTCTTGAGGTGATTAGCTGTCAATTTATTTTTAAAAGTTACTATTAATTAATATTAATTTTAGCCATGACTATGTATGTCATATTATATTTTAAGACTTGTATGATGTATTTAAAAGGGTAATTATGGTTGCAAACTTTATTAGAAATTTGAATTGTGATTATTACGATATCTTGAGGGGATTAATTTTTTTTTGGAATAGGGGAAAGGGGGAGGTGAAAAAAAAATGGAGGGGGGGACTATTCTTTCTCATTTCAGATTTCAGAAATTAAAAAGAAAATTCCTACAAATACATTTTTTGGGGGGTTAATATTCAACAGGACAGTGTATTGCACAAAAGCAAAAAACAGGGTCAATTTTATTTAGGGGTAAGGGGGTCAATTCGCAACAGCATAGTGTATTGCACAAAAGCAAAAAAATTGAATATAAATTCAAATCATATAACCAATTTTTAAGTTCTTTGACTACAGTTATTCTGTGGCAGAAACCTATTATGTGTCAAATATTTAATTACAATCCAAATTCAAACCTGTATCAAACGTGAATATTGTGTCCATTTTGGCCCCAACTTTTCAGGGTTGGACATCTGCGGTCGTATCTAGCTGCGCTCAGCAAAGCAATTTATGTTTTACATGTAGAAGAAGTGTGCACAAGTCAACGAATTTGATTGATTTGGGTTAACGGAATAAGACACAGCTGTATTTCATATCATTGGAAAGAGAAGAACAAGCCTGAAATATTGATGTCGTTGTTGTCTACAGTGGTCACAATTTTCTTAAATTTGGGTCAAAGGTCAAAGCTCAAATTTCATGGAAAAGGCAGAGTCACGTTTAGACAAATTTGAATTATTCAAAAGTTAACTATAGTTTCTATATTTAGGACTAATTTGATATTTCTGTTGCCAAATATGGTTCGAAATTGACATTTGTACATATAGGGTGCACATTTACAATTTTCATTCAGCTGTTAAATAACTGACCTTGACCTATTAAAATTTCCAAATTCGGAATTTTTACATAAGATTCGATACAAATGATCTCTAGAGATATTTTTTTTTAGATATTAACATTTATAAGTTGACCTTCCAAAATGTTATTTTTCTGTTTTTTTGATAGAAGGTGTTCGTAATGATTTTCTGGGTAAATGTCCAATTTTCTTTAGGTGAGAGTGGAAGCACATCAAACTGTACTTAGTTCCAAAACTGGTGTCATATTAACAAAGAATGGATTGAATAAGCAAGTCTGAGTATATCTTTGCTTTATAGACATAAGAAAAACTGCAAACAGTGAAAAGGGGAGGGTTTCTGTTAAAGTTATGAAAACAAAATGACAATTAGAAACAGGTTAATCACTTATGACTTACTGAGCATAAATTGGCCTACAATTTACATGCAGTTAAAGATTATCTACAAAAAGAGGTTATGTACAGCATCAATGTATTTTACAAACACTTGTAAAAACATCAATCTAATTAAAATATAGATCTCTGATTTTGTTATCCTCATATGAGCTTATATATATGAGCACACAAGTTAATATAGATCAGAATTTTAATCAGATTGAAACAACATAGAAAAAATTTGCTGAGGCTAGTAATAGCTATTACGTTTCATTGTCTACTGTTAAGTTGAAAGCCCGCCGATCAGGTTTAGGTAAGAAAGCTAATTTCAGTTGTTCTTTTATAAATCGCATTCGATGCAAGTCACAGAATGCGAGGTATACAGAATACAATCTGACGGTGGCGGGCGGCAACACAGATTCATACTTTGTATATAGATCCATTGTGTTACGAAGTTTCCGTCTGTCATATAACATTGTCCTTTACCTCATTTTCATGGTTTAGTGACTGCTAAAAAACTGTATAGCTTTTTTTCGTCATGTGAATGTCTCACTTATCATAAGTTCTAGGATAACTATATTTTATTACTAATATATCGTATCCTTGCAAGATCTACATGTCCGTCAGACATGGTTCACCTGACCTCAACTTCATTTCATGGATCAGTGAACAAGGTTAAGTTTCAGTGGTCAAGTCCATATCTCAGATACTATAAGTAGTGGGTCAAATATATTTGGTGTAAGGAATGCGAGCAAGGTGTACACGTCTTTGTGGCAGAGTTCATCTGACCTTACCTCATTTACATGGAACATTGATAATGTTAATTTTATGTAATACTTGTATAATATGAAATTAAGGAGATGTGGAAGTAAGCATTTATAGGCAACAGTACCGCCTTCAACAATGAGGAAAACCAAAACCCTGTGGTCAGTTATAAAAGGCCCCGATATGAAAAATTTGAAACAATTCATTTGAGAAAACTAACGGCCTAATATATATAAAGAATGTATAATCCTCTTCTCTAAGACTTTTGACACAAATCAGTCAGCTAGTAAGACATGCTGTACCAGTAGAATCCCAGTTTTTACCATAATGATGTTTATGAACATACTTTTCTCAGACTATTGATGACGTCCTTTCATAAGCTTTCAGTAAGGGGATATAAATAAGAAGATGTGGTATGAGTGCCAATGAGACAACTCTCCATCCAAGTCACAATGTGTAATAATTTAACAATTATAGGTCAAAGTACAGCCTTCAACACGGAGCCTTGACTCACATTGAACAGCAAGCTATAAAGGGCCCAAAAAAGACTAGTGTAAAACAATTCAAACAGGAAAACCAATTGTTTAATCTATATAAAAAACGAGAAACAAGAAATACTTATGAACCACATCAACAAATGACAACCACTGAACAGGCTCCTGACTTGGGACAGGTGCATACAATGCAGCGGGTTTAAATGTTTCAACAGGTGCCAATCTTCACCCTATCATGAAACAGTAGTGTAACATTACCATTTGAAAGGAGGGAGGGGTGGAGGATTTTAAAAATGAATAACTTGGCCTGGTATGAACTGAAAATAAATGACAGCACAAGACAGGATGAAAATGAATACTCTGCAACCTGAAATGCAGGATAGTTGAGATTATAAATGTGTACAAAAGTGAAAATAAATTTCCGCACAGCAAAGTCATGGAAAAAAAACAGTTGAAAAAAAAAGCCAAGCTGTTAAAAAATTTCCTGTCAACTGCACCCCACCCAACCCCTGCCCCCTTTTTCCTTAATATAAAATGGTTGTATCTTAACAGTGAGTACTATTAGATCGGTACTTTGGGTCTTTTGTCTTCATGTTACCTAGTTGTTTTTGTGCACCACATGCAGATTTGATGAGTCAAGCCAGTTCCAACTGTTTTTTTGCAGATGTGTTATACCATTGTCCAGGTAAGGGACAGTTATCACAAACATGTTTAAATCTGCCAAATTCTGTATGTGTCTGTTCAAAATCAGGAGCCTGCTATTCAGTGGTTGTTGTAGGTCGATCTATATCTGTTTTCTGTTGTTGTCATAAATGAGACTGTTACTTTTTCGTTTGGATTGTTTCACGCTTTGTTTTGTCGGGCTTTTATAGCTGATCATATAATCCTAAACTACTGATCTTTTTGTTAGTTAAATTATTTTTACAGAAAAAAAAAACAATCATTCCAATTTGAAACATGGTAGATAGATTGAACATGCATGTTTGACACATATGTCATTGGCTTCGGTGGTTTGATCGGAAAAACCTATTGCCAATTCAGCTTTAAAATCACTGCAGTTGTTTCTACTGGTGTATAATTTATAGCACGAACGGTGGTACATTTTTGTTGTCGTTCACACTGAGGGGGATTTAGACCATAACATAGGCTTGATGTGCCATATTCCGGGTGTAAAACGAAACCCTCTGATTTGATTCTTATACTACAATTATAACAAATATATCTATTCAATAAAGAGTTTAAAGTTTTGAAAAACAGACACAAAACATATTCCTCCAAAGAAAATAATCTACAAAGGAGGGACGAAAGATACCAGAGGGATAGTCAAACTCATAGATTGAAAACAAACCGACAACTCCATGGCCAAAATAATAAAATGCTCCAGGGCGCAGCTTGATACGACCACAGAGGTCGAACCCTGAACAGTTGGGGCAAGTATGGACACAACATTCAAGCTTGATACAGCTATGAATTTGGATTGTGATTAAATATTTGACACAGCATAGGTTTCTGACACAGAATGAATGTGGTCTAAGAGCTTAAAAATTTTAAATTGGACATTCACCTATTATGGTCCAATATCCAAAATCTAACTACATGGTTAGATTCAGCATATCAAAGAACCCCAAGAGTTCAATTTTTGATGAAATCAAACAAAGTTTAATTTTGGACCCTTTTGACCTCAATGTGGACAAAGTTGATAACGGGGCCCAAAAATCAAAAATTTAAATACATGGTTAGATTCAGCATATCAAAGAACCCCATATATTCAATTTTGTTGAAATCAAACAAAGTTTAATTTTGGACCCCGATTTGGACCAACTTGAAAACTGGGCCCATAATCAAAAATCTAAATACATGTTTAAATTCAGCATATCAAAGAACCCTAAGAATTCAATTTTTGTTACAATCTAACTAAGTTTAATTTTGGACCTTTTGGACCTTAATGTAGATCAATTTGAAAACGGGACCAAAATTAAAAATCTAAATACATGGTTAGATTCAGCATATCAAAGAACCCCATATATTCAATTTTGTTGAAATTAAACAAAGTTTAATTTTGGACCCGATTTGGACCAACTAGAAAACTGGGCCCATAATCAAAATCTAAATACATGTTTAGATTCAGCATATCAAAGAACCCCAAGAGTTCAATTTTGATGAAATCAAACAAAGTTTAATTTTGGACCCTTTGACCTCAATGTGGACAAAGTTGATAACGGGCCCAAAATCAAAAATCTAAATACATGGTTAGATTCAGCATATCAAAGAACCCCATATATTCAATTTTGTTGAAATCAAACAAAGTTTAATTTTGGACCCCAATTTGGACCAACTTGAAAACTGGGCCCATAATCAAAAATCTAAATACATGTTTAGATTCAGCATATCAAAGAACCCTAAGAATTCAATTTTGTTAAAATCAAACTAAGTTTAATTTTGGACCCTTTGGACCTTAATGTAGATCAATTTGAAAACGGGACCAAAATTAAAAATCTAAATACATGGTTAGATTCAGCATATCAAAGAACCCCATATATTCAATTTTGTTGAAATCAAACAAAGTTTAATTTTGGACCCGATTTGGACCAACTTGAAAACTGGGCCCATAATCAAAAATCTAAATACATGTTTAGATTCAGCATATCAAAGAACCCTAAGAATTCAATTTTATTAAAATCAAACTTAAGTTTAATTTTGGACCCTTTGGACCTTAATGTAGACCAATTTGAAAACTGGACCAAATATTAAGAATCTAAATACATGGTTAGATTCGGCATATCAAAGAACCCCAATAATTCAATTTTGATGAAATCAAACAAAGTTTAATTTTGGACCCTTTGGACCTCAATGTGGACCAATTTAAAAGCGGGCCCAAATTTCAAAAACTTAATACACGGTTAGATTCAGCATATTAAAGAACCCCAAGAGTTCAAGAATAAAACCCGTTGAAATTGGTCAAGAAATAAGCAATTTATACAAAGTATCTTCTTTGCACAATACTGTGCAATTGAATATTCTTGCAATTGTGCAATACTGTGCAATTGAATATTTCTTGCTATTGCGCAATACTGTACAATTGACAATTTCTTGCTATTGCGCAATATTGTGCAATTGAAGATTTCTTGCTATCACACAATACTTATTATATAATAATTTACACATCCTGTTTGGTGTGTATCTCCTGCCATATCATTATTATTTGCTTTTAAATATAAATCAGAAATAACCAACTTAAAATGGAAAATTTTAAAGAAAAAAAAAGGAAAAAAAAAAAATCCCCCTAAAATTTTTGAACCCCTTATGATTCATCACCCCAAACACAATCCCAGCCTTCCTTTGAGGTATGGTACCTTGCAGTACAATTTCAGAGAGATCCATACACTTGAACACAAGTTATTGTCTGAAACTAGAAAATGCTTATTTTGGCCCCTTTTGGCCCCTAATTCCTAAACGTTTCAGGCAATTACCCCAAACTCAATTCCAGCTTTCCTTTGTGATATGGAACCTTGTAGTACAATTTCAGAAAGATCCATACACTTACACACAAGTTATTGTCATGAAACTAGAAAATGCTTGTTTTTGCCCTTTTGGCCCCTAATTCCTAAAATCTTGAGGCAATTACCCCAAAATCAATCCCAGCATTCCCTTTGTGATATGGAACCTTGTGGTACAAAGTCAGAGAGATCCATACACTAACACGCAAGTTATGTCTGGAAGTTACAAAATGCTTATTTTAGCCCCTTTTGGCCCCTAATTCCTTAACTGTTGGTACCATAACCCCAAAATCAATCCCAACCTTCCTTTTGTGATATTGAACCTTATTGTAAAATTTCATAGAGATCCATTCACTTGAACTAGAGTTAGAGTGCGAAAACCAATGCGTCTTCAGGCGGCGATGACGACGCCTAACGTTATACCAATATCGACCACAAAATTTTTGCGGTCGTAAAAAGACAAACAGACAAATAATAGTACAGATGACACAACATAGAAAACTAAAGACTAAGCAACACGAACCCCACCAAAAACTTGGGGTGATCTCAGGTGCTCTGGAAGGGTAAGCAGATCCTGCTCCACATGTGGCACCCGTCGTGTTGCTAATGTTATTACAAATCCGTAAATAGTCTAATTCGTAAGTCACATTCGTGAAAAGGGAAGGGTATTGTAGTTACGACATAAGGAACATATCCGATATCATCTGTGAAACGGTTATTCCATAACGGTCAACCAACTCATGATGGCTTCCGTAAAATTTACAAAGGATGATTTCAACTTCACCATTGGAACTCTTGGTTTAATAGCTTCCTTGTGAGCAGCAATCCTCTATCAAGGAAATCATGATAGGAAACACAAGCTCGGAATATCGTATCAATTGGGAGATATATACTCCGTATGCAGGCACTGCTGGAATGTTGCTACATAGAAATGGAAAGTTCACAATTGGGAAGCTGAAATCATCTCTTTGTCGTAAAGTTTTGTTTTCAACCGACCCTCATTGTCAATTTCTAGATGTAAGTCAAGATATGAGGCCGACTTAACTGTATCTGTAGTATCCTTTATCTCTAGTTCGATGGGATTGATTCGTTCAACATAGTCACCAAATTTTGTATTATTTAGTGAGAGAACATCATCTATATAGCGTAGAGTTAAAGGATATTGCTAACTTCTTATCTTTAAGAAGTTCCTGTATGAAGTCAGCCTCATAATAATAAAGAAACAAGTCGGCAAGAAGAGGGCACAATTGGTTCCCATTGGAATTCGACAGTCTGTTGAAAACACGTCCTCCAAACATAACAAATATGTTGTCAATCAAGAAATCAAGCATCTTGATAATGTCAGTTTCAGAGAATTTTTGTTTGAATCAGAGTGATTCTTTACAAAGTAGGATTTATCCTCCCAAGACAAAATACTTGTATCTACATTCGCCATTCTTTTAATGAAACAAAGTAATACCAACTCTTTCAATTTGTCTTTTAGTTTGGAATGGGGAATACTTGTGTAAAGTGTAGAAAAGTCAAATGTTTTAATACTATTGCAAGATGAGAGATACACATGCACTGTGTCTTATTGCTTTAATCCGAGTAAAAAATATCGTGATGATAATAATTTTGCTTTCGACGAAAATGTGGTAAATTTCAGGTAAAATTTTAGTCTTGCAAAAATGCTAAATACTTATACTAAAATCACTTAAATACTTTCTGCTTTCATTATATGATATATTTAATATATAAAATATATTATAAGTACTATTTTAACCACCAATAAAGTGCAATAATTTTATTTTTCATGTTTAAGATTCCCCGTACAATACGGTGTCTGGGTGTACCCTATAACAAGAATGTGTCCCCAGTACACGGATGCCCCATCCGCACTATCATTTTCTCTGTTCAGTGGACTGTGAAATGGGGGAAAATCTCTAATTTGGCATTAAAATTAGAAAGATCATATCATAGGGAACATGTATTCTAAGTTTCAAGTTGATTGGACTTCAACTTCATCAAAAACTACCTCGACCAAAAACTTTAACCTGAAGCGGGACGAACGGACAAATGGACGGACAGACCAGAAAACATAATGCCCATAAATGGGGCATAAAAACAAGAAATTTAGAAAATCGTGACCACAGGAACTTACAATAATTATTATCATGATAGTAAAAAATAATGATTTTCCTATAAATTGCAAAGAAAAATTATTATTATGTTATTCTGTTAACTTAAACTTGTTAACTAGAGGACTTTTTGGACACTGGCCACCCACTATAGGTCCTTATTATAGATTTCCAAAGTGGGATGAGAAACAATAAGGTTCCAAAGGGTTAAAAATCATAAGTCAAAGAAAGTCATACAATAAAGATAAAATGTACAAGAGAAGATAAAAGAAGAACGTGTCTGAGGATACCAATGCCCCCACTCAAGCTTTGCAATTTTCCAAGTTAAAAAGGGACAAAACTCTAAAACGGTAAATGACACACTGCCCAAATTTCGAAACTCTATCTGCAAGATTTGATTCTTAGCTTTGTGTATGAGTTGTATAAAATTTGGATGAGGAAAACATAAGTTTGAGTGCGGAAACAAAAATGGGACGGACGGAAAGATGGTCAAGGGTAACACTCAATGTCTCCACTGCCTACAGAAAGGGCATAAAAAGACAAACAATACTGCACTAAATCTGTAGTTCAACTCAACACTAGAGGCAAGCACACACCATTAAAGCATTTAGCAATCAAGTATTTATACAAATTTGCAACAAAACTTCTAATAAGCAATTTTCAAACAATTAACATAAAACATGTTTTCCTGAAGAAAGTACATTGTATAAACTGATAACTTCTCCATGTGATTTGTCTTCAAACTGTTGCAATAATACAACTGGAAAATTTAGTGGATAAAAACTTTTGTCAATCATATTAATTTTATTTGTTGCATTTCTATATTTCATACATTTGTACATACATAAATACATCATTATTGTTTTAGTTATCACATCACAGACTAAAAAATAAATCCTAAATTGTATCAATGCTATAAAAATTGGGAACCCGTTACGGCAGAAATGTCTAATAGTTTCCAGGCTGCTCTTGGATTTAATTCTTCTTGATCCCTACATAAAGCCCAAACATAGGTTACTCTCATTATTTTGTCCTGAAAGAAAGATTAGATTTATCAAGTTCTATGAATTTCATGTTACAAGTTGTATTTGACCTAGACCTTAGTTTCAAAGTTCAATGATCTTTAGAATAACTACATTAAGCACTGAACAATCAACCAATAAACTAACTACCATATTGATATTAAAACTTTGCAGCAGGAGAGATATGTTAATGTACCATCTCATATTTACTGTACAGTATATAACCAGAAAAACACAAAATTTAAAACATACTTTATCAATTGTTTGTTGTACATTTAAAAATCTTGTATGCATTTAATGAAATACTTCTCCAGTTTTTAAAAAACTAGGATGAAATTATCAAATCAATTTTGATTTTGTTATGCTGTACATTTAAGACTTAGAAGCCCTGTCTGTTTTCTCTTAAATCTACAGGAAAAGCATTATATTTCTCCCCATGTCTGTTCAACTTCACTAAATGTTATGATATACCCATTAAAATATTATACAGGTCAAGAGTTCCTGCTCTTACAAGCATCCTTTCCATAATTTTCAATATCAATTATGTAAATGTCTAAAAATTTCAGTACGATAAACGTACTCGAACTCAGAAATAAACCAATCAAAATACCAAAGTAATAAAGTGGTTTCTTTTGAGGGCTGACTTTTAGTGTACAAAAATTTTGTACTCTGAGAAGCTGAACTGAGTAAAGTTTTTCGAAGGAAGGGCAAGATTTCTGTAATTTTCTGGATTTCATGTAAAGACTTTAAATACAACTTTCAGGTCTGAAGTGTGGTAAAACTTGGGTGTTTTTCTGTCTGATTATAAAATTACTTACTGGATCCCCTTCTATAACATTGCCTTTTTGATCTTTAACAACTATAATCTGTTGTGATTGAAACATTATAACTAGTACCGGTCCTTGTTCCATCATCTTTCCAGCAGCTAACTACAATACAACCATTAGTTTGTTATATAAAGAAATTATAACTATCGCTTTATTCTAGCATTCCAAATGCTTTTTCTCTTTGCTGTTCAAGTATATCAATAATTTATAGAAGACATATTCTAAGTTCATAGTGCTTTAATTGTAACTATATTTGTCTGAATCGAACACAAGGAATTGCTTCCTAGCTCACCTTGAAAGACCTTACCGGGGTACATTTTTATTTTTTGTCTTTCAATACACTTTTAGCCCTTTTACAACATACATTTTTGCTTTAAAAGCACAGGAAATTTTCTAATTTTCCCCACCACCTACAGTAATTTAAAATTAAATGCCTTCAAAAACCCCATATAAATTTCTCTAGGACAGTCCTATGTAATAAACTGCTTCGCTGAGTGCAGCTGGATAGGCCGCAGAGGTCCAACCCTGAACAGTTGGGGCAAAAATGGACAATAATCAAGCTTGATACAGGTCTGAATTTGGATTGTAATTAAATATTTGACATATTACAGGTTTCTGAATAAATGTAGTCAAAGAACTTGAAATTGGTTATATGAATTGAATTTATATTCAATTAAAGATTTCTTGCTGTTGTGCAATACACTGTGCTGTTGCGCAATACTTAGTAAATCTGTTGTCAGACTATAAACAAATAAAGTTCAATTAATTCTCAATGTCATATTAGAAATTTATGAAAATCAAAAGGGAGCTTACATCAATAGATATAAACAATTCACCAAAGTTTCATGAGAATTGCTGACAGCATTTTTGAGTTATTGTCTGAAAACTGGAAAGTCCCCCCTTTTTTAATGAATAAAACCCCATAACTCAGAAATGTAAAATGTAAAATTTATAAAATTCTAAAGGGAGCTTACTTAAATAGATATAAACAATTCACCATAGTTTCATGAGAACTGCTGAAAGCATTTTTGAGTTTTTGTCCGAAAACTGGAAAATCCCCCTTTTTTATGAATAAAACCCTGTAACTTAGAAACGTAAAATCTAAAATTTATAAAAATTAAAAGGGAGCTCATGTCAATAGGTATAAACAATTCACCACAATTTCTTGCAAGTTGGTGAAAGTCTTCTTGAGTTATTGTCCGAAAACTGGAATATCCCCCTTTTTTATTGAATAAAACCCCAAAACTCAGAAACGTAAAATTTAAAATTTATAAAAACCAAAGGGAGCTCACATCAATAGATATAAACAATTCACCAAAGTTTTATGCAAATTGGTTAAAGAGTTTTTGAGTTAATGTCTGACATGTTGGCGACGGACAGACAGACGGACGGACAACGGTATACCATAATACATCCCTTAAACGGGCGTATAAAAACTAACCAAGTATGCAATTTATATTATATTTTTTTTTTAAACTTTTATATTAAATTGATATCATAAGTTACTCAGAAACCATTAAATATATCCTAAGACAAATGACTGCTAACACTTTTATATTGCATTATAAGACCACCTGTTGGATTTTTTCAATACAAATCTTGAAGTGCTGCTTTTTAAAATTTCTTTTAGTATGTATGTGTACTCATATATAACTGTATACTTTAATTTCAATTTCCATGATTTTACTATAAGAAATTTAAATTTTGCACTGATTGACCAATAAATGTCTTTTACAAAACAATAATGATATAAGCTACTTACATCAAGGTTATTTATATCTAATACTCTAGAACACATTACATATTTAGCTTTCTTTACTTCTTTAATTGGTGCTGCTAATGCATTGAATGGCTGAAAAAAACAATATTTAGAAGATACTTAAATTTATAAAATATACAAACACATCTCTTATTAACTATTCATCTCTAAGAATCTTAACTAAAACAATTTACCAAGGTATTATGTTCTTTAATCCTTCTGTTAACAAATTAATACACTATTAATGATCTTAATGGAAATTAGATGTCCCAATGCTAATACAAAGATGCAGACCAAATATCCAAACTTTAACATGTAATCAGTGCAAGTGGTTTCAAAGTTAATGGACGCTGACTGAGTGAGCGTGATTGGATAATCTCCATGGAAATGTGATTTGCAAAATGTTTTATACCTTTATTACCAGTAGATGTTCCCCTTAATCTTACCTAATTACAAACTTTAACATGAAACAACAAAAAAACTTTCAAACTCTATGAACCAAGGCTGTTGGCCTGAATAATCTCATTAGAATGAAATGTGCCAATTCAAATATGACTGCACACCAACTATCATAGACTTACCATCAGTGGTTCTTTGCAGAACTGACCTAGTCAGAAACTTATACAATGGTTGATGCACCTCTGCTGGAAACTGCATGACTAAGTTTCACAGGCAAGACAAAAACTTGTACAATGTACAAGCTTGCAATTTCAGGTGCTATTGAAATGTATTTTAGAAGGGTCAAAATACCTGGTATTACTTTAATAAACTGAAAAGAAAGTGGGTCATGAAATGTAATTTTAAAATCAAGCTGACAATAAAGTTAAAGCATACTTACTGCTTCATAGCACCAATCTTTTAGTATTGTTAAGTCACCTCTGACAATTGCCTACAATTGAAAACAGGATACTATGAGAACTTTAAATTATCAATATAAATGAAAGTTACATTGTTCTACAGCCAAAAAAAAAATATACTTTGTTGTCTTGAAAAAAACAAATTACACTAAAAAACCTTGTTTGGATATTCAAAACCAAAGAAAATAATGTGAACAACAAATGAAATTGATGGTGCCTCTTAACCACATTGAAATCCCCATTTTGGCTATGGGGAACCCAAGAAATCAATTTGACAAAAAAAAATATTTAAAAAGGAGAGCCACAACTATTATGCAAGGAGTTGCAGATTAAAGATGAGTGTACCCATCTGAAAAAACTGAAAAACCTTGTTTGGCTAAAGAAAACCCCAAAAATCATTGTGATAAAAATCTACAAGTTTGGTTGCTTGTCAAACAGCTTATGTTGATTTGAACCTCTTTTTGTAGTTTTACAGTGACGAGACATTATTCTCTGGGGAGGGCAGGGCAGGGGGATCTTACTGAATCCATAACAAAATATAGGTATTTAGAACAACAAAAACATTTCAAACATTACAATGTTAATGGACAGCACTGGGATGCAAAAATGTCAATTAAAGTTAAGCAATGTTTAAATTTTAAGTATCAATGAACTCATGAACAAACCCAACTAATTTAATTCTCTTCAAATTTAAACATCATTTAACTTTGATTGCATTTGTGCAACCAAGTCCAGATCAATGGCCCTTTATGGAAAACTTGACTCAATGAGCAAAAAGAATAATTGAGTGTGAAGATCTTGATGGGTACCAAAGCATGATTTTACTGTATAATTATCAATTTGAGTGCTTTAAGCTTACTTTCATCACTTGTGGGCATTCTATATTGTATTATACAGAATTGTTTTATTTAGTTTCATTTTAGTATGCTGTAATACCAAAGTAATAAAGTGGTTTCTTTTCAGGGCTGATTTTTATTGTGCATTTTAACTATCTGCAAAGGGAAGAGTTGTAAGTACTAGCAAAGCCGACGTACTGTCTATATGCTTGTTCCAAGTCAGGAATCTCCTCACTGGTAGCTGTAGTTATTTTTTTTGTTTGTCTATTGAAAGTTGAGTGTCATATATTGGACTATTTCTGTTGAATGTAGTCATAACTTGTTGGTATTCATAGAAATTAAGAGTTTGTCATACTTTGTCCTTCATTGAGGACAGTTTAATGGCCCTTATATGTCTATAAAAGTTAAATTCTGCTGACTTCTGTTGCTGGGAAACTGTGTCAGTGATGTTTACCCCAAATCTCCTTTTATTCACACTTACCTCTAAAATATTAGGAATTATTTCTTTTTCACACATTTTTAAAAATCTTTCTTTATCAAAATCAGGTTCAATTTTACAAATTTCTGTTAATACATCTGACAGTTCTGTTTTACTAAATACACCACCTAGAACAAAAAAAATTGTTGCTTTCCAATGTTCATTTGATAATGAATATAATACAGTGTGAGACATGCATGACTTTTCATTTTTTGGTGTTATATTCCATAACTTATATTAACTGATAACATTTGGTGTACGCTGTTGAAAATATTAGCAAGAATGTAAATAATGAATTGAAAACAAGATATTGTCACTGAATGTAAATTTGAAAATCTACATTCTAAACAACAAACCTATGTAAAGTAAATAAAATAGGTAAAAATCAATTACCTAAATCTTAATTTTTAGAAAATTGTCTATTTATGGTACAAACAATCATCCAATTTAATCTGAAAGGGACCACCAATGAACAAATCGCTCCACATTTTTACCTCACTGGCCACATTAATAGAAAGTGAATTATCCAAACTGGTGTTTTACCTTATGTTTAATTACAATTAACAAGAGTCATATTATTAACTTTTGTAAGGTGCATTTGGTAAAAACGACCTTTTTATCTAAGAGGAGATTTATTATAAGATACTATACTGATTCCCAGTCATAGCTTTATTAGATGATAAGTAATCATTCTATATAAATTTAAAAATCAATTATCTATGCAATATTTCCTGCCAAAACTAGTACATTTAGATTAAATAAAAAAACAAATGCCTGATGCATTTTATTAATTTTTCTAAAGACAATGAAATTTCTTATTGAGATCAACTTACTGATCAAATCAAATCTGTAAAGTGCACTTGTTTATGTACATGTAATTAATTTACATGCAGAATATTTTCAACCTATCGTGAATAATTTCTGAGCTACACAGTCAGGCATAAACTCCTTCCAACCAATTCACATTTTTTTTACCACCATGTATAGTTACTGAAAAAACAAACCTAAGCCTGAAAACTTTAACTCACCACTGGAGGAAGTCATGGCCTATGATAAATGTTAGACGACATATACTCCTTGCAACCAATCCATAAACTAATTATTTTTTACCCACCATGTATAGTTACTGAGGAACAGATATACCTGACTACTAGGAGAGTGAAAATGAGGTCAAGATCAAGGAGTTAATGTCTTCACAATGTGAAAATTTAGATAAGATATTAAAATATAAATTTCAAACTGTTAATGCAGAAATTACAATACAAGAATTACAAATATTTCGTCTATTGATACTTCCAAGTTGAGTGGACAAATCATGTTCCCTTTTCACTGACGAACATAGTTAAAACAATATACCCCTTTACATTGTGGTGGCTAATTAAATATACTGACAAAATTTCAGAAATATAATACACAAAAAAACAAGTATTCTGCATATACTATTGAAATGAAAATGAGTACATGTTTTGGGTTATATGTGGGTATTCTAGCTATTTCAATAAAATGTAACTTACCAAATAATTGACCCATTTTATCTGTAAAAAATCTTGTTCCTCGGACTATTAAATGATCACTTTCATCGTATTTCATCTTTAAATCAAATACTTCTGTGAAGAAAAGAAAAATAGTTGATTACATTTTAAATTTAATACATTTTATATAATAAATTAAGTTAAATTAAATGTAAATAAATTAATGTTTCCCAATAATATTAAAGTTAAAGGAGACATGACACGATTTTCAATTTGTGTTCCAAAATGTTTATTTATACTTAATCTTCCCCAAAAATACATCGATAACAATATAAGTGTCAAATATTTGGTAAAATATGTATTTTAATGAGATTTTAATGCAACGATTTATGACCTGTCAAATATGCATATATCCATCCCGGAAGTCACTCTGTGGTTATTTTCATTCATATTGACATATGGGAACAGCGCAAATTTAGTTTCGATTATTATCCAACAAAACGCTTGACAGTGATGAACAATGATTTTGTGTGATGCCGATTGATTCAACAATATAATAAAAAAAGAATATTGACATGATGTTTTCTGTTTTTCAAATGACACGCAGACTTAGAAGGTGTAAATTAAGATATGACATTTTAACAAGCCCAAACTACACTTCTTTCCTCCCACTTTCATAAGGAATCCAGAGTTGGGGTCTCGGGTGCCATGCCATATGAGTTCATCATAGGTCACAGGTGTGCGGTACAGGTGATTGATTTTCGCAATTTCAGGTCTCGTTTGAAGTTGTAAGCTTCAGGTGTCACGCCACATGGGGGATTGATAAGACATAGTTATTACGCAATATTACTTCATTAGTTCTTTGTGTATATCCTGGATGTTGGTTTTGCCGAGGGCACAGGTGAGATTGGAATATATTATTGTTACAGTAATAACGGTACAACTACCTGATGTTTAATGAACACCTGTACTACGACCATGCAATACCCTATGCACTACCAAATTGGCAATTAAATACCCTAACCAGTGTTGATAACTAATAGACAACCTGTATATAGATCTTATTTTTATTGCTTTTAAAATATGCAGATGTAAAAAGGTTTATAACAGATGCATTTTTTTAATTGACTTCTTGAGATTGATAAGTAATATTTATGTATGCTTGCAAGTCTATAACTTCATAAGAAATTGTTAGGCAAAAAGCATAAAAGGCAAACAAGGAAATGATACGAGCATGTGAATCATAAGTCTTTTACCGTGATTCTTATATTGAACATCGAATATAATTACTGACAACTATCTAGTTGGTAAAGATTCAGATCATGATGAAAACATTTCTTTTAACATGGAAACTTAATAATAAGCGAAGAAAGTGTGTTTGAACCAATTATTTGGTATAACCGCACGGCCTCCGACAAGAGAAAACCCCATACCGTATATTCGGCTATAAAAGGTCTCAACATGTATATGAAACAATTTTAACGAGAAAACTAACGACCTTATTTATAACAAAATGATTTCAAGAAAAATATGACAGACATGAACCAACAACAACCACTGATCTACATGCTCCTGATTTAAGACAGGCACATTCAAAATGTGTCGTGGGTATATGTTTGTGAGCGCCTATTCATTTATTCAAATTACTCTTTTTGTTGAAATGTTTTGAAAAAGAACATTATGTGTTGTGAATATTTTCCTGGACTCGTGCATTTTGCTGGTAGCAATAAACAAATTGATTGCTAAATGACATTTGGAAGAGAGGGAGAGGGTGGAAATATATGTGAATTTGAATTTACTTTGTAATTCATTAAATTTGAAGTTAGATTTATAAGGGTCTGAATGGAATTCCATACTTTAGAAGTGTAGTGTAACTATATTAATTGTTTCAACATAAGATATTTTTCTTAAACATGTATGGTTTTAAAAGGTATATAACAGAACACGTGACTAAATCACACTACAAGTGCCTTCTTACATTGTTGTCTTACCTTTCACCTGGTCAAGTATGCTATAGGTGTCAAAATTTAATTACTTAAACAACAGCCTCAATAAATGTTTACATGAAAGGGGAGCAATAAAATTGTTAATTGAATATCCTAATGTAGAAATAGTGTGATAAAGGATTTGTCACTACTCAAATCATTGGTGTGATGTGTGATTTCCAACCAAAAATATCGTTTTTTTTCTTTCTGCTTCTGGCGCACACATAATTATAATGTTACTGTAACAGAGAGAAAAAAGAACAATTTGATTATCAAATTAGAAATTTATATTTTCAATCATGATTAAAAGTAGTTTGATTTAAATTAAAATAAATGCAGAAAGCGGTTTATTAAATTTATTCATCAGACAAACCCATAGGTATGGCAACAGTCCGATCGGTTTTGTCTGAAAAATCGTCGTTGTTGGACTCTTCGCATGAAGAATTAATATCTTTTCTTGGTTATTTTCCACACACAATGGCTCAAATTGATGAGGTCAATTGTCTTTGTAGTTTGTCAGTAATCGAGAAAAGTGCTGTCAATCGTTCATAGTGTATCGACATCGTCCAGTTCGAGACATTTTCCCAGCTTGTAACCACTGGCGTAAGCACGATCACGTGATCGTTATCTAATTAAAAATCATTCATTATGACAAGCGCTGGATTCTTTGACCTAAAAATGCCGATTGATCAGGTTTTGACCAGCAAAATTGCACAAAACATGTTTTAAGACTAATATTTATTAATTTAATAAAAAAAAAAAAAAAAAATCGTGTCACGTCTCCTTTAAAGAACCTTTAGTGAGTAAGCTCACATATCCCATACATGTCTGACAACAAGGGCCTGCTTGCACATTTTTGTGTGAGACACAGAAAAAAGTAAACAGTACCCATGCAAACAAAGCAATATATGTCCATGGGATATCAGTATTTTGTAAATATTGACATTCTGAATTCAATAATTCAGTTTTCCATGAATATAAAGTTTCATAAAAATCTTGCACTTGAATTTTTCGTAAAATTTGGTAGCCATTTTGGAAAAGGAGACTGACTGATAATTTTGACACAACGATTCAATTTAGAAGCATATAATAACTGGTTATCAATTTCGGTTGAAATCCTAGCACAAAAAGATATTTTATTCAAAATTTGTTATTTTGTTTGTTACAAAAACTAAGTTTTACTTCAAATTTTATATTGGGAATCAATAATAATAAACTGCTTCGCAGAGTGCAGCTGGACACAACCGCAGAGGTCCAACCCTGAACAGTTGGGGCAAAAAAGGACACAATATTCCAGCTTGATACAGGTCTGAATTTGGATTGTAATTAAATATTTGACACATTATAGGTTTCTGACACAGAATAAATGTAGTCAAAGAACTTGAAATTGGTTATATGGTTTGAATTTATATTCAATTGAAGATTTCTTGCTGTTGTGCAATACACTGTGCTGTTGCGCAATACTTAGTAAATCTGTTTTCGGACTATATACAAAGAATTAGCAAAATAAATTGTGACCCCCAATTATTCTTTGGAAAATTGACAATTTCTTAAATCTTGAGGGGAAAAAAATTGACCCCCCACCCTTTTCCAAAAAAAAAGATATTTGAAGAAATTTTTTTTACCTTGTGGTACAATTTCAGAGCAATCAAAATACTTATACACAAGTTATTGTCCTGAAACTAGAAAAATGCTTGTTTTGGGCATCTTTTTGGCCCCAAATTCTTAAACGGTTGGGACCATCACCCCAAAAAACAATCCCAACCTTGTTTGTGGTATTGAACCTTTTGGTTAAATTCATAGAAACTAAAGTTATTGTCCGGAAACCAAATGTCTTCAGACAACGACACCGCCGACGATGACGTGATAGCAATATACGACCCCAAAATTTTTTTTGTGGTCGTATAAAAATAGTATACTCTATCCACGCATCAATTTTGAGTTGAAATCCCACCAAAAAAAGATTTTTAAAGAGGCATTAGCTCTGATTTATAATAGACAAACAAATAAAACATATTTTTTTTGTTTCAAAAATTTATAAAAGCTGAATTTTAAAATAATGTTTTGTTATTAGCAATCAGTTTGCTTCCATTTTATCAAAATAAGCTCCAAAACATTGTTTATTTATTATTGGCTTGCAAATCAATAATTCAACTCATTTGAACCCTGCTGTCCATTTCCATTTAATGATGATTTTAACCATTTTTGCATTTTTGGGAAAAATTTGGTGGATAAAAAAACCTGTAAACAAAAAAAATTATCAGTAAGACCAAATCAACAAACAGGTGAACATAGCCCAAATTATCAGTCGAGAAAACAAATAAGCATGCAGTAATTGAGTGTGTTGTCTTTACTGATGAAATGATTTAAATATATGTCAAGACTACATGTATCTGACTAAATATATCAATAATGTCAAACCTCATTATGTCGACGTCGAAGGGCCGGACCAAAGTATTCGACTTATCCAAGGTTCGACTCATCCGAGGTCGAGTGAGTTGTCATCAATTTGGAATGCATGAAATAGTGTGTGAGATTTGTGTAAACTAGATACTTTGAACAGTGTGCCTTTTTTCGATATGACACTTTGATTGTGTATTCAATCTCCATATTTTTTGGTCCTTCATAACAATTAAACACACAAGAACAGATACAAATCATGCACAATTAAATCAATAGTATACACAAATATTTACAAAGGTCAGTCACTATAAATTATGAAATCACTGGAGGAACGAAACAAGTTCTGATGAGGATTTCTGCTTTACATTAAATTATTATAAATTTATCATAATTGTCTTAATCCTTTTATTTATTGTAATTAAAGAATCTTAATTAACGATTCATTTAATCTCGGCTTGGGTCATTTAAATTCGTTTTGTTTTTATACCAGGTGAAATATGTTCAACACACTAACGTTTCGCATGGACGATCAACAAAGGTGTTACTTGCATTTAAATTAATTTTTCATCGACAGGACTATAAAATTTACTCGACTTAACCAAGTATTCAAATCAACCGAGTTTGACTCATCAGAGGTAATTATGCATTGATTTTTACTGGGACAGAGAATTTACTTTGACTCATCCAAGTTTTCGACACAACCGAGTTCGACACAACGAGGTTCGACTGTACTTACTATTCATATAAGCATTATTATCTTTAAAATTCTGCCAGCTCTGGTACCATTTAGAATCTTTATGAAGAACCATACCAGTTGACTCACTGAAATATAATAAATGGTTCTTAGAGTTAAGTTGCATTTAGCTGGAAATAATGAAGAAAACACAGACTACAATGAATTTGCATCTCTCACATGTCTATGTTTACCATAAACAACAGAGAGAACATTAGGTAGGACTGAGTTGATGAAAGGTCCCAAAAGAGAAGCTATTTTAGTTATTTCTGAAGTGGTCTGCTTTATTTGCCAAAAAATTCTGTTAGAAACTTGTATGTATATGTTATCTTCAAGAACTTGGGCCTCAAAATGCAGTAAAATCCCCATATACAGCTAGTGTAAGGAAGAAAGGGGCATTTTCCAAAAAATAATGAAAAAAAACATATCTGTTACTGGAAATTTATGTACAGTAACTCGGAACTACCCAAGCCAAAAAAGTATTAAAACTCTGTAACAAAACTAGAGGCTCCAAGGACCCTGTGTCGCTCACCTGATATTTTTATTTACAATTGATGCATGATAAATGCAACTGTTGTACTGTCGTTCAGTTTCTGAGATATAAGACTAAAAGTGCGTTTGAAACCTATGTTTTATTTCAGCCATGTGTGCCATGTTGGCAGGCAGGATCATCATACACAGTGGTCCCTGGATATCCTAGTGGTGATTTAAACCAAGTTTGGTTTAATTTGACAGTAGTTTCAGGGAGAATTTTGTAAAATTTATCTAATGAGAAATGCCAAGTGATGAGAAAGTTTGTTGTGAAGTTTTGTTGTTGCGCAACACCCCAAAAAAAAAAAAAAACAAAAAGGTAATAAAAAATTATCATTTAAGGGCAATCTTTCCAATTAATGATTTCTGCAAAATTCAGTTGATTGTGCAAGGGTTGTATAGCCAGCTGAGGTCGTTAAAAACTCTCATTTGTTGTTGCAAAATTCAAGTGGTTTTGAATTGCTTTGTTGATCTTTTTTTGTATTCAACTTTTAAACAACAAAGTACAACAAATATGATGACTGATACTCATGACACTGAAAATATGGTCTTCATTCTTGTGAAGAAAATGGTAAGGTTTGAAATATTTCTTAAATATTAATTCAATACCAATGCTTTAATTTGTATTGGATTTATCCCAGGAAATGAGAACAAGGACACAATTAAATTCAATTTTTTCCTAAACTTCTGATAAAATATAAAATGAAGAACTATATTTTTTAATGAGAATTTTTTTTAATAGTTAATTGATAATTTGAACAATATTAATTAAGTTTTAGATCTTGCATGGTTGATTAATTTTCTCTCAAAATTTCTGATATTCTATTAAAGTTTTAAATATAATATGAGGCAGGCATTACCTGTGAAAGGGGATGAAGTCTGTATAAATTAGTGTAGGAATTCAAGCATCATTTGCACTTCAGAAATCTGTAGAAAATGAAGCCAAAGTACTGAAACATATCTGACATTCGACCTATTGTTCGGGATTATAGTTGTGACATCATTTTCAATGTAAAGAAAGAAACACCATCATCAGGTATTAATGTGGTTTTTTTCATGTTATAGAATTATCAATTATTTTATTGCCAGTTCATTAGTAGATTGTTTTCTATATTGATTTTCTACTGCAGTTTCAGAAAAGAAGATTACAAAGGAAAACATTTTGTAAAACTTACCAAAATTTACCAAATTAATGAAAATTGTTAAAATTGACTATAAAGGGCAATAACTCCTTAAGGGTCAACTGACCATTTTGGTCATGTTGACTTATTTGAAGATCTTACTTTGCTGAACATTATTGTTGTTTACAGTTTATCTCTATCTGTAATAATTTTCAGGATAATAACCAAATACGGCAAAATTTCCTTAAAATTACCAATTCAGGGCAGCAACCCAACAACCAGTTGTCCAATTCATCTGAACATTTGAGGGCAGATAGATATTTACTTGATAAACAAGTTAATTCCTGTAAGATTTGCTTTAAATGCTTTGGTTTCAGAGTTACAAGCCAAAATCTACATTTTACCCTATGTTCTATTTTTAGCCATGGCAGCCATCTTGGTTGGTTGGCTGGGTCACGCACACATTTTTTAACTAAATACCCTAATAATGATTGTGGCTAAGTTTGGTTGAATTTGGTCCAGTAGTTTCAGAGGAGAAGATTTTGTAAAGATTACAAAATTTACAAATAAAATGCTCCGCATGGCGCAGCTTGATACGACCGCAGAGGTCGAACCCTGAACAGTTGGGGCAAGTATGGACACAACATTCAAGCTTGATACAGCTCTGAATTTGGATTGTGATTGACTATTTGACACAGCATAGGTTTCTGACACAGAATGAATGTGGTCTAAGAACTTAAAAATTTTAAATTGGACATTCACCTATTATGGTCCAATATCCAAAATCTAAATACATGGTTAGATACAGCATATCAAAGAACCCTGAGAGTTCAATTTTTGATGAAATCAAACAAAATTTAATTTTGGACCCTTTTGACCTCAATGTGGACAAAGTTGATAACGGGCCCAAAAATCAAAAATCTAAATACATGGTTAGATTCAGCATATCAAAGAACCCCATATATTCAATTTTGTTGAAATCAAACAAAGTTTAATTTTGGACCCTTTTGACCTCAATGTGGACAAAGTTGATAACGGGACCCAAAAATCAAAAATCTAAATACATGGTTAGATTCAGCATATCAAAGAACCCCATATATTCAATTTTGTTGAAATCAAACAAAGTTTAATTTTGGACCCGATTTGGACCAACTTGAAAACTGGGCCCATAATCAAAAATTTAAAGACATGTTTAGACTCAGCATATCAAAGAACCCTAAGAATTCAATTTTGTTAAAATCAAATTAAAGTTTAATTTTGGACCCTTTGGACCTTAATGTAGACCAATTTGAAAACAGGACCAAAAATTAAGAATCTAAATACATGGTTAGATTCAGCATATCAAAGAACCCCATATATTCAATTTTGTTGAAATCAAACAAAGTTTAATTTTGGACCCCAATTTGGACCAACTTGAAAACTGGGCCCATAATCAAAATTTAAAGACATGTTTAGACTCAGCATATCAAAGAACCCTAAGAATTCAATTTTGTTAAAATCAAATTAAAGTTTAATTTTGGACCCTTTGGACCTTAATGTAGACCAATTTGAAAACAGGACCAAAATTAAGAATCTAAATACATGGTTAGATTCAGCATATCAAAGAACCCCATATATTCAATTTTTGTTGAAATCAAACAAAGTTTAATTTTGGACCCCAATTTGGACCAACTTGAAAACTGGGCCCATAATCAAAAATCTAAATACATGATTAGATTCAGCATATCAAAGAACCCTAAGAATTCAATTTTGTTAAAATCAAACTTAGTTTAATTTTGGACCCTTTGGACCTTAATGTATACCAATTTGAAAATGGGACCAAAAATTAAGAATCTAAATACACGGTTAGATTCAGCATATCAAAGAACCCCATATATTCAATTTTGTTGATATCAAAAAGTTTAATTTTGGACCCTTTGACCTCAATGTGGACAAAGTTGATAATGGGGCCCAAAATCAAAAATCTAAATACATGGTTAGATTCAGCATATCAAAGAACCCAATATATTCAATTTTGTTGAAATCAAACAAAGTTTAATTTTGGACCCCGATTTGGACCAACTTGAAAACTGGGCCCATAATCAAAAATTTAAAGACATGTCTAGATTAAGCATATCAAAGAACCCTAAGAATTCAATTTTGTTAAAATCAAATTAAGTTTAATTTTGGACCCTTTGGACCTTAATGTAGACCAATTTGAAAACGGGACCAAAATTAAGAATCTAAATACACGGTTAGATTCGGCATATCAAAGAACCCCAATAATTCAATTTTGATGAAATCAAACAAAGTTTAATTTTGGACCCTTTGGACCTCAATGTGGACCAATTTAAAACGGGCCCAAAATCCAAAACTTAATACACAGTTAGATTCAGCATATTAAAGAACCCCAAGAATTCAAGAATAAAACCCCATTGAAATTGGTCAAGAAATAAGCAATTTATACAAAGTATCTTCTTTTGCACAATACTGTGCAATTGAATATTTCTTGCAATTGCGCAATACTGTGCAATTGAATATTTCTTGCTATTGTGCAATACTGTACAATTGACAATTTCTTCCTATTGTGCAATATTGTGCTATTGGATATTTCTTGCTATTGCGCAATACTGTGCAATTGAAGATTTCTTGCTATTGCGCAATACTGTGCAATTGAAAATTTCTTGCTATTGCACAATACTTATTATATAATAATTTACACATCCTGTTTGGTGTGTATCTCCTGCCATATCATTATTATTTGCTTTTAAATATAAATCAGAAATAACCAACTTAAAATGGAAAATTTTAAGAAAAAAAAAGGAAAAAAGGGGGAAAAAGGAAGAAAAAGGGAAAAAAAAATCCCCAATTTTTTAACCCCCTTATGATTCATCACCCCCAAACTCAATCCCAGCCTTCAATGAGGTATGGTACCTTGCAGTACAATTTCAGAGAGATCCATACACTTAAACACAAGTTATTGTCCTGAAACTAGAAAAATGCTTATTTTTTGCCCCTTTTTTGGCCCCTAATTCCTAAAATTTTGAGGCAATTACCCCCAAAATCAATCCCAGCATTCCTTTGTGATATGGAACCTTGTGGTACAATGTCAGAGAGATCCATACACTTACACACAAGTTATTGTCTGGAAGTTACAAAAATGCTTATTTTTGGCCCCTTTTTGGCCCCTAATTCCTTAACTGTTGGTACCATAACCCCCAAAATCAATCCCAACCTTCCTTTTGTGGTATTGAACCTTGTGGTAAAATTTCCTAGAGATCCATTTACTTAAACTAAAGTTAGAGTGCGAAAACCAATGTGTCTTCGGACTGACGACGACGCTAACGTTCATACCAATATACGACCACAAAAATTTTTGCGGTCGTATAAAATTGGTAAAAATTACTTTAAAGGGCAATAACTCCTTAAAGGGTCAACTGACCATTTTGATCATGTTGGCTTATTTGAAGATCTTACTTTGCTGAACATTATTGCTGTTTACAGTTTATCTCTATCTGTAATAATTTTCATGATAATAACCAAAACGGCAAAATTTCCTTAAAATTACCAATTCAGGGCAGCAACCCAACAACCAGTTGTCCAATTCATCTGAAAATTTGAGGGCAGATAGATATTTACTTGATAAACAAGTTAATCTCTGTAAGATTTGCTTTAAATGCTTTGGTTTCAGAGTTACAAGCCAAAATCTACATTTTACCCTATGTTCTATTTTTACCCATGGCAGCCATCTTGGTTTGTTGGCTGGTTCACCCTTTACATTTTTAAACTAAATACCCTAATAATGATTGTGGCTAAGTTTGGTTGAATTTGGTCCAGTAGTTTCAGAGGAGAAGATTTTGTAAAGATTACAAAATTTACAAAAATTGGTAAAAATTACTTCAAAGGGCAATAACTCCTTAAGGGGTCAACTGACTATTTTGATCATGTTGACTTATTTGTAGATCTTACTTTGCTGAACATTATTGCTGTTTACAGTTTATCTCTATCTATAATAATTTTCAAGATAATAACCGAAAACGGAAAAAAATCCTTAAAATTACTAATTCAGGGGCAGCAACCCAAGAAGCCATTGTCCCATTCATCTGAAAATTTCAGGGCAGATAGATCTTGACTTGATCAACAATTTTACCCCATGTCAGATTTGCTCTAAATGCTTTGGTTTCAGAGTTATAAGCCAAAATATACATTTTACCCCTATGTTCTATTTTTAGCCATGGCGGCCATCTTGGTTGGTTTGGCAGGTCACGGACACAATTTTTAAACTAGATACCTAATAATGATTGTGGCCAAGTTTGGTTAAATTTGGCCCAGTAGTTTCAGAGGAGAAGATTTTTGTAAAGTTAACGACATCGGACGATGACGGACGCCGACGGACGACAGACGCCAAGTGATGAGAAAGCTCACTTGGCCCTTCGGCCAGGTGAGCTAAAATGAGACAGAAATTCCTGTATGCAGCCTTACCTGCATCTATTTAAAAAATAGGTCATCCAAAATGTAATTCATTAATAGGTCAACCAAAATGTAATTCATTAATAGGTCATCCAAAATGTAATTCATTAATAGGTCATCCAAAATGTAATTCATTAATAGGTCATCCAAAATGTAATTCATTAATAGGTCAACCAAAATGTAATTCATTAATAGGTCAACCAAAATGTAATTCATTAATAGGTCAACCAAAATGTAATTTATTAATAGGTCATAAATGTAATTCATAAATGATCCATATCTTGCTGTTACATATTGACAGTGACTATGTTGGTGAGACAATCAAGCATACTTTAGAAGCCAAACTTCCTTCAGTGGACAACGGGTGATGCATGCAAATGGATAACACTTGCACTTCAGGGCAGGTGAACTAATAATCTGATAAAGGCATTGTCATTACCTTTTATTTCATAAAAAAAGTTCATTGAAGCCTTGTTTTAGTACAATATACTTAAAATTACTGAGAAAAACCATCACATAAAATATTCATAGACTTAAAAAACTTCCCCAAATAATTGTTAATCTGAATGTTTTCATCTGTACACCTAGACTGGTTGTTTGTTTGCTTGCTTGGTTATTTTTACTTTAAAATAAATTGCTTCGCCGGACGCAGATGTATACGACCGCAGAGGTCCAACCCTGAACAGTTGGGGCAAAAATGGACACAATATTCGCGCTTGATACAGGTCTGAATTTGGATTGTTATTAAATATTTGACACATAATAGGTTTCTGACACAGAATAACTGTAGTCAAAGAACTTAGAATTGGTTACAGTAGACTCCATCTAATCAGATATCGGCTAAACAAATATATCGGCTATTGTAATATTATTTCAAAACACCAAACCCTACCCTATATGTTTAATGTAAATTCTATCGTGTAATCGAATATCTGATATTAGAATATATCTGCAAATCGGATAAGATTATTCAGGAAATTTTATTCAAAACCATGCACAATGGGATATTTTCAATGTTTTTCTGACAGGAAATGGACCCGGAAGTTACGAAATTACAATCATGCAGACTAGAAAATTTTGTTTTTATTGGATAAAAAGGAATTATTTCTAAATAAATTGTTGTTTTTATTCATTGTATTCCTTTGTTATGTGAATTAGATGTCTTTTAAGGTCAAATAGTTTGAATTTATTTACAACTTACAGGAGCTTTGGAGAATTTTGTTAAAACTCAAAATGCTCACAGAATCAGAAATTTAATTTAAAGAGAAAGTACCTCCTTCTGAATAATTTATTGCAATATACATATAAATCCCTTTTGGCAAGAGAAATCTGACTTTTGTCAGGTATAATTTTGTAACAAGCGCATGACCACACACGTCATGGCCGCCATGTTGTTTTGTTTACAATATTATGTGAAGAAGCCTCGAGAACCATGACCTAAATACAAACAATTTTCAGAAAACTTAAACTTGATGCAACAATATTTTATCAATCATGATTATTTTCTTTAATTCAATTTTGTTTATTTAAAGAAATAAAATATATAACAAATAAGATTTTAGTTTAGAGATTGTACACACAACAACAGAAAATGCTTTGATCTATTTATAGCTCAATTAGCTTACCTGTGATAAATGTAAATAATGGATAAAATTTGATTTACAAATCAAATAAAGACACAAACTATGTATGGTAGATATTTATTCACATAAATATTTCAGGGCATTAGATTTATTTTTATTAAATATAGGATTTAATAAACTGCTTCACTGAGCGCAGCTGGATACGCCCGCAGAGGTCCAACCCTGAACAGTTGGGGCAAAAATGGACACAATATTCAAGCTTGATACAGGTCTGAATTTGGATTGTAATTAAATATTTGATATATTATAGGTTTCTGAATAAATGTAGTCAAAGAACTTGAAATTGGTTATATATGAAAGATTTCTTGCTGTTGTGCAATACACTGTGCTGTTGCGCAATACTTAGTAAATCTGTTGTCAGACTATAAACAAATAAAATCTTATAACTCGGAAACGTAAAATCGAAAATTTATAAAAATCAAAAGGGAGCTTACAAAAATAGACATAAACAATTTACCAACGCTTCATAAAAAATGCTGAAAGTGTTTTTGAGTTATTGTCTGAAAACTGGAAAATCCCCTTTTTTGTAATGAATAAAACCCCATAAATCGGAAACGTATAGTCTGAAATTTATAAAATTCAAAAGGGAGCTCATGTCGATAGAAAATAAACAATTCACCAAAGATTCTTGCAAATTGTTTTTGAGTTATTGTCTGAAAACTGGAAAATCCCCCCTTTTTAATAAAAGCGTTTTTGAATTAATATCCGACATGTTGACGACGGACGGACAGACGTTCAACGGTATACCATAATATGTCCCGTAAACTGAAAACAAATATGAGCACCATGTGACATAACCAGCTGATATTTTTTTACACAAACATCGTGGTGATAACTGAATAAAATAAATCCAGCCCTCTCATATATATAGCAGTGGTCAGGGCTAAGTAATTTCTAATTAGGTCTTCTCATTATTGTAGAATATTCAATGAAAATACATTTATCGTCTATTTGAATATATTGGATAATCGGATATTTTTTGCTGACATTTTGGGTATCCTATTTGCCGGAGTCTACTGTATATGATTTGAATATATATTCAATTATTTGCTTTTGTGCATTTTGTGCAATACACTGTGCCTGTGTGAATTGACCCCCAAAAAAAAAGAAATTTACCCGTAATCTCAATTTAAATTACTAATGGAGTTTGCAACCGTAATTACCCATTTAAATACATCATAACAGTCTTAAATAGATTATTTAAAAGCAGTGTAAGGGAGGTAATCCAACATTGTACAACATTGTACAATTTTGTTTTTGGATTACCTCCCTTACACTGCTTTTAAATTGTCCTTTAACCAGGAAACCCTTGTTTTTCCCCCTTTTTTGCCCCTAATTCCTAAACGGTTTGAGCCATAACCCCCCAAAGCCAATCCTAACCATCCCTTTGTGGTATGGAAACTTGTGGTATAATTTCAGAGAGTTCCAAACACTTAAACACAAGTTATTGTCTTGAAACTAGAAAAATGCCTTTTTGGGCCTCTTTTTGGCCCCTAATTCCTTAACTGTTAGGACCATAACCCCCAAAATCAATCCAAACCTTCCTTTTGTGGTATTGAACCTTATGGTAAAATTTCATAGAGATCCATTCACTTAAACTGAAGTTATTTGCGAAAACCAATGTGTCTTCGGACAACGACGCTGACGCCAACGCCATACCAATATACTACCGCAATTTTGCGGTCATATAAAAAGTAGGCATTGTAATATTTTAGGTTATATTATGCTTCATTAAATCCTTTTTCATTCGAACATCTCCTAGGAGTGTCTAATGAAGGGATGGATTCAGGTTGGGTCCATCCAGCTTGGGCCCCTTAAAACTGGGAAAAAAAGTTTTCTGGTATAAAATTTTTTTCACCTTGGTCTACTACTCAACGAATATTAGGGACATGCACCCACTAACCTCAAATCCTGGATACAGGCCTGTGGGGATCATGGTAATTACATTAACTCAAATATTGGTACATGTGACCTTATATACTGTGTAATTGAAACGATTGATGCAATAGTGGAAAAAAATCTTACTCATCAGCATCTACATGTCTGTCTTCTTTTGATGACATAGCAAACTCTGATCTCATCCTTAATTTAGCTGGAAAAAAATAAAACCATTGCTTAGTGCTAGTTATTATAAAGTACATTTGAGCTTAATAGTGATGATAGAGAAACAAAAATATGGTCTTAAATAAAACAAATTACCAGTTAGCATAGTTGGATGGAATTATCAAGCAAGTTTCGAGGAGATGCAAAATGTTGCCACCATTTGAAAGAAAACTGTCAATAAAAATGTTATTTCTCCTGCTAAATGCATATATTAAAATTCTGATATTTCCTACGAATTTTGAGACATATTACCTTTTGACTTTAATAGCCATGGTCATGATAGACATTTTTGAAAAACTAGACAGGCCAAGAAAAAATTTAAGTTTTTTTCCCCCTTTAATACCTTTGATTTGTCTAGAAACACATTTGATATATGTTCTAGAGTTTGAAGGAACTGAATATCAATCCATTTCAGTGTAAATAATACAATTATTATGTTGTTTATAGGTAGTTCTTAATGAATTTATAGAAACATGTAGTGTAGCATTAGGTTGAAAGGCAGTTGGTTTATATGCAACAATTAATGAAAATAAATTAATACAAATATAGTCGAGACCTTGTAAACATGTTGCTCTCATTTACAGCAATAATTTCATTAGTTAATTCAACTGATGAAAATCCTCTCCTAAAGGAAAATATGAATTAACCATAACCACCATTATGATGATCATGAGTTAAAAGTAATTATAATAAAAAACAAGAAGATGTGTTTACAAGACATCTTGCCCCATCAAAACTATCATTTACCTTGCTCAGTAAACCATGAAAGCAGTGAAAAAACTCTAATATGGTATATAATTTTTTTAAAGTTCACATCACAAAGAACATATGAAAAAGTTTCAAGCTGACCAAAACTTCATGGTAAACTACCTTGATCAAAAACTGTAGCTTGATACAGGACAGACAAACAGACGGACGGACTATTAACTACCCCAGTGATAGTTTATTTTAGCATGACAATAACATGAAACAAATTGTATACACTTACCTGGTGGTTTATAATGTGTTGCCCCTGATAAAGTTGTTTCATCAAATTCATCTTTTACAGCTTTAACACCCTGTTTTTAAGAAATTATCAATACTTTAATGCAACTTTGAAATATTATCTATTTTCATATTACTTAATATGTTGAAACATACACTTATACTAAAAAAATTGAATTGCATAGCTGCTATTTCACATATCCATAATACACTATATTTTCTTGTTTTAACCACATTATTACTTAACAGTTGCTCATTAAACAGAGCAAATAAGATTGAACAAATGTACTCTCGTCTTTAAGAACCATTTAAACAGTAAAATTAACTCCCATTTAAATATATTTTTAAGTTAAAATTGAAAAGGAGATTGTTCTATAAAATCAATGACCGATGAAAACTGATTTTGTGTGAAACAAGAATGTTTGTGTTTTACTTCTAAATTGGATTGACCAATTAAAAGAAATAAAAATCTACTGCTCTCATTAACAGTTTTCCAAAAAGGATTAAACTTTCTGCTTCATCTTGGTCATTACATATAAACAGAACCTATATTCACACTGTCAATTTATTAATTTATATAATTCTTAAACTCTGATCAGACAACATTTTCTACAAACATGACAAACCTGTGATATAGTTTTATATGAAGCTGTCTTAGATATATGTTGTGTAGATTGTGATAACTTCTCTGCAGCTTTACCGGCAGTTTTGCCTATTTCTTCAGTTATCTCCCCTGCCTTCTTACCAATATCTGATTTCTGTACTTCTTCAAATGTCTAAAACACACATGAACAGTTATCAGCCATTTATGTACAGTAGTTTTTTTTATTTGGTTGTAAGCTAAACAAATTTTATTTTAAAAAAAATGTACTTAAATTTAACTTCTAAAATTTCCCAAATTCATAGATATTGTGTTGTGTAATTGCTGAATTACTAACAAGAAATTTCATCATAAATATAAAGATAAGGAGATTCATATAAGTTCAATTCATATGTAAAGCTGTCTGTAAATAAGAATCCAGGAAGACAATAATACAATATTAGTTCATTTCTGAAGATTTGGATAAAATAAAGGATTTTCTTTTAAAAGAAAGTCTAAGTACACGTTTTATAGTAAAAAAATTTTGACTTTATAAGTTTTTAAAGATGTCATTCCAAGCAAGAATTTGTCTCACCTCTGACACCTTTTCTCTGACTCCTTTCAAGCTCTCTTTTAGACCAGATGTTTCTTTTTCTATATTTTCCTGTAAAAATATACAAGAAAATATTAAAATAAAGTATGACGAAAATGGACAACAGAAATGATCCCTGTATGTTACTTAAGCTTCACTCGAATACCCAGAAATGGTTTAACCAAGAACAAATAACTGCATTTAGAGAGTGGATTTTTTGTGTGAGAGGCAATGTACTCCCCTATACAAAAGTTACATGACCAAATTTCACTGAATTTATTACAACTACACACCTATGTAAAACTTAATTTAAGTGTAAGAATTTAATCAAATAGATATAGGAAGATGTGATATGAGTGCCAATGAGACAACTCTCCATCCAAGTAACAATTTATAAAAGTAAACCATTTTAGGTCAAGGTACGGCCTTCAACACCGAGCACTGACTCACACCGAACAGCAAGCTATAAAGGGCCCCAAAAATTACTAGTGTAAAACCATTCAAAGGGGAAAACCAACGGTCTAGCTATATAAAACGAGAAACGAGAAACACATATGAACTACATAAACAGACGACAACTACTGTACATCAGATTCCTGACTTAGGTCAGGTGCAAAGCCTATAAGTCATGAAATATGGACCACTGGTCAGTCCCTCCAACATTCATATGGACAACAACTTTTATATATGGATTAATGTCTTTTTTTTAGGGTCTGAGAATTGGTTTAAATATTGCATACAAACAGATACCAGGGTACAATGCACTTCAAAAGTCTCCCTCTATTTCACTAAGGCAAACTAAATCAGCCAATGTTTCACGTTTCACATATTATTCAATTTATAAGAGCTTCAAAATATAACCAACTTGACTAAATTATCATAATATTTGTAACTTAATTTACAATTTTCAAAGATCTCATATTCCCAAATAGATGATACAGTGTGCATTGAAATGATTTTAAGACCAGAAATCATGACATAAACATAACCACAATCATGACATAAACATAACCACAAAAGTTTCTAACTGAAACAACATCTTGAAATAAAATGTATGCAAAGTCAACTCATTTTTAAATACATACAAATTTTTTTCTTGCTTGTTTCAATGCATCAGACTGTTCTAATTTCTCTCTTTCCTCCTAAATTTCTTCAGGCTTTCCTGTAAATAATATGAACAAAAATATAATTTCGAATTCATTGCTTATGAAAAATCAAAGTGCTTCTGAGCACTGAATAGTAAATATTGCATTCATTTTGTAGTGTGAACTGAAAATCAAACATTGCATTGTTTCAAGCATTGGAAGGCAATGTCTATATTTCAATCCACTATATTTTTGTACTCTATAAACGCTGGGAAATATAACTATCAAGCAAGTAACATAAGGGTTTTGATTGTATAAATGCAATCTTTACCCCAAAAATACTATTGAATTTTCTCAGCTTTCCCCCAATTAGCTTTATAATTTACTTGTACATGGTATGTCTGAAGCTTACTGACATGACTGATGTAAAATTAGTACAACTTTAATCAATTACCAACCTTGCTTTGTTGGTTCAAACTTGATATTTTATAGATTAAAGCAGATATTTACAAAACAATAATATAAAATGCATGGATTGGGTGCCCATTAACAATTTTAATCCCGCCACATTCTGCAAGTGCCTGTCCAAAGTCAGAACCTGTAATTCATTGGTTATTTTTTTGTTTCTGTATATCATATTTGTTATTCGTTTATTGTTTTTGTACAGTTTGCTCTCATGTTGTGTTGTTGCACTGATGTCCCAGGTTAGGGGGGAGTTGGGCACCCGCCAAACATGTTTAACCCCATAACATTCTGTATGTGCCTGTCCCAAGTCAGGAGCCTGCAATTCAGTGGTTGTAGTTTGTTGCTGGATATCATATTTGTACTTTGTTGTTTTTACATAAATCAGGTCGTTAGTTTTCTTGTTTGAATTGTTTCCCATTTGGGACAATATCCCTAATGCGCCTTGAAATGAGGAACTCAAAAGTCAAGTGTAAACAAAAAATCTCTGTGCAGTGATAGTTGACACATCTATGATAAACAAATGACTGAGCTGAACCATTTGTGTTAATTTAGAAAGTAGGGAACACAGAATAAATGTGTAAAAACTATGGAGCTATTAAATGTGTTCAAAGTATTAAACTTTCAAAGAACTTATTGTGTTAATAAAATGCTCCATGAGGGCGCAGCTTGATACGACCGCAGAGGTCGAACCCTGAATAGTTGGGGCAAGTATGGACACAACATTCAAGCTTGATACAGCTCTGAATTTGGATTGTGATTAAATATTTGACACAGTATAGGTTTCTGACACAGAATGAATGTGGACTAAGAACTTAAAATTTTTAAATTGGACATTCACCTATTATGGTCCAATATCCAAAATCTAAATACATGGTTAGATTCAGCATATCAAAGAACTCCAAGAGTTCAATTTTGATGAAATCAAACAAAGTTTACTTTTGGACCCTTTGACCTCAATGTGGACAAAGTTGATAACGGGGCCCAAAAATCAAAATCTAAATACATGGTTAGATTCAGCATATCAAAGAACCCCATATATTCAATTTTGTTGAAATCAAACAAAGTTTAATTTTGGACCCCAATTTGGACCAACTTGAAAACTGGGCCCATAATCAAAATCTAAATACATGTTTAGATTCAGCATATCAAAGAACCCTAAGAATTCAATTTTGTTAAAATCAAACTAAGTTTAATTTTGGACCCTTTGGACCTTAATGTAGACCAATTTGAAAATGGGACCAAAAATTAAGAATCTAAATACACGGTTAGATTCGGCATATCAAAGAACCCCAATAATTCAATTTTTGATGAAATCAAACAAAGCTTAATTTTGGACCCTTTTGACCTCAATGTGGACAAAATTGATAACGGGCCCAAAATCAAAAATCTAAATACATGGTTAGATTCAGCATATCAAAGAACCCCATATATTCAATTTTTGTTGAAATCAAACTAAGTTTAATTTTGGACCCCGATTTGGACCAACTTGAAAACTGGGCCCATAATCAAAATCTAAATACATGTTTAGATTCAGCATATCAAAGAACCCTAAGAATTCAATTTTTGTTAAAATCAAACTAAGTTTAATTTTGGACCCTTTGGACCTTAATGTAGACCAATTTGAAAACAGGACCAAAAATTAAGAATCTAAATACACAGTTAGATTCGGCATATCAAAGAACCCCAATAATTCAATTTTGATGAAATCAAACAAAGTTTAATTTTGGACCCTTTTGACCTCAATGTGGAAAAATTGATAACGGAGCCCAAAAATCAAAAATCTAAATACATAGTTAGATTCAGCATATCAAAGAACCCCATATATTCAATTTTTGTTGAAATCAAACAAAGTTTAATTTTGGACCCGATTTGGACCAACTTGAAAACTGGGCCCATAATCAAAAATCTAAATACATGTTTAGATTCAGCATATCAAAGAACCCTAAGAATTCAATTTTGTTAAAATCAAACTAAGTTTAATTTTGGAACCTTTGGACCTTAATGTAGACCAATTTGAAAACGGACTAAAAATTAAGAATCTAAATACACGGTTAGATTCGGCATATCAAAGAACCCCAATAATTCAATTTTGATGAAATCAAACAAAAGTTTAATTTTGGACCCTTTGGACCTCAATGTGGACCAATTTAAAACGGGCCCAAAATCCAAAAACCTAATACGATTAGATTCAGCATATTAAAGAACCCCAAGAGTTCAAGAATAAAACCCCATTGAAATTGGTCAAGAAATAAGCAATTTATACAAAGTATCTTCTTTTGCACAATACTGTGCAATTGAATATTTCTTGCAATTGCGCAATACTGTGCAATTGAATATTTCTTGCTATTGCGCAATACTGTACAATTGACAATTTCTTGCTATTGCGCAATATTGTGCTATTGGTTATTTCTTGCTATTGCGCAATACTGTGCAATTGAAGATTTCTTGCTATTGCGCAATACTGTGCAATTGAAAATTTCTTGCTATTGCACAATACTTATTATATAATAATTTACACATCCTGTTTGGTGTGTATCTCCTGCCATATCATTATTATTTGCTTTTAAATATAAATCAGAAATAACCAACTTAAAATGGAAAATTTTAAAGAAAAAAAGAAAAAAAAAAAAAAAATCCCCCAAATTTTTGAACCCCTTATGATTCATCACCCCCAAACTCAATCCTAGCCTTCCCTTTGAGGTATGGTACCTTGCAGTACAATTTCAGAGATCCATACACTTGAACACAAGTTATTGTCTGGAAACTAGAAAAATGCTTATTTTGGCCCCTTTTGGCCCCTAATTCCTAAACGTTTGGGCAATTACCCCAAACTCAATTCCAGCTTTCCTTTGTGATATGGAACCTTGTAGTACAATTTCAGAAAGATCCATACACTTACACACAAGTTATTGTCATGAAACTAGAAAAATGCTTGTTTTTTGCCCCTTTTTTGGCCCCTAATTCCTAAAATTTTGAGGCAATAACCCCCAAAATCAATCCCAGCTATTCCTTTGTGATATGGAACCTTGTGGTACAATGTCAGAGAGATCCATACACTAACACACAAGTTATGTCTGGAAGTTACAAAAATGCTTATTTTTGGCCCCTTTTTGGCCCCTAATTCCTTAACTGTTGGTACCATAACCCCCAAAATCAATCCCAACCTTCCTTTTGTGATATTGAACCTTATGGTAAAATTTCATAGAGATCCATTCACTTAAACTAAAGTTAGAGTGCGAAACCAATGCGTCTTCGACGACGACGACGCCGGACGACGACGACGCGGACGGCGATGACGACGATGACGACGCTAACGTCATACCAATATCGACCACAAAATTTTTGCGGTCGTATAAAACTGGGATTTTTACCACGAGGAGCCTCATCACAAAAGGATACCGGGTTTGCTAATTTACGGAAAAAGTAATCTCACTGTACCCCAAAAATTTAATCACATATGTGAAAATGTCTCAGCTTCAAACGAGCCACCATACATATCCAAGTTAACGATATGGACTGAGCAACAGAAGAAAACGTTACCATTACCGCCTATGGAGAAACTAATACGCATCTTGACCCATATTGGGACAATATCCCTAATGCGCCTTGAAATGAGGAACTCAAAAGTCACATGTAAACAAAAAATCTCTGTGTAGTGATAGTTGACACATGTCTATGATAAACAAATGACTGAGCTGAACCATTTGTGTTAATGATACTTAAAGAAGTGATTTTTGGAAGGAAATTGATGTATGATACTTAAAACAAGTGATTTTATGTCATTATCCTAGATTTAGTACAAGGTCATCACCTGACATGACCTGGTCATCCTAACAACACAGATGTTGGTTCTGATAATATTAGCAACATAATTAGTCCCTGGATTATTAGTATTCTATATTTAAAGCTACAATAAAATTAAATCACTCAGTCTAGTGATTAATGTGTACTACTTAAATAGGTGATTATTAAAGAAAGACAACTCATACTTCCAACCTTTATGGACATAATGTTACTTGAATCAAGTGATTTAGAAAATCACTCATTTAAGTAAGTCCCTGACTGTTTCGTAATGGTGTGAGGCGATGAACACAAAGGCAGTTTCCTTCTACATATTTAATTAGCTACATGATAACAAGAGAGCGCATGCTACATCAGCAATCTATTAATACATTTTGGTTGTGCAAGTATATCTAAAATAATTCTGACTGAATTCTGATATTGGAATATTAATAGTATTGTTACATCCCTTCTTCTTTAAATAAAATAATTACATAAAATTTATTTTACCAATTAAAGTCATATATAAAATTTGTTTTACCAATTAAAGTCATATTCAACACATAAGAAATTTAATGTCTAAATGTGTAGTTAAAGTCAAAGATATTGTCTTAATGATCGCTTTGCATACATGAAATATATCGGTTGTTTGAAAACACTACTTCTCTAATAGACAGTATATCATTATTTTACATTATTTACACGAGATCACTTCAGGGATTATTATGCCCTGTACGCACTTGTGATCTACTCGCACACAAAATCCTTAAATCGTGCTGGTGGTTTTACAACTCTTCCTGATCGTGTTATTATCGGTGTTTCTTTCGCATTTTCGATTTCTGGCGCATTTTCACAATGGTCTTGATTGTTTATTTCTCCATGTTCAAAGTCAGAATTGTCTCTTTCAATTTCTGCAGGTTCATTATTATCGTCTTCTAGTGTGTGTTTAAGTTGGCGACGATTTCTACGTATGGTTCGGCTCCAACATCAACTTCGTGCGATCTGATGTTGACCTGTTGTTTGATAGTCCTTTCTTCCACTCTTTGTTGAATTTTGATGGTTGTATTCTTACGATATCTCCATTTTTAACGTTGGTAAATCTTTTGTTCCTTGATTGTAATAGAATTGTTGCTTTTGTTTTGTTTCGTTAATTCTATTTGTACCTTATTCGAGCAACCACTTTCGGTCTCAGAAGACTTTCTTTCGTCGGTAATAGTGTTCGTGTTTTCTGTTCATTAGTTTTTCAGCTGGACTATTGTCAAAACCTTCTGTTGGTGTATTTCTAAAATCGAGAAATGCTAAATATGGATCCTTTTGTCAAATTTTGATTTCTTCATTAACCTTTTACTGTTTGTACTGCTTGTTCCACTTTTCCATTACTTTGAGAATACAATGGAGATGAAGTGTCATGTTTAAATTCCCAGAGTCTGCTAAATTTTCTAAACTCTCCACAGTCAAATTGTGGACCGTTGTCTGTAAAACACACATCGGGTATACCGTGTCTTGCAAACTGAGCTCTGAGTTTTCTGATTACTGTTAGCGCAAGAGTATCCTCAAGATAATCGACTTCCCAGTAGTTAGAATAGTAATCTACTGTCACTAGATAGTTCTTACTTTGAAATGTCATTAGATCGATTCCTACTTTTGACCATGGACGACTTGGTATTTCGTGTGATATAAGTGTCTCTTTCTGTTGTTTACGTTCGAATGTTCGACATGTTTCGCATCTCTGTATAAAATCTTTTACCTCCGCATTCATTCCTGGCCAATAAAGACTTTCACGTGCTCTCGTAAGCAACCTTCTATTCCTATATGTGATGAATGAATCTTTTAATCATGTCAGTTCTTAGAGATTTAGGAATAATAACTCTCTCCTTTGAATAAAAGACCATTCTGTAGTGTCAGTTCATCTCGAACGTCGAAATATATTGATACACTCGATGGTACATTCCATTTATTAATCGGCCATCCTTCCTGAATAACTTCTTTCAGTTCTTGCATTTGAAGATCATTCTTAGTATGTTCTTGAAGTTCAGAAATTCGCTCTTCAGATATCGGCAACTCATCTATCATGTTAATACTTTCAATTTCGTCTGTTGTTATACTAGTATCTGAAGTCTCTTTAAGTAAGCTCTACTTAAAGTATCAGCTAAGTACATTTCCTTTCCTGGTCTATATTGCAGGATTATGTCGTACTTTTGTAAACGTAAAAGCATACGTTGTAAACGCTTTGGTGCAGCATGAAGCGGCTTTTTCATGATTGATTCGAGGGGTTTATGATCAGATATTACATTTACTGTTCTACCATATGTATACGAGTGAAATTTTTCAAGTCCGAAAATTACTGATAATAGTTCCTTCTCTATCTGAGCATACCTTGTTTCGGTATCAGTGAGAGCTCTACTCGCATATGCAACTGGTCGGTCTTCCTGCATAACTGCAGCACCAAGTCCAGTTTGTGACGCATCGCTTTGAACTGTTAGCTGTAGTTTAGGATCATAATATTTTAAAACTGGCTCAGCAGTCACTAGCCTTTTAATTTCTTCAAGTGCTTTATCATGATTTTCAATCCAACAAAATTGAGTCCTTCAAAGTTAGTTTTCGCAGTGGCTCGCAAATGTCACTAAGTTTTGGTAAGAACTTGCTTAGATATGTGACAAATCCAATAATTCTTCTTACTCCGGAAACATCTGTCGGTTTTGGCATATCCATTACGGCTCGAATCTTTTCTGGATCCGCTTCAAACCTTCGCTGGTTACTAGATGTCCTATGAATCGAACTTCCTTCAATTTTAACTTCAATTTTTCTTTGTTAAGTTTTAAGTTTCTTTCCGACAACGTTCCATTAAAGCCCGAAATTTCCTATCGTGGTCATCAATGGCTTCTTCTTCTGTATCGCCTTCGCCATAGATAAGAATATCATCTACTATGCTTCGTACACCTGGCAAACCTTCAACAGTTTGGTCTTGCCTTCTTTGATATTCTTCTGGTGCAGACGATAAACCGAACGGCATTCGCAACCATCTGTAGCGTCCGAACGGTGTGTTGAATGTCGTCAACAACGAGCTTTTTCATCCAATTCCACATGCCAAAATCCATTCTTAGCATCAACGACACTAAATACCTTTGCCCTACTCAGTTCGGGTAGTAAATCATCGATAGTTGGTAGCGGATAATGACTTCTTTTCAACTGCTGGTTTAAATGCTTCGGATCAATGCATATCCGAAGTTTGTCTGGTTTTACGACAGTTACCAAACTTGAAACCCACGGAGTTGGCGTTGAAACTGGTTTAATAATTTCTAACTTTGTCAGTCTTTCCAATTGAATGAAGCTTCTCTTTATAGCGACAGGTACTTTTCTTGGCGGATGTACTACAGGATTTGCAGTATTGTCCAATTCTAAATGATATTTTCCTTCCAATTTACCAGTCCCTTCAAATATGTCTGCATATTCCTTCATAACTATTTCTTTTGAAAGGGGTTTAGTAAGTGCACCCTGTCTCACTGCCTTAATATTTTCATAATTTACAGTTACAAAATTCATAGCTTGCACTGCTTTGCTACCTAACAACGGAGTCAAAGTGCCATCGTTTACTACTACAAATTCTGCCTTAAACTTATCATTGTTCTTTGGATTGACCAATTTTAAAATGCATTTTCCTATAGGTTTTATTGTGGTATTGTTGTACATTGTTAATATTTGACTTGTTTTCTGTAATTGGTTAATATCAAGCTCTTTCAATGTTCTTGTAGTGATTATATTGCATGTTGCTCCACTGTCTAATTGAAATCTTGTTAATTTGCTTTTCTCATTTTTGCCTATTATCTTCATAGATGCATATATGTGCCTGCTGTGCTTCTCTTTAACAGAGTTTACATTGGTGAGTGTTACTGTGTTTATTTCAAAATAATCATTACTTTCGTCGGACTCTTCAGATATTGCTCGTACTCTGTGTCCTGGGTGACGTCTTTGCCTTGATTTTTGTTCTGATTTACACATACTTTCGAAATGGTTTGCTTTACCACATTTCCTACACTCCTTCCCAAAAGCGGGACATTTTGCCTTGTTAAATTGTGTTTTCTTCCATAATATTTACAAGCAGATGAAGTTTGTGCATAAGATGGTTTAGTTTTATGTGTATATTGCTTTTGCTGTTGATAATTAGGATTTCTTTGTTTGTGTTTTACACCATGTACTTCCAAGTCAGAAAAGTTGGGTTTTCTAGTGTTTTATTCTCTCCTTAGACAGTTCTGCTGCTCTTGAAATTTGCAAACATTTCGGCAAGTCTAAGTCTATAACTCTTAATAATCTTTCTCTCAGATGTGAATCTTGTATACCACTGATAATTTTGTCTCGGATAAGTGACTCTTGCAGTGCTCCATAGTTGCAAGTCGTTGCTAAGATTTTTAACTCGGTGACATACTTGTCAAATGTCTCTTCTCTATTTTGGTTTCTCATGTTAAATCTGTACCGTTCTACCGTTTCGTTACACTTTGGATTGCAGTACCCATCAAACGCCTGTAGGACCATTTCTAGCGTCCTATTTTGTGGTTCTTGGTCGAACGCCATTGTAAGGTAGATCTCACGGCCTCTCGTACCGACTAAATACAGAAACAGTTTAACCTTTGCTTGTTCATCCTCACTGTCCATTACCAAATCAATATATAGATTTAACTCTTCCTTCCATTTCTTCCATGCATCGGCAAGATCATGAGCGTCTAAGTTAAATCTTTCTGGGGCTCTCAGTTTCTCCATTGTTTACGTTTTATAGACAAAGGAAACGAACGAGGTCAATTGCGATGGGCAGTGTTTTGAATATATATGTACTCCCTGACTTATTTATTTCTGTCCAGATGCCGGACTAATGTCTTTTCTCGTTACTTCGCTTCTTTTAGCACATCTGACACCATGTTTCGTAATGGTGTGAGGCGATGAACACAAAGGCAGTTTCCTTCTACATATTTAATTAGCTACATGATAACAAGAGAGAGCGCATGCTACATCAGCAATCTATTAATACATTTTGGTTGTGCAAGTATATCTAAAATAATTCTGACTGAATTCTGATATTGGAATATTAATAGTATTGTTACACTGACTGGTTACACCCTTGACTGATGACGGGTTCACAGTAAATAAAGTAAACTGGAGTTAAATATAGTGAACCAACATCTGAAGTGGTGATCTTGTGCTAGGGTAAAATGCAGGTGGATGCAGGAACAGATGCTGGCAATTTACATTTACTTTCACAGGTGTTGATGTTATAACTTATAATCATGTTAATGTCGTTTTATCTATTACCTTGGCGAAGGACATCTGTGAATACCTTTCTGTATCCACCCGCGTATTACCCTGCCACACGATCACCACTTCAGGTGTTGGTTCACCATAATTTTACTTTAATTATATTATGCAATGACTTTTGCAGGGTCAAAACTGTCCGAAAATGAAGGACACATATCATTAAAATTAAACGGGTTCTCGATTTGAGAACTCTTCCAATTATTCTTAGACTTATTTAAGATCGTATATAATAGCATTGACACTCAAAATAATTCAAGCTGAGACATTTACCTGGGAAATATTAGAGTTCTTGGAAACTTTGAAAGCATGGCCAAAAGTTGCCATATTTACTTCCGGTAAAGTGGGTATGCTTGATTTGTGCTTTCTCCAGAGGTCGCATTACTATTATGATAATTTTCAGAGTCTTATACAAAAACCATATTGCATAAACAGAATCCATAAACAATATTTTATGAATTAAAATTTCAACTTTAGTGCTAGTGCAACCAGATGTACAGTATGTCAAGTGAAATATTTATTGTATACGCTCGTTTGAGCAAACTAAGCGTAGCCGAACTGGTTTATTACATGAAAAACAAAAAACCAGTGGAAATTATATGTAAAATTTGTACACATAAAATGTCATCACTAGGAGCCAAATTGCTTGTCAATTCTTTAAGAAAACTGGTACCTAATGCAATAAATTCAAAAGTCTGGTTAAAATGAGATGTCACGAATGTCATAAAAATTCAGGCACCTTACAGCAAAAACACTCGGTTGAATATTTTTCCTTCCCCATCTCGATTTGTCCCCTGAATTATTTTGCGTCTAACTCGAACAATTTCAAATCAAATAATAAAGGTACAACCTGAAAGAGTGAGTAGATTCAGGGCCGTAATTACATTGAGGCAAATGCCTCATATTGAAAATTGCGGGAAAAAAATGATAAGTTGAAACAAAAGCTTGTCTTCATATCAAATTGTTTTCACGGCGAGTGTCTTGCAAGAAGCAAGTTCTGTTCACTCTCTGACGTCTTCCCCTGTTTTTCGGGATCCATGTTTCTCATTTATTTTTAGTTTTCATGCATTGTTGATGGTCCATTGTTTTTCGTTATGTGTCTTATCTGTTACCGGGTTTGTCTTTTGTTCATTTTTTGCCCTTCTATTGTCTAAGTGTTGAATTTCATTTGTAAATTTAATTTAGTAATTTTGTTTTAAACTTGAGTTTTATTATATTTAAGGACATTTTGTCCAATTTTAAAACTACTTTAAATTGTAAAAATATTTGAAATTAGCTCTCAATTCTTTGTTCTGAGGTGGCGTTAAGCGAACACCAATCAATTAATCAATCAATCAATCTTTATGACTAACGCTTCAGTTGTCCAATATTAGGCTGTTGTTGATTCTTCTCGTAACATCTGTATTTTGTAAACGTTCATTCTCTGCTTTGAGTAGACTTAAGACTTGGGAAATATTAACGATGACGGGTTAAATGTTGTGTGGTTTGGCAATGTTGCATGTCCACCGATGTCCAGATATTGTTCGAAGAAATGGTTTGAGAAGACTCGATGCTACCGGACATAGAAAAATTGGTCGTTTTTTTCATGGAAAATTAAACTTTATATTAAAGAATACAAGACTGGCTCTCTTTTCTGTAAATAAAACTAAAAAGCTGACATGGGTTAAATTAAAGTGAGACAACCAATCTCCCGGAATCAAGTCATTTAAAAAGAAAAACCGTGTATTGCCATACTACCTTTTACATTGAAGGACTTCACTTGCATTAAGCAGTGTTCTGGCCCGTAAATAGAAAATAAAGGAATATGGAGTAAATGTGCATGGGACAAAATAGCACACTCTACATAGAAAAAGCACAAATTATCAATGAACAGGGTTTTTATTCCTGTTCTTCATCTTGACAGTCGCTTGAGGGTCTTCAACAATGAAAGAATCATTCATACCCTACAACAAGGTCAAGACGGCCCCTAGCGTCGACTTTAGCGGTACTTAAAGTATTGTACTGTGAATAAATTTCAAAGTCGCAAAAAAATACACCAAAGTCTAAACACAATACAAGACCAGAACAGACAGGTCCGACATTAATCAGCCGGTATAAAATGTAGCAATGAGGTCTAAGAACAGTTTTCCTGAGTCTACCCTGAGTGTACCCTTTTATCCAAGTTAAGAACTACATCAAGTTGTAATTAAAATGCGTTATAAAATGTAGCAATGAGGTCTAAGAACAGTTTTCCTGAGTCTACATGAGTGTACCCTTTTATCTAAGTTAAGAACTACATCAAGTTGTAATTAAAATGCGTTATAAAATCTGAATTCACATAGTTAAATAAACGATTATCAGCCCCCTCATAACTTGATTTGAAAAAAAATAATTGACAGGTAAAGTACGTTTTCTGCAAGCCGAAACTCAAAAAAAAAAAAAAAACAGCAGCCACACACTTAATTATGTGAAATACGATTTTTGCTTTATCCTACTTATCGGTCTTTTGATGTTGTCCCTAAAAACTAAGAGTCTTACAATGATCTATATATTTTGCTTTGAGACCAGAATATTATCGAAAACATAATTAAAACAAAACTTGCGTTTCAGATTAAGAACGGGTCCAGAAATGCTCAGAATGCACAATTTTGCATCATTTTTTCCAAAGCTTCTGGGGGGGCTTGAGCGGCCCCCAGACCCCTCGCCGAAATTTTGTTCACCTCGCTTCGCTCTGTGAATATATTTTGCCTCACTTACAATATATATTATTTTGTCTATTATCTTTGCAGTCAATTTAGCAGACGAATTTCAGCTGTGTAATTACTGTTTTTTAAATTATAAAAATATAAATCAATTGTTTTAAAAACAATTGTTAGCGGCCTTTTCCTCTGAAACATGATTGATTGATTAGTTGGTTGGTTAATTGATTGATTGATTGATTGACTAATTAAACACGTGAGATAGGGTCTCTTAAAACAAGAAACAAATGAGATCTTGGACCCCGTCTTAAACACATTGGACCGACACACGCATGCAATGATTGATTGATTGATTGATTGATTGATTGGTTGGCAGGTTGGTTAAACACTCAGGACCTAGGACCTAGCCTCTAGGAACATGTGAAAAAAGAATTGAGAGCCTAGTGGCCGTGTTTAAACACTTGTTTAATCACTTGAGACCTAGCCTCTAGGAATACGTGAAAAAGGAATTAAGAGCCTAGTGGCCGTGTTTAAACACTTGAGACCTAGCCTCTAGGAATACGCGAAAAAGGGATTGAGAGCCTAGTGGCCGTGTTTAAACACTTGAGACCTAGCCTCTAGGAATACGCGAAAAAGGGATTGAGAGCCTAGTTCCTGTGTTTATACACTTGGGACCTAGGCTTAAGGAATACGCAAAAAAGGAATTGAGAGCCTAATGGCTGTGTTTAAACACTTGGGACCTAGGCTTAAGGAATACGCGAAAAAGGAATTGAGAGCCTAGTTCCTGTGTTTAAATACTTGGGACCTAGGCTTAAGGAATACGCGAAAAAGGAATTGAGAGCCTAGTTCCCGTGTTTAAATACTTGGGACCTAGGCTTAAGGAATACGCGAAAAAGGAATTGAGAGCCTAATGGCCTTGTTTAAACACTTGGGACCTAGGCTTAAGGAATACGCGAAAAGGAATTGAGAGCCTAGTTCCGTGTTTAAATACTTGGGACCTAGGCTTACCGTAGAGAACTCGCCTATTAGTCGGAAAATTGGGAGTAAAATTCTAATCCAGAGAGGGTACCGACTAATAGAGCGAGATCCAGCGACCAGAGGAAAAATCAAGCTCGGGAAAAGTGGTCAGAGTGAATTTCCTGGTCAAAACTACATTGGTGATTGCCAAACCTAATAAATCCCTAAATAAAAGTTTTGTTGAAAATAAATGACTACAATACTGTCTTTGTGTTTTATTTGTTCTCTGTTAACCTTTTCTGTCAATTTTGTTAAATTTCCGACTGTTTCCGGTTTGTGTATTGTTTTCATGGTCAAATGGTTTGTGCATAAACCCAAAAGAAAACAACACATGGCTAATCTGTAATCAAACAGTGAACAAAACAACAGGAATGAATACATCTTTATTATTAACAGCAATATAAATTATCATAATCAACATCAACTAAATTCAAACCAAACAAACATTCATGAAGAAAATGAATATAATTCCTGGATTTGCATTGGTTTTACCAGCGTTCAGTAACTGTCAGCTGCAAAAAAAATGTCCAAATTTTGTCCGACTTATACGAGGGTCAAGACTAAATCCTTAGAATCTGGAGCTGAAAAGGGCAACCGACTAATAGTCGGATCGACTAATATGCGAGTTCCTACGGTAAGGAATACGCGAAAAGGAATTGAGAGCCTAATGGCCGTGTTTAAACACTTGGGACCTAGGCTTAAGGAATACGCGAAAAAGGAATTGAGAGCCTAGTTAGTGGCCGTGTTTAAACACTTGAGACCTAGCCTCTAGGAATACGCGAAAAAGGAATTGAGAGCCTAGTGGCCGTGTTTAAATACTTGGGACCTAGGCTCTAGGAACCGCGAAAACGGGTCCTTGCAACATGTTTATTTATATTCAAATTATAACATTTGTAGGAACATGCAAGGATTTAAACACACTTACAAAAAGTATCCTTGCATTTTCCTTTATAAATGTTCTCTTTTTTTATTAGGCTTCCCAGTACTTGTGTCTTATTTATTTATTGTGTGTGCATTGTTTTCAATTTTATACTTAAAGGACATCGGACCTGACCTGCATGGATCTTCTGTATTTAACCTACTTGCACATTTTAATTCTTTTCGAAAAGGGGAAAACCCCTATTTTATTTTAGGTAGCACGCGCATGGGCCTTGGATGATTAACAAAGATAAATTGCATGTACGCATCATGATAGCTGTAAAGTTTGAAGCTATAATTAGTTAATTTGTTCATTTTTCCATTTCAGTGGCATGGAACCCCCCAAAAAATGACGCGTAACATTACGACAAAAAATCTCCAGTTAAATCATGTCACGACTAACATTTTGATCACAATTTATAAAATTTTACCCCGAACTTTTTTCTGAGTAAAAGCAGCTTGAAGTGAATGTCAAAATTTAGAACATGACCTTGACCTTTGACCTTGACCATATTTTCTAAGTTGGCACCCAAGGACCTCAAATAAAACAACTCTAGGTTTATTAGGCTTACGGTTTATGAGTTCATATGCATATCACTTATATCAAACACATAAGGGGAAATAACTCTCATATGGAGTCTCCTGATAGCTTCGGTTCAAATGATACCCTTAATCCTGAAGATCTAACGAGCAATTTGGTAAAATAAATTTGTCGTAATCTTTTACGGTTGCGAAGAAGTAGCAAACACAAGAAAAACAGTGTTCGGGGAGATAACTCTTACAAAGAAAAGTATTCGGTTAAGCAGGGTCAGTTTTGAAAGTGCATAAACTGTTCGATATCATATACCAAATATCAAATCGACATCTTGCGAAACAACCAAACAGCGAAAGAAAACAAAATTAGGCAGAAGAAAAAAAAAAATAATCAGAACAAAATCAATAGGTCTTTCCACGAAAAGTGGAAAGACCTAATGACTGAATTATAGCCAACGATAAATCTTACGGGGCAATGGATAATACAGTACACTACAAAATATAATTTGATATATATATATTTCTCTAATTCTTCGTGAATTTATCCCTTTCTGCACCCATTGTATAAAAAAAATTTAATCAACGTGTGGTTCGTTTGATCTCAGTTCATCATTGGTTAAAATCCGGTTATGATGTCGAATTTTCTTACTTTCCTCTGAATTTCTTATTGTGACGGCATGAAAAAAGGCGACCATGCCTGACGTCACATAGATAGAACACATCTTTTTGCAGATCATTCCAAAAGAAGGAATAATTTTGCCTGCATATTGTTTGAAAATCATTAGAGAAACAGATTCCACCACCAAATCTTGTGTAATACGATATTTATCCACTCTTGCGTTTTAAATTTGAAAATTTAACTGTCTCGAGTGGATAAATATCGTATCACACTCGATGCAGTGGTAGAATCTATATATATATATATATATATATATATACATGTATGTACCAATTTATCTAATAGACAGTTACCAAACTACTTCTAAATGACTACCTTTGTAATTCCAGTCATACTCACAAGCCAGACATATTTACAGAACATTACCAATGTCTACTAAGGTAAGTTTGAGACAGACATTTAAGAAACATAACCCATGTTTGTATAAGCAAGATGTAGGTCAGACATATCCGCCTATGTCTTCTAAGGTTTGATGTAGGTCAGCAATATCCACCTATGTTTACTAATGTGAGATGTAGGTCAGACATATCCACCTATGTCTACAAAGGTGAGATGTAGGTCAGCAATATCCACCTATGTTTACTAATCTGAAATGTAGGTCAGAAATATCTGTATATATCTTCTAAGGTGAGATGAAGGTCAACAATATCCACCTATGTTTACTAAGGTGAGATGTAGGTCAGACATGTGCATTTACCCCTGTGTTTACTAAGGTTAGATATAGGTCAGAAATATCCACATAAAATTACCCATGTCTTAAGGAATTAAGATGTAAGTCAGACCTTTAACTTAATATAGACACACAAAATATTCTCTAAGGTATACCAGTAATACAGGTCAGATTTTTCTGCAGAAAATTACCTGTCTCTCTGAGATTAGATGTAGAGCAGACGTATTGACAAAATATTAACCATATCTTAGGTGAGAAAAAAGAGACAGAAGATACCAAAGGTCATTTAAAACTCATAGTTTGAAGAGAAACTAAGTAACAATGCCATGTCAAGATATAGTTCTGAATTATAATTCTTCTTAGTGTCAATTATCAACATCTTAACTTTTCCTCAAATCTATTTATATCTTATTAATGATTCTGGCTTTTCAAGGACAAAAGAGGAAGGTTATATGAATTTGTTATTTTCACAATGTTTTCAGTCATTAAGCATTCAGAATTCCTACTTGAGTTTAAGTTGCTTTTTATCTACTGGTCCTATAAAGTTTGATTGAATAACACATTTTGTTTGTTCATATGTCCCAGTTTTGCATTAAAGATTTTTTTCGGGTAATGCATCATGTATAATGACAAAGGTCCATGCTAAAATTACATGTAGGTGATCTCGGCCTTCAATTTATGCATGAATAGTTGTTGTTAAGTTTTGCATTAAGGTTCATTTATAAGCAAATAAAAACCACCGAACTGATCTATTATCTGTTAATGCATCATGTTTAGTGATGAAGGTTTATACTAGAAATAGGTGACCATGACCTTCATTGGAGTTTTAAATAAAAACACAAAATAAATAATAGGCAAGGTATTAGCTGTCAATTACAATGGATCAGTTTTTTTTTAATTTCATTTAATTTTAGTAGATAACCACAGTTGATTTGGTTGAAAAATTAACTTTTTTATTTTATTTTAGTCTCACATTACCCATATAAAAAAGTCATTATAGATAATAGAATAAGAACCACTGTATTACTATCTTTTAACACACTTGTATATTACTATTTAGCAACCTTAACAAATTTTGACCCATATTTTGTGGTTCACTGAACATTGAAATGTGATAGTGTGAGTGGCACATGGTGTCTGGTGGACACATTTCACTTTTATAACAACAAAAATCCAAAGGCATCAGAGGTCCTTCACTGAAAATGTCTAGGAATGTTAACACTATTCCTCATTTTAAAGCTGAGTTTGAGACAATGTGTTAAAAAGAGAAATTAATTGCAGTTTTGATTTATGCTTAGTAATAAAACAATTTCGGAATAATTTGGGATCCAATTATTGGATTTCTCATGTTATTTTGACTTAGGCATATTTTTAAAGGAACAGGAATGAAGGAGCAATGAAATATCTTTAATTATCTTTAATAGAAATGGAACATTGGAAAGATAAATCATGTAGCTATGGCAACACCAGACATAGAGAAAGCTACTAGTCTTTTTAGGGATGTCCTTGGTGCTAAAGTCAGTGAGAAGCATGTAAGTAAGGAACCTTCATGTAACAATAATTGATTTTAACATATTAAAAGAAGCATATATTATTCACCTTGCCCTCAAGAAATGCATGCACAAATGAATCTTATTTGAGAGTTTGACCTATTACATATACTAGAATCATTATTTGTTGGTGATAAACACCACTTTCAATACATTTGGCTATATCATGGCAGCCAGTTTTTATTTTGGAGGAAGTCAGATTACCTGGAGAGAACCACTGACCTTTGGCAGAAAAACTCTTAAGTCAATTAAGATTGGAGTCTTACACACATTGTGAAAGAGAGGTTAAAAATAACAACCATGCATGTACCAATAAACACCTATCACATCATGGATATGTGAATTGCTTTATCATGTTTTAATTTGCATTGTTGACTAATAAATACATGTTGAAAGAAGAAGGTGTACTATTTTTGACCATACCTGTCAACTGATCCGGATCCTGCTGGTGTGACCCGAGATTTTCACAATTCTGAGGGGAACACCTGCCGGAGACCAAATAACCCGAATTGGAAAATAACCTGTTTTCAGCCGGATTCCTAAGCCTTCAGACTGATTAGATATAAACTGATTTCTTTAAAATACCGACAAAATCGTAATTCTTCCTGGACAAGAAGTTCAACTAGCTGTGTAAACTCAGCTCAAGTGACCCATTTCAGTGCATGGCTTTACTTGACAGCTTTGGTGTCAAACACACTGTTAATTAACACCAATTACCTTAGCTTTAGGTCATAAATAATTTGTGTATTTTAAAAACAAAATGAGTTACTTCCCCTTTTTTGTCAATTCACAATATACTCCTTAAACTTATGTTTTTTTGTAAAAGATTAAATCGAAAATGAATTGAATGCAAAATATATCAGAATAATACTTTTACTATTGTCCTACCTTAGAACAATTAAAAATAAAATTTTGAAAATTACTTTTTCATCTATACCTCCTTTAATTGTTTAACTTTATTTTATTATACTCTAATATCAACCTCAGATATGTTCTACTGTTTAAAAGTGGCACAAATATATTCAAAGAAAACACAAATTGGCACATTGTATGTCATGGACTGAATAAGAACAGGAATAAAGGCAATGTAACACAAATCTATCAATGGCCTCCAAGTGCAATGAAATAATAAAATGTACAATTTTAAATTACTTAACCATGTGGACATGTTTTGGAACTTTGATATAAATTATAAGAAAAATGTCCCCTAAATACTGAAATTCAGCTCGAAAAAGTTTGTACGCGTCATGACCTGATATTTCATTCTTCTATGCAGGTCATCACCTGCATTTTCATTGTCATAGGTTGACAGGTCAAAAATTTTGACTCATTTGATGGATTAATTCTGTTGGTCTTGGACTCAATTATTTTCAAATTTACATTGTCAACTGATAATGTTCATGTTGTAATTTCTTAAGTTTAAAAAAGTCATGACAAACAGACTTTTTGTCATGCTTTATTCTGTTTTTCATGAACATAATGTTGTTAGATTTATCCCAATTTTATTTTCATTTATGTTATGTTTATTCAATTTGTTTCATGTAGGTAAGTTGTGATGCATTTTTGTTTGGATATCTTGTTGGCTTTTATTCATATGTTTCATCAAGTGACCAGTGCTTACGTGAGAAACGGAAGTTTTGACATTAATCCATGATTTAAGTATCATTTAAGAAAGTTGTGATGCATGTTTTTAGAAAGTTCTTTTTGTTTTTGGCCCAATCTTGGTTGTAGTCCATTGTTAGTTTTCAGTCATATCTTTTGTCACATATGCTTAATTGGGAAAATTAAGTATTGACATACGGGTAAAATGAAATCGTATTTTGGGAGGAACATTTTTGAAATCATTTTCTTTTCCTAACTATTCCTCATATGATCAAAACTATATAATGAAGAGTAAGCAATGGTAAAGATAACAAACTACACTATACATACTAGCTTCAGGACACAGAGTCATACAAAAATAAATTTAATCTGGTACAGGTAGTTGGAGAATCAACACACAAAAACAGGTCTCCTCATTTAGTCTTATAGATTTTATCATTTTTCAGTCACTAGAATGCAGCTCGTATTAAAAATGCATTTGTGCAATTTGAGAAAAGCAATACATACCTTGGAAATCAGTTTCATATATAAATATAGATGTTTTATTTTGTGCTTGTTTTATAGTTTGTTGAAAAGTTTAATAGACTAAAATAAGTCATATATTTTTATTTGCTGTATGCGATAGTTACAGAAATAAAAGCACTTTTTAAAATTTTACTGAAAACTTTTAGGAATGTATGCAGAAATGAAGTACAACTCAATCTTTTCAATGGTTACCTTATACTAGTGTCCTTTTAAAAAAATAATTTTTACTGTTGGTTGAAACTGCAAGAAACTGAACCTACAAAAAAGGCATACTTAATATAAGATTGAAAAATATACAGATTCTTTTTGTTAAATATATTTTGCTATATATATTGTACTTGAAATGTTTGAATATGCATTTGTTCCTTATATTAAAAGATTATTTTTTTCTTAAAATAATTGAATTCTGTAATTTTGATAGCCACAGCCTGAACATGGTGTATACACTGTATTTGTTGAACTTGGAGACACAAAAATTGAGGTAATATTTTGCATGACATTTTTTTTATTTGTTGGTAAGCCAAAAGTATTTAATTGAAAAGAGAAGTCCATATAACCTAGAAATATTTTAGATCACCATTCTTAACATATTCAATGGGTAAGAAATGATAATATGTAGAACTATTTAACATTACCAATCTAACCCAACAAAAAGGCCATATTTAAAAATAACTTTAATCACCATTCTTACTCAATTACTATGTAATTTTATTGAAAAAAAAAACTGCTCCATGTTTTGCTTTGTTCATATGCTATCACATGTTAGATTCACTTGGTTTTAAATGCTCAGACATCAATGATTTCAAATTTTTATGTATCAAAATTCTGTGTTAAATATTTTCAGTTTATTTTTCTGGTCACATGCTTATTTGTCCTCATTGTATTTTTATATTTTCAGTTACTGAATCCATTAGGAGATAAAAGCCCAATACAGAATTTTTTAGACAAAAATAAAAGTGGTGGTATGCATCACATATGTATAGAGGTGAGATAACAGATAGATTGCCTCAAACAAAAACTTTTAATATTATAAATAATTATCACCCCGCTTCAAAAAAGTGGGGGTATACTGTTTTACATCTGTCCGTCCGTCAGTCCATCCATCCGTCAGTCCATCCGTCCGTCACCGTCAGTCCTTCTGTCCGTCCCATGAATATTTTCGTCGCATCTTTCTCAGGAACTACATTACAAGGATTTCTGAAATTTGGTTTCAGGGTTTATATAAGTCAGTTATACCGTGTGATGCCTTTTCAGATAAATCACTCAACAACTTCCTGTTTACGAACACTTGTATCATTTTACACATGATAGCCAAGTTGAAAATTTTCGTCACATTTTTCTCAGGAACTACTATACTAGGATTTCTGAAATTTGGTTTCAGGGTTTATATATATTAGCTTTACCGTGTGATGAGTTTTCATATTCATCACTCAACAACTTCCTGTTTACCAAACACTTGTATTATTTTAAAGATGATAGCAAAGTTGAAAATTTTCGTCACATTTTTCTGAGGAACTACAATACAAGGATTCCTGAAATTTGGTTACAGGGTTTATATGAGTCAGCTATACTGTGTGATGCGTTTTCAAATTCATCACTCAACAGCTTCCTGTTTATGGAAATATTTTGGCGGGGGTATCATCAGTGAGCAGTAGCTCGCAGTTTCACTTGTTTTATTTTGTTGAGAAAAACACAGGTCTAAACAGACTAAAATCAGATCAAAGCCTTTCTTTTCAATCAAATGCTTTTAATATGAAAAATGAGGAGATGTGGTATGATTGGCTTCTATCCACCAGAGTTCAAATGACAAAGAAATTATAGTTCACTTTACAGCCTTCAACAATGAAAGAATCCATACCTTATAGTCAGCTATAAAGGCCCCAACGTGAAAAGATCTGAAAAATGTGAAACAATTCAAATGCGAAAACTGACAGCCTTATTTCAAACAGACACATAAAAACTGTGGTAGGCTTAAACATGTTTATGAGAGCTTAACCCTCCCCATAACCTGGGATAGTGGTGTTACAGCACAAAATTAGAACAAACTAAAAATCACTTAAGAATGGTATGAAACTCAAAACTCAACTACTGTGGATTCATTTATTTTCGTGAGTATCAATTTTTGTGGATTGAGGAAAATTTGCATTTCGTGGGTATTTGATTTCGTGGTTTTGCCAACCTCTACAAAGCCTATAGAAAATTTGTTATTCGTTGAACATTTGAATTCGTGGTTCACCTGTACCCATGAAACCCATGAAAATTGGTGTCTAATGAATAATAATGAATCCACATTAACTTAAAAACAATTTAAAGCTCCAATTTTAGAGTACTCCCAGTAACTGAAAGTAGTTCAAAGGCAATTACAACTAATTAATAAATCATGTTTACCCATAAAGTATCAATCTGTAGTCTGTACACATCCAACATATTTAGGTTAAAGACATCATAAACAGCCTGAGAAATGTAAATGGTAATGTTATTTTAAGGACCTTCTAACATTGTTTTAGTTTTTCAACCCATTTTGTGTAAAAGTTGCCTTATCTGTTTGAATTACCTTGTTCTTGACTTTTACTGATCTATGGAATTGCTGCGTCTGAAAATACAAGACAATTTTTTTTCAAATTTTTGTAGGAATATAGATTAGGTAAAAAGTATATATATATTTATATTTCTCTAATTCTTTGTCAATTTATCCCTTTCTGCACCCATTGTATAAAAAATTTAATCAATGTGTGGTCCATTTGATCTCAGTTCTTCATTGGTTTAAATCCGATTATGACGTCAAATTTTCTTGCTTTCCTCTGAATTTCTTATTGTGACGGCATGAAAAAGGCGACCATGTCTGATGACGTCACATAGAAAGAACACATCATTTTGCAGATCAGTCGAAAAGAAGGAATAAGTTTGCCTGCATATTGTTTGAAAATCATTAGAAACAGATTCCACCAAACCATAATCCACTCGCGTGTATTATGATATTTATCCACTCGCGACAGTTAAATTTTCAATATTTAACTGTCGCGAGTGGATAAATATCGACACACTCGATGCAGTGGTAGAATCTATATTTAAATGAATAAAAAAAAAAATAACTAATAATATATATATTGGATAACAAATATCTTTTTTTCAGTATCAGTAGCCTGATGTAAAACAGAGACTATCCATTAGAAATCCAGACCTTTGATTATGTCACTCTCTGTCACCATGAGAGTCATGCAGACTTTAATACCAATATTAGAAAGGGAAGGGGAAACAATCAATATGATAATATAATGAAATATAAGAACAAGAATGGAGAATAACAAACAATGCCAAACTTCGAGATATATATCAAAAATGTTCAAATCAATATAGGCTGGACACCCTCTGGGAAAATCCAGGCAATCCCCCAATGGAACAATGAGGAATTGCATGTCACAGTCCTAACACTTCCAATACCACCCACTTGTATGATAGTTATTTGAGGATTTTCAGAATGATTAGACATAAATTTTAAAAAATTTAAAAGTTATGTCATTTTTATCTATATTGTATATAAAATTTACTTTTCTTAGTAAAATGAGAAATACACCCATTAAAATGTTGTCTGAATTTCATCGTGGGTTCTTATTAGTTCAGTATATGTAATGTTAATGAAGGTAAATGTCAATTCCTTACATTACAGGTTGACAATATAGAAGAGGCAATGAAGGATTTAAAATCAAAGAAAATCCGATTGTTAAGTGATGAAGCTAAAATAGGAGCACATGGCAAACCAGTCGTATTCCTCCACCCAAAAGACTGTAATGGTGTACTAGTTGAACTAGAGCAACAATGAAGAAGTCTTTACATAATTGTATGGATGACTGCTGGCTATCAAACATCTGCTTTAGAGAATTCTTACTGAAATAATACTTGAGCCTGACTTAAAAAGTCACAATAACTGTAATTTATATAGTGCTTTTATGATGGTTCATTGTCATTTGAAGAGTTTATATTGGTTTTTTCTATATTTTGTTGTTTTTGAGAATTTTCAAGGACACAGGAGCTATGCATTTGCACCTCCCAAACTCTTTGTTAAAAAATTAAAACGAAGGAGGACACTGACTTACTTCTAGACTATTAGACTATAGATGTGTGTGTTTACTGATTTTGGTTTGTTTTGCTTGTTACCCCCACCTTCCTACATCTAGTCCTACCCCACTGATATTTGATAGGTCTTTTATTTCAGTGCATTGGAAAGCATACCTGTTAGGTGTTATCTTTCAGACAAAGTACATTTGCAGTTTATTTTCCCAACTGTATTTAACATATAAATGTGAATAAAAATTATTAGGGTTGCGCATATTACTTTAAGTAATTTGGTGGTATTTATATTTTCATATTATGAAATTTTGTTAGCATTAGGAACATGTTGAGCTGCATCTGAATATAAAAAAAAATGAATACTTCAAGAGATAAAAGCAATTAAAATTTGACAAATAGATCTAGAAGTAAAAAGAATGTATGTGAAAAGGTAAAAAAATACATTTTAAAACTTTGAATTGCAAGTTATCTAAATTCTGTCCACAGAATTTGTTTGAAAAGATATGTTATCATGGTTATGGCTATGAAAATTTTTGTTGTAAAGATATAAAATTTATGTGGAGTCACCAGATTAATTTTTTTTTTTCAGTATACTGTGGATTCATTATTATTCGTTGGATACCAATTTTCGTGGATTTCGTGGTTATAGGTTAACCACGAAATTAAATGATCAACGAATGGCAAATTTACTATAGGCTTGTATGCAAACATTGTCAAAAACCACGAAATTAAATATCCACGAACATGTAAGTGAAAATTGGTACCCACGAAAATAAATGAATCCACAGTAAATCAGTGAGTCTTGTTGTATAGTGAAAGCAGACTTAAAAGGACAAAAGAAGCATAACATCATTAAATCATCAACTTTAAAATCATAGTTCTCCTGGTTTTTCAAACACCACTCAAACTTATATGATTTAAACAGCTGTTGATTTTCTATAACGTTTTGGTTCATCAAATCAAATCTGGTAATTCCTAATATATCTCATTATATTTGTAAACAAAAGTATTAAGATATTAACAAATATAAATGTTCAAACAATAATATATTGCTTTGAATAAATTTTGAGGACAAAATTTTGGGAGATCACAATTTTAAATGTAAAAATTGCATTTTTTCACAGTCTACGTTCTATACATTAAAACTGATTTGTAAGTCTTCATAGATTTTAATTGATCGTTTCACTTAATGTATAAATACTACATACCATATCTTTCTTTTCGATTTCCAGATGAGTTTCAAGTGCATACAAAATTTCACAAAATCTGAAATACTGGCCAATTATGTATACTGAGTGGCCATTGTTGACATTGAGCATGACAAGGTCTTCAGAATCTCTGGTCTTCCTTTCAAGTTTAATAAAATGGCAAGTTAAAGTTATGGCTAAGCCATCGTAGAGCATTAAACCATGCATCATGCATGTCAATTGTATATTTATATAGCTTAAAAAGCACTGATGTATTTACACTTATAAACGATCATAACTGAGTCATTTATTTTATTTCATGTTTATATTGTTGAATATTTTAAGACAAATATTTTTATTTAGACTACATGACTGATTTTTTGAGGGGATTTTTCTAAAAATAAACCAAGTTTGATCATTTTTTTTTCTATAGTACATGTATCTGACAAAAATTGAGGTTTTCTTATTTAGTGATTTTGTAGCACTCCACAGATAGGTGTGTAGTTTTGCATTTTGGCCCCTGTGGATTTTTCAAATATGAAAGCTAGTGTGCAATAAAATTTTTGGATAGCTGAGAATTAATATAGCCTTCATAGTGGGTTTATATGAACATCAAGATTGTGTAATGTATGTATTATGGGCTGTTTTCTGTATGACAGTCTGTATTTTCATATCCATACCAGACATTGGTCCAGAAATTATTGTGATGTTTTTTTCCATCTTTTTGTCGCACAAACTTTGTGATTCAATTTTACGAAAAAATGAGGCGAAAGACACCCAATTTTGATTTAATCATTTGGCAGGTTAATGTCATTAGTTTCACTCAAAGGGATTGATATTCTAGTTTGATCCAAATTTGGGGGGAATATGTGACATTTTCATGCCCCTTTTTGCAATATTTTGTAGTAAATAAATGCAGAATGTTGCCATTGTTACACAAAAAAGGAATTATATTTCACTATTTTAACTTATATAAGTATATGGAAGATGCTGATTACATACATATGCACATGCATGACACAAACATTGGGCTTAATGTATTAGAAAGCCAAGAATAGAAGATGATTAAACATTTTGTGGTTCAATTTTAATTTCATTTCCTAACTGTGGAATGCTACCTTTAAAGAACCCAATCATTGTTGATGTTATTATTTAAATTTATGGACATTGCAATTTCCGAACATCTCTAAACATGTGATAGTATCAAATCCTATCCATCCTTTGTAGATTTAGAAAAGTTTTATGGGTTGAACAGATTAAGTGTAAATGTAATGATTATTAATCAATTAAAATCCATACCTCTTTTAAATAAAGAAATCAAGTTTTATCTTCAGAAGTTGAAGCTAGGATGGAAGCAAAGGTAACACAAGGACACTGGACTATAGATAACTCACAGTATAATATAGAGCCTTGGAAAGGAATTTTGATATACAAAAATTTTATTTTCTAGTTGACAGATCATTCTGGCACATGAAATGAGAATTTTACTTTCTCCTGATATTTGATGTCATCCAATCAAATTTGCCATGGTTACCTTTTCTATATTTTATAACATACAATTGTTGAAATGATGTTACATGTATATTATATTATGTTATGTGTTTATGCTAGAATTAGCCAGCCTTATGCTGTCACTGGATAAGTTAAGACCAGCTATATAGACTTTGATTGGTTGAATAATTTAATAAGTAAAGAAAACTTGAAATGAACATAGCATCTTAGTTTTTGTTGTTTTTCTGTTGAGTTTAATTAAATAAATTTTTATCTTGATGTTGTACCTAAAATTGATTAGGTATTACTATGTAGTAGTTTATTTCTTTGTTTGATGAGAAATTTATGTGAAATAGTGTTGGAAATGGGCTATCATCAATCCAAACAACTGTTAATTTTAACTTAACCATGCACACTCAAGTGTGTGATGAGTGAAAAATTGCTTGAATTTTATAAAATTCCATTATTCTGGAATGACAAATCAGAAAATTTTCAAAAATTTAAATGTAGCTTCCTTTACAAATTCCAACTGTTGTGTGAAGTTTTCAGAAAATTGATCTGAGCATAAGTTACTGTGCAATATGTGAAAAATTTACTTAACTTTTGCATTTTAATGTCAAAACCAGGAAATTTCCATAATTTAAATGTATCAGCCCTAACTTTTACCAATGCCAACAACAACCTTAAGTTTCAAGTTAATCTATCCAAGCAAACTCCAGTTTATGTGCAATATGTGAAAAATGACTTTAAGCTGATGATTAAAGTCCAGTAACTCTGCAACAACAAACAAAAAAAATTTTCAATACAAAAATATATTCCATACAAGTTTCATGAAATTCGATCATAACATTCTCTTTCTTTTACACAAGGTGTGAACTGACAGACAGACAGATGGAATAACAAAAGGGCAATAATATACCATGAAAGGTCCCATCTTCCATGAGGGTATGATAATGAAAATGACTCGCCACCAAAGTTAATAACCCCCCTGGGCATTTTTCTTTGAAAAGCCCTTTTGCAACACAGTTTATGTTATATTCAGGCAGCTGACACAGTGATATTACATAGGAAATTTTTATATTGGAGAAAATGGCCATCATCTGTTTATTTTCTAGACATTCAAGGTCATTTTTTTAATTTATTAAATTTAAACTCCAACTGCACAAGCAAAATTATGTAAAAAATGAGATAATTTTAAATCTGAAATCTGAAATTCATCAAATAAAGTTAACAAGCAGTAAAAGTCAAGATATAAGTTTAAATTTGATCTTATAAATAAATTGCTTCACCGAGCGCAGCTGGATACGACCGCAGAGGTCCAACCCTGAACTGTTGGGGCAAAAATGGACACAATATTCGCACTTGATACAGGTCTGAATTTGGATTATAATTAAATATTTGACACAGAATAACTGTAGTCAAAGAACTTGAATTGGTTATGTGATTTGAATTTATATTCATTTTTTGCTTTTGTGAAATACATATATGTATATGCTCAGAAACGGGCCATTCAATTGGATTCAATAAATATTCTTATTCTTAATACATTATGCTGTTGCGAATTGACCCCCCCCCCAAAAAAACCCAAAACAATTTCATAAAAGTCTAAAAATAGAAAATGACATACATAATCCTGGCTAAAATTAAATTACCTTTATCAGCATTTTTAAAATAGTAACTTCTAAAAATAAATTGACAGCTAATCACCTCAAGACAATACAACATTTCTTTATACATAATTTAAAAGCAGTGTAAGGGAGGTAATTCAACATGTTGTGTTTGAATTACTTCCCTTACACTGCTTTTAAATTATGTTTTGTACTTAAGTAATTGTCCATTAACCAGGACACCCTTGTTTTCCCCCCTTTTTTGCCCCTTATTCCTTAACGGTTTGAGCCATGACTCCCCAAAGTAAATTTTACCATCCCTTTGTGGTATGGAAACTTGTGGTATAATTTCAGAGAGATCCATACACCATTCCACAAGTTATTGTCTGGAAACTAGAAAAATGCTTATTTGGGCCCCTTTTTGGCCCCTAATTCCTCAACTGTTGGGACCATAACCCCCAAAATCAATCCCAACCTTCCTTTTTTGGTCATAAACCTTGTGTTTAAATTTCATAGATTTCTATTAACTATACTAAAATTTTTGTGCGAAAACCAAATCTCTTCGGACGACGACATGATACCAATATACAACCAATTTTTTGCAGTAGTATAAAAACAAAATGTTATATTTCAAAACATGTCTAAAACAAAATAACTTTTTAAAAACTTAAGAAAAAGACATGTTGGGATTGTATTGAATTTATAAGACAAACTGAAAGGTCATTTTTTATTTGAACAAAAAAAAAATAGAAAGGATAAACTTGAATTACCAAAAGCATTGACAGTTCAACAAACAAAACCAAATACCAACAACCAACTCCGAGAGATAGATATAACTAAATGTGTATTATTATAAAGTGATAAACAGTTATGGTCCTACATCCTTCCCATAGTTATATTGTCTCGCCTTGATGGAGTCAAAAAGCGAGCCTTAGGTATGTTGTTTCTGACAGCGACGGCTGCGTCGTCAACAATGTATTAGTTTGTGAAAGGTCAGTTTATGGGGAACAACTAGTTGTAGCTCACTGATATTTGGTATGCAGTTGTATTAGCACTGGAACATCTCATTTCCAAGGAGATTATTCGGCCCTGTCCCTTGGTCATGGTCTATTGACTTTGAAACTTTTGCTTAGTTTAAATGTATTAATTTGTGATTATGCCAATTTATGGGGAACCACTTGTGGTAGGTCAATGATATTTGGTATGCAGTTGTATTAGCACTGGCAAATCTCATTTCCATGGAGATTATTTGACCACGCCCCCTCAGTCATGGTCTATTGACTTTGAAACTTTGCTGAGCTTACATGTATTAGTTTGTGATTAGGTCAGTTTATGAGGAACCACTAGTGGTAGGTCAATGATATTGGTATGCAGTTGAATTAGCATTGGCAAAACTCATTTCCATGGAGATTTTTTTGAAAAAAAATAATCTGGCCTCTCTATTTTGACCCAAAAAAAATAATCTCATTCTTCTAGCCTATTCAGTTGCTAAAAAAATATTCTGGCTTCATCTTCAGCAAGAATGACATGTATGATGTTGAAAAAAAATATTCTTGCTTTGGATTGACTGAAAAAAAAAAATATTCTTGCTCTGTTTGCATGATAAAAAAATATCTGCTTGATATAAAAACCCAGCCCCCCAAGTCAAATGGTCCATGCCTTATTGATTTGGGGATGTACGGCAGGTGGGCGGGGGCGGCTGCCAAACAGTGTCCATTCATTAACATGAAAACGCTTTGATGAAATCTTTTGAAATTCAGATATGTTGTGATATGTTCTTTCCTGTGACTAAATGAAGGTCAAGTTCAATTTTCACGATTTTAATAGCTGTTCTAATTGTTGAGTTGTAGACCTTTCAGTAGCAAAAGTGATTCTTATTATAATTATTTTGAGTTATTTCCTTTGAACAGAAATGGTGTAATTAATAAGTAATTTCTATGTCATTTGGTCTCTTGTTTATTTTGAGTTATTTCCCTTTGAACAGAAATGTTGTAATTAATAAGTATTTTATCAAAAATTGAATTCTTAGGTTCTTTGATATGCTGATTCTAACAATGTACTTTGATTTTGGATATTGGACCATAATAGATAAATGTCCAATTTCAAATTTTTCAGTTCTTTGACCACATTCATTTTGTGTCACAAACCTATGCTGTGTGTGTCAAATATTCAATCACAATCCAAATTCAGAGCTGTTTTGAGCTGAAATGTTGTGTCCATACTTGCTCAACTGTTCAGGGTTCGACCACTGCAGGAAAATCCGGTTTTCTGTCACTCTGACAGCCTCTTGTCTGACTTAATTTGAGTTACAGGACAACTATAAGGGAGCTACCATTTGATTTTTATGGGGGGGCTAGGATGAAAAATTTTGTCCTGCTTTTTTTTTTTAGTTGTAATCTCTGTCCTGCCTTTTTAGCTCACCTGGCCCGAAGGGTGAAGTGAGCTTTTCTCATCACTTGGCGTCCGTCGTCTGTCGTCGTCGTTAACTTTTACAAAAATCTTCTCCTCTGAAACTACTGGGCCAAATTTAACCAAACTTGGCCACAATCATCATTAGGGTATCTAGTTTAAAAATTGTGTCCGGTGACCTGCCAAACAAACCAAGATGGCCGCCATGGCTAAAAATAGAACATAGGGGTAAAATGTATATTTTGGCTTATAACTCTGAAACCAAAGCATTTAGAGCAAATCTGACATGGGGTAAAATTGTTTATCAAGTCAATATCTATCTGCCCTCAAATTTTCAGATGAATTGGACAACTGGTTGTTGGGTTGCTGCCCCTGAATTGGTAATTTTTAAGGAAATTTTGCCGTTTTTGGTTATTATCTTGAAAATTATTACAGATGGAGATAAACTGTAAACAGCAATAATGTTCAACAAAGTAAGATCTTCAAATAAGTCAACATGACCAAAATGGTCAGTTGACCCCTTAAGGAGTTATTGCCCTTTATAGTCAATTTTTAACAATTTTCATTAATTTGGTAAATTTTGGTAAGTTTTTACAAAATGTTTTCCTTTTGTAATCTTCTTTTCTGAAACTGCAGTAGAAAATCAATATAGAAAACAATCTACTAATGAACTGGCAATAAAAATAATTGATAATTCTATAACATGAAAAAAAAAAAACACATTAATACCTGATGATGGTGTTTCTTTCTTTACATTGAAAATGATGTCACAACTATAATCCTGAACAATAGGTCAAATGTCAGATATGTTTCAGTACTTTGGCTTCATTTTCTACAGATTCAAGTGCAAATGATGCTTGAATTCCTACACTAATTTATACAGACTTCATCCCCTTTCACAGGTAATGCCTGCCTCATATTATATTTAAAACTTTAATAGAATATCAGAAATTTTGAGAGAAAATTAATCAACCATGCAAGATCTAAAACTTAATTAATATTGTTCAAATTATCAATTAACTATTGAAAAGAAAATTCTCATTAAAAAATATAATTCTTCATTTTATATTTTATCAGAAGTTTAGGAAAAAATTGAATTTAATTGTGTCCCTTGTTCTCATTTCCTGGGATAAATCCAATACATATTAAAGTATTGGTATTGAATCAATATTTAAGAAATATTTCAAATCTTACCATTTTCTTCACAAGAATGAACACCATATTTTCAGTGTCATGAGTATCAGTCATCATATTTGTTGTACTTTGTTGTTCAAAAGTTGAATACAAAAAGATCAACAAAGCAATTCAAAACCACTTGAATTTTGCAACAACAAATGAGAGTTTTAACGACCTCAGCTGGCTATACAACCCTTGTGCAATCAACTGAATTTTGCAGAAATCATTAATAGGAAAGATTGCCCTTAAATGATAATTTTTATTACCTTTTGTTTTTGTTTTTTTTGGGGGTTGCGCAACAACAAAACTTCACAACAAACTTTCTCATCACTTCGCATTTCTCGTTAGATAAATTTTACAAAAATTCTCCCCTGAAACTACTGTCAAATTAAGGCGGCAACCATTTGATTTTCTGGGGGGGCTATGGATTTTTTTCGGACAAACTTTTTTCGCCTTTGGCGAAAAACAATCTATTTTTTTGGCGACAAGTTGAAAACAATTTTTTTCTTTCAATTTTAGCATTACATATAGTGGCAGCTGAGGGTGAAACAAACAAATTTTTTTCTCAGGGTCAAAAACAAATTATTTTTTCTCCAAAACTGAAACAAACTTTTTTCCAAAAATCCATAGCCCCCAGAAAATCAAATGGTTGCTGCCTAAACCAAACTTGGTTTAAATCACCACTTGGATATCCAGGGACCACTGTGTATGATGACCCTGCCTGCCAACATGGCACACATGGCTGAAATAAAACATAGGTTTCAAACACACTTTTTAGTCTTATATCTCTGAAACTAAACGACAGTACAATAGTTGCATTTATCATGCATCAATTGTAAATAAAAATATCAGGTGAGCGACACAGGGTCCTTGGAGCCTCTAGTTATTTTTTACTCTATTCGGTCCTGCCTTTTTTTTACTAGTTTATCCTGAATTTTTTTACACAAATTGTCATCCATGCCTGTTTTATAACCAAGTTGCTCATCCTGCCTTTTTTTTTACTCAAAAAAATCAAATGGTAGCTCCCTATATTGGTATATAGAATCATTCATCTAACCTTGACCACATATTATGGATCAGTGATCCAGGTTAAGTTTTATTGTCAAGTCCTTATCTCAAATACAAAAATAGTACTATACACACTAAGTCAACAATATTTGGTGTGCAATCAAAACCCTATGGTACTGACTTGATATCTCTATCTTCCAAGGTTTATCACTGGTAGTCTTCCTTTGATAATTCAAACAAAATAGTGCAGTGAAGTGATGATTATTTAGATCCTATCCACTCAATGTCATGCAACTTATTGATGATTTGTTATACTTTGATATTTTTGTCACAATATGATGTCTATTTGAATTACCATACTTGTCAAGAAAACATGTTTTTATAAAAAATTACATAGGTAATGCATGGTGTATGAATCTGTTTTAAAAATAGGTTCAACTACAAATGTAAAATCGTGAACAAAGGAAGATAATTCCAACACACATATTTTTAAATTCTCAAGCAAAATACAATTCCAACTTTTTATTTAAAAATTCACAAATTGCGAAACGAAAGCAATCTTTACCCTTCAGTACTCACAATCACTTTGATTATTGTAAAGTCAGTTGCTAAGATACTATAAGCAAAATGTTTACTACCCCCCTTTTTTGACGATCAATGCTTTTGATGGGGACATATGGTTAGAACCACCTCTTTATCCTGGGCTGGATCCGCCCCTGGACTATACTTAGTATTTGAAATAATTGTAAGGTGTACATTTTCTGTGTGGTAGTGTTCATCTGACCTTGACCTTGTTTTCATAGTACATGCAGTTCTCAAGTTTTCATGTTTATTTAATTTAATTTTTTAACTAATTAACCAAAATTAATAGTGATATTGAGATGGAAGAAAACAGACTTGTTAAATATTGTACTATAGTGTAACATAGATATATTTTGTTCTCCTGATAGAGGATGGATTTACAGAAGGTAATGTAACCCGAATAATGTCAGTCGTTATATTCCGCCGATCTCCGTCTAATCTCCGATTGCTACATTAACCTCGATAGGCTATAGGCCGCTAGAGGGCGCAGAATTATTCGAGTTAAAGGTAATGGGTAACTTCAACCGGAAACTACATGTGATATATATTATTGGTATCGGTATCGGATTCGATCCGGAATTTGTTAATTATGTCGAAAAGGAAAGGGCCTGGAATGGTGTAATTTTTAAACAACATTATTGTCCTATATAAGTTTATATAAAGGTGAATTCTTTGATTCGTCGTTTTTTATGTCGGATAACAAATTGGACCTCGTTATTTTAGTAGTATATATAACCAATCAGTCAACTTTATTTCATGTCTGGAATGATTGCATGGCGTACATGTACGTCTTACGTGGTTTACCTGACCTTTAACTTATTTTCATGGTTCATTGGTCAATGTTACTTTTATGATTAGGTCTGTTTCTAAGGTACTATAAAAAAATGGGTCAACTACATTAAGTGCATGGAATGATAGTAAGGTGTACATGTCCGTCTTGCAGGTTCGTCCACGGTTCGTCTGGCGCTATTTTCATGGATTAATGATAATCTGAAGTTTATGGCACCTGTAGTAAAACGTTTTAATTATGATCAGTAAAGTAGGCGAGACATTTCACTGTTACAGTTTGTTTTTTGTTGTTGTGCTGCCAAGTTACACAACTGTCCTAGGTAAGGGAGGGTTGAGCGCAAACATGTTCGTGAGTACTCAACCCTTCCCTAACCTGTGACAATGGTGTAACAGCACACCAAAGAACAACTGTAAAAATCAGTAGCAATTGGCTTAACTAAAGAAACCGGAAAGAGGCACAAAAACAAATAGTTTAGACGATATAAATGCTTTATTAGCCATGATACTGGAATGTAGTTGCAATATGGTATGAGGCTTCGGTCTGGAACATATCCGTTATCGTTGATTTCATATCCATGTGTCAACGACCTGTATGGTTGGTTTTTGTTGAGCCTGCGATCCTAGATCATAGACCGCGATGTCAACATTTAGGTTCAGTCTGTGGTTAAAGTTTTTAGACATCCATAACTTTGTCAAACCTTCATGGAATTTTAGGAAATTTGGACAGGAGCTTGTTTATGACCAAAATACAGTATTCAGAGCAAAATTTTGAAAAGGATTTATTTTCATTTTCCTTATTTTATTGATAAATGGACTTAGTTTTTTTTACAGTTAACATTCAGATTTAGTCTGAGGTTAAAGTTTTTCAGTCATCAATAACTTTGTCGAACGTTCATGGAATTTTAGGACATTTGGTCAGAAGCTTGTTTATGACCAAAAGACAGTATCCAGGACAAAATTTGTTTCCGTATTTTACTGATAAATGTACTTGTTTTTTTTTTTTTTGTTTTTTTTTACAGTTAACAAGTAGATACAGTCTGGGGTTTAAAGTTTTTCAGTCATCAATAACTTTGCCAAACCTTCATGGAATGTTAGAAAATTTGGACAGAAGCTTAGTTTTGACCAAAATACAGTATTAAGATCAAAATTTTGAAAATATTTAATTTCATTTTTGTCGAGCCTGCGACTTTTGTCGCAAAAGCGAGACATAGCGATCCTACATTCCGTCGTCGTCGGCGGTGGCGTCCACAAATATTCACTCTGTGGTTAAAGTTTTTGAAATTTTAATAACTTTCTTAAACTATCCTTGATTTCTACCAAACTTGGACAGAAGCTTGTTTATGATCATAAGATAGTATCCAAAAGTAAACTTTGTAATAAAAAAATCCTGTTTATCAGTATTCTACTTATAAATGGACTTAGTTTTTCTGCCAGTTAACATTACATTCACTCTGTGGTTAAAGTTTTTAAAATTTAAATAACTTTCTTAAACTATCATGGATTTGTACCAAACTTGGATAGAAGCTTGTTTATGATCAAAAGCTAGTATCTAGAAGGAAATTTTGTAAAATTTATTTCCTGTTTTTCCGTATATTACTTATGAATGGACTTAATTTTTCTTCCAGTTAACATTACATACAGTCTGCATGTAAAGTTTTTAAAACATTAATTAGATTCATAACATCCTGGATTTTTACCAAACTTGGACAGAGGCTTCTTACAATCAAAAGATTACGTAGACAACAGCAAAAGTAGGCGAGACCCTGGGTTCCGCGGAACCCTTACGAATTTTCCGTATTTAACTGATAAATGGACTTAGCTTTTTTTACATAGTCACACATCAATTACTTAATCAAACCTTCATAGAATTGTATGAAACTTTGGTAGAAGCTTTTTTATGTCTGAAGCAAACTTTTGAAAATATATTTTTTTCATTTCAAGTTCAGCATTTTTCTTATATACGGACTTAGTTTTTTACTGTTAACATTTATAGACAGCCTGGGATTAAACTTTTTTGACATGATAAATTTGCAAACCTACATGGATTGTTATGAAACTTGGACAGAAGCTAATCTTCAAGACCATGAAACGGCATCTAACGAAAAAGTTTGATTTTTTTGTTGTTGTTAATTCTGTATTTTACTGGTAAATGGACTCACATTTTAAGTCAACATTACACTTTTATACTGACAAGAAACTAAGAGTAATAAATAATTTATGTTGGGTTATAGAATGATTTTAAGATCTATATAACCGTCTGGTAGTGCCCGGTTCATCTGACTTTGACCTAATTTTCATGATACAATTGATCAACCAGAGACATATAATATCTGTATAACTGTATATGGGTCAACGTTAAGTTAGTCTTGTTAGGTCTGTTTCTCAGAACCTGTATATTGGGTGTATAGAATGATTGGCTCGCAACCGTCAGACAGGGTACATCCGACATTGACATTTTTTTTTCATGCATTATTGATAATGTTAAGTTTAGTTTCTTTGACTCACTTGGTCTAATCGGACCTTGATATTATAGGCTTTCAACATAAAATTCAATCACAATCAGTTATAGTGAGACCTTTCAGCATCTGCACTCCTAATCATGCAATTTTTTCCAGTAACTGAAAATGAAATCTTTTAAGTTATCATGATAGTATTTATTATTGACAGAAAACGTATAATTAGCGTTATAGGGGAGAGAGTCAAGTCAATTTATCTATTGGATATTCATATTGTTTTATATGGAAAGTAAAAGTTACCTAATATATATTTTTACAATTTTGATATGCCTTTTCACATGCTCTAGTTAATTGCAAAAATTTAATAAACTCCACGCTTATTAACCTACACATCAAATTAAACGTTCGCCACGACATGCTAATTGGGTTCTAAGCGACAAGTATTTTCTTCTTCTTAACATTACTTTTTACAACGATTTCTAATGCAATTAAGATTGCTTGAATATCTCAGTGTGTAAAATGTATGTAATCACACAATCCATTCAAAAAAATTGCATGTATAATTATTTTTCATTACTATAAAACATTACTTAATAGTTACAAATATATAAATATAGTATTTTGACATCAGAATCGAGACAATTTTCCTAGGCACTTCCCCTATAACGGGCCCTGAGAGGTGAGAGTCTTAATATAAGAGGGTTAATATATTTTTATTACGACTGAAAAAAACATTGAAGAGATGGTGCTAAAAAAAACAACAAAAAGTCACGAAACAATTTCCCATGCATCACGGTTCCGAAAAAAGACTCTTTGACGGAGATAGGTCCGTTATCATTTATTAAAAGTTTTTTACCATGAACGAAAACGAGGACCGCTGTAAATAGCATTTTCCTTTCTCTTTTGCTCCCGCAGTAGTATGAAAAGGCCGATTCTGCCGCACATGCAGAAATCCTGCCTAAAACCCCTACCCCGACGGCCAGATGCAAACGGACGGCACTCCTATTGAGCATAGGGTAAATACAAGAATATGACTTTCGTACACAATGGATTCGTCGACATTCCCAAAGATAGAGATAACGACTTCATCGGCGAAGATGCCTTCCAGGAAAAGGTGCAGGACCAGAATCAGGAAGCCATCAAATGGAAGGATTTACCTATTGGGATGATCTATAAGATCTTGGAGGTGATTGAAGTGGAAGGTAAGTATGGCAAAAGCAGGATTCTCACTCTGAAAGACAGACAAGGAGAAACCGCCAGAGTATGGGCTTGCCCCACGCTTAACAAAGAGAAGGGTCCTTTGCAAGGAGCTTTCGTTCGGAGCACCGGATTCAAGCTGAGCAAGAAATCTAATCAGCAGTACCTCTCATACGATCTGGTGAGAAAGTGAAAAAAAAAAAAAAAAAAATCTTGGGGGCGTAAAATTTCTCAATCCAAAGAGGATTGGGAAATTTTTTTTTTTGGTCACTTAGCACTTTGATATGGAGGGTTCGGGAATGAGCGGGGAGCGAGGCGTAGCCGAGCGATGCGCGATTGGAAGAATCCTCCCTACGGCGCATGCGCATTCAGTTCTTCACTAAATGGGGTAGAAGGCCGGCGTAGATGATCCTTCTCGTCGTAGTAGTTCTTCAGGCAGATCGCAGGAGCACCGTCTTCACCCGCCAGCAGGGATTTGTAGGTTTTGGCTAATCGCACAGTATCTCGATGCTTCTTTTTCTTCTTGACGACTCGGCGCGAGATCAAGGACAGGACTAAGGTACCTGTGGTACAGAGGCAGGCTAGGGATCCGATGGGGATGGATGCCACAGCACCCACACCAGTCAGGGCAGACCCTATGGTGCCACTAGTCAGCAGGAGACTGCCGACGGAGCACTCACCCAGGGCAATGGAGATGACCTTATCAACACGGTTGTAGATCTTCAAGGTATGCTCATATTTCAGGATTTCTGCTGCGAGCTCTTCTTCCAAGGATTTCACACAACTAGCATCCACTTGATCGGTCATTTATTTATAGGAGCATACCTAGGAGGGATATTCTTGAATGGACTGTTGGCTCCCAAGATCAGACCGGATCCATCGTAAAATTTCTGACCGCTCTTCAAGTAGAGCCCATCGCCCTGGACAATGCGGGCGGTGGAAGGTTTGAGGAGAGACCGCTTCCGCTAGGTTTCACGGAGCAGACGCACCCGCCACGCTTCAAGTATAACCCAGAGCCGATGGCTTTGGAAATGGCAGTGCTACCCAGACCACTCAAAGCACCCACTCCCAGGGCCGGCAGAACGGTCTTTGCCAACATGGGAAGAGCTCTCATAGCCAGCCCGGCCAGCATGGGTAAGAAGCCTCCCACCTTCTGCATATTCTCCTTCAATTGGGCACTGCTCATCTCCAGATTCATACCACCGGTGCCTTGCTGCAGGAGCTTGGTGATCTTTGAACCTGTCGGGAGGTGAGCAGCATCTTATGATCGCCTCTCAAATTCGCGTGGGACAAGCGGATGGTGACTGGGCAGCCTTTCTTTGCCGCCCGCTGGAGCTTATCGGCTTGACCTTTCGTTAAGTTCAAACCATATTCTTGATACGTCATTTATTTATACTTCGCGAAGATGAAAGCGGATGGTGAGATGCTCGCCTCTGAGATCGATGGGCGTACCGTTCTGATCGGTGAGATACGTTTCCATGCGATTGATGGTTCGCAAGGTCACGGGCAAATATACTAAATTTTTGGGGGTTTGAAGGATCTTCTCGCCTGGGGCCACGCCGGGAAGAAGCTATAGATGGTGGACTGCTGGGTTCCGTCCACATAGCTTCCGCTGATGATATCGCTATTCACCAAGATGCTATTGATGCTGATGATATTGACGATATGCTCCCTTCTGAGTAGCCATTCGTGGCTCGGTCGAACGTATAGATCTGCCGCTCGAAGCCCAGCACGCTGCTGATGCTATTTGGGACGTCGAAGTCCACCTGATAGTGGTGGGCGAGGGTCAGCGTCGCTCTCAGGGTCGCACGGTTGGCGTCGAGGATGATCTTGGTTTTATGCTTATTGAGCCTCAGCTGCCGCTGAATCTCATCGCTGATATCTTCGATGCCGTAAGAGCCGGTGCTCAGCGCGATGGGAAACCAGTTGGCGCCATCGTCGGGAGAGTAGCGGAAGGAATTATTACCTGCATGGATATTGGGGATCGAGTAGTAAGTCTCCAGATTCACCAATGCCATCTCATAGCTCCTTCCTCCTTCAGATGCAGAGGCGGGTTGAAGCGGGTGAGGATTCGGCTTTGGTTACCGGACACTATAAAGGAAAATCCCTGCTTGGGGTCGGAATTATCGGCGATCCGTTGAAGCAGAGCTTGGTCCATTTATTTATAGGGTCGGCGGTATCGACAGATTTTTGGGTGCCCGAAGGCACTGAAAAACCTACCAATGGTGGCGGTCGCCTCTAGAAGACGACGTTCATCTTCTGGCCGTCGGACTCGAAGCGGAGGATCCGGTCGGAGATCACGAGGGCAAAGGCTTCGGTATTGGCGGGCACATTGCGATCGAAATCGGCCCGGATCTGGATATCCACGGTCGACTCCTTCAATCGCTCGGACTGGTGACTCACATCGATGACGAAGAGTGGGTAGAGATCGATGAAGTCGGAGGGATTGATATTGCAGTTGCTGATGAGGCGGTCCATGCTGAAATATTTTTTCCGGAAATCAGCAGCACTCTTATAGACTCTGGCGATCTTATTTTGGGTGAAGCCGGCATTGAAGTCTACGGCAGGGTAGCGGTCTGCATTGAGGGTGACGTAGATATTTCGCAATCGACAGTGATTGAATACGGCCGCATTTTGGGTCTGGTCATTGCTCTTGCCGGTCTGGAAGGCCACGATGATATATCTGGGCTTTTCCCGACCGCTCTTGGCTGCCAGCCGCCAGTTAAATTGGGAGGTTTGAGGGACGGCTATGGAGTCGCACTGTCGCATCCGGAAGCCGCAGTCGATCTTACCCTTGCTCTGGATGGTCTTATAAAGCCGCATTTTCTCCTGGTCGGATGGATTGACGTGGGGATGAACCAGGAGATCTTACTCAGGATGATTTCCGCCACGTCGTTGACGGCGGCGGCCCTCAGCACGGCATTGGCATCCGAATCGCGCACGAGGGAAAGCTCGTGCTTGAAGCCGTAGACGATCTTGCCATAGTCGTCCGCAAAGCCGAAGATATGCTTCAAGGGAATGGCGAAGGAAAATGACCCTTATTGGCGGGCTTGGTGATGATATAGCCGTGGCGAGCTGAGAAGCCGGTATTATCTGCATGGGCAGCGGCGGAGGAATCCTTATACCATAGCTGGTTGAGACCTTGGGATTTGGAGAAATCGTCGGGGTAGGTCAGCATTCCCAGCATGGTGGTGGCGATCCCGGGATCGTTGATATGCTCGATCTGCTGGCCGGAGAGTCGGTAGCTGATCGTCCGAAAAGATACATGATACCGTTATGGACGAGCGAGACCAGATCTCCATCGTCATAGGCGGTACCATCATTCTTCTGGAGCCGTCCTTCGACCAAGAGATAGCTCTCGGCGGGTGGAGGAAGAGATCCTGGGTTTCGATATTGATACGTATTTCCGCACCGGCATTATTCAGTTGGGCCCCAGCTTGAGGCTCGTATTCGTGAACCTCATATTCCTGAAGACTTTCATCGAAGGTCAATCCTTCGGTGATGGTGAGAATTTCTGACATCATATATTTATTTATAGCGCCGGACGAAGTCGTGGATGGTGGCGATGCCGCCGCCCGAGATGAGGTTATTCAGTCTGGCTTGCTGCTGGGAGGTCTTCGCAGGAATGCTGGGATTGCTAGGTTGATTGGGCTTGCGGGGCTTCCGGACCTTGCGGGTCACCTTATCCACGACGTGGTCCACGGCTTTGAGGCCCCTTTTCGACCCCTTTCAGGGCTGCATTGGTAGCGGCGCTCATGGCCTTGCTGCCCAGCGTCTTCGCGGTAGAGGAGGTGAATATGCGCCCGGCTAAATTGGCGACCGCATCGAATAGTCCCCGCCCGCCGACCGCATATTTGCGGCGATAACCACGTTTCATCACTAATGGCATCGTATTTTATTTATAGGAGACTACGATGCAGCTGCCTATATTTCTGGTCGTCGATATGACCAAATTTCCTCAAGGCATCGAGGATGGCCACGATCTCGTTGTGCACCCATTATTTCCAGCCCTATAGGCGGCAGCGCAAAGCTCCAGACGATCCATCAGCGAATCGAAGTCTTTCGGCAGGAATACCGTCTGCAGCCCAGAACCATACTTATCTTGCTGGTAGATGCCCGAGACGATCTCTTTCCATTTATAGCTTCGGCTGGATTTTGGGGTCCGCGAGAGGACGGAATTTCCCTGATACATGGCTCCCGAGGCTCGTAGGATATCGCCGTAGGTCATCAGGTCTTCGGGATCGAAAGATTCGGGGCGCTTCTTAACCATGAGCTCCCAAAGGCCGGGGTACCCTTATGGCGCACGCCATCGACGAAGATATCATCCCCATCGAAGGAGACGGGCGAATTTCCGATCATGAAGACGTCGTCCTCCACCCTCAATCCAAAGGTATGGTCGGCGTGAGGAGTCATGCTGAGCTTAAGATACTGAGTCGCCCGCGGGCCGAGGTGGGTGTCATGGGGCGGTTCGATGGGTAGTGGATCGGCAAATTCGGCAGGAGGGGAAGGGCTGGCACTGGAGTGGGTAGCGCAATCGGGATATCTTCGATCGTTTTGGTGATTTTCGAGGCGGCCTCCTTTTGGGCTTCCACCACGGGCTTGAATATCTTGAGAGGTCTCGATCGAGCCCCATCTTCTCGAGGCGATGCTGCATATTGCTAGCCTGAATGCTACGCTTGGTTTCCTGGAATTCCTAGCGAGCGCCTCACGCTGCTTGGGGTCGGTGATCTTGATGAAGGTCATTTATTTATAGCATCGAACGCTTTCGAACGCCCTAAGCGTTGGAAAGCGTTTGAGCGAACGCCCCAAGCGTTTGGGCGAACGCCCCTTAGCGTTTGAATATCGTCTGCCAGCGTGGAGGAAGATGATAAGGGTCGATCGATAGGTTTGAGTGCCTTTTGCATTTATCTCGACCTGGCTGGCATCTAAACGTACATCGAGGGCCTCGCTGCGTCTCGACCGAGCATCGCGGTCCGGTGGATTTGGCGTAGGATTTCAACCCGGTATAGCGACCGGCGTCCAATGCGTCGAAATCTCCTTCACCTCTATGGATGGGGCGGATGAGCTGGAGTCCGCACTTATTGCAGAAGCCATCCTCAAGAATATGGCGGCAGGAGCACTTGCACTCTCCGAATTCCCCCAGACGCTGGCGGATGCAGGGTGGCAAATGTTGCCAAGAAGCTTGCACTCGCACTCCTCCCCGTACCGGCCAAAATAGTGATCCGCAGAGCACCCTCGCACCTATCAAGCCATCGGGAGGTTTGAAGAGCATATCTATGAGGTATCCTTTACCTCGGCGATGGATGGAGATCGACCTATCTCCAGCTCGATCTGATTCAAGAATGCGTATTCTTCATTCATCATTTTATCTTAGACTCGATAGAAATCTTCTAATTTGCATCGATATTTTCCAACCGCCTTGAGGCTCGTGAGATCGATGGTCACGAATCCGTACGGCTCGGCCCAGGATCGGTCGCAGAGGGCATCGAACTGGGCGGAGGTGAGGTCGCTGCAGTGATCCCGGCGGATATGATCGCGATTCTTGGCATCTTGCTCGAAGAGGCAGATGAAGTTGGCATTCTCCCGGATCGATTGCCGCGGCAGCTTGAAGTAGTTTTGGCAGAGGTAGAAGCAATCCACGTTATTATGGCGGCCGCGCACGTAGTAGTCTTCGCACTTGCTCTGCTTGCTCAGCATCAAGTCGTCGAAGACCATGAGATTCTTGCGGGCGGGGTCAAGGTCTCGAGGATCCGGCACCTCGTCGCCCTGCTCAAAGAAGAAGGCTTCGATCCCACTGGGGCGGGCTGGCGGCTTCAGGATATCCACCGCGTCGATCAGAGAGTGGGGATAGCGATCCTTGATGGAGAGAAGGTCGCGGATATCGTCTTTCGAAAATCCTTTCCCCAGCGCCTGCCGCAGCAGCTGATAGATGGGCTGATGGAGCGATTTTCCGAAGACGTAGAGTCGATCGTAATCGAGCCATCCATCGCGCAGGAGGAGATTATTCAGCAGCGTCGTCTTGCCGCAGTCCGACTTCCCGATGATCAGGCCTCTGATCGACCGCTGCGGGAGGAGGAAGTGATTGCGTCGGGCTGCAGCCGTCTCATTATAGGAGATATCTTCGACGTCCATTTTATATAGATAAAGAATGATTTTCTGCCTGAAGTGCAAGCGACCGACCGAGACGGAAAGTCGCTATGAGACCACCACCAGCAATGGGAGGCGGCGAATGGGCGGGATATGCGCCGTCTGCGGGACCAGGAAGTCTCAATTTCTCCGAGGGAGCGAGGTGCGGGGCTCATAAATAAGATGATCAATCGGCTGCCGGTGGAGATGCATCTGCCCGGGCATAATTTCACCGGGCCGGGCACCCAGCTCCATAAGCGTCTAAATGCAGATGGTACCCCCAAGGCTTGGTCGAAGCCCATCAATCGGGTGGATCAGGCCGCCTATCGCCACGATCTCTGCTACGCCAAGCATAAGGATACTGCCGCACGCAATTCTATCTGCGATAAAGCCATGCTAGCCTCACTGGACACCATTCCCAATCCCACCGTCCGCGAGCTCATGGACCGCAGCATCGTCAAGCCCATCATCGGCACCAAGACTCGATTTGGGCTGGGGGTTAAAAAAAAAATTTCGTTGGTCGGACGAGCTAGCCGAAGAGCTGCATAAGCCAGTCCGACGCAAATTCCAGAAGCGTCGCGTGGTGGTGGGTGGGGTGGACGAGACCTGGGCAGCCGATCTCGTCGATATGAGCGCCTTCTCCCGCGATAATCGAGGCTTCAAATTCCTCTTGAGCATTATCGATATCTTCTCCAAGTATGGCTGGCTGGTGCCGCTGAAAGATAAGAAGGGTGCTACGGTGCGAGATGCCTTCCAGACCGTCTTCAAGGATCGCACGCCCGAGAAACTATGGACCGATAAGGGCAAAGAATTTTATAATCGGGAGGTGAAGGAGCTGCTCCAGAAGCACGGCGTCGAGATTTACTCCACGGAGAATGAGGAGAAATCGAGCGTGGTGGAGCGCTGGAATCGTACCATGAAGGAGAAGATGTTCAAATACTTTTCAGCCAATTCCACGCGCGCCTACCTTCCCGTCTTGGACGATCTCGTCCGCCAGTATAATACCACCAAGCATCGATCCATCAAGATGACGCCCACCGCCGCCAGCCAGAAGGAGAATGAGGCCAAGGTATTCTGGAATCTCTATGGGGACCTACCACCCATGCAGCTGCCACGATTCAAGGTCGGAGATAGGGTTCGGATCACCAAGAAGAAAGGCACCTTCGAGAAGGGCTATACGCCTCGCTGGACGGAGGAAGTCTTCACCATCTCCCAGACCTTGAATACGCAGCCTCCCACCTATCACCTCAAAGACTTCAACGGTGAAGAGATCCAGGGTCCTTTACGAGCCCGAGCTTCAGCGCACCGACCAGGATATCTTTCGCATCGAGAAAATCTTGGGCCGACGCATCCGGGGTGGGAAGAAAGAAATCCGCGTCAAGTGGAGAGGTTATCCCACCACCTTTAATTCCTGGGTCAAGGATTCCGACTGGCAATGATCCCCCAGTAGGCTTTCTCGTCCTCTCAGTCAGGACGGGAAAGATTGCATGCTGCGGTGGGTGATAGCAACCACGGCCGCCGAGGGTAGGGTCGGTCGTGACGAACCCAGAATGGTAGAAAAGATTTTCCGAGGACTTTTGCTCTCGAGAAAATTTCCGTTAAGGTGGGAAAGAGGATGGGCATCCGCACCCGTCAGACTCAGAGGTTATCCAAGTAATTTCTTCAAGCTTTTCCCATCCTTTCAATCGAGATGGGGAAATGTTGCAGGATCAACCATGGTAGGAATTTATCTTCATTTCTAAGGCTTCGATTGCGTCACGGGTCGATTCGACCATGTCTTCGTTCGCGAGGGCGCGCTTGGATCTATCCGTCGTATGATATGATCTCACCTTCTCCTCGAGGACGTCGATCTTACCCTGCATCGCCATGGCTAGGTCTTGCCAGCTCTGGGCATACCATCCTTTGGTCACCGGCTGATCCGCCGCCGCCGGTGCTGGGAGATTCACGATCGAATGACCCCGCATATCTATATCACCAATCATCACACCTCCGTCCATGGGTAGGCACTTAGCCACTTCTTTCTCCATACGGTCCAGCCGCTTCTTCTCAGCCTCCAACGCCTTCGAGGTTACTTCGAGCGCAGCCTCAGATCATCGATATCTTTCATACCATCTTTCAATTGCAGGTTAACCCAGCGCTTCGTCACAGCATCCGACCCCTCCTGAGGCAATCCCAGGCTAGTGATGCGATGATCGTTCATATCGAGATCCTGGATCATCCGCCAGAGCGATACTCTTTTTCTTGCATGTGAACCGAACTTATCCATTTATCTATAGTGAGAAAATCACGTCGTCGATCGATCGCCCTTCCGCAAGCATCTTCAGCACGTAGAGGCAAAAGTGCCCGCATACTACGTCCCCGCGCCTCTGCAGCTCATCGGTGCTATATCGAATCTCCGGCCGCAAATAGTCGATCATCTCGTCGGGTGGAGGCAGGCCGTAGGGGTCGAAGTAGACTTTGAGTCCTCCGCGCTTATGCCAACACGTCCAGTGCGTGCCGGGGCCATGGAAGTCGTCGTGATTCAGGATGCCGCATTCGATGGGGCGTGGGGTGGGTGGTAGGGCATCGCGCATGAATATTCCTCTGAATCGAGAGATTCCCAGGGCAGAGGCAGCATCCTCGAGCTCTAGATTCGAGAGGGGCTTGTGGGGGAGGAGGATGCCGTGCACTCGTATGCTGCTCATTTATCTAGATATTGGATGGGCATCCGCACCCGTCAGAGCCTGCTTAGTGCTCAGCGATTCGATAGTGGCCGTGCGCGAGGGTGCTGACGCCGTCTGGAAGGATGTGGCGCTTATCGTCCTTGGCGGAGAGAGCGATCTTGTTGATCTCCTCGGCGTAGATCTGATGGAGATGGCTGCGGAGGATGCTCATCGGTCGGTGGATCTCCTGCTGGGTGGTGAGGCATCGCTTATAGTCCTCGAAGGCGATGCTGCGCTTGATGACGCTCCTGGTGACTCCCTTCGCCTTCTTGGTGGCCTGACCGTCGTCCATCTTGAAGGCGTATAGCTTTGCCGGAGCCCCACGAATTCGGTCATGATCTTACCGCTGCATTCGTCCTTGAATTTTCCGATGACCTTCTTATTCACGCCGATGGGGATGCCGGAGGGATGCTCGGTCGGGTAGTTGGACGTATCGAATTTTTCCTGCACGTGCGGCGCGATATCCTGGTAGAAGTCGGCGGTCTGGATCTCGTAGGCCAAGCTATCGGTGTCGGTGAAAAGCAGTCGGGCCTTATCGCCGTACGTCTCCTTCACGAATCCGTAGTGAAAGTCGTACATCAGAAGCTTCGAGATCTCCAAGATGCACGCTCCCAGGTAGACGGGCTTATCGAACCTGAGCTTGGTCTTCTTCATATGGACGGCCGCCAGATTCTCGGTGAAGACGACCCGACGATCGAAGTTAGGCTTGGCCACGAGCTTCAGGGCCTGCTTCTCGGTGGTGACCAGCCTGACGTCGACGCGCTTCCGGATATTCTCCATGGTCTTGCCGAAGACCGAATTATTCATGAGCTTGAAGAAGTCCTTCTCGGAGTCGGTCTTGGCCTTGGCGCGGAGAGCGGTATTTAGGTCGATATATTTCTTGAGCCATGGAGATTGGCTGAATCCGATGATGCGATGGACTTTGGTGAGCTTCATCCCCCTCTCCAGATACATCTTGAGATTTCGATAGTGAAGGGTATATTTCTCACGCTTGCCTAGGTGAGGCACGAGCTTGCGGACTTTGCCGATCTCCACGTTCTCGGGCGCGAGAGGGTAGTCATTGTGGGCATCGTGAAGATCGCGCGGATATTCGAGATTGCATTCTACCATGGCGCCATATTCGTGGTCGTCGGGATACTTCAGAATCTCGTTGATCTTCTCCGGCTCCATCCACTCGAAGTCTCCCGTGGGAGGGCTGCGCCATCGCCCACCCGTAGAGATTATTGGCATCGAGGTAGGCGAGATGCTTGGTGGGCTGGGAGGCGTCATACGTGCTCATGTAGGGATTGTTGGCCTTGCCATGGCGGTGGGAGATCATGGCGACCCCTCCTCTCGTCCCTCCCTCGAACATCATCAGCATGTCTGGATCGGTGAGAAGCTCCAATCTGACGCCAGTGATTTTGAGGGCGGCGTCGTAGGATAGCCCGGGGGATGTGAAGTAGTGGGCGGGATCGAGTCCATAGTTGGCCATGCAGATATCTCTGAAATTCTCGAAGATGTCGGCTAGCAGTAAGACGTCGGTTTCTAGGTAGAGATCGTGATAGTCGCGTAGGGTTTTGCATTCGAAGGTCTCCCAGACTCTCTGAGCGTGCGCGTAGTCCTCGTCGCTAATATGTTCTCCGGAGGCGTGCTGAAGAAGGCTTCTTTGGGTGGAAGCTGAGTCTCTTCAAGCTTGGCCGGCCCATCCATATAATCGTAGGAAATACCCCTTCCGAATCATCAGCTCGTGGCGATCGCCGAATCTCGCCTTCACGGTCGCGAATTGGTCGGGGGTGAGATTCTTAGCTAGGGTATCCAGGCTGCTCAGCATAAACCTGCACGAGTCGACGAACCTCATCTCCAGATCATCTACCTGCTTGGAGAAGCTGATATACTTCTCATCGGTATTGGGAATGCAGTTGATCTTACCCTTGGTGTGGCCAAGCTCCTTGACGAAGATGTGGGCGTCGTACCCGCTCAAATTGTGGAAGAAGATGGGGATGTGCTTCGGGAGCTGGAAGCCTAGATTGCACTCGTTGTGCGCTGCGCCGCGATATTTCCCAGTAAGATGGTCGTGATCCCGGACCTTATCCCCTCCCAATTCATCCCTGCAGATGTGGCAGTGCGTGCTTGCTTCGAAGCTGACCTTGTCCTCGTCCGTCATCTCCATCGGCTTGTTCTCCTTGTATAGCTTACCGATGGCTCGCACTTCCTCCTCCACGCACTGCACGAATTTCTTGGCAGCATCCTCCCCGCAATAGACGACTGGATCTTTGTAGTCGCCGTGAGCATATTTCACGTGATAGCAGAAGCCTGAGGGTCGCTGAAGTTGGTAGGCCTTCGTGTAGGAGTGGGCTGGATCCGGCTGGCAGGTATCGAGCTTCTCCGTGAAGCACTCAAAATCCGCGTAGATTGCGAAGGGACTTTCATCTGCTTCTTGTGGTTGCGGAAGGCTACGGCGGACCCTTCGTCCGGCATATCGATCCTGACGGCATCTTTCTGGCTGCAATATTCCGTATGCTCGTCGAGGATATCCTGTCTGGAGAAGTGGGAGGCATCTGCGACAAAGAAGAGCTCGTGATCATGCTCTGAGATTTGGGAGCTCAAGAGTCGTGAGAGGCTCTTGATCCAGCAGTAATGCTGCTTGCCCTCGCGAGTCAGGAAGAGGAGATCTACGTGGGTGGGACCCGTGTTCTTAGATATTCTAAGGGGATAAACCTGGAGATCTTCCTCCCCATCCTCACCCTTCTTTATGCCATCGAAGCCAAAGATGTTGACGTTGATGGTGGGATTCTGCCTCTCGAATTTATCGATCGACCTGAGCGAGACGGGAAAGTCGATGCCTTCAAATTTTAGCTCACCCACCCACTTCGCGTACTGACTGGGGCGATTTGCACTCTTCTGATCCACTTCCTCATGATGAAGCGCGGAGAGGATAGCCCATTTAAAGCACTCCTGATCCTCGTTCTTCACGTTGATGATCGCCTTCTTTTTCGCGAGTACCGATGGTGTTGATATGAAGGAACCCCCCTTGAGTGGTTTGAATTGGTTGAGATGGATTTCTAGCTTCTCGACGCTGCTGAAAGTCCACCCACTCCCTTCCCGCATGTACTTTACCATACTTTCCTTAACCTTCTCCACCATGATCGCAATCTCCTGGTCAAGGTCGTCAGATTCCATGAGCATTGTCGTCCGTGATCTGAAAGGAGTGGTGACGTAGATATTCTCCCTTTCGCGAGGCTCGTTTTCACCATCTCCACAAAAGCACTAAGTGGACCTTTAATCCCTTCTTTTTGGCGAGAGCATCTGAGATAGTGGTGGAAATCGTGCTTCGACTTAGCTTGAGAAACGTAGCTACGTCATGCGGCTTCAAAGGTTTGATGACGACCGTGCCAAATACACCATTCAGAGCTTGTCGCCTATCGGTGACCTTGATCTCCTCCTCGACTGGAGCATTTTTGATGTCCTCTTCCACCATTTGGAGCAGATCGTCTCTTTTGAGCTGGGAGTACTTTGTGAGACCACGATTCTTTGCAAGCGCTTTGAGCTGCTTCTTGCTGAAGACTTCCTGGCGGGTAAATTTACGGGTGGTTTTCTCCTCGATGAGCTTCACCAAGGCCTCCTTGTTCTTCCTGCTGACCCCCCTCAGACCCTCATCCTTAGCTATTTGACGGAGGGTCTTCATGCTCTCTTTTACCACCATTTTACCCTCGACTGGGATGACCTCCTCCTCCTCCCGCTGTCGTGGTTGATTGCTATGCCTCCAGCAGAGGCCATCCTTCCAGGCTTGCTCTTGCAGAACTGCCCTTCTTCCTCTTGAGTGGGACGCCGCAGGCGTTTTCTGCCCCTGGTTGATGCTCAAATCGCGGCTTGATTTTCTGCGCCCCACAATTTTGACAAATCTCGGTATGCTCATCCATCTGCACGAAGTTGGGGGCATTGCAGCACTGCTGCTGCCTTTTGGGGGTTGGGGTGCTTTCCTCCAAATCTTCCTGGGGGGTTGGGGTGTTTTCCTCCTCCGAATCTTTCTCATTCTCCAGAAAGAAATCCCGATAGCGATCCATGTTATGATTACTGGATGCCATCCTTTTATTCATATCAATCTTGGACGATAGTACACCTCTCTTTAAGGTGTCCTTATCCACGGCCTCTTGGGCGACTTGTCTACCATCGAATACATATGCCATTCTTGTATTTACCCTATGCTCAATAGGAGTGCCGTCCGTTTGCATCTGGCCGTCGGGGTAGGGGTTTTAGGCAGGATTTCTGCATGTGCGGCAGAATCGGCCTTTTCATACTACTTCCCGCTCCTTGTGCTACCGAGTCAACTTATGATATTGGCAAATGAAATAAAAGGTTGTTTGTCCGGATAAGATCTGGTCCAAATATTTGACCGACTGTCAAAACTTAATATTCTCAGTCCCATCAGTGTTCAGTTTTTAAAAACTTGGTCTAAATCATGTGTTCGCTGTCAAGTTTCTGAAAGATAAATTAATGCAAGCAGAGAACTGAATATTTTATAGTATATTATTTCCTTGATAGATATGGTACTGCTTACAAGGAAGCTATTGATCCAAGGGTTCCTAGTGGTAAAAATGAAGTCATCCCTTCGAACGTTTTTTCAGAAGCCATCATGATTTGATTGACCGTTATGGAAAATCTATCACAGATGAAATCGATAATGTTTTAATTGTCGTAGCCACAAACCCGTCCTCTTTTTCTGATTTGTGATATCATCGAGTTTTGAATGTAGTGTTTTTGTATACTATTGTCTTTTCGTCGTTTTCCTTTTTTTTTACCATAGTTTTTGTCTCGCCTTGACGGAGTCAAAACGCGAGACATAGGTTGCTGTTTCTGGCGTCGACGGCCGCGGCGTCAACAATGTATTAAATTGTGATTAGGTCAAGTTAATGGTGAACCACTAGTGATAGGTCAATGATATTTTGTATGCACGTGTATTAGCATTGGCACATCTCATTTCAATGGAGATTATTTGGCTCCGCACCGTCAGGCATGCATATGGTCTATTGACTTTGAAACTTTTGCATAGTTTACATTTATTAGTTTGTGATTAGGTCAGTTTAAGAGAAACCATTAGTGGTAGGCCAATGTTAATTGGTATGCAGTTGAATAAGCATTACCACATCTCATTTCCATGGAGAATATTTTGCCCCGCCCCCTCAGTCATGTTCTACTGACTTGAAACTTTTGCTTAGATTACATGTATATTAGTTTATGATTAGATCAGTTTAAGATGAACCGCTAATGTTAAGTCACTGATAATTTGTATGCAAATTTATTGGCATTTGCAAGTCTCGTTTCTATGGAGATTATATAACCCCACCCCCTCATTATAGTTCATTGACTTTGGAACTTTTACATAGTTTACAAGTTAAGTTTGTGTTTAGGTTTGTTTAAAGGGAACGACTTACGATAAGTCAATGGTATTAGGTATGCAGTTGTATTAGCATTGGCACATCTCATTTCCGTGGAGATTGTTTAGCCATGTACCTTCAGTCATGATTCATTGACTTTGAATATTTGCATAACTTACATATTAAAGTATTGCTATTTTAATTTCAACATTGCATTATCAAAATTACAAAAAGGCGAGACATATCTCTGTGTTAACTTTCGACTTGTGAATTTTGATTGTATATTCTGCCTCTTTTTTATCCTGACGAAGTCATCGAAATGCTTTACTTTGCGATAACCATGTGCTTAAATTAGATTGGAGATTTTCAGATGTCATTTTTCTCTTTAAGCTTAAAAATTGTTAATCGATTTTCCGAGGTACACCAAAGTGAACTTATTAATAAGGTCAAAATATCCTTCAGAAGGATTGTCGATGATCACCTGAAAGCGACATGATCGTTAAACGGTTTTTCTGGCCTTGTTGATAAGACAGAGAGTTACTGACTTGCATCGCCAAACAAATACGACCGAATTTCCATTCGAAGTACATATATATATATATATATATATATATATGAATCCCGATGTATTTATAGTTTAAACGTGATCCAAGATTTGTTACTTGATAATCTGTTGTCAATTACGTAAAAAGAAACCTTTGTGGTGCTTTGCATATTGTGTACATGATTGTCAATGTACGTCACTGAAATTTTAAATTTTACTTATCCTATTGACATTAGAAATTATAAACTTGGTAGGATTAGTATGCGGAAGATGAAGCAACATTTACATTAGCGACACTGAACTATTAACAAAAATTACAATACCAACTGTATACTAATTCGTCCAAAGAAGTAAAAAGACGGCATATGCTTTGAATTACAAATGGCTGTTGGTTTGTATTAAGCTCGTCACATGAAGATTATATACCTATCCTTACGGATTTCAACCAACAGCCATGGGTAACTTGACCAACTTGCCATTAGCAGCAATCATCCTTGATCAGAAAATTTTCTGAAAATTAAAAGACACCAAGATGGCTGATTTTTTTTTTTTTTTATTAACATATTTGTTGTGTTGAGTGGTCATGTTTATACTAACGCGTAGTCGGCATTCCAATTGTATACAAATGTATTCACTCATTTGTTTTACGCAATCCTGATAAAGTCGTTTCAAAAGACGAATGAAAGAGGCTCACATTAAGTGTTACTTTACTTTACTCAGCTATATATGCAAAGTATGTCCTTTCGCCGAATAATTCAAAGTTTGATACTGTATAAAAATAAGGAGATATGGTATGATTGCCAATGAGACAACTATCCACCAAATTTCAAATGAAGTGGATGTAAGCAATTATATAGGCAACCGTACGGCCTTCACCAATGAGAAAAACCCATACCGTATAGTCGGCTATAAAAGGCCCCGACATATAAATATGAAACAATTCAATTGATAAAACTAACGGCCTAATTTATAACAAAACAACTTACGAAAAACAAATATGACAGACATGAACCAACGACAACCACTAAACTACAGGCTCCTGACTTGGGACAGGCACATAAAGAATGTGGCGGGGTTAAACATGTGTGAGAGCACTCAACCCTCCCCTAACCTGGGACAGTGGTGTTACAGCACAACGGAAGAACAAACTATACAAACCAGTTAAAAACGGCTCAACTCATTAGATCGATACAAAGCAGAAAAACATCTAACAAAAGCACAGATCGGAGGTGGCAGGGTATTTATACATCCCTAACAACAAAAAAGACACAAAGTACAGATCTGAGAGTACTCGCAGTTACTGACAGCTAGTTCATAGCCAATAACAACTAATGAAAATAATCATGTATCTAAGACTAAAATATCAATCAGTATACATCCAACATCCAATGGATTTAGTGTAAAGACGTCATTAACAGTCAGAGAAAAACATGACCTTGTGCAATGCCAAAATATAGGTACCGACAGATTGGAGTACCTTGAAAATGCATATGTTTATAACAGTATGGCTTTATTTACTGATAACAAAATCAATATTTATACCAATAAAACAATATTCAAAGATCTAATTACAGTGTTGAATTGGTAACCTTTTAGAATAAGTTTATTTAAAGGATTGATAAGTTTACCCGGATCGTATCGTAATTTCCGGGCTCGGTAAACAACATCACCGTAGAATTTATGATGTTCTATTCTGTTTGAAATAAGTTTTCTACAGGTACAGCCAAACTTGCAAACAACTCATTGTATCTATGGAAGAATTTAGTAAAGGTTTTAAGTAATTTGTGGTAATGAAATCTCTGACTTAATAATTTACCAGTAATACAAGATTACGCTCATTAAAATCCAAAACATCACAACAGACACGGGCATATAGCGAACGAGTTGGGATATTGAAACACCGAAAGACGGTGCCAAAGGAACACCACCGACCAAAAAGGGAAAATGAACAATAAGGAAAGAAACATCGTCCCTTTATTGCTGTTAATATTTGATTAATTCAAAATAAGGTCCTACAACCTGTCGATAAACTTTATTGCGGAAACGTACATAAATGTGCTGATGACATTAACACCATCATTAGACTTGAAATAGAAGACACTCTGGTTAAGTCTGCTTCTACCTTGATTTTCATCTAGAAATTTATGAAGCAACATTCCAGAAGCACCCCCATATAGATTATATGCATGTCTTCAAGTTTTAACGATATTTTAGGGCTAGCGTTTCCTATCAGGATGTCCTTGTATATACAAGGTTGTTGCCTACATAGAAGCGTTCGTAATGGTAAAATCGAAGTCGTCTTCTGTCAGATTCAGGTTGGGCGTAAGGGATGTATGACCATGCACGCCCATGTATTTTAGTCGCCAAAGTAAGTTACGCGTACAACAACAAAAATAATTGCCCTAATCCCCATTCAACAAATTGTTTGGTGATAACAAAATAGCAAATAAAACATTAAAATGACAGAAGACACACTAACTTTTAGACTATAGATTATTTACTTGTCAACTTCAGAAGTTTGCCACCCCAACACTTTAGTCTACTCCAACGCCATTGGAACTTGAGTGTGCATGTACAGCATACTAGTATATACTATGAAAATAGTTATTAACTAGAGGCTCCATGGAACCTGTTCGGTTCATCTAGCAGTGTGGTATAATATTGTTACTATACATAGAACGTTTCCGTTAATTATCAGCAAAACGCGAAAACAAAGTAAAATTATCATTCAAGGGTAATAACTCCTATAAGGAGTCAACTGATGATTTCGGTGATCTGATTTTATTATAAATTTTGTCCTGTTGATCTTTTTTGCTTCGAACAGTTTTTCTGATCTATTTTGTATAGTTTCCGTAAAAAAAGACAATAGAAAATGGTAAAAATCGTCATTCTAGGGCAAAAACCCATATAAGGAGTTGACTGAATTTTAAGATTTCAGTCATGTTGACTTATAAGAAGGTCTTTATGTATAATAGTTTCTGCCAAAACACGAATATGGGTAAAAATCATCCAAGGACACACTAATCTCATATAAGGAGTCTACTGACTATTTCTGCGATGTTGACTTATCCGAACATCATGACCTGATGATCAACCTGGCTATTTAAAGTTTCTCTCTACTATAGTTTCTGCACAAATATAGGTTTTAAAAAAATTTCATGGGTAATAACTTGTTTAAGGAGTTTACAGAAGTTTTCGGCAATGTTGACTTATATGCAATCTGCTTTTAAATTCAGTTCTATCTTTACTCGCGTGCTCGTCAAATGAGAAGCATAACGAAATCAGAGATCTTTTTTTTTAAATTAAATTGACTTATTTGTAAATCGTGTTCTGCTTATCTTTCACAATTTCTTTCTATCTAATATTTAGTTTCCACAAAAAAAACCCCACAAATATGGGTAAAAATCTCCAGTTAAGGGTAATAACTCCTATAAGCAGTCAAATGACGAGTTCAACTTGTATTTAAATTTTGTTCAGATGATAATTTTTGCTATTTACAGTTTCTCTCTATTTACTATATAGTTAGTTTCTAAAAAAATCACACATACCTTCATGGAATTTTATGAAACTTAGACAGGAGGTTTTTGTCTCGCCTTGACGGAGTCAAAAAGTGAGACATAGGTATGCTGTTTCCGGCGTCGGCGGCGGCGTCGTCAACAATGTATTAGTTTGAAATTAGGTCTAGTGTATGGTGAACCACAAGTGGTAGGTCAATCATATTTGGTATGCAGTTGTATAAGCACTAGCACATCTCATTTCCATGGAGAATATTTGGCCCCGCCCCCTCAGTCATGGTCTATTGAATTTGAAACTTTAGCTTATTTTACATGTATTAGTTTGTGATTAGGTCAGTTTATGGGGAACCACTAGTGGTAGGTCAATGATATTTAGTATGCAGTTGTATAAGCATTGGCATATCTCATTTCCGTGGAGATTATTTCGATCCGCCCCCTTAGTCATGGTCTATCGACTTTGAAAATTTTGCTTAATTAACATGTATTAGTTTGCGATTAGTCAGTTCAAGGGGAACCATTAGTGGTAGGCCAATGTTAATTGGTATTCAGTTGAACAAGCATTAGCACATCTCATTTCCATGGAGAATATTTTGGCCCCGCCCCCTCAGTCATGGTCTATCGACTTTGAAACTTATTCTTAGTTTACATGTATTAGTTTGTGATTAGACCAGTTTAAGATGAACTGCTAATGTTAAGTCACTGATAGTTGGTATACAAATTTATTGGCATTTACAAGTATAGTTTCCATGGAGTTAATATAGCCCCACCCCCTCTTCATGATTCATTGACTTTGGAACTTTTACATAGTGTACAAGTTAATGTTTGTGTAAAGGGAACGACTTATAATAAGTCAATGATATTTGGTATTAGCATTGGCACATCTCGTTTCCAGAGAGATTGTTTAGCCATGTACCTCAGTCATGGTTCATTGACTTTGAATATTTGCATAACTTATGTAACACGTTAAAGTATTGCTATTTTAATTTCGACATTTGCACAATCAAAATTACAAAAAGGCGAGACATATCTCTGTGATAACAGTTTTTTAGATATGATGAAAGGACAGGATCTAGAGCAAAATTTTTTTAAATATTTTTTTCTTTATTTACGGTATTTTGAAGATATACAGCCCCGACTTAGTTTTTTTTGCAGTTGAATATATTGAGATACATTTCTCTGGATACAGTCTAATGTTAAAGTTTATTAGACATCAGTAACTTTGTCAAGCCTTCGTGGAGTTTTACTTAACTCTGACAGAAACCTTGTTTGCTACCAAAAGACAGAATTCAGAGCAAACTTCTGAAAATATTTTATTTTTCATTTTTCAATATTTTGCGGATAAAAGAGTTTAGCGGTTTTTTTTTTTGCAGGTAACATTGAGATTGTCATGGGTTCGATTTTTTAGACATCAACAACTTTGTCAAATGTTCATGGATTTTTATGAAATTTGGACAGAAGCTATTTATGTCAAAAGACGGTATACATAGGAAAGTTTTGAAATATTCTATTTTTCACATTTGCAGGTAAACGAACTAAGTTTTTTTTTTTTGCAGTTAATATTCAGTCTAAAGTTAAAGTTTTTCAGACATTATTGGAATATCATGAAATTTTACGAAACTTTGGGCTCTTTCCAAGTTATCAACACCATTCAAAGCCGGGCGTTGTGATTCAGATGTGGATATATCAATGCATGGTATTTGGTTTACAGTTTTATAAGCATTGGCATTTAATATTACCATGGATGTTATTTGTCCCTGCACCTTCGTCACGATTCACTGACTTTGAATGATATGCATAGTTCACATGTTTAAATTTTGCCATTTCAATTTCAACATTTGTATTATACCATCAAAATTACAAAACGCGAGACATAACTCTGTGTCAACAGTTTATATTATTTACTAGAAGGAAATATGTAAATTAACTTAAATATATATATTTATATTATTAAGCATATTCAAAATTTAGAAACTAAGCGTACGAAAGTTATAAATTGTATGAAATTACTAATTTATAGGAACCGTCACAGGTGAGGCGCAACCAGCCATACACTTAAAACAATTTATTTATCTTTGATTGATAAAAAATTGATAATGATTAAAAAATATATAATTCGACTTCTTTTACAACTATAAAATGTTAATATAAAATTCAAACTCCGGCATTACATGAATGTACCGACTTAATGAGATCTGCTTCCTTGAAATATTTACCTGAAGATGAAATGAGTTATCCACCTGATGAGATAAGAAGACAGAGTCCGACGACTAAATGTGTGGTTGAAGACATTATTACTTAATCCCATTATTTTTTTTATTTTTCTGAATTTGATTATCATTTTACTTGTATTATTAAAATGAAAAACATATTATAGATATTATACATTTTATACATGTCTCACTATACCTTCCTAAAATCTACGATTTTAATTGCTATATAAACACCAAGTCCGTCTATTGTTTGACACTTTTTGGACAAACGTGGGTTGTATTTTTCAAATGTTGGAGAACCGTGAATAAACCGCTACTACTGGACCAGACTGAGTTCCTGAGTTCCCTCAGTGCATGGTATTTGGAAGGTTTCGTGTTGTTCAATCTTTAGTGTTCGGTGTATTGTGTTACGTGGACAGCTGTTTTTCATTTCGTTTTTGTTCTTTGATTTTGTCTCTCCTACTCCAGCTGATGATTTTATGTCCCCTTGGTATCATAGTATACGTCTTCATACTTTTTTATTTGTCTTTTATTAATCTCTTCAATCAATTATTTATCACTGAAAGTGCAGGAGTCTCACAATGAATCACGCTAGTTATCCTGGTCCAACATTATTTTGTTTGTGCTAAATCCTTTTCAAGTATCTACGGTAAAGAATTCAGAAAGATTCAAAGTATTATGATTTCTTCCAGTTTGTATATATCCCTGTCAAATAGGCCAAGTATGAGCTTTTGGTAAGACTTGGCATCCGTTATAACAAATAAAAACAAAACAACAAAACTTTTTGATTGGGACTCCTCGGACTATATTTGACGAAAAAAAGATACGGGATTTACACCAATAACTGAGAAGCACCCGCACACACACACACACACACAAAAGTATGAAAAAAATAAAAAAATATATACTTTGTAAATTGATCATTCATCAAACGATCTGCATAAATTTGATATTTGTTTTCCACCTTACCAACCAAGATGTTAGCCATAGATGAACACTGAACAAAGAGATTTCGACATGAAGAAGTGTGTGTGTGTGGGGGGGGGAGACATCAACAGCTAAGCCTCTCATCTTGCAAGCCATTTCACCTATACATAAAAAGATATTTTTATGTCGACCCGGCCGCCAACGAAAACATGATATACCTTAATTAAGGTAACATTTACAAAATTAGTCAGCTTCCTTGGGGGAGGGGGAGGGGGCTCACCGAACAGAGTGTATGGTACATGAGTACTGTCGCAAATTCTACGTAAAATTGATTGGTTTGGTGCCCATCTGAAATTCAACACGATCGGAAAGATTATACTGTAATAAAATAAATTAAAAAAAAATGGTATGCAGTTATGCTTTGAATTTGTATGGATGATGCTATAATTTGTTCTTAAGAACATGCAAGATATACATTTTTTTGTTGTCATATTCAATTGCTGTCGTTTTATAACACAGTTTCTTCTAACGATAAGCGTATAGAATTAAGCGTGCAACTAACGACGACTGCATTGCGATAACGTTGACATGCGTTTCTAACAGTTTAGCACATGCACGTAGAAGAATCGTTTGAATCTTCGATCGCTAAACAATCGCTATTTATTTATAGAACGAGAATCCCGAAAATGAGCTCTCTCTTTTTGTTTAGAAGCACAACCGTTTCCAAACAGACGATATATAAATAGCAAAGAGAAGTCCAAAAAGTATACATTAATTAATTACTTAGACTGATTTATATTTATATAATTTATTATACTTTAAATTATTATATTAAATGATACACTTTGATTTTTTGTCAAGAATACGTATTTTAAACTAATTCCTAACATTTGAAAAGTTTAAATTTTTCTGAATAAATATATTTCCATATCCATTCTTTTCTGACAAAAGTTCTACACGCATTTTTAGATGAACAAAACAGAATTTAATCAAAATTTCATTAGAATTGAGTAGGTATAGTCAGTTACATTCAAAAAGGGTGCGGTACTCGCATAAAATACAGTGGCGGATCCAGAAATTTTCATAAGTGGGGGCGCACTGACTGCCTAAGAAGGGGCCCGCTCCAGTCATGCTTCAGTGATTCCCTATATAATCAACCAAATTTTTTCCTCAAAAGTGGGGGCCCGGGCCCCCTGAAAAACCCTCTAAATCCGCCTCTGAAATAAGATATATTTGTTTTCCCTAACAAATGACATATTTACAGAAAAATGATTAGTAAGCTGAGAAATTTCAAAAAGAATGATTATCGATTTTTTATGCTGGATACACTGTCAATACCTAACCCTTTTCCCTGATTAGACCAAGATAATAGATACGCACCTTCAATATAACTAAAAAATAATTTGCAGTTTCCTTTAAGTATAATACATATTTTCACGCGGCAAAACAGACACTGTACGAGCCCATCCTATTTGTTTCAGGTAAAGATCTTTAACATGTGCCAGTTCTTAGATGTTTGCAAATTTTTCAAAACTCATATCTCATAAAGAATTTTGCATATGATTGGATTGGTTAGAAAAGTTTGCAAAGATATCCATATTATTATTTGTCTTTTAGCCAGATATTCTACGTACTGTCTGTAAAATAAAAGCTTATAGATATGTCTTAATGCAAAATTGCAATTTTCAAAGTTTATAACTTGTAATGCTGCCATTTAAATTTAATAATTTAATCTAATAAGCTAGTAAAATACCGAAAAAATGATTTGTTTTACTCTATCTAAAACATTTTAAGACCATTTTATTTGATTAGTGTTGCTCATTCTTTTCGGTTTTCTTGTGTTTTGTATACTGTTGTATGTCTTTGGTCGTTTTTCGTTTTCGTTTTTTCTGCCATGGCGTTCTCAATTTGTCACTGACTTATGAGTTTGAATGTCCTTTTGGTATCATCCGCCTCTTTTTTTATCATATATATACAGCCATAATGAATTATGGTCTCTTTCACCTTGAACATAAGGATATGATTTGATCAATCACAAAATTACAACTGTATTAAACCACATCTATGCAAGAGTTAAATACAATACAAGATAGAGCCATACGCTGAATATTTATTATGAAAAAATATCATATATTCAGTTTTTGTGTGGGTTAAAATTTATTCACATTTTTTTTCCCCAAATCGGAATTTAAACGAACTCTTTTTGTTTTTTGTTGGCCGATGTTAGTTGAAAACTACCTATCTCAAGTTAAAATGAAAACGAAAGTGGACGCTAACTTCTATTTTTGTGTTTGCTTGTCACTTTATGAAGTTTGCCCTTCCGTCACATTTCAGTCTACTCCTTCGCCACTCTGTATATATAAGACTGATTTTTTGCAAGCAGAAAATTTCAATAAACGAAATGGGGTATTCCTACTGCTACCTTCCCTGGTTTCACTTTTTCAGCTAACAAATTCTTGATTTAATTCATAATTCGGACACAATTATTCATGATTGAATTCAACTTGAGACAATAAGTAGAATTGCATTGCTATAACTTGTTAATTATACCTGGTCTTAACTCGTGAAAATGCAATAAAAATCAAGTTATATATATTTTATTCCCCAATTTAATCGTCTTTTAACAGTATGCGGTATTTGTATATTTTAGATAAAGAATGATTCTCCATTTTAATAGTAATAATGATAAAAGTCATGTGCTTAAGTTATTTGAAATAATTTTCGAGTTTTTTTTTTCCAAAAAAAAAAAAATATAAAATAAAAATCTAATAAAAAAATTATATTTTTACAAAAAATATACTACGCAAACCTACACAACATCCTCTGTCAACCTTTTTTTTTTTTTAGTTAAGATTATTTACTGGAAAATTAAAACAATATAAAAACTGGGACTATAATGCTAACATGCATGTACTAAATAGTATAATAGTCCCAGATAAAAATGATGCACCTTCATAAATCAAAATATTTGAATTATTATGTCTAGCGGAAAACGTTTAAAAAAAATCGAATGACGACTTCATAATGAAATTATGGAAATGAAAATCCCACTCTGCCAACCTACAATCATTCATCTTCAATGTCATATAATGTTTTTATCAATATTAATGCATAGCGTAGGCAATCATGCCACCGAAATAAATGAGTTAGACAAATAGTAGACACATGTTTGAACAGGAAAATGCCCTCCCGCCCCCCCCACCCCCAAAAAAAAAAAAAAAAAAACATATGCATGTACAGGTAAAGTTTGCAGAACAATGAAATAGAAAAATATTCTTAAATACTGGGCCTGCGTTTCAAAAAAAAAAAAAATAAAAAAAAAAATACGGGCGACTAAAATTGATCGTAAATATTCTGAACTGGACCTAGGCAGCTGAAATATTAAAATGTTATAATTGATTGATTTTGGAAGTTTAAATATGACCACAAATGTAGGTCTAAAATTTACTTTAAATGTTAAATAGTGTACATTTGTCAAATAATTGCTGAACAGATTTTTGTAAAATTCCCTAATAATGTTTGATTATTTTTAATATTTTACAATTTACCTTTTTTCGAAATAAATAATTCAGCAGAAACACGTGTTTATTTAGTGAAATTTAATAATAAGTATCTCACAGAAGCATCACATTTGACAAAACCATGACTGCCATTATTTTTTTCTGTTCATATATTGCCCCTATTGACTTGAACAAATACCAAACAGATTTTTTCTGCAATTTATAGTCTTTATCTACTTTAACTGCAGGGTTTTCAGATGCTTAATCATTTTGAAATAACATATTTTAGTAAATTCTGTGTAAAAAAACTAAAGGAATCAAGAGTTTAATTCCACACTATATCTATGACGTGATAGTCAATATTGTGAAAATTAGACAAAATGACCACAAGGGGTAGTCTACAATAATACAAAATAGACTTTAGGTGGTGACCTTGATCGTTTTGGATACGAAACTACAGCATTGATCATGGTTGTAGCTCTGAATGACTAATTGACCAATCATCTAACGAGGTTGTTTACGTCTTGTTTTCCGCTATGTACATTGAAATGGAGGTAAAAAATAAGTATTAATTTATCAAATACACATTGGAATTCTTTTTTTGTGATGTAAAATTCGGTCAAGGTGATAATAGAATACTTGTGAGATCAATTTGGATGCTCGGTTTTACTGTGGACTGTGAAAATGATGGACATTTCCGGGCTTGTTTTGCATGGTTTTTCAACAAACAATACAGAAGTTCAAGGCCTATTTCATGGATAGTTGTACTGAACAAATTATGAAACATTCAAAACGAGAATTTCATCAAAATGTAAAACCAAATCATCAATTTTGTATTGGATTCATGTCTTTATCTTCATCGCAACATGCACATTTACATTTATATTTCTCATGGTCCAGGTTGCTGCCGTCATCACCATGTGTGAAATCATTCATCCAGATTCATTGATAAAATGACGATCAACAAAAACAACTCTGTATACTTATTTAATATTTGCATTACCAAATTCTGTGATATAGAATAAACGTTTATTTTTAACATTTGATAGACTAATATGAGATTTTCAATGGCTTCATCATGTATTATCATTTTCGTTTGTTGTGTATTGATGTCATTTGTGACAGGCCGTTTGAGCGAAGGATTCAACTCTCCACCAGCAACTGAACGGGAAGGAACTAGTAAGTATTCATTAACATTTGATTTAACACTACATGTAAGTAAGTTCTAGGAATGAACACGATTAATCACTTTTACTAAGAGATACTTTAATAAGTCATTAAAAAAAGACATTATTACTTAAAATGTTTTTCTTTGACTTTTTGTTTTTAATTGATAGTGAAACGTAATTTTAAGAAGTAACACAATTGCCAAACTACCCCTGGAATCGGTGTTGTTTAGCTGGTATTCCTGTTTGTATTGTTAGTCATTTTTCCTCAATTCCCATTTTCCTAGCTAGCTGGTCTTTTTTCTTGATCCCTGTTTTCATTTTGTTTTTTTTTTGTGTTTATATTTGGTCAAAAATATGAACTGTTAAGTTTTTATCTGTATTTGACCATTAAGAATTATTTAGCATAATGTGTAAAATATGAAAATTGTACCCCATGAGTGCAGTTTGATGGTATTTTTGTAGTCCAAATAATTATGACGTCTTGCAAGGCTATTTTAATTTTTTTCTGTGACGCCTTCCTACAACGTCATAATGCTGAAGCCATTTTTTACGTCTGGACTTTGAGAGAGAATTTTTTGGGGGGACTTCGTCGAGACCCAATTTTGGCATGAAATCTTCATTGCCAACTAGAAATTTTTGCATAGTTACAAAGTCTTATCTTTTTTGTGCTTATTGATGCAAAATATTTCCAGAAATATCCAAAAGAAATGATAAAATAAGATGCAATTCCATTTGAGGTGAGCAAATATTGACTTTTTTTCAAAATGGTTTCCCAGAATTTCCAAAATACGTCACTTCCGGAAATTATAAAATGTTAAACTCTAAAATTTGGCAGACCCGAATTTCCTGAAAATACAAATTAAACGATCCGGAAATTAGTGTCCATCAAATTTTACCGATTAAAATAGCAGACGAAATATTCACGGAAGTGACAGTTACGGAAGTAAATAGGAGTGGGCAGGTTTACCGAACGGATGGAATTGCTGGACACTACTGTAGTGTAGTTGAATCTGTCATGTGACGTCCATCACCACATGACCAAAATGTAGAATGATATTGAAACAGTTTGAATAATGTACATGTAAATTCAGAAATTAATGCATGCATTTATTATTGCCATTTTTGAAGGATGGACAAAAATGAGAGATTAATTATTGAGATTTCAAGAAAGTCTGCATACAGAATATATACATGCATGTATCGGATATCAGAATGCGAGTTCTTACAATTGCGGTACTCACTCCGTCGCATTATTCCAATAATAAACACCTCTCAATAATTTCTGAATTTGCAGAAGTCATTTTGTATTTTCGATACAGGTACATTGTAGATGAATGTTTTTATTAACACCACTCTGCTATTACATTTTGAACTTATTAAAATTTAGTTGGAATGCCTATGCTGTACATTGTAGGTACAAACAAAACCACTACTCCATGTAATGTCAACAGTTTTCTTCTGTAATTAAAATACAATAAATTATGTGAAAAATGTTTTTTTTTTCAATAGGGAACAATAAATTGGCCCGGGTGTGTTTTTTTTTTTGTGAGAAAGAAAAAATATACTTTACAAAACTGAAATACATTGTAAGAACATGTGTGACATGTAAAGATTATTTAAATTGAATTAAGCTTAGAGCATACATGTACATGTATCTACAATGTGTATTGGTTGATTTAATTGTACATGTTTGTCTTCATATACATTTTGTAAATTAAAAATGGAAAAAGGGCTGATATTTTAATGATATACCTTGAAGGTAGAATTTGCAAATTAAGCAATGCCGAAATAGAAGATGAGTGTAGTAATACTGAAATGGTCCTAACTTTTAAAAAAATCATAGGATAAACTTGATAATGTATCTTAGATTGATACAAAATAGATTATTTATTTAATTTGGTAACCATTATTACAGGTAGTACAAATGTATTTGTACATACATGTAATAAAACATATATACATGTATTATATATAAAGGAGATGTGGTAGCTATAGTATTGTCAATAAGACAAGTATCAAATAGAATCCAAATGAAGTGAATTTAAGTATGTATGCTTGTGAAATTAGATGAATTTTTGAATAATTTTATGTAGACCTGTTAGGTGTTAATTGTATTTACATTGGAAACTCAAAAGTCAGATGTATAATGCTTATATCTTTGTCATTTGAATTCTGGTGGATACTTGTCTCATTGGCAATCATACCATCTTTTTATTTTAATATGTATTGTATGATCAATTGTCCCTCTTTAGGAATTATTGCTCTTTATTTATAGACCATTTTTACATAATTTTGCATTTTTTGTGGAAGCTACGAATGCTTGAAATGTATTATAGATAGAAAGTGTAAACAATAAAATTGTTCGACACAAATACTCTATGAGCTACAAAATTGCTGAAATTGTCAACAAACTTCTTATAGTTTATATTGTCTCTATATAAGTTATAACATTTTTGCCCTTTTTACGGGACGTATTATGGTATACCGTTGACCGTCTGTCTGTCTGTCTGTCCATCGGTCCGTCATCAACATGTCGGACATTAACTAAAAAAAGCTTTAACCAATATGCATGAAACTTTGGTGAATTCTTTATATCTATTGACGTGAGCTCCCTTTCGTTTTTTATAAATTTCAGATTTACTGTTTCCGAGTTTTGGGGTTTTATTCATTGAAAAAGGGGGAATTTTCCAGTTTTCCGACAATAACTCGAGAATGCTTTCACCAACTTGCAAGAAATTTTGGTTAATTGTTTATATCTATTGACATGAGCTCCCATTTGGATTTTTATAAATTGTAGATTTAACGTTTCCGAGTTACAGGGTTTTATTCATTAAAAAAGGGGGATTTTCCAGTTTTTGGACAATAACTCAAAAATGCTTTCAGCAGTTCTCATGAAACTTTGGTGAATTATTTATAGCTATTGATGTAATCTCCCTATTGATTTTCATAAATTTCAAATATGACATTGAGAAGAAATTGAACTTTATTTGTTTATAGTCTGACAACAGATTTACTAAGTATTGCACCACAGCAAGAAATCTCTAATTGAATATAAATTCAATTCATATAACCAATTTCAAGTTCTTTGACTACATTTATTCAGAAACCTATAATATGTAAAATATTTAATTACAATCCAAATTCAGACCTGTATCAAGCTTGAATATTGTGTCCATTTTTGCCCCAACTGTTCAGGGTTGGACCTCTGCGGGCGTATCCAGCTGCGCTCAGCGAAGCATTTTATTTGCATTTTTGTCACAAAACTATCTATATTTTAGAAAGAGAGAAACTCTAATTGGTTAAAAAAATCAACAAAATAAGATCTGCAAATTAGCAATAAGGCCAAATAAAAATATATGTTCAAGTTACGCCCTGAAGTTGGGGTTAAGCTAGGGTTGGTAGGGTAACTGGAACCACACATATATTTTTATTTGGCCTAAGGCGCCACTAGTAAACCAATTTTAGTCGGAAACGGTCAAAAACATTAAAAACTCATCATAATCAATGATTAGCAATATAAGATCTACATAAATGCCAAAATTATTGAAACCATTGGATGACTTGTTATTGCCTTTCAATGACAATTTTCACTAACTTTCAAGTTATTGTCTATTACACAGTATCTTGAAATTTTTATAGGCGAGTGATTAAGGTTCTTACAACTTAGGAGCTTCTTGTTATTTATTCAAACTGCAATATCATAAACAGTACATGAACATGATGAAGATATAATCTTATGAAGTATTCAGAACAAACATGCACTGTACATGTACAGAAGTTCAATGAAGAAAAACAAATGTAACAGTTGAGTCTTGCCTCAAACTCCAAGTTCAAACTAAATAGCAAAATGTTGTTCATCCTTAAAGATAGAATGATTGAACAACAACAATAGAATTATAACCTTTATAATATAAGTCTATATGTATTAGGCCAAAAAGGAAGATTTAAAGGACAAACTCTAAACCTCTTCCACTTACAAATGTATACTATAAATGATATTATTGTAAATATATCTGGGTTTCAAATTCCCATTTTTTGTCGAGCTTTCGACTTTAGTTGAAAAAGCGAGACATAGCGATCCTACATTCTGTCGGCGACTGCGGCGTCCACAAATGTTCACTCTGTGGTTAAAGTTTTTGAAATTTTAATATAAACTTTCTTAAACTATCCTGGATTTGTACCAAACTTGGACAGAAGCTTTGTTTATGATCATAAGATAGTATCCAGAAGTAAATTTTGTAAAAATAAAATTTCATTTTTTCCGTATTTTACTTGTAAATGGACTTAGTTTTTCTGCCAGGAAACATTACATTCACTCTGTGGTTAAAGTTTTAAAAATTTTAATAACTTTCTTAAACTATCCTGGATTTGTACCAAATTTGGACAGAAGCTTGTTTATGATCATAAGATAGTATCCAGAAGTAAATTTTGTAAAAATAAAATTTAATTTTTTCCGTATTTTACTTATAAATGGACTTAGTTTTTCTGCCAGGAAACAATACATTCACTCTGGTTAAAGTTTTAAAAATTTTAATAACTTTCTTAAACTATCCTGGATTTGTACCAAACTTGGACAGAAGCTTGTTTATGATCAAAAGCTAGTATCTAGAAGGAAATTTTGTTAAAATTTTGTACCTGTTTATCCATATTTTACTTATAAATGGACTTAGTTTTTCTTCCCAGTTAACATTAAATATAGTCTGCAGTTAAAGTTTTTAAAACATTTATTAGATTCATAAACTATCCTGGATTTATACCAAATTTTGATAGAAGCTTCTTACAATCAAAAGATAGTATCTAAAGGAATATTTTTATTGATTTTTTTCCTCATTTTTGTTGAGCCTGTGATTGATAGCAAAAGTAGGCGAGACACTGGGTTCCGCGGAACCCTTATGAATTTTTAAAAAATTCCAGCAGTAGTTCAATCAAACATGTAGATATTAGTCTATTTCTAGGACTAAGAAGCTGTTGTAATGTGGTTTGCTGAACTGTCAAATAATTTTGGGTAGTTCCTGTTATCATTTTAATGTATTATTCAACAATAAATCAAAGTGTTACATACATGTATACTAGCTAACCTGAGGACAGAGGGACACTTTTTCATAGTGATCTTTTTCATGACACACTTTTCGCAGTGAGAGATAATAAAAGAAGTGTTAGTGTGTTTTGTTCAATACTTTTTTATGCCTCCACCGTAGAGGCGGGGGCATTAAGATTTACCCTTGTCCATCCTTACGTCCTAAAATTGGTTTACAATCTCTAACTTTAGTTTGCCTAAACCAAATGTTATGAAACTTATACACAATGCTTATTACCACAAATCACAGATCAAGTTTGAATTTGGGTGACGTCACTTTTACCTATCTAGAGTTATGCCCTTTTACAAATGGTAAAATTGCTGAATTTCGTTTCCGTTCTCTAACTTAATTTTGCCTAAACCAAATATTATGAATCTTATACCAATGCTTATTGCCACAAAACACAGATCAAGTTTGAATTTTGGTGGCGTCACTTAAACTGTTCTAGAGTTATGCCTCTTTACAAATGGAAAAATTTCTGGATTTTTCATTTCCGTTCTCTAACTTAAGTTTGTCTCAACCAAATGTTATGAAACTTAAACACAATGCTTATTACCACAAAACTTAGATCAAGTAGAAATTTGGGTAGCGTCACTTCTACCGTTCTTTAGTTATGTCCCTTTATAACATTATATACGAGCGCGGGCATCATCTGTGTCCCATGGACACATTCCCCATTTATTTTTTCCTTCATGTATACATAGCCTTCACATAGATTCCTCCTTAAGAAATAAATTGATGATTGTGAACTCTGAGAAAAGGCTTCACCCTTGTCTTTTTCATTTCTGTTGCAGATGCTATAATGTTTATTTATTATTCTTATTGATATCATGATTTTTAATTCAATGAGTTCATCAATATCTTAGGTCATATGCTGCAGAAGATATGAGAAGCCTACTACATGTATGGTAACCAGTTCTTCATTAGGGGTGTTTAACGACCTTGACTACCCATGAGGGTCTTGCATGGTCGGATATTCTACATTACCTTGATTACTGGTACATTTAAAAATATATGTTTATTTTCTAGCAAAAATATATTTGTTCATTTTATTCAAAATCCTAAAATTAGATCTAGAAATGCTGCTATATGATCACAGCAAGCAGATACAAATGTAGTATTATGTAAAAGAAATGGGTAAAATATTTCTATTAAATAAAATTCATTGAAAGAATGTGCAATGTGAATAGAAATAACTCCATAATCTTCTAATGTCAGTTTTATTAAATTTTATAGAAAATTATTATTTTCTGTCAATTTTTATGCCCCCGCTGCAACCGAGGGGTCATTAAGTTTTACCCTTGTGACTTGTCCGTACGTACGTCCATCTGTATGTATGTCCCAAACCTGGTTTCCGTTCTCTAACTTAAGTTTGCCTCAACCAAATGTAATGAAACTTATACACAATGCTAAGTACCACAAAACATAGATTGAGTTTGAAAATGGGTGGCGTCACTTATACCGTTCTTGAGTTATGCCCCTTTATAAACATAAAAATTGCTGAATTTTTCGTTTCCATTCTCTTCCATTAGTTTGCCTCAACCAAATGTTATGAAACTTATACACAATGCTTATTACCACAGAATACAGATCAAGTTTGAAATTGGGTGGTGTTACTTTTACCGTTCTTAAGTTATGCCCTTTATAAATATAAAATTGCTGAATTTTTGTTTCTGTTCTCTAGTCCTTATAATTAGTTTGCCTCAACCAAATGTTATGAAACTTATACACAATGCTTATTACCACAGAATACAGATCAAGTTTGAAATTGGGTGGTGTTACTTTTACTGTTCTTGAGTTATGCCCCTTTATAAACATAAAAATTGCTGAATTTTTCATTTCCGTTCTCTAACTTTAGGTTGCCTCAACCAAATGTTATGAAACTTATACACAATGCTTATTACCACAAAACTCAGATCAAGTACAAATTAGGGTAGCGTCACTTTTTACCGTTCTTCAGTTATATCCCTTTATAATTTTATTAGATATGCAAGCGGGGGCATCATCTGTGTCCCATGGACACATTCCCCATTTATTTCTTATTTTTTGCACCTTTTCTCTAGTTACAAATTAATTTTACCTTTCATGTAAATTTGCTTAAAATTGTTAAAGCATTTTTTTTCTCAAACTTAAGCTGAATTAAAAGATGTAAATGGTCAAACATCATATGGTCAGTCTTATAATGAGGTTGATATTAAAGAATCAGCAAGGATAACCTGTAACTTATATTATGCAGTGTATGAAACTGTGCAATCAATTTTAATTATTATACCCATAGAACTTATTACAGGCAATTAACTCTAATTGAGGTAGTCTAGAAAAAGCAAAAGGATAAATGGAAATGTGTAGTGTAAAACCATTTGACCTGTTGGTCATACATATACATACATTTATATATAAGAGCAATAAAATGGAAAACAAAGGCTCAAATTTTTTGAATTGTTAGGCCCAAAGGGGTTGGATGAGGAACCCCTCTTTTTGGGACTAGCAAAGATTATTCTATTCTCAGAGTTATGGGACTTTTGACAGTCATACCTAAGGCGATATCCTCAGAAATTTTTCTGCCGAGCCATTTTTATATGACCGCAAAAAATTTGCGTTCGTATATTGCTATCACGTCGTCATCGTCATCTGAAGACATTTGGTTTCCAGACAATAACTTTAGTTTAAGTATATGGATCTCTATGAAATTTAAGCAAAAGGTTCAATACCTCAAAAGGAAGGTTGGGTTTGTTTTTTTGGGGGTGATGGTCCCAACCGTTTTGGAATTAAGGGCCAAAAAGGGGCCCAAAACAAGCATTTTTCTTGTTTCAGGACAATAACTTGTGTATAAGTATTTTTATTGCTCTGAAATTGTACCACAAGGTTCAATACCACAAGTAGAAGGTTGGGATTCATTTTGGAGGTAATATCCCAAACCGTTCAAGAATTAGGGGCCAAAACAAGCATTTTTTCTAGTTTTCAGACAATAACTTGTGTCTAAGTGTATGGATGTCTCTTAAGTTGTACCACATTTTACAGAAAGAAAATTTCTTCAAATATTATTTTTTTCTGGAAAAGGGTGGGGAGTTGTTGTAAAAAAAAATTTGTTGGGGGGGGGGGAAATGGGGTCAATTTTTTATCCTCAAGATTTTAGAAATTACCTATTATCCCAAAAAAAAACTGGGGGTAGCAATTTATTTTGCTAATTCTTTGTATACAGATTTACTAAGTATTGCTCAACAGCACAGTGTATTGCACAACAGCAAGAAATCTTCAGTTGAATATAAATTCAAATCATATAACCAATTTCAAGTTCTTTGACTACATTTATTCTGTGTCAGAAACCTATAATGTGTCAAATATTTAATTACAATCCAAATTCAGACCTGTATCAAGCTTGAATATTGTGTCCATTTTTGCCCCAACTGTTCAGGGTTGGACCTCTGCGGTCGTATCCAGCTGCATTCGGCGAAGCACATTTATTCTAACTTCTGATAAGCATGATCAGGATCAGATATCAATGATATTCAATTTTATTCTTGCAACAATTTCAACAACAAACTCTGGGCATAGCTGCTTATTTTTGTCCCCCATACAACGCATTGCAGGCGACATAAAAATACACAGTGTCTCTCCGTATGGTCTTGTTAGCGCACTCACATGTACAATTCTTGTCAGATATTTATAAAACTTATGCAGTGTTCCGCCTGCCCTAAATAGAAGGCGGCCGCCTTGGTGCCCTTACCCCGCCCTTCTGCCCTCCAAAGCAAAGAATGCACCCCTCTGCCTTTTAAAAAAATACAATTTCCAAATTCCATGCCTATTGACGTTTCCGGTAAAATTGTTACCTGATTGTGTAACACTAATTAATTGACAATGGGATTAAGTTAAATACCTAATGCCTTTGGCAGTTTTATCACCTCTGTTAATGATTGTTTACTACTAATTAGTGGATTTAAGATAATTGAACATACTAGATATTTAATACAGAATTAAATGTCCACATGTTATCCATTTGCAATGTTTATGTACAGCATGTACACCTGAAAAATTTATTTCAGTAGGCATAATATAAAAAATAAAATCTAAAACAATTTCAAAGGCATACATAGTTTTGACTAAATTGGTAAAACATGTTTTGTTTTATAATCATGAGTATGAAATTTAAAGAAGAATCAAAGAAATTTGTACTTTGAACATAACTTCCTGTTTTACTTCTTGTATTTTATAATCCTCCTTTTAAAAGAGCACTCAACAAATGCCTTGTTTTTAACAATGATGGAAAAAGTAAATGTTTATACCTCCTTTAATATATGCAATATATTATTGCATCAATATAATATGATAATCTCCTGTCTCACCTGTTATATTTATAAAACTCCTTACTTAGGAGCACTTTGATGTGCACTTAAAATACTTTTTGTAACAATTGAAATGATAATAAATAACTTTAATAACAATATACTATATGTTTAATTTGATCAAGCAATTTAAATGTAGATAATCTAATTAGATTAAACATTCAATTTTGCATGTATAACTCCATCTTTCAAAACTACTTGTTTATTTTTTATAGACTGGTATAAGTTATAAAACATTGAAATTTCTGATGATTATTTTTTTTCCTTACCAAATGTACTAGTTTGTTTAGATTAACATCAAAATGATATGCTTTGCTTCATGGTATGTTAATTTGATAAAAAAAATTCTTACTGAAACCAACATCAAGAACACATTAATTTCTGAATATGGTTTAAATACAACTAATGTTCTCCAGCTGAGCCTAGCAATATTCAAGGTTATTTATACTCTGTCCAACAGTGCCCTTACAATCTAGGTTATTACGCTAAAGTGCCCTTTCAGACAACTAGCACCCTTCTGCCCTGAGATTCAAGCTGGAACACTGTTATGTATTAGGTTTATATCAGCAATGTCCCAAACCAGTTCGAAAATCATTCAGATCAATTATTTTTAAAAGAGTTATGCCCCTTGGAAATATTAATTATATGGAATATTGCATTGTTAGCGCTAACATGTGTACAATTCTTGCCAGATTATTACCAAATTTTTTATCAAAAATTTATATCAGCAATGTCTGACATTTTTCAAAAATTAGTGTCGATGAAATATTAAAAAAAAGTTATGCTCCTTGGAAAAGTTAATTATATTAGAAATTGCATTGCATTTGCTCTCAAGCCTCCACTTCTCCAAGATATTTATAAAAAGTTTTAAAGAACAAAAGCCCTTAATATGTGCAATGTAGGGGAGAGTTATTTGTCCGTTATTGTTTATTTTATTGGTAAGGAATTTGTATATACATGTATGTGGTTATTTAATTGTTAATCCAATACCTAGAAAGAATTGTATTTTTTATAAATGCAGGAATTTCCCCAAAAATATTGCTTACACTATTAATGATTTTTACCCAACTTTTTGCATTTTTGGAGAAAAACATGTTCAATAGTAATAAAAACTGTGTAAACAGCAAAAATGATACACAGCAAAACAAGATTTACAAATAGGCCAACATTGTCAAAATTGACAGCCAACCTGAGATTGGAATTATTGCAGTTAATTAGAACTTTTTAAAACTTAGATGGAAGAAAATGACGAGGATACAATATCATCATAAAGGTGATAAAATTCTATTATATAAAGTTAGATGGATTGTTCAAGAAAACTGTACCTTGAGTCTGGGAGGTTGCTAGTTTAATCCATGACTGATGACGGTATTTGCTGCTTCTCCCTTTAGCATGTAGCATTACAGAGTAAGAGCAAACAGTGATTCCATGGTGGAGTCAACCTATCTTAAAGGAATACATATTTTACTTCATTCAATAATTAATAGATGACAATAATACAATCAATAACATTAAATTACATAAATACTCTTGCCATTTGATTGAAACTCTTATTGTAACCCCAATCGACCAAACAAATTGACAAATGTGTTGTGTCTTCCTGCAGTATTTTAGTATTTTAAAAATGTGGCTCATTGTGAACAAAGCAGGATTTGTATTTATAATTCATTAACATGTTCTCACCCTGAATATGCATTTGATTTGCCACTGGATGTTAAACAGCCATCCATCATCATCAAGATGTACATCCATCCAGATAAGTGACACAGACTCTGTAGAGCCTCTAGTTTCTGAATTAAATTTATATGAAATATTTGGCATGGTCCGTTTAAGTAATAATCCATCCCAACTAATATTAAAAATAGGACAAGTCAGAATAATGACTGTTTTGGAAACCCTGGTCTTCATGTTTGTTGATGTCGTGAACATAAATAAAAGAATTGAGCCAATAAGATCAAAAGTATCTGATTTTTGTCTCAACTTTACGGAGTCAAAAAGCGAGACATAGGTATGCTGTTTCCGGCAGCGGTGACGACGACGGCAGCGTCAACAATGTATTAGTTTGTAATTAGGTCTAGTTCATGGTTAACCACTAGTGGTTGGTCAATGATATTTGGTATGCAGTTGTATTAGAATTGGCACATCTCATTACCATGGAGATTATTTGGCCCTGCCCCCTCAGTCAAGATCTATTGACTTTGAAACTTTTGCATAGTTTACATGTGTTAGTTTGTGATTAGGTCAGTTTAAGGGGAACCATTAGTGGTAGGTCAATGATAATTGGTATGCAGTTGTATAAGCATTAGCATATCTCATTTCCATGGAGAATATTTGGTCTTTACCCCTAAGTCATGGTCTATTGACTTTGAAACTTTTGCTTAGTTTACATGTATTAGTTTGTGATAAGGTCAGTTTAAGATGAACCACTAATGTTAAGTCAATGATATTCGGTATGCAAATGTATTATATAACTCCACCCCCTAATTATGGTTCATTGACTTTGAAACTTTTACATAGTTTACAAGTTAATGTTTGTGTTTAGGTTTGTTTAAAGGGAACAACTTATGAAAAGTCAATGGTATTTGGTTTGTAGTTGTATTAGCATTGGCGCATCTCATTTCCATGGAGATTGTTTAGCCCTGTACCTTCAGTCATAGTACATTGGCTTTGAATATTTGCATAACTTACATGTTAAAGTATTGCTATTTTAATTTCAACATTTGCATTCTCAAAATAACGAATAGGCGAGACATATCTCTGTGTTAACAGTTTATCTTTTGTAGTAATATCATGCTTTTGTAAATTTCATGAGAACATTTTGTTGTTAGGCTAATATGGATATATATATATATATATATATATGTGAAATATTAATCTTTGGACAAGTTGTGCATGTTACTAGGCCAGTATACAAATGTTGTACTGGAACTATTTACTAAAGCTTAAGGTAAATATAGAAAACTATTCAATGCTAGTTATAAAAGATTGTTATCTTTGGACAACTTAAGTGCTTTTGGGAAACAAGAAACAGAAAATACAAATTGACTGTTAAATTTAGAGAAAAGTGTTCAGTCACTTACATCCTTTCAAAATATTTAGCTTTGGGCATTCCTGATGAAGGTAAATCCAGAAATGTGCTTCAAACACAGAAAATTTCTTTTTTTTTTTCAGTTGTTCAGATTATACTTTTGTAAAACTATAAATTTAAAAGGTATAAATTTCTGTTATGGGTAAGCTCCACGCACATAGAAAATCAGCATTTTTATGCCTGAATAACATTACATCATATAATTTGGCCACATCCCCTTAGTCATGGTCTACTGACTTTGAAACTGACTTTTGCTTAGTTTACATGTTAAAGTTTGTGGTTAGGACAGTTTAAGGGGAACTACTAGTGTTAGATCAATGGTATTTAGTATGCAGTTGTATAAGTTTTAGCACACCTCATTTCCATGGAGATTATTTGGTCCCTCTCCATCTCTATGAGTCATGTCCTTTTGACTGAAACTTTTGCATAGTTTACAGGTTAAAGTTTGTGATTATGTCAGTTTATGATAAACCACTAATATTAAGTCAATGATATTTGGTATACTGTTGTATAAGCATTTGCACATCTCATTTCCATTGAGATTTTATGGCTCCGCCCTCTCATTGTTGACTTTGAAACTTTTGCATAGTTTATTTGTTAAAGTTTGTGTTTAGGTCAATTTATAAGGAACCACATTTGATTAGTCAATGCTGAATGGTATTGTGTATGCAGTTGTATAAGCATTGGCATTTCTCCTTTCCACAGAGGTTATTTGACCCTGTGTCTTCAGTCATGGTTCATTCAATGACTTTGAATGTTTTGTATAGTTTACATGTACATGTTTAAGTATTTCCATTTTGATTTCAGCATTTGCATTATACTATCAAAATTACAAAATGGTGAGACATATCTCTGTGTCAACATTTTATTTTAGATATTTATAACGTTTTAGTATCCACACAAAACAGTGGCCAGTGACATGAGTGAGGTGAACCGTGATCCTGAAACCTATTATCTGTGTGTATCCAGAAGAAAATTTGTAATTTATTTGATGCTTCAAATCAGATTGAGAAAAAAATATGGATTATTGAAGATTCCCTTTTAGCATGTTTAGTATGCAGTATTGATATGCAAGGATTGGAATAAGCTTTTACCAAATTTAGAATGGTAGTTAAATTCTTGCAAAACTTAATTTGAATTTTGAAATTTTTGTCTTGTTTGATTTAAAAGATATTAGAAAGATTCCTGTGGGACCAGGTAAGATAATGTCATCATTTTGTCTACTATGTGTCGTTAGACAAGTTATATATTTTGATATCTCTTCTAAAATAATGATTCTCATTTGGTGCCAATCAGATAAAAAGTATGGCCTAAAGCAGCAATCTTTCATTCTGATTGGCTAATTTAAAGACATCTTTTTGAAACCTTCATGTTTCCAGGTATTGATGATTGGAAGACCCTCATTAAGATCACCATATATCTTCTTGATTGGGTGGCAAACATGCAGTATTCTCCCCAGGATTTTAGGATAGCATCACAGCTAATTGAACCTGCGAATTTGCATCACGTATCCTCTTTACCTTATGGACATTATAAATATAAAAATAAGGAGATGTGATATGATTTCCAATGAGACAAGTTCACACCTATCCCGTTTTTCTGAAAATAAGCCAATCCTCAATCCAACAAAAATACCTCTCTGACATAATCAAAATGTTAACATTTGAACATGTAAAAATTTCTTAAGTCTATGAATAAAACCCATACCTTATAGTAAACTATAAAGTCCCTGTGAAAAAAAAAAAACAGCATAACATTTATATATATATAGGTTATCATGCACACTTTGATCAAGAGTAATTATACTAGATTGAGCATTGATATGCTTTTGCATTAGAATCCAAGTTAATTGTTCCATATAGGAAAAACATCAGGCTCCTCCCAATATTCATATGTCAGTGATTTGATAATTGCTTTATGAAGGCCGATAGGTAAATGTTCTATTCAAGTGTGCTTAAAGAAAAAATAGTTTTACTAGATCAATATTTTTATGCCCCGGAGTGGATGGGGCATTAAGTTTTACTCGTCTGTCTACGTCCGTCTGTACGTCCCAAAATTGGTTTCCTTTCTCTAACTTTAGTTTGCCTCAACCAAATGTTATGAAACTTATACACAATGCTTATTACCACAAAACACAGATCTAAATTGAATTTTGGTCGCGCCACTTTTACTGTTCTAGAGTTATGCCCCTTTACAAATGGAAAAATTGCTGAATTTTTCGTTTCAATTCTCTAACTTTAGTTTGCCTCAACCAAATGTTATGAACCTTAGACACAATGCTTATTACAACGAAATCACATATCAAGTTCTAATTTTGGTGGTGTCACTTTCACTGTTCTAGAGTTGTGCTCCTTTACAAATTGAAAAATTGCTGAATTTTCCGCTTCTGTTCTTTAACTTTAGTTTGCCTCAACCAAATGTTATGAAACTTATACACAATGCTTATTACCACAAAACTCAGATCAAGTACAAGTTTGGGTAATGTCACTTTTACCCTTCTCGAGTTATGTCCCTTTATAACATTATATGCAAGCGGGGGCATCATCTGTGTCCCAAGACACATTCCCCATTTGTTGTTATTTTAATTCTTTTTTTTTTATCTCATTTAGGTTTCAAGGAAGAATTTAAGATATTTACTCTCAGTGATGCTTTGAACAGGGAATTTAAAATTTTTATATTGTTCAAGTATATATTGATATTACTTGCAATTTCTCACCTTTGATATTTGGAATTTTATTATTTACCAGTTTTGACTTTTGTCATCTATAATTACATGTATGGGGATATTATAGAGTTCAGTGCTTCTGTTTAGACCAACACTACAAAATGTATTAAAAGGAATTTGTGCTTTGCATAGACATTTAGAAAGGCTTCAACAGAATCTTAATCTTAGTTGATGTTTTGGAAGAATACCTTGTAAATATTTGTATACTTCGGATTACATACTTAGAAAAATATTTTTCAGGGAAAAAAATAGGGATAGATCTATATATGTGCAACAAAAAGAAATAAATTTTATGTATATATTTAGACTTACCACAATAACATACATGGATTATTTTTGGGGTACTAAAATACATTTTTTGTTTTTAAAGTTGTCAGGCAATTGGAAGTACCAGTATCTGCTTGTTTACACTGTTTAACTGACATTTTTTCACTAGTGACTGAGTACATTGAACTGGAAAAACAACCATACAAATTCCAAATATAGAATATTGTTGACAAGAGATAAAAATTGATTTTTCTTTGAATTGTAAGGTATTTGTTCCAGACAAAACAAGTCTAGGTGACCTGGCTTCAAGGACTGTCAAATACTAGTACAATCTGTCTTTTCTCCAGCAAGTATGTTTTTGACAATCTTTGATTTTTACATGTTAGATTGAATTTACCTAACAATAATTATTAAATAAAAAAACAAGATAGAAATTATAAGAAATAATAAATAGATCCAGTTATTTGCATGAAATAAAATTATAATATTGCCAAAATAATAGGGATGTACACTTGGTTATTAGAAGACTGAAGAAAATTCAGAAATTATTACATACATTTATTATTGCGATTATTGAAGAATCCATAAAAATGTGAGACGAGTAATTGCGATTTCAGAAAAATCTGCATACAGATATATGTATCAGATATCAGAATGCGAGGTTCTTATTGCTTTAAACTCACCCAGTTGCATTAATGAAAACACATGATAATTATTGAATTAACAGTAGTGTCATGTAACACTATCAAGCTTTGCATAATATAAAAGAGAAATATAAATAAATTCAATGTAATTAACAAAGCTGTTACATAACTCAGGCTGTTGGTTTTTCTCCTATGAATGGTTTCACATTTTGTCATGCTGTGATCTTTTTTAACTAACTTTATAATACAGTATTGGTTTTGCTCATTGTTAAAGGATGTATGGTGACCCATCATTGTTTACATCCTCACCACATATCATTTTTATACTGTTGCTTTAGTGAAAAATGAAAAAGAAACAAAAAATTGTATCTGTCTAAATATGACCAAGGCCAAAGGTGGATATGCAATTGATTTTTACATCTCGATGACCGTGAGGGCATTCCGATACATTATTGCCACAGAGATTTCTACTTACATAACTTTCGTTTTTGACTGGTAACCAATCTATAAATACACGGACATTATCGAGTGCAAAATAACATTCCTTGTCGCTTGTTATAATTCATTTCTTCAATGAATACTCATAAAAATATTTTTTTTAGAACATAAATTAATGATAAGAAAATGTTTTGTCGTTAGAAATATATATATATAAGTAAAAAATCATTAATATCTATGCACACGTACAGAAAAATTGTGTTAATGCATGCGGAAGAATATCTCAAGAACGTTTTGCAGGAAAATATGAATGCCTACTCAAATCCAATCTATGAGAAAAATTGAATTATTACAGAAGAGTGTCCACCATGCACTTGCACTGCACTATTATTAGAATAGAAGAATAAAATGATATACAAATGGATGAAAATTATATATACATGTAACTGTTATATACAAATATTAATATAATATATAACAACAAACCAGAGTATACTGATTTGTATCACTACAATATAATAGTTATTACGGTTAGGTTGAATTCCCTGTCATTTATTCATCATCCACGCACGAACTTGTCTCAGAAAAAAAAAAAAAAACTCTGTATATTAACCTCACTTTCAGGTATAGATATGTGATTTTTTTTCTGAGACAAGTGCTTGTGACGATCCACAAGAACTTGAGGTCATCCGATGTTCAGTAATTCAGTACTTTGATTACTCTATGTTCATGTCGTTTTAAGTATTAATAACTGAACTCAATATGAGCCAATCGAAATCATGTAAACAAAGGAGTAACCAAATGACAATAGATTGATATGATAAAATGCTATTATGTTCTATGATCAATATACAGGTATAGCCTTGACTGATAAAATTCTTTATATACCCAACTTTCAGAAATCTTTCGTAGTTCAATGATCTTATTTAAACACTGCACTAGTATTTGTCCTTGCTATTTATATAAAACTTGCTTGTCACGATGACCTTGGGAACGCAATGTTTTTAATAGACTCCCACTTGTACATATTTGTTAAAACATCCTGGAGACCAATCAAAAGATTGTTTGTATCAGGCAAAATAATAAGCTTGCTTGCACATGCTCTCTTATAATAATGGACATAACAGATGAATATTCATTTTTCATGGAAATTTTGAATTTATCATTATTGTAAATATCCGGGTTCACATTTGGAGTCTGTTGATTAAAATGAATGCACACTATATTTTTCTTATGGTGAACTGTGTTTAATGGGAGTGGTATGGGTAATGCTTACAAAAAAACTCAATGGTAACATGATCATTCATTGATTCACAATAATAACTAATCACCTTTATCTATGCTCTTTCCATTTTTGTTTTTCGTTGGTTAACCGAATTTTTCCCTTAAAAAGTATGATTCAGAGAGGGAAGGGAAAAAACAAAGTTTGGTCATATGTTCCAAAGTAAATATATTAGGTATCACATGTGATATAGACCTGCACCTAGAAAGTAAATTCTTCAGACTAATTTATCCATGCTTAAAACCATTGAACTAATAAATAAGATTCGTAGAAAATGTAGATATTCTAATGCAATTCGTTTTGAACGATAATTTTCATTGGACGTTGACAAATATTTTGAAGGGTTAGATTCCACATTCTACCAGTCCGTAACTAGGAAAGCCACCATTTTGAATTCCGAATTTTTGTCTCGGCTTGACGGAGTCAAAAAGCGAGACATAGGTTTGCTGTTTCTGGCGGCGGCGGTGTCAACAATGTATTAGTTTGTGATTAGGTCAGTTCAAGGGGAACCACTAATTATAAGTCAATGATATTTGGTATGCAGTTGTATAAGCATTGGCATATCTCATTTCCATGGAGAATATTTGGTCCTCCCCCCAAGTCATGGTCTATTGACTTTGAAACTTTTGCTTAGCTTTAGCCTTACATGTATTAGTTTGTGATTAGGTCAGTTTATGAGGAACCACTAGTGGTAGGTCAGTGATATTTGGTATGCAGTTGTATTAGCACTGGCACATCTCATTTGCATGGAGAATATTGGTCCTGCCCCCTCAGTCATGGTCTATCGACTTTGAAACTTTTGCTTAGTTTACATGTATTAGTTTGTGATTAGATCAGTTTAAGATGAACTGCTTATGTTAAGTCAATGATATTTGGTATGCAAATTTATTGGCATTTGCAAGTCTCGTTTCCATGGAGATTATATAGCCCCACCCCCTCATCATGGTTCATTGACTGAAACTTTTACATAGTTTACAAGTCAATGTTTGTGTTTAGGTTTGTTGAAAGGAAACAACTTATGATAAGTCTATGGTATTTGGTATGCAGTTGTATTAGCATTGGCACATCTCATTTCCATGGAGATTCTTAAAGTATTGCTATTTTAATTTCAACATTTGCATTATCAAAAGTACAAAAAGGCGAGACATATCTCTGTCTTATTTTGGTATGTAATTTCTCAAAGCATAAACAAAAAAGTCACATTTGTCCCTAAAAATTTTCTTTCTGTCAATATTTAAACCATTCAGAAGCATACGAAAAGTATAAAAACGTCTAGTGTTTATGTTTGACATCAGGAGTACATTCCTATGATGTCACATTGTTTAGATGCCAAAGACAATGTAACAGTTTGGCAGACTTTTTGTTTATGGCATTTTTAAGCCAAAATATTTACTAAAATGGAATTCATTTTAATATGTGGCATTAGAATGGAGATAACTGTATTGTATTTAAACTTGGCCTTCGTAAAACTTGATTTTACTGTCGCAAATATATCTTTACCCAGCTCCGCTATGCGTCAGTAGGTAAACTCAATTTGCGACAGTAAAATCTACGTTTTATGAAGGCCAAACTATATACAATACAGTTATCTCCTAATTTCGTGAATTATAGCTCTTTAAACTAAAATATATACACAGACAGTTGAATTTTAAACATTTTAAAACTTAAAGTGATTCTTCGTATTAGCATTATATTTGATTAAGAAAATTTTCCCTTATTTGAAAGAACAAGAAATAAAGCTCTGCTCTGTTGTAGAACATAATTTTTTAAAGATTTTTTTTTTTTTTTATCTTAACAATGCTTTGCTGTGTTACTGTCGATTATTATACCTTACATATATTATAAACAATTCTATTGGGTTATACATTATCACATGACATGTTATAATAAAACAATTTTGGTTCCTAAGAAGTGACGAATATCCAAAATTGTCAACCCTTAAAAATGATTTCACTTTCGACTGTGCCCTCAGGGAAATAACCTTTTAGAGTTGACAATTTTAGATATTCACCTTTTCTGCGGACCATAATTGTTAATGCTCATTCATGGAGAAAAAATTGAAGAAAAAACACAAAATACATAATCAGTATGATATTTTAGGTTTTTTCTTCAAAATTTATGTATACAATCATGTACTTGTAAATTGAATTGAAGAAAAACACAAAATACATAATCAGTATGATATTTTAGGTTTTTCTTCAGTGTAATTATTGTCAAATTGTACCTTCTGTTATGTAAAATATAATAAAAGTATACAATCATGTACTTGTAAATTGAATAGTATCCATCTAAAAGAGAATGAGTAAGAACAAATCTTTATCAAAATTTTTAAAGCTGTTCAATTTCGAATAACAGAAACGATTAAATTTTAGTAACAGTGTTTTTTTCAGTAATGTTAGTATAATTAATTCTTCAGTGAAATCATTGTCAATTTTAATACAATAGTACTTTTGTAGTGGCCATAGAACTGTTTTTACTCTTTTTACATTTGTGTGTCCAGTGTAAGTAGTGCCCATTAATGTTTATTATAGACAAATCAGCATGTCCCATGTTAGGAATGTCATCAATAGTTGTCTTTTAGTTATATCTGAATATTTTTTGTCCATACCAATTTGGTGTTGATGGCAGATCTTTGATTGTTGCCCTTATAAATGTATTCACATGATTGGAGATATACAGGAAGAACTTCTGAAGCCAATTGATTGTTGGGTCAAAAGTCAAGGTCACTATTACTAAAAATAGAAAATTTGTGAAAAATGGCTTCCTGATGGTAACTTGAGGTTCTGTTTGATTGGAATAAAACTAATGGATGGAAAATATAAGGAAGGGGTAGGTGCCTATTGAATTTGTGGGGAAAGGTCAAGGTCATTGTTACTAAAAATAGAAAAATTAAATACATAAATGGTTACTTGGAGTTTCCCTTGCTTGATTGGAATGAAACTTATACTAATGAAAGTTTTGTGTGCTATTGAAATAAAAGTTTTAATTTCTAAATCTCAATTGTCAATAACCTTTTCTGTTTTTTTCTTTTTAAATGATATGGTAAATTGTCAGAACTTGATCAATATATCTGTTGGGTGTGATTCCATCAAGGATGTAAAACTAGAAGTCACAAAATCATTGAGTAGACAGAAACTTCATTTCCATTGCTCCTGTGCCTTAATTTCAGTGCCGGATCCAGGGGGGATGGGAGGGTCCCCCTTTTTTTGACGATCAAAGCTTTTGAATGGGGACATATGGTTGGAATCCCCCTTTTAAAAGGCTGGATCCGCTCCTGAATTTTATTGCTGGGTTGCTGTTTCCTTGATATATATGTTTATATCTCACATCTCCTTTTATTCATGTAAATTTCCTTCAGATTGAATATAACCAAATTCTTTATACTTTATAAATAGTTTATTTAATATTTTGGGACAAGGTCATCCATTGTATTTCATTGATTGAGTGCTAACAATGTCTGTAGAGCAAATCAACCTTGAGAATTCAAAAACTTGTTTGTTTAAAAACATAGCTCCAGTTACCAGTCATTTACATGTATGTATACCAATATATCCCTATTTTATATTGAGGAAATCTAATTAAGCATACAGTATATAGTTATGTAGCATTGTCTCTTTGTAGAAGTAATGTTTTTTTTTTTGGTTATTTTAAATCAGATTATGTCACTGTAGCTATGCGAAGGAATATAATTATGACTTTAATGTATATCATGAAAAATGATTCCATTTGTGTGATATTTAAATCTTTGCTTCACTTGTGTTAAAACAGTATCAGATTTTATTGCCTTTATACAATTAGGATGACACTTAATCCTTGTAAAAAAGAAACAAAATTGAGATAACAAAAAAATTTTAAAACTTTATTGTGACTGAATTCAGTTTTGTGTAATGATTAATTCTTAAAAACACACAATTTTGTATTTATATTTATGTTCTTAATAAAAAGCCCACAACTTTGATGAAATAAAAGCGATTATTGTTCAGTATATCTATGTAAATATATGTATGTCATAGTTATCTGTGACAATAAGAACATCTGCCAGATCATGTTTCTGTTATGCAAATTCTTGCATACAATTTGCAGTAAAAAACAAAAGAAAAAGTAAAACCAGGAAATTGACTTTCACTGTTGATGTATGACATTACACTTAAAAACTGGTGGAAAATTTTGAATGCATTTTTTTAAAAATTCAAATTTTCAGGGTCACTTCACTATTACTTGTTAAATGGGGTGGGGAATGAAATTAGAATAGAAATTGCTTAAAATGTTATACCAAGAATAAAAACTTCATTGTCGAGTTTAAGCTTGATTTTGGTTATAAAAAGTAAACAAAAGCTGAATTTTCTGTTGACAACTAATTTTTAATCCTAAACAGCAATCAATCAGGTAGCAGATTTGATCCCTGGTCAGGTCATACAAAATATTTTTAAATTGGTATTTTAGGGGAAAAGGGGGGGGGGGATGACATGTCTTCCTATGGTCTTACCTTATAAGCTACATTAATATAGCATGTGAATAATCTGCCTCAACTTTTGGGTCTAGTACAAAACAAAATATCTTTTGTACATCAACATATTAATGTCCTATATATGATTATCTATGTAAAATTTGCTGCTGAATGTCAAACAGCTATCAACCAACCAATTAATAAAAAAAAACAATATCCCAGTTATGACAGATAAAATGAAACCTGTTATTAGTCCCCTACCGACGAAGTCGAGGGGTACTTAAGGTTTGCACTCCGTCTGTCTGTCTGTCTGTCCTTCTGTCAGTCCGGCAAATCAGCTTTCCACACTTTTTTTCTTCGTTCTTGAAGATATTGATTTGATATTTGGTATTTAGTTTTATCATGACAAGTTATAGATCAAGTTCAAATTTTGTTCCGGTCTGATGGTTTAATCCAGAGTTATTGACCATAACTCTGGACCATATCTAATGTTAGAGTACTATGTTAAACCATATTTCTGTACAAAGGCAGATAACTAATTTTTTAAAAGACATTCTTTGTTCAATTATTTGAAGAACTTTTTGGCAGGTTTGTTAGTTATTTAGTATAAACTAATTTTCTGAATACTATATATGTAAAACAAAATTATGAAGAACAATCCTTTAATTAGATAATAATCTATTTTTATTATGTATATATTTCAGTTGTGTAGATAAAAGTTGTTGACATTTTATAGATAAGTTACAAATCTATATTAGTTTGTGACAAATGAAAGAAAAAATATTTGGAACTATTAATTATTTTTGTTTCGGTCTAATAATTTTGTACAGAGTTATGGTCCTTGGACTTGAAAAATTCACTCATATAATCAGTTTCCCACACTGTTTTTAGTCATGCTGGAAGATATTGACATGATATTTACTTTTTGTTTACACTATGGCAAGTTATATAACAAGTTAGCATTTTGTTCCAGTATAATGAATTTTTACCCAGTAGGGGACTATGTATTGCCATGCAATACTCTCAGAATGCTTGTTAATGGTTAAATCTTCAACTATGTATTAAAGAAATCATGTTTTATCATCTTTTGAAGATTACTATGGCATAACCTTGTCTTAATAATAAATATTTTTACTATCCTGCTTAAAGAATTTGGTAGGATTTTTAAATGTGTTTTTTTTTTTCTATTTCAGTTTGTAAGAATATTGACATAAGGAACAAAGTGGAGAACTTTGACAAATTAGAAAATTGTACAGTGATTGAAGGATCACTTAGTATTCTGTTGATAGAAGGAGCAAAGGAAGAGCAATATCGCCAACTTTCATTTCCAAATCTAGTCGAAATTACTGATTATCTTCTGCTTTATCGAGTTTATGGATTAAAAACTTTAGCCAATATCTTTCCAAATCTTTCTGTTATAAGAGGCCAGCGGCTTTTTTTCAATTTCGCCTTCGTTGCATTTGAAATGATGGATTTGGAGGAATTAGGATTAATTGGATTAACTGTGATTGAAAGAGGAGCTGTGCGCCTTGAAAAGAACCCTATGTTATGTTACATTGATACCATTGATTGGACAAGAATTGCCAAAGCAGTCGATCGTAAAGACCATTTCATCAAGGACAACAAAAAGACTGCTGAATGTGTGGACATGTGCCCAGCTTACTGTGCTGCAACTCCAAAAAGTGAATTTGAAAACCACAGAGAAATTAAGCGCTGCTGGACTTATAATCATTGTCAGAAAAATCTTGGTAAGTTTTCATATTAGGATGAGTTCTTTGATAGACAGATGGATATGAAAATGGAAAGTAGGGTAACAAAATGTCAGTTAAAGTGTTCTTACGGGCTATGGACATTTTTTTTTATAAAGTTTCACATGTGAAAACTGACATATCACATTTTCTCCAAATTGAAATTGAAAAGTTATTGCTTTTTATATTATATTTATTTAGGGTTTGTTTCTCAGATACTATAAGTCATAAGTCAACTTATTGTGGTATACCGTAATCTGCCTTGTATAGTTCGCACTGGTACATTGTCTGCACCCCTTTTTCGCCACGAGAATTCAGGTAAAAAAATTTTGGGAATTGTTCGAAAACGTATAATGAAACTCCGGTAATTTCAAATCGATTGTGATCATTTGCAATATTTTCATGGAAAAACCTGTTTTCCATAATCAAATAGAAGTTAAAAATGCTTGTAAATGATTCTATCACACTTCACGAGTGTTAAAATAAAAATCACAAAAAAAACAATTGAGAATACTTGGGTATGTTAAAACTGGAATTTCGAATAGCACATGTAAATGAAAATAAATACGGTGAGAGTGTACGGAAAATCCGTACTTAATAGATATCACTAGAATACGACTTTGAAAGTAAAATAGTTCCATCCTTCAGTAAAATAATGTTTGAAATATCTATCACAATAATGTTTGAAGGATCGTAAGCTAAAACAAAACACCAGTGTCAGTATGAAAAACCAAAACGGAACGAATAGCTGATTACGTTTTGTAGTTTATACATCATTCATAAGCTGGTTCCTGGCTGCCTTATACACTTTTTTCTTTCCGTTAAATTCAAGTGGATTCCAGTTTATTTTATGCAATGCAGTGAAAAGAAACTAGAAATTTGTAATGAAACATTTTATTTTGAAATTTATCAGTTTATATTTGATATTGAATAAGAATTGCATTTTAATATGGATAAGGTAAATTATAGGTTTTTTGAAAATGATAAGAGCGCCCTCTACAATTTCAATAACAAACATGGCAGAATGTTAACAAACCTCATGAAATCAAATTTTTCTCTTATTTCTTGCTTATTGTACTCTATTATCTGCACATCTGTCATTGGTTAATATTAAGTTTTCCTTCTTCATGTCGACATATAATTAGGTGTTTCTAAGTCTTTTTTTCAGATACTTTAGGCAATATGACATTAAACCCTTTTACATATATCTTTTTAGTCTAGAAATTCTAAACAGAACTCAAAAAGTTTTAATAAGGAGAAAATACTTAATAGAATACATGCTGCCTTCCAGTGTTTTTGTTGGCTTTTTTCAAAACTACCTCCACCCTTTTTTTGGGGAAAATATTTCGAGAAGGCGAATGAAACAAAAAAATTATTTTGACATATCGGGAAACTTTCTCTAGGGGAAACAGCCTAATTTCAGAGGTTATCATAGGCAAATTATATCACTGCCTTCCAGACACTTTCTTCAAGTATACTGCAGTATGTGATTGTATCCGTCAGGTTTCAAACAAAATGATATGGGTTGCTTGTATGGTGTGTAACTTCTTAAAATATAAACATGTATATGATCATGCACTTATATGCTGGTTTATCCTACTACTTAAATATTAATGTGTTGTTAAAACTCCATATTAATAAATTAGACCTGTATGACATATATGGTAATGAAATAAAATTGGTGAAGATTTATTTTATGTTTGGTTTGCAAGAGTGATTTAGGTGTATCAGTAAGTTGTTTACTGTATATATAATGTCTGTCCAGGATAATGTTGTCTGCTTTAAAGCCTTCTGATCAATCAGTTTCCTATTGTCAGGATGTTATTTTGATACTGTAGTAAAATATTGTACTTTTATAGAATCATCAGTACAGAAAGGACAAATTCATATTAATCTTCACAAGCATGTGACTGACTGTATTTTATTGATTTAGGTACATTTGCACAGTGACACTATTGCATGACTGCACAGGGAATGTTTAAACTAAAAAAAAAAAAAGCCAATAAAAACAAAAATCTGGATGTTAAACTGTGGATTTATAATGGTAAACAGGAATATAAATTTTCATTCATACTTAAATCAATTCACTGTTGCATTGCTTGGATAGAATATGAATAAAGTACATTTGTTGTGTAAATTGAGAATTTAATGTGTGCATATTAATGATTAAACTTGTTATTTTGTGAATCTTCAACAACAGTCTTTACCAAAGTTTAATCTTACAAACAAAAATGAAAATGCCAGATCTACATTACATGTATCTTGTCAACAGTGGTCACATTTTTCCCATTTATAAAAACATTGGCAATAATTTCTCAATTTATAGTTTCCTGGAACTACAGTTTGTCACAAACCATGAAGATTATTATCAATTTAAAATAACTATTACATCTAACAACTAATATTAAAGTGGGTTGAGTTACAAACTATCAGTAAAATTCAATTAACTAATCAGATTAATTTAGTTACTCCGTGTTTATATTTTCAAATGTTGAGTTTAATTTGGTTTATCACAATACTAAGATGACCTTCACAATGCTGTCAGACCTTTCTTTAACAAACTTTACGTTACTAGACTATTGCTTTGTTTTGTCAGAATTATGAAAATTTTATATTATTCATGAAGCTAGAGATAAACCCAGACTTCACAATAAACTTTTAAACCTACAAGGGGGACTTGTGGTTCATTAGATTTTACAAGTCCCCACAAATTACTTTCACTGGTGAGCGGCGGTGATTTGACAATAAACTTAGTCCCCCAGGTAGCAATTTTCCACAAGCCAGTCGGACTATTCACAACAGAATATTTACAAGCCCCCAATAAATTTTACAAGCCATTGGCGTTGGATTTGTGGCTAAATTTGAAGACTGTAAACCTCTACAAAAGATTGATTGATTGTTGGTTGCTTAAAGTCCATTTGCAGAACTGACCTGTAAGTTTAGAAAAGAACATTGTGTGTCTAGAAGAGAACTTAGTAAGTTTAGAAAAGAACTACACATGGAACTGTAAGTAAGTCTAAAAAATAACATCATAAGTCTTAAAAATTTCATTCTTCAAACTTTAAAAGTCAGTAATATCATAGTTATGGAACAACTGTGCATTTGTACATGTATACATTTTGTAATTTAAACTCACTATCAAAATAAATCAAATCATTTTAATGGCCTTAAATCTAATAGCAGCATTGCCATGGAGACATACTAATCCAATAAGATTGATTGATTGTTGGTTGCTTTATGTCTAGTGGCAAATATTTCATGCATGCTCAGGACGAAAATCCAACAAGAACATACATATGTAACATAGAACAAGCAAAGGAATATGTACAATGTAAATGTCCAATAACATGAATAGCAACTTCAATTATACAAAGTTGGAGGAGTAACAATTTAAGACTATGCACAAAATGCTTCAGGCAAAATTATGCTAATAGAAGGTGCACAAGATATACCATTTGACACACGCCTACCAAACTAGGTTTGCCTGTTCTACAACATGTGGGGTTTTGCACCTACTTCCCAGCAGATATGAGAAATACTGCACAAAACATTTTCAGTACAAACAGTTTTACAGATGATTTTGATGGTAGCAATCCTGAAACAAATAATTGTGGCATTTGAATAATATGTCTGTGTACAGTGTTATGACAATATATATGCAAACTGCATTTGTAGGAAGTTCAAGAAAAAACATTTTGTGCTTTTATTTGTAAATCATTCATTCATACATGATAATGAGAAATTCCATTCTATACACTGAAAAAACCCCATGAAAATAGAAAAGAAAAATTGTTATAAGATCTGTGGGAAAATTTATTTTGTCAGTTTTAAGGTAATAGAGAGTTATAACAATATGGGCACTAAGAATTTTGCCTTTAATATGTATTAAAGGTTTAAAGATGATACAATGATTTATCAGATCAGTTGTGTTTTCTATCTCCTGTTACAGGGATTTAACTACAGGTATTGAGTTTTTGAGATGAGATATTTCTGTGTACTGGTAGCAGTTCATTGTACATAGATATCTATTAGTAAAAAAATGATTTAAATTACAGTTCCTTGTATTTGCTTATCATTGAAACAAAAGCAGCATTAATAGGTTGTTGTTTTGCATCATGGCCTTTTGTTTGAACCACCGGTCATTGTCCTCACTCAACATAAACCCACCAAACTTCTACAGATTCTTGTACAGGAAGTAAAGATGTCCATTTCCTATTTTAACTATGTATTGATCACATTTTATTTTGGGTGTTTCACAATCGGATTAAAATACAGATCCTATGACCATGCTTTGCTTACATGATCTGTTTTTGAATCAGATTGGGTGTTTCACAAATTCAAATAGGTATTTGTTTAAAAGGCACATTTTGTTAACATGCAACAAGTCTTAAACTGTTTGACATTCAATGTAAACCTACCAAACTAACAATGGTCTTGAACTTCTTACTTTATTTTGCCTTTTTAACTTTTGATTCAAGCATCAATGATGGGGGTTTTGTAGACGAAACGCGTATCTGGCATACAAAATTTCAATCCTGATATCTATGACGAGCTTATTGACTTCAACAACAAGTAGACTACTACAGTCCTATGTTTGATCAAATTAATTTCTGGGTTTTCCACAGTCAAACAGGATTTTTTTACTTGGTAATACAATTAGTGTGCCATTTGTTGTGAATGCCTTAGGCAAATGACACATGTACATGTATGTTTTTATAAGAAGACTGGGTTTAACTATAACACATCAAATTTAATATGGGAGCAATTTTTTGTGAATTTTAATTTTTGTCTTTTGGTCAAATATTAAACCAAACTGCTTGACAGCTAAATTTAAGTCAAGTGTAACAGTACTTGTAAATATCTGTATTATTTTATTCAAGGGTACAGGTAAATGTTGTACATGTTACATGTAATCTTTAAAAAAGAACTATTTCTTTCAGTGAAAAAAACATCATAAGTGGATTATGTTGATCAGTATAATCCAGGGTTAAAATATGTTCAATAGATTACAATGTAAAGATCATAGGTGTTGTAGAGGTGTAATAAATTAATAAATCACCCAAATCAACTATCACAGTTATATTTATATATTTTCCCCAGGTCCTCTGTAAAATACATAAAAAACAATATTTAATAGATTTTGACATCCACAAGACACTGCTATCACTTTTTAAAGTTTTTTTTATTATGAAGAATTTTAAAAGAGTTAAAAAAGAAAATAAAACAGTTTTAATTTAGTTCCCCCCTCCCTATTTTATCTCATTTGAACAAATAGGGCCCCTTATGCAAATGATGTAAACCTTAAAATTGCTGAAAATTTGTATTTCAGTATGATTATATTTCTGTCAATATCACAAACCTACCAAAAATTTGTGTATTGTATTGGTACAACTCTTAGTAACAGTGTTGTTAATGTTGTCCATAACTATTTATGATCATTTTGGTTTCATAAACAGGCCAAGGTCATAAGTTTTCAACTCATCTATTATTTTGTTCCTTGTCATAGGGTGGTTTGTTACCCTTTATTTTTAGGGGTTTTTTTTTCTATTCAATTTCTTCTCTAATTTAATGTCTTGTTTTTGAGAATTTGAAAGTAGAAATTATATACTCCGTCAGCAGAGTAGTTTAAATCAGTTGTTAATTGGGATGGCCAACAGTTGAAATCTACATATTAATGTTATGGTAAACCATGTCAACCAAAGGAACCGACATCAATTGACTGAACAACCAAAAAACTGTTTCACCATGGCCAGTTTAAACAGTTTGCAAATTTATATTACAGTACATTATGATTTAGTTTCTCAACATGCTCAAAATATTATGAAAATTAATTTAGAGTTTAAAGTTTAAAAAAAAAAATACTTAAAGATGTTGCTGACACATGTTGTATACAAGTATGTTCATAGTATGAAACTGAATGATACAAATGATAAATTTAGTAATAAAATGAAATATCTCATAACTTTTAAAGTAAATAAATAAGTTATTTAAGCTATATCTGAAGGTAGCCTCAAGTATGAATATATGATGAAAAAAAGATAAACAAATTATTTAAACAAAAAAGAAATTTTCAAATATTCGTTCAAAATGAACACAGATGGTGGGGAATTCTTATTGATTGTGATTTGCAGCAACTGAGATTTAAAAAAGAAGTGTTTTGAAATGTAAATTTAAAATTAATTTTTAGTAAATTTTCATCACAACACTTTCATGTCTATCAATCCTCCTTGTGGACTCTTGATTGCTGGAGGACTTGGGTTCAATCCCAGTATCATGAGTATTGGTTCAACTTAATACTTTTAAATTGATGTTTAGGAGTTAAAGCAAACAAATACTGGTCAGCTCAGTCAAAATAATGTGTCTGAAAAGGGTGACATCTCTTTCTATGGACTTGTAGATATATATGTATTTCGTGAGCCAAGCATGTTAAAATTTGAACTAGTATTTTGTTCTTGTACAAGCAAGGGATAGTCATTTCTTATCGGTTACCATGTTTACATTCTGAAGATGCTTGTAATATTTGCCGCTAGATTTAAATCAATCAATAAGATAAATCACTAAACTTAAGGCCACTGATGCTATACGCCTTGAATTCGCCAAAAGAGAGCTATTTATGCTATATTTATTATTAAATATGTTAAATATGCTTAAAATGTACAACACTAATGGATTTGTACATTTTATACATCATTTAATAACTTAAGTCAGCTATAGCATTTCTAATTCAAAAGGACATAATGCAAAAAAAGCCTTAATCAATAGTATTTTTAGTCATGTTTATTGTTGGATCAAGCTATCATCTGTTATTGCATTATGTGGTTAGACAATCTGGTGTAGTTCATTGAAGTACAGCTACATTATCAATACATATACAGTTGTACTGACATGTAAATCGACCACTGTTCAACATTGTAAACAACTCCTGGAGTCTTATTATTACACTACCTTGAAAATAGATTGTCAATTAATACCAAATTATCACAATCCATGTGACTAATGTAGATTAAAAGTTATTTTTTGATACCTATGCTTGGTTGATCATGCATTTGTTACCTTGTATTTAACCTTAAGGATTGTTTACTTGGGAAAACAAGTCACACATTTAAGTGTTGATTTTATTATCCTGTAGAAAAACAAATTACTGTTGGGGACATTCCTTCTTTTATTAGATCTGCATAGAATGTGATGTTAATATATATGTTGTGGTCGACAATGGAAAGTTTTGAATTTTCTTAAAGCTTTATAATTAATTTTTAGGTTGATCATACCATGATTTTTTTTTTTTATAAATTCAAACATTTATTAAAAAAAATTACAGTCCTCTTGTTTTGTACTACAATTTTAGAAATAAATGTGTCACAATGACATGTATTTATGCTAGAATGGCATTAATCAATTAAAATTTGTTTTCATCATTCTTAAAGATATCTGAAACATGTATTTGGCACTCACACCACATCTTCCTATATCTATTTTGCAAAACCAAATTAAGATACTTCAACCTTTCTGTTTTTATAGTGAAGAAACTTTTCCCCACTTATATAAGGTGATCTTGGTTTCTGTGTTAGGTATAAAACTAGTGTGATATTTACCCACTAATTTTCCCTCTGTAATCTATAACATTTTTTATTATACTTCATGTTGAAATGCCAGATTTTGATTGGTTAATATGAGAGCAACAATTTACTCTATCCACTGGCTCAGCAGGAGACAATTTTTTGAAGGTCACCCTCTCGAGCTGACCAATCAAAAATTGATTATGTTTTGGCCTTGTCATAGACTGTCAACATTAAAAATACATCTAGCTTCACTTTTGTTGTTTCTGTAATAAGTTTTTATACAACCGCAAAAAAATATATTGGTATCATGTCATCATCCGAAGACTGTTGGTTTCCGGACAATAACTTTAGTATAAGTAAATAGAAATCTATGAAATTTAAACACAAGGTTTATAACCACAAAAGGAAGGTTGGGATTTATTTTGGGGGTTATGGTCCTAACAGTTTAGGAATTAGGGGCCAAAAAGAGGCCCAAAAAGGCATTTTTCTAGTTTCCAGACAATAACTATGGATCTTTCCGAAATTATACCACAAGTTTCCATACCACTAAGGGATGGTTAGGATTGGCTTTGGGGGGTTATGGCTCAAATCAATTAGGAATTAGGGGCAAAAAAGGGGGAAAAACAAGGGTTTCCTGGTTAATGGACAATTTAAAAGCAGTGTAAGGGAGGTAATCCAAAAACAAATTGTACAATATTGTACAGTGTTGGATTACCTCCCTTACACTGCATTTAAATGGGTAATTATGGTTGCAAACTCCATTGGTAATTTGAATTGAGATTATAACCATATCTTGAGGGAAAGAATTTTTTTTTTTTTTGGGAAGGGGGAGGGGGGTCAATATGCAACAGCATAGTGTATTGCACAAAAGCAAAAAATTGAATATAAATTTAAATCATATAACCAGTTCTAAGTTCTTTGACTACAGTTATTCTGTGTCAGAAACCTATTATGTGTCAAATATTTAATTACAATCCAAATTCAGCCCTGTATCCAGCACGAATATTGTGTCCATTTTTGCCCCAACTGTTCAGGGTTGGACCTCTGGACCTCTGCGGTCGTATCCAGCTGCGCCTGGCAAAGCAATTTATTTATAACTGTAACTTTGTTAAATGATGTCATAGTTAATAACTTTCAATTTACAATTTGAAAGACAATATTGACAGATTATTCAATATAATAAATTAAATAACACATAGTTGAGAGGGTGATCGAGCAGCTTGTTACCCCTTGAAAAACCCCTTTGCCTCAGTTGACAGTGTTTTTTCAGGGTAATAATCTGCTCTATCACCCTCTCAGCTACATGTATGTGTTATTTATAAAGTAGTTTCTGCACTACTGCAGGTAACTTAAGGTATACTTGCTTATAAAAGAATTCTCAAAAATATATTTAAACTTCTCAAAGAACTACATTTTCAAATTAAGTTAGATAGTTATTAATTATTACATATTTATTAATTCTGTTTAAAGCAAATATGATTTTTTTTATGTCAAAACTGAATCTGATACATAAAGTATATCTGAAAAAAATTTCCTGTGTGCATTGATCAATAGTTGAAGTACATAATATATATGTGTGATTGAATTGGTTGTAAAAGTATTAATATCAATTATGAATAACTTTGCTATCTAGTCATTTCCAACAAAATAAGATACAGCCATTATCATGATTATCAACAAATGTGCTAAAACATATATTTGTTAAAAAAAAAAAAAAAAAACAGTATGAGAGCTGAAGAGGCAGACAATATGAATGATTAGCAAATTATAAAGTTCTCATTTACTGAATTCTGAAAAACAAGTTCATATCAGGCTGGAAACATGTAATTACAGAAAATGAAAAATCCATGGCTTGATTCCTAGTTGTGAATGGTATCTGTATCAGAAAACTCCATTGCTTGATCCGTGGTTGTGAATGGTATCTGTATCAGAAAACTCCATTGCTTGATTCCTAGTTGTGAATGGTATCTGTATCAGAAAACTCCATGGCTTCATCCCTAATTGTGAATGGTATCTGTATCAGAAAACTCCATGGCTTGATCCCTAGTTGTGAATGTACCTAATAGATATTTTTTTGTTTTCTTGTAGCCTGTTTCTGTGGCAAAGATAGATTCTGTATCCACAATAAAACAGGATGTTGCAGTGAGAACTGTTTAGGAGGATGTTCTGGGGATTCTAGCATGGACTGTGATGCTTGTAAGAACGTGATCTTCACAGATCAAAGGGAATCTAGATGTCGCAATAGTTGCCCAGGTGGAACTTACATGGTAGGATGATATGTGATATTGATAGAAGTGTTAGATACATGCTTTAATAATAGAAAAAAATATTGGGGTTAAATATGAAAATAGTGTGAATAAAACCTATATAAAAGTATAAAATGCAGTACATCAAAAAAAATATTTAGAAAAAAAAAAGTATGAACAATATAGATAAAATCTTTAAAAAGTTGAAGAAAATATACCTTGAAAAAGACATAATCTGAAGAAATTAATATCTTTAAAAAAAAATAGAGTATGGATACTTTTAGTCCAATGTGAATTTACTAGTTTATTTATTCATTTTAATAAATTGTATCAATTAAACATTGGTGCGTTTTTGTTTAGCCTGCGACAAATGTCAAGAAAGCTATATATAGGGATCCTACATACCGTCGTTCGGCGGCATCAACATTTATGTTCAGTCTTTGGTATCAATAACTTTGTCAAACCTTCATGGAATTTTAGGAAATTTGGACAGGAGCTTGTATTCAGAGCAAAATTTTGAAAATATTTATTTTCATTTTTCTGTATTTTACTAAAAAATGGACTTAGTTTTTTCTGAAATTGTACTACAAGGTTCCATATCACAAAGGAAAGCTGGAATTGAGTTTGGGGTAATTGCCCTAAGCGTTTAGGAATAAGGGGCCAAAATAAGCATTTTTCTAGTTTCCAGACAATAACTTGTGTTTAAGTGTATGGATCTCTGAAATTGTACTGCAAGGTACCATACCTCATTGAAGGCTGGGATTGAGTTTGGGGTGATGAATCATAAGGGGTTCAAAAATTGGGGGATTTTTCCCCCTTTTTCTTCCTTTCTTCCTTTTTTTTTCTTTAAAATTTTCCATTTTAAGTTGGTTATTTCTGATTTATATTTAAAAGCAAATAATAATGATATGGCAGGAGATACACACCAAACAGGATGTGTAAATTATTATATACTAAGTATTGTGCAATAGCAAGAAATTTTCAATTGCACAGTATTGCATAATAGCAAGAAATCTTCAATTGCACAGTATTGCAATAGCAAGAAATATCCAATAGCACAATATTGCACAATAGGAAGAAATTGTCAATTGTACAGTATTGCACAATAGCAAGAAATATTCAATTGCACAGTATTGCGCAATTGCAAAATATTTAATTGCACAGTATTGTGCAAAGAAGATACTTTGTATAAATTGCTTATTTCTTGACCAATTTCAATGGGGTTTTATTCTTGAATTCTTGGGGTTCTTTAATATACTGAATCTAACCGTATTAAGTTTTTGGATTTTGGGCCCGTTTTAAATTGGTCCACATTGAGGTCAAAGGGTCCAAAATTCAACTTTGTTTGATTTCATCAAAATTGAATTATTGGGGTTCTTTGATATGCGAATCTAACCGTGTATTTAGATTCTTAATTTTTGGTCCCGTTTTCAAATTGGTATACATTAAGGTCCAAAGGGTCCAAAATTAAACTTAGTTTGATTTTAACAAAATTGAATTCTTAGGGTTCTTTGATATGCTGAATCTAATCATGTATTTAGATTTTTGATTATGGGCCCAGTTTTCAAGTTGGTCGAGCATTTTTTTTAGCAGTTACATTTGTAACAAGTAGATACAGTCTGAGGTTAAAGTTTTTCAGTCATCAATAACTTTGTCAAACCTTCATAGAATTTTCAGCAATTTTCTGATAGACATGATAGATGTACTTAGTTTTTGTCTCGCCTGCGATGAAGGTCAATCATATGTCCATTGTCCTTGACCTCATTTTCATGGTTCAGCGACTGCTTGAAAAAAATTTTGAGTTTTTTGTCTTGTTAATTTTTCACTTATTATGAGTAATAGGATGACTATATTTGGTATGTGGGTTCCTTGCAACGTCTACATGTCTGTCAGACAGAGTTCACCTAACCTCGACCTCATTTATGGATCAGTGATCAAGGTTAAAGTTACATGATTAGGTCCGTTTCTCAAATACTATAAGCAGTAGGTCAATTATATTTGGTGTATTTAATGATTGTAATGGGTACATGTCAGTCTGGCAGGTTTCATCTGACCTTGACCTTTATTTCATGGTTCATTGGTCAGTGTTAAGTTTTTGTGTTTTTGTCTGCTTTTCAAGTACTATAAGCTATAGGTCAACTATATTTGGTGTATGGAATGATTGTAAGGTGTACATGTCTGTCTGGCAGGTATCATCTGACCTTGACCTCATTTTCATGGTTCATTGGTCAATGTTAAGTTTTTGTGTTTTTGTCTGTTTTTCAAGTACTATAAGCAATAGGTCAAGTATAATTGGTGTATGAAATGATTGTAAGGTGTACATGTCTGCCTGGCAGGTATCATCTGACCTTGACCTCATTTTTATGGTTCAATGGTCAATGTTAAGTTTTTGTGTTTTGGTCTGTTTTTCAAATACTTATAGCAATAGGTCAGCTATATTTGGTGTATGGAATAATTGTAAGGTGCACATGTCTGTCTGGCAGGTATAATCTGACCTCATTTTCATTGTTCATTGGTCAATGTTAAGTTTTTGTGTTTTGGTCTGTTTTTCAATTATCGTATGCAATAGGTCAACTATATATGGGGTATAAAAAACTTGTAAGGTGTATATTTATTTGACCCTGACCTCATTGTCATAGATCTTTAAAAATGTTAAGTTTCTGTAATGCTTTTAGTAAAACCTTTATCTTTAAGATTTTCAACATAAAATCAATGGTCAGTAAAGCAGGCGAAACATTTCAGTGTGTGCACTCTTGTTTACTGTTAACATTTACAGACAGTTTGGGATTAATCTTTTTTGACATGATAAATTTGTAATCCTTCATGGATTATTATGAACTTGGACAGAAGCTAATCTTCAAGACCATGAAATAGCATCTAAAGAAAAAGTTTGAATTTTTTTTTAAATTCTGAATTTTACTGATTAATGGACTCACTTTTTAAGTTAACACTCTTACACTGACAGCAGCAATCGCAGGCGAGACACAGGGCGTGCCCTTACAAATATTTTTTAATTGTATTAAATACAATGACACATTCAAGGGTATTGTGTGCATCTTCCAGACAAAACTAGATACTAGCAGAGCAATCAACAATATACAACTCACACATTTGATATTAAATGCTCAAAGGCTTTGGCAGTGCAAAGTTTTGTCTAGTTTAACTGAAAATAATTATGAAATCACTGGCCTTATGTTAGTTAATTTGATTTCCCAATTTTTATTTTTTAAGTACAAGAACAGAAGATGTTTATTGGAGAAGGAATGTTTAAATTTGAAATTAAAATTGTTAAACGATCCAGCACTTGGAAACGATTATCCAGGGCAGTGCGTGGCTGATTGTCCAGCAGGATTTACCAGAGATAGCCTGGACAATAATAGATGTATAAAATGTAAAGATACCTGTCCAAAAGGTTAGTTGCAGAGCATATTAGAAATAATAAACTCTTTGACCTTTGTGTGCAGAGTTTATTTCTACATCATGCATAGAATGTTTTGGGGATTTTTTCTGCATCTTTTAATTTTTTCCTTTACTTCCTCTTGGCAAGATCCACCATTGGTGTTTCAGCTCTTACAATTATGAGCTATAAGATCCTCTTGGCAAGATCTACCTTTGGTGTTTCAGCTCTTACAATTATTAAGCTATAAGTTCATCTTGGCAAGATCCACCATTGATGTGTCAGCTCTTACAATTATTGAGCTATAAGTTCTTCTTGGCAAGTTCTACCATTGATGTGTCAGCTCTTGCAATTATTTAGCTATTAGTTGTCCTTTTGAGCTTATACACACAACATGATCTTTCATATTTTGAATCTGATTTAAGGATGTAGTCAGGTGAAATTAAAAAAAATCTGGAAATTATAATTGATACATGTACTATAAATTAGAAGAGCATAAGTTAAGGAACAAAATAAGCTAAAAATAATGATCGGTGATCATTTTCGAGAGATTTAATTTTTTAAAAATGGCTGGAAAAGGCTGACTCACACTTTTACCTTATATTTAGCATTGGCATTATTTGGGACTCAAATCATAAGAAATCTAGAATCTGCTTAAATTTGGTAAATGACCTTTTATGAGCTATTGAAGTCGTATTTGATTACATGTATTTTCATGAGTTATATGTTGTAGAATGTTCTGCAAAGAAAGTAGATAGTGTACAGGCAGCACAAGACCTCAGTGGTTGTACTAAGATATATGGGGCATTAGAAATCAGGATCATGAAAGGAAGTAAGTTCAGCTGTCGTAGTATTTCTCTATGTTAATATAGTATGTTCTTTACAAAGTAATTAAGCTATATTAGTATTCATTATTTGACAGTTGTTGCCATGAAAGTTGTTGCTATTGGATTATAATTCTTACAAGGCCAAGGTACATATATCAAAGTCAGGTCACTCTGATCTTAAATTTGAACTTTGACCCCTAGTAAAACATTGTCTGATTTGTGTTTGGTGCATAACTTTTGTACTGTAGCACTTAGATTGACAAAACTTTGGATGCAGAAGCATCATACTGACCATTGACCTTTAATTCCTGAAGTTATAGTATACAAATCACTTTGTTCCTGGGTCAGTATAATTCCCACAGATTGACCTATCAGTAACCATGTGTCAATTTAACACAGAGGCAATGATTATATAAAATGAATGGCTGAAAACCCAAAATCTCAAAATGTCATTGCTTCAATCTTGAATTTCACAGCAACAATTAAAATGCATGCACAGGGGGTATTAGTCTGGCTATGTGGGCAGTGCTAGTGTGTCATATGACATTTGGCATGGAAAAGACAACCAAACTCCACATAGGACACTATACAAACTGAACATCCTCAAAATAGAAATAATAAAAAAACTGGGTTTATTATATGTTTAACTTTTTTAATTTAAGTAAATGACAATACATCAAGAGAATCATCATATTATTGCGTTTGACCTCACATATAGTTGATTGATGATATAACTTGTACATTTACAAATGACCAGTATATATTCATCTTTATCTTATTTTTACAGGCAATATACAACAAGAACTTGAGACAAATTTAGGACAAATTACAGAAATCAATGAATATTTGTGGATTCATAATTCTCATGCATTATTGTCACTAAACTTCTTTAAAAAATTAAGGATAATTGGTGGAGAAAGTTTAGTTAATGGGTAATTTTACCATCTATTAGAAATATAATTCCTGCTTTCAAAAAGATTAATGGATTGGAGTTAATTTTTAACATCTGAATTATCTTATGACATGTATTTTATTTTGACATTTATGTCACAAGCCTTATAAGTTTCAAATATAAAAAAAATATAAGAAGTAGGCAAATTATTTCTATGCTTATTCCTGATTCAAGAGAAGACGTAAAGTAAATTCTGATAATGAACAAAAACAAATAAAGCACACACACACATCCAGAACTCATAAAATTATGTGATTATTACATGTGTCATAGCTATTATATTTATGGTGCTGATAAAGAATTATTAACATTATAAACTCTTTAAAATTGATGTAGTAATTTAATATTATATGTATTAGGTATAAATATGTCTCATCAAATTAAAAAAAAATATATGTTGCTTTAAACAGAAACAGCAACATACTAGAACTATAAATAGTGCATTTAGTTTGAAAATTAGTTTACATTAATTACATTTTGATATCTATTGTCATGAGAAACTTTTTTTTTTTTCATAACAGGTATGCCTTGTTAGTGAATGATAATGAAAAACTGCAGACATTGTTTCCTAAAGATGTGGAGAACAATTTAACAATAAAAAGTGGTAATCTGACCTTTCACTACAACAGAAAGCTGTGTGTTAATCTGATTAAAACATTTGAGAAAAGTATAAAGATGTCAAAAACTGCCCCCATTCTGAATGATATCAGCAATTCTACCAATGGAGATCAAGCACCATGTAAGTATAGTAATTTGTACCGAACATTCACCTTTCTTAAAAACATGTGTGTTTTAGTGTTTCCTGTTTCATTGTTGACAAATTATATTGGATTGGTTGTTACTTGAATGATTTTGTCAACAACTTACAGTTGAGCAATTTTACATCGTAAAGCGTTTAGCACAAAACTTGAGATGGACAGTTTTAAATTTTGATCAGATAAAAACAAATATACAAATTCTGTTTATGTAGGGATTTATAGCTTTATTGGTGTTTATCGTCAGTAGGGTATTTTTGTTTGCTTGCAACGAATGTCAGGAAGCAAGACAATGGGTGTTATTTTCCAGCATATCAATTGTCAACACAGCATGTAGAATTAAGTCTTATTATACATCTTTGATATTTGGTAAACAGTTGTAACAGCATCCATGCTTCTAGCTTGCATGCAGTTTATTAGGTTCAACTGTCTCATTTATGCTCAATTGCAATGATATTATAAAATATGAAAATTCAACTTCATATGTGAAAATGAATTGGCTTTGAAACAGATCATCATAATTTTGACATTGACACTTTTGACAAGGAAACTGAAGAAAATGTTATTGTCTCGATGTACTTGAAATAAATAATGCTTATTATACCCCCGCTTTAAAAAAGTGGGGGTGTACTGTTTCACCTCTGTCTGTCCATCCATCCGTCAGTCTGTTAGTCCGTCAGTCCGTCCTTCCGTCCCATGAAAATTTTTCGTCACATTTTTCTCAAGAACTACAATACAAGGATTTCTGAAATTTGGTTTCAGGGTTTATATAAGTCGGCTATACTGTGTGATGTGTTTTCAGATTGATCACTCAACAACTTCCTGTTTACCAAACACTTACATCATTTTACACTACACATCCAAGTTGAAAATTTTCGTCACATTTTTCTCAGGAACTACATTACAAGGATTTCTGAAATTTGGTTTCAGTGTTTATATAAGTCAGTTATACCGTGTGATGCGTTTTCAGATTAATCATTCAACAACTTCCTGTTTACTGTCAAATATTTGGGCTGGGGGTATCATCAATGAGCTGTAGCTAGCAGTTTCACTTGTTTGATACCATTTTGTGCTCAAGAGCTGGCCACTCCTTTATTCTGCTTGCTCTTAACTTTTCTGTTTAATAATAAACATCCAAACAGGCATTTTGAAATCAGTTTGAGTAGTCTAAACTACTTTTTAGACTACAAACTTAAGGTGAGTGAGAATGCCATAGATAACACAACCATTGTAGATAATTGTTGTAAAAGAAGTATGCTGAATGAATATATATGACTATTGATATTTAAGACATGTTGTACACAGAATCTTCTTTGCAGGTCATGTATCAACATTGAATTTAACTGTGTTCCAAGTAACTGGACATGTAGCTTTCCTAAAATGGGATAGATACAAAATGGGAGACACTAGGGCCCTGATCAGTTACGTTATAAAGTATAAAGAAGCGTAAGTAGAACCGTATGGTCAAATTATTAGTATTTTACTTGATTAATTTTGCCTGGTGCTTTTTTGGCAGTTAAACAAAATTATCAGAAGCCCAAACTTTACACGTTTGACTGTTTGGCATCAATACAAACCAAACTAATTTGAACAATCTCAAATAATAGATGCTACTTGGCTAGTTCACTTATAGACTCAGATGTAAGATACATCTTCAAGTATGAAATTTTCAGTAAAGATAGATACATGTATAATTAAACTTGTACACTTTCATTTTAATACATCTGAACGGTCACAATTATAAAAGACAGTATTTTTTTGTACGCCCGTTTACAGGACATATTATGGTATCTCTCTGTCTGTCTGTCTGTTCGTCCGTCCGTCTGTCTGTCCGTTCATCCGTTGTCAACATGTCGGACAATAACTCAAAAATGCTTTGAGCAGTTTTCATGAAACTTTGGTGAACTGTTTATATCTATTGACGTGAGCTCCCTTTCGATTTTTATAAATTTTAGATTTTACATTTCTGAGTTATGGGGTTTTATCCATTAAAAGAGAGGGATTTTCCAGTTTTCGGACAATAACTCAAAAGTTCTTTGAGCAGTTTTCATGAAACTTTGGTGACTGATTTATATCTATTAAAATAACCTCCCTTCCGTTTTTTTATAAATTTCTGTTATGACATTGAGGAGTTACGGAACTTTATTCTTGTTAAAGCGACTGGCGTATCATGCGCTCATGGCGCAGCTCTTTATTTAATCCATACTGATGAGTCTAATGTAGAAAAAATATGTGTCTGGCATACAAAATTGTAAGCCTGGTATCTTTGATGAGTTTTTACAGTGTAGGAGATCTCATTAGTAAATGTCAAATTTCACTATTAAATATGCATGATATTAATTATTTGGCAATATTAAAAAACCACTGTAATGTTCAACAGCATACCAAGAAAAACAGTTATTCCAATGTCTTTTAGGGTTTTGTATTGATGGTGTTCTGTTTCTTGATGTATGCCATGTAAACCTCATCATCACTTTTATTCATAGAAGATAAAATAATTATTGATTTTTGTGTTTTCTTTTTCAGTCCATTCCAAAATGTATCAATTTTTGAAGGCAGAGATGCATGCAGTGATGATAGGTAAGTCCTCAGTATCTAATGATATAGAAATAATTATTGTTGATTGGAAGCTGGTAAGAAACTCATCTTACAAATTGTTCAAGCCAGAATTAATTTACAAAACAAACCCCAACATCTTTGCATAATGATCTTAATATATGTTGTGTCACTTAGAAAATGTAGGGATCACCTGGCTCGTCTTGTGTTGTTGATGTGGTTGTAGTCCCTATTTTATGTTCATCTGCAAAACGACTTTACAGAAATGGACCAAATTTTTACAGATTCTTCTACAGGACATGAAGTAATTCATCCTATATTTTAATGTTTATGCCCCGCCGTAGCGGAGGGGGCATTAAGTTTTACCCTTGTCCGTCTGTACGTACGTACGTCCATACGTCCCAAAATTGGTTTCTGTTCTCTAACTTGAGTTTGCCTCAACCAAATGTTATGAAACTTATACACAATGCTTATTACCACAAAACACAGATCAAGATTGAATTTTGGTGGCGTCACTTTAATCATTATCGAGTTGTGCCCTTTATAAATCGAAAAATTGCAAAATTTTTAGTTTCCGTTCTGTAACTTAAGTTTGCCCCAACCAAACATTATGAAACCTATACACAGTACTTATTACCTTAAAACTCAGATCAAGTACAAATTTGGGTAGCGTCACTTTTATCGTTCTTGAGTTATGTCCCTTTATACTGTTGTATGCAAGTGGGGGCATCATCTGTGTCCATGGGGACACATTCTCCATTTATTTTAAATGAGTTACTTTAAGTTTCGCATACCAATACATAGGTATAAACCATCTAGGTAATTAGAATTATTGAATTTTGCTGAGGCTCGGACTTTAAAATTTGATAATTTAATTATCTCATTTGGATAAATCCGATAATACACTGGTACCAATGTAAGAATCTATATTTATTCTTCAATTCACGAAATTATTGAGTGTAAAGATTGAGTTATTTTGCAAACAGTGAACCACATTTCCCTATTGCTTTGTTATTTAAATTATGTTTTATCGTTGCAGCTTACTTTGTCTTTAACCATAAATGTATGGATTCGTTTTGAAAAATGAATGATTTATTTTCCAGTTGGAAGACACGTGATATTTTAAACAAGAACACAATGAAGAACAGTAAAACTATCCCAGCTTTGTTGGTACAGTTGAGACCATGGACACAGTATGCAGTGTTTGTCCAGACCTACATGACATCCAGTACCCAGTATGGAGCCATGAGTAAGCTTATCTACTTCAGAACAGCTGCCAGTAGTAAGTATTTGTACATATCATGCTGTTGTAAATTTGTTTAGTTACTTTGCTGTTATTATTAATAGTTTTTAGTAAAATCAGCTGGTATCTGAAAGTTTGACTTGCATTAGTTGTCATAAACAGAATTTTCAAACTGTATGGTTTCTGAAACATAACTGCAAACTGTATTGACCATTGCAAGGTCCACTACCAACAATCTTCATGTTTTATGTGGATTAAGTTTAAAGCATTGTGACAATAGTCACACATTGTTTATACAAGAAAATCACATTTTTAGCTATTTGAAGAAAAAAAAAAAGAATTCAGCAAAAACAAAAGTTTGGAAGATTTACCGTAGAAAGGCTTGTATAGTTCGCACTGGTACATAGTCCGCACCCCTTCTCCACACGAAATTTTAGGTAAAAACTTTTGTAACTGTTAGAAAAGGTCTAATGAAACTCGGTAATTTCAAATCCTGTGCGGTCGTTTGCGGTATTTTCTTGGAAAAACCTGTTTTCCATCATCAAACAGAAGCTGAAACTGCTTGTAAATGATTCTAGAATGCTTCATGATTGTTAAAATAAGTTTAATTCACTTAAAAAACAATTTAGAAACTTGTGTATGTTTAAACAGGAAGTTTAATAAGCACGTGTAAAGAAGAAATTAACCGGTGAGAGTGAAATCCGTACATAACAGATATCACTATAATACGACTTTGAAAGTAAAACAGTTCCATCCTTTTGTAAAACAGTCTTGTTGTTGGCATGACACGGGTTATGCTCTTCTCATATATTTTATGATGGTATGATACTAAACCCCTAACGGGAGGGATTGTGCCTGATATTCATATGATGAAGACATAATCTTTCAATCAGTTTAATTGAGGTCTGGAGCTGGCATGTCAGTTAACTGCTAGTAGTCTGTTGTTATTTATGTATTATTGTCATTTTGTTTATTTTCTTTTGTTACATCTTCTGACATAGGACTCGGACTTCTCTTAAACTGACTTTTAATGTGCGTATTGTTATGTGTTTACTTTTCTACATTGGCTAGAGGTATAGGGGAGGTTGAGATCTCATAAACATGTTTAACCCGCCGCATTTTTGCGCCTGTCCCAAGTCAGGAGCCTCTGGCCTTTGTTAGTCTTGTATTATTTTACTTTTAGTTTCTTGTGTATAATTTGGAGTTTAGTATGACGTCCATTATCACTGAACTAGTATATATATTTGTTTAGGGCCAGCTTAAGGGCGCCTCCGGTGCGGGAATTTCGCTGCATTGAAGACCTATTGGTGACCTTCTGTTGTTGTCTGTTCTGTGGTCGGGTTGTTGTCTCTTTGACACATTCCCATTTCCATTCTCAATTTTATTTAATATATCTATCACATTAATGTTTGAAGGGTCTTAAGCTAATACAAACCATATTAGTCAGTATGAAACACCAAAACGGAACGAACAATAACCGATTACGTTTTGTAGTTTACAAATTCTAAGCTGTTTTACGGTTGTCTTTTTCACTATGTTTGAATCGTTTCAATCAAGCAGATACCAGTTTATTTCAACCAATGCATTGAAAAGAAACGAGAAATTTGTAATGAAAGGTTTAGTTTTATATTTATCAGTATTAATTTGATAATGAATAGAAATAACTTATTAATACGGATGAGTTAAAATTATTAGTTTGAAAAATGATAAGCGCCTCTATAATATCAATAACAAAGATGGCGGAACGTAAACAAACCACCTCGCCTACGAAATTGAAATTTTCTCTTATTTCTTGCTTATTGTAGTCTATAGTCCGCACCCGTCTGGAAGGTCCAATTTTGGAGAATAAAACCGCAGACTATACAAGCCTTTTACAGTATTGTTTTTGCTGAGTTTTTATTTTTATTTAATTATACCATGTCAAAATGCCAGATTTTGATTGGTTAATACGAGGGAGACAATTTACTCTATCCTATGGTAAATACTCTGTTACCCTTCACAGTGACGCTTGATCAAATACGGATGGTTGTTATGTACAAGTCGTCATAGTTTATTACTTTGAATTTGAAATTTAATAGACCGTAATAACAGAACTTTCAGTATAATAAATTAAATAACACATATCTGAGAGGGTGATAGAGCAGATTGTTACCCCTCGAAAAGACATTGTCAACCTTGGCTTCGCCTCAGTTGACAATGTTTTCTCAGGTTAACAGTCTGCTCTATCACCCTCTCAGCTATGTGTTATTTATAGAATGTCACTCTAAATTAAAGTCAGGTGACATATTGTGGTTGTCTTTTTTGATGTTACCCAAAACGGAAAGTTGGATGACATACTGTTATTCCTCTGTTTCTTTTTTTCTATTATTATTTTTAAGTTGATAAATTATTCTTAACATTGAATCATGGACATTTCATTTGAATGAATGTTTTTTTTTTATCTGTAAAAAAAACAAGTTTTTTTAGGGTAGCAAATGAATATTGCTGGGCTGAATATGTCCTTTTTTAGCTCACCTGGCCCAAAGGGCCAAGTAAGCTTTTCTCATCACTTGGCGTCCGTCGTCATCGTCATCGTCGTTAGCTTTTACAAAAATCTTCTCCTCTGAAACCATTGGGCCAAATTTAACCAAACTTGGCCACAATCATCATTAGGGTATCTAGTTAAAAAAATTTGTCCGATGACCCCGCCAACCAACCAAGATGGCCGCCATGGCTAAAAATAGAACATAGGGTAAAATGTAGATTTCTCTGAAACCAAAGCATTTACAGTAAATCTGACATGGGTGAAACTGATTATCAGGTCAAGATCTATCTGGCCTGAAATTGTCAGACAAATCTGACAACCTGTTGTTGGGTTGCTGCCCCTGAATTGGTAATTTTAAGGAAATTTTGCAGTTTTTGGTTATTATCTTGAATATTATTATAGATAGAGATAAACTGTAAACAGCAATAATGTTCAGCAAAGTAAGATCTACAAATAAGTTGTAATGACCAAAATTGTCAGTTGACCCCTTTAGGAGTTATGGCCCTTTATCCTCAATTTTTAACAATTTTTTGCAAATTTTTGTAATCTTTTACAAAGATCTTCTTCTCTGAAACTACTGAGACAAATTTAACCATACTTGGCCTTAATCATTATTAGGGTATCTAGTTTTAAAAATTTGTCTGATGACCCTGCCTTCCAACCATCATGGCTGACATGGTTAAAAATAGAACATAGGGGTAAAATGCAGTTTTTGGTTTATATCTCTGAAACTAAAGCATTTAGAGCAAATCTGACAGTGGCAAAAATGTTCATCAGATTTAGATTTATCTGCCCTGAAATTTTCAGACGAATCCGACAACCTGTTGTTGGGTTGCTGCCCCTGAGTTAGTAATTTTACAGAAATTTTGCAGCTTTTTGTTATTATCTTAGATATTATTATAATATCTAGTACTATTTATAATGATTTTAACCTTATTTTACATGATTTCCAAAGCATCAGTAAATACAGGTGAGCGACACAGGCTCTTGAGAGCCTCTAGTTAAAATCAAGCTCCACATTTATTTTCCCTCTTTTATCTGCATTAACAAAATTAAATGATTTATAGTGCCAACTGTCCCTGCTAATCTGAAAGCCAGAGCTGTTCAGCCGGGAGAGTTGCATGTTACATGGGATCCACCAAACCAACCAAATGGAAATGTTACTCATTATGAAGTTTACTGGAGACGAAGGGAGTTGGATCCAAGATCATATGCTCCTAGAGATTACTGTCATAATCGTGAGTTAATCATTAAAGGCAAAGAAATACATAGGATATTTATGTATCCTATAAGGCAGCATTTATATATATATATATATATATATATGACTCAGTTGATAAGAGTTGGTAGATTTCAGATAGTTAAATTCCATTTTGACGGTAGCTTTCTTGGTTTAAAATGATGTTTCTTCAAAAGCATCATTGAACAGATCATAATTTTAGCACCACCTACTTATTAGATCAAAGTCATTCCAGTTTTAAAAGTAGAAAACAAGCCTGATTTACAAAAGGGATGCAGTATAAGCTGGTTATAGATTTAAGTATAACAATTCCAATATCTTTAACATTGTAGCACTTGCAACATATAGTAGAGAGGAAGAAGATAGGGAAAAAGAAGAAGAAGAAAAGAAAAACAATCCAGAATTACCAAAACAAGGAAATTGTGCATGTGAAATTAGCAAAGAAGAGTTAGAAGAGGAGGTCAGGGAGCGTAACTTGCAAATTCAGTTTGAAAATTTTTTGCATAACAGCGTTTATTTGAAAAGGTAGTTTAAACATTTATTCTTATTGTAAGTTAAGAAATATGAATAATATAAATATAATTTTCAGTATAAATGAACAATATACTGGCCAACAAAGAAATTCAGTTCAATTTCAATTTCTGTTTCAAATGGAGTTCCAAAGATTTTTGATAAAAGTATATAACAAATTTGTGTGTACTCCAGAAAAGTAGGACTACTTTTTTCAGTCAATGTAACCTGAAGTAGGGGCATGATTTGGAAATAGTAAGACTTGTGTTCTGGAGAACAGTGATTAGTTGGTTGTAGTATAGTGTTTACATACAAACAGATTTTTTGATAAGATGACAAGACTAGGCTACATTTAGCTATGAATGTCAGCTTTAATTTGGGTGGTATACCTGAATTTTACTACAATGGATAGCCAAAATGGGCATCAATGGCTATTATTTATAATGAAATCCAAATTATATGAAGTGTTCATCCAGCCTGTTATTAAATGTTAAGAATTACAATACTCTACCATTATGGAATACAAGAATAGTGTCAAAAAATTTCAGATAAAAATATATGACCTTTTAAAGAGAAGATTTAATTTCAATGGATTTCTAGTAATTATAATTCCAGTTGACGGTACTTTGACTAATGTTAATTTTTCCCTCCATAACTGTCAAGAGATGATAGGAAAGAGTAAGTACTCTTGGTTCACACTGCATGATAGAAAGTCTATTGGTTGTTCCATGTTTAGGAGAGAATTGATGGAATGATCTTCAGACCTTTTAAATGTTGTTTGCATCCAGATTATAATTCTATATTTGTTTTTTAAAAGAATATAGGATTTCATGCATTAGACTGAAATATCCTGTTGTTATGACAAATCTAGAAATAATAAAATATTCTACAGGTTTTAATAGTTAGTATTTGACTTATATCACATGCTTAAATGGTAAGATTATATAGACCTTACTGAACCTTTTTTGGTCTAAACGTTACGGTCATATTTGTTAAACTTAAATTGTAATTAAAAGAATATTAGAACAACTAACATGACTAAGGTATAAGTTAAGAGTGTAATATTTTGGTTTCCTATTTTAGTAAGTAAGCCCAAAATGTGTCCCAGTAAAGAATTTAAATATCCATTATTTGGATGAATAATGCATTTTGCAGATTAGGATGCAAGAGAAGTCGCAGGATTGAAACTGTTCTGAATTTCAGTGTTTATTGAAGACAATTGTTGATGATAATTAGATGGGGTTCTGGCTGGCATATATTTACTAACATTTTTGATCTACATCATCTTATTGTTTGATTAGATAGAGAGGTTTTGGGATTACTAAACACTTCAGAATTGTGGTGAGAGGATAAATCTGTTAACACTGTTCCTCTTCAAACTGCTTTTGTAGTTTAATTTGACAACTCAACTCTCTTCCCCTTAAAAAAACTCTTAAGAGCTAATTTCCTAATGCTCGTACAGTAAGACTTCGGTTGACTTGCTTGCTTGAAAGAATATGACAGGTTTAACTCCCGCCTATTTATATTGTTTGCAGATGTCAAAATTAATTACAATGCTTGAGCAAACATTTATACAAACAAAGCAAGCAAGCCAACCAAAATCTCACTCTACAAGCATTAGGAAATTAGCTCTAAAGCAAATGTGAACCTTACCTAAATATGGATATCAGTCTAGATGGAAAACAGGATATTATAAATTAGGCAAGATATCAACATTAGTTCAGGCTTTGAAAACGAGAGGAACAGTGTTATGATTTCTAGGAATGAAAGAGAGTATAAAACAATATTATGACAAAGTTTTTAATGAGAACGAACGTCATGCTTGGTGTTGAATGCAAAGTAATTTTAACTTAGCTTTGCAATAAGTTAACGAGAAATTAAGCTATCATTAAATATGCATTTTCATTATAGCTGACTTTAACCCTCTGATTCAATGCAAGGGAACATCAAACTTTTGTGTCATATATATGTTAATTGTAAGATCACAGTAACCTATTTACTAAAACATTGATGTTATCATATTCTTCATAAAACATTGTTATTGTCTCATTGAAACCATTTTCATTTTAGGTGCTCTATGTTTTTGCAAACTGCCAAGATTTGTATATAAAAGTACATTTTTTTTTTAATAAATACCTAACTATAGGAAATTTGGCATATTCTTAGAATACATGCAACTTTCATAACCCTTGCCTTTTTAATAATTGGAAAAACCCATAGTTGCCTACAGAATTTGAAATCTATTAACAGTACTTAACAGGGGAACAATATTTTTGTAATAAATAATCAAGTTAAGAATGTAGAATGAATGGTTGGGCCATTGTCAATAAAGTTAAAGTTAATAAATTTTGAATCTATTTCTTGTAAATAATAACGTATTCTTGCAAGTTCTTCTTGTATTGGATATTGATGAACTGATGTCTTCAATAAGTAAATATAATTATAATTATTTTAGATGTTCAACCAGTAGAAGGTATAATTTCAGTACATATCAAAAACTATCTATAGCATTTAACACAGCTTCAAGTTATCTTGCATTTAAAGGAATGGGTTGAAAGGATATGCATGTGTCGAAATAGACCCCAAATTGTTTAAATGCAAGTAACTATGTAATGCTTCGTAAAATAACAATTTGAATAGATAATAGAGTATTTTACATGGAATTTACAAGAAATTATATCCTATTTTCCACTGAGTTTTATATCTGACTTGTATGACAAAGTCAGTTTGACAAATCAGCTGCTGTCAACTGGCAGTACTTGATTACATGATTAGCTTGCATATAATTCATAGAGAGGTAGTACCTATTCCCAACTCAGCTTATGCCTGAAATCATATAAAAGGAGATTTCTAACAAATAAACTGTTGTAAATTTTATTATACATATTAATTGTAGGTTTATTTAATTTGGGTCAGTGTTGATTAGTGTGTTATTTGTTCTGCTTCAGTATACAGCCAGAGACAAGCGTCTTCAGTCATGGCAATTGCCTTCAATGTTTTGTTGAGTGACTTGTCTGTGTCTTATGCTGTGTGGCTAGAGTTCCTTTGGCAAATCAAAGGCATTGCAGCGATCACAGACTTAGAAGCTGAGGTTCAAATCTTGGACAAAAAGCTTATAGTTCTAACTGTATTGACAGTTATTTGCCAAGATATTGCATGTGTACATATATTTGGTTCTAATACTATTTAAAAATAACTATTTTTGTGAACAAATATAATTTGGCTTTAAATATATAGATTATAAGTAGCCAAGTATATGTATATGTTAAAATACTGCCATGCAAGGCAGACAGCACACTAATTATTGCTGAAGAAAAATGCTGACAGATTTGTAATTTATTGCTCTTTTTGCATACAACAGGGATCAATATCGGTGAGTAGCGAGTGCGATACACAAATCGTTTGCAACTTTTAGCTGCACAATCATTCTATTTGTCTTCTTTTTCTGCTGCCAAACCAAAAGCTCGCCTGATAGTTCCTCTTTAACATTTTGAGTTATAAAGCTGTGTTATACCAGTAAGCTATGACTAAATACATGATTTGTAGAATTAACATTGGATTGTGAAATAAGTAGATAGTCTTACAATTATTTCATTAATTTGTTATATGTCTGACTACTCCTTATGTACTATTAGGAATAACATTATTTTCTGTAGATAAATGTTCAGATTTCATTTCCATTGATTGTTATTCCTCGTCTACCAGTATTTAAATTCAATGCATTCAATGGGCTGTCTGGTTTTTTAAATCAAATAGTTCATTTTGTATAATAAAATTGATCATCAATTCATACAATGTTATTTTCCATGCTTTTTAGATTTGTTTTAGTTACTTAGAGGTTTTATTGAAAACTTGAGAAGTTGAATTGTTTTGTGTGTTGATAGATACATGTAGAAGATGAATGTTTTAGTCATAGCTTGTTTGGTTTTTGTCCATAATACCACAAGTAACCGTCTATTATGTTGTTCATTCACCATCAACCCATCTCAAATATTCAAATTCATTCAATATATGTTTGAAAAAAAGTATATATTTCATCTGCAACAATAACCCCTGCTTGGCATTGATAACGTTTCCTTAAATATAAAGATCCATAAAAATAACTTTGATCTTGCTAATTTTTAATCAAATTGTAAACCTTTCAGAAAAGACTTAGCAGCATGATAATCATTCAAAAATCAGTTATGCAATAAAATCAAGGATTTTTGAAAGTCGTTCCATTAAAGCATAAATGGTAACCCAGGAAATGAATCATGCTGAAATTTTATTTTGTGGATGAGTGCAATTAAATTTCATTTTACGAATTTTTTCAGAAATTAACAAAAACATGTTCTTGAATTTCTACTGTTCCATTTATGCTGATTCCTGCTTTTAAACATGGTAAAAATGGTCATGGTCATGCTTATATAATGTCATTGACTGAATTCCAATACAGTATTTCCCATTCTTTCTTCTCTTTTTTCTTGAATCTGTACTATCAGTTTTAGTAATCTTTGCTTGAATTCCTGCTCGAAGTATTTCCTTCCATGTCCAAATTGTATATGAAGAAGCTTAGAATATTACTGAATGAACAGAATCCTTCTTTCGTGGATATGTTTCTTATCATTTAAGATCCCATCTTGTTTTATAGATGAAAATTGATATCATTTTTCAAAAGATGTTTTAAATCATAAATTGAAATGAATATTCTTTTTTTTTTTTTTTTTAAGTCAGAATAAACTGTTTGAGATAGGTTTTCACCAATGTATTGACATTTTAATATCACTTTGAATATTGGTAATTTGTCTCTTGATGAATACTACTAAATCTCCAACAATCCAGCTATCTATCTTTAGGAAAACGATAATCTCTTCAATAGATACAACTTTCATTTATTAATTTGATTTGACTTTGAGCATGTTTGATAAATTTAACATAATTTCCAAAGATTATAAATGCTTTATTTTGTTCTTAATATTATTTAGGAAGAGCGGAAAATTTTGTATGATGTATGATGTGGGATTTTGATACTTGATACTTTTTCTTTTTAACATCCATGAGAACCTGGATACTTTTTCTTATTAACATCCATGAGAACCTGTTAACAATGTTAATACTTTAGTTTTATATAGTTTGGAAAAAATTTAGTTTGAGAACTCATCCTTTAGAATCCCCAAAATTCTGTTTTAATTAGTTGTGTTTGGTGACCCAATAGTTATGTTATTTTTTTCGCAGCAAGGGCAAGTCTAGACGTCCAAGACAGGCAATGTATGTTCATAGTCTGGGTTTCCTGTTCCAATCTTTCTGGTACCTGCCATGTACAAAAATGATACAGACATTTGCCGTTTTGAAAAATGATTTAAGTTGTGATATTTGTGTTGTGAATAAGAAATCGTTTTCATTATGGCAGCTCTGTTTTAGTGTTATGTACAGACAGATACCAGGAAATTCAAGACAGAGCTCAGTCTATTTGTTTTGTAACTTGATTGTTGAAATTTTTCTATATATAGGGCAAATTCAGGAATAATAGTTTTGCTAGTTATATTTAAAATGAGATAAATTGCAGTTTTTCTTTTTTACCTTAAGAAAAAGAAAAAGTTGGAAAAAGATCACGAGTATGTTTGTGACTTTTAAGTTTGGATACTTGAATCTGCCCTTAGCAACCTTAGATATCTTCATTGTAACAATTATCTTGAATTGAACATGAGAATGACTACCTGTATCCCTGCTAGTTCTTATACCCTATCCGGTACCCTTTATCATAACCAGGAACTTTGCCAGGACCTTTGTTGTGGAATTATGCATACATACATACATATATACAGATTTTTATGATTCAGGCATGAATATCGCTAGTTAAAAATCTTTTTGTACTTTTTTCACAATTTTATCTTAAGCTAGAAATAGTATTTATTTGTAATAATCTTAGTAGGAACAATTTTTTCAAGTTTAGTTTGAAATGAGGTTTTGGGAATTATTATGATTTAGTCATTGGGTATATCTCTAGTTAATTATTTTTTTTTGTATTTCCTTTTACAATTTTATCTTGAACTATGAATTTTTTTGGGGTATAATAATAATAGTAGGAATACAAATTTTCATGTTTAGTTCAAAATAAAGTTTGGGAAATATATTAGTATAAGATTTAATAAATGCTTAAAATAACTTTCATGAGTTCCAATGTTGCAAATTCTGCAGATGCTTGCATTGAACCTTTCATTCTGTTGCAGTGAATTGAATGGGTTTAACTATACATTGTGAGTGAAAAACACCAAAATATATTCTTTGTTTACTTTGTTCTTTAGCGCGAATATGCACATAATGGTATTGTTGTCCTTACTCTGTAGCAACAATAAATGTCCTATTTATCTTGTTTGTATGTCATAGTGTTTGTCTGTGAGTGTGTTGTCCAAAATATTTGTACTGTTTAAATTGTTATGCCAAAGAATTAAAAATACAAAATGTTAAGATGCTAAAAATTGCATACAAAAAGGAACTTTTTGACATGTTATAAAACTTTCTGTTAAATGTATTTGAAAACCTGATTAATAGACTGACATGTCAAGTGGCTATTATGGATGGATTACACCTTTCTATTAATTTTGTATGTAGATCATATCAAATTTTTCTGGGAAAGTGTATTCCATGCAACACAATACACATGACATGCTTTGATAAAATTTGGATGTCTAAATTGTCAAAATTTTGAAAATGCAGAAATTTTTATATACATGTCATATATCGCTTTATCTGCTTTGTATTTTATTGTTTAAATATTTATTTTTCATTTTACCTGATCCTATAAATAGTATGCTATTTTTATTTTCAAATGTATTTTAAGTATTTTAGTCGACCATTAATTAAATTATATTTATAGATATTTATTATGGTACCAAAAGAAAATGTAACCATACCAAAATATTTATTTCTCGTTGACTTATACGATGTGTACGATTTTAAAACTAACAGCATGCCTGTAGAATAGAAAATATTTGTATATGTATGATTTTATTCCTGTTGCAGTTTTAAGGGTGGTATCCATTATATTGACATTTCATTGAAAAAATAGTGTTCACACAGAACCTTTTATTTTAAGTGTATTCAGTAAATTTATATTCATAATGAATGAAATACTTATAATGGAAAACACCCTTGATATGAATGTTACTCTGCATGAATATTCCATCCTATGATTTAATTGTGTATTTAAAACTTGCTTCAAACAATTGTTTCAGAAATTTAATTGTTGTTTTATTTGCTTGTAGAAAAGTGATGAAGAATAAACTTTCTGTTGATATTAACAAAGAATTAACATTTAACATTGAGCTGTATGTTCTGAGTTCCATCCAAGCTTTAATTCAGTTGCTCCCGTTCTTTATACCCGTACTAGTAGATATTCAGGCATTATAATATGTTCAAAAACAGTCACTGCCCTATCCTCCTGTTATAACACACTTGCAGTTTTATTTGCTATACAAAGACTCTCACAAGTTGTGAGTGCTAAATGTGCTTATGTGAAAAGAAATTATACTCTCAAAAGGTTTCAACACCTCTTACAATCAAGTCGCAGTCATTCAGATACTTATTTTGTTTTGTTTTGTACCAATTACCTGGTTTTCCACGGATGATTTCTTTTATTAAAGCTGTGCTCTGACTTTTATGCATTATATTTAGAGAAATGGTTAAGTGACTAAAATAAATTTCTAGATTTTTACAGAGCTTAACTACACTGAAATCAAAGATGATAAAATAAAAATTACATACACTTGTTACTTGTAACAGATCTTCCTCAGTCTTGACACATTTATTCTGGGCAAATTAGTCATAGGTTATTAATTTTCAAGTTCAAAGGTCAGAGCTAAAGCATTCATAATAATAGGAGACAAAATGGCTGGGTATACTTGAAGTCTGCACCTAGTTTGATGCAGTGATTCCCTGTGGCCAGATCATGATATAAAATAAGTTCAGAGTTCAAGGTAACTTGATGTTTGTATGAAAACTAAGGCTTTCACTCAATTTTGACAAACTCTTCACCGCTAGCTCTTGCCCATATTAAGAGGACACACCAGAGTAAAGGATGGAGATAGAAGATGGCAAAGTATGCTATTCAAATTTAAAACAATGTCACTTGACTTGTTTGGGTTGTACTGTTTGGGGGTATTATGAACCAAGATTCAAATTCAGAATCTAATATTAAACAATAAAGTTTCAAAGGTTGGACACACTTCATTGAAGGAATTGTCAGAATCCATGTAATTGGTACAAACTACTGAATAATTTACCTTTACCATTACTTACCTTACCCAGTAGTTAGGATTATTTTCATTAATTTAAATGATTTTGAATGACATTTGTTATTAATTCTTGCTTAGTTTTACTGCATGAACAAGTTCTGTTGCAGGCTGTTCACAAATGATTCTTGCATACATGTACATGTTTTGGCTGTAGATGTTTTATCTGTCAGTCTCTGAAAATTAAAAAGAATTTATGTGCAACATATTATACTGAATTGGTCTTTTCTGATAACTTAGGCTGTATACATGTTTATGCTTACATTGCTCTATATTTATAAATGTTTGAAGTTTTCTTTGGAATTTTAGAGTGCATGAGTTAATTGAAAAATCTTTCTTTTGTTGATATATAGACCTGATAGGGTAACTCGACAGAAGTCTTCCAGGGGGAATAAAACAAAACAAATAAAAAGGAATAAACGTAATGTATACAAGGAGATAGTGGATCCAAGAGAATTTGAGAAGTACAAAAGGAGACGAGAAATACTTCCTGAAGCACTATCCTATAATACTACTGAAACCATTGGTCCAGTTAATGTAACAGAAGATGAGAAAGAGGACATTCCCCAGGGCACTACAGAACACACAGTGTTGAGGGCTGTAGTATATTCCAGAGAGTTTATCATATCAAATCTGGGACATTTTGAAGATTATAACATAGAGGTATGTTGAATTTATACAAATACAAAGGAAGAATGTTTTAAATGTCACTGAATTAAATTTTGTAGAACTACAGAACCTGTGGCTAGTTTTAAGTGTTTACTACCTTTATTTAATTTGTTTTTGTAATGTAATATTGAAGTGATTGGAGCACTATACTTGTTGACAAGTGACATTGTAATTTTTTTTTTTTTTAACTTTCAGGTTATTGCTTGTCAGGAACGTGATCATAGAGACCCAGATAAAGTCAAGTACTGCAGTAGCAGGGCACTTACTGTTGGTCGAACTAAAAAATCCGGTAAGTTGTATATGCACATTCCTATTTTAATAACTTCCCTCGTTAAGGAAGAGTCTTTAAAAAATCTTATACTGGTATAGAAATCAGCAAGGGAGAATTAATATTTTGACAATTACACATTCAATCATTACAATTGCTATATGTAATGCATGTACATAAAAAGTGATAACAGGAACCACAAAAACACTGCACAGTACCACAGACCACATCAACCACCAAGACTCCTCAAACATTTAGTATTAAATCATTGTTTTCAATTTCTGCTTTTATAAATGTTTCAAACAACACAAATTGATGACATTATTTGTATTTAGATTTTCCAGAAATTGTGTTAATCTCACATTGCCATACTTGACTTAAAAATTGATGTAAAATTTTGGTATAGACCTTTGTGTACGGTCTTATTTGTTAAGATCCAATTTTAAATGGTAGAAAGGAGTAGAGCCAGTAACCCTATTAAATGGTCCTGTAAAAGTGTATTTTTATTATGCCCCTGCCCTGTGGAGGGGGCATCAAGTTTTACTCTTGTCCGTCTGTACGTACGTCCCAAAATTAGTTTCTCTTCTCTAACTTTAGTTTGCCTCAACCAAATGTCATGAAACTTATACACAATGCTTATTACCACAAAACTTAGATCAAGTTTTAATTTGATGTCATTTATACCACTCTAGAGTTATGCTCCTTTATATATGCATAATGGAAAAATTGCTGAATTTTTCGTTTTTGTTCTCTAACTTCAGTTTGCCTCAACCAAATATTATGAAACTTATACACAATGCTTATTAACACAAAACTCAGATCAAGTTCGAATTTGGGTGGCGTCACTTTTACAATTCTCTAGTTATGTCCCTTTATAACGTTATATGCAAGCAGGGGCATCATCTGTGTCCCATGGACACATTCTCTATTTGTTTAAACTTCAATTGTTCGTCCCGCTTCAGGTTAAAGTTTTTGGTCGAGGTAGTTTTTGATGAAGTTGAAGTCCAATCAACTTGAAACTTAGAATACATGTTCCCTATGATATGATCTTTCTAATTTTAATGCCAAATTAGAGATTTTCCCCCATTTTCACGGTCCACTGAACATACAAAATGATAGTGCGGATGGGACATCCGTGTACGGGGGACACATTCTTGTTTTTACCTAACTTCTTGATTTTATATTTGGCGCAACCTCTCGCTCATTGAAAATTTGGTTGAAAAGTAAAGAATATGGTATATTTAAGATATTTTAGCAAAAATATTTGTGGGCTAGGGGTTGTGCCACTGTTAATTTTTCAGAAAACTCTCATAGATTTTGCCAAATTATGCACAAAATCAGTAGTTAACTATTTCACCTATATTTCTGATGTGACAAATTCATCACAAATATCACAATTGGTGAAAATCTTTTTTTTACTGAATCAATTAAACATTTTTATCGACCGCAAAAAATTTTTGTGGTCGTATATTAATATGACGTTGGCGTTGGCGTCGTCGTCGTCTCAAGACGCATTGGTTTTCGCACTCTAACTTTAGTTTAAGTGAATAGATCTCTATGAAATTTTACCATAAGGTTCAATATCACAAAAGGAAGGTTGGGATTGATTTTGGGGTTATGGTACCAACAGTTAAGGAATTAGGGGCCAAAAGGGGCCAAAATAAGCATTTTGTAACTTCCAGACATAACTTGTGTGTTAGTGTATGGATCTCTCTGACATTGTACCACAAGGTTCCATATCACAAAGGGAATGCTGGGATTGATTTTGGGGTAATTGCCTCCAAATTTTAGGAATTAGGGGCCAAAAGGGGCAAAACAAGCATTTTCTAGTTTCATGACAATAACTTGTGTGTAAGTGTATGGATCTTTCTGAAATTGTACTACAAGGTTCCATATCACAAAGGGAAAGCTGGAATTGAGTTTGGGGTAATTGCCTGAAATGTTTAGGAATTAAGGGGCCAAAAAGGGCAAAAACAAGCATTTTCTAGTTTCATGACAATAACTTGTGTGTAAGTGTATGGATCTTTCTGAAATTGTACTACAAGGTTCCATATCACAAAGGAAAGCTGGAATTGAGTTTGGGGTAATTGCCTGAAACGTTTAGGAATTAGGGGCAAAAGGGGCCAAAAATAAGCATTTTCTAGTTTCAGACAATAACTTGTGTTCAAGTGTATGGATCTCTCTGAAATTGTACTGCAAGGTACCATACCTCAAAGGAAGGCTGGGATTGAGTTTGGGGTGATGAATCATCAGGGGTTCAAAAATTTGGGGGTTCTTTTTTTTCCTTTTTTTCTTTAAAATTTTCCATTTTAAGTTGGTTATTTCTGATTTATATTTAAAAGCAAATAATAATGATGTGCCAGGAGATACACACCTAACAGGATGTGTAAATTATTATATAATAAGTATTGTGCAATAGCAAGAAATTTTCAATTGCACAGTATTGCGCAATAGCAAGAAATCTTCAATTGCACAGTATTGTGCAATGGCAAAAATACCAATAGCACAATATTGCGCAATAGCAAGAAATTGTCAATTGTACAGTATTGCGCAATAGCAAGAAATATTCAATTGCACAGTATTGCGTAATTGCAAGAAATATTCAATTGCACAGTATTGTGCAAATTGCTTATTCTTGACCAATTTCAATGGGGTTTTATTCTTGAACTCTTGGGGTTCTTTAATATGCTGAATCTAATCGTGTATTAAGTTTTTGGATTTTGGGCCCGTTTTAAATTGGTCCACATTGAGGTCCAAAGGGTCCAAAATTAAACTTTGTTTGATTTCATCAAAATTGAATTATTGGGGTTCTTTGATATGCGAATCTAACGTGTATTTAGATTCTTAATTTTTGGTCCCGTTTTCAAATTGGTCTACATTAAGGTCCAAAGGGTCCAAAATTAAACTTAGTTTGATTTTAACAAAATTGAATTCTTAGGGTTCTTTGATATGCTGAATCTAAACATGTATTTAGATTTTTGATTATGGGCCCAGTTTTCAAGTTGGTCCAAATCGGGTCCAAAATTAAACTTTGTTTGATTTCAACAAAAATTGAATATATGGGGTTCTTTGATATGCTGAATCTAACCATGTATTTAGATTTTGATTTTTGGGCCCTGTTATCAATTTTTCCACATTGAGGTCAAAAGGGTCCAAAATTAAACTTTGTTTGATTTCATCAAAATTGAATTATTGGGGTTCTTTGATATGCGAATCTAACCGTGTATTTAGATTCTTAATTTTGGTCCCATTTTCAAATTGGTCTACATTAAGGTCCAAAGGGTCCAAAATTAAACTTAGTTTGATTTTACAAAATTGAATTCATAGGGTTCTTTGATATGCTGAATCTAAACATGTATTTAGATTTTTGATTATGGGCCCAGTTTTCAAGTTGGTCCAAATCGGGTCCAAAATTAAACTTTGTTTGATTTCAACAAAATTGAATATATGGGGTTCTTTGATATGCTGAATCTAACCATGTATTTAGATTTTTGATTTTTGGGCCCGTTATCAACTTTGTCCACATTGAGGTCAAAAGGGTCCAAAATTAAACTTTGTTTGATTTCATCAAAATTGAACTCTTGGGGTTCTTTGATATGCTGAATCTAACCATGTATTTAGATTTTGGATATTGGACCATAATAGGTGAATGTCCAATTTAAAATTTTAAGTTCTTAGACCACATTCATTCTGTGTCAGAAACCTATGCTGTGTCAAATATTTAATCACAATCCAAATTCAGAGCTGTATCAAGCTTGAATGTTGTGTCCATACTTGCCCCAACTATTCAGGGTTCGACCTCTGCGGTCGTATCAAGCTGCGCCTCATGGAGCATTTTATAACATATGTTTTCATAAAATTTTTGACAACATCATTGCAATTAAAATTTTCATATTTTTAGGGCCAAAATTATGAGTTAGTGAACCAACTCCTTTATTAAGACTGAGTTATAGTACAATGAATTAATACTGACCTTTTTTGTAGTTACTGCCGACAACTTGGACTCTCACACTATTCTGGCAGAAGCACAACAAAATAAAACAGGAACTGTGCTCATTAAATGGAAAGATCCTCCAAGTCCTAACGGTCCAATTATTAAATATATGGTGGAGTACAGTAAAGGAGGATTAGTAGAGGTGAGGCAATATACCATAAATTGGAATATTTTGGTTTGGGGATACTTTGGCTGGTTTCACAAAGACAGTAGTGGTTAAATGTTGGTGTGTCAGATTTTGACAATTTGAATAAATTGTGTATTATAATTTTGCAAAATGGAATTCATTGTTTAATAGTTTAATAAGGTATATAAAATAATAATTGTTTTGACTCCTGAAATGGAACAAACCACTAGCACATCAGAGACAAACACCATCATGATAATAATTTGAAAGAATTGACCTACAAATTTATATTATCTACAATAATATGACATTAGAACTGAGGGTTGATCTATTGAAGTTACATTTTACTAATTAAAGTTTTGTTATAATAAATTTTTTAGTTAGTTTGCTAATCAAGTAAAAGAGATAATTTAACTACTACAAAATTTGATGCATTGACTCTACTTACTATACAATTAGTATAAAAATATTTTTACTCATTCTATTAAATTTTTATTCTACTCATTGTTGTAAATCTTGCATTGATCATTTTGATGAAATATGTTTAATTTTGTAATTTTGTCACTTTTTTCTAAGATCTCTAATAAACCAAAATATGACTACAGCCAAAATATCCCAATATAAGGCCACACCAATTTAATTAATAGTTCTTTGGATTTTCCCGCTCCTGTTTTGGAGAAATTGACTTTTCAATAAAAAAAAAACTACCGCTTCCGCAAATTTTTGGTTGCATACCACTCCAAAATTAGTTTCTCCTTGAAATTTTTTTTTCACATAGATGCTTTTCTGTTGCATATAATGCTCCTATCGTTATAAACTCACGTGTGATAAATCGATTTGTAAATAAAAGATCGAAAATCAGGATGCCAACATGCAGTTGTGTCATCTCATTGCTGTGGAAAAGTAGTTTTTGAACACACAGTTATCCGGAATGCTTCTCGTTTTACCTTTAAAGACCTGCTCTAGGATGCAAAAATTAAAAATCTTTCGTTAGATGACCACAAACACATCAATATTTGTTAGAACCATCGTCACCCCCGATCCTTATTTCAACAGACATAGACCTATCTATCTTTTGGATGAAATGAATTGTAAATTCCCATGAACTTTTTAAAAAATCACAGAAGTATTTGATGTTGATGAAACCCCATATCCCCTTGTTAGTCTTTTGGCATGCAAGAACTCTTCTTTTGTTGGGGGGAATGTAAAGAGTTCCAACGAGACATTGTGATTGGCATGCTCATAATAATTAGGGGTGTGTAATTGGTTCAACCACTTGTAGTCAAGCTTAAGAGTTTTAAATGCATTACAGCTTTTAGGAGCAAAAGGAAAGAGTATTTTGCTCGGTAAGAAAAATGCGTGTGAATGGGGTGACAGGTATTTTAAGGGAATATTTAAATACATTTAAATCTACATGTTTAGCAATATAAATATCTTACTCAGGATGTTGTTTTAGTACAAAGCAAGAAATATTCACCTCACTCATTATTTAGTCCCCTACCGACGAAGTTGAAGGGGACTTTAGGTTTGCACTCCATCCGTCTGTCCATCCGTCAGTCCGGCAAATCAGTTTTCCACACTTTTTTTCTTCATGCTTGAAGATATTGATTTGATATTTGGTGTATTGTTTTATCATGACTAGTTACAGATCAAGTTCGAATTTTGTTCGGGTCTGATGATTTTGTGCAGAGTTATGATCCTTTGACTTAGAAAAATCACTCAAATAATCAGTTTTCAGAACTTTTTTTTGTCATTCTTGAAGATATTGATTTGATAATTGGTATATAGTTTTATCATGACAAGTTACAGTTTAAGTTTGAATTTTGTTCCGGTCAAATGATTTTGTGCAGAGTTATGTTCCTTGGACTTAAAAAATTCACTGAAATAATCAGTTTTCAACACTTTTTTTCGTCATGCTTGAAGATATTGACTTGATATTTGTTATATAGTTTACACCATGACAAGTTATAGATCAAGTTGAATTTTGTTCCAATGCAATGAATTTTAAACCGGTAGGGGACTATGTATTGCCATGCAATACTCACAGAATGCTTGTTTGATCCTAAATATGCATAAATAGTTCCAACTGGATGTCAAGCAGCCAATAAATAAAGGCAACAGTAGTATACCGCTGTTCAATAGTCATAATTCGATTAAAAACAAATCTGTAACTAACTAAAACCGAAGGAAACACATCAACTATAAGAGGAAAACAACGGAACAACAGAAACACTGAACTACAACAATAAACAATCATTATAATATAATGAAAACTATCAAATATCTTTCAGGGGCATTTTTTCTGGATACATACACATATTTTAATTTTATTCAACATGTGTCATTTACCTAACTAACATATTTCCTCTTGTAAAACTGCATCTGCTATGCTTCCTTAATATATATGTGGATTTAAATGAAAATTACCATAGACAAAGCTTACTTGAAGAAAATAACTCAAATGAACAAAACCACTGTGAAACAAGAAAGTCTGATATGGTACAGGCACCAATAAATCAAATTATATGCAATAGAGCATCTGTTGCTCCTCATTTTTGTCGAGCCTTCGACTTTAGTCGAAAAAGCGAGACATAGCGATCCTACATTCCGTCAGCGGCGGCGTCCACAAATATTCACTCTGTGGTTAAAGTTTTTGAAATTTTAATAACTTTCTTAAACTATCCTGGATTTCTAACAAACTTGGACAGAAGCTTGTTTATGATCATAAGATAGTATCCAGAAGTAAATTTTGTAAAATAAAATTCCTGTTTTTCTGTATTTTACTTGTAAATGGACTTAGTTTTTCTGCCGGAAACATTACATTCACTCTGTGGTTAAAGTTTTTATCGACCGCAAAAATTTTTGTGGTCGTATATTGGTATGACGTTGGCGTCGTCGCCGTAAATCGTCGTCCGGCGTCGTCGCCGTCGTCCAAGACACATTGGTTTCGCACTCTAACTTTAGTTTAAGTAAATGGATCTCTAGGAAATTTTACCATAAGGTTCAATACCACAAAAGGAAGGTTGGGATTGATTTTGGGGTTTTGGTACCAACAGTTAAGGAATTAGGGGCCAAAAGGGCCAAAAATAAGCATTTTGTAACTTCCAGACAATAACTTGTGTGTAAGTGTATGGATCTCTCTGACATTGTACCACAAGGTTCCATATCACAAAGGGAATGCTGGGATTGATTTTGGGGGGTAATTGCCTCAAAATTTTAGGAATTAGGGGCCAAAAAGGGGAAAAATAAGCATTTTTCTAGTTTTAGGACAATAACTTGTGTGTAAGTGTATGGATCTTTCTGAAATTGTACTACAAGGTTCCATATCACAAAGGAAAGCTGGAATTGAGTTTGGGGTAATTGCCTAAACGTTTAGGAATTAGGGGCCAAAAGGGGCCAAAATAAGCATTTTCTAGTTTCCAGACAATAACTTGTGTTTAAGTGTATGGATCTCTCTGAAATTGTACTGCAAGGTACCATACCTCATTGAAGGCTGGGATTGAGTTTGGGGTGATGAATCATAAGGGGTTCAAAAATTGGGGGATTTTTCCCCTTTTTCTTCCTTTTCTTCCTTTTTTTTCTTTAAAATTTTCCATTTTAAGTTGGTTATTTCTGATTTATATTTAAAAGCAAATAATAATGATATGGCAGGAGATACACACCAAACAGGATGTGTAAATTATTATATAATAAGTATTGTGCAATAGGAAGAAATTTTCAATTGCACAGTATTGCATAATAGCAAGAAATCTTCAATTGCACAGTATTGCGCTATAGCAAGAAATATCCAATAGCACAATATTGCACAATAGGAAGAAATTGTCAGTTGTACAGTATTGCACAATAGCAAGAAATATTCAATTGCACAGTATTGCGCAATTGCAAGAAATATTTAATTGCACAGTATTGTGCAAAAGAAGATACTTTGTATAAATTGCTTATTTCTTGACCAATTTCAATGGGGTTTTATTCTTGAATTCTTGGGGTTCTTTAATATGCTGAATCTAACCGTGTATTAAGTTTTGGATTTTGGGCCCGTTTTTAAATTGGTCCACATTGAGGTCCAAAGGGTCCAAAATTAAACTTTGTTTGATTTCATCAAAATTGAATTATTGGGGTTCTTTGATATGCGAATCTAACCGTGTATTTAGATTCTTAATTTTTGGTCCTGTTTTCAAATTGGTCTACATTAAGGTCCAAAGGGTCCAAAATTAAACTTAGTTTGATTTTAACAAAATTGAATTCTTAGAGTTCTTTGATATGCTGAATCTAATCATGTATTTAGATTTTTGATTATGGGCCCAGTTTTCAAGTTGGTCCAAATTGGGGTCCAAAATTAAACTTTGTTTGATTTCAACAAAATTGAATATATGGGGTTCTTTGATATGCTGAATCTTACCATGTAATTAGATTCTTAATTTTTGGTCCCGTTTTCAAATTGGTCTACATTAAGGTCCAAAGGGTCCAAAATTAAACTTAATTTGATTTTAACAAAATTGAATTCTTAGGGTTTTTGATATGCTGAATCTAAACATGTCTTTAAATTTTGATTATGGGCCCAGTTTTCAAGTTGGTCCAAATCGGGGTCCAAAATTAAACTTTGTTTGATTTCAACAAAAATTGAATATATTGGGTTCTTTGATATGCTGAATCTAACCATGTATTTAGATTATTGATTTTGGGCCCCATTATCAACTTTGTCCACATTGAGGTCAAAAGGGTCCAAAATTAAACTTTGTTTGATTTCAACAAAATTGAATATATGGGGTTCTTTGATATGCTGAATCTAACGTGTATTTAGATTCTTAATTTTTGGTCCCGTTTTCAAATTGGTATACATTAAGGTCCAAAGGGTCCAAAATTAAACTTAGTTTGATTAACAAAATTGAATTCTTAGGGTTCTTTGATATGCTGAATCTAATCATGTATTTAGATTTTTGATTATGGGCCCAGTTTTCAAGTTGGTCCAAATTGGGGTCCAAAATTAAACTTTGTTTGATTTCAACAAAATTGAATATATGGGGTTCTTTGATATGCTGAATCTAACCATGTATTTAGATTCTTAATTTTTGGTCCTGTTTTCAAATTGGTCTACATTAAGGTCCAAAGGGTCCAAAATTAAACTTAATTTGATTTTAACAAAATTGAATTCTTAGGGTTCTTTGATATGCTGAGTCTAAACATGTCTTTAAATTTTTGATTATGGGCCCAGTTTTCAAGTTGGTCCAAATCGGGGTCCAAAATTAAACTTTGTTTGATTTCAACAAAATTGAATATATGGGGTTCTTTGATATGCTGAATCTAACCATGTATTTAGATTTTTGATTTTTGGGCCCGTTATCAACTTTGTCCACATTGAGGTCAAAAGGGTCCAAAATTAAACTTTGTTTGATTTCAACAAAAATTGAATATATGGGGTTCTTTGATATGCTGAATCTAACCATGTATTTAGATTTTCGATTTTTGGGCCCGTTATCAACTTTGTCCACATTGAGGTCAAAAGGGTCCAAAATTAAACTTTGTTTGATTTCATCAAAATTGAACTCTTAGGGTTCTTTGATATGCTGAATCTAACGATGTATTTAGATTTTGGATATTGGACCATAATAGGTAAATGTCCAATTTAAAATTTTAAGTTCTTAGACCACATTCATTCTGTGTCAGAAACCTATGCTGTGTCAAATAGTCAATCACAATCCAAATTCAGAGCTGTATCAAGCTTGAATGTTGTGTCCATACTTGCCCCAACTGTTCAGGGTTCGACCTCTGCGGTCGTATCAAGCTGCACCCTCATGGAGCATTTTATTAAAATTTTAATAACTTTCTTAAACTATCCTGGATTTGTACCAGACTTGGACAGAAGCTTGTTTATGATCATAAAATAGTATCCAGAAGTAAATTTGTTAAAAAAAAAATTTCTTTTTTTCCGTATTTTACTTATAAATGGACTTAGTTTTTCTTCCAGTTAACATTAAATACAGTCTGCAGTTAAAGTTTTTAAAACATTTATTAGATTCATAAACTATCCTGGATTTATACCAAACTTTGACAGAAGCTTCTTACAATCAAAAGATAGTATCTAAAGGAATATTTTTATTGATTTTTTTCCTCATTTTTGTTGAGCCTGCGATTAACAGCAAAAGTAGGCGAGACACTGGGATCCGCGGAACCCTTACAAATTTTTTTATGAAATAACCCAGTTATAACATGTACATAAATTGTATAACTTCTAAATCACACAATTTTAAAAAAAAATTATACCGCTCGCTTCACTTGTAGAGCACTCGCCTAAAAAAAACTCATTTTCAAGAAATATGTAAAAACAAAAAAAATTTCACTCGTTCGCCCCATATTTTTTGGAGCTTTTTTCCGAAAAACTATTAATCAAATTGGTGTGACCTAAGGTTATGATAGTCTAAATATCAAGTAAATGAACAAATTAGACGATCAAAATAGTAGTAATAATCCAGTTATTTGCATGGATCTAATGTCATTACTATGTTGGGATTAATATCTCCTGCAAGGATAAATCTTAATGTTTACTTTATTGATTAAGTGACTTGACTGATTAGTAAATGATGTCATTAAGACATTCCTAATTGAAAACAAAATCTGATGACAAGTATAATCTGAAAGTTCTCTATTGAACATATGGGACTTCCTTTGGTTCACCTTGAGATTTTCTTATGATTCATCGTAAGCAACCAATAATCAATCAATCTTACGATTCATCCATTTTTTGTCTCACCTGACAAGACAATGGTGTTGTTTTTCTGACGACATCATTGTTGTGGGCATCAACAATTATTAAGTTTTCTGCTTAAGTTAGTTTGATAGGAACTACTTGTGATCGATTAGTGATATTTCATATAAAGTTCCATAACTATCAGTTTGATGACCATTTTGAGGCTTGCCCCCTAGGTCTTGGTCCAATGACTGAATAAATTAAGCAATTTTCAATGTTAATTTTTCTGCTTAAGTCAGTTTGATAGGAAGTACTTGTGATAAATCAATGATATTTTCTATAAAGTTGCATTACTATCGGTATATCTCAGTTTGTAGACCATTTTGAGGCCCAGCCCCATTGGTCATGATCCAGCAACTTTGAATTAATTAGCATTGTTGCTGTCGATGAGATTTTCTATATTTGAATTTTCTGCCGATAGGCGAGACATGTCTCTGTGTCAACAGTTAGTTATAGTTAGTTTGCCCCGTAGCCGAGGGGGCATTAAGTTTTACCATTGTCCGTCCATCCGTACGTACGAACAAACATACGTACGTCCCATAGTTGGTTTATGTTCTCTAACTTAAGTTTGCCTCAACCAAATGTTATGAAACTTAAACAAAATGCTTATTACGACAAAACACAGATCAAGTTTGAATTTTGATGGCATCACTTTAACCGTTCTAGAGTTATTCCCCTTTACAAATGGAAAAATTGCTGAATGTTTCATTTCCGTTCTCTAACTTTAGTTTGCCTCGACCAAATGTTATGAAACTTGTACACAATGCTTATTACCACAAAATACAGATCAAGATCGAATTTTTGTGGCGTCACTTTAACTGTTCTAGAGTAATGCCCCTTTACAAAAGAAAAAATTGCTGAATTTTTCGTTGCCGTTCTCTAACTTTAGTTTGCTTCAACCAAATGTTATGAAACTTACACACAATGCTTATTACCAAAAAACTCATATGAAGTTTTAATTTGGTGTCATTTATACCGCTCTAGAGTTATGCTCCTTTTACAAATGGAAGAATTGCTGAATGTTTCGTTCCCGTTCTCTAACTCAAGTTAGCCTCAACCAAATGTTATGAAACTTATACACAATGCTTACTAACACAAAATACAGATAAAGTTTGAATTTTGGTGGGGTCACGTTTACTGTTCTAGAGTTATGCCCCTTTACAAATGGAAAAATTGCTGAATTTTTCGTTTCTGTTCTCTAACTTTAGTTTGCCTCAACAAAATGTTATGAAACTTATACATAATACTTATTACCACAAAACTCAGATCAAGTACAAATTTGGGTAGCGTCACTTTTACCGTTCTTCAGTTATGTCCCTTTATAAATTTATATGATAAGCAAGCAGGGCATCATCTGTGTCCCATGGACACATTCCCCATTTATTTTTTTTATAAAAAATCTTAAATTGAGATGTTAGAATTTTGTATCTTTTTGGATCAAAAGTTAACACAATTTTTTTTATATTTACTAAAAATGGACAGTTGTGATTAGACATATAAGAGAATAAAGTAAAGTTTTATTTGATGGAAATAAGTATTATGAAAAAGGCAATACAGATATGTTGCTATGGAAAAGGATTGAGGAACTTCTCTTAAAAACTTGTGTGTCATTGTAATGTTTGAAACATACAAACTTTTATGCACTGCAAGATAAAATAGAAAGTGCCTCCAAACCCCTAAGAAGTTATATCTTGAATAGTCCTGAATGACATGCTCTTGGCAGTACTGTAACCAAACATTGTTCTGTTTCAGAATCCAACCTCACTCTGTCGTACATATCAGCAGTACAGGAAACACAATGGGACAATAATTCCTACGTTACCACCAGGCAATTATTCCTACAGAGTACAAGCTTACTCACTGGCTGGTAATGGGTCATGGTCAGAAGTTAGATGGTTCTTCATCTCAGATAAGCAAGGTTAGTCAAATATTATACACAACTTGAAATTAGTTTAAATTTTTAATATGAATAGTAAATATGCATTCTTTGTTATGTCAGGACCTTATTATAGCTGACGACTACTATAAGGTATGGGGTTTTGCTCTTTGAAAGAGGTACAGTGACCTATAATTGCTTAAATCTGCTTCATTTGGACCCTGTTGGATATTCGTCTGAATGGCAATCATACCACATCTTCTTATTTTTTTATATTGGTCACTGTACCAGTATTAGGAAAAACATGTTTTTATGTGCACTTATGGGTATTACTTTCAAAACTTTTATAGAACCATCCTGGTCGAGTTCCACCATTATAGCAGTATCTGTTTCATCAGTACTTCTGATAATTTTATTCGGTGTAATAGTGGTATGGTTAATAGCAAAGAGCAGGACAGATAAAATACCAGTTGAATGGCATGTATCTACTGTCAATCCAGATTATATGCAGGATTATGATGGTAAGTTGTTGTTATAAATAATTTTGAGACTATTCCTTCAAATCTCTACTTTTTCATTAAGAAATTAATTAATTTCGGTAAGTGAACTACCAGTGGAAGTGTTACTTAACTCTGTGTAGACTTCTGTTATTAAGTTGAATTTTTATTTATTTTATTTATTTTTTTATTTTGGTGTTTTAAGCCACTTTTAAGCACCGCTTTTGGGCTATTCGTGGCGGCCAGTTTTTATTGGTGGAGGAAGCGGAGTCCCCGGAGAAAACCACCGACCTTGACGTTGAATTTTAAGGAAGTCAGAAGGGATTTTTGTATGTCTCCCATTAGGTGTCTTGGAAGTTTAAACTTGAGTGTTCCTTTGTATATTTATAAGATTAAAAGTAATGAGATTTGTACAAAATAGTCAGTCCTCTTTATATTAAGATGGTTGAAATGTTGCACACTGGTTCATTTTGGAACAATCGTTACATTGTATAGAAAAAAACAGATGATTTTTTGGTTTAAAAAAATCTACAGAATTGTAATGCTTATATTTTTTCAAATTTTAGCTTATATACCAGATGAATGGGAAGTTGAAAGAGATAAAGTGTGTTTGTTAAGAGAATTAGGTCAAGGTTCATTTGGAATGGTATGGGAAGGTAGAACAAAGGATCTGGTAGAAAAAGGAAAGGAAACATTAGTAGCTGTAAAGGTAAACATGTTAAAGATAGTTGTAAATAAAAATTCGTAAGGGTTCCGCGGAACCCAGTGTCTCGCCTACTTTTGCTGTTAATCGCAGGCTCAACAAAAATGAGGAAAAAAATTAATAAAAATATTCCTCTCTATACTATCTTTTGATTGTAAGTAGCTTCTGTCCAAGTTTGGTAAAAATCCAGGATAGTTTATGAATCTAATAAATGTTTTAAAAACTTAAACTGCAGACTGTATGTAATGTTAACTGGAAGAAAAACTAAGTCCATTTATAAGTAAAATACGGAAAAAATGGAACAAAATTTTAACAAAATTTCCTTCTAGATACTAGCTTTTAATCATAAACAAGCTTCTGTCCAAGTTTGGTACAAATCCAGGATAGTTTAAGAAAGTTGTTAAAATCTTAAAAACTTTAACCACAGAGTGAATGTAATGTTAACTGGCAGAAAAACTAAGTCCATTTATAAGTAAAATACGGAAAAAATGGAATTTTTTTTTTACAAAATTTACTTCTGGATACTATCTTATGATCATAAACAAGCTTCTTTCCAAGTTTGGTAGACATTCAGGATAGTTTAAGAAAGTTATTAAAATTTCAAAAACTTTAACCACAGAGTGAATGTAATGTTTCCTGGCAGAAAAACTAAGTCCATTTATAAGTAAAATACAGAAAAAATGGAATTTTTTTTTTACAAAATTTACTTTTGAATATTATCTTATGATCATAAACAAGCTTCTGTCCAAGTTTGGTAGAAATCCAGGATAGTTTAAGAAAGTTATTAAAATTTCAAAAACTTTAACCACAGAGTGAATATTTGTGGACGCCGCCGACGACGGAATGTAGGATCGCTATGTCTCGCTTTTTCGACAAAAGTCGAGGCTCGACAAAAAGCAGTGTAGCTTTTAACGTAAAAGGACTAACGATATCAGTTTTATTTCCAAGGGATGAGAGAATTTGTGACTGTATAGCTCGGTAAAGAGACCTTCTTAAATATTAAAAGCTGTATGTGTTATTTGTATTTTTTTTTTAAATTCAAGTTTTCAATAGAAAAGAAAGGATATGGGATATTCAGCTATGCCAAATAATCTGTACATGCATAGCAAAAAACCCAAAAAGCAAAGGAACAGCATTCAAGCATTTATAATGTCTTTTGATCTTCTTTTTTTCAGACTGTCAATGAAAATGCAGATTATCATCAAAGAGGAGCATTCTTAAAAGAAGCATCAATAATGAAGTAAGTATGATTAAGTTAGTCTGAGATTGCTTAGCTCTCTAACAGCCTGTTTTTTTCAGTCACAGATAGTCCCAAAACAATGGTTAGCAGAGGAATTTCAATAGACTAGCAAAGATTGAAGCTTACAAGATAACATTACTATAAATTAAAATGAACAGACTAAAAAATGTAAACCAGAACAAAACTCTGCTCAGCATCTCAAGTACTGATGTTTATTAAATTCAGGCATAAAAAGAGAACAGTAGTTAGACAAACATTCTCATATGTGCTTTTTAAATGCTGCTACTAATATCGGGACAGAACAAGTTCAGTGTCTGAAAGTTTGAATTCAAAACCATAAAAGACAATTTTTTTCTCATAAAAGGTATGTAAATTGAAATCCAGTAAAATATTGACATGCACATGGTACTTATTGAATATTCAAAAAGATTAGAAAACTTTGGATCTGTTTGACAGTTGTAACTTTTTGTAGAGGATTTAAGTGTCATCATGTTGTGCGGTTGCTAGGAATTGTTTCACAGAGTCAGCCTGCACTTGTCATAATGGAACTAATGACTAATGGAGATCTGAAAAATTATTTACGAATGAGGAGACCTGATAATGAGGTAGGTAAAATAATGTCAAATAGGTAATAAAATACTGTATCTCGTTTTTCTTTGCGATTTGATGACAAAATGGGTAGGTTAAATTTTCACTGTGGCCAATTTTCGCTGCTTGTGAAAATTCATGCGAAAAAAACACTGCAGTGTATTATAAAAGATATTAACAACATGATCACTGACAGATAATCGATGACAAATATATATGAGTACTACAAACTAAAATACACATAATTTGAATGATGGTATAACAGAGCATTTTTAACGCATGTGTATGCAAATATCCGTGTAAATGGATTTTATTTGAAATTTGAAATTTTAACCTTTTATGCAAAATGTTCAGGTTTTTACAACAATCAATAGATCATCGCTAATTAACATTAATGAACATGTCACTGATTGGTGTGTTGTCAAAAGGTATGACATTTATGATTAGTCAATTTAATTATTATGAAAACAGAGATCTTAATTAAATATGCACATTCTTGTGATCTGTCTATCAACACAAAAGACTGATTTTCTATATATTGTTTACACATTAATTCCGTGTATACTAATACTTGATAATTAACAGTATAATGTATCAAACATTTAAACAACGATAAATTTTGGAATATGCAGGGAAATTTACACGGGTCAAATTTTCGTGTTTCTTTAGCTCCCGCAAATAATGCGAAAAATTAAACACACACGAAAAAACCCCATTACGGTTATGTATACAAACAAACTACTGTGTTCAAATTGTAGATATATTTTCATTTTAAAAGCCTACTTTTTTACTTGGCCATACTGCACTTTGCTTTATTACAGAACTTGCATATTTATATATATATAATAAAGCAAAGTGCAGTATGGCCAAGTAAAAAAGTAGGCTTTTAAAATGAAAATTTCTAGTATGATTATAACATTTAGACAGTACAACTGAGTGTTAAAATTGAGAACAACTTGCAGGAAATGAATTTGATGGTATGGAAAGAATTAAGCTCCTCCAAATGATTGTCTACAACCATGTTTTTTATTGTTGTCCCCTAATATAAGTAGCATACACATAGTGATGCTTCCATCATCCTGTCTTTTTACGCTGTTATTTTAATCCATGAAACTTCAAGGTCAATACTATTCTACTGAAAATGAAGTCTGCTAATGTGGATTCATTATTATTCGTCTGATACCAATTTTTGTGGATTTCGTTGGTACAGGAAAATCATGATTTTAAATGTTAACCAATTATAAATGTTCCATAGAAATATATGCTGACTAAAGCAAAACCACGAAAATCAAATCTCCACGAAAATGGAAGATTTCCTCAATCCACGAAAATTGGTATCCACGAAAAAAAATGAATCTACAGTATTTTACTTTAGCCTTTTGTGATTTAGAGAGAAAGCAGTTTGAAAATATTTTTATTGGCCACAACAGAAACATGGCCAAATCTGCTTGAATGTGTTTCAATGATTGAAGTTGTGGATTTTGTTTCTGAATCACTTAAATTTCTTGTATTTTGGGGTTCAGTTGGAGGGAGTTTATAGGGGGCAACCACATGATTTATACATTTCACCCTCACTACTTGTTTTTATACGACCGCAAAAAATTTTTTGTGGTCGTATATTGGTATGACGTTGGCGTCGTCGTCGTCGTCGTCCGAAGACACATTGGTTTTCGCACTCTAACTTTAGTTTAAGTAAATGGATCTCTAGGAAATTTTACCATAAGGTTCAATACCACAAAAGGAAGGTTGGGATTGATTTTGGGGGTTATGGTACCAACAGTTAAGGAATTAGGGGCCAAAAATAAGCATTTTGTAACTTCCAGACAATAACTTGTGTGTAAGTGTATGGATCTCTGACATTGTACCACAAGGTTCCATATCACAAAGGGAATGCTGGGATTGATTTTGGGGGTAATTGCCTCAAAATTTTAGGAATTAGGGGCCAAAAAAGGGGCAAAAAATAAGCATTTTTCTAGTTTCATGACAATAACTTGTGTGTAAGTGTATGGATCTTTCTGAAATTGTACTACAAGGTTCCATATCACAAAGGAAAGCTGGAATTGAGTTTGGGGTAATTGCCCTAAACGTTTAGGAATTAGGGGCCAAAAGGGTCAAAATAAGCATTTTCTAGTTTCCAGACAATAACTTGTGTTTAAGTGTATGGATCTCTCTGAAATTGTACTGCAAGGTACCATACCTCATTGAAGGCTGGGATTGAGTTTGGGGTGATGAATCATAAGGGGTTCAAAAACTTGGGGGATTTTTTCCCCTTTTTCTCCTTTTTTTTTTCTTTAAAATTTTCCATTTTAAGTTGGTTATTTCTGATTTATATTTAAAAGCAAATAATAATGATATGGCAGGAGATACACACCAAACAGGATATGTAAATTATTATATAATAAGTATTGTGCAATAGCAAGAAATTTTCAATTGCACAGTATTGCATAATAGCAAGAAATCTTCAATTGCACAGTATTGCGCAATAGCAAGAAATATCCAATAGCACAATATTGCACAATAGGAAGAAATTGTCAATTGTACAGTATTGCACAATAGCAAGAAATATTCAATTGCACAGTATTGCGCAATTGCAAGAAATATTTAATTGCACAGTATTGTGCAAAAGAAGATTCTTTGTATAAATTGCTTATTTCTTGACCAATTTCAATGGGGTTTTATTCTTGAATTCTTGGGGTTCTTTAATATGCTGAATCTAACCGTGTATTAAGTTTTTGGATTTTGGGCCCGTTTTAAATTGGTCCACATTGAGGTCAAAGGGTCCAAAATTAAACTTTGTTTGATTTCATCAAAATTGAATTATTGGGGTTCTTTGATATGCCGAATCTAACCGTGTATTTAGATTCTTAATTTTTGGTCCCGTTTTCAAATTGGTCTACATTAAGGTCCAAAGGGTCCAAAATTAAACTTAGTTTGATTTTAACAAAAATTGAATTCTTAGGGTTCTTTGATATGCTGAATCTAATCATGTATTTAGATTTTTGATTATGGGCCCAGTTTTCAAGTTGGTCCAAATTGGGGTCCAAAATTAAACTTTGTTTGATTTCAACAAAATTGAATATATGGGGTTCTTTGATATGCTGAATCTAACCATGTATTTAGATTCTTAATTTTTGGTCCCGTTTTCAAATTGGTCTACATTAAGGTCCAAAGGGTCCAAAATTAAACTTAATTTGATTTTAACAAAATTGAATTCTTAGGGTTCTTTGATATGCTGAATCTAAACATGTCTTTCAATTTTTGATTATGGGCCCAGTTTTCAAGTTGGTCCAAATCGGGTCCAAAATTAAACTTTGTTTGATTTCAACAAAATTGAATATATTGGGTTATTTGATATGCTGAATCTAATCATGTATTTAGATTTTTGATTTTAGGGCCCCATTATCAACTTTGTCCACATTGAGGTCAAAAGGGTCCAAAATTAAACTTTGTTTGATTTCAACAAAATTGAATATATGGGGTTCTTTGATATGCTGAATCTAACCGTGTATTTAGATTCTTAATTTTTGGTCCCGTTTTCAAATTGGTATACATTAAGGTCCAAAGGGTCCAAAATTAAACTTAGTTTGATTTTAACAAAATTGAATTCTTAGGGTTCTTTGATATGCTGAATCTAATCATGTATTTAGATTTTTGATTATGGGCCCAGTTTTCAAGTTGGTCCAAATTGGGGTCCAAAATTAAACTTTGTTTGATTTCAACAAAATTGAATATATGGGGTTCTTTGATATGCTGAATCTAACCATGTATTTAGATTCTTAATTTTTGGTCCTGTTTTCAAATTGGTCTACATTAAGGTCCAAAGGGTCCAAAATTAAACTTAATTTGATTTTAACAAAATTGAATTCTTAGGGTTCTTTGATATGCTGAGTCTAAACATGTCTTTAAATTTTTGATTATGGGCCCAGTTTTCAAGTTGGTCCAAATCGGGGTCCAAAATTAAACTTTGTTTGATTTCAACAAAATTGAATATATGGGGTTCTTTGATATGCTGAATCTAACCATGTATTTAGATTTTTGATTTTTGGGCCCGTTATCAACTTTGTCCACATTGAGGTCAAAGGGTCCAAAATTAAACTTTGTTTGATTTCAACAAAATTGAATATATGGGGTTCTTTGATATGCTGAATCTAACCATGTATTTAGATTTTTGATTTTTGGGCCCGTTATCAACTTTGTCCACATTGAGGTCAAAAGGGTCCAAAATTAAACTTTGTTTGATTTCATCAAAATTGAATTCTTAGGGTTCTTTGATATGCTGAATCTAACCATGTATTTAGATTTTGGATATTGGACCATAATAGGTGAATGTCCAATTTAAAATTTTAAGTTCTTAGACCACATTCATTCTGTGTCAGAAACCTATGCTGTGTCAAATAGTCAATCACAATCCAAATTCAGAGCTGTATCAAGCTTGAATGTTGTGTCCATACTTGCCCCAACTGTTCAGGGTTCGACCTCTGCGGTCGTATCAAGCTGCGCCCTGCGGAGCATTTTATTCAAGTACTGTAACTAAGCTCCTCCCACTTTATTTTCTAACCAGTTGATTTCCTGTGTTTACCATATCATAAGCATTTATTCCATGGAATTAAGGACTTGGAAAGACCAGGTATAGTAGCAAAATATGTCAACCATGGAATAAGCTCATCAAAGTGATTGTGATACAATTTTTTTTATAGGTAAAGTTATATTTAGAACGCTGAAACATTAACATTTAAGGAGTCTTTCATGTTTACCATTACAGGAAGGATTGGTGCCACCAGCATTACAACAGATATGGCAGATGGCTGGGGAAATAGCAGACGGCATGGCATATCTGTCTGATAAAAAGTTTGTCCATCGAGATTTGGCTGCTAGAAATTGTATGGTAGCTGTTGATCTTACTGTGAAAATAGGAGGTTAGTATGAGCTCTCAAACTCTGAGATATATTTTGATATTCGTTAGATTGGTTGTTCATCAGTTTGTCCATCTCATATCTGGTTAAAGTTTTGGTAAAAGGTAATTTACCATGAAGTTGGGGTCACACCATCTTAAAAGTTAGTACACAATGTTCACTAAGATGTCAACTTTTTAGAATTATGTTAATAATTTTGTAGCCAGATCAATGCTGCTAATGCCTGCCCCTCTAGTGTGTCTTGAATTTTGAAAGAAAATATATATATCAGTGAGAATTTAATGTTTTTGCAGATTTTGGTATGACTCGAGATGTTTATGAGACAGATTATTATAGAAAGGGTGGTAAAGGTTTACTGCCTGTAAGATGGATGGCACCAGAATCATTAAAAGATGGAGTATTTACAAGTTATTCTGATGTATGGTAAGGTTATATTTAGTCTTGTACTTTCTCTTGTTTAAGTATTGATACTTGTTTAAGATTTGATTGAAAAGATAAAGGTGGAGACAGCAATCGCATGCAAAAGTTGGAAATAACCTTATTTTTAAGTGACAGTTGATTTGTCACAATTTTTTTCAGAATACATTCAAAAGCAAACAAAAAATAAAGTATAAAGAAGTACAGGAGTATTAAAATGAAAATAATTTTGTTCAAAGTATTTTTGCCCTGACTTGAAGTGCTTATGATAGATGTACTTTGTTTTGATTTTGTATACAACTTTTGGTCTCATTACTGGGTTGCATGTATAATTAATTATTGAATCAATCAAGCTTTTAAATATGTAGTTTATATTTTTGGAATTTTTTTAAGTAAATATTCCTTCTATTAAACTAATATTCCCTGTCTGCTAATGATGCTGATATTAAGAAAAGTATGGATTATAAATGTGGCTTCTAAAGTTAAACCAGAAATTATTTACTAAAAGCAGTTAAGGGAGGAAATATTGGAAATAGAAAAATTGTAGATATTATGGGCATATACTATCTGGAAAAAAAAGTATAGTCAAGGTTTTCATGAGTATAAAGTTTCAAATGGCTGTTACTTGTATCACTTTATTTTACAAGATAATAACTTAGAATTTCTTAATTTAGGTCTTATGGTGTAGTACTCTGGGAAATGGTGACATTAGCAGAACTGCCTTATATTGGGTTATCTCATGAACAGGTTATAAAATATGTTGGCAGTGGTAGGACAATGGAAAAGCCAGAAGGCTGTCCTGATAGACTGTAAGTATTTATAGACTATGTCAAGATGGTACACATTTTCACAACACAAATCAAGATTTGTACAAACATATATTTGGATTAGATAGGTGTGACAGCAGCACAGAGCAAGTATTATAAAGAATTAGAATATGTGAGGTAGATGAATGTGAGACTATATTCAAGTAAACATTCCAAAAATCTGCTTATCTACATGTATATTATGTGTTTTATGTGATTAATGAAAAAATCCTATTCAACATTGACTTGCATTTCAGTTTTGTTTTTATACGACCGCAAAAAAATTTTGCGGTCGTATATTGGTATGACGTTGGTGTCGTCGTCGTCGTCCGAAGACACACTGGTTTTCGCACTCTAACTTTAGTTTAAGTGAATGGATCTCTTTGAAATTTTACCATAAGGTTCAATACCACAAAAGGAAGGTTGGGATTGATTTTGGGGGTTATGGTACCAACAGTTGAGGAATTAGGGGCCAAAAAGGGGCCAAAAATAAGCATTTTTGTAACTTCCAGACATAACTTGTGTGTTAGTGTATGGATCTCTCTGACATTGTACTACAAGGTTCCATATCACAAAGGGAATGCTGGGATTGATTTTGGGGGTAATTACTTCCAAATTTTAGGAATTAGGGGCCAAAAAAGGGGCAAAAAACAAGCATTTTTCTAGTTTCATGACAATAACTTGTTTGAAAGTGTATGGATCTTTCTGAAATTGTACTACAAGGTTCCATATCACAAAGGGAAAGCTGGAATTGAGTTTGGGGGTAATTGCCCGAAACGTTTAGGAATAAGGGGCCAAAAATAAGCATTTTTCTAGTTTCCAGACAATAACTTGTGTTCAAGTGTATGGATCTCTCTGAAATTGGACTGCAAGGTACCATACCACAAAGGGAAGGCTGGGATTGATTTTGGAGGTAATTGCCTCAAAATTTTAGGAATTAGGGGCAAAAGGGCAAAAAACAAGCATTTTCTTGTTTCAGGACAATAACTTGTGTGTAAGTGTATGGATCTTTATGAAATTGTACTACAAGGTTCCATATCACAAAGGAAAGCTGGGTTTGAGTTTGGGGGTAATTGCCCAAAACGTTTAGGAATTTGGGGCCAAAAAACAAACATTTTCTGGTTTCCAGACAATAACTTGTGTTCAAGTGTACGGATCTCTCTGAAATTGTACTGCAAGGTACCATACCACAAAGGAAGGCTGGGATTGAGTTTGGGGTGATGAATCATAAGGGGTTCAAAAATTTGGGGAGGGATTTTTTTTTTTCCTTTTTTTTTCTTTTAAAATTTTCCATTTTAAGTTGGTTATTTCTGATTTATATTTAAAAGCAAATAATAATGATATGGTAGGAGATACACACTAAACAGGATGTGTAAATTATTAGATAATAAGTATTGTGCAATAGCAAGAAATTTTCAATTACACAGTATTGCACAATAGCAAAAAATCTTCAATTGCACAGTATTGCACAATAGCAAGAAATCTTCAATTGCACAGTATTGCAAGAAATTGTCAATTGTACAGTATTGCATAATAGCAAGAAATATGCACAGTATTGTGCAAAAGAAGACAATATTGCTTGACCAATTTCATGGGGTTTTATTCTTTGGGGTTCTTTAATAAACTGAAAATAAGTGTATTAAGTTTTTGGATTTTGGGCCCGTTTTAAATTGGTCCACATTGAGGTCAAAAGGGTCCAAAATTAAACTTTGTTTGATTTCATCAAAAATTGAATTATTGGGGTTCTTTGATATGCCGAATCTAACCGTGTATTTAAATTCTTAATTTTTGGTTCCGTTTTCAAATTGGTCTACATTAAGGTCCAAAGGGTCCAAAATTAAACTTAGTTTGATTTTAACAAAAATTGAATTCTTAGGGGTCTTTGATATGCTGAATCTGACCATGTATTTAGATTTTTGATTTTTGGGCCCCGTTATCAACTTTGTCCACATTGAGGTCAAAAGGGTCCAAAATTAAACTTTGTTTGATTTCATCAAAAACTGAATTCTTGGGGTTCTTTGATATGCTGAATCTAACCATGTATTTAGATTTTGGATATTGGACCATGATAGGTGAATGTCCAATTTAAAATTTTTAAGTTCTTAGACCACATTCATTCTGTGTCAGAAATCTATGCTGTGTCAAATATTTAATCACAATCCAAATTCAGTGCTGTATCAACCTTGAATGTTGTGTCCATACTTGCCCCAACTTTCAGGGTTAGTCCTCTGCTGTCGTATCAAGCTGAGCCCAGCGGAGCATTTTATTAACATATGCAATATAAAGAAAATTGTTGGGTTCATGGTAACATTTTAACAAATTATTTTTCAAGTTTTTAATGCAGAAAAAGCTTTAAAAAGTTTCTTTTAATTTTTGTGATGTTCAGCTTGTCAATTTTTTTGTATTTATGTGAGAAATGTCTTGCTTTCATTTAAAACTTAAAAGTTTGACCTATTGATGATGAATGGAGAGCCATGAGCACTATAAAAGCTGTTGCACAGATATGATATTTAAGACATTGGAGGATTAAACAAAATATGTTAAATTAATGAGTTTCTTTTATTTTATTTGTAGACATCAGTTAATGCTTCAGTGTTGGAGATTTAAAGACAAACAAAGACCTACATTTCAAGGAATAATAGAAATTTTAGTGCCTGTATTGGACCGTTCATTTAGGGAAAAGTCCTATTTCTTTAGTGTAGAAAATCATACTGAAGACAATCACGATGGTGATTACCCAGACGAAGATTATCCCGATGATCTATGGGATGATTCAAATAAACCATTTATCGCCGGTGCCGAGGGCGATTCGTCTCATCATAGTCAAAGTCATCATAGCAGTCATGGTTTTGAGGATCAAGATGAAGAACTTAAATTCGTTGACTATAATTATCATGATAGATTCGGGACAGAACCGTGTGACTGTATCATGTTAGAGGAAACAGACCATCGGAACCGTAATCATGTGGACAGCAGTTATCGTAATAGTTCGTGCTCAAATCCCAATAGTGCAATAGATACAAGTGATGGGAGTAAAGACAGTAGTACGAGTAAAAGTTCCAACAGTAGTTATCCAATTAATGGAATCAATTTAAATATAGTTAATGGCCATGTGCCGGTTCACATGCGAACAACACCATGCTAGCTATTATTTTGTTGTCATTTGCCAATCAATGTCAAGGCCATATTGGACATCAGACTTATCAAAATGGATGCCATTGGTCAATCTGTTCATGTGATCTCTACACTTTGTTCAAGTGTTTCTTTTTTTTTGTATGTTCTATTCTTATCTAGCTACGGGATATATTTTTTATGTGGGATGCTGTTTTAGTTGCTCACTCAAATGAAAAAAAAAGGCTTTTTAAAAGAATTTTTGATTTTTATCTGTACTTGAATTCTTTTGAGCTTTTAGAGGACAGCTTTTAATAAAACAACAATAAATAATGTCAGATTACATGATTTTCCTTCTCATCTCATCTCATCATTCATACTTATTTATGAATGAAATAGCATTCTAAACATTGTGATAAATGTTCATTGTAACAATTCATCAAAAACTGTTATGTATATAGATATATTTATAAAGAGATATGTGACTTGTAGATATATTTATATATATATATATACATTGTATATTTTGGCTCATTTCTCTCCCTTTCTTCTAATAAGTGCAAGATTTCATTATTCATTATTATTTAGAGGCATAAAACTATGTTCATGACTGATGATTTTAATGTTTTTAAAGAAGATCTTTTACTCATGATAACATTGCAAGATTTTTTAAAAAAGAAAATGAATAGTTTTAATCAAAATTTGTCAACCATCCTGAGTTTTGCTGTGAATTTTAACACTAATTGAAACTCTTTTCTTGTTCCATTGAAATTAAGGTAAAAAGATGTGTTTCTACGGTCAATTTTCAAAAAATAAAAAGTATTTTTGGTGATTTTTTGGTCAAAAGTTCCAACTTATGTATTGATTGCTTAAAATGAGTGAACCTAATTCTGATAAGAAAACTTAAGTATTATATTCATATAAAAAATAACTAATTTTTTGAAATTTCTACAATAAAATATAAAATCTACAACATATGAATGACCCCCTTGTCCAGTTTTGTGCTATGGAACACAGCCTTTTATTTGAGGTATTCCTTTCAAGAAAGATAGTCAGTTTTTTTAACATTTTTTTTATGATTGATTTTAAAGAATAAAGGATGATTGGAACTACCTTAAACATACATATTTTTTTATTTGGTCCAAGTATTTCTTACAGAAATATGACAGGTCATCAGAATATTTTATAACATGACAGTCTTACATTTTATCATCATATGTATAGATATATTCCTTCTCATTTTACTGCTGTGCTTTGAATGTGACGAAAGGCCAAAAAAACATAAATATTCATAATTTATTTGTTGTGTCTCTGTTGGTGAATGTAGGGAATGATTTGTTGATTTGTTAATATCTGAATTTACCGGTGGATTTTTATATGAATACTATTGATGATGTTAAGATTTGTGAATGACATGAACAGAAGTTTAAATGTTGGGTACTTCAATCAAACTTGATGAGAGATCATGAAACATACTGAATGAGAACTGATTATGATTTTAAAAATATATATTTGACAAAGCTGTGATAAAGAATACAGGACATTTAACAGTCTTGGCATTCATTTTTTATTTTGTTTGTTTGAATTATGTTTTAAAATTTTTTATCAACAATTATGAAATTTATAGTACATGTAGGATTTAATAACAGTTTACTTGAATATTCAAGTCTTTGAAATTGAGATAAAAATAATACTGTTACTGTGATTGGGAAAGATGAATTAAATGGAATACTTTTTAAAAATCTTTTTATGTTATAAGGACATTAAATATAGGTTGTGTAGGAGTAGAAAGTTAAACATATCCATTACTATCTTTATTTCTCAGGAATTCCTGACTATTTATAGACTTTAATCTAATTGGCCAGTGTATTTTATAGATATGATCTGATAATTTCTACTCCTGTTTTATTTTTGGTTGTGAATTCTTATATAATCTTAATGAGAAAATAATGACTGTTTTCATTACTGGTAAAATTACCAAAAGATTTACTGGTAACCTTTTAAGCTGAAGGATCTTTCAAACCATCAGATTTGAGAAGCACGCATACTAAAAATCATGCAAAATAATGTGTAGTTCTGTCTATTTTTATACGATCGCAAAAAATTTGCGTTTGTATATTGCTATCATGTCGTCGTCGTCCGAAGACATTTGGTTTCCGGACAATAACTTAAGTTTAAGTGTATGGATCTCTATGAAATTTAACCAAAAGATTCAATACCACAAAAGGAAGGTTGGGAATGTTTTTGGGGGTGATGGTCCCAACCATTTAGGAATAAGGGGCCAAAAAGGGGCCCAAAACAAGCATTTTTCTAGTTTCAGGACAATAACTTGTGTATAAGTATTTTGATTGCTCTGAAATTGTACCACAAGGTTCAATACCACAAGCAGAAGATTGGGATTCATTTTGGGGGTAATTGCCCAAACCGTTCAGGAATTAGGGGCCAAAACAAGCATTTTTCTAGTTTTCAGAAAATAACTTGTGTGAAAGTGTAAGGATGTCTCTTTAATTGTACCACATTTTACAAAAAAGAAAATTTCTTCAAATATTTTTTTTTTTGGAGGGAAGGGGGTAAAAAAAAAAATTTCCTCAAGATGAAATTATCAATTTTACAAAAAAAATTGGGGGTTACAATTTATTTTGCTAATTCTTTGTATATAGTCTGAAAACAGATTTACTAAGTATTGCTCAACAGCACAGTGTATTGCACAACAGCAAGAAATCTTCAATTGAATATAAATTCAAATCATATAACCAATTTCAAGTTCTTTGACTACATTTATTCTGTGTCAGAAACCTATAATGTGCTAAATATTTAATTACAATCCAAATTCAGACCTGTATCAAGCTTGAATATGGTGTCCATTTTTGCCCCAACTGTTCAGGGTTGGACCTCTGTGGTCGTATCCAGCTGCACTCGGCGAAGCACATTTATTATATATTCAATTGCACCCTAAGATTTGATATCTTGTGAAAGTTCAGAAAAGTTAATGTGTGAATTATTTCAAAGATTACTTTTGGTTTTATGAAATCAATTTCTCTCTGATATAGACATAAATACAAAAAAAGGATGACAGGATTACTGAAAATATTTGATAGTACACCAACACATAAAACTCCTCTGAGTACACCAACTCATGACTCCTCTGGAATTATTATTCTTACATAATGTTTAAAATAATGTCTGATTTATATTGTACATTGCTCCTTGTGAGGTGAGCCAATTTAATGGAAAATTAATCTTTTTTTTTCTTCTATAATGAACAGCCTTATAAAACAAAACATTATGAAATCTTGGGTGTACAACAAATTTGTTGGCAGTTAAATATATAGGAATCAATTTTTGTAAACTAAATATAAATATTGGTAAAAATTTATACTAATGATAAAATGTATTTAATTGAAATATTAAGTAGAAATGGTATAAAATGACACTTGGAAAAATCCAACTATTTCATCTCAACTATTTTTTTTTTTTTTTATATATTTGGGTTTACATCTTATTTGCAATACCGTTATAAAAAATACAATGTTAGCCAAGTAAAAAAAAAAAAGACGGATGTAATAGTTATGAATGATCTCTTTGTTTAAGGATTTCTTTCTGTTAATTTATTACATGTTAGGTTTTTCTCATATATGAAAAGCAGTTGAGCAGAAATGTTTAAATCTGTATTTTCTAACACAGTCGTTTTTTCCACCTACATTTTATGTTGTTCACACAGTAAAGGTATACCTAACCTGTTGGCATTGTTATAGATACAGGATTATAATAATTATTAGTTTTAAATTGAATAATGAGGCATTAAAAGCTTGAATCAAACAAACCAAGTAAATGGTTTAAACAGGTACAGTTTTGCTTAGAAGTAAATTTCTCAAGGAATTGTATGAATCAGGAACAAGATATATTATAGTGATGAGTGTTATTTGTTATGTTTGAATTTTTACTTGTTTATTTATTGTTATATTTTTTTATTCGGATGTTGCAGAATAACTGATTTTGTTTGAAACACTTCTTCATTTATGGTGCAGTTTGATATGATTATACTTTTTGTGCAAAAATGGGTTGCCTAAAAAATTGTGTGACTTAACTAAAAGTATGTTTTACTGGTCAGTTACCAGCTACTTCTCTTGGCATTTTATGCAGTGGATGTGTTGCATATCTATGGAATACTGCTATTATCTTCATAATCACATTGTTGGAAGATCTGTGTGCAGAGACATGATATGATCACGTTATGATGTCTTTGATTTAAACACATTGTTGGAAGATCTATGTGCAAAGACATGACATGAGCACGTTATGATATCTTTGATTTAAACACATTGTTGGAAGATCTGTGTGCAGAGACATGACATGAGCACGTTATGATATCTTTGATTTAAACACATTGTTGGAAGATCTGGGTGCCGAGACATGATGTGCACGTTATGATGTCTTTGATTTAAACACATTGTTGGAAGATCTGTGTGCAGAGACATAATATGATCACGTTATGGTGTCTTTGATTTAAGAAAATACCGCTTTCATACAAAGTAATATCAAAGCTTTCTTTAAACACAAATTTCTTAAAACAGAATGAAAAAAGGATTATAAATTTTAAAATTGAATTCTAAGCTCCTTTTCGATACAGTGTATCTTATTCATTTCAAGCGACAGAAAGTCAGGATCAGTTCAGATAAGGTGAAAGGAAGAAGAGTTTTGGAATTAATGGATAGAATGACAAAATGTTTGGTTAATATGACAAACCTTCATTTCTTGCCAGAAAATGACAAAATATGATTTTAATGTTCAGATTGTGGAAATTTCTAATATTAAATGGCTTAATTCATAGGTGACACTCCCATAAAATTTCACGCAAAAAATCTTTACACCAGTAACCTGTTTTTCGCATTTATTAAAAAGATTTTATTTTCTGAGTCTATGGCGCTTAACGTAACTTTTGGTAACCCTTAGTGTTACAGGAATATTTCCTGTAAGACTGAGAAAATAATGAATTTATGACAGTAGCTGGGACTAGACCAGTATAGAGATTAAAATTATAGTATAAATTTTAAAGTTGAAAATTAGTGCATTGATAGGGTGTTTCTAACAAAATCAGTATATTATGTTTTGTGGAATTGAATGAAAGTATTGTGTGAAGTGTCAGATGGAAAAATGTGTATTGAAAGACAGAAATGTGAGAAGTTTGTATGAGTATTTGCATATGTTAGGGGGATAAAGTGAATGAATATCTTTGTCACTGTGTGATGAATGTTTAAATGTCAGCATCTTCATCATCAGTTTTGTAGCTCTGCCTTTCAAACCAAAGCAAAAAAATAAATGTAAATATAGACTATAGTTTTTCTTCTGTTAGTTAGTATGCCTTCATAGGAATATAAAACAAGATTCCAATCAAAATTGAAGAAATGAAGACTGGACAACCTATTTGGGGATCTGGACTTGTATAAATATAACAATTATTATACTCCCAACTCTGTGATTGGAAGGTATACTGCGTTACTCAGGTGACACCACACTTCAGAATTTTAGGGAGAAGTGAACTGCAGTACTTTTAGTACTGTTCAGACAATTTGCTTGCAGTCAATTAAGATCTAGCCTTTACGGTTATCTCTCGGCGGCAAAAGAGGAATAATTACATTTAAGAACTTTTGTTCCCAGTTTGGTCAAATTCCAGATTATCATGCTTTCTCAGCACTAGTTGGTTTATCAATGTCTTTGAATATGGGCATACAGTTGTGACATGGACGATTTATAAAATGGAAATATTTAAAGTCAATGAAAATGTATTAATACATATCATCCAGCTAAGAATTGCCTTGAAAAAATTAATTTTTCAAGTTGGCATGCATTTACCATGAACATTAAAAAAATTATGGAATTTTTTACACACAAGGTAACTTGCTTAAACACACTTTAAATGTTTAGGAAAAATGTTGTGAAAACAAATTTTCTTAAATTTTTCCTTTTGCACATTCCCATGCAAGTTTTATTTTTAAAGACAATGTTTTTCCTATGACTATAATAAGATAAATATCAAGAGTTGCTTTTATACACCATAGATTTGATTATTTCAGGACTCAAAACTGATTGGGAGCAAATTTCAGTAGTCTTCCATTAAGAAAAGCTTGTGTGGTGGTCCAATTTTTTGTAAGCTATAATTTCACCAGATAATAGTAAAACAACCGAAAATCAAGTACATTCCAACCAATTATGGAATTATGAAATTTTATCCTAATACATTGACTGAATAAAAAAATAGGTTTAAGGCTATAAGATCTCTTTGATCTATGTCCAGACTGTTCAGTATTTGTTATCTGATTCTGCCTGCATACATCAACACCATATTGAATTATCTGAAAAGCTACTGAACAGTACTGAATTGACTGCAAGTGAATTGTCTGAACAGTACTGAATTGACTGCAAGTGAATTGTCTGAACAGTACTGAATTGGTGGCAAGTGAATTGTCTGAACAGTACTGAATTGGTGGCAAGTGAATTGTCTGAACAGTACTGAATTGGTGGCAAGTGAATTGTCTGAACAGTACTGAATTGGTGGCAAGTGAATTGTCTGAACAGTACTGAATTGGTGGCAAGTGAATTGTCTGAACAGTACTGAATTGACTGCAAGTGAATTGAATTGGTGGCAAGTGAATTGTCTGAACAGTACTGAATTGACTGCAAGTGAATTGTCTGAACAGTACTGAATTGATTGCAAGTGAATTGTCTGAACAGTACTGAACTGATTGCAAGTGAATTGTCTGAACAGTACTGAATTGTCTGCAAGCAAAGTGTCTGAACAGTACTGAATTGTCTGCAAGCAAAGTGGCTGAACAGTACTGAATTGTCTGCAAGCAAAGTGTCTGAACAGTACTGAATTGTCTGCAAGCAAAGTGTCTGAACAGTACTGAATTGACTGCAAGTGAATTGTCTGAACAGTACTGAATTGATTGCAAGTGAATTGTCTGAACAGTACTGAATTGGTGGCAAGTGAATTGTCTGAACAGTACTGAATTGGTGGCAAGTGAATTGTCTGAACAGTACTGAATTGACTGCAAGTGAATTGTCTGAACAGTACTGAATTGACTGCAAGTGAATTGTCTGAACAGTACTGAATTGTCTGAACAGTACTGAATTGACTGCAAGTGAATTGAATTGGTGGCAAGTGAATTGTCTGAACAGTACTGAATTGACTGCAAGTGAATTGTCTGAACAGTACTGAATTGACTGCAAGTGAATTGTCTGAACAGTACTGAATTGACTGCAAGTGAATTGTCTGAACAGTACTGAATTGGTGGCAAGTGAATTGTCTGAACAGTACTGAATTGGTGGCAAGTGAATTGTCTGAACAGTACTGAATTGGTGGCAAGTGAATTGTCTGAACAGTACTGAATTGACTGCAAGTGAATTGTCTGAACAGTACTGAATTGGTGGCAAGTGAATTGTCTGAACAGTACTGAATTGGTGGCAAGTGAATTGTCTGAACAGTACTGAACTGCAAGTGAATTGTCTGAACAGTACTGAATTGACTGCTGAACTGAACAGTACTGAATTGTACTGAATTTGCAAGTGAATTGTCTGAACAGTACTGAATTGGTGGCAAGTGAATTGTCTGAACAGTACTGAATTGATTGCAAGTGAATTGTCTGAACAGTACTGAATTGACTGCAAGTGAATTGTCTGAACAGTACTGAATTGACTGCAAGTGAATTGTCTGAACAGTACTGAATTGGTTGCAAGTGAATTGTCTGAACAGTACTGAATTGGTTGCAAGTGAATTGTCTGAACAGTACTGAATTGGTTGCAAGTGAATTGTCTGAACAGTACTGAACTGACTGCAAGTGAATTGTCTGAACAGTACTGAATTGACTGCAAGTGAATTGTCTGAACAATACTGAATTGGTGCAAGTGAATTGTCTGAACAGTACTGAACTGACTGCAAGTGAATTGTCTGAACAGTACTGAATTGATTGCAAGTGAATTGTCTGAACAGTACTGAATTGATTGCAAGTGAATTGTCTGAACAGTACTGAATTGATTACAAGTGAATTGTCTGAACAATACTGAATTGGTTGCAAGTGAATTGTCTGAACAGTACTGAACTGACTGCTAGTGAATTGTCTGAACAGTACTGAATTGGTTGCAGGTGAATTGTCTGAACAGTACTGAATTGATTGCAAGTGAATTGTCTGAACAGTACTGAATTGATTGCAAGTGAATTGTCTTAACAGTACTGAATTGATTGCAAGTGAATTGTCTGAACAGTACTGAATTGATTGCAAGTGAATTGTCTGAACAGTACTGAATTGACTGCAAGTGAATTGTCTGAACAGTACTGAATTGACTGCAAGTGAATTGTCTGAACAGTGAATTGTCTGAACAGTACTGAATTGTACTGAATTTGCAAGTGAATTGTCTGAACAGTACTGAATTGAATTGACTGCAAGTGAATTGTCTGAACAGTACTGAATTGAATTGTCTGAACAGCAAGTGAATTGTCTGAACATTGTCTGAACAGTACTGAATTGACTGCAAGTGAATTGTCTGAACAGTACTGAATTGACTGCAAGTGAATTGTCTGAACAGTACTGAATTGATTGCAAGTGAATTGTCTGAACAGTACTGAATTGATTGCAAGTGAATTGTCTGAACAGTACTGAACTGACTGCAAGTGAATTGTCTGAACAGTACTGAATTGATTGCAAGTGAATTGTCTGAACAGTACTGAATTGATTGCAAGTGAATTGTCTGAACAGTACTGAATTGACTGCAAGTGAATTGTCTGAACAGTACTGAATTGACTGCAAGTGAATTGTCTGAACAGTACTGAACTGACTGCAGGTGAATTGTCTGAACAGTACTGAACTGACTGCAGGTGAATTGTCTGAACAGTACTGAACTGACTGCAGGTGAATTGTCTGAACAGTACTGAACTGATTGCAAGTGAATTGTCTGAACAGTACTGAATTGACTGCAAGTGAATTGTCTGAACAGTACTGAATTGGTTGCAAGTGAATTGTCTGAACAGTACTGAATTGACTGCAGTGGATAAGTCTGAAAATTGAGTGAAAAAGACTCAACATGACTAAATAATTATTGTTCGACTGTTCAAATGATGTTAAGTACAAAATGACCGTTTAAGACTAAAATTAATTTACTATTAATCTAGTGTTTTCATAGAACTAGAGGCTCTAATGAGCCTGTGTCGCTCACCTGCATCTTCTACAGTGGTGATTTTTTAGTATTTGATTTTGATTTATTGTGTTTTAATGCCATTTTTTAGCACCACTTTTGGGCTATTTCGTGGCGGCCAGTTTTAATTGGTGGAGGAAGCCGGAGTGCCCAGAGAAAACCACCGACCTTCAATAGGAAAACTGACAATCCTAGTCAATTTAGATTGGAGTCGAGTGCCCTCACGAGCTGGGTTCGAACTCACAACCTCAGTGTTGACTGGCTAGTGATTACAGTAGTAACTACTTAGACCACTCGGCCACAGAGGCCCCTCATTTTTTAGTAAAAATCATCATTAAAGGGGAATAACTCTATTAAGAGGTAACAGACTATTTCAGTCATGTTGACATATTTGTAGATCTTGTCCTACTGATAATTTTTCCTTGGTTTCTATTTATCTATAATATTATTCAAGGTAATAGGCTAAAAATGCAAAAAATTATCAACTCCAATAGCCAGTCGACTGAAGATTTTGGTCATTATGGCTTATTTGTAGATCTGTCTTACTGATCATTTGTGCTTTTTTTAAAAAGTTTCTATCAATCTGTTACAGTTTTCTAGATAAAAGGCAAAAATGTGAAAAATCTTCATTAAGGGCAATATCTCTAATAAGGATTTGACTGAAGATTTCTACAATGTTGACTTATTTGTAGATCCTGTCTGCTGATCATTTATGCCTTTAACAGTTTCTATCTATCTATTATTGTCCCCCGCACAACGCGTTGCGGGTGACATAGAAATACCAGGCGTCCTATTGTCTGTCCGTCCGTCCAGTCTTGTTAGTGCTCTCACGTGTTCAATTCTTGCCAGATTTTTATGAAGCTTATATCATAGGTTTATATCAGCAATGTCTTGGACGAGTTTGAAAAACGGTGCCAAATCAATAATTTTAAAGAGTTATGCCCCTTGGAAACATTTATTGTATGGAAAATTGCCGTTAGCGGTCTCATTTGTACAATTATTGCCAGATTTTTATGCAAACTTATATCATAGATTTATATTAGCAATGTCTTGACGAGTTCGAAAATCAGTGCCGATCAATTATTTTTTTAAAAGTTCTGCCCCTTGGAAACACTATTTATATGGAAAATTGCCTTATAAGCGCTCTAATGTGTACAATTCTTGCCAGATTTTTATGAAATTTATATTATAGGTTTATATCATCAATGTCTTTGATGAGTTAAAAAATCAGTGCCGATCAATTATTATGCCCCACCTACGATAGGAGCTGGGCATTATGTTTTTTCGGTCTGTGCCTCCATTCGTTTGTCTGTCCGTTCGTCTGTCTGTCCCGCTTCAGGTTAAAGTTTTTGGTCAAGGTTGTTTTAATGAAGTTGAAGTCCAATCAACTTGAAACTAAGTACACATGTTCCCTATGATATGATCTTTCTAATTTTAATGCCAAATTAGAGTTTTGACTCCAATTTCACGGACCACTGAATATAGAAAATGATAATGCCAGTGGGGCATCCCTGTACTATGGACACATTCTTGTTTTGATACACCAATTTACGGGACGTATTATGGTATACCTCTGTTCGTCCGTCCTTCGCCAACATGTCGTACATTAACTCAAAAATGCTTTAACCAATTTGCATAAATCTTTGGTGAATTGTTTATATCTATTGACGTGAGCTCCCTTTCGTTTTTTATAAAATTTTGATTTTATGTTTTTGAGTTATGGGGTTTTATTCATTAAAAAAAGGGGGATTTTCCAGTTTTCGGACAATAAGTCAAGAATACTTTCACCAATTTGCAAGAAATTGTGGTGAATTTATTGACGTGAGCTCCCTTTCAATTTTTATAAATTTTATATTTTAAGTTTCCGAGTTACAGGGTTTTATTCATAAAAAAAGGGTGGGATTTTCCAGTTTTCGGACAAAAACTCAAAAATGCTTTCAGCAATTCTTATGAAACTTTGGGGAATTGTTTGTATGTATTGATGTAAGCTCCCTTTAGAATTTTATAAATTTCACATTTTACATTTCTGAGTTATGGGGTTTTATTCATTAAAAAACAGGGTGATTTTCCAGTTTTAGGACAATAACTCAAAAATGCTATCACCAATTCTCATGAAACTTTGGTGAATTGTTTATATCTATTGATGTAAGCTCCCTTTTTATTTTCATAAATTTCTAATATGACATTGAGAATTAATTGAACTTTATTTGTTTATAGTCTGACGACAGATTTACTAAGTATTGCACAACAGCAAGAAATCTTTAATTGAATATAAACTCAATTCATATAACCAATTTCAAGTTCTTTGACTACATTTATTCAGAAACCTGTAACATATCAAATATTTAATTACAATTCAAATTCAGACCTGAATCAAGCTTGAATATTGTGTCCATTTTTTCCCCAACTGTTCAGGGTTGGACCTCTGCAGGCGTATCTAGCTGCGCTCAGCGAAGCAGTTTATTAAAAGAGTTATGCCCCGTGGAAATATTGATTATATGGAAAACTGCATTGTTAGTGCTCTCATGTGTTCAATGCTTGCCAGAATTTTATGAAACTTGTATCAAAGGTTTATATCAGCAATATCTTTGACCCTTTCGAAAATAAGTTCTGATAAAATATTTTTAATGAGTTATGCCCCTTGGAAATATTAATTATAATAGAAATCACATTGCATTTACTCTAAAGCCTTTATTTCTCTTAAGATATTAATAAAAAGATTTAAAGTTATTGCCCTTGTACCTTGGATAAATAAAATATATGCAACGCGGGGGACATTGGAACTCTGTTCTTTTATAGTTTTTAAGATATTAGCCAAAAAACAAAAAATTGGTAAAAATTGTCATTAAAGGACAATAATTTTAATAAGGAGTTGTCTGACGATTTTGGTCATGAATTATTTGTAGATCTTGTCTTGCTGATCATTTTTAGCTCATTGGGCCCGAAGGGCCCCATGTGAGCGTATGCTATCACTTTGCGTCTGCTATCGTCGGTTGTCGTCTTCTGCAGAAACAATTTCAAGAATCTTCTCCTCTGAAACTACCGGGCCAAATACCTTCAAACTTTAACTGAATGTTCCTTAGGGTATCTAGTTTTTAGATTGTATCCAAAGTTTTGATCCATCAACAAACATGGCCGCCATGGCTTAAAATAGAACATAGGGGTCAAATGCAGTTTTTGGCTTATATCTCAAAAACTAAATCATTTAGAGCAAATCTGACATGGGGTAAAAATGTTCAATAGGTCAACGTCTATGGTGTCTTCCCAATTGTCCCACTTTTTGAAATTACAGGTAAAAATGTAATGAAATTTTGTGGGACAATCGGGAATATGTTTGTGGGACAATTGGGAAGTTCAAATGTGGGACAATCAGGAATAGTGATTAAATAGTTTTAATAGTGAATGAATGAATGAATGATTTTATATTCTCATAAAACTAATGACATAGTTATAGAGACAATAAGTATATACAACAATATAATGTACAGTGGCTGTGTGAATGAATGATATACATTAACCAGGAGGAGAGACTTTCACATTAACAGCTTTAATTATATTGACATAATTTTTCTAAAACTGTAATATTACTTGAGGAAAACAGTTTACATAATTTTAAGGTGTTTGCATTTTTACAACAAAATTCTGGTAAATATTTTTTCTTTCATTATCGAAAGATTTACAAGACAAACTATAATGATACTCGTCCCTGATTTCAGCCGAGCCCAGGAGACAACACAATCTATTATTTCTTGACAGATTATGCCATCTCCCTGTCTCGACTGGTAAATGGTGGCTACCACATCTAAATTTACAAAACATATACATACAATTCAATGGTAAAATAGATATATATTCTTCAAATTTAAATTTTGTTTTAAATATTCTATAACATGAACTTTTAGAGGTGGAATTAACATTTTCATCCCATTCCTGTATAAATTGGTCTTTCAGTTTTTGTTCTACACATTTAGAAATCCACAAAGCAGAAAAAGAACCCTGTTGATTCCAAATATTTGACATTCCACAAACGTCTAATGTGTTTTTTATAAAACATAACCATTTACTCTCCAAACCATAATTATTCGAATAAATAAATAATAACTTATATAAAAGAGAGGAGAGTTTACATTCTTTTCATTGTGAAAGGCGACACCAAAATTTGATCTGGCAAAATTCTGGACATCAGCTTCGAAATCAATGAAGAAAGTTGTTGGGTTCAGGTGAATCTGCAAGAAGTCTTCAGTTGTGAAAAGAATCTTGTGTAAAAGTGCAAAGACTGGTGGAAACATCTCTCCATCAACAATTTCGTGTTGAGTGTAAAGTGTAAATGAGTTTATACTTTTTTTTTAATTGCATGCATTATTTCTAAATTATTTTAAAACTTTAAAAAAAGTTTAATTAAAATTACGGTATTGATATTTGTTTTATAAAGAAACATAACATTATAGATATATGTTATCTTATCCTATCAAAAGTGCATTAATTTGATGATTTAAAAATACATATCATAGTTTATGCATTTATAAAATTGATCGTAAATAATAGTTTGAACATGCAATAATTAATTCTTGTTTATTTAACAAAACAAACAACATTTACACTGTTTATTTAATAACATTTTACTTCATAAAATAATGTGGGACAATCAGAACTCTAAAATTTTAAAAAGTGGGATCTATCAGCCCTGAAAGTTTCGGATGAACCGAACAACCCGTTGTTGGGTTGCTGCCACTAACTTGGTAATTTTAAGGAAATTTTGCAGTTTTTGGTTATCTTGAATATTATTGAAGATAAAGATAAACAGTAAACAGCAAAAATATACAGTAAAATAAGATCTACAAAAATGTTAACATGACTAAAATTGTCAATTGACCCCTTAAGGAGTTATTGCCCTTTAAAGACGATTTTACACAATTTGTTCATCATGTTTGCTAATATTTAAACAACTTCTCCTCTGAAACGAATGTGCCAAATACTTCCAAACTTTAACTGAATGTTCCTTAGGGTATCTAGTTTATAAATTGTATCCAAAGTTTTGATCCATCAACAAACATGGCCGCGATGGCTAAAAATAGAACATTGGGGTCAAATACAGTTTTTGGCTTATATCTCAAAAACTAAAGCATTTAGAGCAATCTGACATGGGGTAAAAATATTCAATAGGTCCAGATCTATCAGCCCTGAAATTTTCAGATGAACCGAACAACCCATTGTTGGGTTGCTGCCACTAAATTGGTAATTTTAAGGAAATTTTGCAGCTTTTGGTTATTATCTTGAATTTTATTGAAGATAAACTATAAACAGCAAAAATGTTGAGAAAAGTAAGATCTACAAAAAAGTTAAAATGACCAAAATTGTCAATTGACCCCTTAAGGAGTTATTGCCCTTTAAAGACAATTTTACACAATTTGTTCATCATGTTTGCTAATATTTTAAAATCTTCTTCTCTGAAACAACTGGGCCAAATACTTCCAAACTTTAACTGAATGTTCCTTAGGGTATCTAGTTTATAAATTGTATCCGATGTTTAGATCCATCAACAAACATGGCCACCATGGTTAAAAATAGAACATAGGGGACAAAAGCAGATTTTGGCTTATATCTCAAAAACTACAGCAGTTAGAGCAAAAATGAAAAGAGTTAAAGTGATAATTGGGTCATGATCTATCTATTATGAAATTTTCAGACCAGTTCGACAACCCATTGTTGGGTTACTGTTGGAAATAGTTTATTTTTATTAAATTTTACTGTTTTTGGTTATTTTGTTTAATATTATAATAAATAGAGAGAAAGTATAAATGGCAATAAATGTTCAGCTAAGTAGGATCTCCAAATAAGTCAACATGATCAAAATAGTCAGTTCACCCCTTAAGGAGTTATTGCACTTTAAACATTTTATTTTTTCACATTTTTTGTGAAAGCCTAATTACTTTTTCAAAAATCTTCTTCTCTGAAACTACTTGCCAAATACTTAAAAACTTTAATTGAATGTTCCTTAGGGTATCTAGTTTATAGATTGTATTTGGGGATTTGATCCATTCAAAAACATGGCGGCAGTTTCTAAAATTAGAACATAGGGGTCAAATGAAGATTTTGGCATTCATCTCAAAAACTAAAGCAGTAAGAGCAAAATGACATAAGTGAAAGTGTTAAACAGGTTTAGATCTACCTGTCAAGTAATCTTCAGACCAATAGGACAACTTATTGTTGGGTTACTGTCCAGAAATAGTTAATTTTTAGGAAATTTTACAGTTTTGGGTTATGTATTATCTTTAATATTATTATAGAAAGAGAGAAAGTTTAAATGACAAAATTGTTCAGCAAAATAAGATCTACAAATAAGTCAAATGCCTGAAACTGAAATAGCAGGTGAGCGATATCAGGCTCTCATGAGCCTCTGGTTGCTATTTAAAGTTTCTGTCTATCTATTATAATTTTCGACATAAATGCAAAAACACTTTAAAATGGTAAAATTTGTCATTTAAGGGCAATAACTCCTATAAGATGTTATCTGACAGTTTTGATGTCAATAGACAATATGTAGAGCTCAACATTCTAAACATTTTTGCCACATGTAAAATTTTCTCTACTTATAGCAATTTTCAAAAATAATAGGCAAAACTTGCATTTAACCCCTATGTTCAATTTTTAGCCATATCTGCCATCTAGGTTTGCAGGAGAGGTCATCAGATACAATTTTTTAACCAGATACCCCAATGATGATTGTGGCCAAGTTTGGTTAAATTTGTCTTAGCAGTTTCAGAGAAGATTTTTGTCGAGCCTGCGACTACTGTTGCAGAAAGCAAAACAAGGGGATAGTGATTTGGTGGCGGCAGCAGCAGTGGCATTAACTAACTACTTCAAAGCTTAATATTTCAGAAGGTAGAAGACCTGGATGTGTCATACTTTGTATATAGATGCCTTATGTTATGAAGTTTCCGTCTGTCATATGTCCATTGTCCTTGACCTCATTTTCATGGTCCAGTGATTACTTGAAAAAGAGTTCGAATTTTTTGTATTTATTACGAGTAATAGGATAACTATATTTAGTATGTGCATATCTTGCAAGGTCCTCATGCCTGTCAGACAGTTTTCACTTGACCTCGACCTCATTTCATGGATCAGTGAACAAAGGTTAAGTTTTCGTGGTCAAGTCCATTTCTCAGATACTATAAGCAATAGGTCTACTATATTTGGTTTATGGAATGATTGTAAGGTGTACATGTCCAACTGGCAGGTGTCATCTAAAATTGACCTCATTTTCATGGTTCAGTGGTTAAAGTTTAGATTTTGTGTTTTGATCTGTTTTTCTAATACTGTATCCAATAGGTCTACTATATTTAGTGTATGGAAATATTTTAGGTTGTACATGTCAGTCTTGCAGGTTTTATCTGACCTTGACCTCATTTTCATGGTTCATTGCTTAATGTTAATTTTCTGTGTTTTGGTCTGTTTTTTCATAAACTATTAGCAATAGGTCAAGTATATTTTGTGTATGGAATTATTGCAAGGTGTATATGTCTGTCTGGCAGGTATCATCTGACTTTGACCTCATTTTCATGGTTCATTGGTCAATGTTAAGTTTTCCTGGTTAAGATTGTTTCTTATATACTATAAGCAATAGGTCAACTATATTTGATGCATGGAATGATTGTAAGGTGCAAGGTTAACTGGCTTTTTCTTGGATCATGTTAAGGTCATGTGATACTTGTAGTAAAACTTTATACTTAGGACTATCAACATAAAATCAATGGTCAGTAAAGCAGGTGAGACATTTCAGCGTGTGCACTCTTTGTTGTAAAAGTTAACGGACGACAATGGACACTGAGTGATGAGAAAAGCTCATTTGGCCTTTTGGCAATGTGACCTAAAAAGGTACTACTAAGATATAGCCTAGACACTATTTATACATAAATCAAATGGGACTTTGACTTCTGGTGTGTTGATAGAAAAAGGTACTACAAAGATATAGCCTAGACACCATTTATACATATATCAAATGGGAATTTAACCTTATAAACTATGATTGTGGGTCATTGCATGAATGATTTGGATTGAAGCAGGCAGTACAAAGAAATGGGCTAGACACAGTTTCAAATATCCCAAGGTGTGACCTTTACATTCAAAGTAAGATCTTGGGTCAAGAGGACACACTGAGATCATGGGTGATGGGTAACATTTCCTATAACTGTGATAAAATAAAAACAGGTTAAACTACTATTTGCTCTCTACTGATACTCATGCTAGGTAGTATTCAGTGAGCAGGAAATTGATGAGTGATGAATGTAAAAACACATCAATCACATGGTATTGCATGCTCATACGAAGACTGTACCTAAATTTCATAAAGGTTTGATTTGTAATACTTGAGAATAATGTGATGAATATTTCATTATGGGCATCACACTGTACAAAGAGGTGAAAGATACCAAAGGGACATTCAAACTCAAAGTAAAAAAAAACTGACAACGCCATGGCAAAAAAAGAAAAAGACGAATAGACAAACAACAGTACATAAAACACAACATAGAAAACTAAAGACTGAGCAGTGAGCACCACAATCCCCACCAGAAACTGGGGGTGATCTCAGGTGTTCTGGAAGGGTAATCAGATCCTGCTCCACATGTGGCACCCCTCGTGTTGCTCGTGTTAGTACGTAACCGGTGATAAGTCTAAGATAATGATTTCAACTTCAAAGCATGCACACATGAAGCTAGAAACAAAATTTTTGGCAGCTCTTGGGATATGTAGAAACCAAGAAAAATATGGGACAGATGATTGGACAGACTTTTGGAAAAACAGACAGACACCAGGGCTATAGTTATTTTGCTACATCTGTAATTAGATGAGCTACAAGTGAGAGGTTTAGCTAGCTATAAAACCAGGTTTAATCCACCATTTTCTACAAAAGGAAATGCCTGTACCAAGTCAGGAATATGACAGTTGTTTTCCATTAGTTTGATATGTTTGAGCTTTTGATTTTGCCATTTGATAAGGGACTTTCTGAGTTGAATTTTCCTTGGAGTTTGATATTTTTGTTATTTTACTTTTTATCATACATGAAGATTGTTACACAGGATATGACTCTTCTCATTATACAATTACAATGAAATGACTTCAAAATATGTTAATAATCTATGAAGGCTAAAAACGAAACAAAAAACTTGTCAAAGTATTTTTAGTCAAAGAGTCTTATATTAGGTCCAAATAAAATTTACAAGTTATCTGTAGCTAATTACTACTTAACTATAATTAAGGATTAGCTTAATACATTTACTTACAAGGAGAGCAAAACCATTTTGAATATTTTACCCCCCCCTTTCCCTCTGTTGTAATGCTTATAACAATCCTTAAGTTTGGTTTTACTTTAACAAGTATTTTTAGAATATTTTTTAAAAAGTTTACTGATGGACACTTGATGTCAAGTGATGGCAACAGTTCATACTGGCCTTTCTGGCAACAGTTCACACTAACCTTTTAGGCAACAGTTCACACTGGCCTTTCTGGCAACAGTTCACACTAACTTTTCAGGCAACAGTTCACACTGGCCTTTCTGAAAACAGTTCACACTGGCCTTTCTGGCAACAGTTCACACTGGCCTTTCAGGTAACAGTTCACACTGGCATTTCAGGCAACAGTTCACACTGGCCTTTCTGACAACATTAGCTAAATAGCAACCCAACCCTGATCAGTTTGATTATAATCTCGATTCCTGAAATATTCTAATAAAATGCTCCGCTGGGCACAGCTTGATACAACTGCAGAGGTCGAACCCTGAACAGTTGGGGCAAGTATGGACACAACATTCAAGCTTGATACAGCACTGAATTTGGATTGTGATTAAATATTTGACACAGCATAGGTTTCTGACACAGAATGAATGTGGTCTAAGAACTTAAAATTTTTAATTCACCTATTCAAACCATATCATTATTATTTGCTTTTATATATAAATCAGAAATAACCAATTTAAAATGGAAAATTTTAAAGAAAAAAAATGGAAAAAAAAAAAACCCTCAAATTTTTTGAACACCCTTATGATTCATCACCCTCAAACTCAATCCCAGCCTTCCCTTTGTGGTATGGTACCTTGCAGTACAATTTCAGAGAGATCCGTACACTTGAACACAAGTTATTGTCTGGAAAACTAGAAAAATGCTTGTTTTTTGGCCCCAAATTCCTAAACATTTAGGGCAATTACCCCCAAACTTTCCCTTTGTGATATGGAACCTTGTAGTACAATTTCATAAAGATCCATACACTAACACACATGTTATTGTCCTAAAACTAGAAAGATGCTTGTTTTTTTGCCCCTTTTTGGCCCCTAATTCCTAAAATTTTGAGGCAATTACCCCCAAAATCAATCCCAGCCTTCCCTTTGAAGTATGGTACCTTGCAGTACAATTTCAGAGAGATCCATACACTTGAACACAAGTTATTGTCTGGAAACTACAAAAATGCTTATTTTTGGCCCCTTTTTCCTAAACGTTTTGGGTCAAATAAAAACAACAAAATACTATTTTGATTTTATTTTCATTCTTATCTTAATATGCAACATTATAAAACATCATACAAACATACATATTCCCTTGATAATAAGGTGATATTGTAACAACTTCATGTTCACATGTTCCAAATGCCATCACAATTTACAAAGCAGTTCTAAAGTAAAAAAAAAAATTCACTTGTAATCAATCATTCTTTTTCTACGTTCAAGGATATTCAAATAACAATAAGCCAAACATGATATTTGTTATCTTTTTTAACATGATTATTTAGTTAGGCCTTCAAATTAAAAAAAAAGATTTACAAAATGCAACCTACCTCAAACATTTTCACTGAAAACATGACATGACAGAAGTTAATGTCTACAACAACAAAATTTGATCGTACTACAAAGATCTTTTTATAAATGCAGGTGGGAAATGATAACTTTTACAAGAATAATGGTTGAATTTAATAAATATTTATACTTTTGCTGGTTTTGATGGATGAAACACAAAAAGTTTATATCACCTAGCATTACAAATGTTGCTTCTTGGAAAATTTTCATATTAACTTATTTTGGTCATTAAGGATAATGATAATGAATGTATGATTGACTTTTTTTTTATCTAATACTACATTAACTTTAAGCATTCCTTTCACAACTTTAGTTTGGATTAGGTGTTTTTCTTCATCAAATCTTAACAGTTTGTACAATTATCTCCTTACTCCTACTGGTAAAATATTTTATTATCCTAAATAAAGCTTTTTTCCTTGTACCTTGCACTGTATAATTAATTGCTTTCATACATTTTTAATATAGTTCTTTTTGGTTACACGTTTCTTGAACAGTGAGACTTACAATCTGATCGAAAAATTGAAAGAAATCGGGTATAAACATTTTTTTTGAACAGAATTAAAGATACATACAAGCAAATACAACTTTACCACTGTACACCATAAGTTTGTGCAAAAAAGAAATAGGCTCAAATTAGTTGCTTTAAAATGTTGAGGCAGTGAAAAAAAGAAGAGCTTCTTATTCAAGTTTATTTTACTGTCAAATGGCATGTCAGCTCAATTTTGATTTGTATCTATAAAATATACAAACTGGCAGTTATATCAGTAAATATAAAAACAAACAAATTAAAGAGAAATCTTAAGGGAACAGAAGTACTTTTTTACATTAATTTTAAATTCCAGAACTGACCAGACTTTTCACTTTTGAAATGAATTTCGAGATGAAAAAAACTTCCAGAAAATTGTCATAACGAATCAAGTAGAATTGATTAGAAAGAAATAGTGTTAAACACATCAAATCAGACTAAACATAAAATGACAAATATACACAAAAAAAATAAGTTTTATGAACATTTTTCCAGTTTGATATTAACATAACTCAATGGATATTTTCTTTTTATAATTTCACAAAAACACTGTACACCTTTGTTTCAAATAGTTTTTGTGTCCAAATATTGTAAGTGCTATAAATATGCAACAGAAAACAAATATTTGTAAAGACAAGTAATAGGAGACAACTCTTCAAATTGAGGAAAATGTATAGAATTCAAAATCAACTTCCTCTAAAAAAGAAATGATTCAAATTGTTGGAAATGATTCATAATTGGACAGCAAGACTTTTTTTTTTAAATATTAGGGTTCAAAACAATAAATATATATCATGCAAAGGTAAACATATCATTTAAGTAAAATAATTTCTTCTAAATAATTTTTGAATAATTGCAGATTGAAATGACTAACCATAAGTTTTCTTGCATATAAACATTTATTTGCACTCAACACGAAATACTTTAGAATTGCTTCACAATGCCTTACAGTTCTATCTGTTTCGAACATTGTACAAATAAATATCAATTTCAGAGACAATTTATGGTTATTCAATATTCATATCTTAAAACTTGCATTAAGTTTTACAATTTTTTTAAGTTAAAGATTTGTGTAAAAAAACATTCCTAAAAGAACATAAATGATGAAAAAAAGACATAACAAAACATAGAATGAATCCCTAGCAACCAAACACAATACAAAGCTTAATTCTAACTGGCAAGAACATCTTCATTATTTTTCAACAATTTTTTGTTTCAGAAAATTTCACCTTTATTTGAATTGAATTCCCTACAATAATGATAAGAATTTAACCAACTAGAAAAATATACATTGTTTCTGAACTTTCACTATAAAGCTATAAACATTTTAAAAGAAAAGCTTCTTGAACATAAACATTTGTACCATAAATTTAATGTTAAAAAACTAAGAAGTAAGCAAAGAGTACTATATAATTGCCACATTAATGAAAAAATGCTGTTTTAAAATAATCTATGTGAAACTTTGATCTACAAGATCAATCAATAAATACCAACATGGGATATTAATCATGAGAACAGGATGATATCATCAAACATTCAAACATACAATCACACATGTACTTCAAGCTAACATTTCCTTCGTAAAAAGAAAATAAATGCAGAACAAAATCTCTTTCCTACTGCACGGCAGTAACTTTTAATATTTCCTTTCAGCTTACTCCTTTTATGTATTTTGTATTTAATTAAAAAAAAAACCTAACAAAACACACAAAAGTCAGAATGTAATTTGCATTATCAATAAATCCCTTTATACTACGCTGACAGAAGAAAAAAGATTTTGTTTGACTAAAAAATATAAAAGCCTTTCATGTCAATATAAACATACAACATCATTAATTTATTATAATAATATTTTACACAATAAAATATCAAAAACCTAACATTTCACAGTTTAAAAGTCCTGATACTCCCATGATTCTTTTTCATAACCTTCTCGTACATGGTCTAGTAGTACATTACGTCTACTTTCACAGTATCTAAAAAGATAGAATGTATTCAATAATAGACATTAAAAATACTCCCATGATTCTTTTTCATAACCTTCTCGTACATGGTCTTGTAATACATTACGTCTACTTTCACAGTATCTAAAAAGATAATAGTAGACATTAAAAATACTCTATGATGAAGCCTGAAGAATTATTGTTAGCAAGTAATTAGGTTCCCGAAAGGTAAGTCCAAACTAACTGTGTTCTGAAGTAAATATGGGTCTGCTTGCTCTATGGCAGATTAACAACTAGCAGCAAGCATGGCATGTATACTGTAAACTCTGAAATTTTTGCGATGTTTTTATTATTGCAAAATTTTGACTGAATAGGTGTTGCAAAAATAAAAACTTGCATTTAAAATGATTATGACATTATTGGTCTGCAGCATTTATTGAAATGGCAATAATTAATCTCACATTTATTGTCCTTTCTTAAAAAATGATCACAATAATTGCACACAATAACTCCTGAATTTACAGTATTCAGAATGATATCATGTAAATGAGTTAGAATGATATCATGTAAATGAGTCAGAATGATATCATGTAAATGAGTCAGAATGATATCATGTAAATGAGTTAGAATGATATCATGTAAATGAGTTAGAATGATATCATGTAAATGAGTTAGAATGATATCATGTAAATGAGTTAGAATATTCTATACATTGTACTTCACCAACACGCCAAGTCAGATTTTTATACAAAATGTGCTAGCTTAAAAAGGTATCATTCAGATGGAAGACATGTCACTCTACCAAGAAAACATTATTCTGACTATGCACAAACCAGTCTTATGTCTTACTCCTCAATGGTGTCTACTTGTTTGACAAGCAGCAAATTCCAATTTTAAAGTCTTTGCTTTGCCCAAGCCCATAACCTTCCACAATAGAGGCATGCACAATTACACACTATATCAAGAGAGTCAAGCAAATATGTGAATTTATTGACTTATAAAACTGACATCATCACTATCAATAAACAAAGTGAACAACCTTTGTCTTTCCGGCAAAATAAACAATGTGTAAGCAAATAAATAAAGTTTTTTTTTATTACATGTAACAGTAAACAAGAATGTGTCCATAGTACACGGATGCCCCACTTGCACTATCATTTTCTATGTTCAGTGGACCATAAAATTGGGGTAAAAACTCTGATTTGGAGATCATATCATAGGGAACAGGTGTACTAAGTTTCAAGTTGATTGTTCTTCAACTTCATCAAAAACTACCTTGACCAAAAACTTTAACTGAAGCGGGACAGACGGACGGACGAACGAACGAACGAACGGACAAAAACCAGAAAACATAATGCCTCTACTACTATCGTAGGTGGGGCATAAAAAAGTGAAATACAAAGCTACCTGATAACAAAACAAATTTGTAGTAGTATAAAATATTGAATGTGAATGTTGTCTTTATTTCTAGAGTAAATTGATAAATCTTTAGCTTTTGTATTAGTCTATGCAATAAATTGGAGTGAATCTGTACATACTTCTATAAATTAAGTTTAGTCCCCTGAAAAAGGGTTAAGTATTTCTTATTAGTACCATCTTTTAGCTCCAATCCCAACATATTCTGTTGCCAAGCAAGAAAAAAATTATATATGAAAAAGTATGTTACCCTTTTCAGAGCATATGACATGTTTCTGAGTAAACTTCATCATTTATGCTCAAGATCAAAATATTAGAAAGTCAAAAGAAACCATACCAATTTCAAGTAGTGTTCAATTCATATAACCACTAATTTTCTAAAAAAATATTCAAAACTGACTTTAACTTAACCCATTGTGTTTGTTGGCTTTAAATCTTACACAGACATTGGCTTACCTATATTTATCCTGAACCTTCTGTTTAATGTCTTGTAACATATCTGAAGTAATATCCCTTTCTAGATATTCTGATAATTGTTCTGTAGCATTCTCTAAATCTTTCTGGTTGTCCTGGAAACAAAACAATAAAATCTCAATATTTTCTCTTTTAGTTTTTGTTTAAAAATGAGAACTGTAATTTCAGGAATCCTTTTTTACTTTTCTCATTTACTATTATTAATTTTCTATGTATGAACAGTTCATCACTGATAGTTACAAGGTGAATTACTAATGAATATTGAAAGAAGAACTAATTTTAACTGAAGACCAGCAAACCACTGATGCAGAAAGGATTAACATTTAAAAGAACTGAAACATAGGATTTGCCAATAACTAACAAGACTTAACAAAAGAGAAATAAACTTTTAAACTTCTTAAAGGCTGATAACTATTCTCTGTAGAGTGCCATTAATCAAGAAATTGTAATATAGGGTGCATGTTGATACTCTGATCCTTTAAACTTTAAAACACAATTCTCTTTCATAACAAAATGTGAAAAATCCCAGAAAGTAACTTAATATATATTCATTTGTATAAAAGGCCTGCTTCATACCTTTCCTTCAGCTTGGTATAACTTACCTCAAATATAATTGACTGATTGTTCTTTTTCAAATAGAAAGCAAAGACATATGTGTACATAAGAGTTTGTCTACATTGACACAAAACATCTACAGCTTTTTTTAAGAATTGTACTTCAATCCATGACATGTGTTGCTGCATCTCTTCCATCTTTAACTTCACAGAGGCATAAAGCTAGAAAAATAATGTCCTTTCATCATATTGTCTAATTGCAGTATACTTCTAATAAAATTCAGTTAGTGAAGAACAGAAAACACCATAAACTAGAATTTAAACAGTATTATTTTAACCAGTCAACACTTAAGATATGCATACCCTACTGTTCATGACTTCCTTTATCATTATTGTTTCTTGTAATAACAATTATACATTTGCTTATTCTTTAAATTAATACTTAATTTCTTTTTTCTTTTATTACTGATTTGGTTTCTTGTGTGCACACTTCATTAAAATTGCCATTGCACAAGATTGTTTTGCTCACACTATAAATTCTTTCAGAAGCACAACAGCTGATAATTTGAGTTTCATAAATTAAGATTTCAGAAATCATATCATACTTATAGATTATTGATGGTTTTTTCAAACGAGAGGGTGTTTCTCAGCTAAAATCTCATCACATCAAAGGGCAACAGTCCTGAGATGAGATGTGGCCAAGAAACATCGTCGAGTTTAAAGGCCATTGATAATGTGTTTATTGCTATTTTGTATATGACGTTGTTAATGTTAACATTGACAACGGCACATACACCCTTAGTTTCTAGTGACAATTTTTTATCTCAAGAGAGTAGCATTATACGAAAATTATCACAAAAAAAGATCAAAGGAAAAATACATAAAATAGCAATCAATTTTTCTATTGTAAGATTTTTTGGTGAAAAGAGCTCCCCATTTTCAAGCATGATCCCATTCAAGAACCTTTCACTATTTAAACTTTGGTTATCTGTTGAATAACTCAAGACAATAAATAAAGAGTTTGTCTTTCAACTAGAAATGGTTCATAACTGTTAACATTAGTTCGTGAAAAATAAGAATCTTACCTTGTTTTCAAACTTTAAACTCTGCATGTGGTTCATGTACCGGTTACAGTAAAACAGATATCTTTGTAGCATTGCCCTAGAGACCTGTAAATAAATAATAATTGTCTCTTAATACATACATACTAAAGACAGCCACAAGTTATCAAATAATAGCAGTAGATCCATGTGTAGTCTTTTCATCAAAAAGACTACAAGAGAAAAGAAAGGATATGAGGTATCCTCAGGGATCTCCATGGATGAAAATTTAACGATGGAGGAACTCTCACCAGGACAAAACCCTGTGTGTCGTGATCTAAAATATTTCATTCCTACATTTCATTGTAAGGAATAGATGACAGACTGATATCTTGTTTATTATATTCATTTCATTATAGAATAACCAATATTTTCATTAATTGTCATTTGTAACAATTCCAATGTCAAACCTGCATGGCTCCTCTTAGTCAAGGATTACCACAATTCAGCTGTTAGTTAACGTCAAAGTTTTTTCCTGTCAGAAGGTTCCAAGAGGCGTATTTTCACGCTATATTGGAAATTTTGTTAGGAATTTAAAAATAGGGACCTCTTTTCTCACTGTCTTACACCCCTTCGTATTAGTGTCAAATTCTATCGTGAAGTCACGAACTGGGGTCGATGATTTGCAGCATATACAACAAAAAGTTTCCTACCCATTTTTTGTAAAACGTTGAATACATATTCGTGAAGGGCAAAAGTGTAAAACTGAAATGGTTTTACTGACTTAAAATTGCAAATTCCAAAGTAACAGATCATGCAACATGCATCTTTTGATTTTGAATGCAAACCGGATGTATTCATTAGATTGTAAACTATGAAATGAATTTGGAATTACGATACGAAATTTCTTCAGATTATCAAGTTGCAATTAATATTCAAGTATTTACTTTTAAACTACTAAAGTGATTCATTATGATAGATAATTGTTGTTATTTGGCATGAAATTATGTTCATTTTGACACTTATAGTGTAACCTTGTACTCGTTTAATAAAATGCTCCGCAGGGCGCAGCTTGATACGACCGCAGAGGTCGAACCCTAAATAGTTGGGGCAAGTATGGACACAACATTCAAGCTTGATACAGCTCTGAATTTGGATTGTGATTAAATAATTGACACAGCATAGGTTTCTGACACAGAATGAATGTGGTCTAAGAACTTAAAAATTTTAAATTGGACATTCACCTATTATGGTCCAATATCCAAAATCTAAATACATGGTTAGATTCAGCATATCAAAGAACCCCAAGAGTTCAATTTTTGATGAAATCAAACATAAGTTTGATTTTGGACCCTTTTGACCTCAATGTGGACAAAGTTGATAACGGGGCCCAAAAATCAAAAATCTAAATACATGGTTAGATTCAGCATATCAAAGAACCCCAAGAGTTCAATTTTTGATGAAATCAAACAAAAGTTTGATTTTGGACCCTTTTGACCTCAATGTGGACAAAGTTGATAACGGGGCCCAAAAATCAAAATCTAAATACATGGTTAGATTCAGCATATCAAAGAACCCCATATATTCAATTTTTGTTGAAATCAAACAAAGTTTAATTTTGGACCCCGATTTGGACCAACTTGAAAACTGGGCTCATAATAAAAAATCTAAATACATGTTTAGATTCAGCATATCAAAGAACCCTAAGAATTCAATTTTTGTTAAAATCAAACTAAGTTTAATTTTGGACCCTTTGGACCTTAATGTAGACTAATTTGAAAACGGACCAAAATTAAGAATCTAAATACATGGTTAGATTCAGCATATCAAAGAACCCCAATATTTCAATTTTGAAGAAATCAAACAAAGTTTAATTTTGGACCCTTTTGACCTCAATGTGGACAAAGTTAATAACGGGCCCAAAAATCAAAAATCTAAATACATGGTTAGATTCAGCATATCAAAGAACCCCATATATTCAATTTTGTTGAAATCAAACAAACTTTAATTTTGGACCCCGATTTGGACCAACTTGAAAACTGGGCCCATAATCAAAAATCTAAATACATGTTTAGATTCAGCATATCAAAGAACCCTAAGAATTCAATTTTGTTAAAATCAAACTCAGTTTAATTTTGGACCCTTTGGACCTTAATGTAGACCAATTTGAAAACGGGACCAAAAATTAAGAATCTAAATACACGGTTAGATTCGGCATATCAAAGAACCCCAATAATTCAATTTTGATGAAATCAAACATAGTTTAATTTTGGACCCTTTGGACCTCAATGTGGACCAATTTAAAACGGGCCCAAAATCCAAAAACTTAATACACGGTTAGATTCAGCATATTAAAGAACCCTAGGAGTTCAAGAATAAAACCCCATTGAAATTGGTCAAGAAATAAGCAATTTATACAAAGTATCTTCTTTTGCACAATACTGTGCAATTGAAATATTTCTTGCAATTGCGCAATACTGTGCAATTGAATATTTCTTGCTTTTGCAATACTGTACAATTGACAATTTCTTGCTATTGCGCAATATTGTGCTATTGGATATTTCTTGCTATTACGCAATACTGTGCAATTGAAAATTTCTTGCTATTGCACAATACTTATTATATGATAATTTACACATCCTGTTTGGTGTGTATCTCCTGCCATATCATTATTATTTGCTTTTAAATATAAATCAAAAATAACCAACTTAAAATGGAAAATTTTAAAGAAAAAAAAGGAAAAAAGGGGAAAAAATCCCCCAAATTTTTGAACCCCTTATGATTCATCACCCCAAACTCAATCCCAGCCTTCCTTTGAGGTATGGTACCTTGCAGTACAATTTCAGAGATCCATACACTTGAACACAAGTTATTGTCTGGAAACTAGAAAATGCTTATTTTTGACCCTTTTGGCCCCTAATTCCTAAACGTTTCAGGCAATTACCCCAAACTCAATTCCAGCTTTCCTTTGTGATATGGAACCTTGTAGTACAATTTCAGAAAGATCCATACACTTACACACAAGTTATTGTCATGAAACTAGAAAATGCTTATTTTGGCCCTTAATTCCTAAAATTTTGAGGCAATTACCCCAAAAATCATTCCCAGCATTCCTTTGTGATATGGAACCTTGTGGTACAAAGTCAGAGAGATCCATACACTAACACACAAGTTATGTCTGGAAGTTAAAAAATGCTTATTTTTGGCCCCTAATTCCTTAACTGTTGGTACCATAACCCCCAAAATCAATCCTAACCTTCCTTTTGTGATATTGAACCTTATGGTAAAATTTCATAGAGATTCATTCACTTAAACAAAAGTTAGAGTGCGAAAACCAATGCGTCTTCGGACGACGACGACGATGACGACAACGACGCCAACGTCATACCAATATACGACTGCAAAATTTTTTTGCAGTCGTATAAAAATGGCTTAAAGCTTTTTTTGCGAGTGGGGCTGTTCGTGTCGTTCCGACACATCTATTTTCATAAAATTGAACAGAATATAAACTTGTGATGGACATTCTAAATACAAATAATAACATCATAGAAAGTTAATCATCTGATAGAGAAGTCCATACTTGCAACATAACTTAAAAATAATTTAACTTCATGTGCTTTTGAGATATTTGAGAAAGGTTTCAGTCTTGTTGGCATTTTGAGAGTTTCCTTGGGAACAGGGACGATTAAAGTATGGTTGTCAATGGTTATTCTTTGGAGTAGTGTAGTTATAACATCAATCTGTTGATTTCATTACCTTGCTTTCTTCAAAATGATATTACATCAAATAATACCAACTTTTTTCAGCAATCAGGAAGCAATGACAGCATTTAAGGGATAAACTTGATCCTATTCTTGTGCAGTGCCTTTTTAATGATTAATGTAAACACTTCCTATCAGACTCTACCACGATTTGGTTGAGAGTTTTAAAATATCTGTGTCAAAGATGACCTGGGCTTATGGTAATAAAACTTTCGAGTACTATTATTGTACTCAGACTCAAGTATTAACCAATCAAAATTTGGTGTTTCGAGCTCAAATTTCGTTCTCTAGTACTGAGTACCGAGTAAAATTTTATGACCGCAAGACCTGTTCCTTGCTATATTGCGCACCACTGAATCAGTCTTATCAACAAATAAATCTTCCCATAAGCAACATGATGGGTGCCACTAACGCAGCAGAAACTGCTGACCCTTCCTAAACACCGGAGTTCATCCCTGTTCTTTTGGTGGGATTGATGTTGCTCAATCTTTTGTTTTCTATGTAAAGTTTTCTGGACTGTTATTTGTATTTTATCATTTTTCTTTTGGCCATGGTGTTGTCTATTTTTCTTAGACTTATGTTTTTCTATTGCCCCTTAGTATCTTCTCTCTCTTTTTTCCTACTTCAGTATTATAATCAAGATTTTAGCTTCATTTCATATGCTCCCAATGGTCAGCTAAATAAGGGGGCTTAAGATTTTAGAAACCATTGGTTAGTAACCCTATTCTTTCATCTGAGTCAGTCCAGTATCTTTTCACTTTTACATAAAATACAAAAAATAAGATCCTATAAATGCTTCATACATCAAAGGTAAACAGCCATAAAATTGGCATGCTAACTCATATCTAAAGAACTATTTTACCTCCTGGTTATCTCTAGCTTTCTTAGCTTCATCTTCATCATATCTGTTACAGTTATACCTGCAATAGATTCATGCTTGTATTATCTTAAATTATTCAAAGTTAAAAATTTTGCTACAAATTATGCAGTGTTCTCCCCAGGCCCTTAAAGGACCCGGGCCCATGATGTATAATTTTTGACCGTGGTGGTATCGGTCTTACGCGATGTATAATTTTTACCGTGGTGCTAAAAATCGTAAATCGGTAAAGTTTTAAGCGATTTGTTAAATCTTTTCCGTCCGTATAAAATTCCAGGTGAAATTTGACCAGTTCAAACCAGTTTACCCAGATTGTTGACACTACGTGATCGATTTACCTTATGAGGTTAACCTTGTTGATTGGACTTAATCGATGTAATTAACACTTGTTACATTATTCTTTTGTGTTTTAATTAGGAGTTCATAACTTTATGATCACTGATAACTATTTTATGGCTTCACTCACATCCCAAGCGCTGACCTGTGACAAGCCTGCAAATACTTTGTACACAAACAGTGTGAACCCGATAGTTGCACACACGCCTGTACATTTTTGTACATAATAAAAGTTGGCTCATTAGTATAGTATAATATGTCTGATTAAACCATGGCCAAAATTTTCTTTAATTACAAACTATAGTATCTGTGAAGGGGACGGACATATGTACATATCACATGACCCAGTTAGTTCACGTAGAATATTAAAGTTTATTTGCAATTAATTGCAATCTATTCTATTTAATAAATAAAATGTATGACTGTACCTTCAAACTGGATATCTATATCCACAATTAATGAATAACAGAAGTAATCTTGCAAATTTTATCCATAAGCACATGTTAAATCTATTTATATCTACTTCCTGTCATTTAGGCGGGAAAATAGGGAGACTTTGTTGTTGACATTGAATATGGTTACTTATAGACCTAAGATAAATTTATAGATTTAGGAATTCTTTTTAAATGGATCATGACAAATAAAGATTTAGATTTCAGTGCAGTATTAAGTCTGTATCAATGTTTGATTATCACCAAAGACAAGAAAGGTTAATATTTACATGAAATCTATGGCAAAATGTTTTAAATTTATGAAAATTTCTTTTTTTTTAATTTAAGATAGAAACTGGTTCAAACAATAAATCAGTATTTGTTCTTTTTATTTTATATCTCCTTATGACAAGAATCCTTTCACATACAACAACTTTCTTTCTAGAAACTATAAAGTTTCTTTTTAAATTGAACATTTTGGTCTCCTTTGAATGATATTTTATTTTATTGATCATGGATTTTATAAAAGATTTGATTACTTTAAATTTAGATGAATATTTTGTAATGAATCATGTTTTATTTATTTAAAAAATATTAAAGTATACAAACTGTTTATTGATTTACTTCTTATTTTACCAATAATTTTCTGACTCAATGTCTACATAACACAGTACCACAGTGTTAAACCAAAACAAGAGACATAATCAGTCATACTGCAGTAACTAGAAATATAGCTAAACAACGCGACGCGACACAACTGATTGTATGAATCATTTCACCAAGCTGTCCACACGCGTTACCCTGGTGCTATCCAAAATCCTGGGAGAACACTGAATTATGTTTGAATAAAGACTGACTCCTATATGAACTATAAATGCATTTAAGTTGTTCTGTTTCACAACTGATAATGGCTTTACCATCTAAATTCTGCATTAAAAATATTTTATATCGGGTGTCTACATTCACAAATAATAAAATGTCTGAGCTTTTAGTTTTGGATATTTCTGATGAAGGTTAATCCAGAAATGTGGACGCAGCATTTGATGACAAGGATGATTCGACCGCAGAGGTCGAACCCTAAATAGTTGGGGCAAGTATGGACACAACATTCAAGCTTGATACAGCTCTGAATTTGGATTGTGATTAAATAATTGACACAGCATAGGTTTCTGACACAGAATGAATGTGGTCTAAGAACTTAAAATTTTAAATTGGACATTCACCTATTATGGTCCAATATCCAAAATCTAAATACATGGTTAGATTCAGCATATCAAAGAACCCCAAGAGTTCAATTTTGATGAAATCAAACAAAGTTTGATTTTGGACCCTTTGACCTCAATGTGGACAAAGTTGATAACGGGCCCAAAAATCAAAAATCTAAATACATGGTTAGATTCAGCATATCAAAGAACCCCAAGAGTTCAATTTTGATGAAATCAAACAAGAAAAAGTTTGATTTTGGACCCTTTGACCTCAATGTGGACAAAGTTGATAACGGGCCCAAAATCAAAATCTAAATACATGGTTAGATTCAGCATATCAAAGAACCCCATATATTCAATTTTGTTGAAATCAAACAAAGTTTAATTTTGGACCCCAATTTGGACCAACTTGAAAACTGGGCTCATAATAAAAATCTAAATACATGTTTAGATTCAGCATATCAAAGAACCCTAAGAATTCAATTTTGTTAAAATCAAACTAAGTTTAATTTTGGACCCTTTGGACCTTAATGTAGACTAATTTGAAAACGGGACCAAAATTAAGAATCTAAATACATGGTTAGATTCAGCATATCAAAGAACCCCAATATTTCAATTTTGAAGAAATCAAACAAAGTTTAATTTTGGACCCTTTTGACCTCAATGTGGACAAAGTTAATAATGGGGCCCAAAATCAAAAATCTAAATACATGGTTAGATTCAGCATATCAAAGAACCCCATATATTCAATTTTGTTGAAATCAAACAAAGTTTAATTTTGGACCCGATTTGGACCAACTTGAAAACTGGGCCCATAATCAAAAATCTAAATACATGTTTAGATTCAGCATATCAAAGAACCCTAAGAATTCAATTTTGTTAAAATCAAACTAAGTTTAATTTTGGACCCTTTGGACCTTAATGTAGACCAATTTGAAAACAAACTAAGTTTAATTTTGGACCCTTTGGGCCTTAATGGACCAAAATTAAGAATCTAAATACACGGTTAGATTCGGCATATCAAAGAACCCCAATAATTCAATTTTGATGAAATCAAACATAGTTTAATTTTGGACCCTTTGGACCTCAATGTGGACCAATTTAAAACGGGCCCAAAATCCAAAAACTTAATACACGGTTAGATTCAGCATATTAAAGAACCCTAGGAGTTCAAGAATAAAACCCCATTGAAATTGGTCAAGAAATAAGCAATTTATACAAAGTATCTTCTTTTGCACAATACTGTGCAATTGAAATATTTCTTGCAATTGCGCAATACTGTGCAATTGAATATTTTTTGCTATTGTGCAATACTGTACAATTGACAATTTCTTGCTATTGTGCAATATTGTGCTATTGGATATTTCTTGCTATTGCGCAATACTGTGCAATTGAAGATTTCTTGCTATTGCGCAATACTGTGTAATTGAAAATTTCTTGCTATTGCACAATACTTATTATATGATAATTTACACATCCTGTTTGGTGTGTATCTCCTGCCATATCATTATTATTTGCTTTTAAATATAAATCAGAAATAACCAACTTAAAATGGAAAATTTTAAAGAAAAAAAAAAAAAGGAAAAAAGGGAAAAAATCCCCCAAATTTTTGAACCCCTTATGATTCATCACCCCAAACTCAATCCCAGCCTTCCTTTGAGGTATGGTACCTTGCAGTACAATTTCAGAGCGATCCATACACTTGAACACAAGTTATTGTCTGAAACTAGAAAATGCTTATTTTGGCCCCTTTTGGCCCCTAATTCCTAAACGTTTCAGGCAATTACCCCAAACTCAATTCCAGCTTTCCTTTGTGATATGGAACCTTGTAGTACAATTTCAGAAAGATCCATACACTTACACACAAGTTATTGTCATGAACTAGAAAATGCTTATTTTTGGCCCTTTTGGCCCTTAATTCCTAAAATTTTGAGGCAATTACCCCAAAAATCATTCCCAGCATTCCCTTTGTGATATGGAACCTTGTGGTACAAAGTCAGAGAGATCCATACACTTACACACAAGTTATGTCTGGAAGTTACAAAATGCTTATTTTTGGCCCCTAATTCCTTAACTGTTGGTACCATAACCCCAAAATCAATCCTAACCTTCCTTTTGTGATATTGAACCTTATGGTAAAATTTCATAGAGATTCATTCACTTAAACAAAAGTTAGAGTGCGAAACCAATGCGTCTTGGACGACGACGACGATGACGACAACGACGCCAACGTCATACCAATATCGACTGCAAAATTTTTGGCAGTCGTATAAAATGGCTTAAAGCTTTTTTTGCAGTGGGGCTGTTCGTGTCGTTCCGACACATCTATTTTCATAAAATTGAACAGAATATAATTTGTGATGGACATTCTAAATACAAATAATAACATCATAGAAAGTTAATCATCTGATAGAGAAGTCCATACTTGCAACATAACTTAAAAATAATTTAACTTCATGTGCTTTTGAGATATTTGAGAAAGGTTTCAGTCTTGTTGGCATTTTGAGAGTTTCCTTGGGACCAGGGACGATTAAAGTATGGTTGTCAATGGTTATTCTATGGAGTAGTGTAGTTATAACATCAATCTGTTGATTTCATTACCTTGCTTTCTTCAAAATGATATTACATCAAATAATACCAACTTTTTTCAGCAATCAGGAAGCAATGACAGCATTTAAGGGATAAACTTTATCCTATTCTTGTGCAGTGCCTTTTTTTAATGATTAATGTAAACACTTCCTATCAGACTCTACCACGATTTGGTTGAGAGTTTTAAAATATCTGTGTCAAAGATGACCTGGGCTTATGGTAATAAAACTTTCGAGTACTATTATTGTACTCAGACTCAAGTATTAACCAATCAAAATTTGGTGTTTCGAGCTCAAATTTCGTTCTCTAGTACTGAGTACCGAGTAAAATTTTATGACCGCAAGACCTGTTCCTTGCTATATTGCGCACCACTGAATCAGTCTTATCAACAAATAAATCTTCCCATAAGCAACATGATGGGTGCCACTAACGCAGCAGAAACTGCTGACCCTTCCTAAACACCGGAGTTCATCCCTGTTCTTTTGGTGGGATTGATGTTGCTCAATCTTTTGTCTTCTATGTAAAGTTTTCTGGACTGTTATTTGTATTTTATCATTTTCTTTTGGCCATGGTGTTGTCTATTTTCTTAGACTTATGTTTTCTATTGCCCTTAGTATCTTCTCTCTCTTTTTTCCTACTTCAGTATTATAATCAAGATTTTAGCTTCATTTCATATGCTCCCAATGGTCAGCTAAATAAGGGGGCTTAAGATTTTAGAAACCATTGGTTAGTAACCCTATTCTTTCATCTGAGTCAGTCCAGTATCTTTTCACTTTTACATAAAATACAAAAAATAAGATCCTATAAATGCTTCATACATCAAAGGTAAACAGCCATAAAATTGGCATGCTAACTCATATCTAAAGAACTATTTTACCTCCTGGTTATCTCTAGCTTTCTTAGCTTCATCTTCATCATATCTGTTACAGTTATACCTGCAATAGATTCATGCTTGTATTATCTTAAATTATTCAAAGTTAAAAATTTTGCTACAAATTATGTTTGAATAAAGACTGACTCCTATATGAACTATAAATGCATTTAAGTTGTTCTGTTTCACAACTGATAATGGCTTTACCATCTAAATTCTGCATTAAAAAATATTTTATATACGGGTGTCTACATTCACAAATATAATTTTGAACCCTGCCTTAATTTGTGAATAGAAGAAAAAATAGTCACCATATATGTTTATTACTTAACTAAGAGTTTTGGTGTAAAAGATCTTAAAAGAGAAGTAAAGCCATCAATAAATATTTTCAAATGTGTAAGCCTAGGGTTATCCCATTTAGGACTTTTACACAAGATCAACATTTCTATGATATATAGCTCCCAATGTACTTATCATATCATGTTTTATGAGTCTGAGCTTTTAGTTTTGGATATTTCTGATGAAGGTTAATCCAGAAATGTGCATTGACCGAAGCAAAATCTTACATTTGACTTTGTATAACATTTGATGACAAGGCATTATTAAATTTGATTCGTAATGTGAAAATGATGGCTACATACAGGACACTGAATTAATTTGATTAATTTATCTCTTTTACCAATTAAGAGACATAATTTTTCTACATTTATTATATACATTACAAAGACACAAGCAGTCCAAAATTACAACAGAAAAAGGATCCATATTTCCATGAGAAGTAATGTGGCTGGAAAGGACTCAAACCCCATTTTCACCCTAAATGTAAATATACTTACCATGATGACCCATGTGGTTCCCAGGGACCTAAACACACCCAACAGAAGTCTGCTTTACAATTCTGGTTTTTACAGATCATGTGGTTACATCCTCCATCTTTCTCTATTGTGACTCTACATTTTGGACATTCCTGTCAATGAAATAATAAAAGCCTATTACATTCTCTTACAGATAACAGTTATACTGTTACTTGTTTCAAAGTAAACCATAAAATTAAGTATTCTGTGGATTTGAAGTTCTGGTATTCCTTATGTGTATATAAAATACCTTATTTCAGTTTTTTGTGTCAGCTTTTCATGAATTTGATGACAAAATGGGCAGGTTTAATTTCAGTGTATAATTTTTGCTGAATAGGAAAATACACATTAAAAGATCATTGTAATGTTTTGTTATAGACGTAAACAACATAAACTTGATTTAATAACAGCAGTGAACAGATAATTTTGTGATTCAATAATTAACAGCATATTGAATGAAACATTTAGCCCGAGATAAATATTGGAATATTTACACAGGGTGAAATTTTTGTTTTTCTTTAGCTGCCACAAATAAAGCAACAAAAAAAAAACCCTATATACATGTAGTTTATTGTAAATTGAAATAATAAGGGAGAAGAAACAAAAAAAACGTCAGATTTTTTTTTACACTTAGCCAAGATGTAGTTTATACCTTGCTATTTAAAAAATCATAATAACAAGGACCATAACTCTGCACAAAATTATCAGACCGAAACAAAATTTGAACTTGATCTGTAACTTGTCATGATAAAACTATATACCAATTGTTAATCAATATCTTCAAGCATGATGAAAAAAAGTGTGGAAAACCTATAACACTCTAACATTAGATATGATTAATAGTTCTCTAAAATTAGATATGATGTAATACAATGTATATCTATTTTCAAATTACAATCAAATATAATTAATAGTTCCAAATATTTTTCTTTCATTTGTCACAAACTAGTATAGATTTGTAACTTATCTATAAAATGTCAACAACTTTTATCTACACAATGTAATGTAATGAAATATATACCTTAATAAAAATAGATTATTATCTAATTAAAGGATTTCACTTAATAAAAAAATATATATATATATATACACGTAGCATTCAGAAAATTAGTTTATACAAAATAACATATAAACCTGCCACAAAATTCCTCAAACAATTTACCAAAGAATGTCTTTTAAAAAATGAGTTATTTCCCTTTGTACAGATATATGGTTTCACATAGTACTCTAACATTAGTTATGGAGTTTTTTTATGGACCATAACTCTGGACTAAATCATCAGAATGGAACAAAATTCGAACTTGATCTATAACTTGTCATGATAAAACTATATACCAAATATCAAATCAATATCTTCAAGAACGAAGAAAAAAAAGTGTGGAAAACTGAGTTGCCGGATGGACGAATGGACAGACGGACAGACAGACAGAGTGCAAACCTAAAGTCACCTTCGACTTCGTCAGTAGGGGACTAAAAAGTATGTGTCTAAAGCTTAAATCAAAGATATAGGTTGTGCAAAATTCTGTAATTTGTTAGAATTATACAGCAAAAAAGTGCAATTATTCGACCAGAAAGGAAACTGAATGATGGAATTTTAAAATATCTAGCTTTTCTACAAAATACATTCAGAAAATAAATAGAAAATAAGGGCAAGGTGTTATGGATTGTTTTCTTATTGATTAGAAATCGAACAAATCTAAAGCAAATTCAATTATAAACTTAAGAGTTTCCTTTCTTTCCAAATTAACATGTACTGATATAAAGTTTTTCTGTCTTTATGAAAATATCACAAAGTTGAAATAAATGTCTTCTTGAAAATAAATTGTTTTCTATATCAAAATTGAGAATTTTTGTAAAATGTATCATTTGTGATTCAAAATGGCAGCCACAATTTTCATATTCCAATACTACAAGTTCTATGAAGTTTGTGTATAATTCAGATTGACACTTGGGGTAAATGTAATGTGTGAACTTTTAAAGTTCAAGAACTTCTAGTAACTTTTTAAAAAAGAGAGCAGTTAAAATACTAAAAAGCAACATATTTTGGTTTAGATGGTTTCTTAGAGTCTCCTGTACATACGTACCATACAACTTCTTCAAACTTCTTTGAATCTTAGTCAGATGAATGAATGCATATTAACACTACATGGTCCTTTGTCAAAAAAGGGAATAAAAAGATTTGTGTTCCAAATTATAAATGAAATAAACCATTTCAAAATTTTGATTTAAATATTTTGAACTTAAGAATCCTGTTAATCTGTACCTTGGTATTGGCAGCTATCCAATTAGAGGTTTCACTATCGTCATCACACTTCTTTATCCATTTCCTTAACCATTTACATTTGACTGGGTCATGCCAATTTTCTCCACATGCAAAGCTATATAAAAGATAAAGGAATTCTGTTAATTTCATGTTTGTGTGAAAACTGTATTTTTTACTGTCCTTTGACATTCCAATTTAAACTGACTTTTATTTCCCTTATTTGTACACTTAAAATGTTTTGCATTTGAAAACCAAAATTGGGTTCTGTGAAATTTTAAGGAGTTATTTTTTGAGACAGTTCAATTTTTGCCAAAAATTTTGGTTAGGGGCATTAGCTAAAAGATATAACAAAAATTAAAATATATTATTTTGTTTCATTAATGAAAGTGATATAGTGAAATACTTATTCGCTTTTAGCAGCCAATTTGGTTCAATTTTGTCAAAATAAGATAAGAAACATCGTTGATGAATTATTCACTTACAAGTGAATAATTCTACCTCATTTAATCTGTATTCATGTGACCTTCAATTTAACCCCTTAGCTGGATATGGGTTATGCATGTGTTCAGCTATTAAAAGGAAAAGAATGTCAACATTGAAAGTGAAACAAGGATAACCACTTGGTTGACTGATTCGATCCACAAAAAATCATTCTTATACAGGTAAAAACGATGATAAACATACTTTTAACCTACAATATGAAATCAAACAGACCTAGAAAAATCCAACTGCACGTGGTCACTATCTGTTTATATTCATATTTATGTTTAAGTGAATCTCTCAAGTCTAGTATTGGTGTGGGGTTTGTTTTTCTAATCATATTGCTGATTAAACAATTATTAGTTCGATTAGGTGATACTACTTCGAAGACTTACACATTGAAGCCAATTTGATCGTTGTTTAAAATAATTGTTTAATCAAAGTTCGTAAAACAAGTTTGTGAGTGTTGACGCTAAATGCAGTCAATTTATTTCATCTTATTCCATATATATTGGCTTCTTTATATTCTTTTAAATAAAAAAATGGATGACAATGTTGATTTCTTTGTTTATTTTGATCTTGCAAAGATGCCATTTTATAAAATTTATTAAACTGGTCCCGCGATGTTACTTTATACAAGGCAAATTACGCAATCAAAAATAGTCTGGATTACATGATGGAAGTAAAGAAAAAGCGGGAAATTTAAAAAAAAAAAAGTGACAATGATCAGAGTAGCATACCAGTATTGATTTTGTAGTACACAATTTTTTTTTATCTGTGCAACTTGTATTCTGTTCAAGTTTAAGTTAACCTCATAACAATAATTTTTAACAATACTCTTGTCCATAGAAAATTATTTAAAAAGCCGAATGAAACAATAAATCCAAAACATACCAGATGATAATATCATATTTGCATATATTCCATGAGCCGTAAATAGAAAACACTGTTATCTAACAATATCATAATAACAAGAAAAATAATGTGTTGTGATACATATATGTCTATTTATGTATATATTTATATGTGTTATGTGAATTGTGATAGAAACAAATACAAATGCCCACTGAACCTGAAGAGAATCTTTTCTTTTACACAAATATAGTTTTAACGGTTTTCCAGGATTTTTTCCAAATCAAGAACTTTCAAGGATTTTAAAGACATGTACAAACCCTGCTTATATAACAGTTTCTTTGATTTTGTAAAGTTGAATGTTAACTTTTCTAAGCAAGAAACATAGATCTGAGATAACATTTTACAGTTTCTTATTCTTACCAAAAAATATGACCACAGTTACAGGTTACTGGTTTGGCATCGTGGAAAACAACTTTTACTACATGCCCACAGTCTGGGGCTGGACACCACCGTAATAACTTGTTACACTGAAATATAAACACATTCAATTTTTGTTTAATATTCACAGAAAATCCAAGTGAGAAAGTTGAAATGTAATGATATTTTTTCATAAATACAAAAACAGCTTATGAAGGTATTTTAAAATAAGGTAAATTCATCAAATGTCTTTTGAATTTAATACCACGATAAATATTAAAATGCTGCAATTTTGTTCAATGTCTGACTTCATAGGATGTCTTCTTGATGTTTATATTTTGTATGCCTTATTTCTTAAACAGGTATAATTGATTAATTTTTTATTAGTATTTAACGCCACTTTAACACTCTGGGCTATATTTTGTGGCGGCCAGATAAAATGATGGAGGAAGCAGGAGTACCCAGAGAGAACTACAGAACTCAGCTGGTAAACTAGCAATCCTAGTCGATTGAGATAGTAGAATACACCTGTCACAAACAGGGTTCAAACTCACAACCTCCTGACATTTGTACTTAATTTGAAAAACTTACATTTATAGCTAATAAAATAAAAACAGAATGCCTCTCATTTTTTTCTGTGATAATCAAATCTTACCTCTACAAAACTATTGGTTATTAGTTGCTGGTATTTTAATCTAGTTCTTGGATCGGTTATTAATTTCCTACAAGCAAAAATCATTTCATTTTGAACCACATGACATATATACATGTATATGCCTGTAATTATTCATCTAAACTAAAACTAGGATTGAAACAATATAATAAATTTCTTTTTGATTCCTACATTTCTAAAATTTTCATGACGTAAAAGCGTTGAATCATAGAATTCAACTTTCATGATATATAACTAATATGAGACAAAGGTGTGGATTAGAAATTACACCATTCCAGGCCCTTTTGTTTTCCTTATAATTAATATTACTAATAATTAACAAGTTCTGGTCGCAAGTTCAAACAGAAAGAGTTTAAAAGCAGAGAAAACTGTGCATCTTATAATCAGCATGACTTTATCAGATGACAATATGAATACTAAAAATCTAGGCTAAAAATAAGGCATAGGTACTTTAATTCAGTCACAGACCCGCTTTCATTTCTTTGCATAAAAAGTTGTTCCTTTGAATTAACATAGTACAATAAGTCTACAAAGTAAATGCTTTCATAACATTTCTTTAGAAACAGATTGGCTATTTCTATAAATTTCTTTACTTTTAAATGAAAAATTGTCAACTTGATAAAAATGAAAATTCCAATAATATGAAAGCAACTGTTGTGTACACCTGGGCGATAGATATCGCTTTTGGTGGTCAGGAAAAGCGATGTGACAGACAGATAAGCGAATTCTTTGCCCCTGTCCCCTGTAGCGTGAGCCCTGGGTAGTTGATGAGAATGTTTAAAGTTAACAGATGATGTGCTGAAAAAAGCTTATACTGATCCATAGTGTGAGGTTAAACTTTTTTTTTTAAATTAAAGAGAATACTTACATAACTGTATCATCATCTACTAGAATATCACAACCATAGGCAGCGCATGATATTGTTTGTCCCATACCTTCCTCTACAATCTTAGATGTTAAATAATCTGTCCAACATTCACTACAAAATTTATGGCCACATTCTAATCCTGCCATATCCTACAATAGAAAATAAAGTCAAAGGTCATGGCAGTCTGCTGGAATTACCCACCTAGCTATGAAAACTAAAGCAATTATCTACTTGTTTGGTAAAATTAATCAAGATATATATATATATATATATAGGGGCCCTGCTTATATATATATATATATATATAGTCTAAAGATTGTGTAACAATACCGATAAATAGATGGAAAACAAAACACTAAAAAGTGTTGAATATCATCGCACATTATATTATAATATAATAATAATATTATCGGTATTGTTACACAATCTTTAGACTCATATAATTTTCCTGTTTGTGTAGTATTGTCAATTTTGATGATCCAATACCTATTAAGTTTACTGGTTGGTAGATTCTTATAGACTCTATATATATATATATATACAACCAACAAGCTAATTTAATACATATGATGAAGGCAATTAGTTGTTCCAAAATATCTGTCAATATGATTTCATTTCATCCTTTTGTTTACATTTTTATCTTTTTATCAATTTTGTTGCAAAAACCTCAAGACTTGAAGAAAGCTTAAGGGCTACATCGAAGGAGAAGTTTCTGATAAAAGGATTAAAAATAAAACAATTTTTACAAACATGGTTCTAAGGATTGTCATGTTGCTCGTGTAAGTAAAATTAGGGGAAAAGACTCGTTCTCAGTCTCAGGCTAAAGGAAATACTTTTCATCTGAATCTGATACTAAAATGTTTTCAGATTTTCTATATAAATCATGTAATAATTTTTACAAGAATGTATTCATTGTTATACTTTGCATACCCTCATTTCTTATTTAAAGTAGGTATCTAAGAAATACGAAAAGCACACACACTTTACAACTCTCCATTGTTGGTTTGCTGACCTGTAATGAAGTCATTCTGTTTAGAAGTGTCTGAGAAAAGTGTGAGGAAAAGATTTCAAGTTCATTCAACATGTTGAAGTAATTGCAGACAGGAAGCAGGTATCTGACAAATGCAAAAAGTTCTCAAAATTTACAACTCATCACTGTCAAGCTGCTTACCTAGTATGAAGTCACTTGGTTTAACAGTGTCTGAAGCATGACAAAAATATTTGTTGGACGAACGAATGGATGAGCTGATGGACAAGGTGATGTCAATAATGCCTCCACTTTTATAGTGGAGATATTAATAAATTGTTCGTCGAGCGCAGCTGGATACGACCACAGAGGTCCAACCCTGAACAGTTGGGGCAAAAATGGACACAATATTCAAGCTTGATACAGGTCTGAATTTGGATTGTAATTAAATATTTGACACAAAATAGGTTTCTGACACAGAATAATTGTAGTCAAAGAACTTAGAATTGGCTATATGATTTGAATTTATATTCAATTTTTTGCTTTTGTGCAAAACACTATGCTGTTGTGAATTGACCCCCCAAAAAATCCCCCCCTTTTTTTGCTTATGTGCAATACAATATGCTGTTGCGAATTACCCCAAAATAAAAAATTGTTTTACCCCCCTTTTTTTTTGGCCAAAAAAATAATATTGAAGATTTTTTTTTTTAATTTCTGAAATCTGAAATGAGAAAAAAAAAATTGTACTCCCCAATTTCTTTTTACACCCCCACTCCTTCCCCTTTTCCCAAAAAAATAAATTCTTTCCCTTAAGATATGGTCATTATCATATTCAAATTTCCAATGGAGTTTGCAACCATAACTACCCATTTAAATACATCATAAAAGTCTTAAAATAGAAAATGACATACATAATCATGTCTAAAATTAATATTCCTTAATCAGCATTTTTAATAGTAACTTCTAAAAATAAATTGACAGCTAATCACCTCAAGACAATACAACATTTCTTTATACATAATTTAAAAGCAGTGTAAGGGAGGTAATCAAAACTTAACATTGTACTTAAAAGTAATTGTCCATTTCTCCCTTTTTTGCCCCTAATTCCTAAACGGTTTGAGCCATTACCCCCCAAAGCCAATCCTAACCACCCCTTTGTGGTATTGAAACTTGTGGTTTAATTTCAGAGAGATCCATACACCGTTCCACAAGTTATTGTCTGGAAACTAGAAAAATGCTTATTTGGGCCACTAATACCTAAACTGTTAGGACCATAACCCCCAAAATCAATCTCAACCTTCCTTTTGTGGTTATTAACCTTGTGTTTAAATTTCATAGATTTCTATTTACTTATACTAAAGTTATTGTCCGGAAACCAAATGTCTTTGGACAATGCTGACAACAACGACATGATACCAATATACAACCGCAAAATTTTTTGCGGTAATATAAAAACTTTGATGACCCAAAATAATAACGAACTCTTTGATCTTATCAGCGACTTTTGTTTTAAGAGAACATATGATTAATCAATATCTGAATCAATAGTTTCTGAACACTAACAGCTTACATACATGTATACATTCATATACATTGCAATCTTGTACATAACCTACCTTCTGGGATTTAGTTACATAACAGATCTCACAAGTTGCTGGAACACTATCAGCAGATGTTGCCAATCTCGTCATTTTCTATAACAGAAACAAAAATTTAATTATCTTATTCACTCAAAATTTAATTTCAGTTTTAACCATTTAAAATCACTGCAGTCATTAAAAAAAGAATCACATGCAACTTCGGCAAATTAATACTAATACAAAAGAAATATTAAATTATGTGGGGTTAAAATTTCATGGTTTTTCCCTAACACTCAATTTAATGGGGATTTAGTCTCCTGTATTCCAGAAGGTAAAAGTTATTTTTTGAAGGTTAAAATTTTGTTAGGGTTCTAATTTCTTGGGTAATATCTATCCACAAAATAAAAGAAATTAAAACCTCAATGAAAATTTCTGCTTTTACAGTAGTTCCTTCATTACTAAATGCACAGTACATATATTTACCTTAGGCCTTGCTCCTGTTCCAGAGTCTTTTCTCAATGGACTGACAACATGAGCCTCAGAAAACAGCCTGTCTTGATCACCATCATAATACCTATAAAATACTTCACAATAAAAAAAAAAAAACACACTTTGATTTCCAGATCAACCAATGAAATTTTGCTTGAAAAGTTAGATACAAATGTATTTTCTGGGTTTGGTTGAAATTTTCAAGCTCATGTTAAAAATTCGTAAGGGGTTCTGCAGAACCCTGTGTCTCGCCTGTGATTGTTGCAGTCAGTGTAAAAGTGTAATGTTGACTTATAAAGTGAGTCCATTTATCAGTAAAATACAGAATTTAAAAAAAAAAATTCTTTTCATGCTATTTCTTGGTCTTGAAGATTAGCTTCTGGACAAGTTTCATAACAATCCATGAAGATTTACAAATTCATTCTGTCAAAAAAATTTAATCCCAGACTGTCTGTAAATGTTTACTGTAATAAACAGTCCAGAAAAATACTAAAAACGAAAAAAAAATATTTGCTTTAGACATTATCTCTTAATCATTAAAAAGCTACTGCCAAAGTTTCATAAAACTCTATGAAGGTTTGACAAAGTAATTGATGTGTAACAAACTTAAACCCCAGAATGTATCTACTAGTTACAAAATATAACTGTAAAAAAACTAAGTCCATTTATCAGTAAATAGTGGAAAAATGAAAATAAATATTTTTAAAAATTTGCTCTGGATACTGTATTTTGGTCATAAACAAGCTTCTGTTCAAATGTCATAAATTTCCATGAACGTTTGACAAAGTAATTGATGACTATAAAACTAAAAAGTGTTAACAGTAAATCTATAACTAAATCTCACACCTGCACAAATGCACACGAGAGTACTAGTTCAAACAACATGGCTCTGACAAATTTTCCCTTTAAACCTTTATTACTGTCTTTTTAAATTTTCATCAAATCATATTTATAGACGTTTTCTGATAATATAAATCTTGTTGACTAACTTAGATGCAAACCGCTGATATTTAAGAAAATAACTTTTAATAGACCAATCAATGTACAGTACAAAATAGTTTACCTGTCGCCTGAACAGTTAAATTTCAGGTGTCAGAGAACTAATTAACCTTGATTGTAATGAAAGGGTATTAAAATAGGGTTTGTTTTGATAGTAATTATTCATCATTTCACTTATATGACTGGAAATGTGTGGATGTTTAAGGCAAAAGCTCAGGTCAAAAAGATCGCATAAGCTTCAATTTTTTTTTTCTGAACTATGTTAAAATGTCCGTTTCAGCCTTGGCACAACAAGTCATTTATATAATTTACTGGACAAGTCCGGAAATTACGACCATTTTTTCGAAGCCCTGACTTAATGACCCCTCCTCTACAGCAGAAGGATAAAAAGACTGAGCCTGAGTGTTAACAGAAAAAAAAACTAAGTCCATTTAGCAGTAAAATACATAAAAATAAAAATAAATATTTTCAAAATTTCGCTCAGGATACAGTATTTTGGTGATAAACAAGCTTCTGTCCAAATTTTTATTACAGCAGGGGCATAAAAAGACTGAGCCTGAGTGTTAACAGAAAAAAAAAACTAAGTCCATTTAGCAGTAAAATACATAAAAATAAAAATATTTTCAAAATTTCGCTCAGGATACAGTATTTTGGTGATAAACAAGCTTCTGTCCAAATTTTTGCTACAGTGGGGGCATAAAAAGACTGAGCCTGAGTGTTAACAGAAAAAAAAACTAAGTCCATTTAGCAGTAAAATACATAAAGATAAAAATAAATATTTTCAAAATTTCGCTCAGGATACAGTATTTTGATGATAAACAAGCTTCTGCCCAAATTTTATAAAATTCAATATAGGTTTGACAAAGCTATTGATGTCTAAAAAAACTTTGTAAATGTTGACCACAATAACGACGGAATCTAGGATCACTTTGTCTCAATTTCGCACTCAACAAAAATTACTCTGTCAATGAAGCTGAACTTCATTCTCATACATGTATCTGCAAAACAACTGAAAAATTGCACATTACCTTTCCATTAGCTTTTCTTTATCCCATCGAAAATGGTTCAGTAAGATTCTTATAACCGTCTGAGGAATCTGAAACAAATTTTTTTATCCTTTAGTATGAACTCTAAAATTTTAATCCAAAATATCTAATAATACTTTTCTTTTGGCTCAGATACTTAGTTCCGGTACATGCATCAGTTTCTATTTATTAATAATGGATCATACATGTATATCACAGTGAACCTGAGTTAAGTTACCAGGAACAAGAACCTGAGTTACATGTAAGTTATCAGGAACAAGAACTTGAGTTACATGTAAGTTATCAGGAACAAGATTGAATGCCATGGTTCAAGACATCCAAGCTGTTGATATTGGACTGAAACTGAACAAAGAAAATTACCAATCAGATGGACAGTTATGACACAGCAATCTCATAATAAAACTGCAATTTTTGCAATCATATAATAAAAGTAACTAAAGTTCCAAAGTCTAGCTAAATAGATAGTTGTACAGGCCTAAAAAAAACATGTTTATGGTAACCTGACCAACCCAAATTTTTAGTGCCTCCCCTTGAGATTTATTTGTCAATTTCAAACAAGTGTCAGTGTTCTCCCCAGGCCGTTTTAGCGCTGTGGTATTCAACTTAACTTGGTTTTATTATATAAATGTCAGTTAAAGGGCCATGTTTTACCTGATATATAAATAACATTACTATGAATGTTCTGTGTTACAGTTAATTTATAGTCCCTCCGTAGTAATGTCATTAATGCATGTATCTGGTCAATCAATTGTTTTTTTTCTATTTCTGGCAACAAGAAAACTACTAGATGCATCATCAAGCAGTGGGACGGTAGAGACAATTTTAGCAGACAAATCAATCTTGAGCTACATTACAAGTCTTTTCAATAAAGATCCTTGTTTATACATGTATTAGGCATACAAACAATATCAAATAAGGCAATGTGGTATGATTGCCAATGAGAAAACTATGAAACAAGAGTCCTAATCAAGCATATTAAGCAATAATAGGTCATAAATTGTAAGTCAGATATAGCCTATAAAAGGCCCCAACATGACAAAATGTAAATCAACTCAAACAAATAAACTAATGGCCTGTTTATGACAAATTACATGTAACAAATGAAAAACATAAAGGACATAAATATACATTGTACAGCAACCAATGAAAACCGCTGAATTACAGGTTCCTAATTAGATTTAGGCACATAGTGTACATTAAGGAAGTGGCAGGGTTAATATAAAAATAAGATGTGTTTTGACTGCCAATGAGACAACTCTCCACCAGAGACTAATTGACATAGAAGTTAACAACTATAGGTCACTGTAAAGCCTTCAACAATGAGCAAAACCCATCCCACACAGTCAGCAATAAAAGGCCTGTATATAAATCCTGTTTGTGAGGGATCAATGTCTATTTATTGATACAAATGTTTTAAAATCATGAATATTGAACAATGACCATGGTCATCTGAAACAAAACAACATAATGTGTATCAATTAATAAGATACTTCATAGTTATGTAATTTGCAGAGGCAGATTTAGGGGGCCCAGGGAGCCGGGCCCCCCTTATGGAGCTACATATATGATAAATGCATATACTTTTTACAAGCATCAGTCCAAACATTGTCTAACTAGGGGCCCCACCTTTTTCAAAATCCTGGATCCGCACAATGAAAACACAATGGAAGAATAAAAGTATGACATTTAATTTTTTTATTGCTATGTTCATTTGTAATACATTAAGTATACAATTAGTATTTAGTCAGTCATAACCCTCAGACCTCGATCAGTTTTGGATGATTCTATGGAATATTGTAACTCATATTTTAACTTGACTATATCAAAAATGCAATTGTTCATGAATATGAGCATATGAAATTATTAATCTCAAAAGTAAATCAACACTAGACACATAGTTACTCATTCCAGGAACTATCCTCATTTGGTAGGTTGTACAACCTGTTTAATGCACATACATTTTACATAAATTTCAAACACACCTGAACCACAACATTAACTTCTTTAATGCAATCAACCATAAATTTTACAATCTGATCAGCAGTCAAGACCTCAAATGGAAATTCTTCTTGTTCAGATTTGTCCTGTGCGGAGGAGGGTTCAGCCATTTCCACAAAGTCTTCATTATCACTGGAATCGATTTCAACTTCACCTTCAGAGTCCTCATCGTATATCATATCATCTTCACTGTCCATTATCTTTCTTTTGTTTGAGATTTTTGTAGATCCCTCTTGAGATTTGTTGCACAAAACAGGTCGTATTTACATCTGTGACGTCATCTTCGGTCTGCGACCAACAGACGGTCACAAGTATTTGGGATTACTGGGGGAAACGATTGAAACTTTACTTAAAATATAAACAATGACATTTCGTTTTTGTCATACATCTAAGAAATTGAATTTGGTGCTAAAGAAAGCTTTGGTAAATCTGATTTTACGAAGATGATATCACCTTCGCCGAGCTCCTTCTAGAGGATTCTGGGAAAGTTTTTTGTTGTTTCGAAAATTACCTCAGTGCACAAACGAGCGGAGTAAAGAGGAGATAACTCATTCGAAAACCGCGGAATGCAATTTTTTTTATTTTGAGACTTCTTTTTATATCAAAGAATTTCGTATATCACTGTTTTCTTGTATTTGCAATATTTCACTTAGGCATTTTTTTTTATTGTGAAGTGTTAAAGTCAAGTTTTGCAGTACTGCCAAGTTTTCATGTCAGAAGTAAATGCGTAAAATCAGAGACATAATACATGTATTATATGTCTCTGGTAAAATCAAATATCAAACCAATAATTGCGTGAGACTTGGCAGCCCTGGTTTGGAAGATTAAGTTAATCTAATTTCATGTTTTAATCTGTTTTTCAATTGGCAACATTTAGGCCTACTGCAATTTTACTCTAGTATTTTTATATCTACCTAATTCGACAAATAAGTATGTATGTTTCATCTGTTAACAAAGTTACGTACTGGAACACTTTCAAGTAAAGTAAAGTTAAATGTTGAAGTTGGTCGTTATAATAATGGGAAAAGGGGGGGGGTCAATAATATTCACGAAGAGTCTGTAAAATGTGTTATTGAAAGATGAATATAACTTTGCTCTAGTTTCTCCAGCCAGAGACATATAATATAATTGTATTATATGTCTCTGGTCCAGCTTAAAGATCTGTGCGAACACAATTTGTTATTGTTCTTAGCCTAATAATCATAAACTTTTGTATTTACTTCAAGCATAGATGATATGGCTAATATATCCATGCATCAAGCGTCTAGCAAGCCCAGTCTCTCACTATCAAATTATGTAATTGTATAAAACTGCATGGAATATTAGATCTCATATAGTTTCATATTGATACTGAAAATTTTTATACAATCCGCTATAATTTATTTTTGACTCATTTAGAGAAATATTTGTCAATTTTTTGCCGTTTTTTTGTTATATATAGAGACGGTTTTATCATTTCGATATGCCAAATTGGATTTAGTATTGCACTGAGCAGTGAATTGCATTCCATGCTGAACTTATTAAATCATATATCGCGGAAACTATAGTTTTCATTTGTTGCAAGAGTCGATTGAGACTCAGACTCATATTCATGATTGTTTATATTTTAGGTGTGTGTGTTTGGTTGCAGGCCAACACACTCGGCCAGCACACAACCCAGTCAGCAGAGATTCAGTTTTAGTGGTGACTTTTGGTGCGACTCGTAGCTCGATAACTACTGGTCAGTGGCGTAGCATGCTAAATATTCATTAGATACAGAATGGCAATTTTACATTATTAAAGCATAAATCAATTCCTACATTGACTTGTAAAAAAGTAAAACAACAAAAATACCGAACTCCAAGGAAAATTCAAAACGGAAAGTCCCTCATCAAATGGCAAAATCAAAAAGCTTACACATCAAACAAATGGAACTTGAAACAACTGTCATATTCCTGACTTGGTACAGGCATTTCCTTATGTAGAAAATGGTGGATTAAGCCAGAGACATATATACACATATACTATGTCTCTGATTAAACCTGGTTTATTGGCAATTTTACAAATCCTTGGTTTCCGAGGCTACTGTGAACATAACATGAAAAAAATTTCTCAATTTACTTATTGTTGAAATCGTCTAATTAACTTCTATATGAAACAAACTGACAGATCAGAAAGATTAGTATTTATACCAAGAAAAAAAAAAAAAGAGAGTTGTCCTTGTGGTTGGAAATCGTACATTTTGTATATCTATTTTCACCTAAATGTTGCCTTCTGTTCAGGGAAGACTAATTTAAAGGGAAGGAGACTTTTTTTAAAGCAAATAATTGGACTTGGTTAGTAAAAACAATATTATATCTGAGACTACTAAAACATATAATAGTCTCAGATTTTATTAAGTCATTTGCAGTTAAGAACGCAATGATTAAGCTCGGCCTTATGATTATAGTATCAGTTCCATGGAAAATTTCAGTATAATGAATAGTCGACAAATTAATTCCTTCAAATGAATCAAGGTTTTGGGTGTTGCTGGTGATGTATGTGACTTGAGACAGAATAATCAAATAGCGCGTTTCTCGTTTTATTCTCAGACTAATTCATTTGTATTCACTTTTTATGGAGCGTTCTTGATTATAGATCCGAATGCATGATTTTGCATAAGTTACCTCGGAGCTTCTGGGGGCCTTGACCATTCCTGTTGTAAACTCATCTTTATGAGATGGATAGGGTCGCGTTCCGATCTTATTCCTGTCCATTTCTTCAAGTCTTATGAGTATACACTTAATTTTTCATTGATAGTAGACGCACAGGTTTTGGGCCTGGTTTTTAGGAATCACATTTTTCTCTTTTCATCCAGGGGCGTAGCTAGGTATCCAATCAACTGTAGACACAAATTGCGACAGAGCCCTGGTAGGGGGTTCAGGGGGGTAAAGCCCCCCGACGGCAAACGGTTTTCAGCATTTTAGTTGCAAAATTTTGTGTACAAAAATATTAAATTTACTGGTTATTTTATCATGATAATTACATAAAGAAAAGTTCGAAGAATTATAAATAATTTTACAATATCATTCAACTGGTGAATTAGCGCAGTACGATCGGAAATCTAAGAAAAAAAATTTCATTTACAATATGCATTGCCCAGCGTAGACCAGCGTAGCCCTTTAATTATAAGCAGTACATCCTGTTAAGTATTTTTATATCTATTCCTTTCTGATCGAGGATAGTTGATATATACGTTAATTGATAGTACATATAGACGATCCTTCATTAAAAGAATAGGCACTTAAACACTGAGACTACTATATATACTAATACTATCCTTTGGGCTGGACATCGACCATCCATCTTCTGATTCTTAAACCTTCACCCGGCCACACAAACACATACACACACATAGTTGATGCCCAATGCAGAAGTTCGGTGCTTTTCAGACTATCGTGACAAAATTCAAGAAATTCATATTTTCTTATATCCTCTACTGTAAAATCCCTACCTGCTTAGGAATTTGAATAATTATAGTCATTACACGTAGATCTGAGAGTACTCGAAGTTACTGAAAGCTAGTTGATTGATTGATTGCTAACTTGCCGTCCAGTGGCAAATAGTTATGTATGTTCAGGACAAAAACAAATTTACAATAAATTCAACAGGTAGCCACTAGGTCCTGTGATAGCGGTCGTCCAGATTGAAGGTCTGAAAATTTGAAAATGCAATTAGAAAATGAGGGTTTATTGGATAGGGACAGAAATTTTGCCTTTCAGTAGACCACCTACGGACCCCTCAAAGTGTTATTGCAAGTGTTCTTAACGTGCAAAGAGCGTGGCATTCTCTCCACACTAGGCATCGGAGGTAACGTCCCCATTCTGACCAGACGTGACAGCGTATTTATACATACCGCACAGCCAAGCGGACGCCTCACTAAAGTCTTTGGCAACGGTTTTATTGTAGATCGGATGAAGACCAAGTGGAAAAAAACTAGTTGAAAGGCAACAACAACTAATAAAAAAATCATGTATCTAAGAATAAAATGTCAGGGTTTTGAGCATGTTAAGGTTCATTCGAGTATTTGTTGGTAGAAGTGAAATGATATGAACCAAAGTTCTAGTTTTAGTTTCTATATCAGGTGGAAAATAATGTACATGCAATTCTACCCAATACTCCATTAACTAAGGATGATAGACTAGTGTATTAATCACATTTGATAATTAAATACTTTTGACGACTTCACGTGCATCTACAGATAACGTTGTCATTATTTTGTTTAATACCAAAAAAAAAAAAAAAAAAATTATGTGTAGGCACGTGCCTAAAGTGCCTAACGGCAGCTACGCCCCTGTTAACTTTTTCTTCTGTAATTATTTTTAATTCAAATCAAAACGGGTATTACAAGCGCAAATCAAATTTTAACTTTCGAAATTTTTAAAAAGTTATCTTTGATTTATGTTGAAATCCAGATCTCAGATATGTGATGTTTAAAAACTGAACCTTTACTGAAACCAGTTGAAGGTTATGAAATTTCACATTTCTTTTAAAGGAGTTTCTGCCGTACTAGCTAAATAATTTTTAGATATCTCATAAAGTTTATAAGTCATCTTATAACGAGTTTATATCATAAAAAGTTTATTAGAAATCTTTGGACAAATCTAGGACTATTATACTAACAGTTATTATAATAGTCCCAGGATAAATGAAGATGTGGGTAATACGTCTAAAATTTCTTCAACAAAAGATGCAGGCGACCGTGTCTAAAGCAATAAATAAGTCGAGCTCTAGATACGGTCCGTAACAGTGGCGGATCCAGAGGGGGGCGTAGAGGGCGTACGCCCCCTTTGCTTGCACTTTTTTTTTTTTGGTAAAATGATTAATCAGACTAAACTTCGTGAACTTTGCCATTTCCGTGTATTTAATTTTATGCGACAATTCTTTACTTATAAAGATATTTTTCGCTCGTATTTACTGTAATATATATTATTGATTATGTCAAAGTCTTGTGCTTCGCTACGGTGGAGTTGACCAGTGCGTCGAAAAAATGTCACTCGGTCATTTTGAAATTCAAATTACAGTAACACATTGCTTAGGCTGAGGATGACAAGCATGACACATTCAAAGCGACAAAGGACTGAGAAAGAACGTATTGACTTCTATTTCACAATTCCACCAAACAGAAAGTAATACTCTATTACACTCTCGTGAAATAAAAGTTCCACAGCAATATTATTTACCTACGAAAATATGTTTAACCCAACACGCCCCAGCCTATTAATAACAAAGCTGAATAATGATCCCCAGTCAGTAAGCTCTAGATAGATTTAAAGTCTAAGGTACGGACCATTTGATTTGAAAGGGCAGTCTGAGATATTTGAGAGAAAAAATTCTGACCCTGATTTTTGCCATAAACAAAAATTCTAGCCGTATCTGGATTGAAAACAATAAACTTGTCCACTTTTTTTGAAAATTTCCTACAGAATTATTTTGCATTAAATGAACATGATGAATGAAAAACTGTCTTAATTTTTTGGGGGGCCGGGGGTTTGCATGTAATTCCAATTTCTGACGGAATGTCTGTTTCGCCGAACTGATATATTGAATACTTTTTTCAAGGCCCTACTGCAAACTGCCTGCTGGGCTTTATGTCTCCATTTATCGACCGTCGTTCCTAAATTCGTTGCCATTTTAGATTCATTCGTAGCCTTTGGTTGATTTGGAATCCCTCACTTCCCTTGTTGGGTGAAACATTTCAACCAAACATTTGGATAAAAATTGCTTGTTTGTCTTTCTTAACTCTTGTCGGTCGTATTGTAAATTTCATTGAATAGCCCGGCGTATATCTTGTTTACAACAAAAAATCTGTGAGGATATGCCTGAGACTACTATAACACAGTGTTATAGTAGTCTCAGGGATATGCTAACTATAAACATACAACAAACGAATATTTTCCATGTCCATTTTTTACTGACAAGTCCCACATCAAATATATTTGTACATAGCTTTGGATCCATCTAATCATTTTATAATAATGGGGAGAATACGGCATAAAAAATGTTCAACCCTTACACTTTAACTAGAAAATATACATGCCCCACGTCAGGAACCGTTAAAAAGTGTAATTTATGTTTTTTTTTAAGCCAAAAAAAGGTAAAAAAAATAGGAACGACGGTCGATAAATGGAGACATAAAGTTATTTGGATGGAGAGTTGTCTCATTGGCACTCACACCACATCTTCCTATATCTACATAAAGCCCTTTTAATACTTCGCCCTTTTAACACTTCGCCCCCTTTCTAAAATCCTGGATCCGTCCCTGGACTTGGTCCAGGGATATAGACAGTGTCTAGGGGGCAACACACGTACTACTAGTATTACAATAATATAACCCTTCAGTAATATCATGGTCAAAACACTATACAGGAACCTGGAGCTTCTTGGGTATAATAAAGATTAATATGTAAAATTGGTATTAAAAATTTGATCATTTATTAAATCAATTTTCATATTCCCGTCATAAGTTAATAGCACAGCCACGATCTGAAGTCTTGGAAACTATTGTCTGTCAAAAGTCACAAGGGTGAACAGAACTAAAAATAGCAATATTATAATACAGAAATTGAAAGTTTAAATTATATATACTAAGGACCTGAGACTACTATAACACATATGTGTTATAGTAGTCTCAGTAAGGACTAATAATCAAATACTCAAGTTCAGTTTATGATGATGATGGATTGGTATTTATGTCGAGTAGAAAATATTGCATGCATATCAGGAGAACATGTTAATGTGATATGAATAGAAGAGTGCACACGCTGAAATGTCTCCCCGGTTTTACTTATCACGATTGAATTTTATACTATACACCAAATATAGTTAGCATATGGCTTATATTACTAGTATACGAGAAACAAACCTAATTGCCAAAAAATTGAACATTGACCAATGACCCATACAAATGAGGTCAAGATCATATGAACCCTGCCAGACAAAATGTACACCTTATAATCATTCCATTCATCAAATAAGAGACATATGCCTCTGACCAAATATAGTGTGGCCCCATTGCTTACAGTATCTTAGAAACAGACCAAGCCACAAAAACTTAACATTGACCAATGAACCATGAAAATGAGGTCAAGGTTACCTGCCAGTCAGACATGCACACATTACAATCATTCTACACACCAAATTAATATAGTTGACCTTTTTCTTATAGTATATGAAATACGAACTTGACCATGAAACTTAACCTTGATCATTGATCCGTGAAATAAGGTTAGGTGAACTCTGTCTGACGGACATGTAGATCTTGCAAGGATTTCATATATAGACGATATTAGGTCAATTGACATTTTTCTGACATTGACCTCATATTGTTTTTATGCTGCAGCTTAAAATGGCTACAATTAGTTATGAAATTGTTAACACAAGAATAAAACATATTTCCAACCCCTAAGCAAACCCCAAATTGTGAAGAAAAGTGACTTCTATGAAATTGACATTGAACGGAATTTTACTTTGTTCCTATATTTCGTAGATAAAGACAAGTGTTCTGGCTGCTTTATAAACCAAATATAGTTATCTATTACTCATAATAAGTATTTCATATGAAAAATAAAATGATCTGCAAGGCGCAGCTTGATATGACCACAGAGGTTAGTCCTGAACAGTTGGGGCAAGTATGGACACAACATTCAAGCTTAATACAGCTCTGAATTTGGATAGTGATTAAATATTTGACACAGCATAGGTTTCTGACACAGGATGAATGTGGTCCAAGAACTTAAAAATTTGAAATTGGACGTTTACCTATTATAACCCAATATCCAAAATCTAAAAACATGGTTAGATTCAGCATATCAAAGAACCCACATAATTTTGGACCCTTTGGACCTCAATGTGGACCAAATTAAAAATGGGGCCCAAAATTAAAAATGAAAAAAACAAGGTTAGATGCAGCATATTCAAGAACCCCAATTGTTCTAGACTTTGAATTAAACCCCATTGAAATTGGAAAGTATTGTTTTTAGCCCCTTTTCTTAAACGGTTAGGGCCTTAATCCCCAAAATCAATCCCAACCTTCCTTTTTTTGGTATGGAACCTTGTGGTACAATTTCATAGAGACCCATAGACTTATACTCAAGTTATTGTCTGGAAACCAGAAAATCCTCGTTTTTTGGCTATTAATTCCTTAACGGTTTGGGCCATTATGCCCAAAATTAATCCCAACCTTCCTTTTGAGTAATGGAACCTTGTGGTACAATTTCATAGAGATTCATAAACTTGTTCACAAGTTATTGTCCTGAAACAAGAAAAATGTTTGTTTTTGGCCCTCGTTCTTAAAGTTAGGACAATAACCCCCAAAATCAATCCCAACCTTCGGTACAAATTTATAGAGATCAATACACTTGCACTCAAGTTATTGTCTGGAAACCAAATGTCTTCAGACGATGACAACGTCATACCACTATAAGGCCACAGTCAGATAAACTTATAAATTTTGTTTCAAGCAGTTGCTGAACCATGAAAATGAGGTCAAGGACAATAGATATATGACAGACAGAAATTTCATAACATAAAGGATCTGCATACAAGGTATGAGGCATCCAGGTCTTCTACTGCTTTATACAAATAGTCTATACTGCCCCAGCCGGATTATAATCCCTTTGAATCGCAGGCAAGACAATAAAACCAGCATTGTACTAGACCAACATGCTGAGCCATATTTTTAGCCTGCTAGTTCACAAGGTAACAGTTCCTATGAAGACATGACAACCTACCAGGACACATTATTTGGAATTCAATCCGACCAATCTATGCTCCAACTCCTAAATGCTGTGTGCATAGTGGTAAAGTAGAAAATACGGATTTTCAATTCTTTAATTTGATATGGCCAGGGATCTTTCCTACAACCTCCTGCACTTAAGTGAGCACACTACCACTAGACCACAGAGGCCATAATTTTGTTTATGAGCTATTCTTATTAAAATAAATGTGGATAGTGTCCACATGTGGACACAGATGATGCCCCCGCTTGCATATCATATAGTTATAAAGGAACATAACTGAAGAACGGTAAAAGTGACGCTACCCAAATTTGAACTTGATCTGAGTTTTGTGGTAATAAGCATTGTGTGTAAGTCTCACAACATTTGGTTGAGGCTAACTTAAGAAGAGAACAGAAACTAAAATTTCAGCAATTTTTCTATTTGTAAACACGCATAACTCTAGAACGGTTGTGTATAAGTTTTATAACATTTGGTTGAGACAAACCAAAGTTAGAGAACGGAAACTAAAAATTCAGCAATTTTTGTTTATAAAGGGACATAACTCAAGAATGGTAAAAGTGTCACCACCTAATTTCGTACTTACTCTGTATTATGTAGTAATAAGCATTGTGTATAAGTTTCATAACATTTGGTTGAGGCAAACTAAAGTTAGAAAACGGAAACAAAAAATCTGTACCTGATCTTAGTTTTGTGGTAATGAATATTGTGTATAGGTTTCATGTTTGGTTGAGTCAAACTTAAGTTACAGAATGGAAACTAAAAATTTTGCAATCTTTAGATTTATAAAGGGGCATAACTCAATAATGGTTAACGTGACACTACCCAAATCAAAGCACTGATTGTAGTTGATTCAACTATAATCATGGACAAAGGAAGATAACTCCAATTTTTGTAAAAATTGCTTGATATTTAGAAGAAAATAAAAATTTTGCAATTTTTCCATTTATAAAGGGGCATAACTCTAGAACGGTTAAAGTGACGCCACCAAAACTCAAACTTGATCTGTGTTTTGTGGTAATAAGCATTGTGTATAAGTTTCATAACATTTGGTTGAAGCAAACTTACGTAAGAGAACGGAAACTAAAAATTTTGCAATTTTCCATTTATAAAGGGGCATAACTCTAGAACGGTTAAAGTGACACCACCAAAATTCAAACTTGATTTGTGTTTTGTGGTAATAAGCATTGTATTTAAGTTTCATAACATTTGGTTGCGGCAAACTTAAGTTAGAGAACGGAAACTAAAAATTTTGCAATTTTGCCATATATAAAGGGGCATAACTCTAGAACGGTTAAAGTGACGCCACCAAAATTTAAACTTGATCTGTGTTTTGTGGTAATAAGCATTGTGTATAAGTTTCATAACATTTGGTTGAGGCAAACTCAAGTTAGAGAACGGAAACCAATTCGGGACGTATGTTCGTACATACGTACGTACAGACGGACAAGGATAAAACTTAATGCCCCCTCCTCTACGGCGGGGCCTTAAAAAAAAAAAGAGGCATTTAAAAGTCTTGCAATGTATATGTGATGAAATAAGTTTGCACCTCACTTATTTTATTAGTATTGTTTTTAATTCATGAAAATATTATCAGTGAAACAGTAGAATCATCTCCTCCTCCATTTAGGATTTAACTATAAGAGGTATGGTGTTCAAGAACTATATACTGTATACTGGTACCTTTCTTTATATTAGAAGGGGTTGTTACAGCAACTCTGGTAGAAATAAAACAAACTGCATGAAAATTTGTGATCAATAGATATAAATTGTTTTGACAAAGTTCTTTCATGACTAGCAGTAACAGGGACAGATGGATAAACATAGAAATTAATGAGAGAATACTATGCCCCCTTGGGAACTAAAATGGACCAGGAGATAGTAATACAGAAATAACTCCTTAAGAGGTTAAAATGATTTATTGGATTCATGACATAAAACAAAACTTAAATGAACTAACAATAAACATTCACTTGTAAAAATACAACACATCTTCCTCATTGGACTCAATAAATAAACCTACATAAAGATGTATGGTAAATTTCCTATGTACCTCTTTTGAAAAGAAACTTGTTATAGTATTTCTTATAAATGTACTTGACACACTTGATGTAATATTATCTGTGCAATTACAAATATTTGAAGTAAATGGATTGATGAAAGCATGTTGGGCATTCAGCGACCTGTTTGAAGTTAATATACAGCCCAAACTCTAAATTTGTAAAAGTTTTTTTAATAGAATACTTTGATGGACATAAGCTGCAGACTTAGGAAGAGAAAAACATAGATTTGAAAAAAATTATAATGTCACAAATATCTATTCACATGAGATTCTATTGTACCAGTATGAGAAATATGACTATGATGTCATAAACATGTTGAACTTGACATTTTGACCTAAATCCATTTCAAATATTGGTTTTGGGGAAAATTAGATATGAGTCAAGGTTTAACATAAATCGATATTTTACCCAGGATTTATTCAAGTAACATTATTTTTTGACATCTTCAATAAATCCTGGGTATATATACAGTATATCAAATATTTTTTTCTATTTTTGTTTAGAAATCTTGCAATGAGGAACACAATATAGTGAAATACTAAAATAATTTTTTCGTATAATTGAAAAATAAAATATCACATGGGATACTAGGGACATCTAATAAATAACAAAATACAATCAATTTCAGAATTCATTCAGTTACATGTAGTTTGTAATCATAACAATTTGCTTAACAATGGAAATAACAATAAATCTTCTCTTTTATCATTTTCCTGAATTTTCCATCATCTTTTTGCCTGTAATTCATGACTGATGATATTCCATGTACATCTTTTGAAGTTGCATTATATGATCATATAAATGATATGCTTTCATTAAATTTATTAAAAAATACTGAACACAAAACTGAAAATGGCTGTCATATTAAAAATCTCTATATTAATTCTATTGCAAAATAATGTCAAATAGATAAGATATGGTATTACATGCTCTGAACCTTCCGACAAATTTCTTGAGTTAATTCTGAACACTTTGAAGATCCTCCTAAATCACCAGTCAAAACCTAAAAAAAAGAAATTTCATTTAATCAAACTGGTCATATATTTGAGTTTATATATAATTCTGGCTTTTAAGAATTATAGGTAGTTGACTTTAATTTGTCCATTATTTCAATTATTATGTAAAGTTTACACAAAATGTCTCTTTGCCATAGTTTTTAATCTAACAATGTATATCATCTAGGTAAATTTTTCATAGGCTAAGTTTCTGTTTTTTCACTTTCAGTGATCAACATTTTGCATGGCTTGGATGATGGTAAATATTCTTGCTGGCAAAAAAATCTAGGATGAACAAGGAGTATTTTTTTTGGTCAGTATAGGAATGTAACTTTTCAAAACCACTATTCCAATTTCTGCATTTATACCATTTTATGAAGTTTTTGTACAGAACTTATCTATTCCCTTTTTCTAGATATCATACAAAAATTCAGACCTACTAACATCATCTTATTTCAATAAGTACTACCCTATTTTTAGTAACGCATATTTTCCCTTTTTTTAAAACAAAACATAAAACTGGGCCCATAATCAAAAATCTAAATACATATTTAGATTCAGCATATCAAAGAACCCTAAGAATTCAATTTTGTTAAAATCAAACTAAGTTTAATTTTGGACCCTTTGGACCTTAATGTAGACCAATTTGAAAATGGGACCAATAATTAATAATCTAAATACACGGTTAGATTCGCATATCAAAGAACCCCAATAATTCAATTTTTGATGAAATCAAACAAAGTTTAATTTTGGACCCTTTTGACCTCAATGTGGACAAAATTGATAACGGGGCCCAAAATCAAAAATCTAAATACGTGGTTAGATTCAGCATATCAAAGAACCCCATATATTCAATTTTTGTTGAAATCAAACAAAGTTAAATTTTGGACCCGATTTGGACCAACTTGAAAACTGGGCCCATAATCAAAAATCTAAATACATGTTTAGATTCAGCATATCAAAGAACCCTAAGAATTCAATTTTGTTAAAATCAAACTAAGTTTAATTTTGGACCCTTTGGACCTTAATGTAGACCAATTTGAAAATGGGACCAAAATTAAGAATCTAAATACACGGTTAGATTCGCATATCAAAGAACCCCAATAATTCAATTTTGATGAAATCAAACAAAGTTTAATTTTGGACCCTTTTGACCTCAATGTGGACAAAATTGATAATGGGGCCCAAAAATCAAAAATCTAAATACATGGTTAGATTCAGCATATCAAAGAACCCCATATATTCAATTTTTGTTGAAATCAAACAAAGTTTAATTTTGGACCCCGATTTGGACCAACTTGAAAACTGGGCCCATAATCAAAATATAAATACATGTTTAGATTCAGCATATCAAAGAACCCTAAGAATTCAATTTTTGTTAAAATCAAACTAAGTTTAATTTTGGACCCTTTAGACCTTAATGTAGACCAATTTGAAAACGGGACCAAAAATTAAGAATCTAAATACATGGTTAGATTCGGCATATCAAAGAACCCCAATAATTCAATTTTTGATGAAATCAAACAAAGTTTAATTTTGGACACTTTTGACCTCAATGTGGACAAAATTGATAACAGGGCCCAAAAATCAAAAATCTAAATACGTGGTTAGATTCAGCATATCAAAGAACCCCATATATTCAATTTTTGTTGAAATCAAACAAAGTTAAATTTTGGACCCCGATTTGGACCAACTTGAAAACTGGGCCCATAATCAAAATTCTAAATACATGTTTAGATTCAGCATATCAAAGAACCCTAAGAATTCAATTTTTGTTAAAATCAAACTAAGTTTAATTTTGGACCCTTTGGACCTTAATGTAGACCAATTTGAAAACGGGACCAAAATTAAGAATCTAAATACATGGTTAGATTCAGCATATCAAAGAACCCCATATATTCAATTTTGTTGAAATCAAACAAAGTTTAATTTTGGACCCCGATTTGGACCAACTTGAAAACTGGGCCCATAATCAAAAATCTAAATACATGTTTAGATTCAGCATATCAAATAACCCTAAGAATTCATTTTGTTAAAATCAAACTAAGTTTAATTTTGGACCCTTTGGACCTTAATGTAGACCAATTTGAAACGGGACCAAAATTCAGAATCTAAATACGGTTAGATTCGGCATATCAAAGAACCCCAATAATTCAATTTTGATGAAATCAAACAAAGTTTAATTTTGGACCCTTTGGACCTCAATGTGGACCAATTTAAAACAGGGCCCAAAATCCAAAAACTTAATACACGGTTAGATTCAGCATATTAAAGAACCCCAAGAATTCAAGAATAAAACCCCATTGAAATTGGTCAAGAAATAAGCAATTTATACAAAGTATCTTCTTTGCACAATACTGTGCAATTGAATATTTCTTGCAATTGCACAATACTGTGCAATTGAATATTTCTTGCTATTGGGCAATACTGTACAATTGACAATTTCTTCCTATTGTGCAATATTGTGCTATTGGATATTTCTTGCTATTGCGCAATTCTGTGCAATTGAAGATTTCTTGCTATTGCGCAATACTGTGCAATTGAAAATTTCTTGCTATTGCACAATACTTATTATATAATAATTTACACATCCTGTTTGGTGTGTATCTCCTGCCATATCATTATTATTTGCTTTTAAATATATATCAACGACATAAAAAATTACAATCTTAAAACAGAAATATAATCTATTCAATAAGTTAATTTACCTTTCCCTCTTTTATAACTTCAAATGCTGAAGCCTCTATTTTACGTGCATGTTCTGTATAACCTAGATATCTAAGCATCATAACTGCACTAAGTAACAAAGCTGTAGGATTTGCCTTGTCCTGACCAGCTATATCTGGGGCAGTACCATGCACCTGTAAACAGAAAAGTACCTATCAGGGACAATATCAGGAGCTGTGAATACAAAAATAAAATAATGGAATGATTAAGTTTCTTTTCTCCTTCCAAATATGGGACTAGCAAGGATAATAAAACATCCAACACCTTTTATTCTATGTGCATGAACAGTATTATAGAGTCGCAACAAATAATCACAAAACAAAATCAAAACAAATGAAAGAACCTTAGTGAGGGCACTCACATACCCCACGTCCCCACATTGTCATTGGAGAAATAAAATAAGTGTAAGAAAAAAAAATTGTATCAGAAAAAAAAATTGAATCATAATTTCCTGTCAATATGCACATCTACATAGTATGTCCTTATTATCTACACAGTTTCATGAAATTCTGTTGTGTGTTTTGAGAGGAGTTGCGATGACAAAAGGTTGCAGTAGTATATTGGGCAAATAAGTTCAAAGGGGCGTAACTCCTGGAAAAAAAATTGAATCGTAATTTCCTGTCCATATGCACATCTACGTAGTATGTCCTTATTATCTGAAAAGGTTTCATGAAATTCTGTTGTGTGGTTTGAGAGGAGTTGCGATGACAAAAGGTTGCAGTAGTATATTGGGAAAATAAGTTCAAAGGGGCGTAATTCCTGGGAAAAAAATTGAATCGTAATTTCCTGTCGATATGCACATCAAAGTAGTATGTCCTTATTATCTGAAAAGGTTTCATGAAATTCTGTTGTGTGGTTTGAGAGGAGTTGTGATGACAAACTGTTGCAGAAGAACATTAAAGTAAATAAGTTCAAAGGAGCGTAACTCCTACAAAAAGAATTGAATCGTAATTTCCTGTCGATATGCACAACTACATAGTATGTCCTTATTATCTAAAGAGGTTTCGTGAAATTCTGTTGTGTGGTTTGAGAGGAGTTGCGATGACAAGAAACAGGACTGATGGACGGACGGAGTCAAATACATTATACCCTCCACAACTCGTTGCGTGGGGTATAAATATGACATGATATACAATATGAACAAATGTATGGCAGTGTAGTATTTTATAGGTAGTGATGGTGGTAGATCCTTCAAATATTAAAGTAGAAATGCCACCTTTGAAGGAATCTAGGGTTCACTTGAGTTCATTTAAGTTGAATTATCTGTATATGTACAGTGGTGTGGGAGTGTAGAGTTTTATAGGTAGTGATGGCAGTAGATCCTTCAAATGTTAGAGTGCAGATGCCACCTTTGAAGGAATTTTCAGGTTAACAAGAGTTAATTTAAGTTGAATTTAATTTCATAGAATGAGCTTTTAATTAAGTACAGAAATGATTTGCATACACAGCTTCCTCCAAACATGTTTCAACTGTTTCAAAGTTAAGAAACAGAAACTATGCATAGAGAAAACTAAATGTCTTTTATGTTTGATTGTGCTTGAGTTGCTCTCTTGATCTCCAACTTTCTTACTTATTAAGTCATAATAACCTTTACCCATCTTTCACTTATAACTTTTAGGTGAGCCAGTTGCTAATTGTAACATGAATGGTAATTTTTCCTTTGTTCTTTGAGTGAGTTACCGTCTGTTGTTTTTAGAGGAGTGCATTAACTGAATAGATTTTAAATTAGAGCACTATTGATTCCACTGTTGACCGCTTCTCATAGGATAGCAAATAATAGTTTAACCAGTGCTTTAAACTTCCATCTCATTTATATGCGGTCTGGCTTCGCCTCCTTGGACTAGTAAATAATGAAAGAATAGAACATGTCCATAAATTTTCCTATTATCATTTTAGTTGTTATGTGTCGTAATTAATATTCCAAAAATATATGTCACTGGATGTTAATTTTCTTCATTTTACTTTGAAACTACTCGTTATTTTTGGGGTTTGAAGGCAGATAAACATCAAATAAAATTTTGCATCTATTCCCCCCTCAAGAATTTTTGGGAGAAATAACTTTTTAATAACATATAGTTGGCTCTCGGTCTGTAAACTTCTATACATATGTGAATCTCATGGCAATAATTCATTTTCATGTACATGTATCTGAAATACAAATCCTACTGACATCTGCTTCATGTGTTAATTTTCTGAAAATGAGATAGTAATCATGCCACTATTTGACTGACATATTCAATTCATGAAAAGCACAGGAAAGTTTTATTGGTCAGCATTTAACCTTGTCTCATTGCTGATTAATATTACAAATCATATATAGCCATGCCTTACTCATTAACATATTTAATCCACTCAAAGCTAAACTTTTCGTGCATTAAATACGTTAATTCGTAAAAGATGTGCTATATAACTTGTAAATCATAGTATTATCACAATTTCAACCCCGGTTTTATTCAAAACAATAAATTCAGCTTACTGATTCAAAGATAGCACCATCCTCTCCAATATTGCCACTAGGTGTCACTCCTAAGCCTCCAATTAATCCAGCACAGAGATCACTGAAAAAGTTAATTAACTTTTATCATGTGTTAGATAAACTTTCCAAAATTGATAAGTTATTTCTAACATCCAAATTATAAATTTTCAGCATTGTAAATTCTAATAAAATGCTTCGCTCCAGTGCAGCCTGATACGACCGCAGAGGTAGAACCCTGAACAGTTGGGGCAAGTTTGGACACAAAATTCAAGCTTGATACTGTCTGAATTTGGATTGTGATCAAATTTTTGACATAATATAGGTTTCTGACACAAAATAAATGTGGTCAAAGATCTTAAAAATTTGAAATGGGACATTTAATTTACCTAGTATGGTCAGATATCCAAAATCTAACAACATGGTTAGATTCAGCATATAAAAAAAACACCAAAAAAGAAAATTTTAGTTGAAATCAAACAAAGTTTAATTTTGGACCCTTCAAACCTTAATATGGACTTATTTGAAAACAAGGCCCAAAATAAAAAATCTAAATGCACAATAAGATTCAGCATATCATAGAGCCGCAACAATTCAGTTTTTGATGAAATCAAACAAAGTTTAATTTTGGACCCTTTGGACCTCAATGTAGACCAATTTAAAATGGGGCCCAATATCCAAAATAGTAATACAAGGTTAGAACCCCCAAAAATTAAAGACTTCAAATCATCCCACTGAAATTGGTTAAAAGATTTGTATTTATTTTCAATTGAAAATTTCTTGCTATTGCGCAATACTGTGCTGTCGCACAATATTTAGTTAATCTGTTATGTATAATAATTTACACCCCCTGTTTGGTGTTTATCTCCTGCCATATCAGTATTTGTTGCTTTTATATATAAATCAGAAATAATGTAAAAATGGAAAATTTTTGGGAAAAAAAACTAATTAATTCTGAAAAAATAAATCCCCCCAAAAAATTTGTTCCCCCAAAAATTTTTTTTTTGAAAAAAATCTTAAAAAAAAGTATGAACCTCCCCCTCAAAAAAAAAATTTGAAGAAAATCCCCCAAAAAAAAATTTGCAAAAAATTTGAAATTTCAAAAATTTTCAAGAAAAAAATATGAACCTCAAAAAATTGGAAAAAATCCTCCCCAATTTTTTTTAAATTTTGAAGATTATTTTCTTTTCAGGAAAATGTAAAATTTCAGAGATTTCCATAAACTTTAACACAAGTTATTGTCTGGAAACTAGAAAAATGCTAGTATTTGGCCCCTAATTTCTAAACATTTGGGGCAATTACCCCCAAACTCAATCCCAGCCTTCCCTTTGTGGTATGGAACCTTGTAGTACAATTTCAGAGAGATCCATACACTTAAACACAAGTTATTGTCTGGAAACTAGAAAAATGCTCGTTTTTGGCCCCTTTTTTGCCCCTAATTCCTGAACTTTCGGGGCAATTCACCCCATACTCAATCCCAGCCTTCCCTTTGTGATATGGAACCTTGTGGTACAATTTCAGAGAGATCCATACACTTACACACAATTTATTGTCCGGAAACTACAAAAATGCTTGTTTTTGGCCCCTAATTCCTAAACAGTTGGTACCATAAGCCCCAAAATCAATCCCAAACCTTCCTTTTGTGGTATTGAACCTTCTGGTAAAATTTCATAGAGATCCATTCACTGAAACTAAAGTTATTGTCCGGAAATCAAATGTGTCTTCGGACGCCGACGACATGATAGCAATATACGACGCAAATTTTTTGCGATTGTATAAAATTATCTAATCACTATCTATAAATAGTTTAATAAAAATTTTAATTTCTTATGAAAGAATATCCAGAAACAAGTATAAATAAAAGAATAACGGAATAGCTAATAGACTGTTAGCCTATATATTCTGTTTTATGATAATAATAATTATGATAATATAACAAAAATAATTATAATACAAAATAATAATGATGTTTATCAATAATTTCTAAATTATTTTACTTTACCTTAAAATGTCACCATACAGATTAGGCATAACTAATACATCAAACTGTGTAGGATCTTGTACCATCTAAAAATATAACATGTTGACATTGTAGAAACATAAAAGATGACAACAATCATGATAAAATTGAGAATGGAAATGGGGAATATGTCAATGAGACAACAACCCGACCAAAGAGCAGACAACAGCCGAAGGCCACCGATGGGTCTCCAACGCAGCAAGAAAATCCCGCACCCGGAGGTGGTTCTCAGCTGGCCCCTAAATAAAATTGTGTACTAGTTCAGTGAAAATGGCCGTCACACTAAACTCCGAAACATATAAATGAACTAAAATTAAAAAACATACAAGACTAACAAAGGCCAGAGGCTCCTGACTTGGGACAGGCGCAAAAATGTGGCGGGGTTAAACATGTTTTGTGAGATCTCAACCCTCCCCCTATACCTCTAGCCAATATAGAATAAAGAAACACATAGCAATACGCACAGTAAAACTCAGTTTAAAAGAAGTCTGAGACCGCTGTCAGAATAGGTAACAAAAGAAACTAAGCAAAATGAAAATGATACATACATTAACAAAGGACTACTAGCAGTTACTGACATGCCAGCTCCAGACCACAATTAAACTGATTGAAAGATTATGTCTTCATCATATGAAAATCAAGTACAATCCTTCCCGTTAGGGGTTTAGTATCATATGATATCATATGATAATATGGATTCTTGATGTCAAGAGGAAAATATCAAATGCATATTAAGGATGATATGTTTAATGTCATATCCATATACCATTGCTGTACTTACTTAACATGTAGGGGCAGAATTTTAAAATGCTAGTAAACAAAGAAACAAGAAGACATGTCATCTTTTACTGCAAAGCAGTTGTTTTTTTCAATAGTAAATTCACCAAAATGTAAGGGAAAACACATAGACTTGGTTGCCATTGCAACCGTGGCCTAGCAACATTTTTGGGGCATTTTATAACTTTTTCAGCTGATTATATGGTTAGGCTAGGTTTCAGGAAAATCGGTGACTAAGTGCAGACCCCCTTTTATATAATGGTTGGTGGTTACAGAGAATTGCTCTTAAACAGACACATATGTCTGAAGCTGTAGGCGAGTCTTTTGTTATGTGTGCCTCCTGGAGTTGAGATTATCACTCATTTCTCAAATTTACCTTTGATCTTTCTTTATGATTACGTTCCACCTCGAGCTATTGACTAAGATGGGTTTTTCTGATATATAATTCTTTAAATGCCGATAAGTCTTTCAAAATGCCACTTAGTACCTGAAAAAAATTGGCAAGATAAAGTTTTCTAGTACATATTTTGGCATCATATTTACTGAAATTTGTTGTCAAAATGATGGTTTTAAAGAATATTAAAGTCTAGGGTACGGCAACTTGCTCGTGTTGACATATTTACTGTATGGCAACTTGTTTTCAACTGTATGGCAACTTGCTAATTTCAATCACCATCATACAAAAGCTGGCAAATGTTGTAACTTTCGGAAAGGCATACCTGCTGTTATCAATGTCCGTCTGATCAGTGAAATGAAAAAAGCTAAAGCTAACAGATAAAATGAAATATAAATGAATTATCAATCATGTTAAGGAGGTTTGAGTGCTCACAAACATGTTTAACCCGCCTCATTATATATGTGTCTGTCCCTGGTCAGGAACATGTAATATAACGGCTGTCGTAAGTTGCTTCTATTTCATTTGGACTTTGTTTACGTCTCCTTTTTCAATTAATGTTATTGTCTTATTTGTAAAAGGCAGATACAGCCAATATAACAAGCTCGGTGGCTAACATTTCACCAGAAAATTAGGGCTAACTGTTGATTTTGGAATTCACATTTATATTCAACCAAACAGATAGGCCGAGATCCATACCTTTATAAGTTTCAAAACAGAGAAGGTGTGTATGAAAACAAATAATCACGCACTGCTATATCTTTTAAGGCAAATGCAAGTCTTACTTGTATTAATTATATAATTTTAATTGGCACAATATCACATTAAAATTTACTGAGAAATATTATACATAGTAATCATGAAAATGTACTACTGTAACAATGAAAATTCCGACGAATACACTCCTTTTCACTACCCTCCAACTTCTACTTTAAGTTTAGGCCAAACAGCCTTAGCAACAGTCTTTTATTATTTTTCGCTGTAAATAAAAAGATTGATTGAATTTACTTAAACTAAAAAAAAAAAATAACATATATTCTTATTTTAATAAGAAACAAGAAAATTAATTCAAACACAATTCATGATTTATTTCTCCTAATTTTCAATGAAAACAAAGTATTTTCTTCACTTTTCTTTTAACAAATTATTCATTTCAGAAATTAAAAAATAAACAATGTCAAAGACCGTACCTTGACCTATAATGGTTTACATTTATAAATTGTGACTTGGAAGGAATGTATTTAGGATAATATGGTTGAAAAACCCTTTATGTCTTTAAAACACAAAGTCAAATAGAGGTACGCAACGAAAACTTCTGAATGAAATTAACGGCGATATTTTATAATATTTGATAAGTAGTTTATTTTGTATATTTGTAAGCGGTAAAGCTTTGATACAGCCAAAATATCGTCACTTGATATTATCTAAACAGTGATTAATTTCATCTTTAAATTACAATATATTGCAAGGCGCCAGACAGACAAAAGTTGTTATTTTGCAATTAGCGTACAACGTCCTGCAATTCACCGTACAATAAACAAACAATGTTTTGGTCCATATTCTTTAAAAACATCTTTATGACAACAAATTTCAGTCAATATGATGCCACTATCATCATCTAAAAACGTGTCTGGAAAAATAATGAAAAACAGTTGAATATCTTACCAATGGGGCGACAGAGGACAATCGACCTCGAAATTTTCAGGTACTAAGTGGCAAGTTCTGGAGTATAACACAAAATATTGTCTTAATTTTGTACTTATCGGCCTAATAATTTAAAGAATTATATATCAGAAAGTCATTTCTTAAGCGGTACCCTCGTCAAATCAGTAGAAATGCTTTAAATTGAACGAATTCTTACCTTGTTTACTTCTTTTTTCATTTCTCTCCGCTTCGTTAGTACCCAATTTCCGGTGGCGATGATACACAGTGATCACCATCAATAATCAAATCAGTGAAATAGCTAACTAATCATTTTCTATAAATTTCACCAGAAAATTGGAAGGGTTCTATCGAATGTAGATGACATTTTGATATTATTTCTAAACTTGAATTCAAATTGAAAGTGTATTCTCAAAGGACATCTTTGAATCATTTTTATACTTACATTTAAACAAACTGTGTCTAAATACATTTCTCTAAATTTCATATCAGGATTTTTTTCAGCTACATGTCGACAGCATTTCAAGAACAGTCCATCGGACATTCGCCTAAAATTATAAAGTTTGATATCAATGCTTGAAAACTAACTTAATGAATGATCAAGATAATACTTAACCTGTAAAACTTACAGCAAAATATAAACATAAAATAAAAGTTTGGTTACTTATTTTTCTGTATAATCTTTCAAGTTTACTGGACCAAAATTTGTGAAACAAGATACATATATAGATTGGAAGCTTAAAAACTAAAAAAAAAAATGAAAAAAATCCCAGCCAAACCATCTCATACCTTAAGCACTTTACTTTTAATGAAGGACTTTACTTACATGTATGTCTAAGAAAAGTACACAGCAATGATTCAACTATATAGAAGCTAAGTTTAAATGATGAAATACTGACAGTTCAAAGGGCAAAGTGAACCCTATTGAAGGTCAATGTGCAAGAGTATAAACTGTTGGGAGTGGGACCACCAAGAATGTCTTACATTGAATTTACAAAGCAAAAACAACTGAGGCATCAGTTACAGTGAGTTATAACTGAGAAACTGGAATAAACCATTTAAATAACTGTTTTTTTCTCCACCAATCTAAAGCACACTATAAATCTGTTCAGTATATGATGACAGTGTGACATACATACATGATATTTGCTTTATGTACAGCAGTAACTGAATCTCTGTTATTATCTCTGGCATACTTGAATGCATACTCTGCAACTCTCATTGATGCTTCTTCTGTTATCAATTTAATACTTTGTACTACACCATCAACAATCTGAAATAAAAGTTCTGTCTCAATTATTTGTTCCTTCATACATCTACATGAAAATAATATCATGACTCTTACTTACTGCTCTTTTCTTCAGTAGGTAATTTACTAATAACACATTTGTAACATTTTCAAAATACTTTATTATTGGGCAATAAATATTGTCCTGACAACTGGAAGTACTAGACCTGTATATGAAATTTATGATACAACTGCCTAACTGATTTAAAGACATTGAATATTTAAAAAGGCCAGTAGAGTTGTGAGTGACAAATATTCAGTGGATCAAAAAGTCATATTTTCTTATTCACAGGCATTCTACAGAGAAATAAAATTTGCAAATAGCCTTTCTTACCACTCCATATTGTGTTCCGTAGTGTTCTCCCCAGGCCCTTAAAGGACTGCGGGCCCGTGATGTATAATTTCTGAGTGTGGTGCTATCGGTCTTACCACGATGTATAATTTTTGTCCGTGGTGCTAATATTTTCAGTAAAAAAATCGAAAATAGGTCAAGTTTTAAATGACTTGTTAAATCTTTTCCATGCGGTATAAAATTCCAGGTGAAATTTGACCAGTTCAAACCAGTTGAACACAGATTGTTTACACCACGTGATTGATTTACTTTATGAGGTTAACCTTGTTGATTGGATTTAATCGATGTAACTAACAGTACACTTGTTACATGACTCTTTTGTGTTTTAAGTAAGAGATCATAACTTTATTGTCACAGATTACTATTTTATGGCTTCACTCACCACCCAAGTGCTGACCTGTGACAAGTCGGCAAATACTTTGTACACAAACAGTATCGACTCGATAGTTGTAAACAAGCCGGTACATTTTTTGTACATAATAAAGTTGGCTGAATAACGGATAATTGACAATTATACATTTCTCAATTCTTATATTATAGTATTATATGTCTCTGATTTAACCATGGCCAAATTATCTTTAATTAGGACATAGTTATTACATGATAGTCGGGTTTCAAACTATAGTATCTGTCAAGTAAATCATCTGTACATATCACATGACCCAGTTAGTTCATGTAGAATATTCAAGTGTATTTACAATTAATTGCAATCTATTCTATTTTATAAATAAAATGCATGACTGTACCTTCAAACTGGATATCTATATCCATAGTTAATGAATAACAGAAGTAATCTTGCAAATTTTATCCATAAGCACATGTTAAATCTATTTATATCTACTTCCTGTCATTAAGGCTGGAAAAATAGGGAGACTTTATTGTTGTCATTGAATATGGTTACTTATAGATCTATAGACCTAAGATAAATTTATAGATTTAGGAATTCTTTATAAATGGATCATGACAAATAAAGATTTAGATTTGAGTGCAGTATTAAGTCTGTATCTTTGTTTGATTATCACCCAAGACAAGAAAGGTTAATATTTACATGAAATCTATTGCAAAATGTTTTAAAATTTATGAAAAATTTCCTTTTATTTAAAATTTATGATAGAAACTGGTTCAAATAATAAAACAGTATTTGTTCTTGTTAATTTTATATCTCCTTATGACAGGAATCCTTTCACAAACAACAACTTTCTTTCTAGAAACTAGAAAGTTTTTTAAAATTGAACATTTTTGTTCTCTTTTGAATGATATTTTATTTTTATTGTTCATGGATTTTATAAAAGATTTAATAACTTTAAATTTAGATGAATATTTTGTAATGAATAATGTTTTATTTATTTAAAAAAAATTAAAGTAAACAAACTGTTTTTTGATTTACTTCTTTTTTACCAATAATGTTCTGACTCAATGTCTACATAAAACAGTACCACAGTATTAAAACAAAACAAGAGACATAAAAACTACAGTAACTAGAAATATAGCTAAGCAACGCGACGTGACACAACTGATAGTATGAATCACTTCACCCAGCTGTCCACACGCGTTACTCTAGTGCTATCCTTAAATCCTGGAGAGAACACTGAATAATATACAAAGGAATATGTGTTTCTCGCCAATGTCCAATTTGAAACCATTAATATTTAATTTCATAAATGATTTTTAAATCAAACTCCATTAACAAACCTTGATTATCTAGTACTATAATACTGATATATCACAATACTGTGTGAATACAAGATTTAAGCTACTAGTATGCTCCTGAAATGTAATACTATGTTTTAAATTCCATCAAAAATAATCAAAAACTTTGTGGTTTATATAAAGCAATGTGACAATAAATCTGAATAGGAACATAATACATTCTTTTGAAACATACACCTCAATGGATTCTATTTCTACTAAGTTTACTCATGTTATTTTTCATATATGTCCAAACATATCCATCTCTTAGTTTTTGTTTTTTTTTCCAATTGTTTATTGAATCATTGTAATCATTGTATATAAATTTAATGTAATTTCTCAGCTCAGCTTTGGGCTGTGATTAGCAATAAACACTATTCTATAAACTTACTATATGTTCTATTCCACTGTATTCTCCTTCAGTATTTTCTCTAATTGTCACCAGATCTACATTGTTGTAAGGTGTTTTGAAACCTTCTATAGATTTACATGGTCTAACATTGGCATATAATGTAAAAGCTCTGAAATAAGATCAAATGTTTTCAGATTATCTGTTATAAAACATCTCTTTTGTTATAGCTATACAGCAATTTTGAACTTGAGAGTGATCTAGTTATCACAGATACCCCCGCTCGTAGCAACTGGGAGTTCATGATTTTGTTTAGTGGTCCAAAATATTCCTTTCAAGTTTCAATCAATTTTAACTTTTCTCAATTTATTTTATGGAAACCACAAAATTTCGAATTTTTCCAACAATCAAGTGCCATTACTCTGAAGCGGTAAGGTAAAAACAACAAAACTTAAATTTAACCGGTCTTTTGTGGTCTCAAACATTCCATCAGAATTTAAATTAATTTCAAAAAGCAATATGGAAACCAAATTTTGAATTTTTAAAATTTTTTCAAACAATAAAGTACCATAACTCTGGAACGGTGAAAATGAAAACAATGAAAACCAAACTTAACCTTTCATTAGTGGTCAAAACATTCCATTAAATTTTAAATTTATTTGAAAAAGCAGTTCTCTTTCCAACAAACAAGTACCAGGAACAGTAAAATTGAAAACAACAAAAATTGAAATTAACCTGTCTTAAGTTTAGTAGTCTGAAACATTCCATTTAAATTTCAATTAATTTCAAAAAGCATTTCTCTATTTCTCCTTGGAAACCAAAAGTGTGAAGGACAGACAGACAGAATGAATAAATGAATAAATGAATAACTTTTTTATTATGACAGCACTTGTTTCAATCCACCTTTCTTTTTTGCAAGCCTGACATTGTTTTCCTCCACTGCCATGAAATTTAATAAATACATAGAAAAAAAATCCAATTAAAAAAAAACAAATAATACAACATTCAGTCCAAAGCATAATTGTATTTGTCTGAACATTAATTTGCACCTCATTTCACTTAATAATACACACAGAATAAATTACAATAATTAATACATGTTTGCACAACCTTTTATTTTGACTTACTTCCTAAGTGCTAAATTCAATGACTGGTGACCTTTTCCTACAGGTGTTGCTAATGGGCCTTTTAATCCAACTTTTGTTCTACTCATAGAGTCAAATATTTTTTGAGGTAGTCTAAAGTTTCCATCAGGACCTTTACTGGGGTTACATCAACATCCTCCCATTCCACAGGTACCTGTAAAATTAAGTAAGTTTTTAAAGCATTTTATGTTTTATGTGTTTTTCACAATTTCCTGATCAGTACAAATTTTTGTGGATTGAGGGACAATTGTATTTTCATGGATATTTGGTTTCATGGTTTTGCCGAAGTCTGCATACAAGCCTATAGAAAATCTATTCTTGATTGAATGTTTGAATTCTTGGTATATCTATACTTATGAAATCCACAAAATTGTTACCCCACAAATAATAATGAATTTACATTACATCAAAATGAAGTAACCAGTATGACCTAACTTATAAGCAGAGATTTAAAACAGCAGGAACTAGGCAAGAGGAAAATTCAGTTAGTTGTTTGTCAGTAAAATATTTTAACCATTGCATTGTCAGTAAAATATTTTAACCATTGCATTGCTGTTTTTTTTTCAAATAAGATTTGTGTGTGTTAATATTTGGGAAATATAACATAGACTGCTTTTAGCACAGTTGACGAAAATAACCAATGTCAGCTTTTGCCATCACCTGACATCAGCTGTTTGTTTTCAACGTTTTGAACAAATTTGAAACCACTTGGCCAATAGTAATTTTACTTTGCCTTCATCCAAAGGGAGACAATTTAACAAATTATGTCCCATGACCCTGTCATTAAACCACCATGGTTAATTAGGCTAAAATAAATAGCACACAAGGGTAAAATAAAAAAAAAATACTGTAATTAACCAATTGCTATAAAGCAAATGTTACATTTGTGATCCCCATTATGAATAATGGTTTATGTCCAAAACCTTCAAACACTGAAGTCCATAATTTCGGATATATATTGACCAGTTATTTCTGAACAGTCCCATTTTGTTGCACAGAATACTATTTTTCAAACTTTTCAATTACAAAGGTGCCACTTAAACCAATTAAATATCAATTGTTAAAAAAAAAACAATCCCATTAAAGATTTGTTTTACCATAAATGTGCAAAATTCTAAATTATACACTATATTAATCAAATGCCCCCATCACAAGCATAACAACTCTATACAGCAGCTCTAAGCTTAAGATTATAGCTAAAGCAGAAGAAAAAGTGGCAACATGGCAGCCCAACTCAAATATGGTGTCTGTGAGAAATATGTGAGGGGTTGGCACAAACAAAAAGATGTTTGACACATGACAATAAAAGACAAGAAAGTGTTCTGTTAACATGAACCATATTGGCCATAACTTGAAGCATAATCCATTTATCCTTGAGCAAAGATCTGTCTGTAGGGGTTTAAACACCATACAGCACCAAAATAAGGCCTTAGGAATTAACAACTTCAAGGGTACAACCTCCTAGTGTTTCAGTTTTATGAATCACAAAAACACCAATCACCCAAAATTCATCTGCAGCAGATGTAGAAAAATTAAACCATTTATGGGAAAGTATATTGTGAAATTCAACATAATCAACACAGATGAAGTTCTGTTAACATTCAACATATCTTTGGACGGCTCAGTCAGGAAGAAAGGTGCTAACCATACACTCTACAATCACGTCTGGTCAAGAGAAGCCCCGCTTTACTGTTATCTTAGCATGAATTGCCAGCAACAAGAAACTACATGTACTACTAACAGTGACTTCTACACCGATGATGACTAGTAGCGTGAGCCCTGATGTTTATTTTTAAAATTACAATTAAAGAGAAACTTGAGGCCAGTGTTGTGGTATATTACAAATAAAAGGGGTTAATCGATAATAATGTGATGGTCCTTTGGCTTTGTAGCTGTTATGTTAAGAGGCCAAGCACCATTTTCATTTTTATATAAGTGTTTGTAAATTTTAAACTCCATGGGAGCACACATAAGTTATACTTCAGAAGATTTGATCAAAGCCACAAATTCCATACTGGCTGTCACTCCTGGTGGGTTCTACTCCATCTGTGACCTAAGAACATTTGATGTGACATTATTAATGGACTAATGGTTATGATAGGTTAACTTTTAATATGCAGGACTATTGCAGAAAAATACTGAAATGGATTTAACATTATATATGTATTGGTAAAGTGTTATTTAAGTTTAATTATTTCTATATGTTTAAAATGGACTAATGCTTAATAATGATTCCTCTTACTGTAATACATCTTTGCTAGCCAAGGGTTATGATAGGTTAACTTTTTAATATGCAGGACTATCCAAACTGATAATAATGCAGAAAAATACTGAAATGGATTTAACATTATATGTATTATGAGACAATAGAATTGATCACTATTTATATTATGAAATGCTTGGAAAAGTAAACAGTTTCCTTGTTCATAAGTATTTAGATAAAGAATCCATAACTATATATTGTCTTGGTGTATTCATTTGCCACGAAACAAGACTACATATATAATGAAGTATTTAGATACAAACCCCACTAGCACTGAAGATATCTTTTACAGACTGTGAAATTTCTGGACCAATTCCATCTCCTGGTATCATTGTGATCTGCTGAACCTGTCAATGTTTAACATTTATATTACCATAATAGGTTTTTAAAGTTAATTGTCTATTTTCAAATGCCCAATATACAATATATATATATACATGATGACCTCTAACCCAGTAGTATTTATGTATATAATTATGTATAATTTACTACATGTATGTTGTTTTTTAAGGCTTTGGTTTTAAGAGTACATGTCCATCTACAGTGACCTTTGGTTGGTTACATCCTTGACCTTTGTTCTATGGTGGAAGTTTGCATCATTGGCAATCATCGAACTTCCTCCTTATTCATGTTATTGTTATAACTTGTATGTATTGGTATAATAATTTGGAATTCTATTAATGGAGAAGTATCCTGAGTACGGTCTTTCTATAGAAAATTTTCTCAGTGTATGTGGCAAAGAGATCATCTATATGTAGGCCATATTGTCCAAAAAAGATTTTTTATTGAAATTCACTCTTTTCAAGAGTAGTGTGGGGATATTTCCTATACTTTGAAATGAAAAGTAAAGGCAAAACGAACTGTAAAATTGCTTATTAGTATACACATAAAGATAAAATATATCAACAAATATTAAAACTAAACAGCTTTTGTGCTTAAAAAGATATATATTACATTAGGATACTTGTAATTACTGTTTGACACCTAAAACAGCTACTAATACTACTGTATAAACAAATTTTACATTGAAATAGCTACTACAGCATAAAAAATAGTTGATAAGAATTTTTTTATGCCCCCGCAACTAAAAGTTGGGGGGCATATTGTTTTACCCCTGTCCTTACGTCTGTCTATCCTTCCGTCTGTCCCATTATGGGTATATAGTTATTCCGCATAACTCCTCCTACAGTTTGAATCCTAGGAAGTTTTCACTTCACTTTGCTGTCTGTTAGTACATATATTGAAGGTGTGCATGTGGTCAGGGTTTTGATTTTTATTAATATTTGCTCTTTTGGGAGATAGTTGAACTTTGTCATTTTTTGGAGTATTTACTTGCATAAGAGGAGCGTTTTCAGATAACTCCTCCTACAGTTTGAATGCTAGGAAGTTTTCACTTTGCTGGCTGTGTGTACATATATTGAAGGTGTGCATGTGGTCAGGGTTTTGATTTTTATTAATATTTGCTCTTTTGGGAGATAGTTGAACTGTCTCAGTTTTGTGGTATAACATGTATAAGCGGTTAAATGTTATAGTTATTTTAAAATAACACTCTGCATCTGCCAGGGCATCAATTGTGTCTCCCAGACACAATAATATCTCAAAGAAAGTCCTACATCGGCTTTGTTATAATACAGTTACTTCAGAGTGGAGTGCGGGGGTATCACTTTGTCTAGTTTAAGTTTTAGGTTTTTTCCGATACCACTCATTATACAATAAACTTGCACCTGAGAGACCTTAATAGAATGAGTACAATTTCCTGTTCTTAGCTTTTTAAGTCTAGATAGGGTTTACAGTCTAATAGAGAAAATGGGTACATATAAAATAAAGAATAGAGAAAAATTCGTAAGGGTTCCGTGGAACCCAGTGTCTCGCCTACTTTTGCTGTTAATCGCAGGCTCAACAAAAATGAGGAAAAAAATTAATAAAAATATTCCTCTCTATACTATCTTTTGATTGTAAGTAGCTTCTGTCCAAGTTTGGTAAAAATCCAGGATAGTTTATGAATCTAATAAATGTTTTAAGAACTTAAACTGCAGACTGTATGTAATGTTAACTGGAAGAAAAACTAAGTCCATTTATAAGTAAAATACGGAAAAAATGGAACAAAATTTTAACAAAATTTCCTTCTAGATACTAGCTTTTAATCATAAACAAGCTTTTGTCCAAGTTTGGTACAAATCCAGGATAGTTTAAGAAAGTTGTTAAAATTTTAAAAACTTTAACCACAGAGTGAATGTAATGTTAACTGGCAGAAAACTAAGTCCATTTATAAGTAAAATACGGAAAAATGGAATTTTTTTACAAAATTTACTTCTGGATACTATCTTATGATCATAAACAAGCTTCTTTCTAAGTTTGGTAGAAATCCAGGATAGTTTAAGAAAGTTATTAAAATTTCAAAAACTTTAACCACAGAGTGAATGTAATGTTTCTTGGCAGAAAAACTAAGTCCATTTATAAGTAAAATACGGAAAAAATGGAATTTTATTTTTACAAAATTTACTTTTGAATATTATCTTATGATCATAAACAAGCTTCTGTCCAAGTTTGGTAGAAATCCAGGATAGTTTAAGAAAGTTATTAAAATTTCAAAAACTTTAACCACAGAGTGAATGTTTGTGGACGCCACCGCCGACGGAATGTAGGATCGCTATGTCTCGCTTTTTCGACAAAAGTTGAAGGCTCGACAATAATAAGTGATAAAATATAAAAAGAAGAGAAAAATGACATAAAAAAAATAGAAAATGATCAAATGGAGGTCTCCAACACAGCAAGTCCCACTAAGCTGTGCACCAGAACCTAAAACCTATATGTCCTACAATGAAGGATGGAGGCAGATATTGATTAGCTTGATACAGAATTTTCAGATTTGGGTGCTTGAACATAGAAGTGAATTCAATGGCTGACATCTCATTTTAAAATGGACTTTAAGTAAAACTGTTTTTAAATGAGCGAGTTCATAACGATGTCTGTCTTTCTGTAAATGAACAATTTTATCATGAAACTACCATACAGTAAATGTCTTAAATTGTGGTCATATGAAAAAATTATTCAAATCAAAAATGCTGACTGAACAATTCTATTTAAATCAATTAATTTGTACTTGTAACAACAAACTATGGTTATGTTACAAGGTAAAAATGACTTTCAAGAGAATTTATTTTTCATTATTTCAATTTCTAAGTAACAAATTTGATCAAAAATACAATTTGTACTTTTATTTTGAAAACGGCTTTTGAAATGACAAAAATGATGAACACTTGCTAAATCACTGAGAAATCCCTGGCAAGTTGCAAGGATTCCTGCTTGATCATATAAATATAACTAAGTAAACTTACACCTGAGGACATCTGCCTGCATGATGTAAGACTTTTTGGGGTCACCTGTAAATAAAATATAAAAATAAATATATAAAAATCTCCATGAATAGTCATGTGGCTATGTGTGGTAATATGAAGATAGAAAGATACAGGTAGAACACATTAATGACCCTAAATCATTTTCATTTGTTCACATTAAACTGTAACGGATGCCAAGAGTTTTGATGGACAAAAAATACTGCTTTCTTTTTGCCAAAGGTTTGTTATACAAAGCTATTGGTCTGCTTTAAATACCAGTCCAGCATTGTTGCCAACCTAAGGGAATGAGAAATCTGAAAGAGCAACTAAAAAAAGTTAATGCAAGCTTACAATCAATGCAATTTGGGGAAGAAATCAACTGTTTTCTGAAATGTGTAAAGATAATATGAACCAGGTAATTTTCCTCCCAATTTGCACCGATTGTAAGCTTGATTTTACTTTCAGTTGCTCTTACTTGACCGAGTACCAGGATGTCCTACCACAGAGAAGGTAACCTGTCAAAAAATTATATTCTCAGGAGTCAAAAGTCAGTAATATGAAAATAGTTTATTACATCTCATTTTCAAACACAAGTCATGTGATTAAGTCAGGAAGTTAGGCAGGATTGGGATAAAAACTAGAGGCTCTAAAGAGCCTGTGTCGCTCACCTAGGTCTATGTGCATATTCAACAATGGACTCTCTCCAACATTGTAGACAAGAATAGAATTCATGACCAAAATCTTTTTTTTTGTTGATCTTGAATTGCTGATTATTTTGTCTGTTTAGTTTCTCTTTATTTTCTTTAACTTTTGCTCAAAAGAGGGTAAAAAAAATCCTCATTTACATGTAAGGGCAGTTACTCATCTGAAGAGTGACAGTCGACAGTCTATTAACTATACTGGCAAAATTTGACTTGTTTGTGGATCTTGCCTTGCTGATAATTTTTGTTATTTAAAGTTTCTATTTATCTATTATAATTTCTATCATATAAGGCAAAATGCAAAAAAATTGGTAAAAATTGTCGTTAAAGGGCAATAACTCAAATAAAGAGTCGTCAGAAAATTTCCATCATATCGTCTTAAATGTCAATGAATGTAGATCTTGTCTTGCTGATCATTTTTGATTATTTAAGTTTCTATCTACCTATTATAGTTTTATGATATTTGGCAAAAACACAAAACTAGAGGCTCTAAAGAGCCTGTGTCGCTCACCTTGGTCTATGTGCATGCATATCAAAAAGGACACTCTCCAACATTATAGACGAGAATAGACTTCATGACAAAAATCTCTATTTTGTTGATCTTTAAGTCTGTTTAGTTTCTCTCTATCTTCTTTAGTTTTTGCTCAAAACACAAGAGGGTAAGAAAATCCTCATTTAAGGGCAATCACTCCTATGAAGAATGACAGTCTACTAACTACATCGACAAAAATTGACTTTTTAATAGATCTTGCCTTGCTGATCATTTTTGTGATTTAAAGTGTTTATTTATCTATTATAATTTAAATCATATAAGGCATAATGGAAAAAAATGTTTCTTTCTTAATATCATAGTTTTCATGATAATAGGCAAAAATGAAAAAAAAAATGGTAAAATTTGTCATTTATGGGCAATAACTCCTATAAGAATTTGTCTAAAAGTTTTGACATATATCAACAATTGGTAGAGCTCATTATTCTGAACATTTTTGCTCCTTTCAGATTTTCTCTATTTATAACGGTTTAAAAAATAATAGACAAAACTTGCATTTTACCCCTATGTTCTTTTTTTAGCCATGTTGGCCATGTTGGTTAATAGGCGGGGTCATTGGACACATTTTTTAAACTAGATACCCTAATGATGATTGTGGCCAAGTTTGGTTTAATTTGTCTCAGTAGTTTCAGAGAAGATTTTTGTGAAAGATTACAAAAATTTACAAAAAATTGTTAAAAATTGACTATAAAGGGCAATTACTCCTTAAGGGGTCAATTGACCATTTTGGTCATGTTGACTTATTTGTAGATTTTACTTTGCTGAACATTATTGCTGTTTGCAGTTTATCTCTATCTTTAATAATATTCAAGATAATAACAAAAAACTGCAAAATTTCCTTAAAATTACCAATTCAGGGACAGCAACCCAACTACAGATTGTCTGATTTGTCTGAAAATTTCTGGGCAGATAGATCTTAACCTGATAAATATTTTTACCTCGTCAGATTTGCTCTAAATGCTTTAGTTTCAGAGATATAAGCCAAAATCTGCATTTTACCCCTATGTTCTATTTTTAGCCATGTCGGCCATGTTGGTTAGTAGGCGGGGTCAATGGACATATTTTTTAAACTAGATACCCCAATGATGATTGTAGCCAAGTTTGGTTTAATTTGTCTCAGTAGTTTCAGAGGAGAAGATATTGTAAAAGATTACAAAAATTTACAGAAAATTGTTAAAAATTGATTATCAAGGGCAATTACTCCTTAAGGGGTCAATTGACCATTTTGGTCATGTTGACTTATTTGTAGATCTTACTTTGCTGTACATTGTTGCTGTTTACAGTTTATCTCTATCTGTAATTATATTGCTGTACATTATTGCTGTTTACAGTTTATCTCTATCTATAATTATATTGAAGATTATAACAAAAATTGCAAAATTTTCTTAAAATTACCAATTCAGGGGCAGCAACCAAACAACGGGTTGTCTGATTTGTCTGAAAAATACAGGGCAGATAGATCTTGACCTGATGAACATTTTTACCCTGTCAAATGGGCCAAGTGAGCTTTTCTCATCACTTGACGTCCGCTCTAAATGCTTTGGTTTCAGAGATATAAGCCAAAATCTACATTTTACCCCAGTGTTCATTTTTAGCCATATCGGCAATCTTGGTTGGTGGGCCGGGTCATTGGACACATTTTTTAAACTAGATACCCCAATGATGATTGTGGCCAAGTTTGGTTAAATTTGGCCCTTCAGAGGAGAAGATTTTTGTAAAAGTTAACGGACGACGAAGTGATGAGAAAAGCTCACTTGGCCCATTGATGGGCCAGGTGAGCTAAAAATGGTAAAAATCATCATGAAAGGGCAATAACTCTAATAAGGAGTTGACTGACGATTTCGACTCTGCAAACTTATTCCTAGATCGTCTTACTGATCATTTTTGCAGCTTAAAGTTTCTTTCTATCTATTATGTTTTCAAGATAATAAGCAAAAATGAAAAAAAATGGTAAAATTTGTCATTTCAATAATTATATTCTGAACATTTTTGCCCCAGTAAGATTTCCCAGTGAGAAAAGCTCACTTGGCCCTTTGGGCCAGGTGAGCTAATCAAAGTGCTGGATAGCACCTCCGGGAAGTTTGCAACTGTAGATGTGTATTTTTTCAAATAGGTTATAGATGTGTATTATTTTAAATATGTATTCAATCACAGCTTTGATATTTTTAACTAAACCATTTTCTTTTCAGCAATTATCAAAAATCACTTTTTTCATAAAAGTTTGTCATATAAAATTTTGATATTTTCTATTGCAACCTTGAACTGTTGTTCTAAAATAATCAAATATACAATAAGCTCTGTTAATTTTATTTATGTGCCCATGCCATATCTAGGGCCTGTGATTTTATAGTATTTTTTTCCTTCAGTAACTGGGCATAACCCTAACCATAACAGTAAAATGACGGCACGAAATTCAAACTTGATCTTGGTGTTGTGGTTAAAAGTATTTTGTATAAGTTTCGTAACATTTGGTTGAGGCACACTAAAGTTAGAGCACGGAATTGAAAAAAATCGTAAGGGTTCCGGAACCCGTGTTTCGCTTACTTTTGCTGTTAATCGCAGGCTCAACAAAATGAGGAAAAATTAATAAAAATATTCCTCTCTATACTATCTTTTGATTGTAAGAAGCTTCTGTCCAAGTTTGGTAAAAATCCAGGATAGTTTATGAATCTAATAAATGTTTTAAAAATAACTGCAGACTGTATGTAATGTTAACTGGAAGAAAAGCTCAGTCCATTAAGTAAAATACGGAAAACAAGAACAAAATTTTAACTAAATTTCCTTCTACATACTAGCTTTTGATCATAAACAAGCTTCTGTCTAAGTTTGATACAAATCCAAGAAAGTCATTAAAATTTTAAAACTTTAACCACAGAGTGAATGTAATGTTTCCTGGCAGAAAAACCAAGTCCATTTATAAGTAATATACTGAAAAAATGTCTTTTTTTTTTTTTACAAAATTTACTTCTGATCATAAACAAGCTTCTGTCCAAGTTTGGTAGAAATCCAGGATAGTTTAAGAAAGTTATTAAAATTTCAAAAACTTTAACCACAGAGTGAATATTTGTGGATGCCTCCGCCGCCGCTGAAATGTAGGATCGCTATGTCTCGCTTTTTCGACAAAAGTCGAAAGCTCAACAACAATCTGTTTTAAATTTGTAAAGGGCATAACTGTTGAGGGCATAACTCTAGAACAGTAAAACTGACGCCACTAAAACTCAAATTTAATCAGTGTTTTATGATAATGAGCATTGTGTATAAGTTTCATAACATTTGGTTGAGACAAACTAAATTAGAGATCGTGAACAAAAATTCAAGCAACTTTTCATTTGTTAAGGAGCATAACTCTAGAATTGTAAAATCGACGCCACCAAAATTCAACTTGACCTGTGTTTTGTAGAAATAAGCATTGCGTATAAGTTTCATACAATTTGGTTTAGGAAAACTAAAGTTAGAGAACAGATGGGATGTACGGACGTACATACAAGTAAGGGACGTAAATACTTACAGAAGAAAAAGGGTAAAACTTAATACGGTGGAGACATTACAATAGCAGTATGACGACATGAATAAAAAGTTTATATATTGATTGATTGATTGTTGGTTGCTTAATGTCCAGTGGCAAATATTTCATGCATATTCAGGACGAGAACAAATTAACAATAAATACAATAGGTAGGTTCTGTAATAGAGGCGTCTGGGATTGAGGTCGGAGAAATTTAGACTGCCACGGGAAATGAGGGTATATTGGATAGGGACAGAAATTTAGCCTTGCAACAGGTCACCTACGGACCCCTCAAAGAGTTGTTGCAAGGGTTCTTAACATGCAAAGAGCGTGGCACTCTCTTTACACGAGGCATCGGATTTAACGTCCCCATTCTGACCGGACGTGGCTGCAAATTTGTACATCCCGCACAGCCAAACGGACGCCCACTTTGACGAGGGTTTTACCGCCGGTCGGAGGAAGACCAATGGTGACCATACTTCTATTCCCGGTCACCCTTGGGGTAAAAGTTGATATACACTAGATTCATAGAGGTGCTAATAACCCGGCTGTAACACATTTTATAGTTGATGCTGTGAAATTTAGCATTGAGACAATAACATTTGAGATTTTTGGTTTGTCATAATTACTTGGACTAGCACTAAGAAAAAGAAAGTCATTTTGCTATTACATGGACAGATTTTATTTAATCATGTAAATAATTGCTACAGCACTTGTCTTGATACACTGAGTTATTCTTAGTAGAAGCTGACTTGTCTGCCTTATATATCCTTGCAACGATTTGTGTACAAATGTAAATGTTAATCGTAATGCTGAGGAGGCTGCGATATGTACGAACTGTCGTTCAGTCAATGTTTTCAGCTGTCAGTTTGACCCACGTGACTGAGCATGCTGGACGAATGAAGGTCCTTAAATCCACATTGGAATGTGAAATAGCTAGTATTTAAATAGCAGAATTTAAAGTTTTCAAATGTTTTGGCATCAAAACATTCTGATCGATGTTTGAACAAAACATGCACCTTTCTATCATGGCGGTATTTACCTTTACTCATCGATGGCGTGTGACATAAGCCATATGATTATCGAGTATTTCTGTCACCTGTGTATAATTGTTCAATCAAACTTTTATCACTTGTCAATTATCCGAAGGCTTGGTCAAAACATATCAGTAATGTCAGCCATACGGGATTCTTTCGATACACTCGGACTTTTACTTATTTAATAATAAACATTTGTAAAAAAAGTAAAAAAAGCGGAAAATGTTTATTCATGAAATATTCATGAATGAATTAAACGCTGTCTCGCATAGATTTCTTTGATTTTCTCTTGCGCATGGCAGATCCGCAAGTAGTGTTTGTGATAGTTATTTTCAAAATGAAGTTAAATTCATCTGAACTGTCGGTGAACATTCATTCCTTTTTTATTCAAGCTGTAATCTTTTCAAAAGGACTCAAAATTTCAAAAGAATCTTCTTACAATCAGTATTCAAACACTAGTACTACATTATCTTGGAGCAGAACATTTGCGATAGTCTGTCACCGGAAGTTTGAGGCCGACGCCTAAGGAAAGTATTGCTATAGCAAACTTCCCAAAAAACCAATGTACATTGTATGCAGTGTTCTGCCCTGCCCAAAATAGAACAGCTGCATAACTGCCAACTGACAGGCTTTTAACATCTAATACCAGTTAACACACATTTTTTTTCATTACACCATCATTGACCATGTGTACATATGTTCCAGCTTTTTACAAATGTGCAATCTCAGATGTTTTTGTAACTTCTATAAACTTTTACCTGTAATACATTTAAATACAGCCTTTTGGTTTTTTGTTTCAAGATATTCAGGTTTTGTTCATCATATGCATTGATTTTTAAAGTAAAGGTGGCAAAGCTTTAAAATTATTCCAGTGGTCATGGTGGTTGAAAGAGGAAGAGTTTATTTCCTGGACTGGAATAATTGCCAACTTTCATGCTTTTTGTGTTTAGTAACTTTACTACTGTTTACACATGACATTTTTCATCCCATGGCCTGTACATATTTTAAACACATTCACAGGCATTCTAGTATGTTAATGAAATGGTAAAGATTTTTTGGTTGTTACATGTAGTTCTTTATATATTCAGTTCAAATTCCTCAAGTTTTTTCCATCAATTGTAAAATTATTTTCATTTATATATATAATTACCTGTGTATAATATGAGGCAGGTTTTTTCAAAAGTGATGATTTTCTAAATATTGTTTAACATTTCACAGTGGTATCATACTTTAACTTTGTTTCAACCTGTTTATTTACTTTTGACCTTAGTTATTTATCCCTTATAATTTTTATTAACTATGTATTTGCATTCAGGTTTTTTGATTGAGTTAAGCCTTCACATTGTGATGTTATACTATTGTTCCAGATAAAGGGAGAAGGTTTGGTACCATTAAAACGTTTAATCCCGCTGCAAATGTTTGCACCTGTCCTAAGTCAGGAATCTGATGTACAGTAGTTGTCGTCGGTTTATGTAGTTCATGCGTGTTTCTCGTTTCTCGTTTTTATATAGATTAGACTGTTGGTTATCCCGTTTGAATGGTTTTACACTAGTAATTTTTGGGGCCATTTATAGCTTGCTGTTCGGTGTGAGCCAATGATCCGTGTTGAAGGCCGTACCTTGACCTATAATGGTTTACATTTATAAATTGTTACTTGGATGGAGAGTTGTCTCATTGGCACTCATACCACATCTTCCTATATCAATACCAGTGTTTGGAAGAGATTGTATTCTGAGTGATCTACATTTGTAGTAGCTTCATTAAAGGAAGAGGTATTATTGTACCAATAACAACGTTTTGGAATAGTTTAACATGAACACGATGAGCGTTAAATTTTACATGTTTTCATTCACTTTGTACTTTTGTCAAATGGTAAGGCCAAAATAAATAAATTGTGTGTTTTCGGTTTCCCAACCCTACCTCCGTTTCCGACACCGACCCTTAACATTTTATTGACGATTATAATTTTTTTTAAATCCAGATTTTTCAGTCTTTCCGGATCCGTTTAGAATACTGTTGATGTACAAAACGTTTGATAGTTACGACTAATACACATCAGTAAAGCATTTCAAGAACCAAGATTTTAAATAAACAACTTTTTTACCCCCTCCCCCCAATCACCCCTCGAAAACATCATAATCAACCTCTGCTTAGCATAGGTTCACAATGTTTTCAAGGGGTAATAATCTATTCCCACATGTACCCAGTGTGTCAATTACATTGTGAGGTTCAGCTAGGCCCTACAGAATAGCATATATATCATGATTTTTCACTGCAATTTTTGTTTTAACTTAAGATAATTCATCGGCAAGTGACATATATGGCACGCCTGAACCACTTTATTAATTAATCTTAGATTATCTCAGATAAACTAGGATTATCTCAGATAATCGGTTTATCTCAGATAAACTAAGATTATCTCAACTAATTCAAATTGAGAAAATCCTAGTTTATCTCAGAAAATGCAGAAAATTCATTATCTGGAGAAAATCCGGTTTATCTCAAAATATTAAGAAAATCTAGGTTTTCTGGGCGATTTTCAGATAATCCTAATTTATCTCCAGATAATTAATTTTCTCAATTTCAGATAATGAATTCTCTCATTTCTCGAGAAAATCTAGGTTTATCTCGGATTCTAAATATACAAAAGAACATTGTAACGAGTGTTTTAATTGGACGACAATCCGCGTATAACGTTTTACTTTCTCTTTGAAACCATGATGGTGGCGAATTCACTTCATATTATTGGGTGAACAGGGATGTGCCAAAATATGGGTCATAATTTTGCGAGATTTTATATAAAATTAGCGTCCTTTTTCAGAGGAGGCGACATTCAGCATCGACACGCAATTTTACTTATATTATTGATCGATCGCTGTGTTATTGTGTCATTTATCACTACTCTAGGTGTGAACATCACCGTTATTGACACCTGGACAAGCGAAATTTGTTGAATCAATTATAAAACAAGTAATATACAGAAGGGCTGATTATATACAATATACATATACTTTGTACATACATAATAAACAAATTTGGTAGCTATTTCTTTTACACAAACTGACTATTTATTACCGACGGCTAATTTCGACATCGATAATCAATGAATTCTCATATTTTAATTTATTCAGTCGGTTTTATTTTTTAATCGTGACAAAGTTTTGTAAAATATTTAATTTTAACTATTGCATTATTTCGTCATTTGTCAGTAAACAAAATAGATAACACTAGAACAATATGCCACGAACCTTAAAGCGCCAGTTATTAATTAAAGGATATAAACAATAAATGTACATTGTCTGAAATACAAAATGTGTGTACTCGCTAACACGGGTGTCATTCGGTTTATCGAGAGAAATGATCGTGAAAGAATATCTAACGGAGGTCAAGTATTGCGAGGCGATCGTGAAAGCTCTGGTACCGGATCGTGAAGGAAATTTAAGCGAGAAGACATATGAAAAGCCAGTAAATAATCTAATTTAATTAATTACGGACAAATTTACAACAAAATAAAACTGTCTGTCAAAATGGTTCAACATTATGATTAGTATGTGAGAAAATCCAGTTCTAAAAGTACATTAGTTTTACAAAACAAGAAAAGGCATATTGCTCTCGACATTTCAGTGACATCAAAATGTAAACAAACATGATTTTTCACAAATTGAATAAAATAAACTATTTTTCTTGAAAAAGGGCATTCTATTTGAATGCATCAAATGGTTCTCATAGTTATTTTGTATAAACATAATCTGAAACTTGGTAAAAAAATATTTACACAAAATTGATATTTCGGATCGTGAAAGATCACGTGCGGGTTTTGAAGATCGTGAAAAGGATCGTGAAAGATTTGATGCTACGAAGACGTTCAAATTATTCTTTAATTATATGATAATTAATATTTGTTATTGGTATTAAAAAACTAGATTGGCATGACTGACCGGGTCTCTTTTGTTGGTGAATAGGGCTATTATCGTGCAATGCCATTGGATCTAATATCTTAAAATACCACACAGACTTGGTAAATTGTATCAATACCAGTCCATTTGTCCGTCCTTCATAAGTATTGTTTTTTATACATTAAGATGTTTTATTTTGTATTTATAACTGAATTCTCAGTTTTATGCCCATTATATTTATAAAGCTTACATACCTGTATGCTTTAGGGCCTGATATTTGGTGTATGGTGTACATGTCTGTCTGCATGCTTCATATATGACGTCAATTGCATTTGATATATTGAATGCTAGTAAGATTTCTGTGTCTGACTGTCGGCCAGAGTTCATATACTTTCGACCTCATGTTCCAATTAATTGGCTTAACATAACTTTTACATTTGTCAGTTTCTAAGGTACTGTAAGCATCAGAACACCTATATTTGGTGTACGGGATATTTGTAGAGATCTGTATGGCATGGTTCATCTGACCTTGACCTCTATTTATGAATCATTGACAATTTTAAGCGTATGTGACACTTCTAGTAAAACCCTTAATATTACAGAAGTTCAACAAATATACTATCATAAGTAAAGCAGACGTGACATTTCAGCATTTGCACTCTGGTATTCTTTAGTCTGTAATATATAGTTATCTCATTGGAAATCAATCCACATCTGCTACGTTGTATACAAAGATACATATAACTTAATAAAGTATTGTTGCACAAAATATTGGTTATTGTTCAATCTCGAATTTTTCATGAAAGATGCTGTTTTGCTATTAGTTTTGGTTGATGGTTAATTTTTGGTTTAAACGTTGCATACCCATATTATTGGCTAAATAGTGGCGGTCTGCCTGAATTGTACTAGTCCAATTCTCAGAGCTGAATTTTTCACACTGATTAAGACACGTTTTAAGTTATTTTTTTTTTTTAACTTTAGAGGTAAAGTGTTGAATTTAAAAAAAAACAAATGATAGCTTTCATGTTCGTTCTTATCAAAAAAGTTACAGGCTTCAACCAGTTGCAGGTATATCATGTGGTAAAAGAAATATTGATTTTTGATTATTAAGTCTGGTCACGCATTATCTTTCACGATCAAAATAATGCGTTGCCTGATCTTTTACAATCAAGTTTGATGAAAAATCAACAAAATTCAAGGTTTTCATAAACAAATGAACGATTTTAAGGGAAGAGCATACTTTTATTTTACTGTACTTTCGGACACAACAAAGATTAAATTTCAAATGTATCATGATACATTGAAATATGACCACTATAGGTACAAAAACGTGTTTTTAATTAATCCCATAGACATGCATTGTGCCTTTTGTATTTTCATAAAGTACTGCATATTTTCTTCATCTTATTGCACAGTAATATTGAGGAAGTTGAATTATTTTGACAGACATATTTTTTGTTCAGATTTGTTCCGCATTTTGAAAATTCAACGAATTTTTCACACATTCTGAAGTAGAATTTACATTTAATTACATTCACGATCCGGTACCAGAGCTTTCACGATCGTCTCGCAATACTTGACCACCGTTAGATATTCTTTCACGATCATTTCTCTCGATAAACCGAATGACACCCGTGTAATATATAACAACTGCCCCAATAAATGTTCACATAACAGGAAAAAAGTAATAAAAGTTTGTTTAAGACTGTTCAAAACAATATTTTAATTCATGCACGAAAAAGAAATTTTGAAAGATTTATATTCTTATGGTTTCTGTTCAATTTTTTTCTCTACTATTTTATTCTAATAATCTCTTTTGACTCGAAAACTAGCATATTTTAACACAAGACATAAAATGACAATCCAGTGATAAAAACTGTTTCTTTGATTATATTTAAGGAAGGACATATCTTTTTAGACAATCAGTTGGATTTTTGTCGAGCCTGCGACTTTTGTCACAGAAAGCTCGACATACGACAGCGTTATCTACTTTATATTTTACAAGGTGGAAGACCTGGATGCTTCATTCTTTGTATATAGATGCCTCATTTTACGAAGTTTCCGTCTGTCACATGTCCATTGTCCTTGACCTCATTTTCATGGTTCAGTGACTACTTGAAAAAAAAGTTAAGATTTTTTGTAATGATAATTTCTCTCTTATTATGAGTAACATGATAACTATGTTTTGTATTTGCGTACCTTGCAAGGTCCTCATGTCCGTCAGACAGTTTTCACTTGACCTCGACCTCATTTCATGGATCAGTGAAAAAGGTTAAGTTTTGGTGGTTAAGTCTATATCTCAGATACTATAAGCAATAGGTCAAGTATATTCGGTATATGGAAGGAATGTAAGGTGTACATGTCCAGCTGGTAGGTGTCATGAAAAATCACTGTGTGGGATTTTTCATGAATTTGGTTTATAATTTTAGCTCAGCTGGCCGAAGGCCAAGTGAGCTTTCTCATCACTTGGCGTCCGTCGTCCGTCGTCGTCGTCGTCGTCGTCGCCGCCGTCCGTCGTCGTTAGCTTTTTTCAAAAACCCTCACCTCTGAAACCACTGGGCCAAATTTAACCAAACTTGGCCACAATCATCATTTGGGTATCTTGTTTAAAAAATGTGTCCGATGACCCTGCCAACCAACCAAGATTGCCGCCATGGCTAAAAATAGAACATAGGGTAAAATGTAGATTTTGGCTTATATCTCTGAAACCAAAGCATTTAGAGTAAATCTGACATAGGGTAAAACTAATAATCAGGTCAAGATCTATCTGCCCTGAAATTTTCAGACAAATCTGACAACCTGTTGTTGGGTTGCTGCCCTGAATTGGTAATTTTAAGGAAATTTTGCCGTTTTGGTTATTATCTTGAATATTATTATAGATAGAGATAAACTGTAAACAGCAATAATGTTCAGCAAAGTAAGATCTACAAATAATTCGTCATGACCAAAATTGTCAGTCGACCCTTTAGGAGTTATTGCCCTTTATAGTCAATTTTAACAATTTTTCGTAAATTTTGTAATCTTCTACAAAATCTTTTCTCTGAAACTACTGAGACAAATTTAGCCATACTTGGCCATAATCATTATAAGGGTATCTAGTTTAAAAATGTGTCCGATGACCCGCCTTCCAACCATCATGGCCGACTTGGTTAAAAATAGAACATGGGGTAAAATGTAGTTTTGGTTTATATCTCTGAAACTGAAGCATTTAGAGCAAATCTGACAGGTGGCAAAAATGTTCATCAGATTTAGATTTATCTGCCCTGAAATTTTCAGACGAATCCGACAGCATGTTGTTGGGTTGCTGCCCATAGTTAGTAATTTTACAGAAATTTTGCAGTTTTTGTTATTATCTTAGATATCATTATAATATCTAATATCTAATACTATTAATTATGATTTTAACCTTTACATAATTTCCAAAGCATCAGTAAATACAGGTGAGCGACACAGGCTCTTGAGAGCCTCTAGTTAAATGTATAAATGATTTGGTCCATTTTAGAGGTCAATGCCTAACTCTATCTCTACCTCTATTACCATGGCCGACAGCCGGTAATAGTTCAGGTGGTCGTTGTGACAAACCAGACACCTTCTACCTTAATGCTTCAAAACATTTACTGGTCTAGTGCTATGGGTAATTTTAGATACCATGCATACCTCTACTTCTGGTAAGCATAACCCACACGGAAATCAATAGGACATCCGTCGAGTACCATCTATGACTATAGGACTTTCAACAAGTACCTGCTATAACTTTGGGACATTCGCCAAGGAACTGCTATAACTATAGGACATTCAACAAGTTCCTAGTATAACAATAGGAATTCAACACGTACCTGTTATATCCTACTATATAGAACTTTCAACAAGTACCTACTATACCAATAGGATATTCAACAAGTACCTGCTTTAGATATAGGATATTCAACATGTATTTGCCATCACTATAAGACTTCAACAAGTTCCTACTATAACTATCACCACTCTGTATATCTATTACCACCCTGTATATCTGTCACCACTCTGTATATATCTTCCATCACTCTGCATATCTATCACCACTCTGTATATCTACCACCACTCCGTATATATATCTCCACTATATCCATCTCTCGTTTGTATATCTATCAATACTCTGTATATATATCGCCACTCTGTTAATCTATCACCACTCTGAATATCTATCACCACTCTGTATATCTATCACCACTTTGTATATCTATCCCCACTTTGTATATCTACCACCACTCTGAATATCTGTCTCAACCCTGTAAATCTACCACCATTCTGTATATCTATCACCACTCTGTATTTCTATCACCACTTTGTATATCTATCACCACTCTGTATATCTATCACCACTCTGTATATCTATCACCACTCTGCTGATCTATCTTCACTCTGTATATCTATCACCACTTTGTATATCTATCAACACTCTGTATATCTACTGCCACTCTGTATATCTATCACCATTCTGTATATCTATCACCACTTCGTTTATATATCACCATTCTGTATATCTATCACCACTTTGTATATCTATCAACATTCTGTATAACTATCACCACTCTGTATATCTACCACCACTCTGCATATCTATCACCACTCTGTATATTTACCACCACTCTGTATATCTATTAACACTCTGTATATCTACTACCACTCTGTATATCTATCACCATACTGTATATCTATCACCACTTCGTTTATATATCATTCTGTATATCTACCACCACTCTGCATATCTATCAACACTCTGTATATCTATCACCACTCTGTATATCTATTATCCTCTTTATATCTACCACCAATCTGTATATCTACCACCATTCTGCATATCTCTCACCACTTTATATATCTCCACTCTGTATATCTATCACCACTCTGTATATCTATCACTACTCTGTATATCTATCACCCCTCTGTATATCTATCACCACTCTGCATATCTATCACCACTTTGTTTATCTATCACCAATCTGTATATCTACCACCACTCTGTATATCTATCACCACTGTATATCTATCACCACTCTGTATATCTACCACTACTCTGTATATCTATCACCACTCTGTATATCTTCCACCACTCTGTATATCTATCACCCCTCTGTATATCTACCACCACTCTGCATATCTATCACCAATTTATATATCTATCACCACTTTGTATATATATCACCACTCTGTATATCTACCCTTACTCTGTATATCTATCACAACTCTATATATCTATCTCCGCTCTGTATATCTATCACCACTCTGTATATCTATCACCACTCTGTATATCTATCCCCATCCTGTATATCAACCACCACCCTGTATATATATATATATCAACACTCTGTATATCTATCACCATTCTGTATATCCATTACCATCAGGCGGCTCCAGCCATTTTAAAATGGTGGGGGTTCCCAACCCAGGATAAAGGGGGGTTCCAACTATATGTCCCCATTCAAATGCATTGATCGTCAAGAAAAAGGGGGTTCCAACCCCGAACCCCTCTGGATCCGCCACTGACCATTTTGTATATCTATTACCACTCTGTATATCTACCACCACTCTGTATATCTACCCCCACCCTGTATATCTATCACCAATCTGTATAGCTATCACCACTCTATATATCTATCTCCACTCTGTATATCTATCACCACTCTGTATATCTATCACCACTGTGTATATATATCACCACTCTGTATATCTATCCCCATCCTGTATATCAACGACCACCCTGTATATATATATCACCACTTTGTATATCTATCACCACTCTGTATATCTATCCCAACGGTGTATATCTATCACAATTCTGTATATCTATCTCAACTCTGTATATCTACCACAACTCTGCATATCTATCTCTACTCTGTATATGTATCACCACTTTGTGGTGATAGATATAGAGAGATATATCTACCACCACTCTGCATTTCTATGACAACTTTATATATCTATTACCACTTTGTATATCTATCACCACTCTGTAAATCTATCACCACTCTGCATATCTACCACCACTCTGCATATCTATCAACACTCTGTATGTCTACCACCACTTTGTATATCTATCATCATTTTGTATATCTATCTCCACTTTGTATATCTATCACCACTCTGTATATCTACCACATCTCTGCATATCTATCGCCACTCTGTATATCTATCACCACTCTGTATATCTATCACTACTATGTTTATCTTATCTTATCTTATCTATCACCCCTCTGTATAGCTACCACCACTTTGTATATCTACCACCACTTTGCATATCACAGTCTATCACCACTTTATATATCTATCACCATTTTGTATATCTATCAACACTCTATATATCTACTACCAATCTGTATATCTATCACCACTCTGTATATCTACCACCACTCTGTATATCTATCAACACTCTGTATATCTACTACTTCTCTGTATATCTATCACCATTCTGTATATCTATCACCAATTCGTTTATCTATCACCATTCTGTATATCTACCACCACTCTGCATATCTATCAGCACTCTGTATATCTATCAAAACTCTGTATATCTATCATCCCTCTTCATATCTACCACCACTCTGTATATCTGCCACCACTCTGCATATCTCTCACCACTCTGCATATCTCTCACCACTTTATATATCTCCACTCTGTATATCTATCACCACTCTGTATATCTATCGCTACTCTGTATATCGATCACCCCTCTGTATATCTACCACCACTCTATATATCTACCACCACTCTGCATATCTATCACAACTTTATATATCTATCATCACTTTGTTTATCTACCACCACTCTGTATATCTACCACCACTCTGTATATATATCACCACTCTGTATATCTACCACAACTCTGTATATCTACCACTACTCTGTGTATCTATCACCACTGTGTATATCTATCTCCACTCTGTATATCTATCACTACTTTGTATATCTATCACCACTATGTATATTTACTACCACTCTGTATATCTACCACTACTCTGTGTATCTATCACCACAGTGTATATCTATCTCCACTCTGTATATCTATCCCCACTCTGTATATCTACCACCACTCTGTATATTTACCCCACTATGTATATCTATCACCACTCTGTATATATATCTCCACTCTGTATATCTATCACCACTCTGCATATCTATCTCCACTCCGTATATCTATCACCACTTTGTATATCTATCACCACTCTGTATATCTACCACCACTCTGTATATCTATCAACACTCTGTATATTTACTACCACTCTGTATATCTATCATCATTCTGTATATCTATCACCACTTCGTTTATATATCACCATTCTATATATCTATCACCACTTTGTATATATATCTCCACTCTGTATATCTATCACTACTCTGTATATTTACCCCACTCTGTATATCTATCACCACTCTGTATATCTATCACTACTCTGTATATCTATCTCCACTCTGTATATCTATCACCACTCTGCATATCTATCTCCACTCTGTATATCTATCACAACTCTGTATATCTATCACCACTCTGTATATCTACCACCACTCTGTATATCTATCAACACTTAGTATATTTACTACCACTCTGTATATCTACCATGACTCTGCATGTCTATCTCCACTCTGTATATCTATCACCACTTTGTATATCTATCACCACTTTGTATATCTACCACCACTCTGTATATCTACCAACACTCTGTATATCTACTACCACTCAGTATATATATCACCATTCTGTATATCTATCACCACTTCGTTTATATATCACCATTCTGTATATCTTCCACCACTCTGCATATCTAATACCACTCTGTATATCTATCAAAGTTTACTGACTTTGAACATGTTGAACTAGGTTATAAACTGCTAGTACTATCAGATCGTTCTTTTGTGTCCTATTTATTGGTATATTTTTTTTATCTGTATTGTGTTGATCTGAAACTTTTTCAACAAATTTTTACTTTAAGTTCTGACTTCGGTCCTATCCCATGTGTACAGTTTCAGTTTAAGGTATGGTTTGGCACTAGACCTTTTTTTAGCCCCTTCCAAAAATGCATGTGCCTTCCCTCCGTCATGACATATTGTGTCATTGAGTCTTTCTTCCTGTATTTCATTTTGTTTTTATTGTAAATATAAACCAGGCTGTATGTTTGCATATTTGCTTTTTTTTACACTCGTCGTTTTGGAAATTAAAAAGAAGATGTGGTATGATTGCCAATGAGACAACTCTCCACAAGAGACCAAAATGACACAGAAATTGACAACAATAGGAGAAGACGTTACTAAGTTGAAAAACTTGTGTCTAATCCATTTGTCATTTTTTAACAATACAATATGTTTAAACTAACAACTATAGGTCACCGTACGGCCTTCAAAGCTATAATACAGTGTTGATATTTACTGAATTTACTCTAGTAGTTCTTTATTGTTTTCTTGATGTTGGAGGTCCATAAGAATTTTTTGACGGTGTTGTCCATGTACCATTTTGTAGATCGTACTTCTTGAGCATATGTTTTATAGCGACAAGCAACTAGAACTTTGGCTATTTTTCAGTTTAAGTTGTCGTCAGCTAGCAATTTATCTATAATGCTTTTTTCGGGCTGATTACAGATGTTGTTCAATAGTTCAAGTACTCGGATATGTAGTTGGGCTTCTATTGGTAGTATTCCGTTTAGGATGTTGATAGTAACATCTGCTACATAAATTGGTAATGAGAGTATAAGCTTATAAGTAGCTTTTTCTGTAAGTTTTCGATTAATTCTGGTGAACTTGTTTTTGGTAATTTTTTAAGTTAGCTCTTATCCATAGAGAAGTACTGGAGATACGTAACACGAATGACCGAATGACACTTGGAATGACCGTATGACACATGAAATTTTAATCTTAAGTTTAAACAGTATTTATTAATGAAAAATTTTACAAGAATAAAGTATTAAAATATTACATGAAGTTTTAATCTTAGCACATATATATGTGAATTTTAAACATTGATTTATAAATAATATTACATTAAAAGTGTATGTTATAACTAAAACATGATTTATTAAAGCAGGCAAGTTCATAAAATGTTATAATTTCGTGGATACATCTGTTCCTGATTGCACATATCGATCGCCCAATGTGTTCAAGTTGGACTACCAAAGTGGGGCCCTCATTTGTAAAATATATTATAACTCACTGACACTCCATGAATTGAAATGTATTTCATTTAACAGTCAACAAAATTATTTTAAGTAATAATTTTATGTATGCGTTTAAAACCGCTCAGGGCCTCCTGAGTGCACTCAGGACATGTAATAGATATTTTAGTGGGCGTTAAGGGTATGCGTCCGATAAATTATTTATTTTTTTATCTTAATATTTTTGTTTGAATAAAATTAATTGAATATTTCAGAAGTTATTGAAGTGTTTATTAACACACGCCGTTATTTGGAATATGTCATGCATGACCGATGATCATATTCAATACCAATTATCATGTTGATTAGGTCTATACAAATCCTTAATTAGGTCGTCTGATCTTAAGTAATTAGTGAAGGTAATCAACACATACTAGTTAACCAAACAAGAAAGTTTTTCTTAGAACAAAATAAAGATCAAAGTTGCAAAAATGTTAAATAAACGTTTCGTTTTGTTTGTAATAATATTAAAGTCATTTGAGAAATTTAAGAAATCCATTCAGTTTATTTAATTTGAAAACGTTAACAAATATAGATCCAATTCATTGCAAAGTGTGGCGTCCTTCAGGGATCAAAACCCCGTTTAACAGCGTTTGTTTAAAGGTTAATTATGCATTGGCCATGTGTCGTTAAAAAATTTAGAAGTTTGTCTTGATGAAGATAGTGAAATATGTTACATAAATCTGGCATCCGCACAATTAACTAGGACAAATAACTAAAATGTTGAAATTAGTTTAGCATTTCAAGTTCTAATGAGTTTCCTTTTAGAAAGTTATAATCTTTAAAAAAAAAAAAAATATCTACTGCTTTTTCTTTCCTTAATTTTCTCTATTAAAGAGTGAAATAGGATGCAGGAATTTATCATCCATTTTATTGCAAAGTGTTACATTTTAGTACTTACTTGGTAAGTTGAATTATAAAGTGTTTTGTCAATTAGACAATCTAATCATGATAATGACAAATGCCCAATACCTGAAATATCTATTACCTTACAACTCTATTACATTGTTAATCAGATTCAACATTTTAGTTATTTGTCCTAGTTAATTGTGCGGAGGCCAGATTTATGTTATATATTTCACTATCTTCATCAAGACAAACTTCTAAATTCTAGATCCCTCTGGTCTTCATTATTATCAATACACTTGTCATACATGTACATCCTGAATAAATCAATTGTTATTTTTATCAAATTTGGAAATTTAAAACTTCTAAAACGTTTCCGTAAGAGCGTAATCTTTCATTCTTCTCTATCTGTATAGATGCACCATTGTATCTATATCTTATCCCTTATGACCATTAAATTTTCCTCCAGTGTATCGTGGCTTTCTATTGGCTCCTTTTTCAGTTAATTAATGGATTTTCTCAAAATTCTCAGATAATCCCGGATTATCTAAGAATTTTCAGATAATCACGGATTTTCTCCAGTTAATTATTTATCTAATTTTGTGAGGAATATAATGAATTATCTCAAATATGCATTAAGCTGAGAAAATCCCGGTTTATCTTAAAATTCTGAGATAAACAGGGATTATCTGAAAAATCGAGATAATCCAGGTTTATCTGAGCTTAATGTAAACTTGTGAGATAATCCTAGTTTAACTGAGATAATCCTAGTTTATCTGAGATAATCTAGGATTATCTATAAAAGTGGTTCAGGCGTGCCATAGACATATGCCAATATTTAAATATACAATTCCTTGGTATCATGAAATAATGAAAATATTTATTTATTTGAAATATTCATTATTTAGATATATAAATTTATTTTCTCGTCACTAAATTAATTTTCTTGTCGTTTCTTGTCCCTAATTAGTGAGACCCCTTTTTGGTTTAATCCACAAAATAATGTCTATAATATTCCTGACCTGTTCAAGGGCAAACGTTATTCTATTTTACTTGCTTAGTGAAGGGCACTGATCTGTAAGCCAATTCGGAAATGATCCACAGTCAAAAAATTTCGTTCATATAAAAAACATAATCAATACATTTAAAGCAGTAGATCCGTTCTTTTAACAAAAAGAACTGATGATAATTTTCTGAAACTGAGTCTGATTTTGACTGACAATGAACAGATAGAAATGCGTTTCCTTTGATTCGTAGTCAAGCTACAAACAAAAAGGAAGAAAATGCTACAAATATCTTGTCAAATTCTGTAAATTATGCTTAACCTTTTCAGAAAAGCAGACAATCGCTTTCCTCAGCAACCGGCTTGCCATGTTCGGATTCAACCTTGTCAAGAACGTTGATTTAGTAAGAATCCGTAAGACGTTTTATGCAGTTTGACTGAGTATTAAATTTATGTAAAAGGTATAACGCACAACAACGGACTCCTAATTTTATATTTACATCGCGGTGACCGTGAGGGCATTCCGATGTATTGTTGCCACAGAGATTTCTACTTACGTAACTTTCGTTTTTGACTGGTAACCGATCTATAAATACGCGGACATTATCGAGTGCAAAATAACATTCCTTATATAGATATAAGAAGATGTGGTATGAGTGCCAATGAGACAACTCTCCATCCAAGTCAAAATTTATAAAAGTAAACCATTATAGGTCAAAGTACGGTCTTCAACACGGAGCCATGGCTCACACCGAACAGCAACCTATGAAGGACCCCAAAAATTATTAGTGTAAAACCATTTAAACGGGAAAACCAACCTTATCTATACAAAAACGAGAAACGACAAACACTTATGAACCACATCAACAAACGACAACTACTGAACATCAGATTCCTGACTTAGGACAGGTGCAAACAATTGCAGCGGGTTTACACGTTTTAATGGTACCAGACCTTCACCCTTATCTGAAACAATAGTGTAACATCACAACATAGAAAGACACACCATAAAATATCAATTGAAATGGCTTAACTCAATCAAAAGACATATTAACACCAGTGAACATACACTGAACAAATAAATTTGATCTATGATACAATGTAAATACAAAATAGATAAACTAAGTGAATAATTAAAGTAACATGTTATACCGCTATGAAATATTAAACAATTTAAGAAAAACAATATGCTTGAACAAAAATATCAGCCATTTGCAATCGCTTGTTATAAATTCATTTCTTCAATGAATACTCATAAAAAATTTTTTTTTAGAACATAAATTAATAATATGAAAATGTTTTGTCGTTAGAAATATATCTATAAAATAAAAATCATTAATATCTATGCACACGTACAGAAAAATTGTGTTCACGCATGCGGAAGAATATCTCAAGAACGTTTTGCGGGAAAATATGAATGCCTACTCAAATCCAATCTATTAGAAAAATCGAATTATTACAGAAGAGTGTCCACCATGCACTTGCACTGCACTATTATTAGAATAGTAGAATAGAATGATATACAAATGGATGAAAATTATATATACATGTAACTGTTATATACAAATATTAATATAATATATAAAACAAACCAGAGTATATTGATTTGTATCACTACAATATAATAGTTATTACGGTAAGTTGAATTCCCTGTCATTTATTCATTATCCACGCACGAACTTGTCTCAGAAAAAAATATATCTCTAAAATTGAGAATGGAAATGGGGAATATGTCAAAGAGACAACAACCCGACCAAAGAGCAGACAACAGCCGAAGGCCACCAATGGGTCTTCAATGCAGCGAGAAAATCCCGCACCCGGAGGTGGTCCTCAGCTGGTCCCTAACTAAAATTGTGTGCTAGTTCAGCGAAAATGGACGTCACACTAAACTCCAAAACATATAAATGAACTAAAATTAAAAAACATACTAGACTAACAAAGGCCAGAGGCTCCTGACTTGGGACAGACGCTAAAATGCGGCGGGGTTAAACATGGTTTGTGAGATCTCAACTCTCCCCCTATACCTCTAGCTAATATAGAATAAAGAAACACATAGCAACACGCACAGTAAAACTCAGTTTAAAAGATGTCCGAGTCCGATGTCAGAATAGGTAACAAAAGAAACTAAGCAAAATGACAATGATACATAAATGAACAAAGGACTACTAGCAGTTACTGACATGCCAGCTCAATTAAACTGATTGAAAGATTATGTCTTCATCATATGAAAATCAAGTACAATCCCTCCCGTTAGGGGTTTAGTATCATACCATCATAAAATATATGAGAAGAACATAACCCGTATCATGCCAACAACTGGTTTCAGAATAAATGTGTTTATTTTCGATGCAAAGACCCTATGAGTGAATCAATATTAATACCAAAATATGCAATCCTTAATGACTTGACAACAGTATCGTAACTATATCCTTTCCGAATAAGTCTGTTTAAAGGTTTGGTTAGCTTTTGAGGTGAATGCCGACATTTTTGTGCTTTGTAAAGAATATTACCATAAAATATTGGATGTGAAATACCTGAACGTATATGTCTGCATGTTGATTTATATTTACGAATGATGTCCTTGTACCGATGATAAAATTTAGTAAATGTTTTGACTAGTTTGTGATATCGAAAACTCTGTATATTAACCTCACTTTCAGGTATAGAGATGTGATTTTTTTTTCTGAGACAAGTGCTTGTGACCATCTACAAGAACTTGCGGTCATCCGATGGTTCAGTACTTCAGTACTTTGATTAATTCTAGTCTTTTCTCATACAAAATTATCTCAGACGTCCAAATAAGAAAATCGCTCCGGACTCAGAATCCCAAAAGGGATTAGTGTCATAGCTGTCTCAGTTCTCAGCGATATAAAAATCGATTTGTCGTGGAATATTTGACAATAACTTAAGGGATTCTGAGGCGACCAAATCAGAAAATCGCCCCGGACTAAGCCTGAATCCCTAAAGGGATTAGTGTTATAGCAGTCTCAGTTCTCAGTGATATAAAAATCGATTTGTCGTGGAATATTTGATAATTTGTAGCTGCTGTCTACAACTTATGAATATTCAGTACGCAAAAAACTGTTAAAAAATGACTGAAAACTGTGGATTTGTTGATTTTTTTAATTGCTGTACCAAATTGTACATAACCATAACATTATTTCAATGCTGTCTATAACTTATGAATATTCAGTACGCAAAAAACTGTTAAAAAATGACTGAAAACTCTGGATTTGTTGATTTTTTTAATTGCTGTACCAAATTGTACATAACCATAACATTATTTCAAGAATTTTGCTATCAAAATCTTTGACAATTTCAAAATTTATACAATTAGGACTTAAATAAGTTTATTTCAATAAAATGGTAAACAATATCATTGAGTTGCAAAAGATGGATATAACATCACAGGCGGGATAAAAAGTGGATGGCCATTTTGTAAAATAATCATTTTCCATATTCGCAGAAGTATTTGAAATAACTTCATATGAGACTAATAAATATCTATTTTCCCAGCTATCAATCAGTTGTGTTAATTTCTATATAAACTAAACACAATACCAATTTGGTCCTTTTAGATGGGGTTGGGGGTTGTGTGGTGGGGGGCTCGTTTTAATACAAATTAAAGGTTTTAGCGATTCTTTTTTCAGAAGCAATCGTTCCAAATAAATATTGTTATTTAATATAGATGGAAATAAAAAGTATTTAAAAGTTCCAGGTATTTAGAATAATTGTTTAACTTTTAAAAATCAAGATATCAGTAAAAAGGGAGAGAAGATACCAAGAGGGCAATTTAAAACCCTAGTCTAGGACAAACGGACAGCACCATGCCAATAAAAAGTCCATAAAAGAATACATAGAAAACCCAAAATTAAGCAACACGAACCCCACAAAAGAAGATAAGCGTACAACTTACCTGGTTATTTACGCAACCATATTATTGAGAGACTGTGACACATACCTGGTATCTTTGCTTTATATAAATAGAGCTGAGTGACAGTAATGCAAAACTAGCATTATGGTATAGTATTGAAACAGTGTAAGCACCAAGTTAAAATATAGCTTATTTATCTTAAAGAAGATGCGGAATGTGTTAACACGTATTATCATACTTTATGCAAATTTCTTATATATCCATTCATTTCATTGGACACGCGGTATTTGTTAATTTTCACTAACCTTTCATAAGCCCCGCCCAACCATAGCAACATGTGATAATATTAGCAACGGGTGTTAATCCCTAAAATTAACACCCGCTGAGCCCGAAGTTTGCCGATCAGGAACAATTAACACCCGCTCCGGCCGAGGTTTACCGATTTTTATTTCTACATCATTTCCGTCGTTTTGTTGTTGTTATTAATAAACTATCTTAATTTATGACTGTTTTTTTACAATTGTCCTTCTAATAACACAGTGCACACTTGAATCATAAGGCATTCAGCATAATAAAAAACATACTGCCCTTGGATGAAGGTGTAAAGGTGATTAACACACTCGGTGAAAAAATTATCACTCAAGACTGTCTTGTCCGTTAGGCATACATGATGTATTCCACCTAAGATGTTTTTTAAGAAAACTTTGTAAAAGCTTGTGCAAATTATGAATTTTAGCAAATTTGAAGGAAGACGAGAGAACTAATTTATTCAGATCTTCCTGTTTTGTTGATTGATTTGAACTTTTCTCCTTTTTTAATGTGTTAATAGGTGTAAAGCAAATATATTTAGTTGGATTCAATTTATTGATATCAAAATCTATATTATTACAGATAGAAATAATACTCAAAGACCTAATCACAGTGTTGAATTGGTAACCTTATATATACGTTTATTTCAAGGATCAATAAGTTTTCACGGATCGTATCTTAATTTACGGGCTCGATAAATAACATGTCCGTGAAAATTGGGATAAGTTATCCCTTTTGTGATAAGTTTTCTACAGGTACAACCAAATTTCCAAACCAATGAAAGATTTTTGTAAAGAATTTAAGTAATTTGTGCTAACTAAATTCCAAATCCTTGACTTAATAATTTACCAGTAATACATATATATTACGTTCATTCAAAACGTCACTACAGACAAGGGAATAGCGATCGAGTTGGGATACATAAACATTATATTTTTTTTCAGAGCCAACTGCCTGTGGTCAGATGGTGCCAAAGGAACACCACCGCACAAAAAAGGAAAATTAACGACAGGGAATGAAAAATCGTCCCTTTTGTCGTAAATTTTTGTTGAGAGTTTCCCGTGCAAAACTAAAATATCTAAATCTAGGAATGAACATCTGATTTATTTAAAGCAAGTTCCTTTTGGCAAATTTCGACAGTATATTTACAGAATTCTTGATTATTTAATGAAAATTCCTTTTTTGGATTACTTTTCCCATACCTATTATGTTTTCACGGGCATCTATCTTTTTTTTCAAGCAGTCTTGGAAGGTATGTTTCTATTAATGATATCTTCAAGTGATGTTGCAAATAGGTTCAATATGGTGTTTATTATGGTGGTCAGTTAAGGCCATTTCGCGTTTTCGCGTTTTCGTCCTTCATATTCTATAGGGCGAAAACGCGAAAACGTGAAATCGCGAAGGCGAAAACGCGAAATTTCGCATTTTCAACTTCGCGTTTTCGACTTCGCCTTTTCGCGTTTTCGCGTTTTCGCCCTATAGAATATGAAGGGCGAAAACGCGAAAATGCGAAATGGCCTTAACCGGCCACCATAGTTTACAGAGGTATTATTTTCTTCGTTCAATGTTTTAACTGTGGATTAGTTCTTGTGAAGATTGTCATTCACATTTTTTCATTTAGCCTTTTTATAGGTCTTTCTTGGTGTCTGTTGTGACCTTACAGGTATTCTATTCACTTTAGCAATAACAATGTCATGACTCATGGCAAGATAAACTTGTTATCGCTTCTGTTCTTCTAATTTGTAGGAATTAGTTCTACGGTGTTTGGTCCTCTACAGCCCCAGACATTTCAGCGTGTGTACTCTTGTTTCACTTTGGTCGATTTCGCAAAATTCCGTCATCAGAATTTTGTTTTAAAATATGTACTGATTTGTTGACTGTTGTTTGTGTTTCTGTTGATTTTCCTCTAGGCTAAGTATACATGGTTCTTTGTGTTTCTGTTGATTTTCCTCTAGGCTATGTATACATGGTTCTTTGTGTTTCTGTTGATTTTCCTCTAGGCTATGTATACATGGTTCTTTGTATTTCTGTTGATTTTCCTCTAGGCTATGTATACATGGTTGTTTGTGTTTCTGTTGATTTTCCTCTAGGCTATGTATACATGGTTCTTTGTGTTTCTGTTGATTTTCCTCTAGGCTATGTATACATGGTTGTTTGTGTTTTTGTTGATTTTCCTCTAGGCTATGTATACATGGTTCTTTGTGTTTCTGTTGATTTTCCTCTAGGCTATGTATACATGGTTGTTTGTGTTTTTGTTGATTTTCCTCTAGGCTATGTATTATAATACATGGTTGTTTGCGTTTCTGTTGATTTTCCTCTAGGCTTTGTATACATGGTTGTTTGTGTTTTTGTTGATTTTCCTCTAGGCTATGTATACATGGTTGTTTGTGTTTCTGTTGATTTTCCTCTAGGCTATGTATACATGGTTGTTTGTGTTTTTGTTGATTTTCCTCTAGGCTATGTATACATGGTTGTTTGTGTTTCTGTTGATTTTCCTCTAGGCAATGTATACATGGTTGTTTGTGTTTTTGTTGATTTTCCTCTAGGCTATGTATACATGGTTGTTTATGTTTTTGTTGATTTTCCTCTAGGCTATGTATACATGGTTCTTTGTGTTTTTGTTGATTTTCCTTTGTGTTTTTGTTGATTTTCCTCTAGGCTATGTATACATGGTTGTTTGTGTTTTTGTTGATTTTCCTCTAGGCTATGTATACATGGTTGTTTGTGTTTTTGTTGATTTTCCTCTAGGCTATGTATACATGGTTGTTTGTGTTTTTGTTGATTTTCCTCAAGGCTATGTATACATGGTTGTTTGTGTTTTTGTTGATTTTCCTCTAGGCTATGTATACATGGTTGTTTGTGTTTTTGTTGATTTTCCTCTAGGCTATGTATACATGCTTGCATGTGTTTTTGTTGATTTTCCTCTAGGCTATGTATACATGGTTGTTTGTGTTTCTGTTGATTTTCCTCTAGGCTATGTATACATGGTTGTTTGTGTTTCTGTTGATTTTCCTCTAGGCAATGTATACATGGTTGTTTGTGTTTCTGTTGATTTTCCTCTAGGCAATGTATACATGGTTGTTTGTGTTTCTGTTGATTTTCCTCTAGGCTATGTATACATGGTTGTTTGTGTTTCTGTTGATTTTCCTCTAGGCTATGTATACATGGTTGTTTGTGTTTCTGTTGATTTTCCTCTAGGCAATGTATACATGGTTGTTTGTGTTTCTGTTGATTTTCCTCTAGGCTAAGTATACATGGTTCTTTGTGTTTCTGTTGATTTTCCTCTAGGATATGTATACATGGTTCTTTGTGTTTTTGTTGATTTTCCTCTAGGCTATGTATACATGGTTCTTTGTGTTTCTGTTGATTTTCCTCTAGGCTATGTATACATGGTTGTTTGTGTTTTTGTTGATTTTCCTCTAGGCTAAGTATACATGGTTCTTTGTGTTTCTGTTGATTTTCCTCTAGGCTAAGTATACATGGTTCTTTGTGTTTCTGTTGATTTTCCTCTAGGATATGTATACATGGTTGTTTGTGTTTCTGTTGATTTTCCTCTAGGCTAAGTATACATGGTTCTTTGTGTTTCTGTTGATTTTCCTCTAGGCTATGTATACATGGTTGTTTGTGTTTTTGTTGATTTTCCTCTAGGCTATGTATACATGGTTCTTTGTGTTTCTGTTGATTTTCCTCTAGGCTATGTATACATGGTTGTTTGTGTTTCTGTTGATTTTCCTCTAGGCAATGTATACATGGTTGTTTGTGTTTTGTTGATTTTCCTCTAGGCTATGTATACATGCTTGCATGTGTTTTGTTGATTTTCCTCTAGGCTATGTATACATGGTTGTTTGTGTTTCTGTTGATTTTCCTCTAGGCTATGTATACATGGTTGTTTGTGTTTCTGTTGATTTTCCTCTAGGCAATGTATACATGGTTGTTTGTGTTTCTGTTGATTTTCCTCTAGGCAATGTATACATGGTTGTTTGTGTTTCTGTTGATTTTCCTCTAGGCTATGTATACATGGTTGTTTGTGTTTCTGTTGATTTTCCTCTAGGCTATGTATACATGGTTGTTTGTGTTTCTGTTGATTTTCCTCTAGGCAATGTATACATGGTTGTTTGTGTTTCTGTTGATTTTCCTCTAGGCTAAGTATACATGGTTCTTTGTGTTTCTGTTGATTTTCCTCTAGGATATGTATACATGGTTGTTTGTGTTTTTGTTGATTTTCCTCTAGGCTATGTATACATGGTTCTTTGTGTTTCTGTTGATTTTCCTCTAGGCTATGTATACATGGTTGTTTGTGTTTTTGTTGATTTTCCTCTAGGCTAAGTAAACATGGTTCTTTGTGTTTCTGTTGATTTTCCTCTAGGCTAAGTATACATGGTTGTTTGTGTTTCTGTTGATTTTCCTCTAGGCTATGTATACATGGTTGTTTGTGTTTCTGTTGATTTTCCTCTAGGCTATGTATACATGGTTCTTTGTGTTTCTGTTGATTTTCCTCTAGGATATGTATACATGGTTGTTTGTGTTTTGTTGATTTTCCTCTAGGCTATGTATACATGGTTCTTTGTGTTTCTGTTGATTTTCCTCTAGGCTATGTATACATGGTTGTTTGTGTTTCTGTTGATTTTCCTCTAGGCAATGTATACATGGTTGTTTGTGTTTTTGTTGATTTTACACTAGGCTATGTATACATGGTTGTTTTTATTCGACTCTCTCTCTATATGTGTATGTGAAACACGAAGAAGAAAAGAAACAAAATTGAAAGATTCGGCCCCATTACAACAATACCTTCAAGAGTTATTCATATCGATTTGCATTAACTTCTATAAAAGAATACCATAATTTAAATTCATATTATAATGTATAATGTACAGAGGAATTTGAATGACAATAGAAACATGTAACATAACATAGAAATGTTGCTGAGTTCTATTCTCCATGCAACACTTTTTTTTATAAAGATATATTGTAGTACTGAACTATTTACCAACCGCTGTACACTATATACTAACAATGTAAGAAAAAACCAGACCTATATACTACTATACAGTAAAATATATGCAGGGTATACTTTTATGAAATGGATCACTCATCAAAATATATCTTTTCATTCGATGATAGATAATTAAAAAATAGTTTCAAATTAAAAGCCGCTTAAATCTTGATGGAAATGAAAACTCTTGGTGGAAATCAAAATAATACTCGACTATACTAATAATAGATAGGTATATGTTGCAGTTGCCTCCCTTTTCACGAAATACAATTTTAATGCTGTCTCCATAACTCCAAAAATCCTTATGAATCGTTCATTATTTGTGCATTTCTTTCAATTATGAAAATATTCAATTTGCAAAAATGGCTTATACTAAATTATTAATCATAGTTATCCAAAAAATTGCGAAAAATAGTTTACTTTATTGAAAAAATGATACTCCACACAGCCAGAGATTGGAACAATATTGCTCTATTCAACTACATAGTGATTTCAGTTGTATTCATATAGACAATTGTACGAAATAGTGCATAGTTAGCATATCCATATCTGATTATAAAAATTAGAATAAAAACTTATGAAAAGTAAACCTTGAAGGATGCCTATATCTTGTATCTGGCCTGTTTTTATGTAGCATCAATGTGATATTTGTTGTTGTATAAAACTCTCTCATCATTGCTCCAAGCCAAATATCTAATTTTAAGTTTCTAATCCATCAGAAAAATTTTCAACATAATTCCGACATTTTCAATCTACTTAGAACTATCTTGGATGTATGTTTACGCAGTCATGCCCGTTTGAAAAAAGATACGTATCTGATGCTCCCTGCATGGAGAGTTATGTATTTGGTAGTTATACGTTTATTTTCTTGTGTAATCTAGATATTTTATATTGTCTTTGTTCAATGTTTGTAAGCATTCTTTTTTTTTAACGTTTGTAAATATTGTCTTTTGTATGTCTTGTGTAACGATGCGGCATTTGAATTTTAAAACTATAAATGATTTGATTTGATTTTATTTGTAATAACTCTTTGAATGATCATTTCCCGCCTTCATTCTGGTTTACCCAGAATCGACCTGTTTCTCATCCTAAATATGAACGAATAATTTCTACTGAACATTAAGCTACAACAATCAATCAAAGCGTTCATCAACAAAAAACAATACAAAAAGTGTTGCGACAGAATAATTGTATATTATTTGGGTTTTATTTTCAGAATAATGTTGATTTATTCATTTTAGAAAAAAAAAAGGAAAGGAAAAAAAAAAATACTATCTGGAGTCCATTGCCAACGGGTCCTAGACAAAATTATCTTTTATAACAAATTATTGGAAGATGGATGGATTATTACTCTACGAAAATAACGCGTATACTTTCTTATTTCCTGGAATGTTATACCATTCAAGAGGGTATGGATGGAGTTTATAGAATAGAGAAAAGTGGACCAATACTACCGAATAATAGACCAATAAATAAAGAATTATTCAGAATCATAGGGGAAAAACCAAGAATAAAGAGAATAGAGAATAATGGGAAATAATATAATGAATAGAGAAAATGGCTTGAAAATTAAAGAATACAGAATTGAGGGATCCCCATCCAGACCCTCATCCAAATATGAACATCGTAACATCAAGGTGTTATCAAAACATTGTTTGTTTGTCAAGTAGTTGAAATCCAACACGTAATGAAAAGTCAATTGTATTTATAACTTCATTCTAACAAAGAATTTTACATGCATTAACAGTAAATAATTAGAACATAATGCAATATTTACACATGTTTTATAGGAATCAATGAAGAATTTATTCCTTTTATTGTAAGCCCATTTATATCCTCGATAAAATAAAGTTGGAGTGGAGTACAAATACAAGCATCTAATGATCTGTAATTTAACCAGATTACCTTTACAAAAACTTATAGTCTTTACTAAGAGTCTTCAAATTGAGATACAGATTTTACAGATGCTTATATATAATTCTATATTTTCAGCATGTTCTACCGTAGAACACGATGTTAGATTGAGATCTTGAATTCCTTACTAAAGCAACATGCCTAAACGATCCTTTTCTTGTAATAACTCAGTGAGAACGAACGACACGTGTGTCTTGAACAAGTCTCAAGTTAGGATTGGAAAATAACGTAAAAAGCATCACAATTGAAAATTGGCAATTGACAATTACAATCATCTTTTCCAGTGCCAAAGCACATGATTCTGGACCCGGATGTACCACCGAGTACTGTCAGTTAACTAGCATTTGTAGCGACCGAATGATATTAAAATACATATATTACACAAATTTGAATACACATGACACTAGTATCTGGAGTTATCTTCATCAAGTATGTTAGAGGCCAAAAGCGGGGGATGCCAAATATATATTTTAGCTTTAGAGTTAGAGCATCAAATCCGAAGTGGGTCTTCCCAGAAAAGCCAAATTCGCTCAGGTGAACTTTTGTTGGGAAGTTTTAGTAAATTGAACTAACTTTAATCTGAAACTATACAATGTGTCTTTTAATAATAACAATCATGAAGCACTATATACGTAGAGGATATACCTTAGGGGACTACCAGTTCACCACCAGCTGTGCCTATGGGGCATTTTTTCTCAACTAGATCATCTTCATTTACCACAAATTACTGTTTTCATTAGTTCTGGTGTGTTTCCTATTCAATTGAATTATATTCAATATTTTATTTAATTCAATTTGATCACATCTCTGGATTCGAAGCGGGAAGACAATCTTTCAAGACAGCATGCATGTTAACCAAGGTCGTGTTTGTCCCATGTATGATACATAAACTCTTTTTCAGTGTTGTTTTGTGAATTGTCGAACAAAATTCGATCACTATAAATGACATCTTGCATATTATGTCCTTCTTCCATCAAGACTATTTGCGAGGGTCTGGATTGGGGGGGATGGAGGGGGTCCCTCATTTCTTTATTCTTTAATTTTTTAGACCATTTTTCTCTATTTTTTATTTATTTTGCTCATTATTCTCCTTTCTTGATATTTTAGCACCCCGTTGTTCTCTATTCTTTAATTTTCTTGTCATATTTTTTCTCTTCTTTATTTTTCTTGTCCTTTGTTTTGCACTTTTCAACATTATTCTCTATTCTGTAAACCCCATTCGGACCCTTATTTGTCTACGTTATACATTGCATTCACTGATACTACAAAAAACGTTAATTACGGAAAATAACATAAAACGTCAGCGACTCATTTCACAAAAAATCTTACGAAAAAAAAAATACTCGTAAGTCATAAACATTTTAGTACAAATTACGATCAATTTTTGTCGTAAGATTTTTTGTGAAAAGAGCCCCAGGTACGTGTAAGATATTCTTGATTATTGGGCAATATTTTTATTGTCATTTAATATTTTCTCCATTTTCAAGCATTTTCTCCCATTTAATTATCTGGGATACACCATTTATTACTACATTCACCAACTCCACTTCAGTGTGTCCTAATCTGCTGGCATTAGAAATGTCCACAATTCCACCACGAGACTCTGTGTCGACTCCGCGATGACCGCGAGCCTGAAGGCCCATTTGTCTTACCCTTTCTTTAAAATCATGACGAGAAGAGAAAAGAGGAATTTTGACTAAACAGCCTGCACGTAAACTAGTGCCAAGATTTGAAGGACAAGTTGCAATATAACCCAAGTGATCATTATACATAAACTCTTTCCCTTCAGACCTAAGTTCTGTTTCGAGTGCCTTTAATAAGTCCACAAATCGTTTAAAACAACTTGCATTTTTGTTCCTCCCTCCATTGAAACTACTCCTACATGATCTTCCTCATTCACCCAGACAAATACATTTTTATTTTTGTTGTGAAATATGCCCCTCGCATCTGGCCAGTCACAATAGACTGCAGACGACACGTGCAAAGGAGAAGAATTGGTATCCTGAAAAAGCATCCCTCTAAAACGTAAGTCTGTTTCCATTTCAACCGACATTCCATTGGGTTTAGAAATATAAGAACAAGAACCGTGAAGTGGGAAGTAATCACCTTCTAACTCTCCACTGAGTTTTGATAAAGAGTTTACTATAGTTTTCTCAACTAACCGTCTTTCATCAAATGTAATTGCAGGAGAAAGTCTGTATCCCCGGATAGACCGCCCACTGCGGACACGACTGGTTAGAACATACTTCCCAGACGGATCCATATTTTTAACATTCACCTGCGCAGAATCTAAATTACTTATGTGTTGAGCAAATGGCAAATATCCATCATGTCTTCTCTTTATTACAGGATCAAACACGTCTGCAAACATTTGATAGCTTTCCTCATCACCTGCTACGATGCCGCAAGTTTTAATGTGAGGATGGCTTGGATGATCAATTCCAGTTTTAATACACTGAACAAAAGAAACTCCTAACGTTGTTTTCTTATCCCTAAGTTTCTCATATAGGTCGGGATTTGACCATAAAACCTCTGCCATGTAGTTCTTGTGATTAGAAAGATCTGGTATTTCTTTCGGTGGATTGGTTAATGAAAATCTATGAAGTAAACTGGGTGTCGTCACGTTATCCATTTTGTCTAATATAGATTAAAATGTTATGTAATTTGCTAATAATCTGTATTACAATTGAATATTTACTTTTTCTGAAAAAGAAAAAAAAGAACATTTTTCAATAATTAAATTCATGTAAGACAATAAGAAATGTGTTAAGTATCACTAGACACAACAGCCTCCTATCCTCTCCCCTTCCCGAAAAAAAAATAATAGTATTGAGCAACTGTGTGATCATATGAAACAACAACAACAATATAAAAGGAGATATAGAACAAAAAGATAAATAGCTTCAATATTACTTCAGTCGATTTGTTACGGGATAGATGATAAAATCTTTCGCCTTGACAAACTGTTTTTCTGAAACTTCTATATAATTCTCTTTATGTATTTTTATATGAGTCACAAATCATAAAGATATGTTATAATTTGAAGTAATGGCACCAAATGATTTATAATTATTTCGACCAAAACGATTATTAAGCTTTATATTGTTTGGGTTTATTCACAAGTTTTAAGGCAGATGATTGGGAAAGTTTCCAGGAAATTATGAATTTTAAAGGCAGACATATTTGTTTGAATTTTAAACACGTAAAGACATGTTGGTGTTATAATCTCCTTGAAAATGGCACATAATTCAACTAGTAATCGACTTTTTGTGTTCACGTATCTCAAATGTTTAAAAAAAACTTTTATCATTTGGTCAACCGCAATAAACATTTTTTTGGGGATAAACGTGGATAAATGTTAATAGATGGTAGCTGTAATTGAATAATTGCACCTGTAATTAGGATTAGAGTGAAATATGTCCAAACCAGCGAACCTTTTAATGTATTTATAGGCTATGCTTGAACTATAAACTTTGTTCATTTTTTCTAAAAGAGAAGCGAAAGATATCAAAGGACTTTCAAACTCATACGTCGAAAAAAAATTGACAACGTCATGGCTAAAAAAGAAAAACACAAACAGACAAACAATAGTACACAAAACACAACATAGAAAACTAAAGACTGAGCAACACGAATCCCACCAAAAACTTGGGGTGATCTCAGGTGGTCCGGATGGTAAGCAGATCCTGATCCACATGTGACACCCGTCATGTTGCTCATGCATGTGCAAACCCGGTGATAAGTCTAATTGATTAAAAGAACCACATACAGTTTCACGAGGTATAACCTTTGTGACAATATTTGGTTTGCAGCTAAAATATACACCAAATTTCTTTGAAGTGAAACAGTTTGAGTTTGACCAAAAGGTATTTTTGATAATCATTTTTGAATAAAACTATTGTACAACCTTTCATCCCTTTTCCCTTAGGGTCCTGGATTTTTTTTTTGTCAAGCTGTCTCATAAGCGCCGAAGTGAAACGGTTTGAGTTTGACCGAAAGGTATTTTGTTTGTCCTATGCGCACGCTTTTGCGGGGGACATAGAAATACCGGGCGTCCGTCCGTCCGTCCGTCCGGTCTTATTAGCGCTCTCACAGGTATAATTCTTGCCAGATTTTTGTCCCCTGGGCACGTTTTTGCGGGGGGACATAGAAATGCCGCGCGTCCGTCCGTCTGTCCGTCCGTCGGTGCGTCCGTCCGTCCGTCCGGTCTTGTTAGCGCTCTCACAGGTACAATTCTTGCCAGATTTTTATAAAACTTATACAGTAGGTTAATATCAGCAATATCTCGGACAAGTTCTATAATGGTGGCCAATCGACTTTTTTTTAAAAGAGTTATGTCCCTTGGAAATATTAAATTTATGGAAAATAGCCTCGCTAGTGCTCCCACGGGTACAATTCTTGCCATATTTTTATAAAACTTATACTATAGGTTAATATCAGCAATATCTCGGACAAGTTCTATAATGGTGGACGATCGACTAGTCTATTGTAATGGAAATCGCATTGTCATTGCCTTGAAGCCTTCATTTCACTTGATATATTTATAATTTGAAAAGTTTTAAAGATCAAAAAAAATTTTTTTTTTTTTTTTTTTTTTGTTTTTGTTTTTGTTTTTTTTTTTTGTAGTATTTGCCCTTGTACCTTGGATAGCAACGCGGGGGACACTGGAACTCTGTTTTTTTATTATAATTATTTTTGAGTAAAACTATTGTACAACCTTCCATCTAGTCTTCCCTTTGGGTCCTGAAAAAAATTTGTCAAGCTGTATTATAAGCGCTGAAGTGAAACAGTTTGAGTTTGACCGAAAGGTATTTTTTATTATTATTTTTGAATAAAACTATTGTACATCCTTTCAACTCTTTTACCCTTTTGGTCCTGAAAAAAAAACCTTGTCAAGCTGTATCATACTTTTTTATATTTATTACCAAGCAATATACGGATAAAATATACAGCGAAGAACGTTTTCAGACCTATTGTGTTTATTTGCCTCTTGTTTTCGGGAAAAATATGCACTCATTAAGTTCGTCTATTAAATGCATTATGCTTTCGTCAATTAAATGTATTTTTGTTTTTTTTTGGTTTCAATGAGCCGGTATCGCTCACATTGTAAAAATATCCAACATTAAAATCATAAGCAACAGTGACAGTTATCTTTCGCACACCAAATAAGACCAGGTTTGATGCAGGTCCAGTCGGAGACTAGTTAATTTAACCCTACCCCTAACCCCAACCTAAAAAATATGTCAAACCCTTTCAAGAGGATGACACCAAAAATGAGTCAATTGATGATTTTTATCACTTGATTTCAGTCTTGTAGATCTAGCCTTGCTGGTCATTTTTGCTGTATACAGTCTCTCTCCAACTATTACAATTTCAAGATAATTGGAGATTCAAAGTTCATATCTATCTATTATAGTTTTCAAGGCAGAAGCCAAAAAAAAAAAAAAAAAAAAAGAAAGGAAAAAAGCCGAAATCAAAACAAACAAAAAACTGGTAAAGTTAATGTTACAAAAACCACACAAATTGGACATGTAAAGAAATGATTAAAGTCATTTTTGCATGATAATATTTATGTTCGCTTTGAGGACGTATTCTACGCTAAATCCTATATCTCCACAAATATACAAATAAAATTTGTGTACCAGAACTTTTTTTTTTGAATTGTGTTTCCAATTTATGGATTTTGGCTCACGGTATTTCGGTCCCTAGACTAGCACATTTCGAAGAAAAATGTTCTTGGCATTGTTAAGATTACCAGTTATAACATAACAAGGTTTATATATGAATGGGGAACTTGTAAAGGTGCAATCAGGCGGTTTCCACGTGGTCGTCAATATTGAAATTCTGCAACATATGTTTGTAGTTTGAAGTTTTGGTCGCAATAGGTTTGGTATAGGTATTACAGTTGATAGGTATACTAGTATCCGTTTTTCAAAAAAGGAGGCATTTAAGTTTATACAGATTTATGAAGGATATTGCCTCAATTAATGTCATCAAGACCTTTGTTACCAAAAGAAAGTTTTATAATAGGATTCGGTCAGAATTCCAAACTGATATGAAAATTCTGCAATGGCCAATATCCAAAATGATAGCTGTATGTTTGTATTGTTTAGAATGGACATTTGTGACGGGGGTTTCCAAACATAATTTGTTTAAAAAATTAAGTTTTTATAACGACACAAAACTTTACTACATTCGTGTTTTCCAACATAATTATATGACTTAAGATCAAAAGTTCTCTTTAAATCTAAAAATATGGCCCTCTTGATCTGATATAAATGAATGTTAATTTAGTGCAGTGGTGCACGAAAGTTTGGGCCTGATACCTTATTTTGAATAATTGAAAAGGTTATTCAAATTCAAACAAATCAAAAATTGAACAGCAATCTTTCAAAATTTTTTTAAAATGTTCAACTGCTATAAGTCTATAATTATCAGTATGACGTACATGACCACTTTTAATAATTTGAAAAACTCATGCAGTCTTAGAAATACTATAATATATTTTCCATATAATGGTAAGATCAAACAACTATTTTTCATACAGAGCAATGAAATCGCTGTACATGCTCAAATCATCATCTAGACCAGTTAAATAGATCAAATGACTAAAATGCTTGATATTAGTAAAATATAGGCAGTACATATTTAGTTTTGGTTGAATTGAAAAGATAACGACGTAATGAGATTGAAATGCAATTTTCTTTAAAAACACACAGGCGTTTTGATGTGCAATTATATTAAATGATCGATGTTTCTTTAAAAAAAAGAATCGTTGCTGAAAAATAAAACATGTTATTAAAAAGTTTATCTTGCTCAAGAAAAGAAATTATCGTAATCGTTTCTCAAATCTTATACAAATTCGCTACTGCTAAGTCATTATTAATAAAAAAAATCATAGATACCAGGATTAAAGTGTTGTACGCCAGACGCGCGTTTCGTCTACAACTCGATCTTTAGCGACGCTCGAATAAAAAATGTCAAAAAAGCCAACAAAGTACGAAGTGGAAGGGCATTGAGGACTCAAAATTCCGAAAGGATTTGCCAAATACAGCTAAGGTAATCAATTCCTGGGGTAGAAAAGCCTCAGTATTTCAAAAATTAAAAGTTTTCTAAACTGTTAATTTATAAATGCGAGCGTCGAAAATTTTTGCGAAAATCTATCAAATCTATCCTATCTTACCAATTATTGCGTCTTATGACCGTCTTTGCGGTTGCAAAAGACTTACTCCCAAGGAACCTGTGTTTAATCGTGTGGTTTCATTATTGTCTATGCACATATTCTAAATTGTATAAGATTATCAAAGCATGGTCGGGAAAAAAGATTTTAAATAAAAACATGTTCATCACAAAGCGTATGAAGGATAATATGGGAGGGGAAAAGGTAGATATTTTTTCTTGTAAAACGACAGAACTTTGTGTCATTATTTACAAAAGCTTTATGTTTCTATTTATACGTTTCCATATCTTAAACTAGAAATATCAATACAACAGGAAGCTTGCGATTCAATTGTCAATAAAAATAAAATTATGAGTCAAACTATAGAATTTAAAATTGTTTAATAAGCTGATTTTCCGCTAAGCACGTGGCAGTAAGGGAATGGAGCAATGGAAATCAGAAAAATATGTCCAGTTAGGATGACATGTCTTCCTACAGACTGTTACTTTGTGAAATAGTACGTCAAAATCCGACTCAACGTATCTGTCTAGTATAAAGCAGGGTTCAAATTCACATCGCTTAAAAAAATTCTTGTAATATCAAGAAATATTTTGATTTAAGAGCAATTTTATCATTTTCGAGGATTTTTAATAATAATTTCAATTTTCTGTAAATATTGTGAAATTAACCTCTATTTTTTTGATTTAGAACTACTGTATTATGATTCAAACGATTTTTTTGGAGAAAAAAATGAGTATACAGGAATCAGAAAAGGTCATTTTTGTTAATTTTGGCAAAATTTAGAAATGTTAGATATTTGACCTTGGTTTAACGAAAATTGCATCGTACAAGTTATTGACGATCGGGCAAATCAGACAGAACATATAATAAGCCTTCGAATGATGTATGATATTATGATATAGCCTTATGTTATGTGGGTGCATTACAGTCGTTAACTAACAGGATTTTGGAAAAAAAAGGTAATTCACCTACTAACCGATAGTTGTTTTTACATTAATAATACATAAAAGGTAAATATTTATGTAGGAAGATAATGTTAAATATACATCTGATGTATAAACGTTCTTCGATTCCCTTCAACGCGTTTAATTATTTAAAATACATATTTATGAAAAAATTATCAATTATTATAAGTAAAAACAAATCAAAGATACCATACAATTTGGTACGTCAAAGACTCATTCGTTGCGCTCAAATCCAAACAGTTGGTAGGCCGAATAAAGTAATATATAGAGTAGATCTAATCTAGAAAATACATTATGGTAAGCGTGTGAATAGTTTATTTATGGAACACGATATTCAAATTAATGGCAATTACCTTTATGATGTCAAAATTTGGAAATCCAAAAAAATAAATGTCTGCAGTTCATCAAATGTGACTTATGGTGGCAATATTCATGAAAAATAGATTTTTTTGAACCAATACTGTCAAATGATGTAACAATTTTGCGCATTTCTCAATAGCCTTTTCCAGAGAAGGCCTGAATACTGGAACAACTATAAACATTTACGTTTAAATGTAAAGTCTTGAACAAATTTAAGAAACTATAAACGGAGTAAAATGATACTGAAAAAGCGTCATATGGCAATAATGCTTTAATTGCTCTTTGTATTCAATAACACTTTCAACAAATGTAACTATTTCCATGATGTTTCAAGAAGACTGTAGATACAATGAGATAATGGTTTTCCGTCAATCAGACAGCAACCCTTCGAAACAAAGTACCAACATAATTTTTTAAAAGACACCCTAAGTTTGAAAAAAAAGTATGGAACATACTTTTTTTTCTGGGACAATATTTAGCTTTGAGTATTTTTGTGTGTGCTATTATAATTAATCAATTATACTCCCTAATATATTATGTGTGTGTATTTATTTTCAAATTAAAATTTTAAATCAAAGGAAATCAATATATAAGGATATAGCTAGCTCTCATTATGAAGAAAGCTTTCACTATGAAGATAGCTTTCACTATGAAGATAGCTTTCATTTTGTAGATAGCTTTCACTATGAAGATAGCTTTCACTATGAAGATATCTCTCACTATGAAGATAGGTCTCGCTATGAAGATAGCTTTCACTATGAAGATATCTTTCACTAACTGGGGTACATTTAAATTAAAAATAGTCCAGTACGGTTTAGAGGAAGTTCGACTGATATTGCCACTTCACAAGTTCTTTGGTCGCCATCATGAATTACAACTTGGTATCGTTCCTAGTCGACGAACCTTTGGAAGTTCGTGTATTAGTTTGTTTTCCCTCCAATTTTTGTATGCTTTGTACTTACAGTGGAGTTTAAACAATATCAGTATCATTATACTGTGTATCAGTATATTAATTTCAGTTTAATGGTTAATACCCAGACAAACCTAACTGTAACTGTGTATCTTTCCACGAACTCCATATACAAATGGACGAAGGCATAAATTCAAAAATGCCCCAAAAAATTTGTTCCTTCTTTTTTTACGGTTCTCTTTAGACGCGAAGTTCAGTAGGACATTACAAAACAAAATTACTTTGCGAAAAAAAAACTTCATTTTTTCAGAATAACACATGTATTAAGAAATTTTTATGATTGTTTTTTTTTTCAAATATAATCAGTTTAACAATTTTTGTATATTAAGTCATGTCCTTTTAGAATATCAACGCAAAATACATTTTAAAAAAATATGTACATTACCAGAAATATCTTTAAAAATATTTGAAACAAATATATATATTAGTGAAGGTACACTTACTTAAGACAAATGTCCATACAGCATTCCAGAGCAAATATTACTTTTACCGTATCACGGATGCAAACTTTACCTTCGGTAATAAATGAAATAAGTCTCACCTACACACATCATATATCAAAAGACCTGGTTCAATGATTAAATAAAAAATGAAATGCATAATTTATTGAGTCAATCCGTAACTAATAAACCAGCATATTTTAAGAAAAATAAAATGTAGCTTTTTCATTTACATATACAGATGTAGCGTTAATTTTTTGTTTGTTTGTGGAGTATGCCCCGTAAGACCCCTTTCTGGTCCCAAAATATAGCGCGTTTACAAATTTGTTAAAAATGTAAACTTTTAGCTATTCAAAACTGAAAAAGTAGAATACTTTGTTACATTGGGCTGTTTTTGACAATACAATACACATGTATCAGGTACTAGCATCAATAATTCATGCAAAATTACTGAAATGCTCACAAATTAACCATTTGTGCTAATTTTTTGTAAAAATGTCCTGTGATTGACAAACTTGTCAAATTCTAATCTCAGTCGTTCTTCTTCATAACCTTGTGAATGTATATTTTGAGATAAAAGTACACACATTTTTATAATTTAATATTCCCTGGCATCTATTGAAAAACGTTAGCTCCATAAACTAGGACAAAGTATATGTTACTTCTCAAGATTCAGATAATAACTGTTAAGTTATCATAAATCCTAGGTTGGAGTCTTGACTATTAAGGACACCAAACAGTATGACTTTAAGATTTTGTGCTTGTATGTATACAATTAAAATAAGAGACGCAAGAAATTGAAAATTTTTCGAAACTGGTTACTCCACTTGGAAAATACCAAACATGAGAAAAGACTGGGACAATCGCAGGAACTGAAACCGGATCTTAACCGGATACATTGACAGGGTAAGTGTTTCCCGTTATGCATGCATCACCCGTCATGCGAATCCAGATTTCGCCGCAAATGTGACGACAGGTAATAGAACAAAATCTGTAAATATTTAGATTAACAGACCTAAAAATTTGTCTGGTGTTATAGAATCTAAGACCACGAGACATGTCTCTTGTGAGTTGACGCACTGACATATTGTATCGATATCAAATTCGTGATTGCGACCGTAAAACTTGTGAATTGTCGAATTCAATTTTTCTTGCTCATAATCTTTATGGAGCATTTTTTTTTTCCATGTCAAAACACTCCTGTTAATGATGCCGTGTAATGTAAACATGCGCGGAATGTATCAGGTCAGATATATAAACGCAGTATACCGTACCCTGCAAGGGCAGAGGGTATATAACTACTTAGAAATTTAAACAACAGTAGTTTGCCGATGTTCAAGTCTTATCAATCGATTAAGAAGATAAAAACACAAACTGAGAGAATCGCATAAACTCAAGAAGGAGAAAGACCGGGTTAGCGTCTCTTTTATGCATGCATCACCCGCATTGCGAATCCACACTCAGTCAAAATGTCACAATATGGAATAGGACACAATGGGTAACATTACAGTTCAGAGCTAGACGTAAAGATCTAAATTACAGTTCAGAGCTAGACGTAAAGATCTAAGACTGTGAAAACATAAAGTGAGTTGAGAAACAGATATGCGATTTGGACCACAAAAGTAGGCAGTTTCGATTTTAGTCGTACCTCCTGATAACTCTTTTGGTGCCTTTTATATGTTAGGAGCACACCCCCTATTAATGAAGTTGCATGAGCGTAACGTATTTGTTGACATATGTAAACGCCAAATCACGTTTGTCAGATTCTAGTTCAAAGATAAACAAAATGACAACAAAAGTTTATAAATCTCAGTCGTCCGAAGCGCTTTTCTAGATTTACCTTCCTCAGGAATACTTACAGCCGAATAGAAAGACAAGGATGTATAATAATCAAAACATTTGAAAAGCTGAAAAGCTATATAACCAAAAAGGACTTAAAATAATAGCCAAATCCATCTAAGGTCAACTTTGCCTGAGGGAGTTGAACCTTAAGTTTCTTTATAATTTCTAAATTAATAAACGGACAATTTAAGAAAAGTTTGTTATAAATCATGTGAGTACCAAGTATAGGATAAAAACCGTCAACAAGTTCACATGGATATATGAGATGCAAGCACTCACTGAATGAAAATAACATTTTATAAATTTCGTGCGTCTGGAATTACCGTCATCAGGAACGCACAAAGTTTTGAAAGCCAGAGATGTGTGTGTATGTATATATATATATATAAAGTTTAGGGAGCAATATGACCAAATAAATAACAAAAAAATTCATCTAATGTCAACTTTGCGTTAGGCAGTCGGAACCTTAGTTCTCGACAATTTCTTAATTTATCAACGAGGAATTATAGGATAGTATGTTCTATATCAAGCTAGTAACGACGCACTGTATAATGAGCTGATGAAACAGTCGGGGACTAGATCCAGTGCTAGACAAGAAAATAACACTTTGAATAACACACAAATTTTGTGCTTCTTAAGTGCTTCTCTGGATTTATCCTCCTAAGGAACGCTGAAACATAAACATTTGAAAAATCCCATCAAAACTAATAGGCTTATTACATCTTACCCTAGACGCGCGTTTCATCTGGTGTATGCGATCTTTCAATTGAGCATTGTGATCTAACACTTTAAAACGTACACAAATCAAAAGTTTTAAAATTACTACACACTAAAAAATATTGTTTAAGATATTGGAATAGATTTTAAGATTTGTTATTAACTTAAGAACCAACCCCTGATTGACACCACTGTTTGAATATGCCTCATCACAATATTTCATATATTACTGTAGAACGAATGTTGGTAAGAACTTCAAAAAGATGTTTAGTCGAATATCTTGACGACCCGGCTATATATCATACTTTATAATGTTTAGGTTTCCAGTATAAAGATGTGATATTTCCATCGATTAAGTTAACACCAAAGGAGAGAATGACGAATTTGTTATTTTCTAAAATCTCCTTTCTCTTGCATGATGTAGGGGTATTTGGGGGATTCCCAGTTTTGCTGTGAATTCCAAGATAGTATGCATATACAAAACATATTGTTTGAGGCTTTGTCTGGTGGAACAAAACATATCTGTGGTAAAGAAGTGATAAAGCATCCACAACCATGGTCTTCTTGAAAAGTTTAGAAACCCGTGTGGTCATTGTACATCGTAGATTTTAAATGCACTTTTGAACGTATGACCGAACAGCTTTGATCAAGTCATTAAAAGTGTCCAGCTTTGGTTCACCTGGCTTGCGCTTTATCTATTTATTTGTCCTTGTCCTCAATTGCATCAATCAGTAACCTAAAGATCTGCTTCCAGTTTATGGGCTGCGGAACTCGACAGTTCGGGCGTTTGGCAAATAACTCTCCAAAACTGTTATTGTCACGTTTGTCTTAAAAACTACTTTGAAGGCGTCCAATTGCGTCAATTTCAAGAAACAAGATCCAGATATGGAGCATACCGTCTAGTTCGGTATTATACTTGATTTCCAATTTACTTTGATACATGGTCTAGTTCGGTATTATCATTAATGTCCAGTTTACTTGAATACATGGTCTAGTTCGGTATTATCCTTAATGTCCAGTTTACTTTTGACACATGGTTTAGTTCGGTATTATCCTTAATGTCCGTCTTGTTCGGTATTATCCTAAATGCCAAGGTTACTTGGATATATGACATTCAAACTCTCGTTGATGTGTTAGTTATTGAGTGACAGGAAATGATCAATATATCTGAAATTGAAATAAAAGAATTGTTTTAAGAAAATTTTGTATGAATTCGGCTTCATATAAGTGCAATAACAAACCGACAATAGTAATAAACAATAAGAACCAACTGTAATATCGAATGAGGATATTGAAATATCAATCATATGCTCGACAAATATGTTGTCGTGATTACTGAAAATTAAATAGAAATGTTCAATTCAATTAATAATTCATTGTAAAGTTATTCATACATGTAGTTATATAAAAACTCATCATAGGTACCACGCTTACATTTTTTTACGACAGTCCCGCGTTTCGTCTACAAAAGACCGATCAGTGCGCTCGAATCAAAATGAGTTCCAAAGATCAAATAAAGTACAAAATTGGAGAGCATTGAGGACTCAAAAGTCCGAAAAGCTTTGCGGTAATATATTCCTATGGTAGAAAATCTTTAGTATTTCGAAAAATTCAAAGTTTTGTAAACAGTAAATTTATAATAATGACCACAACAATAATAATTCCTGTCAACACAGAAGTGCTGACTACTTTATATACATACTTATACAAATATGTTGCCTTTCTTTTACTTAGAGTACCTAACCCCTATAGATCTTAAGCTAAATCAAACTTACTCTTACTCTAACACTTGTCCTAACCCTAAACATAACACTAACATAAAACATACCCTTACCATAAAAAAATGAAGATTAACTTAAAAGTACTGGATTGGTGGATGTTTGGCTGTCTAACGTCCAGCGGCAAATTAAATGCATGTCAAGAACGAGAACCTGTTAATGCCATAAAAGTATGCACCTTACTTAGTACCATACCGAGACGCTGAGCCAGATTTTAACATGCTAGTTCACAATGTTACCCTACCCGGACACATTATTCTGACTCCAAGCCGTCACAGTCACTTTCTCTTCCATTTACAGTCATTCTCTGACTTGTTAACGTTCTCACCACTCTCAACCATTCACACACTCAACATTTACTTATTAACGCACTTAGTTTCTCACATTCTTCTGCACCCCTAGTGAATCCCCTATACAACTTTTTCGGATATACATATTATTCAAAAGGGTATAACAGTATATGGGATCTATTACTTTAGGGCTGTGAATGCCATAATCCATCGGGTAGGATACTACTTTCTACTATTGTCTCGGAGAGATTGTTACCCGTCCCTTCAGTTTCTTTCATTGGGTCAGAATACATTGTAATATTCAATGAAAATATAAATTAAATTTAATTATAATTACATAATTTGATACATTTCAACATTATATATTATGCAATTATACGTGAAACGAAGAACCAACTTATGTTGTTTTCATTCTGATTTCCCTTGTATTATATTATATAACTTTTCGAGTTCAGTTAGCTATAAAATTCCTCGCATTTGTGTATTCTCAAATAACATAAACAAATTAGTGAATGCCTTTTTATTACATTTCACATTTCGGATACTGTTTGATTAATTTGAAACCCATGAATACAATACAAACTATAAATTTGTTTTCCTTGATTAGTTCAGGGTACAATTTTCAATTCTATGATATTGTTCTCAATCGTAGGACAATGACAGTCCTGTATCAATGCATTGTTTTTTGTAAAATGACAAAAAGCAATGCTCATAACAGTATTTTGTTATTCATTTTGTGAAGGATAAGAAAACACACATCTTTTTCTCTTATTACATGTAACCGAACTCAATTGTACAGAGATAAAGGGTAGATTGGAACATGGTACGAATATATATTTATGTTGATTGAATGATGTAATGAGTGGGACAATATGCCAAGGGGACAATCGAAACAAACAAGGGTAAAGAAACAGACAAAACCATGATCAAAAAGAAAATCGATGAAAAGACAAATATTACAAAAACAAAGATGGGAATGGCCAAAAGAAACCAAACTAAATATTGGGTGAACTTTGGTGTTCTAGAAGGCTCAAAATTTTCCGTTTCACCGGTGTCGCTCGTCATGTAACTCCCATTAAAAAGTAAAATAACAAAAATACCGAACTCTAAGGAAAATTCAAAACGGAAAGTCCCTTATCAAATGGCAAAACCAAAAGCTCAAAACACACCAAACGAATGGAAAACAACTGTCATATTCCTGACTTGGTACAAACATTTCCCTATGTAGAGAATGGTGAATTAAACCTGGTTTTATAGCTAGCTAAAACTCTCACTTGTATAACAGTCGCATAGAATTTCATTATATTGTCAAAAATTCGGGTACAGCAATCAACATTGTGTTATAAACTTAATCACTATAAAAACAAACAAATATGTCAACAAAGAAAAACAAAATGGCATATAGACAAAGCACATAAGCAAAAGTGAAAGAGAAAGACAAGAATACAAAAAATTACCATAGCACAATAACACAATGGCGGGATGTATAAGTACCGAGTCACGCCAAAAGGAGTGAACTCAGGTCCTCAGGAAGGAAAGTTCTTGTCCCATTAGTTGCACCCATCGCGTATCATATGGCAAGTAAAAATTCGGCGATCAGACTAACTTGGCTATATGATATTTGAGGAAAACAGGAAGAGAAGTTGAACTTATCCATATTAATCTGTGATGCAGATATTTCAAAACGGCCAATTAAAGTATAATGGCGTCATAAAAACTTTCGAGGGGATGACTTCAATTTCACTATGAGGAACCCTTTGGTTTAATAGCTTTCTTGTAAGCAGCAATTCTCTATCAAGAAAATTGTGTTAGGAATGTTGTATATTACCTCCTCGATATAAAGGCGCAATTATTTCTATGTCTTCTATGGTAATATAGCTCTTCAACAGTTTCGGTTCTTATACATCATTGGCTTTCAAATATTCTGCTTAGAGCGTTCCTGATAAAAGTAAATCCAGAAAAGCACTTTTGAGAAATCAAATTTATAAAATGCTTCTCAACCGAACCTCATTGTCAATTTCTATATGTAAGTCAAGATATGAACCAGAATTAACTGTATTTATGGTGTCCTTATTTAAGTTAAATGGGATTGATGCAATCAACATAGTCATCAAACTTTGAATTATTCAATGGTAGACCGTCATTCATATAGCGGAAGCTTTACAACAAATGGTAAGAGTAATACAACTGTGAAAAGGCTGGCCCTATATTACTCTTAAAAAAGATTCGACTATAATATTTATTTAGAAAAAAATCAATGACACATAAAAAAAATGTGAATCAAATAAGACATGATATATGCTTCAATGCAGCAGCTGTCCAAACGACACAAACAACCAAATAAAATGTTTGTTACACAGTTCAACTTTTCAGCCAGCTTAACAATTTGAATAGCCTGCTTTACCCAAATTTCGAAAAATAAATTTTCGTTCTGATATTACCGTCAACCATAGTTGTTTGCATTTATCATTCATGGAGTAAAATGTAAAACAAATTTCTTCAGGTTGGACTTTGAACTTGTTTAAGATTATAATCATGTCAAAATATTTTGTACACCAAATATAGTTTTAACGTATATTTCATTAACAAAAGAAAGTTGAAATTTAATTGTATTTTCCAAAGAAATACATTGTATATCTTTAGGTTAGCAATGCATGTTTGCCTTAGACATCATCAAACATAGTTAATACATACACAAAACAATGTTAAACATGTTAAAAAGAAATAAAAGCAACACTTTTAATGCGGTTCTCGCCTCTACTTATGGAAACACTCAATCTTAATTCAATGCTTTCTCATTTTAATTTGTTACTTAATTACGAAGTAAGACTTTTCAGTAACCGCAGTTATTGACACTGAATATATTGACAGCACTCTCGATACCGACATAATATTAAATTTACAACACGATCTAAAGTGTAATTGATTAAGAAGAAACTGATATTTTGCAAAATGAGATTAGTTGTATTGCTTCTTCGGTTCTTTCGAATGTAAAGCACGTAGTTTTTGTTTATAAATGGAACTTTTGATAAATGTTTTATAATTCATTTTTGATATTATTGTATTCTCAAATAACGCAACCTACACAAACGACAAGGCAAGCATAAAATAATTATTACATATTTGCATATACCGAATGTTTTGGACGGATATAGTGTGGTTATATGTCTAAAAACTGCACAAGACCAAAAGTGAGTGAAAAAATAACTACATTAGTCAATAAATATTCAGAATAACTAATACTTCTTCAGTAATAATGGTCCAATGTACAAAAAAAAAAAAAAAAAAAAAAAAGCTGACCAACGCTTATTATCAATCAATATCAATCATGAAAGTTCTTCAAACTGAACAGCAACCAAATGTATCAGATTAAGAGGGCAAGATAAAGACTTTTGAGTTTTAAATCCTGAAAGTCATACAAATTTTATATTATCAACATAAAAGGGGAAACTACTTTATTATGAAATGAAATACCTTTATATGTAAAAGAATATGGAATAACAAAAAGAACAAACTTGAAAAATTATAAAAAATGTCAATCTCCACATACACCATCCTTTGGAAGATCCCATGGATTGTCTGTATAGACACAGTCGCTTGAATTTTAGTGATAAAAATATTAAAATTCAAGCGACTGTGGTATAGATATACCACGAATTAACATTTGATGAACGTTTTATGTCATGCAAGCAGAATGTAAGTTTTTGTTACTGCCAGTGATGGACATAAGTTTATGAAAACTATAGAAATGTGTGACTTGTAACATAGAACACTTTATGAAAAGTGAATTGACCTATATTGAGCAGCTATCTGGATATCTTGTAAATTAACATCTTTATCATAATGTGTTGCAAAACTTTGACATTCTAGCACAAATATGCCTCCTCTAGAACCAAGAGTCCGAAAGACTTATTAACTCAATTATATTTATTAAAACATCCATACATAATTAAGTATGTAGAATGTAAAGAAATCAACACAACAACAAAACGGTAACTTAGAGAAATAAAACATCAAAATGTAAAAAATACCAGAAGCAAACACTGAATATCAGATTTTTGGCCATGAACTTGCAGACAGGTTATGTTATTGATTCACTTTTAATAAAAGGATTTTTTTGCTACCTCCTTTATTTAAAACGGAAGTTTGAAAATAATCATACAGTGTACGTCATGATTTTCAGAACTTAAATCAGTTATTATTTTTGTGACCTTAATATATTCAGTGCCACATTACTGTATTAGCTCTAAATCCCACTGTAGCATTTTATATGAAAAAGAAATTAACATAGTTAACAATTGTTATCAAAATACACAAATTAGAAAATAGCGAGTAACAACATTCTTCGACCGAAACACTAATAGCAAAGATGAGATTACCGTTTACTTGATATTTCAATTTTCAATTTCAATGATTTATGATAACATAATTTCATATCTTTCAGTGAAAGAGGGTCTTCAGAAATACTGTGAAACTGTTTACTCGCGTAGTGGTATTAACCATATGTGGATTCTAAAAAACTAAAGAACTTCTGAATAATTTTTTCTCTGAAATTAATTCTATCAAAACTTTTGATTTTTCAACCCTGTATACCACCATTCCCCATGTGAAAATTGAAAAATCGTCTTTTTGTTAATAGTGAACAAAAAGGTAAAACATGCTACACAGAGGAACAAGTGATCAGTTTGCTGGAGTTTCTTGTTGACAACATATTTGTTGAATTTGGAGGTAGACTTTTTCAACAAATTGTCGGAGTTCCTTCAGACACAAAAACAAGAAGATCAAAGAAGCCAGAGCATTTAATTTCACATTCAGATATATTGATGATGTTCTTTCCATTAACAATCCAAACTTTTCTGATTGGATTCCATTAATATATCCTCCAGAACTAGAAATAAAAGAAATAACAGACACGGCTTCCTCCGCTTCATTTTCAGACTTATACCTCGAATTTGGCATAAGCGGTCATCTCAGTACCAGAATCTATGACGAACGAGACGATTTTGATTTTGAAATTATCAATGTCCACCACCTTAGTAGCAATATACCAACTTCACCTGCATATGGGATATATATTTCCCAACTCATTCGGTATCCAAGAGCTTGCAGCTGCTACTCAGACTTTATAAAACGTCATCAGTGTCTGAGCAGAAAGTTGAAGAACCAGGGTTATGTCAAAGAGCGTCGCGTCCTTTTTCTAAAAAAGTTCATCGGAAGGTACCAAGACCTTGTTGATAAATATTCCGTATCAACTTCACAAATAATACACGATGGTCTTGAAGTATATATTCTAGGTACTGACGTTGTTTATCATCTTAATTACGTGTTATAGTGTTCTTTTATTTGTCTTTGTAAATTATTTACTTTTCTGTTTAGTCCATTTTTGGAAACACCCTCTTGGCGTGGCTCGGTACTTATACATCCAGCCATTGTGTTATCGTCATTTTTTTGTATTCTTGTCTTTCATTTTGCTTATGTGCTCTAGGGGCCGTCTTGACCTTGTTGTAGGGTATGAATGGTTCGTTCATTGCTGAAGACCCTACATCAACTGCCAAGATGAAGAACAGGAATAAAAGCCCTGTTCATTGATAATTTTCTATGTTTTCTATGTATTGTGTGCAATTTTGTCCCATGTACATTTACTCCATATCCTTTCATTTTCTTTTGTCTATATGCCATTTTGTTTTTTCTTTGGTGACATATTTGTTTGTTTTATAGTGATTAAAATTATAACACAATGTTGACTTCTGTATCCCTATTTTTGACATTTTTACCTATTATGTCTGTTTGTTTTGTTCAAACATTGTTGTCAATATAATGGAATTTTATGCGACTGTTATACAAGTGATAGGTTTAGCTAGCTATAAAATCAGGTTTAATCCAACATTTTCTACATAAGGAAATGCCTGTACCAAGTCAGGAATATGAAAGTCGTTTTCCATTCCGAGTCGTTTGAAGTGTTTGAGTTTTTAATTTTGCCATTTGCTATTTGATAAGGGACTTTCCGTTTTGAATTTTCCTTGGAGTTCGGCATTTTTGTTATTTTACCTTTTAATACTCTTTTTTAACAAAGAAGCTGTTCGCTAAAATAACAATATATCGATCTTATTATATTAACATTAAATTCTTCTCGAATGTGCCACTGTGGTATATTTGGAAGTAAAGTAATTATTAAATCTTTGAATTCTGAAACACGAAAGAATATCAATTTTTGTACAATGTAAATTTCTTTCATGTTATGTTCTCTTTGAAATAAATGAATTTAGTAAATAAGGTTATATTATATTACTGTAAAATTATTTACATAATTTCGCATGTCTATATTTATGTTTCTGTACCGGTCTAGAATATTTCGATATAATATTACCAATATGTAAAGTGAAATGTGATTCATTATTTTTATCTCACAATCAATAGTATATAAGGGAACATTTGATGAATTATCTAAAACATGTTAAAGACATATAGTTTGACACTGATTGCCCCTATTTGGTTATTGATTGAAAAATAAACCGAAATGAACCGTGATTGTGACAGCTTTTAATTACAGACACTAACTTCCGGTCCCTCAAATTTGACGTTAAGTGTATGTTTCAGCTGATATAACTATGAGGCACCGAAGTTGTCTATAAGTCACAGTGATTAAACATAGACAGATGTCAACGACAGTTTCATTAACTTGTACATTTTGCTTATAAAGTCTGCGCTACCGAGGTTGTTTAGAATACGACCAATGTTTATTGGTATCATACAGAAGTAAACATTCTTAAACAAGTTTTTATCGGTAATAACTAAGCCATTAGGTAAGAAAGAGAACACTTCATGACACTTAATCAATTTTATGTGGTGTAAGTTCGTATTTCGTTAGTAATTAGATGATTTTGTGATTGGTCGTTGTAAAAATGGTATAGTACATTCGAGTGCTAGACAGCAGCATATAGACGTAAGTGAGTAAATTAGAAAAGTGAAAAAAAAAAAAAAAAATGATTGGAAAAGTATATCAAAACCACAGAACTCCCATCTACTAAGGCTTAGTCGATACAGAACAAATATCGATAAATTTACAGTCTGTGCTGAAATGAACATAAAACTTATAAATAAGGGTTATCGTACCAATATTGTAATTAGATCTCTGAATATAGTTTACATTGGCACTAATATCGATTTTGTCATTAGCAAATTAAAACATAACTAAATTGTATCTTCTTTTGAGGCGGGATGTTTAGAGACACACACACGTTAATTTTTATCTCTAAAGAAGTAGCTCCTCACTATCCTACTACCTGTCGATACATTTATTTTTGGCATTGCACAAGTCATGTCTTCTCTGACTGTTCATGACGTTTAAATACTAAATCCCTGGGATGTGTTTTAGTTGATTTTAGTCTCTGATGCATGATTTTTATTATTAATTGTTTTGGCTTTTAACTAGCTGTCAGTAACTGCGAGTACTCTCAAATCGTACTTTCTTGTTAATTCGACCTGTTGATACTATTTGTAATACTTTTTTGTTATTTTATATTAATATGGATCTTGTCTATATACCAGCTTTGATTATTTGGAATATCTACTAATTTTCACTTCTTCATACTACATTTGTATGAACATCAAGATCATTCCTTAAATCTGTACAGGAAGTTTTAGCTAGCTCTTATTGTATAGTTTTATTGTTGATATTCACCCTTATGTATCTAGTGTTAAATTAGGTATTTATATGACAGACCTTTCTTGGTATTCCCAATTATTGGAAGATTTTATATAAACAGAAGTAGTATACCTAAAACGACAAAGTTATTTTCATTTACCTGTATATATTATGAAAACCGGTTTTTCAAAAGTGATTATTTTCTAAGGGTTAAATATTTCGCGGTGGTGTCTTGCCATGGCTTTGTTTGGACTTGTTTGTTTGCTTTTTGGCCTTGCATGTTTGTCCCTAATATTTTATTAACTATGTATTTACATCTAGGTATCACAGATCGAATTTATTCGTTCATAGTTTGTTAATTTACGTTTTTTGATTGAGTTAAGCCTTCCAATTGATATTTTATCGTGTGTTTTTCTATGTTGTGATGTTATACTATTGTTTCAGAAAAACGTTTAATCCCGCTGCAAATGTTTGCACCTGTCCTAAGTCAGGAATCTGATGTACAGTAGTTGTCGTTTGTTTATGTAATTTATACGTGTTTCTCGTTTCTCGTTTTTTATATAGACTAGACCATTGGTTTTCCCGTTTAAATGGTTTTACACTAGTAATTTTGGGGCCCTTTATAGCTTGTTGTTCGGTGTGAGCCAAGGCTCCGTGTTGAAGGCCGTACATTGACCTATAATGGTTTACTTTTATAAAATGTTATTTGGATGGAGAGTTGTCTCACTGGCACTCACACCACATCTTCCTATATCTATAAAACAAAGAGTAATACTGAAGACTGAGTTTTACTGTGCGTATTGCTTCGTGTTTGTTTATTCCACATTGGCTAGAGGTATAGGAAGAGGGTTGAGATCACACAAAACATGTTTAACCCCACCACATTTTTGCGCCAGTCCCAAGTCAGGAATCTCTAGCCTTTATTAGTCTTGTAGGTTTTATAATTTCGGTTCATTTATATTTCGGAGTTTAGTGTGGCGTTCATTTAGCTGGACTAGTATACATTATTTTTCAGGGTTCAGCTAAATCCCGCCTCCGGGTACGGGACTTTCTCGCTGCATTGAAGACCCATTGGTGGCCTTGGGTGGTGTTCTTCTCTGTAGTATGGTTGTTGTCTCTTTGACACATTCCCCGTTTCCATTCTCTACTCTATCAGTATAAGAAAATATGAGTTTAGTCTACAAGAGACATTTTAATTCTCCATCTGACATTATAACTGGTTCCGTCGTAAATGACACTTATTTCTGTACCTGTACTGTATGACGGGAGATGCACGAAGAGTAGAAAATGGTCACCTTGTAGACGCTTCTGTTGTCCCGTCGTTTGGAGTTAACTATAGAATTTGTCTATTTCTATCTAAACAAATGTTTCAACTGACATCCACATCCTATCTGCTTTTTACAATAAAATTGGAGGCGAAATCGGTTAAAAAGCATGTTCTTTACTGATATGAGGAAATGCATATCAAATTGAGTAAATATTTAAACGAAATTGAAGTCAACTTTTTTGTAAGCCCCATTGTGGGTTCACTTCAAGTATATAAACGTGTTCATGCTACCAATCATAGACAACTCCCTCGAAATCACGCTACTCGGAATACCTCGAATGTTTTTATTTTTGTGGGTTCGTAGTCTAGGGGTTAAGACGTATGGCTGTGGTGCTGAAGGTCCCGGGTTCAATTCCGATTAGGGGCGCTGGAAGTTTTAGTACATCAGAAAGGTGATTTTCCTCATCCCACACACATCTCTGGTAACCAGACCAGAGTTTAAGCTAGTTGCCCCCGACTTTGACCTGGAGATCAATCTGCTGATATCTCTCGGTTTTTCTGTTCCCACCGAGTAACCCGGTGGTTCTCTCCGAGTACTTCGGCTTCCACCATAATAACAGACCTAGCACGGTGTTGGGGCGTGTCATTTATTGTGTTCCATCGTTATGATTGCATCATGTATTAGAGTACACCACATGGTGTCAGATGTAAAACTTTAAAACTTAACCCTCTAGGAACATTAAATTGGAAAGGGAATTAAGCCAAAAACTATAAAGAATGGATTCAGTCATTCGAAATTTATCTAACCGCAACAGGAATCGAAGAAAAGCCAGGGAAGGTACAACTGGCTACTTTTCTGCATGTCTTTAAAACGTGTTTTCAAAACGTAAGGGATAACTGTGAGCCGAGAAAGAAAATCACGTATACTCGTCACGTTTTCTTTACCCGAAATCAAAGACAACATGAAAATATAGACAGTTACGTCGCGAATCTAAAGAATAAAGCTAAACCGTGTGAGTTTGAACATTTATCTGATGGCTTTTAATTAGGGATCGTAAAGCAGATTTGACATTTGTAAAAGCAACAGACACATGTTGTGCACATGAGATAAGCTCACAGTAGCTAAAATCATTAAAATCTACAGAGACACATTCTGTGAAGCGCCTTAAAACAGGTCAGTAAAACTAGATAGACAAAATGAAAATCACAAAAATCAAAGATATTGCATGCTGAGAGACAGTCTCTTTGTAAACATTGTGGTAGAACACATGGTAAACGGGATTGCCGTGCGTTCGGTAAAGAATGCACGCATGCAAGAAGAAAAATCATTTTGCTAAATATTGCATGTCAAAACAGAGGAAAAAAGTAGATGCAATTCAGTATGATTAAATTACAATGACAGCGAAAATGAACTTTTTATTGAAGCTGTAAGGGTGAGGAATGAAAGGAATATGTGTATATAAATAAACAGTCTGTGGTTTTAAAACTTGATACAGGAGCTCAGGCACATTCAAAGAGAGAAAATCCAATCTTAAATTTTTCATAGTACCGACTGATTCACAGCCAATTTTTGAGTGCTGATTCATGACGCGAAATAGGAGCCATTGTACAAGTGCGCGCCGTCGAAAAACCATTGACAAAGGAGGAAGTAATTAGTGATTATGTGATATATTTAAAGGTCTAGGTGCATTGCTTAAACACATCATATTAAAGTAGATCCTCTTATTCCATCAGTAGTTCATCCACCGCGTAAGATTCCAGCAGCACTTAGTAATCAAGTCCGAACAGAATAATACCGTATGGAGATGCTTGGTGTAAAAGTGAAACAAGACGAGCCGACCGATTGGGTTCATTGTATGGAAGTAGTAAGGAAACCAGTAAAGTAACGCGTGTGCATAGATCCGAAAGATTTGAACCTTGCAATCAAGCGTGAACATTATCACTTAGAAACAATTGATGAGATGCGTGTTTTCCCGTTTTGATGCAACTCGTGGATTCTGGCAGATTCAACTCGACGACGACAACTCAAAACTATTAACTTTTAATACGGCATTCGGACGTTATCGATACCGTATATTACCGTTTGGTATAAGTTCAGTGCCAGAGGTCTTCTCAAAAGCTGCCCGAGAGATGTTTATAAACCTTTCAGGGTCGAATGTATCGTTGATGATATACTTGTATGGGGAGAGAATGATAAACAACACGACTACCGCATTCGACAAATGTTAAACAGGTGCCAGCAAATGAACTTTAAGTTAAATAAATCGAAATTTGAGTTGCGCGTTCCCGAGGTCCAGTACGTTGGACATGTTATAAGCAAAGATGGCTTAAAAGTTAATTCGGAAAACGTTTGATCAATATAGGAACTGCCTGCACCGACCGATGTGGCAGGAGTTAAAATAGTATAGTAAAATATTTTTTTCAAACTCATACCTAATCTATCAGATGTTTCCGATCCACTCCGCAAATTGTTAAAGGGTGACATACAGTGGCATTGGGATTATGAGCAACAACAAAGTTTCGAAGAACTTACGCGGCTAGTATCGTCTGCTCCCGTGTTACGTTTCTATAATCTTAATGAATCTGTTACGATATAGGAGGAAGTAAATTCTAAAGGTTAGCAATCTTGTACGGTTGCGAAAAATTTGATCAATATATTTACGATCGAAGGGACATTATTGAACCGACCATAAGCCGTTAGTTGCAATCTATGAAAACCGCTTTATCGTGCTGCACCCCGTCTACAACGCATGTTAATAAATTGCAGCAATATGATTTACAAATTGTTTACGTTCCCCGCGGAAAGCTTATGTTTATATCCAACGCGCTTAGCAGAGCCTATCTACCGGATAGTAATGACAAGAATTCAAAACCCCTTCCAAGTATTGCACCGGGAGAAATTGTGCGATTCAAGAAAGACGATAAACAAGTATGTGAAAACCAGCAATAGTTGACACAGAAAAAGGCGAATGTTCATATATGTTAAGAGCCGAAAAGGATAAACTTTATCGACGAAACAGAAAACACATCTTAGAAACCAACAAGGAATTATTATGTCTGATTTAGGTACCTGTACCCAATAATCCCAAGAAGTTCATTTCTGAATGCCACAAAGTGATGGAAAAATAGAAAGATGCCAAAAAAGTATGACAATATATGTAACGTGAGGGTACCCAAATTGCACCTATTTTGACAGTATTTTCACCTTCATTTATTTATGATCCAGACAAAAGTTTCCATTTTGTGTTTATTTTGTAGATATATCCTTGTTTACCATATAGTTCCACCAATTTAATTTTGAATCTATACTGAATCATAGAAAAATGGGTTTGAATCGACCTCCAAACGATCTATTGTTCTGTAATAAGGAGTACCCAAATTGCATCCATGCTTAAATTCACATCCGTATAAATCAAATAACTGATGTCTTGTTTTATTTCTCCAAATATTTAGAACAATTTGATAATAATCCATGCTTACTATTCATTTTTCAAGAAACGGATGCCTGTAACACATTTTAATAGCTCATTTTTAAAAGTTGACTTCTTGTGGACGTTTCCGTAGATTTTACGTTTCAAGTAAATACTTCATCTGTTGATATATACTGTATATAGATATAAGAAGATGTGGTATGAGTGCCAATGAGACAACTCTCCATCCAAGTCAAAATTTATAAATGTAAACCACTATAGGTCAAAGTACGGTCTTCAACACGGAGCCTAGGCTCACACCGAACAGTAAGCTATAAAGGGCCCCAAAAATTACTAGTGTAAAACCATTCAAACGGGAAAACCAACGGTCTAATCTATATAAAAACGAGAAACGAGAAACACTTATGAACCACATCAACAAACGACAACTACTGAACATCAGATTCCTGACTTAGGACAGGTGCAAACAAATGCAGCGGGTTTAAACGTTTTAATGGTACCAAACCTTCACCCTTTTTCTGAAACAATAGTGTAACATCACAACATAGAAAAACAAACGTTTTGTTTATATTTGAATATATTTAGCTATGTTAAAAGACTTGCATACTGTCAATCATAAAAATACACATTGTTTAGTCTCTAAGAAAACTTGTAAGATTTCCGATGCTTTATTTATAATCTAGTTTATTGAAAATAATGCACTATTATACCCCAATGGGGTTGATGGCTTACATGAAAACAAAATAACACATTACATAATACATCACAAAAATAACAAAAAAAAAAGACATGAATTCACATATGTACATAGCATGTAGCATTTGAATCCACTCTCCTCAGTGACCAGGACTTTTTAATAAATGGAGCCGCATACCGCATAACTGACGGACATGAAAGACATAAAATCAATTTATCCTATTTATCAATCTCATCTTTATTTGAATAGATATTTTTACTTTTTCTTAAGAATTCAAGTCTCAAGTTTTCATTTTGTTTACATTTAGATAAGAAATGATCTTCATCATCTATTTTATTTAAAGAACAATACTGACATAAACGTTCTTCTCTTTTTATGTTTCTGTACCTCCCCCTTTCAATTTCCAAAATATGGTCACTTACCCTTAATGTAGTAAAGCATTTACTCGTTTCAAAGTTATTTTCGTGAAGTAAATATGGTTCAATTTCATAAATCTTTTTAACTTTACTATAAATATATAATTTATTATTTTCCGTTAAAGAGTTAATTTCTTAAAGAACAACTTTTATAGTTTTCTTGTATAATCTCCTTCATGTGTTTATTTATTTTACATTTTTCTTCTATACAGTTAATACTTTCTATCTCTGATCATTCTATATTATGTTCTTGAATTGTATTTTTGACAAATGTATACCAGTCTATTGGATATTGTCCTAACTCTGACCTTGACGCAATGTTTTCTGCTATTTTACTTAAACCTAGAATTGATTTGCAAAATTTTAAATTTACTTTTCAATAAATTGTTATCAATAGAGGTTAGTAAATCAAAGTCCTTATTATTATTTGCTGCTCTACTCTGAGATTTTAATATTTTTCATAGTATATACGTAGTCCATATATCAAATTTCTGAATTATACATTAAAACTGGCTTAACTAAAGATTCAAAAGTTTTTATGTATATTCAGAGGTATATTTTCTATAGTTTTCAAAGATTTAAACATACTGAATAGAACTTTTGTACCTTTTTAGAGAGTTCCAAATGGGTCAGGAGGTGTGGAATTACCCGAAGCCTCTATCTATAAATGGATGCAATTTGGGTACTCGGTGTAATTTGTGTACTGTGACGTTATATCAATAGCTTAACTGGGTGTATCATTTCTATCTGTTCACGTTAGAAATGGAGGACTTTCGTCATTTTAATGTCAAAACCTGTATTTCATTGCTGTAGAATCTGTACTCTATTGTCTTCTCAGAATCTTATATATCAATATCAAAACATAACAAACATTGCTGAATTTAATGCTTTATGAAAAACTCACAATTATTCTATGTGATATTGCAGGATATATAGTCTCATAGACATTCCTTGATGTTTATAGGTTGCAGATGATTTTGATATTGGGAGTTGATAACAACACAGAAAATTCCACCCAGTTGATAGCTTTAAGTAAAGATGCACTGGAAAGTGAAACCTACATTGTATGTGATGACACTAATGTCAAGGAAGAAGCTGTCGTACAAGAGCTGTTGTAATTTGCCAATTTCTAACTTTCGTTGTGACAAATAAAATGTCTTCTTATCACATTGGCATGCTTTTTTGGCTAGAATACAGAGGATGTAGTAACTCTCTAGCCATGTAGGAAAAAAATAATCATTATTCGTGATGTATTTAAGTCAGTTTTCAAATAAAATTAATATGTGATTTCAATTATGTATATACTGTTACTTGTGATCATCATGAGGTGTCTGATGTACTTTTCTTTCATATATGCTCTTTTGATTACATAAAGAATTACTCGTTAAAAGATGTATTTATTGTTATTTTACCTAAATTGAATATAGTTTTTGCAATAACAGCTTAAGTTGAGTACTCATGGAAAATTATGTACGTTTGAATACAGAACATGTTCCACATTTTAACACCATCACTTTGAACACGTTCGGCAAATTTTCCGAAAGTGAACATCTGGTGTTCTTAATCTTAACACTTTGGTTTTATTCATGTTCTATGTATTCAAAAAGTGTTACAGGGCTGTTGAACGTGTCGACGACTTAATGTTTTGAACATTCGGACACGTTTAATCGTTGAACACTAAGTGTTAAGAACTCTAACATCAAGTGTTCTAAAATGAAACACAAAGGCATTAAAATCGGAACACTACACACTCAATTGATGGACACTAGTGTAAACATTTGGAACACCAATACACGTTAAAAAGTGTTACAAAAAAGCGTTCAATCAGAGTTTTATTTATTAACACTTATATTTACAGTGTATAACCAATAGTTATGAAGTTATTTACACCTGTACGCAAAGACTCTAATCATTTTTACCACATGATGCCGTGTATTTGAAACCACTATTAATCGTTTTTACCACATGAAGATGTGTATTTGAAACCACTAGTTACGAGGGTCTGGAATTGGGGGGATGTCTTCATATCTGTATTCTTTAATTTTTTGGCCATTATTTTATATTCTTTATACGTTTTGCCCATTATTCTCTATTCTGTAAACCCCCATCCACACCCTCAGTTACACGTCTTTGAAATAACGTATCACTTATTTTGTTATTCGTTATCGGCTGAAGAGCGATTGGCATAGTGTTTTGGGGTTTTAGCAACGTACGACGTAATAGTTCAACTTGCAGTTAAATGAATAATTCTCCTTGTTTATACAAGAATATTCGATTCGCTTGGAGAGAGCGAGAGAGCACATTCGGATTGTATAAACCATACCTTGAATTAACATGCCTGTGATGTCGATTATATCTAGAGATAATGAAACATCTATTTTGACTTTGTTTTATGTCATATGTTGTTGCTGTTCTTCCCTATTTACGGAAATTCATCAATTTTGTGACGACATTATCCGATGCATACACGAACTAGGATACTTTAGATAAATAATTTCCATATTAACAATTTTATTTCTCTTTTACACTTTTAGGCAATTTAAAGTTTTGCTATTTATATTTTGATAAAATTCAAATATAAAGCAACCAGCATATCAAATTAAGGTGTGAAAACGTATCAGGAGCATTTGTGTGTGTGTGTGTGTGTGTGTGTGTGTGTGTGTGCATCTTTAAAACTTTCAATAGAGTTTTGGTTTGAAATTTTGAGAGGAGGAGTTCATTCTAATCTTTGAGGGTTTAATAGAAGACTGGGAATTTGAAAGTTACATTGATTGTTATCGAATGGCTTGTATTTAGTTAATATTGCTTTGGTATGGCAATTTATTGGTGTACAACTCTATAGAACATTTCGAGTTTTAATTTTCGTTTCTGTAAAGTTGGCCAATTTAATTCATGTAGCATATCAGAAACACTGCAGTGCAACAGTATTCTAGTTTTGGTCCGACTATCATTTGGTAAGCTCTGTCTTTGAATGATTTAAAGATTGTTTTGAATGTTTCGTCTAATAAATGAAAGACAAAAAAAAAAAAGATTTACATTTGCTGCTATTATTTGTATATTCGATTTTCATTCAAAAGCGGAATAAAGTATGAAGCCTGAATAATTTTCGGATTGGAATTGTTTTTAAAAGTAATAGTAAAATTGAATTTGGTTTTTACTTAAATGTGAAAATGAGGATGTTATATTTGTCAGGTTGGTATGACATGAACCAGCCTTGCTCCAATTTTGAAGCTTCTTCAATGTCTTCTTGAAGTTCAGTGCAGTCGTTTTTCAGGTATATTAGGCTGGTTGAGGATGCATTTTTTGACAGTGTTTTAGGTTATTTTGTAAGTCATTTATATCAACTGAAATAACTAAGCTGTTTTAGTATCAGAATTGTACAGCGTTCTAGGGTTCACGATTGCTTTTTTTTATAGATACAGAAACTTGTATTTTTTTTTTCAAAACATCAATTATCTATCAATTTTTAACTTTCATGATTCTGTTTACTCATGTTTGTTGATGATTTTGCATTTCGGATTTTAAAGGTTTGTTCTACCTTTTTCAAAATCTCAAAGTAAATAAACCGACGGTGTTATTCATATGACGTAACCAAAGATGGACTGAAATATGGAAACAATTATAATTTTTATACAACCATAACTCCACAACACAGCTCTATGACAAATGTTTTCCTCTAGATTGTATCTAACATTAGTCTCACACAGACAGTTTGACACAGGATGTATTTTGATGGATGACACATTAATGATATATGATTCAACAAAGTGTCTAGTGTTTAATAATTCAAGGCAAATGCAGTTATTGATGGTAATTTCATATCCAATACTGCTGAAATATTCAGTTCAGTATTAAAACTAAGAACATTTGATAATGTCAGGTTGCTTTACTATATGGTTATGTCACACAAGCCTATCACCGATGAATATACTAAATGTATTATTTGGGTGAAAAAGACGTTTCGTGTTTATTTTCCGTTAAAGAGTTAATTTCTTAAAGAACAACTTTTATAGTTTTCTTGTATAATCTCCTTCATGTGTTTATTTATTTTACATTTTTCTTCTATACAGTTAATACTTTCTATCTCTGATCATTCTATATTATGTTCTTGAATTGTATTTTGACAAATGTATACCAGTCTATTGGATATTGTCCTAACTCTGACCTTGACGCAATGTTTTCTGCTATTTTACTTAAACCTAGAATTGATTTGCAAAATTTTAAATTTACTTTTTCAATAAATTGTTATCAATAGAGGTTAGTAAATCAAAGTCCTTATTATTATTTGCTGCTCTACTCTGAGATTTTAATATTTTTTCATAGTATATACGTAGTCCATATATCAAATTTCTGAATTATACATTAAAACTGGCTTAACTAAAGATTCAAAAAGTTTTTTTATGTATATTCAGAGGTATATTTTCTATAGTTTTCAAAGATTTAAACATACTGAATAGAACTTTTGTACCTTTTTTAGAGAGTTCCAAATGGGTCAGGGAGGTGTGGAATTTACCCGAAGCCTCTATCTATAAATGGATGCAATTTGGGTACTCGGTGTAATTTGTGTACTGTGACGTTATATCAATAGCTTAACTGGGTGTATCATTTCTATCTGTTCACGTTAGAAATGGAGGACTTTCGTCATTTTTAATGTCAAAACCTGTATTTCATTGCTGTAGAATCTGTACTCTATTGTCTTCTCAGAATCTTATATATCAATATCAAAACATAACAAACATTGCTGAATTTAATGCTTTATGAAAAACTCACAATTATTCTATGTGATATTGCAGGATATATAGTCTCATAGACATTCCTTGATGTTTATAGGTTGCAGATGATTTTGATATTGGGAGTTGATAACAACACAGAAAATTCCACCCAGTTGATAGCTTTAAGTAAAGATGCACTGGAAAGTGAAACCTACATTGTATGTGATGACACTAATGTCAAGGAAGAAGCTGTCGTACAAGAGCTGTTGTAATTTGCCAATTTCTAACTTTCGTTGTGACAAATAAAATGTCTTCTTATCACATTGGCATGCTTTTTTTGGCTAGAATACAGAGGATGTAGTAACTCTCTAGCCATGTAGGAAAAAAATAATCATTATTCGTGATGTATTTAAGTCAGTTTTCAAATAAAATTAATATGTGATTTCAGTTATGTATATACTGTTACTTGTGATCATCATGAGGTGTCTGATGTACTTTTCTTTCATATATGCTCTTTTGATTACATAAAGAATTACTCGTTAAAAGATGTATTTATTGTTATTTTACCTAAATTGAATATAGTTTTTGCAATAACAGCTTAAGTTGAGTACTCATGGAAAATTATGTACGTTTGAATACAGAACATGTTCCACATTTTAACACCATCACTTTGAACACGTTCGGCAAATTTTCCGAAAGTGAACATCTGGTGTTCTTAATCTTAACACTTTGGTTTTATTCATGTTCTATGTATTCAAAAAGTGTTACAGGGCTGTTGAACGTGTCGACGACTTAATGTTTTGAACATTCGGACACGTTTAATCGTTGAACACTAAGTGTTAAGAACTCTAACATCAAGTGTTCTAAAATGAAACACAAAGGCATTAAAATCGGAACACTACACACTCAATTGATGGACACTAGTGTAAACATTTGGAACACCAATACACGTTAAAAAGTGTTACAAAAAAGCGTTCAATCAGAGTTTTATTTATTAACACTTATATTTACAGTGTATAACCAATAGTTATGAAGTTATTTACACCTGTACGCAAAGACTCTAATCATTTTTACCACATGATGCCGTGTATTTGAAACCACTATTAATCGTTTTTACCACATGAAGATGTGTATTTGAAACCACTAGTTACGAGGGTCTGGAATTGGGGGATGTCTTCATATCTGTATTCTTTAATTTTTTGGCCATTATTTTATATTCTTTATACGTTTTGCCCATTATTCTCTATTCTGTAAACCCCCATCCACACCCTCAGTTACACGTCTTTGAAATAACGTATCACTTATTTTGTTATTCGTTATCGGCTGAAGAGCGATTGGCATAGTGTTTTGGGGTTTTAGCAACGTACGACGTAATAGTTCAACTTGCAGTTAAATGAATAATTCTCCTTGTTTATACAAGAATATTCGATTCGCTTGGAGAGAGCGAGAGAGCACATTCGGATTGTATAAACCATACCTTGAATTAACATGCCTGTGATGTCGATTATATCTAGAGATAATGAAACATCTATTTTGACTTTGTTTTATGTCATATGTTGTTGCTGTTCTTCCCTATTTACGGAAATTCATCAATTTTGTGACGACATTATCCGATGCATACACGAACTAGGATACTTTAGATAAATAATTTCCATATTAACAATTTTATTTCTCTTTTACACTTTTAGGCAATTTAAAGTTTTTGCTATTTATATTTTTGATAAAATTCAAATATAAAGCAACCAGCATATCAAATTAAGGTGTGAAAACGTATCAGGAGCATTTCATGTGTGTGTGTGTGTGTGTGTGTGTGTGTGTGTGTGTGCATCTTTAAAACTTTCAATAGAGTTTTGGTTTGAAATTTTGAGAGGGAGGAGTTCATTCTAATCTTTGAGGGTTTAATAGAAGACTGGGAATTTGAAAGTTACATTGATTGTTATCGAATGGCTTGTATTTAGTTAATATTGCTTTGGTATGGCAATTTATTGGTGTACAACTCTATAGAACATTTCGAGTTTTTAATTTTCGTTTCTGTAAAGTTGGCCAATTTAATTCATGTAGCATATCAGAAACACTGCAGTGCAACAGTATTCTAGTTTTGGTCCGACTATCATTTGGTAAGCTCTGTCTTTGAATGATTTAAAGATTGTTTTGAATGTTTCGTCTAATAAATGAAAGACAAAAAAAAAAAAAAAAGAGATTTGCATTTGCTGCTATTATTTGTATATTCGATTTTCATTCAAAAGCGGAATAAAGTATGAAGCCTGAATAATTTTCGGATTGGAATTGTTTTTAAAAGTAATAGTAAAATTGAATTTGGTTTTTACTTAAATGTGAAAATGAGGATGTTATATTTGTCAGGTTGGTATGACATGAACCAGCCTTGCTCCAATTTTGAAGCTTCTTCAATGTCTTCTTGAAGTTCAGTGCAGTCGTTTTTCAGGTATATTAGGCTGGTTGAGGATGCATTTTTTGACAGTGTTTTAGGTTATTTTGTAAGTCATTTATATCAACTGAAATAACTAAGCTGTTTTAGTATCAGAATTGTACAGCGTTCTAGGGTTCACGATTGCTTTTTTTTATAGATACAGAAACTTGTATTTTTTTTTTCAAAACATCAATTATCTATCAATTTTTAACTTTCATGATTCTGTTTACTCATGTTTGTTGATGATTTTGCATTTCGGATTTTAAAGGTTTGTTCTACCTTTTCAAAATCTCAAAGTAAATAAACCGACGGTGTTATTCATATGACGTAACCAAAGATGGACTGAAATATGGAAACAATTATAATTTTATACAACCATAACTCCACAACACAGCTCTATGACAAATGTTTTCCTCTAGATTGTATCTAACATTAGTCTCACACAGACAGTTTGACACAGGATGTATTTTGATGGATGACACATTAATGATATATGATTCAACAAAGTGTCTAGTGTTTAATAATTCAAGGCAAATGCAGTTATTGATGGTAATTTCATATCCAATACTGCTGAAATATTCAGTTCAGTATTAAAACTAAGAACATTTGATAATGTCAGGTTGCTTTACTATATGGTTATGTCACACAAGCCTATCACCGATGAATATACTAAATGTATTATTTGGGTGAAAAAAGACGTTTCGTGTAATTTTAAAAACCTAATATATACTCTTGAAAAGGTTGGGGAATAATTCAGAATTATATCATTAACTTGTTGCTTTCACAATGTAACAGATTCAAATGACTCAAATAAGAAAATGGGTTGACAACTTCCTATCATTTTGTCCTCTGTCATAGTATGTGTCCTCTGTCATAGTATGTGTCCTCTGTTTTGCTGTAAAACCTAATTTGTAGATATTGTTTTACAATGAGAGAAAAGTATGGAAATACAGTTGGGGCAATGAAATGCCATATAGCTGAAAAACCGACAAGACTATATAAAAGCAATATTAAAAATCAATGCAAATAACAGTTTATAATATGAAACAAGGAGACGTGTTATGGTTGCTAAAGAGAAAACTGTTAACCAGAGACAAAATGACGAGGATGCGAACAACCATTGGTTAACACACATACTATATAGTAAGTTATAAAATGACCAGACATGACAAAATGTGAATTTCAAAATAGAAAACCAACGCACTGACTTATGCTAAAAAGAGAGACAAATATGACAGGCAGACCCACTGAATTACAGACTCGCTACTTACGACTGGCACATACAAAAGCTCAACTCCTTTATTAATATAGGATAGTGATGTAACAGCACAACATAAAAAGAAACTGTAAAAATCAGTTGGAAAGTGTTCGACTCATTAGATCGGCACGAAGCACACAAAAACCTAACAACCAGACAAAAAGCACAAAGTACTCTCAGTTACTGAAAACTAGTTTAAAGTCTATTTCAAGTAATAAGCAAACCATGTTTTCCCTGTCTAAAATATCGAGTAGCATCAAACGGAATTATAAAAAAAAAAACACATCGTAAGCGTGGGCCAAATAAACATCGCAGTCCAAATAAGGAAAATTAAACATTAGGACCTTATCATAAATCGTCTTTTTGGTCTTAATTTTTTGTTTTGAGTTTCCCGTGTGAACCTTAAATATCCAAATCTAGAAAAGGACAATTATTGCTGTCTTTATTATAAAACCATTTCAAACAAAACCAAATATAAACAGTCAGAAGTCCTTCTGAAAAGTTGGACTGTAATCACTTCGAGAAAGAAATATACCTCGAAAAATATTGGTGTGATGTTCAGTCTTTATAACTTTTATTGCTTGCATGCTAGATTCTTTTGAAAATTTTATTATCAATTGGCACAAAGCATTGTTGTGTTTATAAATATTCTTTAATACAATTATTTTTTATTATCGTAAAAGATCTTATTGTTTTTAGTATTGTTGGGTTTCTGTATACTAGTATTTGACGTAAACCCATATCTCTTTTCATTTATTTTAAATGAGTACATATGTAGTACTGTATGAATGCAAATTAAAGATATGCCGAAAGAGCACATTTCCCTTCATCGAGTGATAATCCAAAATACAGTGTAACATCCTCATTCAAGGTAGGTATATATATATATATATAGTTGGAGAAGATGTCAAAGGGGCAATCATAAACTATATAAGTAGTAGAACAAAGACTATCAATACCATGGTAAAAAAGAATAAAACACAAACAACAGTCTTAAAAACATTACACCGAAAACTCAAGATTGAGCAACACAAACAAGTCAAAAACTGAGGGTTATCTCTGATATATATATATATATATATATGTATATGTGTGGTATTTTCTCATGTCTGATTCAAAATATAATACCCTAGGATATACTTAATTTTTAATTTGCAATATGAAAATATTTCAAAGTAAGAGCTAGAGGAAATTTGAAACATTGAATGCTTGTGCTTAGAGACAAAGAAAAAATGTCTAGACCCATGAATCTGTCAGTACCAATCGATTATAATGCGTGTTTAATGAAAACTTATCTTAAGTTTTAAGTGCCTAACAGCCTTATTCTAAACCGTTTTGTTTTAATTGAAACAAAAAAGCATAGTGACAGTAATAAACGAGTTAATATCGCTGATCCTTTATTCTTAGATATAAATGCCAAACAGTGACTAACACCACTTTATATTCAGAGGATGTTACGTGTTCTAGGAACAGCTACATACACTGAAGCAATGGGATAAATCTCAGCCGTGACAACTTAATCCGTACATACTAATTATTTTAGTAGAAATATACGTGACAGTACAAATCAATACTATTTATATATCTAGAAGGTGTTTAACTCTCTCGTTAAAACATGCAAAATCCAATAAATTTCATTTAGAAAGAAGCCATATTAATTGTTATTCGAGATACATATGCAATTCAATATATGCTCTATTTCAAAACAGGAATTTATATTCCTTAACAGACTTGTTTCATATATGGAAGTGTAAGGCTTGTATGCTTTTCTCAATGTTAGAAATAGTAACAGAACAATTAATGAAAAGACTTGATAAACCGTTTGCTTTAGCTTGTTTATTTTATATTTAGTTGAATTTTGAAGTACAATTTCTTCAAACTGTTTCAGCAAAACTACATAAAATTTTGCGTCCATGTAAAATCATATTTTAACTAGTGGAAAAATAGAATCGGGTATGTAAAATTCCAAAATCTTTAAATTTTGGAAACAAAAAGCCCTTTGAACAAAGTTCTAAGAATAGACAAATATCTTTCAAATTGTAGGATTATATACGATTTATAGAGGGAAATCTCTTTGAATGGTTAATATGAGGAAGTTATTAAAAACTTTGTGATTCTTTATACCTTGTTTCCATTGCATGTTTTCATAAAGCATATTTACCTCACGGGGTGTAATTTGCTTTTACATCGAACTAATTAACCTCAGTATATAGCAAGTATGTCTCCTAAGAAATGAGAATAATTTTGAAAAGAATTGAATTAATGTAATTTTCCGACACTTTGTAGAAAACAGGATCTTAATTCTTAGATAGATTTTCATATAAGATTATAATTCTTGTATTATTTAATTTTCTGGTGGTCGTGTTTTATGAAGTTAAGCGACAATACTAACGATATTAAAGGCTGACAAGATGAGATGGGTATTGTGTGAGAGAAATTGCCTTTATTCTTTACCAATTTCTTTAATCTAAAACGACAAGGCAGAGCTGTATAATCAATTTGATCCAACAGGAATCAGTAAAGAGCTATCAGAACATGATAGACGCTCAATACGTTTTACTGGGGTCACAGCCACTTGATTGGCGTAGTGGGCTTAATCATGTAGAATAAAACTGATAATAGATTTAGACAGTCCCTAATAAATTTAATAAACGGATATATTTCTAAGGCTTCAGTTTTGATATCGCTCTATTTCACTCATGTCGTTGGTCAAATATAATTTGATAAATAACATTAATCATCTAAATCGGTTGATATACAATACAGTAATGAGGGGAAAACAAAGTGACGTTGGTTCCTTCATTGACCATATTATATTTAGCTAGAATAAGGTAATACAGCAATGAGGAGAAAAACAGTGGCGGTAGTTGTTTCCTTCATTTACTATATTATGTTTAGCATACTCGTTACTTACCTTCACGTACAAAAGAGTTCTTTACGTTCGATAATCTGAATCTTACGTTAAACAATACAGCAAGGGCCGGAAACAGATATGCGTTGGTTGTATCCTTTAATTATTATATTAGACTTGGACTGCACAAGTCCCATATATACTATGTTATAACAGAATAAATTACACAAACATAACATGCTGAATATAGAACAAGAATATATGTCCATAGAACACCTTGTCCGCTCACATTATCACATTACCATGTTCAGGGAATCCCGAAATATAAATAAATGTTTTTTACTTAAATCAGGCCGTTAGTTTTCTCGTTTGAATTGTTTTACATTTGTCATTTCGGGGCCTTTTATAGCTGACTATGCGGTATGGGTTTACTCATTGTTGAAAGCCGTACGTTGACTTTTAGTTGTTAATTTCTGTGTCATTTGGTCTCTTGTAGAGAGTTGTCTCATTAGCAATCATACCACATCTTCTTATCTTTATAAAACTAATTAGGTATAATTATTTCAAATTTTTACCTCATTATGAACATTACCGACTATACGGTATGGGTTTTTCTCATTGTTGAAGGCCGTATGGTTGCCTATAACAATGCTTACATTCACTTCATTTGAACTTTGGTGGATATTTGTCTAATTGGCAATCATACCACATCTCCTTATTTTTAAGTTAATGTGATCACAACTTCATGGTAAACTAAATTAAACCTAAACTTACGCCTGTACGAATGGACGAATGGATGGACGGACGAACAGACCGCAAACCGTAAAGCCCTTTTCTATCGTACGCTGGACATTAAAATGTTTCAAGATGACAACGTGAATATGTATCATGCTTAAGTACCTGTCTTTGTAAGAATCATGCAGGTTCCTGTTGATTGACGATTCATGACCCCTCTTCACATATCTTTTTATTTTGTTTATGAAGAATGTATGGTATGAAATTAAGTTTCATATATTTATTTTTTTCTTTTGAACTTGGTTGCCATGGAAACCGTCCTAACAAAATTTTGCCTAAATACGTGCAAAAGTAGCCTTTGAAAATTGAAAAATAAGGAATTTTAAAGTACCATTGCAATAAAGTTAATCAATACAAACAATAAGCATTTTTACATTGTTGACAAATAAAACCCCAAACTATTCAAAAACGTTAAAATTTTGAATTTACCTAATAGTTTGTTTCTATAGCAACCATTTAAAAATGTGTTAAAATTCGATAATAAAAAATTTCAAAATCGCTAAATTTTATTTCTGTTTATCTCCCAAGACCAACAATACCATAACATGTCACTGACAGATTTTGAAAGACAACATATTATATATTCATGAAATAAAAAGAAAGTCGTGCGGTTTTTTTTTCTTTCTTTAAAAATATTTTCATGTGAAAATTGTCAATTTTCACAAAAATCCAGATTTTCCATACAGATAAACAATCAAAGATCTTGAACTTAATGAGCCAAACTCATCCATTCATATGTGTAATTCTGACACACATTTGCCAATTATAAATGAGAATATATGATTTATAAAGATATATTCCTACAGAATGAAAACTTATCACTCTGGGTATGGTGCCCCCCCCTTTTTTTTGAAAAAAAAAAAATCATTTTTTTCAAAATTATAAAATTTGTCGAAAAAAATTGTGGTATTTAATTGTGCTTTCTTGTAAACATTTTGAGCATTTAATCATAACATTTCTTCTATGGTTGAGGGCAGTAAATGTACCCTCTCCTCCTAATTTTAGATATAAGATTTGTCAGAAATATGAAAAAAAGGTGAAAGGTTACGCATAACAAAGTGTCTTGCCTGGGACTGATGTTGTCAGTGAAAAAGAATAATGTTGAACTCCAAAAACATTTAAGTCTATATATTAAAATATGAAGATGTTTTAATCGCCAATGAGACAACTCTCCACCTGAGACCAAATGACATAGGAATTAACAAATACATGTCATCGTGCAGCCTTCAACAATGAGCATAACATGTTTATCAGTAAAACAAAGAATAATGAACAAATAAATAAATAATATTTGCCCAGGATACTATCACTTTCAAAAATGCTACAAAGAAGTCACAGTATAAGTTTCATGGACTCTGTGTTAGTTTGAATCAGATTATTGATGCTTTAAAAACTTTAACCTTAGACTGTAAGATCTGCCTAACAAGAATGCACACACTGAAATGTCTCGCCTGTCTTATTCATCATTGAACATTTTAAAACAAGTACCATATTTACTTAACATTATCAATGTTCTAAGAAAATGATGTCACGGTCAGATGAACAATGGCAAACAGACATGTACACCTTGCAATCATTCCATACACCAAATATAGTAGTCCTATCGCTTATAGTATCGATAAACTGACATACAATTACGAAAACTAATCATTGACCAATGAACGATGAAAATAATATCATGGACAGATGAAACCTGCAAGAAAGACATGTACACCTTTTATTGCTCCATACACAAAATAGAATGGTCCCATTACTTATAGTATCCGATAAATAGACCAAACCCGAAAAAACAAATGTTGTCCATGAACAATGATATTGAGGTCTAAGTCAGATGAAACCTGCTAGTCTGACTTTCCATACACAAAATATAATTGACCTATTGCTTATAGTATCTAAGATACAGACTTGATCTCGTAAATTTAACCTTGATCACTGATCTACAGAATGAGGTCGAGGTCAGGTGAACCTTTAAGTTACCTGACGGAAATATAGACATTGCAAGGAACCAACATACCAAATAAAATTATCCTATGACTCAAAATAATTGAGTATTGGGATTGTAATTTATTTTCAAGCAGTCACTAAACCATGAAAACGAGATTAAGGACAATGGACATATAACAGACGGAATCTTCGTAAACTAAGATATCTGCACATGTAAGGGATGAAGCATCGAGGGGCGTGTTATATTGGTCTCTTCTGTACATCTTCAGAATGTCTTTTTGGTGAAGAGTCAAACTAGACGCTCTAAAGAGCCTGTGTCGCTCACCTTGGTCTATGTGCATATTTAACAAAGGACACTCTGCAACATTGTAGACGAGAATAGAATTCATGACAAAAATCTCTGTTTTGTTGATCGTGTATTACTGATTATAAGGTCTGTTTAGTTTCTCTCTATCTTCTTTAGTTTTTGCTCAAAACACAAGAGGGTTAAAAATCCTCATTTAAGGGCAATCACTCCTATAAAAATGACAGTCTACTAACTTTATCAGCAAAATTTGACTTGTTAGTAGATCCTACCTTGCTTATCATTTTTGTGATTTAAAGTGTCTTTTTATCTATTATATTTTAATCATATAAGGCAAAATGCAAAAACAATGGTAAAAAAAAATCATCATTAAAGGGCAATAACCCCAATAAGGTGTCGTGGGATGATTTCATCTCTCATCTTCCTGATAACTTTTGCTTATTACGACTACAGACGACGACGGATGCCAAGTGATGAGAAAGGCTCACTTGGTCCTCTAGGCCAGGTGAACTAAACAAATGAATCTGGACCTCTTCTGAAAATATTCTATAGAAGAGGCAATAAAAACAAAAATTCAATATGCTGTCGAATTTAGCAGATTTTTAAAAAATTTTGGATGACATAATGAAATTTACGATGATTTATTATAGAAAATAAGATATATGTCAGTTCTGTTTCGATAAACACGACTGTAATAGTCTTAATAAGCCTTAAATATTGGTGAGGGCCATTTGATATGAAAGATGACTTTCTACCCAGAAAAACAGGAATCTACAAATTAACAATTACTATGCTGTTTAAGTGGAGCAATTTTTTGTGTTTGCAATAGTTGTTATAGGTTGTTTTATGAAGATTTAACACAACATTAGGATTGATAGAACAAAACTCCCTTTTGACTTTAAAAACTTTTGATTGTGTGGTGCCAGAGCTACGCTACTTCAATAGTCAGATTTAAGGGAATGATGAAATAAAAGCTTCTCTTGATTAATTTTCTGGTGAAAGTAAGGCATCATTTGATTTGAAAATTATCCAAATTTGTCAATAAAGATTTTAGCTGTCAGATAAATAAAAGGTCATATTTATGCTTTAGCTCTAGTATGCTTATATCAAATTACTACAAATTGTTAAAGTTTGTTACACATCAATTACTTTGTTAAATCTTCAGAATTCTAAGAAACTTTGGCAGAAGCATTTTTATGATTAAGAGATAATGTCTGAAGCAAAAGTTTTTTATTTTCCATTTTCAGTATATTTCTGATAGATGGACAGAGTTTTTTACAATTAACATTTACAGACAGTCTGGGATTAAGCTTTTTTGACATGGATTGTTATGAAATTTGAACAGAAGCTAATCTTCAAAACCATGAGTATTTCAAGTTTTTTTTATTTCAATTTGCAGAAAACAGGTGTTCTAAGAGCCGCGGTCTTAATTGCTAATTGTAATGCCTGCTAAAAATGTCGCAAAGGTGAGACGTAGCAATCCTATATTCAGTCACCATTGTCAACAACTGTGTTTAGTCTGTGATAAAAATCTTTATAAGACATCAATAAGGTCTGAATAAAGATACCCTTTTCCACTTATTCTTCCTACCTTCACTAGATTTCAGTGCCATCCCTAAAATATTTTTTTCATTTATAAACAAGCAGTAATTTATTCAAAAAAAATTTGAAAATACAATTCTTTGCATAACTATTGACCTTATTTTTTCAGCATCATCATGTTAGTAGAAACACAGGTATTAATTTTTTATGTCTAGCTTCTTCAAATATTTATGGAATTCTATGAAACTTAAACAGAAGTTTCTTGATTATTAAGAAAAAGATCTAAAGAATTTTCTTTTACTTTCCCCATATCTTATATGTTATACTTGAAAATGGACTTCATTTTTTTTATGCTTACATTCAGAAACAGACCAAACAGTCTAGGGTTAAATATTAAAAAATCAATAGTCTGTTTGAAACTGTCATTTAGTTTCAAAAAAACTTTTATTGAGGCTTCTTCGTAGCCATTTAGGTTAAAAATAAAAACCACGATAAATAAAGTTTTTTTGTACCCATCGTTGACATGTAGGCACAGTCTGGTCTGTGATTAAAGATTTTAAAATTTGGACAACCATGTCAAACCTTTTGGAAATTTTACTAAGCCATGGCAGAAGCTTCTTAAAAGTGAAAGTCTCCTGAGCAAATATGTTTTTAAATGTGTTCATTATCATGATTATATTTTACTTTACTGCACGATAAACATGCTATGCTCATTGTTAAAGGCCGTTCGATGATCTATGGTTGTTTAAAATTTCTATGTCATTTGGTCTCTGGTGGAAAGTTGTCTCATTGGCAATTATACCACATCTTCTTATTTTTATATATAGACTTAAATGTTTTTGGAGTTCAACATTATTCTTTTTCACTGACAACATCAGTCCAAGACAATTATGCGTCATTTTTTTCATATTTCTGAGAAATCTAATATCTAAAATAGGGGGAGGGGATACATATTATTGCCCTCAACTATTGAAGCAATGTTATGCTTAAATGCTTAAAATGTTCACAAGAAAGCACAATTAAATACCACATTTTTTATTTTTCGATAAGTGATTTTTTTTCCAACAAAAAAGGGGAGGGGGGACCATACCCAGAGTGATTAATTTTCATTCTGTACCAATATATCTTCATAAATCATATATTTTCATTTATAATTAACAAATATGTGTCCGAATTATACATATAAATGGATAAGTTTGCCTCATTAAGTTCAAGATCTTTGATTGTTTATCTGTATGGAAATCTGGATTTTTGTGAAAATTGACAATTTTTGAATGAAAATATTTTTTAAAGAAAAAAAAAAAAAAAAAACGCACGACTTTCTTTTTATTTCATGAATATATAATATGTTGTCTTTCAAAATTTGTCAGTGACATGTTATGGTATTGTTGGTCTTGGGAGATAAACAGAATTGAAATTTAGCGATTTTTGAAATTTTTTATTATCGAATTTTAACATATTTTTAAATGATTGCTATGGAAACAAACTATTAGGTAAATTCAAAATTTTAACGTTTTTGAATAGTTTGGGTTTTGTTTGTCAACAATGTAAAAATGCTTATTGTTTGTATCGATTAACTTTATTGGAATGGTACTTTAAAATCCCTTATTTTTCAATTTTCAAAAGCTACTTTTTAATCACCTTTTCAGGCAAAATGTTGTTTTGACTGTTACCATGGCAACGCACATTATACAGGGAAAATAAAGACAGAATTTTACTCATCTACCTGTGTTCTTATGATAAAGGGCAAAAAAAAACCCAACTTTTGTGACATGTCATGAATCACCCTCTGCATGATTTTTACAAAGACAGGTACTAAATAAGGATATACTAGTATTCAAACGATGTAGCATGCTCACTTAGGGTAATTCCAACGATGTACCATGCTCAACATGAATATATTCAAACGATGTAGCATATAAAAAAGAAGATGTGGTATGATTGCCAATGAGACAACTGTCCACAAGAGACCAAAATGACACAGAAATTAACAACTATAGGTCACCGTACGGCCTTCAACAATGAGCAAAGCCCATACCGCATAGTCAGCTATAAAAGGCCCCGAAATGACAATGTAAAACAATTCAAACGAGAAAACTAACGGCCTTATTTGTGTACAAGAAATGAACGAAAAACAAATATGTAACACATAAACAAACGACAACCACTGAATTACAGGCTCCTGACTTGGGACAGGCACATACATACATAATGTGGCGGGGTTAAACATGTTAGCGGGATCCCAACCCTCCCCCTAACCTGGGACAGTGATATAACAGTACAACATAAGAACGAACTATAAAAATCAGTTGAAAAAGGCTTAACTCATCAGATGGACAAACATACAAGTGGACGTGGCAGGGTACTTGTACATCCCAACAACAAAAAGACATTAGGAACAGATCTGAGAGTACTCGCAGTTATCTGACAGCTAGTTCAAAGCCACTAACAACTAATAAAAAAATCATGCATCTAAGACTAAATTATCAATCCGTACACATCCAACATCCAATGGATTTAGTGTAAAGACGTCATAAACAGTCAGAGAAAAACATGACCTTGTGCAATGCCAAGATACAGGTATCGACAGATTGTAGATCCATGAATGTGCATATGTATATAACATACTAGTAATATTTAGTTTGCTTTTAATTTACTGATAACAAAATCAATATTTATACCAATAAAAACAATATTCAATGATCTTATTACAGTGTTGAATTGGTAACCTTTTAGAATAAGTTTATTTAAAGGAGTGATAAGTTTACAAGGATCATTTCTAAATTTCCGGGCACGGTTAACAACATTTCCGTAAAAATGAGGATGTGCTATCCCGTTTGAAATAAGTTTTCTACAGGTACAACCAAACTTCAAAACCAAATCTTTATATCTATGGAAAAATTTAGTAAAGGTTTTAAGTAATTTATGGTAACCATATCCCTGGTTTAATAATTTACCAGTAATACATAGATTACGTTCGTTAAAATCAAAAACGTCACAACAGACACGGGCATATCGAACGAGCTATGAAATATAAACACCGTAAGATGGTGCCAAAGGAACATCACCATCTAAAAATGGAAAATTAACAATAGGGAACGAAAAATCGTCCCTTTTGTCGTAAATTTTAGTGTGGAGTTTCCCGTTTAAAACCGAAATATCTAAATCTAGGAAAGGACAGTTATTACCGTTTAAATTTGATTTATTTAAAGTAAGTTCCTTGGGGTAAATTTCAGCAGTATATTGAGAAAATTCTTGATTATTTAACGAAAAATATCATCAAGATAACGGTAAGTGTTGTTGAATTTATCAATTAAATGCAATTTCGACGGGTCTTTACTGAGTTTAGTCATAAACTGTGATTCGTAACAGTACAAAACAAGTCTGCTATTAAAGGGCACAATTAGTGCCCATAGAGATACCTACAACCTGTCGATAAACTTTGTTGCCGAAACGTACGTAAATATTATCAAGGAGAAAATTAACAGCTTCAATCATCTCATCACACCTCCAGTAAGTATATCTAGCATATTTACCTTTCTCATTAGAGAAGAAGGCTTTAAATGAGTTGCAGCAAATATATTTGCATTCAGCTTTACCAAACGACCATTTAATTAAATAGGAAAACTTTTGTTTGATAAGATAGTGTGGGAGTGTAGTGTAAAGAGTAGAAAAATCAAAACTCTCAACAGAATCAAAAGGACCATCAAAAGCATGTAATTTATCTAAAACATCCAAAGAATTGTTTACACTCCAAAAATAGTTTATACCACTATGTTCATATATTTTATTACAATAGTTTATGATAAGCTCTTTAATAGTAGTTAATGAACTTGTTAAAAGCACTGAAAGATTAGTTGTAGAACACTTACTAGAGGCCGAGATGAAACGATATTTAAATGGTTTTTTGTGTAGTTTAGGTAGCCAATACATAGTAGGGACCTTCAAATGTTCAGAAGAAGCCTTAAGCTTTGATGTGGTTGTGATATGTTTGTTTACTATATGACTCTCTGTGGAGCGGATGGACTTGAATGTAGATGAATTTAAAATTTCATTCTTAAGAACGTCCGTGTAGTATTTACGGCATACCACCACCACATTGTTGGCTGCTTTGTCGGCCGGTACAAACACAAACCGCTTTGAAAGTTCTTGAAGTTTATTTCTTATTCTGGAAATAGGTGTATTATGTACTCTATTATTTACGTCTAAATTATTTTCAAAATGTGATATTCTCTTATCTACCACATTCATACATTTGTTTAAATAAGAATCAAGAGATTTTTATCAGATTTTTCCCGTTTACACCACTTTTACAAAACGAGGAAAGAGCATCTTTGGTGACTTGACGACACTCTTTCCAATCTATTTTAGATGGAGGACGATATTTTGGTCCTTTTTTCCAAAAGTTTCTAACCTCTCTGTCCTGGACGATATTGAGGTCCCCTGTAATAACATGGCCATAGGGAACATATCTAAACTTCGACGATTCACAGTTTCAAGTTAAGGGAGTATTATTATCTACATTCACGTCTGATGTTACCGACGTATAATTAAAATTAGACTTCTGCTGGGTTTTTGTATGTGTATGAAATTATAGGTGGTTCTATGTTATCAAAATAAGGAGGTATAAAGTTTTGAACGGTAGAGTCATTAAATATACTAGATAAGTTGATAAAATCAATACCTCTGCTAATATATTTAATTTTCAGAAAATAACGTTTATGATCTGCAGGTTTGTCGATACGCGGAACAGCCTATGGTATGGCAAGCCGTTCTCGTCAAAACTATGTTTAAACCATTTTTCGAAAAATTACACACTGAGATTTAAGAACCTAAAATAACACACTGAGAAATTGAAATTACACACTGAGAAATCGAAATTACACATTGAGATTTTATAATTACACACTGAGATTTAAAATTACACTGAGAAATCGAAATTACACACTGAGATTTTATAATTACACACTGAGATTTAAAATATGAAAACACACACTGAGAATTTAAAATTACACACTGAGATTTTAAAAGACACACTGAGATGAAATAAATTGAAAAATACACACTGAGAATTGTTAATTACACAATGAGATTTCAAAATACACACTGAGATTAATATACAATTACTAATGAATATTCATGAGATGAATAATTCAACAGATTAATATCTTATTTAATTGGTCTCCCGAACTCTTGCCATTATAATGAAATGCGGTTCCTACAACCAACATTCGTAATAAATTTCAAGACTTAACACATTTTTGCTAACTCGTATTCATAAGTTTTTGCCTATAATTCAGATTATTACTAACAGTATATCGGGATTTTTGCTTAAAACTGTTTAAGCATGGTCCCTTTTCAAAAGTCTTTCAACTGTTACCCTGATTTCGCAAGGTAAATATCTTTTATATTTTTGTAACGTTTATATGCTATAATAGGCACTTGGGGAAAAAATTCACTGCAATGTTTGTATTTTTGCAGATTATTCCAATGTTTTCTTATAATTTTAATAAAGTTTTTCACCATTTGGTTATATTTTGTAATGAGAGTAAGTGAGTATTTTTCTTGTTCTATTGGTCTTTAATAACGTAGTTTTTCTATTAGTTGTATTTTTAATGTTTTTATAATACATTTAGCGCCAAATTGAAGGACTAACGAGTTCTGTCCCTAGTTGTTTTCTATGGTGGCAAAAAGCTGTAATTATACGCGAATATTCATACAGTGGGCTAAAGAAAGAGATGGTGTCACACTCTTTGAAAATATCGTGTAATTTACTAATGGGTATTTGACCCAGTTTACATAATAATTGATGCCTGCCATTGTTTTTAAATATAGATAGGAGATTACTAAGTGTATAATTTATACGATGTTTAACTCGTTGATTTCGATTGATACGTTTGCCATGAGACCTATTATTTCGTTGTCTTTTATCAATAATATTCATGATATCAATAGAAGAAGTAGTAGATATGTTCCCTTGTCCAAGTATATTGTCATTTAGACCCAGGGGATAAGCTGTTTGAAGTCGTTTAATCCAAGACAGTTCGATAACTTTACGGGAATCTTCAAATTGTTTATGCGATTGCCCTTGTTGTTTCTGGACCGTTTCGAGCGGTTGAAATCTAATAAATTTAATATTGTGGTTGTGTTTACCTAAATGTTGATAAATTATACTTTTGAATTTCTTAGGTTTTCAGAAGCGGTATAGATGTTCCTGTGTTCGTTTAAAAAACTCCCGTCCTGTTTGTCCTACATATTGTATACCACACTTTGGCTTTGTTCATGTAACCAAATAAATGAGGCTTTGGGTTTTTCATGTAATGTCACAGGAAAAGGAAAGCGAAAAAGCTCTCCCGTTCACTGTTGACCTTACGGTATTATCAGAAGATAATCTAGAACAGGTTTGTCATTTTCTGGTATTGCACGGAAATATTTGTGGATATCCACGTGCATTTTTATTGAATAATCTGGCTGCAGCAGCATTGCCACCTTTAACACAATTATAAAAACGCTAAATTTAGATGGGGAATTTCGATTGACGGCGGTTGAATTAATATTTGGAATGAGGTTTTTAGAGCACGTGAATATCCTTGAAGGATTGGTGTTTAGTGTTTTCTTTCCATTTCGTAAAATCATGATTAATTAAAGGGTTATGAGAAGGTAAAATGAGGCCGAAAGTCATAACATTGAATTAAGAGTTACAATAACGGAATATATAAACAAATTATAAAACAGTCGAAGAATTCTTATAAAAACTATATTGAACAGCCCGACAAAATGACGTCAGTAAAACAAGACAGACATGAAACAAATATTGGTCCGAGAAAACAGTTATGACGTAGTGAATTTATCTATAACAGAAAACAACAAAAATATTTTAACAAAAATTAGCACCTGCTCGATCCAAAAAAATATTTTTACAGTGTAGTGTATTAATTTTGGGACACATCATAATTTATGACCTTTTCAAACTGGACCAGATCACTAATTTATCTTAACGTAAAAATTACTATAAACTGTTTAGACATGTAATTTCCACTCCATATTACTATATTATGCATAAAATATAAGGAAATGCTCACTTAGAGTAATTCCAACGATGTACCATTCTCAATAAAGATATATTCAAACGTTGTAGCATGTTCACTAAGGATTTATTCCAACGATTTACCATGCTCAATAAGGATATATTCCGACGATGAAGCATGTTCAATAAGGATATATTCCAACGATGTACCATGCTCAATGAGGATATATTCCAGCGTTGTACAATACTCAGTAAGGATATATATTCAAACGATGTATAAAATTAAGGAGATGTTGTATGATTGCCAATGAGACAAATATCCACCCAAGTTCAAATGAAGTGGATGTAAGCAATTATAGTCAACCGTACGGCCTTCAACAATGAGAAAAGCCCATATGGTATATATAGTCGGCTATAAAAGGCATGCTCAATAATATTTCAACGATTTAGCATGATCCTTTATATCCTAAAGATGTAACATGCTCAATAAGGGAAAAAAAAAAAAAAAAAAAAAAAATAATAATCAGAACAAAAGCAATAGGTCTTAACACGGAAAAGTGGAAAGACCTAATTAACGCCGGAAACGTCAATAATTGTATAGAAAAATGAAGTAAAAGCTTGTCTATAAATTAAATAGTCAAAAACTGAATAAAAAATGTAATGTATGTATGATTTTAAATTTTCGGAGTATTTTTTACTGACGATATTTTGCTGCATGAGTAAATGACTCATTGTAATTTACGCAAATGTATTCTTTGTGCAATAAATTGCTAGTACTGAATGTGTTATAAAAAACAATAGTGAAATACAAACTTTATTGCATATGTTTGGAAAAGAGAGGCGAAATATACCAAAGGGTCAATCACACTTATAAGGGGTCATCCATGGTTGTCGGCCATTTACCAAAGTATACAAAACATACACTTTTTCAGACCACCCACCCTCCCTCAAAAAGTGTACTTCATAGTGTGTTAATTTACATTTTTTGATTGAGTTAAGCCTTCCAATTGATATTTTATCGTGTGTTTTTCTATGTTGTGATGTTATACTATTGTTTCAGAAAAAGGGAGAAGGTTTGGTACCATTAAAACGTTTAATCCCGCTGCAAATGTTTGCACCTGTCCTAAGTCAGGAATCTGATGTACAGTAGTTGTCGTTTGTTTATGTAATTTATACGTGTTTCTCGTTTCTCGTTTTTTATATAGACTAGACCGTTGGTTTTACCGTTTGAATGGTTTTACACTAGTACTTTTGGGGCCCTTTATAGCTTGTTGTTCGGTGTGAGCCAAGGCTCCGTGTTGAAGGCCGTACATTGACCTATAATGGTTTACTTTTATAAATTGTTATTTGGATGGAGAGTTGTCTCATTGGCACTCACACCACATCTTCCTATATCTATCAATAAGGATATATTCCAACGATGAAGTATGTTCAATAATGATATATTCTAACGACTCATATGTGAAAGGTTAGATACCGATATCTGATAACATATAAATCCAGGTACAGATATGAGAGTGAAAACAGTATAAGCCTCCAACATGAATTTCAAAATAACATTTGTATTTCTTTTTTCGTTTATTAATTTAGTATAAATCAGGCTTTTCTCGTTTTAACTGTTTCTTATTTTGTCATGTTGGGGCCTTCTTTTATAGCTGACTATTTGCTATGGGGTTTATTCATTGTTGAAATCCGTACAGCGCCCTTTTTCGTAGTTTCTAACATTCACGTTATTTGGACTCTAGTGGATGGTAGTCTCATTGGCAATCATATTATCTCTTTCTATTTTTATGTTGATGGAATTTTGTACTAAATTGAATGTTTATAGTATATTGGTTGTAGAGCGTTATAATATGGCCTATGAAATTGATAAATGTCACGTATAAACAAGTACTTTGGTTATCCATATAGTCCAATATTTTCATTCTAATTAAGTTTTTTGCAGAAGATAGAGTCCTGCTTTACCGCTAATTGTTTAAACGTAGTCTATCTTAATTCTTATCAAGGAAATCACATCTTTAAGCATCCATTTTGTCTTTAGTACCAAGTAATTTTGCTGTCATTTTAAAGAATCTTAATTATATTGAATTGAAAACACAATCACTAACAGTACATAATCAAAGCATTTCAAATCGAATTTACTTGGAATATGTCATATAGCACATTAATTACTGTTGTTTCCATATTATATTTTACTCAATTATTTCTTTATACGATTTAACCCAGGTTCAATCTGTTGCACGCCAGCCGTTTTCCTGGCATAACTGCTTATTAACCTTCCACGATATCTGTTTTATGTACCAGAACCTCTGGCTTTGTTCGAAGAGGATCATAATTCAATATTGTCTGATTTCAAAGTTGTGATTTATAAACGGTTTTGGCGTCGGGAATATATTTTTACAAATTAATTTGATGCAAAGGCCCAATGGTTTTCATATTTAATGGCATAGTACGTGTTTTTGTATTATTAAAGAGACGAGGAAAACCCTCAAGAGGCTAAAAGAATATGACACAATATTACTTTCATATTAATAAACTGATAATCCAAATCGTATTCCTAAATATGACAAGTCAACAGTGGAAATTACAAATTAAACACGCACCAGAATTATTGGGAAAATCGAAGAAAGACTAATGTTAGAGACTTATGTCAAGAGACTAATGTTCAATATCATTTTTTTTAATAGTTTTTTTTTAAGAATTGCCTACCGAATAGTATTCCATTTATTGTTTCAAAGGAATGAAACGGGACAATAATGAACTTTTAGCAAGTTTTTAAAGTATATATACCTATGATCTATTTCAAAATAAAGAACAGCCATCAGGTCATAGAGTCCTTTAAACATTTTATCCGATCGCTCTCGATAAAAAGTTAATCTAATGTATCACGGACTAGTGCTACGTATCCTTTTCAAACTTGACTAATAACAGTCTCTAAAAAATGGAAGGGAAGTGCACATAGAATGGTGTTTATATTTAAGATATTTAATATACGCTGATCTTCAAACGTTAAAAAATGGCCGTATTCCCCATTCAATAATTTCTAAATGTATTAGAGGGGTTAAGAATTGCTGTGTACTGTGAGAAAAGAATGGCTAAAAAACCAACAAAAAACGCACAAAATATAGCAATTTTATATGAATGATTTATTACGGAAAAAAAAAACACAAAAACAAAAACAACGTCTTTTTACATATAATACAAAACACTACAGATGACTGTCTGTATTAGACAGTATAACACGACTACATCTGAATACTACATTAGATACAATTTTATATCACCGTCATCGGAATAATACGAACTGTCAGACACATACCTTGCATATATTCGAACATTCTTATCAAATATACATTTCATATATACATTCAATCAATTTATTTCAAAATAGAAGAAACAATACAAAATATGAAATCTAACAAGGTAAACAGTGTCCATGACATAACTTGTACCATTCAAAAACTATCCCTAAAACATAAAGGCAAATAGGAAACAAGTCTGTAAAATAAAATCCTTGAATCAGAAATCAACTATCATATACAGCTACATTCTTTACAATCTTGAATACTAATACGGACTAAAACTTTGTTTAATGACTTGGGTGATCATCAAATGGTATATTTGAAATAATGGTGTGAAATCATTCTCTTGTGGTTATGGCCTGTTATCTATTTCTCGCATGACGAGATATTTTTTGTATCCCACTGCACGGATTGTGATACGATAATGCTTTTATTTGATTGGCTTATCCATCATTATGAAACGATATTGCGATATTTCCATTGGTCATTGGCGACTTTCAAAGGTCAGAAGGATGTACATGTAGCAACGGAGATATGTGATTTCTTCACCATTGTTCACCTGAAAATCTTATGCTGTAAAATTTTATTAGAGTGAGAGACCCATATTCGCCGCATAATTCGTTCATTTCCACTTACATCCGACCTACATTCGAATATTTGGAACTTTTTATGAAGGTTTCAGAAATTTAACTATATGAAAAAATGTTTGATAAAAACATTATCTTCAAAACATTAGTTAATTGTTCGAAAAACGAACGCAAACTCAAGAGGAAATCAAGTTGTTCGTGTACCATGGGGGACACATTTTCGCCGCAATGTATGATATGACCATCCTCATTATCCTGGTATATTATAAAAACGAATGTTTGCAATTACATGAATTAGCTTGAGAGATCATTCCTATACGATTTTTCTCACAAATATTTACTTTAAGACTGCGCATGGTTGCCATATAAATCTTACATAATTGCCAGATCATTTAAAAACACCTGCGTATTTCTCAATATGTGCAAATAACCTTGGAAATTGGGTAAAGAGGAATATCAACAGTTGTAACATTACAAACAGCCTTTACCATCTATTTAGGCAAGTAATGGGTAAAGGCACACAAATTTTACAGAAAAAATAGCAAAACGGCGAAAATGTGTCCAAGGCGAATATGCACCACCTACTCTATATAATGAAGTTACAAAAGATTTAATTTTATATACATGTCTAATGTTTAAAAGTTTGACGCCGGTACCCGGACATTATATGACGTCATACTGGTATGTGCAAAATAATAGATCCTTTTTATTTAACACAAAGATAATGTTTACCATAAGATAAATAGGTTTAACAACTCTAGAGAATTGGATATCGCTTGATATCAACGCTCGTTAAATAATTTAAATAGTAAAAACAAACTCGCCAAAGAAACGTTCATTATTGTATTGAAATTAAATAACAATAGCTGATATCAAGCGATATCTATATCTCACTCGTGATGAAACTTATACATATTCATATTACAATTACAATTTTCATTTTAGATATTTCACAGAAACGCATTGTTAACTATGTTAAGTAGTCGTGCATGTGTTGGCAATATATACCGAAATTATATAACATATACAAAATTGGAAACCAGTGTACTTAATTTTATGTTGTAGTATTTGGCACATAGATTACTTCACCCATAGCAATCATAATGTAATAATTTGATTCATGGTGGACCTTAAATATTCAAACTTTACATTTAAAGAGCTTTAGGTACTATAATAGATTATCAAGATAATTTTAAACATGTACAAATTTATTCAGCGCAGCACTATGCATTTCGACAATGTCTTTGTTCGACGAATCATTATGCTTTCTCTTCGCTTCCATGTTTCTTTTTAGCAGAATGTATACAAGTCTCAAAAGCTTTTCTTATTAAAAAAGATTAAACCAGTAATAAATCGTCAAATTGGACGAACAATTATTTGGTGATAAAACATGTCCGATTTCAATAATACCTTCTCGTTATTTCTTATAAACAATGCTTCGTCCTTTTAAAATACAAACTTCAATAAAATTAGAGTCAAAGACAAAAAACCAAGCTGATGACGAACTTTAACTGCAGAATTGCCATATTCACCCGTTCCGATTTGACCTGCAAATAAAAAATAATTTTTCTTCATAGTATAATGAAAACAATTTAAAATCGCTAAATATAGATTCAACCACTGTATCGTATGTGATGCGAAATTTATTCATTTGAGACAGTTAAATTTTCAAATTTAAGACGCGAGGCTTGCCGAACATTTTACATATTCCAAAATTAGCTGTCGAGAGTGGACAAATATCGTATTGCACAAGATTTGGTGGTGGAATCTGTTTATTTAATGATTTTTAAACGATATGCAAACAAACTAAATTCTTCTTTTCAAATGATTTGCAAAAAGATGTGTTCTTTCTATGTGGCGTCATCAGGCATGGTCGCCTTTTTCATAACGTCACAATAGGAAATTCAGAGGAAAGCAAGAAAATTTGACGTCATAATCGAATTTTGACCAATGAAGAACTGAGATCAAACGAACCACACGTTGATTAAATAAAAATAATCAACAGGTCAGGAAAAGGATAAATCGTGTAAGAATTCGAGAAATATTTATACAAAGATCTACTTTCTACATGTTAAACAATAGCAGGGGTACGAAAATGTTTCTGTCACAAGATTCATAAAATACCGGTAAGCAAAGAGCAAAATTTTTGGGCTGCTCTATGGAAAATGCACGAGAGTATCAAAACACAATGTTTTCTATATTTGGCTCCAATAATACATTTAAACAAATATCGTTTCTTGTCCGTGCAGAACCAAATATCAGTACTCTTTATACATTTCCCCATTTCAAGTAACACAAAACTCGCACATATTTTAAAAGAGTAAAATTCAAAATTGGCGAACGCATTAATAAAGAGTTCTCAGGCTTAAGAATCCATATTCAATAGTCATTCCAACTTTAATTTCAGTGCAACGATATGTTCTGTGTAACAAGGTTATTTAAGTAGTCATTTTCATCTCAGCGGCGCTAAAGTCACTATATGGTAACTATTTCTTCTTTTATCATACAACATTAATTATGACCACAAGAACTATTACGTAACGTTAACAAAACGGTTTGAAATTGTATAAAGTAAACCAATTAAAGTCTTTACTTTCCCATTTTTTACTTCATTTTTCTTTAATTATTTGATATATATATAAGACAGAATTGAAATAATATACGTTCTACAGATGCATGAATAAAAGATGATGTCTAGTATACGTCGGTGAAATAGCAAAAAGAGTTTGTGAATCACAATTTGTCAACACAGTAGGAGTTTAAACCAGTAAATTATTTGAAATTCTAATATGATGACCTATTATATATCGTCAACTAGTATAATCACAGTATTTCTACTTTTAGCACAAACGCATATATATAGATTCTACCACTGCATCGAGTGTGATACGATATTTATCCACTCGAGACAATTCGAACGACCTTCAAAAAGATGTGTTCTTTGACGTCATAATCGCATTTTGACCAATGAAGAACTGAGATCAAACGAACCGCACGTTGATTAAATAAAAATAATCAGCAGGTCAGGAAAGGGATAAATCGAGTAAGAATTAGAGAAATATATATGATACACAAAATTGGCTGTTCTGGGTTACACCCACCTTATTAATACGACTTGCGACAGTTAACCCCACGTTTTACGTAGTCCAAGCTTCAAATAAAATATGGTTATCTCTATCTTAATGTCAAATAAACAAATCAGTCCATTTGGTATTTATAGTTTTAAAACAGAAGGAAATCGATAAGATGAATGATTTTATTGTGTAAGATAATTTCATTATTTTCGAACTGCACTTTTAATGAATGCCCATTTTAATATTTTGCTGTATCGACATTAAAATCTACCATTCTACTATTTTGCGTAATGAATAAGTAAAATTGGTTAAAAAATCATTCGCTAAAATTTATTATAATAAGTTATCCCTAAAAGTTGGTTATAATACTTTGGCGCTAAAACGTCCACTATTTATCGCTCAAATGTACTATCGATTCGCTAAATTATTCTCCGCCGATCTGAATTATGACAATGATTGTCGGCTGAGAACTTTACAAAAATAGATCAATTCAAGTATCCAATCCTCAACTTTCCATTCTAAGTAACAAACACTCAAGCAAAATCTGGATATCGAGTAGATATTTTCCAGATGATTCAATATTCTTGGGCTTGAGTTTCCTCTTATGTTTTCAATGAAACTAGATTGCTGCTTACAAAGGAAGTCACCTTTCGAAAATTTAACGAACGTCATCGTAATTAGTTACCGTAATTGAATATCTGTGGAACATATGACCTTGAATATGATCAATTTGTCGTAGCAACAATGTCAACCTCTTTCCCCCCGATTGTTACTTTACCGAAAGCAACTTGTCATTAGATGATCTTAGATGTGTCCCTTGTGGAACAGGAACTTACCCGTTTGGAACACCTGAGTTCCCACCGATTTTTGGTTGTGTTCATGTTTTAATCTTTAGTTTTATGTGCAGTGTTTTGTGGACTATTTTCGTCTTTTTGTATTTTTAGCATGGTGTTGTCCGTTGTACTTCTACTACTGGTTTTTGATTGTCCTTTGGTGTGTTCTTACTTTTTTATTTAACATAAAAGATTCACTCAGTTGATATGTTTGGTCAGTAGATTAAGGATAGATAATACTAAGTCATGTTCCTTGAATACTTAAAGCCCGAGGCGTAGTTTTCTTTATATATTGACAAATTTAAAACATATTCGTGTATTCGAGTGAAAATTCAAATTTATTATTATCCAATACAATTAATCAAACCTGAAAATGACTTCACAATAAAGTAATATTAAAGACATGGAAACCGATAATAGTCATTTCAACAATGATTGAAACTGCGCTAAGATGGTTTATTTTTGTGATTGCTTAAGTTAAGGCTAATAACTAGTAATAGCTTAACGTAATACACACAAAAAAAAAAAAAAAAAAAACAAAAAAAAAAAACAAAACAAAACAAAACCAAAAAAAAAAAAACAACAACAAACCACACATACAGTCAGGAACCTGATGTTCAGTGGTTGTCGTTTGTTGATGTGGTTCATAAGTTTTTCCCGTTTCTCGTTTTTTATATAGATTAGACCGTTGGTTTTCCTGTTTGAATGGTTTTACACTAGTCATTTTTGGGGCCCTTTATAGCTTGCTGTTCGGTGTGAGCCAAGGCTCCGTGTTGAAGGCCGTACTTTGACCTATAATGGTTTACTTTTACAAATTGTGACTTGGATGGAGAGTTGTCTCATTGGCACTCATACCACATCTTCTTATATCTATATACAATAAATAGGAAATATCAGTCTTGAAAAAAAGTTTTCATCATAATTGTAATCTAAATCATGATTCAATAACTATTCCTGTTATAACTTTTCTGACGTTTCCGATTGTGTTTGATAGTTAACCTTACACTACTAACTCTAAGTTAAGTGGACCCAATTGGCAATCAACTGAATGGCTTTCATGTGCTGTCCTTAGTTTGAAATTATTCAACATTTTATCGGATATTGCATTTCACTAATCAATCAACAGTTTTCGTGATTTTCTTTGATTTGAATAATTAATTTTTAATCTCTTATACATGTTGTTTATACCTTTAACCTAAACATATTTCACATTTTACATAACCGTTAATGAATTTTTTAAAGGTAACATTAAAGAAAATTGAAAAAAAGAGTAGGCTGTAGTAAAGGTAACATTAAACAAAACTGAAAAAAAAGTAGGCTGTAGTAAAGGTTACATTAAAGAAAATTGAAAAAAAGAGTAGGCTGTAGTAAAGGTAACATTAAAGAAAATTGAAAAAAGAGTAAGCTGTAGTAAAGGTAACATTAAAGAAAATTGAAAAAAAGAGTAGGCTGTAGTAAAGGTCACATTAAAGAAAATTGAAAAAAAGGGTAGACTGTAGTAAAGGTTCCATTAAAGAAAATTGAAAATAAAATGCTCCGCAGGGCGCAGCTTGATACGACCGCAGAGGTCGAACCCTGAACAGTTGGGGCAAGTATGGACACAACATTCAAGCTTGATACAGCTCTGAATTTGGATTGTGATTAAATATTTGACACAGCATAGGTTTCTGACACAGAATGAATGTGGTCTAAGAACTTAAAAATTTTAAATTGGACATTCACCTATTATGGTCCAATATCCAAAATCTAAATACATGGTTAGATTCAGCATATCAAAGAACCCCAAGAATTCAATTTTTGATGAAATCAAACAAGTTTAATTTTGGACCCTTTTGACCTCAATGTGGACAAAGTTGATAACGGGGCCCAAAAATCAATAATCTAAATACATGTTTAGATTTAGCATATCAAAGAACCCCATATATTAAATTTTTGTTGAAATCAAACAAAGTTTAATTTTGGACCTCGATTTGGACCAACTTGAAAACTGGGCCCATAATCAAAAATCTAAATACATGTTTAGATTCATCATATCAAAGAACCCTAAGAATTCAATTTTTGTTAAAATCAAACTAAGTTTAATTTTGGACCCCGATTTGGACCAACTTGAAAACTGGGCCCATAATCAAAAGTCTAAATACATGTTTAGATTCAGCATATCAAAGAACCCTAAGAATTCAATTTTTGTTAAAATCAAACTAAATTTAATTTTGGACCCTTTGGACCTTAATGTAGACCAATTTGAAAACGGAACCAAAAATTAAGAATCTAAATACACGGTTAGATTCGGCATATCAAAGAACCCCAATAATTCAATTTTTGATGAAATCAAACAAAAAGTTTAATTTTGGACCCTTTGGACCTCAATGTGGACCAATTTAAAAACGGGGCCCGAAATCCAAAAACTTAATACACGGTTAGATTCAGCCTATTAAAGAACCCCAAGAATTCAAGAATAAAACCCCATTGAAATTGGTCAAGAAATAAGCAATTTATACGAAGTATCTTCTTTTGCACAATACTGTGCAATTGAATATTTCTTGCTATTGCGCAATACTGTACAATTGACAATTTCTTGCTATTGCGCAATATTGTGCTATTGGATATATCTTGCTATTGCGCAATACTGTGCAATTGAAGATTTCTTGCTATTGCGCAATACTGTGCAATTGAAGATTTCTTGCTATTGTGCAATACTGTGCAATTGAAAATTTCTTGCTATTGCACAATACTTATTATATAATAATTTACACATCCTGTTTGGTGTGTATCTCCTACCATATCATTATTATTTGCTTTTAAATATAAATCAGAAATAACCAACTTAAAATGGAAAATTTTAAAAGAAAAAAAAAGGAAAAAAAAACCCCTCCCCCCACCTCCAAATGTTTGGAACCCCCCTATGATTCATCACCCCCAAACTCAATCCCAGCCTTCCCTTTGTGGTATGATACCTTGCAGTACAATTTCAGAGAGATCCATACACTTGAACACAAGTTATTGTCTGGAAACTAGAAAAATGTGTTTTTGGCCCCTTTTTGGCCCAAAATTCCTAAATGTTTAAGGCAATTACCCCCAAACTCAAACCCAGCTTTCCCTTTGTGGTATGGTACCTTGCAGTACAATTTCAGAGAGATCCATACACTACACACAAGTTATTGTCCTGAAACTAGAATAAAATGCTCCGCAGGGCGCAGCTTGATACGACCGCAGAGGTCGAACCCTGAACAGTTGGGGCAAGTATGGACACAACATTCAAGCTTGATACAGCTCTGAATTTGGATTGTGATTGACTATTTGACACAGCATAGGTTTCTGACACAGAATGAATGTGGTCTAAGAACTTAAAAATTTTAAATTGGACATTCACCTATTATGGTCCAATATCCAAAATCTAAATACATGGTTAGATTCAGCATATCAAAGAACCCTAAGAGTTCAATTTTGATGAAATCAAACAAAGTTTAATTTTGGACCCTTTTGACCTTAATGTGGACAAAGTTGATAACAGGGCCCAAAATCAAAATCTAAATACATGGTTAGATTCAGCATATCAAAGAACCCCATATATTCAATTTTGTTGAAATCAAACAAAGTTTAATTTTGGACCCTTTGACCTCAATGTGGACAAAGTTGATAACGGGGCCCAAAAATCAAAAATCTAAATACATGGTTAGATTCAGCATATCAAAGAACCCCATATATTCAATTTTTGTTGAAATCAAACAAAGTTTAATTTTGGATCCCGATTTAGACCAACTTGAAAACTGGGCCCATAATCAAAAATTTAAAGACATGTTTAGACTCAGCATATCAAAGAACCCTAAGAATTCAATTTTTGTTAAAATCAAATTAAGTTTAATTTTGGACCCTTTGGACCTTAATGTAGACCAATTTGAAAACAGGACCAAAATTAAGAATCTAAATACATGGTTAAATTCAGCATATCAAAGAACCCCATATATTCAATTTTGTTGAAATCAAACAAAGTTTAATTTTGGACCCCAATTTGGACCAACTTGAAAACTGCTCCCATAATCAATAATCTAAATACATGAATAGATTCAGCATATCAAAGAACCCTAAGAATTCAATTTTGTTAAAATCAAACTAAGTTTAATTTTGGACCCTTTGGACCTTAATGTATACCAATTTGAAAACGGGACCAAAATTAAGAATCTAAATACACGGTTAGATTCAGCATATCAAAGAACCCCATATACATGTATTCAATTTTGTTGAAATCAAACAAAGTTTAATTTTGGACCCTTTTGACCTCAATGTGGACAAAGTTGATAATGGGGCCCAAAAATCAAAAATCTAAATACATGGTTAGATTCAGCATATCAAAGAACCCAATATATTCAATTTTTGTTGAAATCAAACAAAGTTTAATTTTGGACCCCAATTTGGACCAACTTGAAAACTGGGCCCATAATCAAAAATTTAAAGACATGTTTAGATTCAGCATATCAAAGAACCCTAAGAATTCAATTTTTGTTAAAATCAAATTAAGTTTAATTTTGGACCCTTTGGACCTTAATGTAGACCAATTTGAAAACGGGACCAAAATTAAGAATCTAAATACATGGTTAGATTCAGCATATCAAAGAACCCCATATATTCAATTTTGTTGAAATCAAACAAAGTTTAATTTTGGACCCCAATTTGGACCAACTTGAAAACTGGACCCATAATCAAAATCTAAATACATGATTAGATTCAGCATATCAAAGAACCCTAAGAATTCAATTTTTGTTAAAATCAAACTAAGTTTAATTTTGGACCCTTTGGACCTTAATGTAGACCAATTTGAAAACGGGACCAAAAATTAAGAATCTAAATACACGGTTAGATTCGGCATATCAAAGGACCCAAATAATTCAATTTTGATGAAATCAAACAAAGTTTAATTTTGGACCCTTTGGACCTCAATGTGGACCAATTTAAAACAGGGCCCAAAATCCAAAAACTTAATACACGGTTAGATTCAGCATATTAAAGAACCCCAAGAATTCAAGAATAAAACCCCATTGAAATTGGTCAAGAAATAAGCAATTTATACAAAGTATCTTCTTTTGCACAATACTGTGCAATTAAATATTTCTTGCAATTGCGCAATACTGTGCAATTGAATATTTCTTGCTATTGTGCAATACTGTACAATTGACAATTTCTTCCTATTGTGCAATACTGTGCTATTGGATATTTCTTGCTATTGCGCAATACTGTGCAATTGAAGATTTCTTGCTATTGCGCAATACTGTGCAATTGAAAATTTCTTGCTATTGCACAATACCTATTATATAATAATTTACACATCCTGTTTGGTGTGTATCTCCTGCCATATCATTATTATTTGCTTTTAAATATAAATCAGAAATAACCAACTTAAAATGGAAAATTTTAAAGAAAAAAAAAAAGGAAAAAAGGAAGAAAAAGGGAAAAAAATCCCCCAATTTTTGAACCCCCTTATGATTCATCACCCCCAAACTCAATCCCAGCCTTCAATGAGGTATGGTACCTTGCAGTACAATTTCAGAGAGATCCATACACTTAAACACAAGTTATTGTCTGGAAACTAGAAAAATGCTTATTTTTGGCTCCTTTTGGCCCTAATTCCTAAACGTTTAGGCAATTACCCCAAAACTCAATTCCAGCTTTCCTTTGTGATATGGAACCTTGTAGTACAATTTCAGAAAGATCCATACACTTACACACAAGTTATTGTCCTGAAACTAGAAAATGCTTATTTTTGCCCCTTTTTTGGCCCCTAATTCCTAAAATTTTGAGGCAATTACCCCCAAAATCAATCCCAGCATTCCCTTTGTGATATGGAACCTTGTGGTACAATGTCAGAGAGATCCATACACTTACACACAAGTTATTGTCTGGAAGTTACAAAATGCTTATTTTGGCCCCTTTTGGCCCCTAATTCCTTAACTGTTGGTACCATAACCCCAAAATCAATCCCAACCTTCCTTTTGTGGTATTGAACCTTATGTTAAAATTTCCTAGAGATCCATTTACTTAAACTAAAGTTAGAGTGCGAAAACCAATGTGTCTTCGGACGACGACGACGACGCCGGACGACGACGACGACGACGACGACGACGACGACGACGACGACGCCAACGTCATATTAAAGAAAATTGAAAATAAAATGCTCCGCAGAGCGCAGCTTGATACGACCGCAGAGGTCGAACCCTGAACAGTTGGGGCAAGTATGGACACAACATTCAAGCTTGATACAGCTCTGAATTTGGATTGTGATTAAATATTTGACACAGCATAGGTTTCTGACACAGAATGAATGTGGTCTAAGAACTTAAAAATTTTAAATTGGACATTCACCTATTATGGTCCAATATCCAAAATCTAAATACATGGTTAGATTCAGCATATCAAAGAACCCCAAGAATTCAATTTTTGATGAAATCAAACAAGTTTAATTTTGGACCCTTTTGACCTCAATGTGGACAAAGTTGATAACGGGGCCCAAAAATCAATAATCTAAATACATGTTTAGATTTAGCATATCAAAGAACCCCATATATTCAATTTTTGTTGAAATCAAACAAAGTTTAATTTTGGACCCCGATTTGGACCAACTTGAAAACTGGGCCCATAATCAAAAATCTAAACAATATACGACCACAAAAATTTTTGCGGTCGTATAAAATGCTTGTTTTTTGTCCCTTTTGGCCCCTAATTCCTAAAATATTGAAGAAATTACCCCATCATCAATCCCAGCCTTCCCTTTGTGGTATGGTACCTTGCAGTACAATTTCAGAGAGATCCATACACTTGAACACAAGTTATTGTCTGGAAACTAGAAAATGCTTATTTTGGCCCTTTCTGGCCCCAATTCCTAAACGTTTCGGGCAATTACCCCAAACTCAATTCCAGCTTTCCTTTGTGATATGGAACCTTGTAGTACAATTTCAGAAATATCCAAACACTTACACACAAGTTATTGTCATGAAACTAGAAAATGCTTATTTCTTGCCCCTTTTTGCCCCTAATTCCTAAAATTTTGAGGCAATTACCCCAAAATCAATTCCAGCCTTCCCTTTGTGATATGGTACAATGTCAGAGATCCATATTCTTACACACAAGTTATTGTCTGCTAATTCCTTAACTTCACTTAAACTAAAGTTAGAGTGCGAAAACCAATGTGTCTTCGGACGACGACGACGACGCCGGACGACGACGACGACGACGACGCCAACGTCATACCAATATACGACCGCAAAATTTTTTTGCGGTCGTATAAAAAGAGTAGGCTGGGAAATTTACATTGTTGCGAATGTACAAATTTGAGACAGAACTTTTAACATATATCTAAAATTTCAGTATCAAAGCCATATTATGATATTACAGAAACTGTGATAATTTGACTTCTTTGACAAATGGTCCAACTTATATGATTGTCTCAGTAGACATTATCAATAAAGCTTCCGAATGCTAATTTGATAGAAGTTTGTCTTATTAGTATGAGCGATATAACTGCAAGCTAAAGGTCAACCACAGCTACAATAAACTCTGCCGATTCGCGCGTTAGGTTTGTCTTTTTTGCATACAAATCTGATATGGCTTAGCATTCTTATTGTAACTATGTAATTGATTTTATCTTTATTAACACAGAAAGGCTTTAAACAGCTTTTCAATGAGAGGAACAGTTATTTTAGACTTTTCAATTGTAGTGAAATGAAATAATAAAACAAAATTTAATAATTAAACTAGTATCACAGCCTCACTAAGGTGACTGGTGCAATTGATGCAGTACTATTGTTTCATAATTCTGGCTTGGGTCCTGACATGATTTTAAAGATGGATTTCCTGGTTTTAAATTAAATCATTTTAGAACTTTTCTGAATTTTAGGATCCAAATAAACCGTTCGGATCTGAGTTGACATTTTTTTTTCTGTACCTTAAAATATATTTGTGATATCAATGCTTTTCATTTATTTTTTTCAAAATAATTTGCAATCAGTCGATGTACGCATTCACGGGAGTAAATCGATATCATAACTTTTAACACAATATACACGGTTAGTATCTATTAGAGCGAGACCATAGGATTTTCTGTAGGGATTATTTGCGGACGGAATTTTCATGGTCACCTGTTGCATGGCCGAACTATTTTCACTTTTGTACACAATTATTTCCTGCATTTCATTTTCATCCTATCTTGGACAAGATTATTAGTTTTCGGTTCTTTTTAGAAAATTAATTTTGAAAATGCTTCTCCCCATAATTACAAATGATCGCCCTTTTATTTACAATTATTAGATTTGTACCTGAGACCTGTGTACGTGGATTCTGAGACAATGCTTTTCGGTAATCAACATCATCCACATACTCCAAACTGTCTTCTTCTGTATCTAAATTGTTTTGTTTATTATAAAGTCTAGTTTTATCAGGTCTGTTATATTTTTTGTGTTTTGGAGTGACAGTTGTTGTCGTTGTTGGTGGTAATGTTGGTTCTACATATTCTGTAATTAAGAAATATAAATGATTAACTTCAATATATATGATTGCAATTTACAACCACAATTTCAATTAAAACCCAGGAAAAAAAATACGCATACAACAACTTCGGAGAAGTAGAAGTTGTATTAATTATTGAACTGCTCCTCTTTGCAAACTGACTTTTTTGTACCAAATAAACCTACTATTCGCATGCACGAGTAAAATCTCTGGACAATTACAATTTATCACTGGTACTGGAACTTATATGCAAAGTGTTTTGTTGTATTTACCAATTTATTTGTTCTATTCCATCTTTCCAACCATAAAATGATTGATTGATTGATTGATTGGTTGCTGTCATTTTCAGCACACTGAGCTTTACTATGGTGACCACTTTTATTGATGACGGAAGCAGCATTACAGAGAGAGAACCACTGACCTTTGGTAGGAAAACTAGCAATTTTAGTCAAGAAAGATCGTAGTCGAACGCACCTTGCCACGATCGGGTTTCAATGTCATATGATCATAATTCTCTATGATCCTTGAATTCAAATAAACAGAAGATTAAGTAGAGTGTATAACGTTTTTCTTTTTCTAATCGAAGTTAGAAAATACAAACACTTTTAATAGTAAGTCAAACAAGTACTAACCATATAATTCCATAGTATCACGTGACATGCCTAAAGCATTTTTGGCTTCACAAGTATATAAACCAAAGTCATCATTTTGAACATTCAAAATTCTTAAAGAAATTGATATAGTATAATCATCTTCAGGATAAATTTCAACTCTATAACCATATTCATTTTTAGAGATTTCATTTTTGCCCCTTTTCCAATAATTATCTCCTTGTGGAGATGCTGTCACGATACACTCTAACATTGTTTCTTTATTCTTTTTCTGTCCTAAACGTCTATTTCTTATAGTTATTTCAGGTTTAACTGTAATACAAAAAATAACGACACATAAGTATGGAAGGTCTTTGCACAAAATTATCATACAAAAATGAATACAGTGACATTGGTAAGAAAAATATAAATCTTCAGTTGTGGTTGTACGGTATCATACAGTATTATAATTTTCCATAATCGTATTACGGGAGAGCACATCCTAATTTGTACGTTTATGTTGTTTATCGAGCCTTTAAATTTAGATACGATCCGGGTAAACTTATCGATCATAAAGTTATTCTAAAAGGTAACAATTTAACACTGCAATCAGATCTTTGAATATTGTTTTTGTCGGTATAAATATTGATTTTGTTATAAATAAATTACAACCCAACTAAATATTATTGCTATAAACATTCACGGTACTACATTCTGTCGATACCTTTATTTTGGCACTGCACAATCTCATGTTGTTCTCTGACTATTTATGACGTCTTCACACTTAATCCGTTGGATGTTAGATGTGTACTGATTGATACTTTAGTCTTAGATACATGATTTTTGTTTTTTAATTGTTATTGCCTTTGAACTTACTTTGAGTAACTGTGAGTACTCTCAGGTCTGTACTTTGTGTCTTTAGTGTTTTTCGTTAGTTGTGTTTGTGTTTGTATCGTTCTGATGAGTTCAGTCCCTTTTATATTTCATACGATGACCTATAGTTGCTATCTTTCTTAGTCATTTGATCTCTGGTGGAGAGCTGTCTCACTGGCAATCACACCACATCTTCCTTTTAATATTGTTGACGCATTCATAAAAGTTTCGTATTAAATTATCAGTGTATTTTTCATCAAATGATTTTTCAAGGTTAAACCCTGCACTGTAATGAACTGAAAAATAATATACTAAGCATATAAATCTCAAATTACTCACATTGTACTTCGACTTTAATGGTTTTTGAAATCGCTGGATATACTCCATTAAATGCCATGCACTCATACATGCCACCACAGTGTCGACTGATATTATAAATCATTAATACTTCTCCCACATTACCCACCTCTGCAAGGACAAGTTAAACAGAACAAATAATTAAGTTAATTGGCTTTTGTGACGCAATAAATGTGTGTCTCTATGAAAAAAAAAGTATTGCTAAGGTTAACAAACTGACAGCAGTTTTTATGTCAGCGGATAGATATATGATTAATTGATAACAATTGTCATTAGTTATCATATTATGGAACATATATGTCAAAGAAGTATCTATGTATTATCGAGAATTTCTGGAAGACACGATTCAAAAATCAACTTGAATTTGACAGATGTTTTAAAACATTTAACCTATTCTTTCATTAGGTTTGACTTAAGATATTCATCTTTCATCACAGTCGTATTTGTTCAGACCCCACCTTGTGTTTTTTCTTGTCAATCTGGTTTTTTGTCTTACAGCTGCTGTGCTTTAGGATAACTTTGTTCATACTATAGTTGGGACAGAAAAAATAGAAATTAGTGTTTTCTAAATGATTTCATTAACGCACATACATGTAGTTGTAATTATCGACTTTTGATAGGGATTTTTGTAAGGGCTGACGGGCTCGCTTGAAGTTACAGAAAATTATTTCGTATTTCAAAAATATATTCTGCAATCGTTTAGTTCCTTCCCCATGTCAGGAACTTATATTCACGAAGTGCTTTATGTGTGTTTGCTAATATGCAATCATTTTCAGCAGACATCTAATTTTTTCTTCGATTTGCGTCCCTCCTCCTTCGATTGCCCAATATAAAAATGTGCTTCGCCGAGCTCAGCTGGATACGACCGCAGAGGTCCAACCCTGAACAGTTGGGGCAAAAATGGACACAATATTCAAGCTTGATACAGATCTGAATTTGGATTGTAATTAAATATTTGACACATTATAGGTTTCTGACACAGAATAAATGTAATCAAAGAATTTGACATTGGTTACTAGTATATGATTTGAATTTATATTCAATTGAAGATTTCTTGCTGTTGTGCAATACACTGTGCTGTTGCGCAATACTTAGTATATCTGTTTTCAGACTATATACAAAGAATTAGCAAAATAAATTTGACCCCAATTTTTTTTTTGAAAATTGATAATTTCTTAAATCTTGAGGAAAAAAATTGCACCTTAATGACCCAAACATTTTCCACTATTCAAAACTTCTGTAAGTATAATGGTTTCTGAGATTATCCCATAACAAGGTGTTAGGTCAAGGGTCAAGGTCAACATACAAATTTGACCTTGAGACATTTTTCAAAGTTACATGAATTGATGATGATTGGTGAAGATCCTAGGTGTCTACGACTTACGGTTTCTGAGTTTTGGTGGCCAACCGACACCGGTTAATTTTCATAGGGGCATAACCCTACCAACAAGTCGTTGAATCTTTTCGATCCAAATGTAACGAAGAACCGGGGTCCTGAACAAATTTCACCCTTTGTTTTTTTTCTACCTCTTACGGTTACGGTGTTTGAATGATAACAAGGTTTTTTGGTTTCGGAGGGATTACTCCGAACCGACAAAATTTTTTGACTCACAGGGTGAGTTCCGGATAGATATTTATGACACCGATACAAAGTGTGAACCTGAAAGCGACACGTCTTACGGTTAAGGCTGCTAACTTCGTCAAAGTTTGGCGGAATAATAATAATAATAATAATAATAAACGGAAGAAATACAGTAAGGTCTTTCCCTTTTGGAAAAGGAAAGACCTTAATAAAGAAACCATATATTTTCGGAATTAGTTTAACGTAAACTCAATTATGAATTTACGGCAACAGGTTTTTATCGATGTTCAAATCTCATAAATACATTACGAAGATTCAAATCAAAGAAAAAGCAAAAACAGGAAATCGCACGACAGAGTAAGCATCTCATGCTATGTATTCATCAACAGCCAGCGAATCCACACTTACTCAAATGTCACAATCGGGAATTGGAAACAATCTGTAAAGAGATCAGACACCTATAGTGGAATCTAAAGATCTAATGCCGCGAAAGCATGTCGCTATTGAGTTGAAACATCGACACATCGTATAGTTAAACCAATTTCTGATATATGAACGTAAATCTCATGTAGTGTCGACTGCAGTCGTTCTTCCTCGTAACTCTGGTGTGACAGTATTTGTGTAAGGAGCACACCTCTGCTGATGAAGCCCTTATAGCGTAAACATGGACAAGTGTAACGTATTATTATATGTGAATGCCATACGATGGGGCAAAGATTATGTTACTAATAAAAAAAATGGAAGTTGACAATGGGAAAGTTGAAATCATCACGTTTGTCGAAGTCGCTCATCTGTGTCAATATCGAGGAAAAGATCAAGATATGAAACAGACCATCTAGTTTCGGTAGTATCCGTAATCTCAATACCACTGGGATAAAATGTATCTGAGATACACTTACTGAAATGTGGTGTTTTGAATGACAGGAAACCCTCAATAGATCTGAAAGTGAATTAACGAACTTTGCAAGACTTTTTGTTCTTTTTTTGTCTATGAGAAGGAAGTCAGAGTAAAAAAACAGTTATACATAGCCTCTGTTCCATCGTATAGCGTTTACATGTCCCAATTGATACATTTCGCTCGTGTATGTTCATGCTATATGAACTTCCATAGCAGGGGTATGCTCCTTACCTAAAATCTGCTCCAACAGAGTTATGAGGAACAACTACCAGGCTCTTGGTCATAAAACTGTACTCAGTACCCTGAGTACAAGATTTGTGCTTGAAAAACAAAATCCAGTATTTTGATTGGTTGATTTCTGAGTCTGAGTACGATAAGCGTACTTGAAAGTTTAATGACTGCAAGGCCTGGAATCGACACTACCTAATTTGTACGGTCATCATTTCGAATTGGTTGACCGATACCAAAGTTTGTGTCTCAACTCACTAACGATATGTTTTCGCAGTCTTAGTTCAAAAATATACCATTCTGAATAGTCGTCTAATCTGTAATTTTACCGATTGCGTCGTATTTTCAATTTTGAAAATTTGACCGAGTGTGATTTTGCATCGCGGGGATACATGCATAGCAGGAAATGATACGCTAACCCTGTTGAATCACCCGGTCTCGTTCATTTCGGATTTCATGTGATTCCCTCACTTTTTGTTTGTTATATTGATTTGTCTCCTTAATCGATTTATAAGATTTGAAACTTGTAAACTACTGTTGCCTCTATTCATCTATGCATTGTTTTAACTTTTTCATGTGGTTTCCAATATGACCAATACATAAACAACTTAAGTATTATGTTCCCTTTTGTTGTTTCAATGCTTAACATAATTATAGAGAAAATCCACAGCATTTCCCCTTGTACTTTTATATTTGACAATTCTGTACTAAATATATAAGGGATAACTGCATGCAATGCTAGCAATGATTTCCCTAAAACAAGTTTTAAAAAAAGATAATAGTTAAAACGAGAACAAATATGGACATATTCAAGTACACATTCTAGGGTGCACTCGTGTTTGGTAACTCGGTACGATTTTTTTTGATTTTTTTTATAGCTATAAAGGTACAGGTTGTTTAGGACTTTTTGTAAACAGTAAACGCTAGCACAACATGGACAAACAAGTGAGTAATCTATGTTTAAAATGTTATAACAAAAATCTCTGTAATAAAGCTAGAGGATTTACTGTAAAACTCTTGGCTTGATTTAGCATGAAAACACCATTTTCGATTAAATGCAATAAAACAATAAATCTCATTGCTGTGAACGACTTATCCCTTTTGTGTATGTAAAAAATGGCTCGTCTCTTTTATTCAGATTTTTGCTGTTTTGATATCATTGCACTTTGAAAATTTCATGATACACAGGCCGACAGCAGGAACCGTGTAGAACGCCACATTAGGGATGTTGGCGATGTTGACACGGGGTTGTTGTTTTGAAGCGGAGAAAAAGCAATCAAGGTAAGTAAAAGTATCAAAATTTCTTATTTTGAAAATTGTTAGCACCAAATAATGTATTGCATGGAAGGAACAGAACAATAATCTATTTCCAACAAGCAAGAAGCGGACGTTTCCAGTGCTCTGTTTTCTCAAACACCTCTTCCCAGTTTTCCGTGTTTCCGCTTCAAAACCGCAACACCGTGTAAAACATAGCCAACACACCGCATGTGGCGTTCTACACGGTGGAGGTGGTCATAAACCTTAAATACAACCAATACAGACAGAAAAATAATTTAAAATTCAGTTTCATTTAACACTAGATAAGAGAAAGGATTGCAACATTATCTTAGTCCAAAAGTCGAAGACCAGGAACTGAATAGCTATAATTGTATATACTTAAAACTATTTAGCTGGGACTTATATTTGCCAAACTAATTAAGCTTACGTTCGGGGTGTTCTTCATCTATAGATAAGCGTCTAAACCATGTGATATTAGGTGTTGGTATACCAGTGGCATTACATGTAAGTTTGACGGTTGTTCCTTCTCTGGTTATGACTTCATCACGCTGTTCATCTCTTACAAACTTAGAAGGCACTGATTTTCAAAGAAAACAGGAAATAAACATTTATCTTTTGTATCATTGAGAACTATATTAATTTAGTATTATTTCAATTCAAGGTCAATGCGGAATTCTTCAGCTTCGTCAAAATTCAAAATTTATATATGTGTAAAACTGCAATGTATTCCTTGGCAGTTGTCTTTATTATCAAAGACCAGCAGGATCTGAATACCGTTCGGGATCCCGGAGTACCTGAGATCACTACCTGTTTTTGGCGGGGCTCGTGTTTCTCATTCTTCAGATTTTTATGTTGTGCTTTGTATACTGTTTGTCTTTTTTTTTTGCTTTATGCCATAGCGTTGTAAGTTTATTTTCGACTTATGAGTTTAAATGTCCCTTTGGTACCTTTTGCCTCTCTATTATAAACTATTTTGCATTAGTTTGATTATTTTAGTGACTTAAACAGGAAATACCTTTCACAATTAGTCTTATACGTCTGGATTCTACAGGATCTTTAGCACTATTACAGGTGTACTCTCCTCTATCATCGTATCGTACATTTCTAATGTGTAAATTATAGTCTCCAACAAATGGCCGCTCTACACTAATACGAGGATCATCGATATATCGACTTTCTCTTTCAGATATCATAATCTTTTTGGGATTCATCCATATTATCTGCAGAAATTAGAGATTATATGAAATTGAGTATGACAAAATGAATTGTATATATATCTGGATCTTGTACAGTTTTCATTCCTGGTCCCATTGTTTCACGTTGTTAGTGAATCTAAACCTCGAGATATACAATATATATTTTCTAAGCTTCAAATGACACCCAAATAGTCAAAAGTTTGTTATTTCTTGATTGAAAAATTAAATATATTAAAAACAATCAGATTTTGCTAATACGCGATGATCAGATTCTGTTGTTATTTTTTCTCTTTTGTGTAGTACAGGAAACCTAACTTACGATTTTTTTATATATAAGTCTTCGGGTTACCTTAACCTACTAAATTAACGGAATACTTCTTGTACTTGTATGTACTGATACACGGTTTCAGTTAATTTTGGCCTCAAGCATCACTAAAGAAACATTAATTGTCAAAATGGGCATCTGGTACAGTAATATAATTGGTTCCGTTAATTCTTTCACCCTGGTTTTGGGTGGGGTTCGTTTTGCATAGTCTTTAGGTTTCTAGATTGTGTTCTGTGTACTGTTGTTTGTCTTTTGGTCGTTTTTTTGTATTTTTGTCATGGCATTGTCAGTTTGTTTTCGACTTATAAGTTTGAATATCCCTATGGTACCTTTCGTCTCTCTTTTTCGGTTTAAACAGAATTCAGTCACACGTAAGACCTGTTACACTGTATATCTTCATCGTCTTCATGTTACATTTTGTATCGTAAGAAACAATAGCGAATGTAATATTGATATAGAACATTTACTGTCATAACAAATACTTTCTGAGTACCTGATATATCACTTTTGTTTTTTTGCGTCGCAGTTCGTATTCCCGAACTGTAGATTTAGGTGGTGTTGGTTTTATATAGGTCAATGTTAGGAACATATCAACGTTTTGTACGAGGCCTAGAAACATGGGAATGGAGAGGTTAACCTAGCCCTTCAACAGTTTTGTTTCGAACATAAAAAAGTTGATTGAGGTTTTTCTGACATTGATTTATACTGTTTAATACTGCAGATAAAAATGGCTACAATTATAGCCATTTTAAAAGGCATTAACACATAAATGAAACGTATTTGCTATCCTTTATTGAGTCTCTGATTGTGAAGAAAGGGGGTATTTCACTGATATCCATATGAAGGAAAGAAAGACAACAGGAAATGTTCTAGTTGCAGTATAAAAGTGTGAAAATTTGTTGTTTGTAAGTTGTATTGGTGCAGATTTGTTTCTATTATCATTTACTTTTATTAAGGAAATGTCAGTTAGGTCTATCTTGTTTGTTTCCTACAACTGTAGCAATACGGTGACCCCAGATTTTTTTTTTTCATTTTCTGAAATCTTTTAATAAAGGCTATCTTATACATGTATCGTTAATTTTCTTTTTTGTTACATAAACGTGTACTTTTCGTGTATAAACATCACAAAATATTACAATTTTGCACAGTCTACAGCTTGAAATCGGGCTTGGTGACCTGTACTTTTATTGTATTTTTAAAAAGATACCACAAAATGAGCTACAGTTTTGCTAAGTATGAACAAATTCTATCATTTTGTCCAAACTTCCATACTACCATAACTGACTTACATTAAGGAACATTAAACTACACCTATGCCAATATTTTAAATTATTTTTAACTAGAACCAATAAATGTATGCACTTAAATTCGATTTCCTTTTATTAAAAGAAATGTTTATGAATATCGATGCTTTTTTAAGTCTCGTCTTAAGTAATGGTATCATATTCAATAAGTTATACATGTTATATAGAATAGACAAATTTCACAGTTCTGTTTATTGTATCGGAAACATGAGATTTTCATGATAGATATATTTTGGTATTTTGGAAAAGCTAATTGCTAGTTCTAAGCTAAACAAATTCTTATATTCTGTATCATGCACATGAAATGTATGCTCTTAGAAAATTTACAGTCAGGATTGCCTTTGAATGATGAAATGTTCCCTCTTCAATCTTTATTTTTGGTTCAATTCCATAAATGTACGAAAATGTCACATATAAAATCCATATTCACTGTAGTGGTACAAAAAATAGTATTTAACTTTCTTTCAAATGTCTTTAAACCCAAGAGGCGAAAAAATTATGAAATCTGAAATTCAAAGATTGCTTGGATCCGAGCTGTAGTTGTTAATTTTAAGTTATATGGCAGACACTTTATAAATCAAATTATTTATAACAGAAAGACAACAATGAATAGTTTAATTAAATGTTTAATTTAAAGAGGAAATCCAAGTCATCATTTGAATATAATATAATTAAAATTCAAGAACCCACGAATAATATGAATAAAAAAATAAAATGTTGCGGGTTAACCAAGAATATCTTGAAGGGTGTCACATGAGCATACTTTGATGTCAATTAGCCAACACGAGTAAAGAAGTAAGGAATTCTGACTACGACGACAGATACACAGGATGATAATTGAAGGTGACTTATGCGTTACAAGAAATCCAAACAATTCTGAAAAATCAGCTAGCATTTTATTGATGGAAATTGACCGTTTGTTGCCGAGCGGCAAACATTACAGGTATATTCAGCTCAAGTGTAATGTTGAAAGAACATTGCAGATCATCAGTCAATTTCAGAAATGAATGAACAAGACGGTGTAAACCAAGAACACACAGAAAGAAGGCTTACAATGTTTGATCATTGTGACGTCTCAAGAGTAATATCAGCTTAGTCGTTGAAAAATAATTCTAAAATACTTGTTTTCCAAATTCTTAGAGAAATTTGACAAACTTTTAGTGTTATGTTTATATATCTCTGGATAGATTATGGTCTATCATTCATCTTCATTGATAAGACAATTCGACATGATATTTTTCAGAGAAACAATTTATTTAGATAAGTAATATCATTACCGTGCCTTGTTTATCTTTCATATTAAAACCAACAGCCAATTCTCAGAAGTGATTAGAGTCTTCTTGACTTTTAACAATCACTGTCAATTTGAGATCATAAGACATTAGATGAAAGGAAATGCCTATAGAATTTTACTAGGATCGATTGGTATTATTCGTTATAGCAATAGAAATATCCAATAGATTGTTCTACATCAAAGACAGCGGTGCTTTCTTAACGCTGTTCCTCTTTGTAAAGCGTTGTACAAGTAACAACAAACGTTCCAAAACAATAAGTGATTGATTGGCTTACTGTGTAGAAAACACAAAAGATTTCAAAACGTAGATATTGATACATTAATTCTCACTGTGAATTTATTCCTATTTTATCAAAAACGACTAATCCTTCATAGAAAAATGTATTGACTTAAAACAAGGATTCCCCCCATTGAATTCAGCCAAATATAAGAAAAATCACATGAGTTAGTGTTCAATATGCCATATGCATGTGGGAAAAAATTATCAATATATAAAGATTCTTTATATTACTTTTGTTTATTCGATAGTTTAATACGACTTGGAAATTGCATACTTAAATATTGAATTAGAAGGAAGGAGTTAACCTTAAAGTGGTCACTTACCAACAGATAATGGAACAAGGACAGACAGATTCATGGCTACTTATATAAAAAAAAAGTTCATTCATGTTTATAGCTATATAAATAAGAAGATGTGATATGAGTGTCAATGAGACAACTCTCCATCCAAGTCACAATGTATAAAAAGTAACAATTATAGGTCAAAGTACGGCCTTCAACACGTAGCCTTGGCTCACACAGAACAGCAAGCTATAAAGGGCCCCAAAATGACTAGTGTAAAACAATTCAAACAGGAAAACCAATGGTCTAATCTATATAAAAAAACGAGAAACAAGAAACACCTATGAACCACACCAACAAACGACAACCACTGAAGAACAGGCTCCTGATTGTATTGGAGAAGACGTTACTAAGTTGAAAAAACTTGTGTCTAATCCATTTGTACTTTTGAACAATAAAATATGTTTAAACTAACAAAACTTTCGCTATCTTCCTTATTGGGGTTAAGTGAATTTAAAAAATATGAAACATTATGCCATTACAATTATTTTCGATAGCTTATGTATTATTTTACAAATACAGAATTATGATTGGTTTATATGAACATCATGATTATTTTACTTTTCGGTTTTATTTTCACGTAACACCCAACATAGGTCAAGACATTGTTGTAATGTGTACTTATAAAAAATAGATCAAATTTTACGATAAAAAACGAGGCAAAGGCAATTGGGATAAAATATTTGCAGCATCTTGATTGCATACACCAGTATACAGTTAAAACTAAGAAAGAAGGAAGTAGGATGAAAATTATGAGGGTCAATTTTAATTGGATTTTCTGATTTTTTATTGTTAACTTATGGAAGATCCGAACACAAAAATCACATGTTATAAGAAAATAATAACCCCAAATCTGATTTTTAAAACCTGAGTTTATTATGAAGGGAAAAAAATGCTAGATAAATATAGACATTTTTACATAATTGCTTGTTTCAGTCTTTGTCCGGTTTATGCTTTACGAAAAAAACTTCAATATGGTGTTTCATATGTTTTTCATGCGAAGAAAATCAAATTGCAATCAAATTTGCAACTCTAGTTGGCAAAGTTGACCTTTGAATTTTTTTGGCTACTTTATTAAAACCTCCTTGGATATTATACTCTCAACATTTTCATTTATTTGACCTACAAGACTTTTGGTCTCGAGCGTACCTGTTGAAGGTTATCTAATAGACACTTGTGGTGGGCTAAAACATTGTTCACTTGCATCTCCCTCAGGCAAAGTTGATCTTAGATGGTTTTGTTTAGAACCATTTGATTTTATGCTCTCCTGCGTTCAAATTTTTTTTCTTTCAGGAATTATCAGACATATGTGGTGTTTGGTGGAAATCATATCACATTATCTATTGCTGTTTTATCATTTTAGTAGGGTTTCATGTAAATTTTGGCAAGAAGTAAATGTTAGGTTGTCACCGTTGTCAAAAAATCACATTTTAAGGCATTCAAATTAAAACAGGAGAAATCATCAATAGACAAAAAATAAATTTATTTTGTCATCAATTTTAATTTGACCTAATTTTTCATGTAAAAGAAGTCCGAGTGACATTTTTCTATGAAATTACACATTTTGCCAAAATTCTGTAGTCAGGATGTGTTACACCTTATCGCTATTCCCGGCTGACCCGAGAATCTGTCCTGCTTGAACTATTGACGTCATACAACAATCACTTTTCCATTGTGGCGTCAGGTATTTTGTATTATGACGTCAAAATTTTACGGGAACCAGTGTGATGTCCAGTAATGGCGGACATATAGCGATAAGGTGTATGGCAACCAAGTGTTATTGGTAGCTTGATAATGTCTCCTCACACATTGTGACGTCGCTGATAACATCTCCCCACACATTATGACGTCGCTGATAACTTCTCCTCAGACATTGTGACGTCGCTAATAATGTCTGCTCACGTCTCAAAGCCGTGATAAGGGGATCACGAAGCGACTGAGCATGGCGAAAGTAAGGACTATAAGTACTTTTATATAATCTTACAGAACTTACCATAATTTCTTTTTTGGATTCAACATGGCATGGGAGGATCGCCTGTTGGCCTTCTGTCACTGTAACGTTGTGTGTAGAATATTTGTCAAATTGGTGTGGATATGTACTTCTAACTGAAAATAAAGTTGTTTGAAAATGAGTTACTATTTTGACCATTCCAGAGCTTGCGCTTGATTTCCTTGTTGGAAGGTTGCTTCTTAAAAACAAAAATGTACTACATTGTACAACATACTCGATCATATTCATTTTATAATTTGGCAACAATATTAACTCTGATGCTTTCAAATCCTATATAAAAATAAGGAGATGTGGTATGATTGTCAATCAGACAACAATCCACCACAATTCCAACTAAGTGGATGTAAGCAATTATAGGCAACCGTAGTACGGCCTTCAACAATGAGAACAAACCCATATTGTTTAGTGGGCTATAAAAGGCCAGGCATGAAAAATATGAAACGTATCAATTGAGAAAACTAGCGGCCTAATTCAATATAACAAAAAAATACGAAAACAAATATGACAAACATGAACCAACGACAACCACTACACTACAGGCTCCTGACTTGGGACAGGCACATGAGACAACACTTCTTTGTATTTAAACGTAGTATTTCTTGATACATTATTAAATTGAGTTAAGTCCTTTTAACTGATTTTTTTGGTTTGTTCTTATGTTGTGAGCGATCACAAACATGTTTAAGCCCGCCACATTCTTTATGTTAACTTATCAGATTGATACAAAGCTCAAACAAAAACACAGACCGGACATGGCAGGGTATTTATACATCCATAAAAGACACAAAGTACAGATCTGAGAGTACTCTCAGTTACTGACAGCTAGTTCAAAGCCAATAACAACTAATAAAAAAAATCATGTATCTTAGACTAAAATACAATCAGTACACATTCAATATCCAATGGATTTAGTATAAAGACGTCAATAACAGTCAGAGAAAAACGCGACCTTGTGCAATGCCAAAATAAAGGTATCGACAGATTGTAGTACCGTGAATGTGCATATGTGTATAACAATACTATTCAGTATGTTTTTAATTGACTGATAACAAAATCACAAAAATACATTACTATTTCTCATGGTAAATAAAGATCTCTTTACATCTGATAATGTAGTTTTTCAAAATTTGGAATCGTAAATACAAATTTCTTGTTCTAGGATACGAAATATCTGACTGTGTGAATAATCACACTGAAGACAAAAGTATTATAATGTTGGACTTTTTGATCAACAAAATATTTTGTTGATTGTTTGGTGGATTGACACATACCCTCTACCCTAGCATTTATAATCATATCTATATATATTTATACATTCCACGCATTCTTGATTACATTATTCTGACTTCATTAAAAGAAGTGTTTTCTGACTTAAAAACTCCTCCATGAGGGTTATCAGAAGAACGATTAAAATCGACACTGCAAAAGTTTTATTGTCGCAATAGCGAATTGGTGGAGCGATACTCTTGTGTATATCTGTGTTAAAAAAAAATCGCAGTCATATATTTTAAGACACAAGAAAGATCGTTTGTCCTGAAAATGTACCGATTGTGTACTTTTCAGGTTTAATCCACCATTTTCTACATAATAAAATGCCTGTACCAAGTCAAGAATATGACAGTTGTTTTCCATTCGTTTGATGTGTTTGAGCTTTTGAATTTGCCATTTGATAAGGGACTTTCCGTTTTGAATTTTCCTTGGAGTTCGGCATTTTTGTTATTTTACTTTTTTCTATGTCGTTATATTTTGAGGATTCGCATGACGGGTGGTTAATGCATTTCAGGAGAAGCTTATCTTGTCGATGTACTCTATCCGTTTGGAGTTCATGCGATCCCCAAAGTTTTTCTCTGGGTTTTATTACAAAATGTATTTTCAATGGATTTATAAGTTTCAAACATCTTTAGTGTCAACTACTTCGTCACTTATTTGATATTGGATAAGTAGCACACAGATCCATTTCGAAAATTATACTGCTGACTTTTCTTTATATTCCACAGTGTAATATTTTCAAAAAGCTATTCAAATGTCTTCAATCACAGTCGCTCAACTTTTGCAACAAAATCAAAACTTTTAAATTCTCTATAATCTTCAACACTTTCCTGGTCTTGTGTTAAAAGTTTATCATACTTTTTAATGAAGAATATTTCAACGTTTTAAAAGAATAGAAAAGGCAGATGCCAGTTTCTTACTTTAGATACAAGATAATCCAACTTTGTAAAGCACCTCCTTATGGTTATGTAACACAATGGGACTTAATTGTCTGTTTCCTTATTTTCAGGTCTTACAAAATGAAAGAGATAAATTGATTTACTAATCCCTTGTATATGTAAGAGAATGATAATCCTTTCTTCATGATTAAGTACGAGCGTTAGCGAGTACTTATCATGAAGTAAGGGATTATCATTCTCTTAAACTTAGAATATTGTAAAATGCTGAAGGCTCAAATGATCTCTTGATTGGTTTTATTCAAGAATTAGTTTTATTGTCAGTGTAAATTAAATGTTTATAATTGATGCATGACTTCATTTTCAGCATTTCATTTATTAGTTAGTTTTTGTGATGAAAGGACTTTCTTATTTGGGAAATATTTAAAAAATGCATTCCAGACATTAGGTGACACAACAGTACAAAGAAAAGGTAGGAATTGTATATGTTTCCTGATTGTGAGTATGAATGTAAATCATGTGATATTTTAGTGACGAATTATCCTTTTTTTTTAACAGTTTAAATCAATAAATACATTTGAGTTACAACTGATTTTATTTAATAACCAATATTTTGGTCCGGCTTTTAAATCAAATACTATTTCATTATGTCAGGGAAATGTTCTAATAAAATGCCTTTAAAAGTTTTAAATATATTCAAAACTTAAATCAAATTCCTGTTTTTTTTTTATTTTATCGGAATATTGGAAATAACTATTCTTCCCAACCGCTGGTTCAGTAATCAGAGTTTTGGAAAGCTAAAGATTTAGGTTATTTTTATTTTAAAACTTTTTTTTTTTTTTCTTTTTTTTGCATTGCTTTGATATTGTTTATTTTTTAGTAATTTAAAGTTATCAATATTTTCATAATAACATTAAAGGTACAAATTTTACTACACCAAATTTTTCGTTTGTTTCACAATTCAACTTTTAGTCAGTTTCAATCACTGTGATAATTCCTTTCAATCTGATAAATCTGCTTCAGGGCAGTTGTAACTCATTTATAGAAACTCTTTGTTTTGAACTGTAAATAGACCCAAATAATAGGATAATCCTTTACTAAGAACATGATTTAAATTCATTCTTCACAATTAAGAGACATCAAATCCTACAATTTCATAGGTCGAGAGCACTTTGCTATATTCTAATTGTTCTTTTGACCAAAAGCTTTTTACACTTAGTTACAAACAAGAATTTGAGCAATTAAAATGACATATAGAATTTTGACTATTAATAAAAGAAACAAATATAATATTTTCATTAATCAATTTAGAAAGATATAAATTTCAAAGCTAAATTATGAGAAACAATTTCTTGACGAAATTGTTATTTACTGAATTATAAACTATAAAACTTTATTTACAAAATGTACAAATATACACTATGACATTTTCCACAAAAACAACAACAACGAAGGTGTAGTTCGTTTTGCTCAGTCTTTATCTTTCTGTGTTGTGTTTCGTTGACTGTTGTTTGTGTTCTGTCATTTTTCTTTATTGGCATCGTATTGTCTGTTTTTCTACGTCTTACGATTTTATAATTTTTACTTTTGTATCTTCTCTTTTTAGCTATGATGTATTTGTGATATAAGATGTCGACGGAAAAATAAACTTATTTGAATATTTCATAAATGATAATAAATAATGATATCAATACTATTTGAATAAAAGAAGATATAAGTAAATGAGGGTTGTTGCACAATTACCCAAAACACATGAAATAAAACTTATACAGGTAACCATGTTACGATCAAATACGAGCTGATGCCCGTTACGTTCACACTGACATGAAACAATTAAGCGCCATCAAATGTGATAGAGTTTGTGAGTAAAAATTAACCAACAAAATCAATATTTATTTTACAGTATTTTAATCAATTGTTTTAACATTAGTTTTGCTGGATGTAATAAAAAGTTGAAAGCACCCAGTACTGAACAAATAAAGTACATGTACACTTATTATTAAACCGAACAACAGAAACGACTCTAGGTCTTTGGTTGCTGGCTGAAATGTATAAGTAAAACTTTTATAAGTTCAAATACTTTATTCTGGATGCGCACATAAAATCAGTGCGGCATCCAGGGACGCATAGCTTTTATACCTGATTAAAATTAAAACATTTGACCAATGAAATAAAGAATCTAAATTGTTTCCAAGGCAAAGTATATTTTATCGTGTCAGTAAATAATTTAAACTCTCAATCCCCTAAAGGTATGGCCTGAGCTTATGGTTATGTAACACAATGGGACTTAATTGTCTGTTTCCTTATTTTCAGGTCTTACAAAATGAAAGAGATAAATTGATTTACTAATCCTTGTATAAGAGAATGATATCCTTTCTTCATGATTAAGTACGAGCGTTAGCAGTACTTATCATGAAGTAAGGGATTATCATTCTCTTACAAACTTAGAATATTGTAAAGTGCTCAAGGCTCAAATGATCTCTTGATTGGTTTTATTCAAGAATTAGTTTTATTGTCAGTGTAAATTAAATGTTTATAATTGATGCATGACTTCATTTTCAGCATTTCATTTATTAGTTAGTTTTGTGATGAAAGGACTTTCTTATTTGGGAAATATTTAAAAATGCATTCCAGACATTAGGTGACACAACAGTACAAAGAAAAGGTAGGAATTGTATATGTTTCCTGATTGTGAGTATGAATGTAAATCATGTGATATTTTAGTGACGAATTATCCTTTTTTAACAGTTTAAATCAATAAATACATTTGAGTTACAACTGATTTTATTTAATAACCAATATTTTGGTCCGGCTTTTTAAATCAAATACTATTTCATTATGTCAGGGAAATGTTCTAATAAAATGCCTTTAAAAGTTTTAAATATATTCAAAACTTAAATCAAATTCCTGTTTTCATTTTTTATTTTATCGGAATATTAGAAATAACTATTCTTCCCAACCGCTGGTTCAGTAATCAGAGTTTTGGAAAGCTAACATTTTCCACAAAACAACAACAACGAAGGTGTAGTTCGTATTGCTCAGTCTTTATCTTTCTGTGTTGTGTTTCGTTGACTGTTGTTTGTGTTCTGTCATTTTTCTTTATTGGCATCGTATTGTCTGTTTTTCTACGTCTTACGATTTTATAATTTTTTACTTTTGTATCTTCTCTTTTTAGCTATGATGTATTTGTGATATAAGATGTTGACGGAAAAAATAAACTTATTTGAATATTTCATTAATGATAATAAATAATGATATCAATACTATTTGAATAAAAGAAGATATAAGTAAATGAGGGTTGTTGCACAATTATCCAAAACACATGAAATAAAACTTATACAGGTAACCATGTTACGATCAACTACGAGCTGATGCCCGTTACGTTCACACTGACATGAAACAATTAAGCGCCATCAAATGTGATAGAGTTTGTGAGTAAAAATTAACCAACAAAATCAATATTTATTTTACAGTATTTTAATCAATTGTTTTAACATTAGTTTTGCTGGATGTAATAAAAAAGTTGAAAGCACCCAGTACTGAACAAATAAAGTACATGTACTTCATTAGTTTTTATTTTGTTTCATACCAGTGTTTGCGTTTAATTTTTATGCCCCGCCGTAGCGGAGGGGGCATTAAGTTTTACCCTTGTCCGTCTGTACGTACGTACGTCCCAAAATTGGTTTCCGTTCTCTAACTTGAGTTTGCCTAAACCAAATGTTATGAAACTTATACACAATGCTTATTACCACAAAGTACAGATCAAGTTTGAATTTTGGTGGCGTCACTTTAACCGTTCTAGAGTTATGCCTCTTTATTAATGGAAAAATTCCAAATTTTTTAGTTCCCGTTCTCTAACTAAAGTTTGCCTCAACCAAATGTTATGAAACTTATACACAATGCTTATTACCACATAATACAGATCAACTTTGAATTTTGGTAGCGTCACTCTAACCGTTCTAGAGTTATGCCCTTTTATAAATGAAAAAAAATACAAAATTTTTAGTTTCCGTTCTCTAACTTAAGTTTGCCTCTACCAAATGTTAAGAAACTTATACACAATGCTTATTACGACAAAACACAGATCAAGTTTGAATTTTGGTGGGGTCACTTTTACCATTCTCGAGTTACATGTATGCCCCTTTATAATAAATGGAAAAAAAATTGCAATTATTTTAGTTTCCGTTCTGTAACTTAAGTTTGCCCCAACCAAACATTATGAAACCTATACACAATACCTATTACCACAAAACTCAGATCTAGTACAAATTTGGGTAGCGTCACTTTTATTGTTTTTGAGTTATGTCCCTTTATAATGTTGTATGCAAGCCGGGACATCATCTGTGTCCATGGGGACACATTTTCCATTTATTTATGATATAATATTATGGCAAATAGTTCATGCAAACACTGATAAAAAGACATGTTCTACTGCTCTTTCTATTTTAAAATAGTTTTCTGTTAAAACAAGAACAGCATAAGATATTTTATATACTGCATGTAAGACAAGGCTTATTATAAAATACAACGTCCAAAAGGGCAATAAAAACCACAAGTAAAAATGACGATCAACCAACACCATTGCAGAAAGAAAAAAAAAGACATCAGTTTAAAAGCACCACATAAAAACTTAATCGTGAACAACACGAAACACACTAAAATAATGAAATACAATTGAGAAGGGGGTGTCCCTATTTACCAGATGTCGTCTTGTGTTTCTAATATATAATCTTGTAATCATTCTTCTTGCAGATATTCTTATAAACAATTGGTTTTATTGTGCTGTTTTATAGTTGTCAGTTATTTTTTCATATTATATTTTCCCAGAAGAAAGCTCAACGATAAAGACGTTGTCTCCGTCCGTCCGACAAGAAGGTTGTAGCCATGATCTACATCCCAAACACCACACCATCAGTAATGGGCAATACATCACTTTGTGATTTTTTAATTCTTCTCTTAAAAGCTTGCACCACTCCTAACTTTAAAGTTCTCACTAATATAAAGAATTGATATTAGTAATTTGAGAAAGAACTCTTATATTGAAAGTTTCATCTTATATAAATTATAGATTTTTTTTTCTTCAAAAAAGGTATAAAGTTTCGCAAATACTTTTTACTAGAATAGAGAATGGAAACGGGAAATGTGTCAAAGAGGTAACAACCCGACCAAAGAGCAGAAAACAGCCCAAGACCACCAATGGGTCTAGAATTGGATGAATTTACACTTCAAGTTACTCTTCCTACTTGCACTTCATTATGATCCGATTTCTGTATATCTAACAGTGAAAGATTTCCTATTTCATTGCTTGTAAGTGTTGTAAAATGTATAGAAAATACATAAAATGTGACCAACTGTCTCTCTAAAAACAGATAATATTCATTAACCACGTGTTGGTATAAATAAATAATCAAGATCGTCCTGACGGAATGGCGTCAATTCCAAGCTGGCAATAATGTGTTAAATCCCTGTATCATACAAAATTCGAATAGTCTAAACCTAAATCTTGCTGTCATCTCTTTATTAATCAAGAATTATTTCCCCCCCAGTTTACCTGTACATTTGAAATTACTGATGTTTAAAGATTATTCACAAAATTCCAAATCACTATTGTCGTCTAATTTATTGCTTATAAAGTTTTAAGATCAATAATCAATCAATCTTCATTTTTGGTACAAAAGCTGATATAAATATAATAACAGAATTAAATTGAATATGCAAATATTCCATAATATTTATCTCGCGAATTTCTTGTGCATGGATGATAAAACATGTACTGAAACATTTTTCATTGACAGTCAACAATGTAAAAAAAGAAGATTAAAACATTCCATATGGGATTGTTTTCTTGAATTTCGTTTCAGTTTGAAAAATGAGGGCCGTCGTGCTACGGTTTAAAATTATTATTTTTGTTCCATTTTGGGTGTGTCTTGCTTCTAAAATTAAAGACCTTTCTTTTTTCTCATTTAAAACTTCATACTATATTAGAAATTTTGCGTGCTATTAACAATAATTAACGTCAGTCAGTAATTACTATACCAAGTTCAATAAAACAGGCAGATATTTTTTATACCAACTATGGTAATTAAGAAGTTATATATATAAAATCAATTGCATAATGAACCAAGCAATTCAGCTACATTTTAACCTGAAGTACGCCAACATGTGTAAACTTTTATTAATGAAGTTAAGAACTAATGCATTTATTTCTGCAGATAATTTACAATTGCAAGCAAACACAGATTCCGTTTTGTTTTGTTAAGCTTACTATTTGCATGCCTTAACAAGATTCTTGTAAATGTTTAATTCATGAGTGCTTGACCACAGCGTAGAATAAAAACAACTATAGAGATTGACTCAATCATTGCATTTACTTAAGTATAGTGTTTTCGTATCACATTCAGCAAAACTACTAGAAACTTTGGATTGAAATTGACGTTTTCCCTCCATTTGTGCCATTATACAGTAGAAATGACACGAAGGAAATCAATCTTAGTTACATTAGTGTTATATTAGGATGACAATATTTCCCATCCTGAAAGCAAGTGCTGTTGTTGTCTAGTCCGGAAATAGAACATCTCAGCTCCGGTAACATAACACTCAAATTCTAAGTTGTTATGGTCAATAAAGTGTTTCTTTTTCAGTAGTGTAGGCTTTTTTTGCTTTTATGGAAGAATTTGCTTCTATAAATTTCACTAAAGAACCACAGAGGAAATACATTTCCCATTGCCATAAACGAAATGTGTACTTCTTGTAAAAAAAATGAGTAAATAACAATATTGACGCGAAATCATTTAGAAGTTGGTGTTAGATTATGCTGAAGATAAAGGAAATGTCAATCTGTTCTGATAAAACTTAAGAAAAAGATTATAATAACTTAACTGCCAAAAATTAAAACTGACGGCTTATGCAATACACAAACAAATAAGATATACAGTATGTACATTAACTATATACATGGTACAAACAACACATGAATCAAGTTCAAGTAAGGAAATGTGGTTTGATTACCAGTGAGACAACTATCCAACAGAGTCCAAATTAAGCGGATTTAAGCAAATATACGTCACCGTATGGCCCTCCATAATGAGCAAAACCCATACTATATAGTCGGCTTTCAAAGACTCCGTCATGACAAAATTCGAAAAAAAAAGAAACGACCAGATTTATGAAAAAAAATAATCAACGAAAAACAAATATGACAGCCAGCAACCAACGACAACCACTGAATTATAGACTCCTTACTTGGGACAGGCACATGTAGAATTTGGCGGGATTAAACATGTTTGTGAGCACTCAACCTCCCTAACCTGTGACAGTTGTGTAACAGCACAGCATAAGAAAAAACTGTAAAAATCAGTTGTGAATGGCTTGACTCATCAGATCACAAATAAAACCATCGTAAATACAAAAGACATAAAGTACTGATTGAAGAAATCTTGCAGTTACTGAAAGCAAGTTTAAATTCTCCCAGACTAAAGGGTCAATCAGTGCACACCCAACAGATTTACTGTAAAGACGTCATATACACTATGAGAAATGCCTGACCTTATGCAATGCCAAAATATAAGTAGATTATATAGACAGGATGTACGACCATAAGTTTTGATAAATGCATAGCAATATAATAGTTTAGTTATGTTCTGATATATCAAAAACAAAATCAATGTTAGTACCGCAAGTCAATGTAATAATTTTATTTATTCAGAGATAATTTACCAATATGGTCCACATTTTCGCAGATCCATGGATTGCTTTAAATAGTCCACAACATTAGACAGAATATTTTTGATTTGGATTTAAAAAGGTCATAAGTTTGGAGTATGAGTCAAGCTTTTAGCTGTATAGAAACTAGTTGACATATTCACCTCTGTTATACATTTTCTTTCTGTGCGGCTATAGGGCTAGACAACAGTTATTTATTTACTTGAAATATGATTACAACATTGTACATTATTAACGTAACAATCATTCATCGTTTGCAACAGCAAAAAAAAAAAAAACTCAAATAAGTTTAGAAAGTGGCGAAAGTTATTACGAAGACACAAAAAAGCAGGTAACGCAAATTATGAGGAAAGTAAATTTTTGTGTTCATCAAATTTTTTTTGACCAACAAGAAATACACTTATTCTTATATTATGTTTACGTTAAAAATCAATTGAAAATTCTATTTCGTATAAATATCATTGTGTTTACTTGCTGTTTAAGAAATCCAGCTGATAAAAGTGCGGAGGGTCATAGTTTTGCCCCTCCTATACAAAATAAAATGCTCCGCAGGGCGCAGCTTGATACGACCGCAGAGGTCGAACCCTGAACAGTTGGGGCAAGTATGGACACAACATTCAAGCTTGATACAGCTCTGAATTTGGATTGTGATTGACTATTTGACACAGCATAGGTTTCTGACACAGAATGAATGTGGTCTAAGAACTTAAAAATTTTAAATTGGACATTCACCTATTATGGTCCAATATCCAAAATCTAAATACATGGTTAGATTCAGCATATCAAAGAACCCTAAGAGTTCAATTTTGATGAAATCAAACAAAGTTTAATTTTGGACCCTTTTGACCTCAATGTGGACAAAGTTGATAACGGGGCCCAAAATCAAAAATCTAAATACATGGTTAGATTCAGCATATCAAAGAACCCCATATATTCAATTTTGTTGAAATCAAACAAAGTTTAATTTTGGACCCTTTTGACCTCAATGTGGACAAAGTTGATAATGGGGCCCAAAAATCAAAAATCTAAATACATGGTTAGATTCTGCATATCAAAGAACCCCATATATTCAATTTTGTTGAAATCAAACAAAGTTTAATTTTGGACCCTGATTTGGACCAACTTGAAAACTGGGCCCATAATCAAAAATTTAAAGACATGTTTAGACTCAGCATATCAAAGAACCCTAAGAATTCAATTTTGTTAAAATCAAATTAAGTTTAATTTTGGACCCTTTGGACCTTAATGTAGACCAATTTGAAAACAGGACCAAAATTAAGAATCTAAATACATGGTTAGATTCAGCATATCAAAGAACCCCATATAGTAAATTTTGTTGAAATCAAACAAAGTTTAATTTTGGACCCCAATTTGGACCAACTTGAAAACTGGGCCCATAATCAAAAATCTAAATACATGATTAGATTCAGCATATCAAAGAACCCTAAGAATTCAATTTTGTTAAAATCAAACTTAGTTTAATTTTGGACCCTTTGGACCTTAATGTATACCAATTTGAAAACGGGACCAAAATTAAGAATCTAAATACACGGTTAGATTCAGCATATCAAAGAACCCCATATATTCAATTTTGTTGAAATCAAACAAAGTTTAATTTTGGACCCTTTTGACCTCAATGTGGATAAAGTTGATAATGGGGCCCAAAATCAAAAATCTAAATACATGGTTAGATTCAGCATATCAAAGAACCCAATATATTCAATTTTGTTGAAATCAAACAAAGTTTAATTTTGGACCCCGATTTGGACCAACTTGAAAACTGGGCCCATAATCAAAAATTGAAAGACATGTTTAGATTCAGCATATCAAAGAACCCTAAGAATTCAATTTTGTTAAAATCAAACTAAGTTTAATTTTGGACCCTTTGGACCTTAATGTAGACCAATTTGAAAACGGGACCAAAAATTAAGAATCTAAATACACGGTTAGATTCGGCATATCAAAGAACCCCAATAATTCAATTTTGATGAAATCAAACAAAGTTTAATTTTGGACCCTTTGGACCTCAATGTGGACCAATTTAAAACGGGGCCCAAAATCCAAAAACTTAATACACGGTTAGATTCAGCATATTAAAGAACCCCAAGAATTCAAGAATAAAACCCCATTGAAATTGGTCAAGAAATAAGCAATTTATACAAAGAATCTTCTTTTGCACAATACTGTGCAATTAAATATTTCTTGCAATTGCGCAATACTGTGCAATTGAATATTTCTTGCTATTGTGCAATACTGTACAATTGACAATTTCTTCCTATTGTGCAATATTGTGCTATTGGATATTTCTTGCTATTGCGCAATACTGTGCAATTGAAGATTTCTTGCTATTGCGCAATACTGTGCAATTGAAAATTTCTTGCTATTGCACAATACTTATTATATAATAATTTACATATCCTGTTTGGTGTGTATCTCCTGCCATATCATTATTATTTGCTTTTAAACATAAATCAGAAATAACCAACTTAAAATGGAAAATTTTAAAGAAAAACAAAAGGAAAAAAGGAAGAAAAAGGGAAAAAAATCCCCCAATTTTTGAACCCCTTATGATTCATCACCCCAAACTCAATCCCAGCCTTTAATGAGGTATGGTACCTTGCAGTACAATTTCAGAGAGATCCATACACTTAAACACAAGTTATTGTCTGGAAACTAGAAAATGCTTATTTTTGACCCTTTTGGCCCCTAATTCCTAAACGTTTAGGCAATTACCCCAAACTCAATTCCAGCTTTCCTTTGTGATATGGAACCTTGTAGTACAATTTCAGAAAGATCCATACACTTACACACAAGTTATTGTCCTGAAACTAGAAAAATGCTTATTTTTTGCCCCTTTTTTGGCCCCTAATTCCTAAAATTTTGAGGCAATTACCCCCAAAATCAATCCCAGCATTCCCTTTGTGATATGGAACCTTGTGGTACAATGTCAGAGAGATCCATACACTTACACACAAGTTATTGTCTGGAAGTTACAAAAATGCTTATTTTTGGCCCCTTTTTGGCCCCTAATTCCTTAACTGTTGGTACCATAACCCCCAAAATCAATCCCAACCTTCCTTTTGTGGTATTGAACCTTATGGTAAAATTTCCTAGAGATCCATTTACTTAAACTAAAGTTAGAGTGCGAAAACCAATGTGTCTTCGGACGACGACGACGACGCCAACGTCATACCAATATACGACCACAAAAAATTTTTTGCGGTCGTATAAAAATACATTCCTGCTTCAGAAAATGACTCGTGACTTTTAACCAGTGACCAGTGCTTTTGGTATTGGCATAATTTATTAATTGTCGAAATGCACATCTGGTGCATTAGAAATGGTACCGTTTATGTTATTATTCAAAGGATACATTTTGTCTATGAATTTCAAGTTGCAACTTCATCAGGCAAAGTTGACGTGAGGTCCATTTGGTTCTTTTATGCCGCGTATAGTATTTAAAGATTTATATAAATTGTTGGCTTTTCATTTTTCAAACATCTGGCTACGAGCGAATCTAATGATGGTTGTTCCAGAATCACATGTTTAATCAGTCCTGATTTCACACAAATAACCTTTATCTGTTAAACGTAACAAGCACGGATTCATAACTTTGGTTGAGAGTGTGTAAGGACACACCTAAATTGGTCGCCTCGTAATAGAAAACAGGAGGTTAGATAAGACCCATTATTAGGTTTATGTCATATATTTATATCTTTCAGTTTCTTATAGGGCATTTCATTTGTGATGAAACGGTGATGTCGTTAACATGTCAAATTATACATATCTTTTAAAATATCTTTTAGGGTAAAGTTGTTATCATATGCAAATAATTTGATATCAAATGACGTGGATTTTGGTGGTTCTAGCAGTTTTTCCTTTAACGAAAGACGTTTGAAGGCATAATTTATCAATTGTCGAAATGCACATCTGGTGCATTAGAAATGGTACCGTTTATTTTATTATTCAAAGGATACATTTTGTCTATGAATTTCAAGTTGCAACTTCATCAGGCAAAGTTGACGTATAGCAACTTTAGCAGCAATGCTATCTGACAGACAATTGTCTTGTGAACATCTGAATGACTTTATATGATAGATTAACATACTTATTGATTTTCGTATTCAAACGATAAAAAAACAGCTTCGTCAAACTTTCCCCTTTTTGCCAAATAATGCATGTTTTGAGGGAAAATCTATTAAGTTTTGGCCCGGTTGGTTACTCTTAGCGAAATGCATGACATTGAATCTACACCAATAATATAACAATGTTACAAAAATGGCTGTCAACCAACTTTCAAGACATAGATTTTAATATCAGTAACCAACTAAAGATTTTGAAGAAGGTTCAATATTTCGTTATTGAAATTTGCACTTTGAAAAAACATGGCGTTGATTACAGATTTTATTGTTTCTCTTCATTTTTTATATAAATGCTTCGAATAAAATAAAGCATGCTTGTAATTGTTAGTTTTGTATCCTGTCCTTTAAAACGATACTTAATTTATGACAACTTTTAAGAGTAGGAGGGAGTTTTTGTTTATCTAAAAAATATAAACTCCATAAAAACTGACAAAATTAAACGATAGACTACATCAAACAAAGGAACAAATGGGAAACAACTGGTATATTCCTGACTTGGTAAGTGATTTTCCGAAGAAAATGGTGGGTTAAACCTAGTTTTATACCTAGCTAAACCTCCCACTTGTATGACAGTTGTTTATAGTTCCGTTATATCATGTCAATATAATACTTCCATGGTTATATTGACAAAATTAGTTAACGTTTTAATTGATCTACCCCATGTACACTATTAGTAATAAATCAGGTTCATTTCAAGCTAAAACTTCAGACTTTAAAATACTATTTTGAAAACATTTTAATTCTGTGTTAAGTGCGACTTATACCTAACGATTGTTTAATGGTAAAACAGCACCGCACATATGTTCTTGACACCCAATTGCTACAGGCTTATACACATTTCGTTTTCATATCTATAAAGTCAGCTGGTGTTGATGTTAATACGTGTCAAGGCATAGTGTGAGAAATGTACGAAGAAAAGGACAAAAATATTTTGTTTGCTTTGAATGATTCCTTTACATCAATGCAAAGATGCAAAGAATATATTTTATAGCTTACTATGCGGTATGGGTTTTGCTCCTTGTTGAAGGCCGTACGGTGACCTATAGTTTTTAATTTCTACGTTATTTGGTCTCTGGTGGAGAGTTGTCTCATTGGCAATCACACAACATCTTCTTATTTTTATAAAGAGTTTCTATATAGTGTATAACCATTTAAAAAAAAAGGTTTTGAATATTTTCAAAAATTCATAAAGTAAAACGATTTGCATAAATCGAAGTAAGAATTGATTCGAAAACAATAATCGAGGTAAACATTTAGGATATTGTAACATATTACATGTCCCATCATATTAATGGTTTAAAATCATGTCACAACCTAATTGAAATGTACATGTTTTATAGAATTGAATGCTGTTTTTTTTAAATTTATCCGAAATGAAAGCAAGTGACCATCACCCTTTAAGCAAGAAGTGCTTTCTAAAAATGTTATGGTCATTTGCTTTCATTTCGTATAAATTTTTCAAATAAAATGCTCCGAGTGGAGCAGCTTGATACGACCACAGAGGTCGAACCCTGGACAGTTGGTGCAAATATGAACACTACATTCAAGCTTGATACAGCTCTGAATTTGGATGGTGGTTAAATGTTTGACACAGCACAGGTTTCTGACACCAAATAAATGTGGTCAAAAAACTGAAAAATTTGAACTTGGACTTTTACATATTATGGTTCAATATCCAAAATCTAAATACATGTTAGATTCAGCATATCCAAGTAGACCAAGAATTTAATATATGCATCTATTTATGGACATTATTATCTAAGTTTTAAAGGGTTCCTTCATAAAAAATAATTTATACAGAATAACAAAAAGCATACCACGAAGTTCGTCAAAACATTTACAAAAAAAAAAAAAAAAAAAAAAAAAAAAATGAAAAAAAACAATTTCCAAAATATCATTCATCATTAATACAATGTCTTTCAAATTCCATAAAACCTACCTTTAACTATTTAAATATCTAATAATAAACAGTAAATTTCATAATAAAATTTACATAATTTCTTCCTTAAAATAAGAATTTGATGCTATATCTATTTTTAACAATGAATCTATTTACAATTTCTATTAAATGTGCAGTACAGCTCTGAATTTGGATTGTGATTAAATATTTGACATAGCATAGATTTCTGACACGTGCACATAATGAATGTGATCTAAGAACTGAAAAATTTGAAATTGGACTTTACTGTTATGGTCCAATTTCCAGAATCTAAATACATGGTTAGATCAGCATATCAAAGAACCCTAAGAATTCAATTTTTGATGAAATCAAACAAAATTTACTTTTGGACCCTTTTGACCAATTTGATAACATGGCCCAAATCCAAAATCCAAAATCTAAATACACAGTTAGATTCAGCATATCAAAGAACCCCATGTATTCAATCTTTGTTGAATTCAATCAAAGTTTAATTTTGGACCCCGATTTGGACCAACTTGAAAACTGGGCCCATAATAAAAAAATAAAATACAAGTTTAGATTCAGCATATCAAAGAACCTCTTGAATTCAATTTTTAGTTTAACTTTGGACCCTTTGAACCTTAATGTGGAACAATTTAAAAACCGGGCCTAAAATCAAAAAAAGATTCGGCTTATCAAAGAACCCCAATAATTAAATTTTTGATGAAATTAAACAAAGTTTAATTTTGGACCCTTTGGACCTCAATGTGGACCAACTTAAAAACAAGGCCGAAAATCCAAAATTTTAATACCGGGTTAGATTCAGCATATCAAAGAACCCCAAGAATTCAAGACTTTGAATCAGACTCCATTGAAATTATTCAAGCAATAAGCAGTTTATACAAAGTATTAGAAAAGTATTGTTTTGGCCCCTTTTTCCTAAACGGTTAAGGTAATAACCCCCAAAATGTATATCATAGGATAATACAATATTGTTATACATTCATATCAATTATCCATATTTACAAGATATATTGTCAACTACTTTTATTCAAATGAATCAAATTAGCGTTTTTTAAAGCATAATCTTTTGCACGATGTACACATATAATGCGAAAATTTTGTATTTATTAATTAAATAGTAGAAGTTAATAATTCTTTAATCTTGGGTTGTTTTCATATGAAATTGGTTTCTTTAATACAAAATGAAAGCATATAACAGAATAAAATGAATCGGTTTTTCAACCAATAAAAAGTCAGCATTTGTACGAATTGAACACCTACTGTAAATGTATGTAAATGAAGAACGCCTCAACCAACGACACCAAAAACAGAGAGTGGTAGTGATATTGTGTGTTCGGAAGGGCAAGCATATCAAGCGTAGTTCGATACGCTTTCTAATATATGCTGTCTTGTTTCTTTATTTTGCGGAATAAAAAATCATAAACTTTTGTTTATGCACTTGCTTTTACTTTATGATATTGTGTGCAAAAGTAAATAAGCATATCTTTTTTCTACAAAACTAAAAAATCAAATGCTAAAGCATGTGTCGAAAAAACTAAAAGCATATCCTAATCTCTATGCGGCACCCGTCACATTCCCTTTATATGTATTTATGACTTCCCATATAGACATGCAGAATGGTATTAATATCATAATTAATTCTATGATTAACTTGTAGCTTAGACATTCTTTTTTTTTCCATTTCCTGTTTATCACCTTTGTTAATTGATATACTTCTGTCTGGATACAGCAGATAATCGGAAAATATTTTATGACATACATTAAATGTTTATCACCTTCCCCCCGGAGGTGATATCAATAATATTGGACTACAACCAGAAATTGTGAACCAATAAAGTTTAATCAGAATTTTGTACAAAGACATTCACTCTTCTACAATGAAACTCATCGACAAGACATTATTGAGGGAGTTTCTTATTCCCATGAGAGTTTATCAAACATTCTTATATTTCTTTTAAGTGACCGAAGACGTTAGAAAATTGATTTGTTTTATTTAATCTACACCAAGTCTTTATGGATGTGATATTATAACATATGGAAAATACTTTATGAGATCTTGAAAGATCAATTTCATGACAAATTATTTCTTTCTTTATCAGAGAAACGAAGCGTTATCATGTTACATTTCATGAATATTTGCATTGTTTTATAATATCAAAATTATGTAAATTGATCACTTATTTAGGATTTATCAGATGAATATCGATACAATACATATTACTTGGTCTTTATGCAGCATGGAAATGTATTTTAAAATGTTTCCGTTACGCTCGCTGTGATGTCATTTGCCAGTCTTCTGACGTACAAATCAAACTGCATATTTTTTATCCTAAATTTCATGACATTTCATCTATTTGAAATAATCAAAATTTCAGTATTTTGTTCACAGATCGCTTATCTCCAAATGTCGCTTAAATGGTGTTTGCATAATAACGTTAAGCATATTGTAATACATTAAGGATAAGATAACGCCTTTTTCCTGCACAATTAACTGATAGGCGTTGTTTTAGGTAAAGACCATTCTGTGTACTGCTTTTGGGAGTCATAACTAACCTTATTTAGACGATCCATGAGTTCAATTATCCTAAGACTGTCAAACTGTACTTCGGAAGCCAAAGATATCACAATTTCTGAGGTACCTTAGGTTCATAACTCTTAAACGTTGAATGTCAAAACCCTAAATAAAATCGAATTTGACCTGTGCTATACGGTACATTATGTTCAAATTGTAAGAGATTTGGTCAAAAATGAAACGGACAGATGGACAGATGGACGGAACGGATGAAGGACGGACAGACATGTATACCACTATATATATATTTTCGAGGCAGGGGTATGCAATGGTTCCTAAATGAAAACATCGAAATTCTAGAGAGATCCCTTGAGTGAGACAAAACACTGACCCCCTCCCCGAAAAATGAAGAGTAAAATTGAAACAAGATACTGCAGTTATTGTGCTATGCACACTACACATGCCGTATTGACCCTAACTTTAGAGACGGAAAGTAATTGCAACATGTTTTGATTAAGTTCACTTTGTAAAACTAAAGATAACTGCATTTTTTGAGCAGTTTGTTTTACAAATAAATTCAAATAAAGGCAACCATGGCATTCATAAGCATAAGAGATATTGATGATGTGGCTAAAAGATGTTTATATCAATCTCAATATGATACACATGGTCAATTATGGGTCTGGACCTACGTCGCTGTGTATAGTTGATTGAAATTTCAAACTATCGGCAAACAGGAAGTAGCTGCACCCCAGTCTAACAATTGTTAAGTTGTTTTCTATTCGTTTGATGTGTTTGAGCTTCAAATTCAAATTTACTTTTTACACATTACAACTTAACATTATCAAGCTGCAGACTACATATTAAATAATTCCATTTCATACCCAAGGTCTTTCGGAAGGACGGAATGACGTAATGACAGACGAAGTCGAGCATTTAGCAGACCTGCTTTCGCCGTTGGCGACGCAGGTGACAAAACGTATTGGTGGTCATATAAGGACAACACGCCATCATTACGGCAATCTTAATATTGCTTCATCTTAAATATTAAAAGAAACAGGTAGTCCGGTAGTTTCGGGTGTGGAGTGTGTGTGTGTGTGTGTGTTGGGGGTTAGGAAAGTTGGAAAATGATTGAATGATTGTTTGAAACTTCTATTTTTGCTCCTGTCTTTCGATCGAACTTTATTGACCTCCGTTTGTATCAAATCATCTCTTGAATAAATGTTGCTATCAAATTGTTATAGTTGTGTAGCTATTTTTCGTATTACCTCATTCCATCTTCAATCTTGATAGTGGTGCATTGCGTCATTCTCATGAACTTTGGTAAGTTATGTCAGAAGGAAAACTCCGGTTCCAGACCTTTTACAATAGTTATAAGTTTGTTTTCCCACCACAGAAAACATTTACATGAAATTATGAGTAGACAAATTGACAAGTCAGTCCTAGGAGAACAGATTACTATTAAATGAAATCTTTATCAATTAAATGCCCCTTTTAATAGTTCGCTTGTTGGGAACTACAAGTTATAATTTTCAATTTACATGGATACAAATTATTCAAGACTTTTTAACAAACGTGTACGTAATTAGGATCTTTTATTCGATATAACGAAGTCAATTTGTACCCTTGTATAAAATTCAATCGAATTTGGCAAGCAAGTTAATCAAAGTCATTTTACTAATCAAGTTACACGTCATTGAGGACTCTTGTAATTTCACAGTCAATTGCTACACTGAATGGCAAATTATCTACTACAACATTGGTTTGAACAGCCAAAAACTTTGATCGACGGATCTTCAATAATTACAAAATATGTCTTTAACAAAAACACCAGTTAACTCTAACAAGTAGGCTTAACTTTTCTTGGTGTAATTTGTCATAAAAATTTCATACTATTACAGAAGATATCAGTCGAACGCAACTAACGTCATAAAACACATCAATCATAGAAATGATATTTCAGAAATCATATCAAAAAGATAAAATTGCAATATTTTCTTTTTAAATTACAAAACCAATTCAAGTTTTGTAATGAAATAATCTAAGAATAAGACACTTGTATAACTTCGTTTGTCTTCCAAAGTCAAAATGAAGACAAATAGCGAAAAGTTAACGACTCCACTAGATGACGTATCAATATTGGTTAGGTTATATGGATTGGACATAGATTAAACATAATTAACAACGTTATATGATATCATACGGAAGATTAGAAAAGGATATATGCTTGTAAATATGAACATATGACATGACTGGACATCAATTATTAAAACGAGTGCCATTAATGCTAAATTCTTCATCTCAGCCTGAATGACCACAAAACATCAGTAGAGGCTTTTCTATATATATATAATTGGTAATTCATTCAGTTTTGGACATATACGCAGTACTATTTGTTCTTTTGACAACGTTTGTACACTGAGACAAGTTTTAATAAGTACATGGATAAACAAATACCTAAATAAGTTTTAATTCATTATTGACCCTTTTTTTTAGAAAAGAAGCAGGGCTATTTTGTCCTAAATCTATTTTATATATATCAGTGACGTTTTCAAGAAGACACTATTCTATTTGTCAAAATATGACCTTTGATTTAAAATTTTACTTTTTGGCATGCCACATCCAGAAATGTTTAGGTTATGGTGAGAACAAGATTGCAGTTAATTCGGATCTGCAAAGTGGGTTGACTGGGATTGAGGATGTGAAATTTAGACTGCTTCTGGAAAAAAAGTTCGAAATTTTGCCTTTCAACAAGCTACCGCAGTACTCCTAAATGAGTAGTTGCAAGAATTCTTCAACGCGTAGCAAGCGTTGCAACATCGGGTTTAACGCCCAGTTCCGGCCATACGTGGCTTCGTGTTTATTCATCCCACACAGACAAATGAGCCCCCTCTTTGCAATGGATTTTACTGTCGGGTGGGAATCCATGTTACCATATCATGTATATCCGGTATTTTATACGTTGAGTAAATCTCGATTAATTTACCCGACATTGTACATCGTATAAATATAGGTGTTATCTCGGGTGAAAATAGAAATAAGACTTCGTCAATCTACATACAATTAGAATATGAAATATGAAATATTACTTAACATGGCCAAAATATCTTTCATTGTAATTTGGACCAGTTAAAACACCAACATGCGTTGTTATTAAATAATTTGGCTAGTCTGTTTTATTCAGAAACATACTTATTAGTGGCATTGCCCAAGTAAAAATATAATTCATTTAGGGGAAAATAGCACACATACTGCAGAGTAATACTGGTATACTGGTCTAATTGTATACATGTATGTATAACAAACGTGAGTAGCAAACAGAAAATTTTCCTACGGTTTGGCTTCCAAAAAGCTCTGCATAGCAAACCGCGCATTTTACCAGAAATCAAAGTAAATTGAAATGTTGTAATAATTGGCCGTGTCTACTTTCAGTTCCAAATATTGTTGTTTAGCTATAGACTATTCATTCTTTTCACGTCATCGAATCCTTTTTAAATGGCTTTCAATTGCACCTAGAATTAGGCATACTCTAATTTGTGAAACAGTGATTAAAGTTGACAACAAGGTCAATGCAGATAAAGGTTAACATGAACATCTTTAATGTAGCCATAGCCGATTTTTCATAAATTTAATCTTGATAATCTAAACTTTAATTAGAATTGTATTATCAAATCATTTTTTTAACATAAAATTTTTTTTTTCTTTCGTTTTTTCTCCCTTTTTGTGTATAGACCGTTGTATAATTGACGTCTGAAGCTTTGGATATCATGATGATACTTGTACTTTTAGACCAGTGTGGAGTCGGTTACATTAAGATAAGGAACACTTTAATCACTTGATCTTGTTTGAATTCTATTGACATATTAATCTACCGGCATATTGCTTTATTTATTTAATAATTACTTTTTGTGTATTTCTAGTCACGTTCAGATAATTCAAATTTGTTTAAAACATAATGAATTCTAACATCAATACTAAATTAATGGATAAATTTTAACATTCTAGAAATCAGTCTGTAAAAATAAACAACATGTACATTACACTTTACAAGTTAATACTTATGTCAAAAATAAATATATACGTTGCTTTTTGTTTATAAAGAATGTCAAAACAGTAGATTTTGTTTTTGGACAGTTACAACTTATTTTTTGTTGATATTCGTACTCAATAAATATGCGTTCCCGAATGGCAATATGTGATTTAAAAAAAAATGAAATGATATTTTTATGTATGATCAAAGAGGTTGACAGGTCACTAGACAACAACCTAAAGTCAGAAAAATGAAGAAAAAAAAGAAGAAGAAAATAAAACATTCAATCTCCGATAGACAGGGTTGAGTATACAGTGTCAAGCTATAAATCGTGCCAAGTGGGAAAATTGTATTTCAATTTAAAAGAGATTATCAAAGACCGTGCATAACTACCAATTTCTCCTGATGGCAAACCGTTTAGATATTAGAAAAAAAGCCATGGACTAGGTTCCTGACTTGGAACAGGTTTCGTGGCTAAAACGGTGTTTTGCGATATCCATCTCTGCATTTGTATGGAGCTTAAACTAACATATAATTAACAGTTTTAATTATCTTTTTTTCCCTTTTCGGTAGTGAAATTCTGAACAGTTTTGTTGTTTAAGATTTTTATCACAAATTTTATCCGTTTTTTCCTTCAAGTAATTCGAATTTTTCATTATATTACAAATTGTGGGCTTTACTATCTGATTATAAGAGATATTTCATAGTTTGGTAGGTCAAATCAGCTTTCAAATTTCAATTACTTTAGAACTGCGAAGCCATGTGAAACCTTGGAGACTCCTCTCAACAATATCTTGTGTTATGATGATTGATGGCACCCAGAGGGTCAACAAATGGGTTGTCTTGAATACTACGGGAAGTCACATTTTGTTATCTTTTTTGGAAACTACTAGACCAAGCTAACACAAACTCAGATGGAACGCTATATGAAAGGTATTAGATAAAAAATCTAAATTTACTGATTTACAGATTAATTATATGTAAACTTAAAATCAAAGCTTAATGTTTATATTGGAGTGAAATTTCTACTTTGGCGTTGACTATATTCCGGCAATACCAGATATAGTGACGTTTCAGAAACAACTTCAGGGGCGTACATGTAGCTACCTTCTTAATGAAACTCACAAACTAAAGGGCGAAGAGTCTGGGGGCGCCTAAGCCCCCAGCAGGGGGTCCAGGGGGTGAAGCCCCCCCCGGAAGCTCCGCATATATAGCGTTTCAAAACAATCACAACCGTTATAAAACTTGGACATTTTTGTGGTGTTTTTTTGGCCAACTATTTGTTTAACTTCGAGTCAAATGAAGACTAAACATTGTCGTTTGCGTTTTTTGTACGCCGTGAAAGTTTTTAAAATCACGGAGATTAATTGTTCCATATGCTAGTATTTGTATTGAGCAAAGAAGTATAAAAACAAACAATAAACATCAACACAATACTATATGTGGAGTTTCTGTTAGCATAAACATCATTGGATACCAAATACTTGGTGGACACATTCTCCAATATTTTGCTTAACATATGTATTTAGATGTTTAACAATTTTGTGGGTAAACTCTTCAAGAGAGAGAGATATGAATTTCTAATTTTACGCAGTTAGGAATTGTCGAAATTGAAATAAATGAATTTTTTCAGAGGGAATGGTACTTTGATCACGATCTTTTTCATAATCTGCGTTTGTTTATTATCCAGCTAATTAACAAATACATATGCATTCGACCAGTTGTATGGCAACATCTAAATTATAACAGTGAAGATACGTGTATTAAAAGTTTGGTGTATCTTTCGAACAAGAATCAGCAGTTTAGTGTCCGACTCGGACAGAAAATTCATTATAAAATTGAATGACCAAATAGTCCAGTAAAACGAGTTAGAATTAACTATTTATATCTAAATGCTTTTACAATCAACCATTCGTATAGCCGGCCAATATAGAAACGACTTCGAATTATCCAATCTATATATAAGATTTTTCGTGTAAAATAGATGAAAACGGTATACATGTACTGGAAAATATGTCCTTTTATATAACAACAGTTCCAACTTATCATCTACTAGTATACGGAAACTATTGATTGATTGAACGGTTATTAATGTCCGGTAGCAAATATTAAATGCACACCAGGACAAGAATACGTTGACGTGATGTGAAAATGAACTATTCGTGTTGTCAAGACCTACATACTTAGTCAATTTTGAACTAGTTCACAAGGTAACAGTCATTATTCCCGGATCGATACGAGTTGAAGATTCTTCGTTCTAGTAAGATGTGTGCTATGGGGCGAAGCGGAAAATAATAATTTGCAAATTTTTTTGTTATAACTCTAAAGGGATTTTTTTTTAGCACTCAAAGCGAATCTACGTTATGGTGGTGGTACCGACAACTATGTAGCTGGTATTTTCTAAACAATGCCCGTAATATAAAAAGTTTACACCAGTTGTATGTATTTACGGTACACATACATCTCTTACATGATTAAAAATTTTGCTGCATGTGTATTAATCTTGCTTTTATTCTTTGTGTTGTTTTTAAAATGCATACATAGAAAGACCAATTCCTATGTGTTAACTTTGTCTCCCCTCTCTCTCAGTTTTTTTTTTCTTTCTTTTTTTTTGTGCGAAAACAACGTGGATGCACGTGCTGCCGTGCCTCCGGGTAGCTACGCCCCTGAACTTTATTCCGGTAATACCAGATACAGTGACTTTTCAGAAACAACTTTATTCCGATAATACCAGATACAGTGACTTTTCAGAAACAACTTTATTCCGGTAATACCAGATACAGTGACTTTTCAAAAACAACTTTATTCCGGTAAATTAAATACCAGATACAGTGACTTTTCAGAAACAACACTACCAACTAATCTTAAAACTTGTTCAGTGTGTTACTGCGCATAAAGACAAATATAAATAATTCGAATCAAATATTTTAACTAAGGCATGCCTTCTTGTTCCCATGCAATGATAATTAAAACGTGTTATTCAGATTTCCAAACTTTTGTCTAAAAGCAAGCATCAATATTTGCTGACACAAGTATCATTTATACCACGTGAGTAAAGAGGATTGACCCTTTTTGTATGTTTTTCCAATTTAAAAATATATTTTTTTTAAATAACGATAATAGATTCATGATAAGTAATAACAGATTCTAACCGAAAGAGTCTTCTATAAACAACCTGAACTCAGTGTCATATAAACACCATGATATTGATGTTACACCTCAAATAACTTTCCATCTTTTATTGCTATATCATCCATACTTGAACAAAACTTTCTTTTCCATCAACACACATTTAGTGTTCCGATTATTGAGATGCATAAAAACTTATCTACGAAGGTGAAATAACATTAGTCACTTGGTTGATTGATATTGTACAAACAATTCCTATGTAAACACAGGGAAAGACGGGTCTTATCTATATTGACATTTAGAAAAATAGTTTTTAACTGTATAATGATTATTTTGAAAATTCTACAAATATTTTATGTGAAGTTGATACTGTATGGTATTATTAACCGGAACCTGGTGTACATTATCTATTTATACTGGAAACTTAGTTGTCCGGTATATCATTGTGTAAAAAAAAAAAATCAAGGCAAACAGATAAATATTTGTTTTACAACGATTTAAGAATCTACCATGACAACATACACAAAAGAAAAAAGTAATCAAGCTATAATTCTACATCAAAATGGTTGATGCAGGAACCATCGCAAAAATCAACCGAAGAGTATTCACGTCATATTCGTCGAAAAATCTAAATGTTAAAAGTATACGACAAGCTTAGAATCTTTCTGAAATACTTCAAATTCTTAATATTGTCGCCACAATCAAATCCGATTTTTTAAAGCTTTATTTTCAGATATAACGAATGGACAAATCTGACTATAAAATATATTCAGATATTTTACTGTTGAAATTCAAAATAACTTTTTCTTGAATTGAGAATAAAAAATATACATATATATAGTTTCGAGTGGTCATTTTTGAGATAGAAGCATGTGAAAAACTTCTGCTGCAATATTTTGTTCCTAAAAGCTATTTTGTAGTCTTCATCTGGATTTTTTAGAAACAGAAGTCAATTTTATATGCTGCTTATCTTGGGTAGTAATATCGTCATCGATTTAGTTATATTTATTTGTTTTAAATAAAATCTTGCATCGCCTAAGAGAATTGTTTTAAAAAGGAGTTTGAGATTTCAATGGAGGTACATATACTTCATTGCATGCTGATCTTTGATTTAGCATGTCTGTTTTTATGTCGAAGAATTTGATGTCACTCAAGCGGTTTAGTTTTGTCAAATGAAAAACAACAATATCATGCTAGTTGCAACATCAGTTTAAATTCTATGTCTCTGGAGAAGACTAACAAGAAACAAGGATTACGTAAAAATTAGTTAAAACCTCTTCATTAATCAGAAAATCCTAAATCATTTTTACTAGCATGTTTTGCTGACGATAAATTAGACCTTGCAGTATTTGTTAAACAACTCTAAAATGTATATATTAATAATATCAAGGGGTGAATAAAACATTTTAAGTGGAAGAACAGAACATCAAACTCCATAGCAAAAAGAAATAGACGATTATAGATAAAAAAAATAGTCCACAAAGCAATGTTGAGAAGAAGATAAAAAGATTGAGACTCAGTAATACAATTGGACCAAAGTCGGAGATGAACACAGATGTACCAAAATGATAAACATTGTCTGTGCGACTAGTGGCACCCGTCGCGTTGCTCATGATAAGTACAAAGTTTGTGTTTGGTCGTATTCCGGGATAAGTCATTAACGAGCAAGAAGGACTTGACTGTGGCTATGGCAAATAAAACATATCCGTGACACAGTTATTCCGTAATATTACTCCTAGTCGTGATTTCCCGTGAGATGACTTCAAGGTTCTCCGAAAAAATACATTGACAGCTGGTGGCTCTTGTGTAACCTGTACACTATGGTAACCTGTACACTGTAATAACCTGAACACTGTTGTAAACTGAGCAGTTTACACCAATCGAATAAAAGCGAATTTTAATTACAATATAGAAATAAGAAGATGTGGTATCAATTGCCGATGCGGCAATTCTCCACCAGAGACCAAAAGACGTAAACGTTAGCAAGTCAACACATTTTACCTGGCCACAGTGATTGTATGCTAAGTTACATGTACATAGTGTGAATACATTTCTCTCTTTAAGAAATACAATACTCTCCATTCACAGGGAAATCCCGTATTTACTACTTATTTTTGACCTCGAAAAATCTGACCCTACAATATCATGGGCAAATTTCAGCTGAAAACCCCACATTCGAATATTTAATTACCATTCCATATACCTTTCCTATAAACGTCTATTTATAGCAATGCGACAAAAATTTTATTCGACGAATCACAAGTTGTCAACGAAATAGAGACTAGTGTTTACCGAATTTGAAGTATAGGGACCGAAGGTGTCAAGTGTCATGCGCACAAACACCGGAATCGTACGTTTTCACTGGATCAATGCCAAGACTGTCAGATCACCATGGTACACTCCGTCGTATTGACTTGATTTGGTTGTTTTCCGTTTCAACTTATGAAAGTGTACAACATATGTACTTAACATTAAGGCTTCAATTTCCTGGAGGAAAGTTGAAATTAGTTTTCGCTGTACCGTTATTGCCCATTACTCATAGATGCGCTATGTATTTTGTTTCCAAAACTTTTAGTCTCATACTAAATAAAGAATATGTAAACAAAGTGGCATGAGGATGAAAATGACGTTATTTTTTTCACAACAATTATAATTTTGAAATATGAAATTTTTGGGTATTTTTTTTAATTTGATACATAACCAGAAGTATGCTTTTATGATATGAGGGTACAAATGAAATTGAAAACTAGCGTGCATGTAGTAGTTCCCATTAAGTGTTTTCACACTGAAATATAGGAGTGTGAACAGACATCACATAAACTAAGCGTTTTTGAATTTTCTTTGATATATACCCGGTATGTTCTACATAAAATTTTTGATCTGTTCGTATGGTGTGGAGTATCGATATAAAAGGGTTATGGTATTTTTCTGAACTGATGTTTTGTGTGCTTTCACTGTCATTAAATAAACATACAAAGATTAAAAATGGAGAAGGTTTAGTACTAAAAACTGAACCCCTCTGCAGTTATGTACTGGTACAAAATATACTAAGCCAGGAGACCTGTATTGGTTTTCTTTGTGTCTTAGGTTTTACTCCATTTTGAGGTTTCATGTTGATGTTTGTTGTTTATTTGTGATTCATGTTGATGTTTTTTTGTCTATCTGTGATTCATGTTGATGTTTTTTTTGTCTATTTGTGATTCATGTTGATGCTTTTTTTGTCTATTTGTGATTCGTGTTGATACTTTTTTTGTCTATTTGTGATTCGTGTGGATGATTCTTGTGATTCGTGTAGATACTTTTTAGGACTACTTTGTGGGATTCGTTATGATGCTTATTTTAAGCTATTACTCTATTTTCATATTTCATATTGATGTTTTTTTGTCTATTTGTGATTTATGGTGATAGTGTTTTGTGATTCCTTTTGATCCTTTTCGTTGTCATTTTGTTATTCATGTTATACTTTGTGTTATCTTTTAAGTTATTCATGTAGATGCTTTTTTTTTGTATATTTCGTGATTCTTGTTAATGCTCTCTTGTCATTTTATTATTCATGTTGATACTTTGTTGTAACTTTTTTGTTATTCGTGTTGATGCTTTTTTGGTATATTTTTTTATTCTTGGTAATGCTCTTTTTTGTCATATTGTGATGTCATGCTCATTTTGTCATGTTGTTATGTCTTGTTGATAACTTGTTGATTGTATTTGTTATTCATGTTGATACTTTGTAGTATCTATTTTGTTATTCATGTTGATACATTGTTGAGTCTATTTTGGTGTTATTCGTGTTGATATTTTCTTGTAACTTTTTAGTTATTCATGTTGATACTTTGTGTCTATTTTATTGTGTCTATTTTATTGTTCGGTATTTTATTGTATTTATTTCATTATTCATGATGATACTTTGTTGTATCTTTGTTTTAATCATGTTGATATTATTTTGTATTTATTTTGTTATTCATGTTGATGCTTTGTCGTAAATATTTTGTTATACATGTTGCTACTTTTTCGGTAAATTTTATGATTCTTGTTGATACTTTGTTTTATCTTTTCTTAATTCATTTTGATACTTTGTTGTATCTATTTTGTTATTCATGTTGAATTTTTTGGGTATATTCTGTGATTCTTGTTGATGCTTTGTTGTATCTATATAATTATTCATGTTGATGCGTTGTTGTTTCTATTTTTTTTATTTATGTTGATACTTTGCTGTTTTTTTATTATTCATGTTGATTCTTTGTTGAATCTTTTTATTATTCATGTTGATGCTTTGTTGTATCTATTTTATTATTCATGTTGATGCGTTGTTATTTCTATTTTGTTATTCATGTTGATACTTTGCTATATCTATTTTATTATTTATGTTGATACTTTGTTGAATCTATTTTATTATTCATGTAGATACTTTGTTGTAGCTATTTATTATTCATGTTGATGCTTTGTTAATGCTTTGTTATTTCTATTTTGTTATTTATGTTGATACTTTCCTGTATCGATTTTATTATTCATGTTGATACTTTGATGAATTTTTTTTCATGTTGATACTTTGTTGAATCTTTTTATTATTCATGTTGATATTTTGTTATATCTGTTTTATTATTCATGTTGATGCTTTGTTGTTTCTATTTTATTATTCATGTTGTATGTATTTTGTTTTTCATGTTGATGTTTTTTGTCAATTTGTTATTCACGTTGATACTTTGTTGTATCTATTCTGTTATTTATGTTAATACTTTGTTGTTTCTATTTTTTTATTCATGTTGATACTTTGTTGAGTCTATTTGTTATTTATATTAATAAAGTTTAATGCTGTCTTGTTTGTTTTTTATGTTAATGATGAGGTTCTATGTTGTCTTTTTTGTGATTCATGTGATATTTATCGGCCTATTTTGTAATTTATGTTGATGTTGCTATGGTCCATTTTGAAATTCATGTTAGCATTTTTTGTGATTGTTGTTGATGTTGCATTGGTCAATTTTGTAATTTTTTGGTCTAATTTTTTTTTGTATTCGTGTTGATATAGATTCTATTTATCTTGTTATACTTTGTTGATGTTGTTTGTGATAATTTTGTGAGTCATGTTGACTTTGTTTTGGTATTTTAGTAGCATATATTGACATTGTTTTCATCTATGTTTCGATACCTTGTTAATGTTGTTTATGGTCAATTTTGTGAGTCGTGTTTATGCTTTTTGGTCTAATTCGTGATTTTTTCATTCATCTGTACACTATAAATGCTATACTTTCAATGAACGCTTGTTGAAGATCATATCATAAATACTGCAGTATTTGAGTTGCTGGGTAGCTGTCTGATTAACTTTTATCATCTGCCATTTGTACTTTAATATTATACCACATGAGTCCATTTGTACTTTTAACTGCCTCGAAGTCGTTAAAAATGAATTTTATATTTTCACAATCAAAAAGTCTTTAATCGTAATTATGGCTACATAAGAATAAACAAGTCTCTCCATATCAAAACCTATAAAATGCCAAGTTTAGTTTATAATTTCCAATCAAATGGTTAAGTACATTATAATTAATCTGACATACAAGTGACTTTAAATACCAGGCGAAATTAACTTAATTAACTCTTTAGACCAATAGTTTGTTCTATTTCCGATATAAAATATAAAACTAAAAATATCTTTTATGTATTTCATCGTACAGTGCACATCACGTTAATCCTTTTAGGTTTACGTTTTTTAAAACTTTTAAAAGGAACTACTGGTTTATAAGATTTTTTAAAACCGAAACCTTGTGAGCGTTGAACTTTTACTTTTTCATGCTATTATAAAAGGAAATACTAGTATCTTAGATTTTTTAATACAGAAACCTTTTGAGCGTTTAACTGAGATATAGAAAATAAAAGATAAAAAAACTCACCTGACTCCAGGTATAGTAAGATAATTAACACCGTGATACTCAGGTAGTAGATCATTCCGCTAAAAAAGAATTTCTTTTTAACATCCAAATATCCCAATCAGCTGATTAAGAGTCAATAACAGGATCATAACACAGACAAAATCCCCAAAGTAATACTTAGAAAAACTTTACGATAATCAAATAACTTTCCTTTGACAAATATTGCTTCATTAGTAATGACTGAGATCTCCTTAAAGGACCATACTACACTATATAAATTACATTCTCTTGTGAAGTATTAGATCTATCTGATATGTAATGGACAGGTTAACACCGGGTTTATATGTTTATCTAGGGTTTTTACTAGTATTGATCAGCGGTGATCAACAGTGCTACAAGACAAAGTCACAAACTCATTGAAGCAATTGAAAATTGATGGTGAAAATCTCTATTTGGGGGTGTTGCTTCAGTACGCCAATCATCAAGCAGAAAACAAGACCGATATATACCATACTTGTGAGTTGAGATTTGTCAGGATTCATGTAATAAAATCATCAAAGCCTCTTATCACTGTGGTTTTTATTAGTCCTTTTCGGTTTGGAATATTGTAAAAGAAATCAAGATTAAATTGACTTAATGATGTAATCTAAGGATGTAAAACTAGCTTAATAAGTGTCACACGCCGCTTTCAAATTTTCATTTATTTCTTTTTAATAGTGACAGTTTGGAGAGTAAATCAACATGATCAATACGCTTGGCAATCTGTCTAATGTCCAACATATCAAAAATAACTTTTGGTAACTCTTATGATAATATCGTCTCGTCCATGTCCATCGATGAAATGCATACAATGTATGTAGATCTTTTATAGTTTTATGTCTGGTATTTGCACTCTGTACATCTCAAAGTTTTAAAGTAACTAATGGCAATATGATCGATACTGGGAGGTGAAAAGGTAATATTATTAACAATGCAAACTTGGAAGGTGTTATTTTTGTTTTGAATGTACATTTGTGAAACTAGCCACTGACGGCAGACACTTAAAGTTATGGGAAAACTTTAACCTTCAAATTATACCTCATCTCCTTATTTTTATATTTTAAGCATCGTTTGTTCCCTAACTGTAGTTGTCGAAGAGAAAACCGACCTATAGGGGGAGGGTTGAGAACTTACAAATCATGTTGACTTTATTCAGTTATATATAAGCATAATCTTCGCCAAACTTTATTAAATGATTTGGGAGAAACGTCTGAATGTCTGTATACGATGCATGATATTTTGTGTATTTTTTACATTTTTTAAATTGCAGAATAATTGGACTTTCAAATGCAATTTGAGGTAAACAATTTCTTCAACAGTCGCCGGATAGCTGGAATTTTCCTTGATAGAAGCTCATTTTTCTTAAGTATTCGGACATTTTTTTTACTTTTTCCGTTGTTGACTTAAGGCTGGTATAAATGATAAATATAAATATGGAATTTTACATGAAACATTTTTTTATTCTTTATAAGGACGCAGCAGTTTATTATGATTTACTTGCTTTCAGTCTTTAATTTGAACATATATGAAGAAATTGCATTCTGATACTGTCACATACATGTTTATGATATTAACAAGCCAACACCTTAATTCTAACACAATCACCAGAATATTTCATATCAGGTGAGGCAATACTGATAAATGTAATGACTTCTATTATTTTGTGCGTTTATGTAAATCGTGTTGTATTTGTCTTGAAGTGAAATGTAAAATTGGAAAATATATCGATTACAACAGAAAGCTTTAATAATAACATTTGATATCAAACTTAATAATATCGGTTGTTTTAGTTATGGATTCTATTATGTTCTATTATCAGAACAGCATGCAATTGTTCATAGCCGTATTGATTCCGTGTACTAGCTGTTTTACCGGAAAACATTACTAGAAAAAGAAACACTTTATTTGCTAATCTTAATAAATAAAAAGGGTATCACAAGTCATTTATTTACCCAAGTGTTATAACATGACAACATTTGAACAGTCAATTAATTTATAATAAAAGCCATTTAAAGCGGCTATTCCCGATTTGCAGAAAAAAGGTGAAATGTAACACGTTTTGAAAGCTCAGATCCATTACTAATTGTACATTTCACATTAAGATGGGAGGAACAAATATCAATTAACAAATAACGTGAAAATTTACATATTTAATGGAAAATAAACAAACAAAATGCTTTAAAGTACAAGAGGTTTACAATTTTAGAAAAGAGAGCATGCAAATGTTTTATTTAGAAATTGATTAAACAAATAATGATTGAATGTACAGACAGTATGATTGTTTATATGAAAAGATAACTTAAACAAGTATTACTTGGGAAAATACAACATAAAGTGATACAGTAACTGAATAGGGACGGCAATTCATGTTATTATTGTTGGTGTGCATGTTCAGCATATTTTGTACATTTCTAAATATTTCTTTTGGATTTAACTATTGACTTAAATTAGCTAACAGTAATAAAAGCACCATGCCTTTAATATAGGATTATTTTACAGTGTATCAGCTTGTGTTCTCTTCTGTTTATCCATCCTATGCATATCACATGGTCCAGTTTCATATAAAGAAGTACAAAATAGTGTAATCCATTGATTTCTTTCAATAAAAATAACAATAACAAGAATGTGTCCCCAGTACACGGATGCCCCATCCGCACTATCATTTGATAGAGTCTGGCATGTAGGCCTTATTCAAAACTACTTTCGTATGGAATATCTGGTAAACTATTAGACTGGGTTAAGGACTATATCAGCAACAGACAGCAAGTTGTTTTTATAAACAATGAAACTTCAAATCAGGGCGAAATCAAAGCAGGAGTTCCGCAGGGATCTGTATTGGGTCCTCTACTATTTCTTTTATATATTAATAACATTACAGATAATCTCCATAACCTAGCCCGTTTATTTGCAGACGACACCTCTCTCTCATATTCTGGTAGCAACTTTCGAACAATTGAAAGTGATATTAATAAAGACCTTTTAGTTTAAATGAATGGGCCAAAAATGGTTGGTAGATTTTAATCCAAAGAAAACCAAAGCATTGGTGATTGCAAATGTTAAACCACCAGTAATGAATACTTTATTTAATGGTGAAAAAGTTGAAACTGTTAAATGTCACAAGCATTTAGGTGTCACACTTTCATCAGATGGAAATTGGACCAGCCATATAGATAATATTACGAAGTCTGCATTAAAACAAGTAAATGTACTAAGGAAACTAAAATTTACACTTTCCAAAAAAGCTTACCCAATATCTATGTCACTTTTATAAGACCACTATTGGAATATGGATGCGAAGTATGGGATGGGTGTTTTAAATAGGAATCTAATAAACTAGAAAAATACAATTGGAAGCTGCAAGGATAGTAACAGGGCTTACAAAATTTTCAAGTTTAGAATCCTTATATTTTGAAACAGGCTGGGAAACTTTAGCAGAAAGGCGTAGACAACGAAAATTAACAATTTTCTATCAAATGCATAATAAATGTTGTTCCCAATATTTAATCGACTGTCTACCTCCAGTAACATCTGATGTCAGTGGATACAACATGAGAAATAATGATAATTATATACCCCTAGATGTAGACTACGAATAACAGAAAAGTCATTCGTACCATCTACTGTCAGAATAAGGAATAATTTAAATCAAACCATAAGAAAAGCACCAACTATCCCACAATTTAAACGAAAAATATAAGGGTGAACTATTTAGACCTCCAACATATTATGATGAAGGGCCTAGAAAATTTAATATACTGCATACAAGACTAAGGCACCAGTGCAGTTCATTAAATGCAGACTTAAATAAGACAAATACAGTGAATGATTCTTAATGCTCCTTCGGTTCTCCCGTTGAAGATGCCATCCATTATTTTCTAGAATGCCAATTATATTATAACCAAAGAATATCTCTGATTAATGATCTTATAAATATGAAAATACATATTGATATTGAAACGCTATAATTGTTTGGAAAAGATGCATATAATTACGAAACTAACTCTAAAATTTTGATAAAGTTCGTTATTTCATTAAACAGTCAAAAGATTTTAACGTTCTAAGTCAGCAGCTTTCTTTTTCTTTCTGTCCTATTTTCTTTTTTTGTTGCCAAGCCAATGTGTGACTCCTTCCTTTATTTTCTATAACTGTCGCTATATTATGTATGTGTTTGCTGTCATTATATATGTGTATTGTATATGTAAGGAGAGGACTTAATATAAGTTTCTATAACTTGTGTCCAATCCTATTGCTTGATTAATGCAATAAAATATTATTAAATTAAATTATCATTTTCTATGTTCAGTGGACCGTGAAAATGGGGGAAAATCTCTAATTTGGCATTAAAATTAGAAAGATCATATCATTGGGAACATGTATTCTAAGTTTCAAGTTGATTGGACTTCAACTTCATCAAAAACTACCTCGACCAAAAACTTTAACCTGAAGCGGGACGAACGGACGAACGGACGAACAGACGAACGAACGAACGGACGGACGGACGCACTGACCAGAAAACATAATGCCCATAAATGGGCCATAAAACCAAGAATAAATATCCTCGGAATAGTATGTTTTGCAAATTAAAAGATTTGTTCCGACGAATCGTAACGAACCCACAGGAAATATGTATACTTTAACACGACTGTTTATAATGCAGATAACTACAGTAGAAATGTCAGTTGGAAACTTGGAAACCAATATTGGTTGTTCATTTTTCAAGGTATTTTGAATTTGGAGCTCCAACTGACGTTTGTACATACATGAATTACTTTTACTTTCCGAATATTGGGTTCAGGGTTGGGTCCAAAAAGATCTCAAAAGACGTGGTTTGGGGGGTGGGGTGGTGTTGACCAAAGAATATAACATGAAGGGTGGTATTAATGCATTCCAAGATATAGAGAACTGAACATTTATTTATTAGTACATCGTAATGCTGGTTCTGTTTTTCCTTGTCTATTCCCATCGGGTAAGCTGTAAGTGGTACCCGACTGATCATGAATACTACGTAAGTTGCATCTGTCCCGTGAACAATGGTAACAATACAACCAGTTCATTTATCAAGCCCAATGTCATTTATCTATGGGTCAGAATAATATGCATGCTTCGTGTTCAAGGGTGATTCAGTTTCATTTTTTGAAGTAAAACATTTGTAAGGCGTTTTACATTCGTTTCGACAACTAATTATACAAAAGGGACACTCTTATGGTTCTTCCTGTAATAAAAATGGTGAAGTTGAAGTCATCCCTTCGAAATTTTACGCACGCCATGCAACACGAGTTGGTTGACTCTAATGGAATATCTGTTTCACAAATGACGACATATATGTTCCAATTGTCGAAACCACAATCCCGTCCTCTTTTTACTCGAATGAGAGCTACCGAATTAGACTTATTACCGTGTTTGTACGTACATTAGTAACACTCTGGTACCACATTTGGAGCTCTCTTTTAATGTTACTTGTTACGCAAGTCTACTGGAAAGTAAGGGTATATTGGATAGGACAGAAATTTTAACCTTGCAACGGGCTTCCTGTAGACCCCTCTAAGAGTTCTTGCAATTGTTCTTTAACGTGCCGAGCCTGAGAGCGGCAATCTCCAAATACGGAGTATAGGATTTAACGTTGCTGCGTATTTATACATCCAAAACGGACGCCCCCTTTAACAAAGGGTTTACTGCTAGATGGGAGAAGTCCAGGAATGAACGATGATATTTCTAGTATACCCTAGTCAATTCAATTCTTTGGGTTTTAAACTTACGAAAAGAGTTTACAATACAATATAGTTGGAATGTATGATTAACATTGATGCTTATGTGGTCATTAATTCTAATGTTAAACTATTTTTTCCTTGAATACCGCCAATAGTGCTTCGGTACTAACATGTTTTACTTTAAATATATAAATTTTGAAAATAGTACCATTTTGCAAATTAGTATATCACGGTTTGAATTCTCTTAATTTTTACTTTTGTTGTTAGCTCCAAAAGCAAGAAGCAATATAACTATAACTATTTACTTTGGGTCAATTCTACTGTTTTTAGTACTTGAGAGTGTCATCTAAACCTGTTCATAACTTCACAGGTTCTCAAAATAAGGTCGATCAAGATGTTAGGCTGGAAATTCGATAGCCAATTGAGAATTAGGGTATGTTGGACATTTTGCCTTGCAACAGGCCACCTACAGATCCCCAAAGAGTTGTTAACTGCCATGTGAATTTGTCTGCCATTGATGATAAAGTTAAGATTATTAAGATAAATATTATGTCCCGGTCTGACACATTGAAAATTTCTGACAATTATTCTTTGAAATTTTGGTAAGTGCTGCATATCTTATGATTATAATCTAGATAATGTAGTTCAAGTTTTATTGATTAGCCTTCTGTTAATGACCAACTTTTATTTTGTTTTGAAATATGACACTTTCAACAGTTGCATATTCTGTCTACATGTATGCCCAAGAAATCACATTTAAAAAATGTGAATAAAAAGTGAATGCATCTCCTGCATCTTTAAGAAAACACCATACTTTCATATTAAACTGTCACTCGTATAATACTATGTTAGTTGATAGATATACCACATGTTTTTATATGTGAAAATTGTTGCATGAAGGAATAGTTAATACATAATATCAATCAAGCAATGTGTCTTCTTTTATTATGTGCTATTTTTTTTTTAAACAACTTTATTTCATTTTTTTTAATTAATTACAAAACTGGAATATTTTGTATACTATATGTAACAATAATAGTAGATATCCAATTATATATTGAAACTCAGGATAAACAACAACAAAGAATAACGTCCAAGAAAAAAAAAAAAAAAAATCAAGCACAAAAATAAAAGGGTGTCCATTGCACATATATATGTCTGGCAGTGTGAATTTTCTACGACTCTTAAAGTTTAACAGTTTTTTTTTTTTGTAATTTGTTTGATAAGCAATAATATCTGTCATCTTATCAGCATGGTAAGCTCTTCTTAAACATTTTATAATTGAGAGAAGATATGTAATTTCCACTCTAAATGTGGTTTCTTGGGCAAAGATGTAGGACTGTAGAAATGATTGTTTGCTTATGGAACTATAACATCAAATATACTATAGCGGAGGTATGCTGTTTTATAAAAAACGAAATTCATTTTGTCTTGCCATGTAACGTTAGTCATAGTGATCCTAACATTGCAGTGGATAGAGCATTCTCTATTACTACATATCAAGGCTATATTGCATTCAACTTGTCTGTATGGCAGTCTATTCGTCCATGTTTCCAAACGTTTCTCATATTGTCTGTGAACCTGAAAAATAATTGTTTTTGTTGGTCCCTTGTTTGCCCATTATTCCTAAACAGGTACAATAATAACCCCCAACCTTCCTATTGTGGTATGGAACCTTGTGCTAAAATTAAATAGAGATCCATACACTTATACTCAAGTTATTGTCTGTGAACCAATTTATTTTCTATGAACCAGTAAAACTGACCTTTTTTGCCCCTAATTACAAAACCGCTAGGACAATACCCCCAAAAAAAATCCCAACCATCCTTAGTGTAATGGAACCTTGTGCTAAAATTTCAAAGAGATCCATATATACACTTATACTCAAGTTATTGTCTGGGAACCAAAATGTCTTCAGACGCAGACGCAGCCATCGCCATAACATAATACGAACGGAAACAATTTTGCGGTTGTATAAAAACATCTCTTCTCAATATTGTCTGAAATTTTGATTGTATGATCTTCTAGGTTAACATCTCATTACACAATTATCAAAATTAATAGAACCAATAAATGAAGCATATATGTAGCGCTTCTCTCTTAACTGAAATTCTGGATCTGCCTCTGACATACAAACGAAAATGACTAAAATTATAAAAACTTTAGTTATGCAATTCTGGCTTCACAATTATTTCATGCGTTGGACATATCATTGGTTGTCTGTTTTTATTTAGCTCAACAGACCGAAAGGGTTAAGTGAGCTTTTCTAATCATTTGGCTACCGTTGTACGTCGTACGTAGCCGTCCGTTAACTTAAACTTCTCCTCTGAATCTGAAATTGGAACCAATTTGGCCACAATAACATTGGTTTAATTTTTTTTTTTTTTGAAATGTAACCTTTGATCCTGCCAGTCAATCAGCATAGATGACATGGATAAATTAAATGGATGTATGGATGGTTGTTTAACGTCCAGTGGCAAGTTAAATGCATATTCAGGATGAGCATAGATAATGAAATATGTGAAATATGAATGTTGACCCTGTTTTGTACTAGAGCTGGAATGGTTTAAGTGCTAAGTTATAGGAGTTAAAGCCCTTTAATGATGAGTTTTATCATTTTTTGACATTTTTGCTCATTATCTTCAAAGCTATAATAGATAAAGGTAAACTTTTAATAGCAATGATGATCACATGACAGGGTCTACCAATTTGTCACAATGGCCAAAATTATTGGTTTCTTTCCTTTGGGAGTTTTCAGTTTGCCAATTAGCATTAACACTTTAATAGATTGATAAGTTGCTCACCAAATATAAGTTATTCAGTTTAGAAGCATATGAGAAACGTTTTGGGGAAACATGGACGAATAGACTGACATACAGACAAGTTGAATGCAATATAGCCTCGACATGTAGTAACAGAGAATGCTCTATCCACTACAATATTAGGATCACTATGACTAACGTTACATGGCAAGACAAAAATGAATTTCGTTTTTATAAAACAGCATACCTCCGCTATAGTATATTTGATGTTAAAGTTCCATAAGCAAACAATCATTTCTACAGTCCTACATCTTTGCCCAAGAAACCACATTTAGAATGGAAATTACATATCTTCTCTCAATTATAAAATGTTTAAGAAGAGCTTACCATGCTGATAAGATGACAGATATTATTACTTATCAAACAATTTACTAAAACAAAAAAACTGTTAAACTTTAAGAGGCGTAGAAAATTCACAGACACATGTGTAATGGACACCCTTTTATTTTTTGTGTTTGATTTTTTTTTTTTGTTTGACAATATTCTTTGTTGTTGTTTATCCTGAGTTTCAAGATATAATTGGATATCTAATTATTAGTACACCAATTTATTATATATAGACCACAACGAGGGTTGGTCAAGGGCCGACAGACTTGCTTGGGAATGATTTTGGATAAGAAAGTTAAGGGCAGTTTTCCCAGAGGGCATTAATGAAAAAACATAAAATGAGTCCCTACCATTACTTGTTTTGTGTAATTCAGGCTTCAGTACAGGACTCTCACAGTTTTAAGGAATTTATTCCTCCTCCCAAACATGAATATTGAAAAAATTTACCAGCGTATTTATTCGTGATAATTTGTATAACGTTCAAGATTATTATTTCAGTTCGCCTACCACATGTCAAAATAAGAATCATTTGACATCTTACTGATGAAGGATATTAGTTATCGGAAATATTTAATATTTGTCTATGATTTTACTAATTTTTTGGTGATGTTGTACCTTTTAGACTTGCTTATTATATATTATATTTTCATGTTTTGTAGTGTACTGTATCATATTTATATGATCCATCGCCTTGTAAGATCACGTTGGCTATTATTCAGACATTTAATTATTATTACATATAGTATACAAAATATTCCAGTTTTGCAATTAACAAAAAATTGAAATAAAGTTGTTTAAAAAAATAAGCACATAATAAAAGAAGACACAATCCTTGATTTATATTGTGTATAAGCTATCCTTCATGTAACAATTTTCATATATAAAACATGTGGTATATCTATCAACTAACATAGTATTATATGAGTGACAGTTTTATTTGAAAGTATGGTGTTTTCTAATTGATGCAGGAGATGCATTCACTTTTTATTCACATTTTTTAAAATGTAATTTCTTGAGCATACATGTAGACAGAATATGCAACTGTTGAAAGTGTCATTTTCAAAACATTATAAAAGTTGGTCATTAACAGAAGGTTAAGCAATAAAACTTTAACTACATTATCTAGATTATAATCATAAGATATGCAGCACTTACCAAAATTTCAAAGAATAATTGTCAGAAATTTTCGATGTGTCAGACCGGGACATAATAATTTTATCTTAATTATCTTAACTGAATGGTTAATATCTGAGATGTATAAATTGAGTTTTCTCTTGTTTTCTGTTCACAACTTTATGTAAGTGATCTGTTTTGTCTACATCCACTTTCTTTTTTAACAATATTTTCTTTTCAAAATAAACCAGATACATCCCGTCCTCTGTTTACTCGAATGAGAGCTACCGAATTAGACTTATTACCGTGTTTGTACGTACATTAGTAACACTCTGGTACCACATTTGGAGCTCTCTTATAATGTTACTTGTTACGCAAGTCTACTGGAAAGTAAGGGTATATTGGATAGGACAGAAATTTTAACCTTGCAACGGGCTTCCTGTAGACCCTCTAAGAGTTCTTGCAATTGTTCTTTAACGTGCCGAGCCTGAGAGCGGCAATCTCCAAATACGGAGTATAGGATTTAACGTTGCTGCGTATTTATACATCCAAAACGGACGCCCCTTTAGCAAAGGGTTTACTGCTAGATGGGAGAAGTCCAGGAATGAACGATGGTATTTCTAGTATACACTAGTCAATTCAATTCTTTGGGTTTAAACTTACGAAAAGAGTTTACAATACAATATAGTTGGAATGTATGATTAACATTGATGCTTATGTGGTCATTAATTCTAATGTTAAACTATTTTTCCTTGAATACCGTCAATAGTGCTTCGGTACTAACATGTTTTACTTTAAATATATAAATTTTGAAAATAGTACCATTTTGCAAATTAGTATATCACGGTTTGAATTCTCTTAATTTTACTTTTGTTGTTAGCTCCAAAGCAAGAAGCAATATAACTATAACTATTTACTTTGGGTCAATTCTACTGTTTTTAGTACTTGAGAGTGTCATCTAAACCTGTTCATAACTTCACAGGTTCTCAAAATAAGGTTGATCAAGATGTTAGGCAGGAAATTCGATAGCCAATTGAGAATGAGGGTATGTTGGACATTTTGCCTTGCAACAGGCCACCTACAGATCTCCAAAGAGTTGTTACCTGCCATGTGAATTTGTCTGCCATTGATGATCGTATTTTTTTTTTTAATTACCTCTTTGTTGTTGAAATCCTTTTTATTGGTGATAATACCACATTTTCTTTTGTTTATAACGCACGTCCGTCGTATTGAAATGACCTATTCGGCTTTATTTTCGTATACTTTGAATGCATATAATGATAATAATTTATTTTTGAATTGCGAAAATAAAACTTTATGAATTCTTTTAGTAAATTATACAAAACATTATAACGTTAAGATTTATAATCTCTAGAGATCGCATATTCCTCCTGAAGCAATCAATTTTGACTATCAAACTGGGAGGTTTTACTACCACAATAACAGATGTTCTTTCCGAGTTATGAAGATTTACTACTTTAGTTGCAATAATTTACGAAATAATTTTGTAGTAATTATTCAAATCCTCTTGGGCTTAGTGACTGTCATATAAATGTTTTGTACTGATCCTTGTTATAAGATCTGCGAAAGTCTGGGACTGCGGGTCTGGTTATGCTGTTGTCGTAAGTAGATATAAGAAGATGTGGTATGAGTGCCAATGAGACAACTCTCCATCCAAGTCAAAATTTATAAATGTAAACCATTTTAGGTCAAAGTACGGTCTTCAACACGGAGCCTAGGCTCACACCGAACAGTAAGCTATAACGGTTATATTTCAAACATGAAGAGTCTGGAAATTGTCTAATGCTTTCACCAACTTGTAGCAAGTATTTAAACTCCTTGTAAATTCAATTCTTATAACCTCCTGTATGAGTTGTTGGGAAACTGCAATTTTACACATGTAGATATTTTAGAGACCTTAGCTTCAAAGCGACTGCACTGGGTGACACAATAAAAATAACAGAACAAAAAATGGATAGAAATGAGTCAGTAAAATTCTTTTTTGTTCGTCTCATAAATTGAAGGAGTACTTCCTGTACTGTTAAAAACATTTTCTTACTTCCTGGTTTTGTTTCCCAAATGTGAAAAATATATTCCCAGGTATACTGATGTACCCGACAAGACAAGCTGTCTAACTGTGATTATTTTTCATTTGTTTTGGACATACTGGTAAACCAGGCCGTTAGGTTTCTCGCTTGAATTGTTTTACATTTGTTTTGGACATACATTGTACCAGTAAACCAGGCCGTTAGGTTTCTCGCTTGAATTGTATACATTTTGTCATGCCGGGGTATTTTATAGCTTATTATATGATATGGGGTTTACTCATTGTTGAATACTGTGCTGTGACCTGTAGTTACTATACTATTCTATATATATATGTATACCTCAATTGGTCTCTGGTAGATATTTGTCTCATTGGAAACATACGCCATCTTATTTATATCTTTAACAGGGCGTGCTCCTTTTTAAACAGTGTCACTTACTCCTTTTAAATGACATGTATCGTCCTATAATTTCTGACTCTAAAGTCAAATCTGGATGGTTTCATTATAAAAATCTGAATAAAACACCCATGGTAAAAATCAATGCATAATTAGTAAAAGTGCAGTAAAAACAAATATCTCTAGACGTGTTCAATTATCTGAATTTCAAATGAAGAAAAGAAACCAATTCCAAATGGCATTGTAAGTATACAATATATCATTAGTATGTGTACAATGTTGATTTGAATGACAACATGGGAACAATTCAGAGATCTAGGAACAAATAATTATAATTATTCATATTTTTTATGAAGCAACACTTCTGAAGATATTCGTGGTGATTTCATTCAAGCGATTAGCACATTCCAATTTAGCACTAATAAAATAGTTCACAAGTTCATCAGCAATAATCAATACGATACGTCTTTATTAGAAACAATTTCTTTCGAGTTAAATTTGAAGATAACGATCTTAGAACTCATGATAAAATTATCAACAAATTATTACATTTTGACCAGAGATTGTGTTAGAATAGAAGTAGTGACCGCAGGTCATCAGACTCATAATAATATAGCTGCTTAGTAATTAACTTGGGTCAATTATAATTATCTTTTCTCAATGACAATTACCAATTATAATCCCGTTATGTATAATTTCCTTCGTCACTTCAAAAGAGAATAACCAATACAGTTGTCCATTTCTTTGATTGTAATTGATATTTGAATGTAGTATGAAAGCATGTCAGACAGGTCATTGTTATATTGATGAATCACAGATACCGTCTCCAAACATTTAAGTAAAACATTTCTTGTGCATTGCACAGGTTGAAGACGGACTAAAAGACAATCTCTAAAAAGATGAAGGAAGATATCTTAAAACTTTTATGTTTTCTCATTTTGTACTGTCAATGATTTTTATGAATGATATATTTTAAACAAGTGTTGCAGTTTTGTTCAATTATTTTTTTATCTAAATGTTTATTTCGGTTCAAGAGATCAATCCGAGCGTGATATATTGCATTTTTACAAATCTTGCCGCTTTATATTAAACTTATTTGTACTTTACACAATTTTATAACATACATTTCAATATGAGCTATTTGGTAGATCAATTACCATATGAATAGTTGAAAATCTTTTATGCAACTTCAAGCAAAGTTTAAAATAGATGACTATTCATTTATGCCCTTTTTCAATGTATCTATCATTTCTTTGGTATTAACATTCTGTATATTTGACGTTGATGTATAACATATTCTATAAAAATAAGATTGGCAATAAGACAACTCTCCTCCAGAGACCAAATGACATAGAATTTTACAACTATAGGTCACCGTACGGCCTTCAAAAATGTGCAAAACCCATACCGCATAGTCAGCTATAAAAGGTCCCGAAATGACAAATGTCAAACAATTCAAACGAGAAAACTAACGGCCTGATTTCTGCACAAAACAATGAACGAAAAACAAATATAATGTACAGCAGCAAACGACAACCACTGAATTACAGTCTCCTGACTTGAGACAGGCACATACATAATGTGGCGGGGTTAAACTAGTTTGTTGGAGCCAACCCATCCTCCCTAACCCGGGACAGTGGTGAAACATTACAACATAAGAACAAACTATAAAAATCAGTTGAAGACCAGTTTGTATATTTGACGTTGATATACAATATATTCTGTACATTTTTTTCAAAGAAAGACAAGGATTAACTAATTTGTAAGGAATTATGAATTTTGTTTCACAAAAAGCACTGTTTATCTGCATGAAGTAAGCACTAGTATATTGTTCGCACAAATAAAATATTTAAACGATTGTCTCTCTTCTTCTCAGTGGACTCACTTCTTGCACAAGCATTGCTTTAATCTTCTTTGTAGCACGGTGACTAGAATATCTGTCGGTCTAATTCTGAAGTACTGGGATGTAGGTTGTTGTAGCATAGCAATGTCTCAAATACTCCCAACAAGCATCACTTTATTAATAACAATTGTTCATGAAAATACAAAACTTCCCAGTGGTTTCTATAGTTCTATACTCCCCGTATATGGCCGTCATAACCCCATGCACAAACAAAGCACTTATGCACAACTAAACATGCAAGTGTAACACATTGTAGAACTTAAAGTACATCTTAGTTGAGGTTTCTGAAAACTACTGCTGACAAGTTCAGGTGCGAGAAACAGGGAGAAAAGAAGATTGATTGATTGTTGTTTCCTTTACGTCCAATGGCAATATTTCATGCAAGTTCAGGACGCGAACAAATTAACAAATAAAATAATAAGAAGTCTGTGCAAAGAAGGGTTGACCAGGATAAAGGGCGGGAAATGTTGACTGCCACTGAAAAATCATGGTGTGTTGGATAAGGAAAGAAAATCAAATGTTGCCTGAAGAAGAAAATTAGAACTAAACAAAATAATAAGACTACAAACTTGGTTTCACATTTTGTCATGTCGGGGTTTTATAGCTAACTATACAGTACGGGTTTAGATCATTGCTGAAGCCCGTACGGTGACCTTGTTGAATCCGCTTCATAGGACTCTGCTGGACAGTTTTCTCACTGGCAGTCATACCACATCTCCTTATGTGATATGAAAAATATGGAAAAATCAAATTTACCGTCACTTAAAGCCAGAAGAAGGCAGCAGAACAACTGCCTTGGAGACCTTTAAATAAGAAAAGTCTGGATTTTTTTTTGAAGACGTAATTGTATTTAAATAATTAGTATAATTCTAGATACGGGACTATGTAGATTTACTAAGACCTAGAACTACAAAGTATGGTAAGAATTCTTTCAGTTATGAGGCAGCGCAATTTTAGAATTCACTCCTAAATGAGGCCAGAAAAAGTCTCATTTGACAATTTTAAAATTTACATATCTACATTTTGTACGTTGTGACTTGTGCAGTTGAGACAATTGTTTCTGCCACTGCCAAACTTTGCTGGTTCATACTAAGTAGCTGAATTATATACATACGTTCTGCAATATCTGTTTAATTTATTTCCTGCTTTACGATACATGCTAATTGGCTACATGCATTTATATAATGCTTAAAAAGTTTATATAATAGGGCTGTCTGTTTGTTGTGAATTTCAAAATTAGCTATAACCTTATTGCTTTATCTTGTGCTTATATGACATTTAAAAGTGATTCTGGTCCATATTCTGTTTTACTCCAGTCTGATGCTTGTATTTGGTTATATTAGTTGATGCTTAAAGTGCTAAATTGTTTGATAATTATGTGTGCTAACAGTTTTCTGCTTATGTGTGCTACTAGTTTTCTGTTTATGTGTGCTACTAGATTTCTGCTTATGTGTGCTAATAGTTTTCTTCTTATGTGTGCTACTAGTTTTCTGCTTATGTGTGCTAATAGTTTTCTGCTTATGTGTGCTACTAGTTTTCTGCTTATGTGTGCTACTAGTTTTCTTCTTATGTGTGCTACCAGTTTTCTGCTTATGTGTACTTTTCTTAGGTGAAACTGTGTTTATTGTTAAGTTTTGTTTAAATGTTATATAGTCGGTTGTTATAGCTTTCTTATGCTCATGTTTATTGTTAATATTGTACATATGTGACGACTCTGTTTAGTATTAATGAACCCTCTTATCATTGCATTCCATAAATTTTATATATCCTGTTAAAAATAGTCAATGTGTTATGCAATTTATAATAATCATATACATATTTTGATGCAGCACTTTGAGTTTACTTTCAATAACTACTGGCAATTTCTTTAATATGATAATATTTAGAGAACATTTGTTTTTGTTGCTCACAATACTTAATTATTGTATAAAGTGCTTTTTTAAAAACTGATTTCTGTTGTATGTCCTTTGCACTATCTTATTTTATTCCATTTATCAAGAATAAAATGGAGTTTTTACTTAACAACTTGTTTATCCCGCTACATGATCACCGCAACAAAAATCTTGCATATTACTTCAAGCAAAGTTTACAGCAGATGCCCTTTCTTTTTATGTCCTTTTCAATGTACTTATCACGTCTTTGCCTATAAAACTCTTAACGCTCAACTTCTTAAGAAACTGTTTTATTTCAAATGTGTACGTGGAAAACAACAATGTCGGGATATTTGACAATGATGTACAACATGTTCTTTATATTCGACGCTGAGGTACAGCATAATCTGTATATTCATTAAAAGGAAAAAGTATAAACTAGTTTGTAAAGAATTATAATATATTTATTCCACAAAAAGCACTAGTTATCTACATTTTGTTAGCACTATAGTATACTGTTCGCATTTTTTTAAACAACAGTTTCTTTTCTTCTCAGTGGACTCACTTCCTGCAAAAGCATGATCTTAATCTTCTTTGCAGCACGGTGACCAAAATATCTGTCGGTCTCGTTCTGAAGTACTGGGATGTTGGTTGCTGTAGCAGAGCAACGTCTCAAATACTCCCAGCAAGCATCACTTAACTCTGGAACATCAAATTCATCAGCAGCACATGTAATTCCAACGACTGTAGTTATGTCCATAACCACACTTCCGGTGTGTACAAAGTTGATGAATTGTCTAAACACATCAATGTCGTAGTTATGTATGGGTATGTTTTGGGTTTTGCTTTTCTTCGTTTTTCTTTGAACCTGTGGACTATTCTGTTGTAGAATCATATCTTGAAGAACTTTACTTCTTGACCCAATTACTGCCTTTAAACCATGGACAAGGAAGCGTTGTGATCCAATTTCAAATGTAACATCACAAAGTTGTGGCATAGACAAGATGTACTTGATATTGTTGACTACTGTTTCTGTACTGTTCACGTGCATAGTATCGCCAAGATCTTCAAGGTCATCTAAATCATCACCATCATCGTCACTTGAAATGTCATTTTCCGACGATGAACAACTGTTGCTGTTATCTGTATCACCTCCCAATGATGACAAACTGGGTTCCGAGTCGGATACAAATACTGGAGAGTCATAACCAGAAGACGACTCTTCTTCAAAGTCATCCAAGTTCAATAAAGGTACTCTGTCTTCTAAATTGTCCATTTTTATAACGTTTTTGTTCTTTTACAAATGCCTAATGATATCTAAAGCCAAAACTGAATTCATTATATATGCACAGTATCTTTGACAAGTGAGTTTTCAAGCTCCAACTCATTTGATCAGCTTGGAGTAATAATTGACAGTTACGACAGAACTGACCAGAGGCATTGCATACAGTTTATTTTAATCACCATTAATCATTAGTAATTACCATTCGACATTTTAATTGGCAAATACAGAAATTATTATTTCTATTCATTTGCATGATCACTTTTCTTCAGATTTCAAATAGAATTAATCGAAATCTTAATTAGGTTAATTGCCTTCTTGACATTTAATTCTAATGAAAAAATTACAAGTTGACAGGAAACACACAAAATGTAGCCATAATCCAATCAAACTATAAAGATTGACCGTGAGTCTAATACAAATGACGAACTCTGAAGTTTGCACGCTTACCTTTTACTTATTTACCTACTTTTTCAAAAATATTGCAGCGAAAATATAATTATTGAATAAAAAGATATATCTATTAAGCTATAAAAAAAGATAGGGCAAATTTCCCTGTAATTGTTTCAGTCACAGATTCAAAATAGAAAGTTGTCTTATCCTACTGGAATGTGAATATTAAAGAGTTTTGCAGCATATTTCAAATATGCCAATATTATGTATCAGAAAGATGATTATACAATTATACTTCCTTTTAGAGTTTTGATTTCGCTTTATGAATGTCCGTGTATACACTTTTACTGAATAGATATTACTGCAAAATATGCGAAATTCTGTCAAACTTCCGGTTATAGCCTATATGCAGGGAAAGAATCCTAAAGTACATACGTTGAGCTGTGATACTGTGAATTAAATTAAAGTTAACGTAAAATGTTATTTTTCGCGACGTCAAACTGTGAAATATCGGGAAACGATGCATTATTCGACTGATTTTAATCATTAGCTCGAAAAGACTTCATTGACCCTTCTTTTTATAAATGACATTTAGATTGATTATGTATGAAGATTAGTTGTACCAATTTTTATGAAAAAATCACCGATTTAAAAAAAAAATAGATAAATATACAGTAAGAAATGCCGGTTTTTCCTTAAATCATAAACATTTAATGAAAATGAATTATTTCCAAATAATGATACACAAAATTAGAGCATATCCAAATCTTTTTACGAAATCCGCTAGTGTTTTTCTTTTCAAACAAAAAAAGTTGCATGTCTGTCCAAAGGCTAGATATGTCCAAGAAACTGAAATTTTGAGGAAATGTACGAAATTTCGATCCCATTTATCTCTAAAAGTAGTTCATAAAGGTATATTTTTTATAACATATTTGAACTGAGATGAAAAATAGCTTTTATGCAAATTTTCGCAAAAAAGTCACCGCGGGATCAAAACTATATCGTAGGCCCTTAAGGTTGATAGAATTATAGAAAATGGCCATATTGGAAACAAATCTGGGGGAGGTGGCTCTGCCTCTTTACGTAAAATAACACTTTACAAATTTCATGCGTCCGAAGAGCTTTTCTGGATTTACCTCCATCAGGAACGCTCAAAACAAAACATTTGAAATCAGGGATATGTCATTCTGAAATATCTGTCTTTCGTCCAGAATGTATCACTAGCCCTGTAGTCAGTACTGCTGTGCTGGCATGAAGTATCATTTATACAGTCATTCTATGTAAAATTAATGTTCATAGAATGTTAAAATCATTCGAAACACTTAGGTTTTATACCCTTAGACATAGATGGCTCTTTGCAGGTTTGACAATTTTTTTGAAATTTTTGGTTTGCAATGCTCTTCAATTTCTCTCCTTTTTAAAATTTTTTAACTGTTTTGCTTCAAACGCCACCGATGGGTCTTGTGTAGATGAATCGCGAATCTGAGTTACTTTAAGTCTTGTATCTCTTATAAGTTTTAAGAAGAGATCGAACAAAAAAAAAAATCAATAACCAAACTTTAATGTATACAATTTGTACATTACGAATTTTCCTTTTGCCAAAATAGAAAAGCTATGCGTATGTATATGTATATATTTTTCCAATTCATCAAGTTGTGAACATAATCTAAAAAGATGTGTCAGAATAAAGAATATATGGGGCATACGTCAATGAGATAGCAAACCGACGACACAAAACACCCTAACATATCTATGGGTGAACATAAGATGACATCTTAACCACATAAATGTTTCGTCTTTTCTCTATAAGCTTAACCTAACATGAATACCATTGGATAGAAGAAACAAGAAATTTATAGAGAGAATGCACGAAACCGGACGAACAACTTTTATTTAACAGTTTTTGTTCAACGGCAATTCAAGGCTAAGGAAGTCCGAATTTATCAGCTCGTTATTAAACACTTAAATAAAACAGAAAAAACCGCCACCAAAATAAAACAAACAATCAGAAGCAATCATCAACAATATAACACAAACTGAAAACTGAGCAACACAAAACCCACTAAAATCAGGCATGCCCTTATATGTTCTTAAGCTGCAGATAATTTCCTCTTCGGCGATGATCTATTTATAATGCTACCCACATGTTATATTATATTTTCTAATTTGGAAAGACACCATACTATCTTTGCTATCATGATCAAACTTTTTCAGAATTCCATCAATCACCTGTCAGGAAAACAAGCTAGATAAATCAGAGATAGAACAGCCTTATTTAGATTTGTCTAGATTTATAATAGTCCATTGTATACGTTATAATCACTTCTGATGTATGAGTGTTATTTCTTTAAATCACAACTACATGTTATTTCCATCACAGTAATGGCCTCTTAACCCGTCAGAGTAATATATTCCTACGCCAGACGTCTATGTAACTTAGAATTAGATGTATACAAATCCATATTTCATCTTGGATGGTTTAATTTTATTTTCTTAGTCTAACAAACAATTTTAGACCTAATTCTTAATTAAACTGAAATCCAATTTAAAAATCAGTCGAAGAGTAGATAATATAAACTTTTACTTAAGCATTTTCAAGAATAATGATAAGAAACTTTTCCTCTTCTAGAGTTTTAACTTATCTCGTCACTCAGAACAATGGAAAACTTCTTGTATTAAAGAAATGTAGTGTCACTTGAAATGCCCTACTATCACCTTTTCCATCGTATTGTGTAGCCCCTCAGGCTTATCTCCTAGGCTATGCTTTAAAAATGTTTGCACACTATCACTTATAATTGTCAGTATAAAAAACAGACATATCAAACAAACTTCTGGTAAGAAAATCTCGTAAATTTTGGTTGATTTTCATACAGTTTGACATTAATTTACTCGAATACATTATATATGGATATTCCACAAAAATATTTTTCCAGCGAAAAAAAGACTTTTCAAAGGCTTGTATCAAAAGAACTAGCATATTATCACCGTTATCATGAATTTCATGCATTATCCATTCTCTTATGGTTGTGAATTTATATCTATTTCCCTCATAAAGAAAGAACTATTTCTCGTATTACATGTCGGAGTGTGATATGAATAAATGACACGAAAAATGTGTTAATTTGGTTGACATGTCCTGCAATTTGCTTACATTGGCTATTCTTATACCAATGGTGACTTTCAAAAGTCACATTTCCCCCTAATAACGGAGATTTGTGTTTTCTCCTATAGATTAAAAAAACCCAGATATTTCACATGGATTCATTATTTGTCAAATTTTGTTCTATTTTGAAGCGTTCTAAAAAGCTTGAAAAAGTCTGATGTTAACAGTAGCCTGGGTTCCTGACACATTTTTCTCAATATCGTAAGCGGACTTGTATTTGAGATGTAGCGGAAATATTTCACCAGGGCAAAGATAATTTCTACATTAATAGAAATTACGGATAGGCTTAACAACTCGTGAGAATCTGGATATCGCTTGATATCAAATCTCGTTATATATTCTGTTATAATTATAAACTCGCCATAGGATATATATAGTCTCGTTTATAATCATATAGAAATAAACAATTCGAGTCAATATCAAGCGAATCAAATCCTCTATCGCTATGAGACCAAACAGTATCTATAGCATAAGATATCAATTTTGAAAATGCTGTCACCTATAATTTCAGCATCGAACGTCCTTAAGACAGCTACTTTTAAACTGAGTTTTACTGTGCGTATTGCTATGTGTTTCTTTATTTTACATTGGCTAGAGGTATAGGAGGAGGGTTGAGATCTCACAAAACATGTTTAACCCCGCCGCATTTTTGCGCCTGTCCCAAGTCAGGAGCCTCTGCCCTTTGTTAGTCTTGTATGATTTTTTAATTTTAGTTCATTTATATGTTTTGGAGTTTAGTGTGACGTCCAATTTCACTGAACTAGTACACAATTCTATTTAGGGACCAGCTGAGGACCACCTCAGGGTGCGGGATTTTCTTGCTTCGTTGGAGACCCATTGGTGGCCTTCGGCTGTTGTCTGCTCTTTGGTCGGGTTGTCGTCTCTTTGACATATTCCCCATTTCCATTCTCAATTTTACATATATCCCTATGACTTGCTTTGATGTTCAAAATATGCGTGTTATTTATTTTGAAATAGATTTCAACATATCATAAGAATATATTTCATAAGTATACTGGACGAAATCTGAAAATTATTTCAAAACTGAAGAAAAGAAAGCGTCGTTTATTACTTTAATATGGTATGTTTTCCAAATGCATTGAATTTGAAAAAAAAAAAAAAAAAAAAAAACAATGTTGCGTGCTTTTCTTTAAAAACAAAAATAAATGAAGTAATTGCAAATGGACTTTTAATTAATCAATCATGTAATCAATCGTATACTTTCCCCCACAGTTTATCATATCTTATAATCTTAACTTCTTTTAATTCTTATATGGTACTCAATGATCCTTGTAGTTGTACCTTATAGTGAAGAATGAATGTATTGGTTTTATTTGACCCTGATGTCCATGATACACCTTACAGTATAGGAACTAAAGTGGTCGATTTGTTTCACCCTTTGATAGAGTACAGACAAATCATGTAAACGGTATGACTATCTATATTTTCTATGCAATTACAGTTTTTCTATGATTCAGTAATATTGATGGATCATCTTTCTTCCCAGATTTTGAATTTAGGTTATTCTGTGACTCACGTGCATCTTCTAATGCAAGTAAATATTTGTTCTTATTGATCTATGGCTGGTTCTTAACCATAGTTTTCTCGTATTTCTTAAGTCATTACTTTAATAGTTCAAATAAAATTGGATAGTTGGAAAGAGCTAATAAAAAGTTCTTTATAGTTATTGTTGATACAGTGTGCAACCTTATGTAACCATAAATAGTCTGAGATTAGTTCTAATGCATATAAAACCACGCGAGCTTCAAATAAGAATTCATATCAAAACAGTTAAGGCTGGGAAGATAAATATCTTTTTAAAATATCGTCCATTTATTTGAATAACGTTTAATTTTAAAACTGGCAAATGCCATCATATTATACTGGTTCAATTTGATTGTTTTATCAAAACATCCACTGATCACAAAAAAGTTATCGCCGGTTAGTAATTCTTGACATCATTTGTTTTAATGAATAAGTCTTCATTTTAAAGTTGCCAATGGTTGAGTTATCAATCTAAAGCGATCACAAGCCTGTCAAGACTGAACCCCGCTTGTGGCAAGTGCGTACGACTCCAATCTTAATTGACTAAGATGCCAGTTTATGCCACAGGTCGGTGGTTCTCTCCGAGCACTCTGACTTCCACCACCAATAAAAACTGACCATCAAGATATAAACCAGAGTGTTGGAAGTGGCGTTAAACACAATCAATCAATCGATCAATCAATCAATCTTCAAAACTTGTTTGTCTTTTCGTTGTCTTTTGTTTTTTCCATTGCGTTGTCAGTTTCCCTTAGACTTATGAGTTTTGTCTCCATGGTATCTTCCGCCATGTTAGTAATTATTGCATGGGGATATTATCTTGAATAAGTAGTTCTTCTTTATAATTTGACCAAGCAATATTTTAAATGTTTATATCGAAGGTTAAAATCCTTGGCTCAAGATCGGAACATTTCAATCACTATATTCTAACTTTGATCTGAACATTTTGAAAGCAATGAAATCTCGAAGGAACTGAATGCGATCTGAGATTATTTTTCATTATGATAATTGATTGAACCGTTCAGTGACAAATATATTGCATGTACTATATTCAGGACAATCCTACACATTTTCCTTACTGTTTACAAAAAGCAAACATTGAGATTACATGCATGTTGATTACATACTGAATTAAACTTGCACGCGATTCAGATCATGATGTCATTAGTTCCACATACGAAGAAAAGTTATGATGGATGAAAATATATGGAGCCATTTGATTTACGATTGATATCGTATTTAAGAGATTTTTCTGTTTATTTAGTTAAGAGATTGATTGTTCGCCTAAATGTTTATATTGTACATTAAAACAAACATAAAATAATCAGTGGGTCATTATAATGTTCAGAACTATTATCATCAATGTCAGTTAGGCCACCAAGATGAAAGACTTCCATAACGATATAAAATCAGAATCAATAAGTTTTGATTTGGTACTAATATTCTTCTGGGAGTATACCACCTTATTAAATTATTACGTAAATAGTCATACCGGGAATAAACACTGGAAATATTCCGGTAATAACTGTTGCCGTTTATACGTCAATTTTAAGCGAATAAAAACCTATTGAGTCTTAATAACCCCCGCAACTGATTAGGTTACCAAGGATAAACTTGTTGACCGGCGATACCAGTTATTATATTTCTTCAAACAAAGTAGAAATATTCGACTAAAATGAAGGATGCTTGAGTACAAGTCTAGTTAACTTATACTGTAATTTAAATTACTTGAACCAACTGTTTCCTATCAGGTATACGTATTGATAGGAACATTGATTAAAGCATTGTGTATAGAATATTATGTGAAGTCAATGAAAATGAGATTCTTACTCCCTTAAGCACAATTGTGATCAGTCATTTTCCCCATTTTTCTTTTTTAAAGGAGATTCTATCTTACTTATGTGCTTGCCATTCTTTGGATTTATAAACTTAAGAGCACTGCATTATTCCGTGAGGTAACAATTCAACCAGTAGTCTGTGCTTCTAACCTACTTTCTACTGGTTATAGTTCATGCTGTAATATACTGACAAAAATTCTAAGTTAACTAGTTGAACCTTTCTTTAAAGGTACGGAATGCTTTGCAGTATCATCAATTACGTCAACATGAAGCAATAATTGTTAATCGAGTCTTGAATACTCTTACTGTAATCTTATATTCTCTACTGCGCGGGACATGTTCCCAATTCTATGTCTAATTCGAATTTTAGCCACATCATACAGCAACCAATCAGGACCTATATTTGTTGTTATAATTTCAAGACTGCGTGAATATCCAATGAAACTAATAGCTTCGAACTGTGATGCTAAGCAAACACAATAACCGTTATGTTTTGAAGCAATACTAAAATGATCCTTTTTCTGCATTGAATTTCTGTAAAGTTTGATTTGGCATTGCACAAGATTACGTCTCTCTGTATTGTTGTTGACGTTACTGCATAAAATCTTTTATTTTTGAAGTGTAGTCACCGATATTATAATATAAGAATGCATAACATAAATCAGCAGGAGCCGGTTTCACGAAGCTATCCTGTGACCTGTAATAAGATATATCTCTTATGACTATCTTAGGACATATCTCAGACCTCGCCTTGAAGCTGTCTTAGGATGATCTTGGCAACGATATCCTGAACCTGTCGCAAGTTTTTTAAATTTACAAAATATCGACATGGATTTATGGAAAAATTCATGAAAATGTAGTATGTGTTTCCCATAAATTGCTAAACGTATTGATAAATATTCCATAATAAGATCAAAAATTGATATAAAAATAAGTGTAATTTATATAAATAATCTATTAATAATCCACCAATATACATATGAAAAATCAAATACAAAATGGAGAAAAAAAAAGAATAAATTGGTGACATTTTATTTTGTACAAGTGAGTTTTATTCAATAAAGGATAAAATCGTGCATTCTTGCTATAAATACATCGAATGTTCATTGTTGATAAATCATTTTGATAATTCGTAATCCAATAAAGATTTAGTTATGAGCAGGAAAAGGAGTCTCAATTTCACAGAATCAGAGCTTCAAACACTTTTGGATGCCGTCAGTTCTTTTCAGTAAACTTTCAAATGTGATCACAAATAGTGCCAAAAAGAAGATTTAGGAGTATATATAAGGTAAAATTAACGATTTCTTAACTTATGACTATCATAAGACACCTCCCGTGTAGTCCTAACTTTATGACCAACTTTAAGAGATGTCCTAAGTTAGGACCACTTTGTGAAACCCATTTAGACTAAGATATGTCGTAAGACCATCATAAGACAGCTTTGTGAACTGGTCCCAGCTTGATAAGTACAACTTGAGCTTTCTTTCAGTACTAGCGATCATTCTTTAATAGGATATAAAATTGTTCATTTTTTAACATTTTTTTAATAAAATTGAGAATGGAAAATGGGAATGTGTCAAAGAGACAACAACCCGACCAAAGAGCAGAAAACAGCCGAAGGCCACCAATGGGTCTTCAATACAGCGAGAAAATCCCGCACCCGGAGGCGTGCTTCAGCTGACCCCTAAAGAAAAATATGTACTAGTTCAGTGGTAATGGACGTCATTCTAAACTCCGAAATATATAAAAGAAACTAAAATTAAAAATCATACAAGACTAACAAAGGGCAGAGGCTCCTGACTTGGGACAGGCGGAAAAATGCGGCGGGGTTAAACATGTTTTTTGAGATCTCAACCCTCTCCCTATACCTCTAGCCAATGTAGAAAAAACATACACACAGCAATACGCACAGTAAAACTCAGTTTAAAAGAAGTCCGAGTCCGATGATCATGTAAGAATAGGTAACAAAAGAAACTGAACAAAATGACAATGATACATAAATTAACAAAGGACTACTAGCAGTTACTGACATGCCAGCTCCAGACCTCAATTAAACTGATTGAAAGATTATGTCTTCATCATATGTATATCAAGCACAATCCCTCCCGTTAGGGGTTTAGTATCATACCATCATAAAATATATGAGAAGAACATAACCCGTATCATGTCAACAACTGGTTTTAGAATAAATGTGTTTATTTCCGATGCAAAGACCCTATAAGTGAATCAATATTAAAGCCAAAATAAGCCATCTTTAATGACCTGACAACAGTATCGTAACTATATCCCTTCTTAATAAGTCTGTTTAAAGGTTTTGTTAGCTTTTGAGGTGAATGCCGACATTTTTGTGCTTTGTAAAGAATATTATCATAAAAGATTGGATGTGAAATACCTGAACGTATAAGATGTCTGCATGTTGATTTATATTTACGAAAGAAGTCCATGTACCGATGATAAAATTCAGTAAATGTTTTAACTGGTTTGTGATATCGAAAACCCTGGTGTAATAATTTTCAGTAGTACATAGATTTCTTTCGTTAAAATCTAATACGTTGTTACATACACGAGCGAATCGTACAAGTTGAGATATATAAACACCATACGATGGTGACAAGGGAACGTCACCATTTAAAATGGATAATTAACAATAGGAAATGAAAAATCATCTCTTTTATCATAAATTTTGGTATTAAGCCAGGAAAGGGCAGTGTTCATTGCTAGTATTAGCTTTATTTAAAGTTAGTTCAACAGGATAAATCTCTTTAGTGTACATACTGAAGTCGTCATTATTAAGAGCTAATATATCATCCAAATATCTAAAAGTATTATTAAATTTTTGTATCAGATGTTGTTTCGATTGGTCTTTGCTGATTTTAGTCATAAATTGTAACTCATAACAATACAGAAACAGGTCCGCAATAAGTGGTGCACAGTTAGTCCCCATTGGAATTCCGATAACTTGACGATATACGGAATCTCCAAAGCGAACAAAAATGTTATCTAGTAAAAATTCAAGGGCAGATATAGTATCAAAGCATGTCCAATTGACATAGTTCTTTTGTGTGTTGTTACTAAAAAATGACCTAAAAGAGTTTGAACATGTATATTCGCATTCTGACTTTTTAAATGCCCATTTAATTAGGTGTGTGATTTTTTTCTTAATAAGAATATGAGGCAAAGTGGTATATAGGGTAGAAAAATCAAAACTTTGAACAGATTCAAAATCACCAATATAAGCATGCAATTTATCAAGTACTTCCAACGAATTTTTGACACTCCAAAAGTAATTAATTCCACTATTGTCAAAAACCTTATTTGAACAATTTATTATCAGGTTTTTGATTGTACCAAGTGTACTAGTAAGTAAAATAGACAGTTTAGTAGTGGAACAATGGCTTGAAGACGAAATAAATCTATATTTGTAAGGTGTATATATATTACACAGTTATTTTAGGGTTAAGTGTTTTTCCTGTTCTATTTTTGTACTGATTTTTATTGTATGTGCGATTTGTTAAAGATTAAAAGGTGAAAGATTGAAATCTATAAAAATACTAGTTTATCCCTGCCACATATGTGTATGCTTGTCCAAAGTTAGGAACTTCGTCACTGATTGTGGTTGTCAAATCTTAATGTTTTTTTGTTATTTGGAGAATTTGGTGTTGATGTCTTTGGTAGTTTCTTTTTAATTTCTTCACAACTTTTTTTCGGACTCGAGGTGATAAAGATCTTGACATCTTGAACAGTTCTACAACTAAGGGATTTTAAAGTCATTGACAATTCAATAAGGTCTAGCACGTACAGATTGCTGCCTTGAGTGCCTGTGGCTTGTGTTACATGTTTTGTTGTTGTTGAAGTTAGTCAGACAAGTAAGCATTTGGCTTGAAGTCTTGATTTTAAATGTATTTTACTTTTGGAGATGTTCACTTGTAATGTTTATTTTCAGGGTCAGATCAATAAGCTATCGATGATTACTAGTAGTCTGCTGACGATCACGCAGTCGAAGATAACTTCAGAAAGCCTCTTTTGGACCAAAGTCGTGAGACCGTGAAATGGCGGTTGATTATCTAACATCATGTATACAGGACCCTCGGATGTCTTCGCCGTGAACATCTACCCAGTCACACTGGTTTGAAAGTGCATGCATACGCGGTTTGCGAACAGTTACTATAGACAAGTTTACTGTATGGTATTGAATCGATTACTGTGGTCACAGAAAAGTATGTGGTACCTACAGCTAAACAATAGACATCTTATAGCAGGATGATAATCAGGAGCTGATATGGTACATCCCTTCCGATGCAATGACCCGAGACGTGAAAGAGAATGCGTTGGACATATTGTATATAGACCCGTTTATTGTGGAAGAGTAGGTTGCTTTCTATATGTCATTTGATTATTTATTTTTATTGTGGAAGAGTAGGTTGCTTTCTATATGTCATTTGATTATTTATTTCTTTGGGTTGCTGTCTCGCTGATGTATACACCAAATATCCTTTTCATATCAAGGATGATAGTTAAACGACTTAATTACTTATTTCTGTGTCATGTCTTGTTAAAAAAAGTTTTTAATTTTCTATTTGATTTTCATTTTTTTCTTTTCTTGAATATAGCGGATAAAATTGATCTAGTCAAAAACCATAAAAACGAACTGATAAATCTACGTCTGATATCTATATTTTCATATCATTATGAATATTTCAAGGAAATTTTACGTTCCACTGTTAAGTCATATCTCTGTTGGCATGAAAGTTGATAGGAATCTGTTTTCCCATCAAATCGAATTGCAACTGTAACCGCCATCTGTATTTAATAAATGTTATTCGTATATATTTTATACACATTCGTCTTCCCTATACAGTTTTTTTAAGATACGGTCTACTATTTTCAAACTTAAAAACCAGTAAGTCAGTAGTAATTTCAACTTTTATGATTTCTGTCTAAAAATAACTAATGTAAAAAATTGACCATGCTTTATTTCTGCTGAGATTCTCGGTTGTAATTGTGCTATTTTTCTGTTGTTGGTTGTAAAAAAAAAAAAAAAAAACACCCTGCGATTCATTCCACAAAAAATCGTTCGAAAAAAACTTTTCAGTATAACTAACGATCAATTTTTTTCTTAAGACTTTTTGTGAAAAGAGCCCATGACCCTTAAGAAACGGTTTTTTATGGAAAATGCATCATTCTTAACACTTTACATGACTATTTGTCATACTAAAAAGACATTACAAGGTCCTAAACGATGCAACCTGTAACAGCGAAAGACCTGGGCGGTTCGCTTACATGTATCAGTTATAATATTTCAAATAAAATATACTTTAAACACTTTTTAAACATTATCATCATTATAAGAAAGAAAGACTAATTAACAAGTAAACGATAATCGCAATATATGGCTTAATGTAGCAATTCCAGTGTTGTAAACCGTTCAATCTCCAAGCTACGACTGGAAATTAGTTTGAAAGCGAACGACATGTGATGTATGTATGAAGCAGGATATGACCCCCTTGTCGAAGATGCTGGGTTATCTCGATTGGACGAAAAGATCATGCAAATTCCATACACTGTTTCAACATTTATATTGCTCCGTCTGTGACCCACTTATGTATGTACCAATAGTATCCTTCCGTCCCCTAAAATCGGTCATAACCCAAAATCTGTCATCTCCTAGAATCGAGCTTTCAATGGATATGTGTTTTCTTCTTATTTATGAGTACAAAAGTAGAACATCTACCGTTCAATTTGCTTGATGATGTAGCTATAAATGATATTTTAGCTGGCACTTATAAATACGTATAAATTTATGTACAAAATTGCGTTTTTGTTACAATCTATTTAACTTATTTTTGACAGCCTATGGGCTATCTTTTTTTATTATAGTAAATATACTTTTTTTTACATTGAATTTCCTTTGAGCGTTATCACGGAGTTTTCGTTATATGGTAGTCCAGGAAAATATTTTTTACACTGTTTTGCTATAAACCTTAAATTATTTATTTTTCATTTTTGGAAGAGAAATTTACAAAATGAACTAGCTTCTTAACTCAATGCAAAACAATGTGGCAAGCTACGTATGATTAACTGCAGTCTTTTTACTATTTACACTGACTTTTACTAAGCTGTACAAATAATTCATTTTTCTGTTGACCTGTTCATATTGCGTTGATCTGGTCGTGCCTTTGAAAAACGAAAATGACTGAAAAAGCGCAACGTGCAGATATTCACAAGGAAAATTTATTATAGTTTCTGTAGTTTATTCGTGCTCGGTGTCTAAATTTTTTTTTATCTGCAAAGCTAGGTAAATGTGACCCTTATATGCACAATAATTGTGAAAATGCCTTTGTGGCCGATTTATGGTTACACATGGATTTATTTCTGGGTCTTTTTGGTAGTTCTTAATATATTTTTACGGTAACGGACAATTTGCGAGCATATTTTTTAATTAAAAACTTTCGTTTTAAAATGTATTAGTCACGAGTGGATCGAGACGCCAAGCCCATATGTCCTTATGACGGGGAAGCCTAAAACAATATTTGCAGGCAGTTGATTAAAATTTTCCACAGTTTTACGAATGATCAATTAGGAACTTAGTTGCTACATTGGCTATTGAATTACCATGGTATTAAATGGATTGGAAATATTTGCATCGGTTCTAAACATAGTTACCACTATTACATATGTGTGTGAACAAAACGCTTGTTAACTCAACAAGTTGATTAGAATGCCTTGTTTGGAATTCTCTATGTTCTGTCAATAAAGATCAGGAGAGGCGAAAAGTATACAGTTAAAGTCATCGATCATAAAATCATCTTCTGTCATAACATAATAGAGAAACTCGGATTACATCATCATGGTTGGGTGAATAGTCTAATCTTTTTTATTTTTAAATTGTTTCAATATTATGATAAATGACGCGACATTCTAGAACTCACATTTGATTTAGAAAATGAATTTCTTGAAGTTTAATTGATATGATATCAGTCAAATTCATATGAATTTGATTTCAGAAATGTACATTAATCAGACCGTTAGTTTTCTCGTTTGAATTGTTTTACTTTATAGCTGGCTATGTGATATAGGTTTTGTCCATTATTGAAACGTGTAAGGCCTATAGTTGCTAACTTGTACATCATTTGCTGGTCTCTGTTGGAGATTTCTCATTGGCAATCATACAGCATCTTCTTATTTTTATATTGGAAGCTGTTAAAGTCATATGATACAAATTTAAAAACAAGTTGAATATGCTTAATACTTGAATGGCTAAGTTTTTCTATAAAACACGTCACTTAAAAAAAAAGGGGGCCCCGGTGGCCGAGTGGTCTAAGTAGTCGAACTACTGTATCACTAGCCCGTCAAAACTGAGGTTTTGAGTTCGAATCTTGCCCGACATGGCAGGTGCACTCGACTCCAATCTTGATTGACTAGGGTTGTTAGCTTTCCTACCGAAAGTCGGTGGTTCTCTCCGGGCATTCCGGCTTCTTCCAACAATAAATACTGACCGCCACGAAGTAGCAGAACAGTGCTGAAAGTGACGTTAAACACCAATCAATAAATCAATTTAAAAGAAAATACGTTATCTTATCAAAGTCTTCAGAAATGTACTTCCATTGAATTATTGTCTTCCCGTACTCTAATTCGTCGTATTCAGTGACCTTAACCACAAGACCTCTCGTAAGTACTACGGAATCCGCAAAGCGCAAGTGCGAAGGAAAAACCGTGATGAAACAAAAGGTAAACAAACGTTAGAGTTAGATAGTGTTAGTTGGTTCTGAAAAGAATATTTTAATACACCAAATCATTTAACAGCTGTAATGACAAAGTTAAGTTAACAAACTCGTGGAAAATGCATGTATAAAAAATAAAAATTAAACATCGCTCTACTGCATGTCTATCATCTCACTTATTTTTCATATGCTTCGAGATTCTGTGTGATTGTTTGTTAAGTCGGCAATTAAATACTAAAGTAAAGTAGCAAGCAAAGTGTTCACTGAATGAAATATTTTTGTCGATTATATGTTATGGATTCGTAAGAAATGTAAAAGATTGTGGATAGAGGACTAAGTTTAGTATATATACATGCATTGGTTCAATAATTTCCTAAAGATCATAATTTCACGAAACTTGTTTCAAATAACCTTTTTCATTAGATAATTTTGTAATGTATTACGAAGTTTTTTTTAAAGCGACATTGAAAATAATAAATCCTTTATAATTGCAATAAAAATTAAAAGAATGTTTCTTATAAAATCAATAAACATTACCCAACAGTTTATCAACCCTTTTGATAAGATTCCTACGAGAGATAGTTTGAGTTTCACTGTTATTCTGAAATGTGCTAGCACTAATACATTTAAATATTCAATTTGGTCCCAGATAATATATTGCGTCCTAGTCCGATATACCTTAAGACTTGTGTTAAGTAATAAGAAGTTTTAATTCTTTCCAAATTCAAACACTGCATGTTGATGCCAGCTGCTTCACTACAAATCAAAGTCTCTAAGGGATACATTAAACATTAACTTACGCAATGTCTTTCTTGTAAGATTATTAGGCTAATGTGATAGACATAGGAAATTTGATACGTAACTTAACGTAAATTAGTTGAGTTACGTATCAAAAAGTTTAAAAAAAAAACCCTTGATTTTTATAAGTGGGCGGTATATAGTGACGGGAAAGTCCGTCCGTCCTACTTTTGTACCCACAACTGTTATTGCACAGATGGACAGAATTTTGAAAAACTTTCATAGAATCTTACTAACATGCTTCTATTTCAGTTCTCCATATGAGAGATTTTTGGGATTAACTTTGGCATGACAAGGACTTCGTCAAACTACAGTACACATTTGTATCCGATCCGCTTCTATTCCTAAACCCTTATCAGATTTAAATGAAACGTTTTCAGAACTTTCACCATATACTGCCATTGGACACATTCTAATTTGTTTATTATTCCAAATGTATTTCTTTTTATTAAAAGGGGGTTATACAGCTCCACAGCTTAACCTCTCATTGTTATTAAAACTTCCTAGAATATTCACTGTGTTATGACATTGTGCACCACCTATTTGTTTTTTTATATTAAGTGAATTATTTAAAGAATTCTAAAAGCATATCATAAACATTACCATTGCTTTATTTAGGCGTGGGATATAGTTTTGTGAGCTTTGTCACCTTATCTCTAGTTTTAAGTCGTTTTCTGTAAAAATATGTTGATATGTAGTATCGTTTTAAGTAAACAATGTTGAAAAGCAACATCATAGTTACATTCTGATTCAGTGAATCTGTATCTTTATATATTATCATAATAATTAAATTTTATCAAGAACGCTCAATGTTTGGACAGTTCCGTTGAAGATGTATTATGTCATAGGGAACAGGAAACAAAAAAAAAAAAAAAAAAAGGAAAACCTAGGAGGATATTTATATCGTATGAAGTCGTCTTTGTATAAAGAAGGTGGAACTGTTGCCTTTACAACAATCATACACAAAAGTAAAAGAAACAAAAGGGACAATCAAAAATCCTATTCAAAAGGACACGCATCATTCAAAAAGAAAAAGGTCAAACAAGACAAAAAAAAAAAAAAAAAATGTAAAAAAATAAATATTCTGCTGATGGAAAGTTTCAAATCCTTATCATAAGAGAAATAACTCGATAGTTTTACAATTCTCGACTTGCGCTAACTATTATAGGCATTTCGCAACATTGATTCTGTATAAATGTATTTGTCACTGATTTTTCGATTAGGTAGGTTAACTGCAACTGGTTTAAAAACATAGAAGTAAAATTATGTATTTAAACTACACAGTGGCGTTACTGTATCACTCACCTGGTATCTACGCAGAACGTTGACTCAATCTGCTTTATGAGTTAAACATAAAGTATTGTATAATAGATAACATCTGAAAACCATTGATTCCAAAATTTCAGTCTACCAATAGCTGATGTGACCTTGACCTTCAACCTATTACCATAAAATCTAGAAAAAAACTTTATATAATTCACATCACATTTGGCTAGAACCAAATGGTATCAGAGAAGGTTTTTGAAGAAAAAAATGTACACGGGTGGCAAGTGATGACAATAGCTCACAATGGCCCCTCGGTCAGGTAAGCTATCAAAGCCTTAAAGGCTTTAAAGCAATTGCTGCCTAGTTAATGTTTTCGTGACTTTTATTTTTTTATCCACATGTAAAAGAAATAAACCTGACAGGAGTCTTGTGTAGTGAGAAGTAAGGACGTTTTAACTTTATATCAATAAAAGACTTATCGAGCAGAAACTCATTTTTACAATGTTTCACATTTCCCAGGGGGACGGCACGTTTACCCGGCTTACGGTGGAGGCAAATATATGTGCGGAAACGTATAACTCCCGAAGAAATCATAGTAGATTATCCCCTTGAAGAGTGTTTATTACTGGGCGATAATTTTATGAAAGATCGATAATTTTATGAATGAACATAGGCAACTTGGCCTCTTTCAAAAAAGAAACACGAATTAAACACCATAAAGCCGTAGAGTAGACAATTCAGTCAAATTTTCAATATTAAATCAACAACTGACACGATGGATATTTTGTTGAAACATCTCAAGAACGAAATCGCAGGTATAAAACTGCACTTTTTCACTCGGACTTCTATGTTCTTTGATAGTCAAACGGTTGTCCCCTTAAATAAAAAAATACATCTACAAAAACATATATGTTGAAACTTTTCCAACCCCCTAATATTTTTCAACTGTTTCAATTAATGTATTTCATTAGAAAACATACATAGGAGTTTTAGAATGACAGACCAGGAATCTGCCAAAAAGCTTTGGCTTGATCTGGGTCACAAAGATGGCTATACGCCACAGCACGAAAGCAATTGCTTTAAAAACTATAAAGAATCTTGAAATATATACGACCAACTAAAATTTAAATTTCAGGTTCGTTAACCGAAATATGCTCAAAGTTTGTTTTTCTGAAGTGGAGCATATGAACAAAATCAACCGTATTATCAAATAAGCGGTCGCTCTTGGGCGGGGGGATTTCTATTGTTTCCCTTGATATGTCATCTCTCCCAAAGTAATTAGCTGTTGCACATTAAGTTTCAATAAAGAAAATACTTCAATTATTGTTACATCAAATATATGATTATGGAGCACCATAAACTTCCAAGGATATCCTTATATATATTTTGACAGATTTTGTGTGGAGGTCCTGAAATCGAGTTATGGAGATTCTGAAATATTCCAAGGTGCTCAGTGATTTATAGATATCCTGATTTTTGGATTTTGGTGTTTTAACGCCACTTTTAAGCACCGCTTTTGGGCTATTTCGTGGCGGCCAGTTTTTATTGGTGGAGGAAGCCGGGTGCCCGGAGAAACCACCGACCTTCGATAGGAAAACTGACAATCCTAGTCAATTAAGATTGGATTCGAGTGCACCCGCACGAGCGGGTTCGAACTCACAACCTCAGTGTTGACTGGCTAGTGATTACAGTAGTAACTACTTAGACCACTCGGCCACCGAGGCCCCTATATAGATATCCTGAATTCGAAGTATGGAGGGCCTGGCATATTTAAATACAATACTTTTGACTAAATCCACGCCTCATAAATATAAACTGCTGACAAAGAGATATGTCTTGTCTGTATGTAATTTAGATACCATAAATCAAATGTTGATGTTTAAATGTCAAAACTTTTACATGTAAATTATGTATAACTTTCAAAGTCAATGGATCATTACTGAGGAGTGAGGCCAAATAATCTCCATGGAAATGAGATGTGCAAATTCTTATACAACTGCATACCAAATGTCATTGACTGATCAACATGTAAAGACCATTTGATTTTCTTGGGGTGGGAGGGGGACAGGAGGATATCGATAATGAATATCCTGACTCAATCTCAAATTTTATCATGTAAACTATGCAAAGTTTTAATGTCAATGGACCATGACTGAGGTGGAAGTGCAAAATAATGTCTATGGCAATGAGATGTGCCAATGCTAATACAACCAAATATTGACTTTTAAGTTTTCATTAGTAGTTTCCTTTAAACTGACCTAATCAAAAACTGTATCATGGACTTACCATATATATAAATATAGTTCCCCTCAAAATGACATAATCAGTGACCTACTATATATGGTTCTCATGAAACTGACCTAATCAATACCTTAAACAACTGTTGATGCCCCAGTTGGCGGAAACAGGTTGTCAAAGTTTTCCTTTTATGACTTTGTTGCCGCCAAGACAATTTGATAGGAAACATTAAAACATGAAAATTATGAAAAGTTACACATGGTATGGTCGTTTCAAGATCATATGTACATTTGATTGCGTTTTTCAATCCACATTAATCTAATGTATATTAATTGGTTTTTTATTATATAAATATATATATATGCCGAGAGCCTTGGACCAAAATGTTGAACTAGTAATATAGGTCTTAAGATTGCTTGACAGTCACCTTTTCCCTAAAGCTCAAATGCCATATGAATATATTAAGCTCAAATCATAAAATAATTCAACAATTTTATTATCCTTCCCCTAAAATGTCAAACTGGTATATAGTTATTCTACCAAAGAAATCTGTGCTATTGTTGAAGATTACTTTAATTTTCTTAACAGGCTGAGGTTTATCCAATTTAAAGCTGTGCAAGTAGTTAAGGTAAAGTTGTAATCATAGTCAATAATATAAATTAAATTACCAATATGTGGAAAAATATGTAAACAATTAATAAAATACCCATATCAAACATCTTTAATACATAGAAAAACCATATGAATTTATTTGTTTGTGTATAAATCGATCAGCTTAACAAAGACATGTCTTATCTTCTTTGCAGCAAATAAAAGGAGGAAGGAGTTTGGTTGTGACGATTGCTACAGTCTGCTGACAATATATGTCAAATAATCTAAAACCAAAAATTTGTCAAAACGTCAGTCTATTATTGCTGCTGTCATCCCCTTTAAAAATGTGATATTAAATCGAAGATAGGGTCCTTTTTCTACCAAAGTCCCATTGAAACACCAAAGATTGGTAAATATCTGAATCTTTCCCAAGAGTTACTGTTGGAAATTAAATTTTTCAGTCCTATTAAAGATACTTCACCTTTGGCCTACTGAAACTCAAATCAGTTGGGCTCTTGGGCTTTGAAATAAGCATAAATAAATTAATAAATAAATAAAATTAATATCAATATATTTACAGAATTTGAGATAAGGGATTTACACATGTATCTTGAAATAATCAATGAACCATGAAAATGAGGTCAAGATTAGGGTTCCACCAGTCACTCCTGTCAGACTGATCTGTACATCTTACATTGATGCTAGTGACCTAATGACAATAGTGAATTATAAATTAACCTTTAATCAAAAAAAGCTTACAATGTAACATTTATTTTTGAAACATGAAAATGATGTCATCCTATAACTCAGGAAAACTGGGCAATTAACCAAAGATTCAAAGTTGATTATTGGACAGCTGACCTTTGTCTGATAAACATGTACACCTTACAAGACATTAAAACTTTTTTAGCTTGTTATTTTAAAATATTTGGAGTTTGTACATTAATCATTTGTTAATATAGTAAACCTTTTCTTAAATCCAGGACTAGAATCAGTACACCATTTCAATATAAATAAGCATATACAAATGAGAACATCAGACAACCGTGTGACACCCTCATGGGTAGTCAAGGTTGTTAAACAACCCCTAGTAGTAGAACATCAGACGACCGTGTGACACCCTCATGGGTATTCAAGGTTGTTAAACACCCCCTAGTAGTAGAACATCAGATGACCATGTGAGACCCTCATGGGTAGCCAAGGTTGTTAAACACCCCCTAGTAGTAGAACATCAGATGACCATGTGAGACCCTCATGGGTAGCCAAGGTTGTTAAACAACCCCTAGTAGTAGAACATCAGATGACCATGTGAGACCCTCATGGGTAGCCAAGGTTGTTAAACAACCCTAGTAGTAGAACATCAGACGACCGTGTGACACCCTCATGGGTAGTCAAGGTTGTTAAACACCCCTAGTAGTAGAACATCAGACGACCCTGCGAGACCCTCATGGGTAGTCAAGGTTGTTAAACACCCCCTAGTAGTAGAACATCACACGACCATGTGACACCCTCATGGGTATTCAAGGTTGTTAAACACCCCCTAGTAGTAGAACATCAGACGACCATGTGACACCCTCATGGGTAGCCAAGGTTGTTAAACACCCCCTAGTAGTAGAACATCACACGACCATGTGAGACCCTCATGGGTAGCCAAGGTTGTTAAACACCCCCTAGTAGTAGAACATCAGACGACCATGTGACACCCTCATGGGTATTCAAGGTTGTTAAACACCCCCTAGTAGTAGAACATCAGACGACCATGTGACACCCTCATGGGTAGCCAAGGTTGTTAAACACCCCCTAGTAGTAGAACATCAGACGACCGTGTGACACCCTCATGGGTAGCCAAGGTTGTTAAACACTTCCTAGTAGTAGAACATCAGATGACCATGCGAGACCCTCATGGGTAGTCAAGGTTGTTAAACACCCCTAGTAGTAGAACATCAGATGACCGTGTGAGACCCTCATGGGTAGCCAAGGTTGTTAAACACCCCCTAGTAGTAGAACATCAGACGACCATGTGACACCCTCATGGGTAGCCAAGGTTGTTAAACACCCCCTAGTAGTAGAACATCAGACGACCATGCGAGACCCTCATGGGTAGTCAAGGTTGTTAAACACCCCCTAGTAGTAGAACATCAGACGACCGTGTGACACCCTCATGGGTAGCCAAGGTTGTTAAACACCCCCTAGTAGTAGAACATCACACGACCCTGCGAGACCCTCATGGGTAGCCAAGGTTGTTAAACACCCCCTAGTAGTAGAACATCAGACGACCGTGTGACACCCTCATGGGTAGCCAAGGTTGTTAAACACTTCTAGTAGTAGAACATCAGACGACCGTGTGACACCCTCATGGGTAGTCAAGGTTGTTAAACACCCCTAGTAGTAGAACATCAGATGACCGTGTGACACCCTCATGGGTAGTCAAGGTTGTTAAACATCCCCTAGTAGTAGAACATCAGACGACCATGCGAGACCCTCATGGGTAGTCAAGGTTGTTAAACACCCCCTAGTAGTAGAACATCAGACGACCATGCGAGACCCTCATGGGTAGCCAAGGTTGTTAAACACTTCCTAGTAGTAGAACATCAGACGACCGTGTGACACCCTCATGGGTATTCAAGGTTGTTAAACACCCCCTAGTAGTAGAACATCAGACGACCGTGTGACACCCTCATGGGTAGTCAAGGTTGTTAAACACCCCCTAGTAGTAGAACATCAGACGACCGTGTGACACCCTCATGGGTAGTCAAGGTTGTTAAACACCCCCTAGTAGTAGAACATCAGACGACCGTGTGACACCCTCATGGGTAGCCAAGGTTGTTAAACACCCCCTAGTAGTAGAACATCAGACGACCGTGTGACACCCTCATGGGTAGTCAAGGTTGTTAAACACCCCTAGTAGTAGAACATCAGATGACCGTGTGACACCCTCATGGGTAGCCAAGGTTGTTAAACACCCCTAGTAGTAGAACATCAGATGACCATGTGACACCCTCATGGGTAGCCAAGGTTGTTAAACACCCCCTAGTAGTAGAACATCAGACGACCGTGTGACACCCTCATGGGTAGTCAAGGTTGTTAAACACCCCCTAGTAGTAGAACATCAGACGACCGTGTGACACCCTCATGGGTAGTCAAGGTTGTTAAACACTTCTAGTAGTAGAACATCAGACGACCGTGTGACACCCTCATGGGTAGTCAAGGTTGTTAAACAACCCTAGTAGTAGAACATCAGACGACCCTGCGAGACCCTCATGGGTAGCCAAGGTTGTTAAACACCCCCTAGTAGTAGAACATCAGACGACCGTGTGACACCCTCATGGGTAGTCAAGGTTGTTAAACACCCCTAGTAGTAGAACATCAGACGACCCTGCGAGACCCTCATGGGTAGTCAAGGTTGTTAAACACCCCCTAGTAGTAGAACATCACACGACCCTGCGAGACCCTCATGGGTAGTCAAGGTTGTTAAACACCCCCTAGTAGTAGAACATCAGACGACCATGTGACACCCTCATGGGTAATCAAGGTTGTTAAACACCCCTAGTAGTAGAACATCAGACGACCGTGTGACACCCTCATGGGTAGTCAAGGTTGTTAAACACCCCCTAGTAGTAGAACATCAGACGACCATGCGAGACCCTCATGGGTATTCAAGGTTGTTAAACACCCCCTAGTAGTAGAACATCAGACGACCATGTGACACCCTCATGGGTAGTCAAGGTTGTTAAACACCCCCTAGTAGTAGAACATCAGACGACCGTGTGACACCCTCATGGGTAGCCAAGGTTGTTAAACACCCCCTAGTAGTAGAACATCAGACGACCGTGTGACACCCTCATGGGTAGCCAAGGTTGTTAAACAACCCCTAGTAGTAGAACATCAGACGACCATGCGAGACCCTCATGGGTAGCCAAGGTTGTTAAACACCCCCTAGTAGTAGAACATCAGACGACCGTGTGACACCCTCATGGGTAGTCAAGGTTGTTAAACACCCCTAGTAGTAGAACATCAGATGACCATGCGAGACCCTCATGGGTAGTCAAGGTTGTTAAACACCCCCTAGTAGTAGAACATCAGACGACCGTGTGACACCCTCATGGGTAGCCAAGGTTGTTAAACACCCCCTAGTAGTAGAACATCAGATGACCATGTGACACCCTCATGGGTAGCCAAGGTTGTTAAACACCCCCTAGTAGTAGAACATCAGACGACCGTGTGACACCCTCATGGGTATTCAAGGTTGTTAAACACCCCCTAGTAGTAGAACATCAGACGACCATGTGACACCCTCATGGGTAGCCAAGGTTGTTAAACACCCCCTAGTAGTAGAACATCAGACGACCATGCGAGACCCTCATGGGTAGTCAAGGTTGTTAAACACCCCTAGTAGTAGAACATCAGACGACCGTGTGACACCCTCATGGGTAGTCAAGGTTGTTAAACACCCCTAGTAGTAGAACATCAGACGACCGTGCGAGACCCTCATGGGTAGTCAAGGTTGTTAAACACCCCTAGTAGTAGAACATCAGACGACCGTGTGACACCCTCATGGGTAGTCAAGGTTGTTAAACACCCCTAGTAGTAGAACATCAGATGACCATGCGAGACCCTCATGGGTAGTCAAGGTTGTTAAACACCCCTAGTAGTAGAACATCAGACGACCGTGTGACACCCTCATGGGTAGCCAAGGTTGTTAAACACCCCTAGTAGTAGAACATCAGATGACCATGTGACACCCTCATGGGTAGTCAAGGTTGTTAAACACCCCTAGTAGTAGAACATCAGACGACCGTGTGACACCCTCATGGGTAATCAAGGTTGTTAAACACTTCCTAGTAGTAGAACATCAGACGACCATGTGACACCCTCATGGGTAGCCAAGGTTGTTAAACACCCCCTAGTAGTAGAACATCAGACGACCATGTGAGACCCTCATGGGTAGCCAAGGTTGTTAAACACCCCCTAGTAGTAGAACATCAGACGACCGTGTGACACCCTCATGGGTAGTCAAGGTTGTTAAACACCCCCTAGTAGTAGAACATCAGACGACCGTGTGACACCCTCATGGGTATTCAAGGTTGTTAAACAACCCCTAGTAGTAGAACATCAGATGACCATGTGACACCCTCATGGGTAGCCAAGGTTGTTAAACACCCCCTAGTAGTAGAACATCAGATGACCGTGTGACACCCTCATGGGTATTCAAGGTTGTTAAACAACACCTAGTAGTAGAACATCAGACGACCATGCGAGACCCTCATGGGTAGTCAAGGTTGTTAAACACCCCTAGTAGTAGAACATCAGACGACCGTGTGACACCCTCATGGGTAGTCAAGGTTGTTAAACACCCCTAGTAGTAGAACATCAGATGACCATGTGACACCCTCATGGGTAGTTAAGGTTGTTAAACACCCCTAGTAGTAGAACATCAGACGACCATGCGAGACCCTCATGGGTAGTCAAAGTTGTTAAACACCCCTAGTAGTAGAACATCAGACGACCATGCGAGACCCTCATGGGTAGTCAAGGTTGTTAAACACCCCTAGTAGTAGAACATCAGACGACCGTGTGACACCCTCATGGGTAGCCAAGGTTGTTAAACAACCCCTAGTAGTAGAACATCAGATGACCGTGTGACACCCTCATGGGTAGCCAAGGTTGTTAAACACCCCCTAGTAGTAGAACATCAGACGACCGTGTGACACCCTCATGGGTAGCCAAGGTTGTTAAACACTTCCTAGTAGTAGAACATCAGACGACCGTGTGACACCCTCATGGGTAGCCAAGGTTGTTAAACACCCTCTAGTAGTAGAACATCAGATGACCATGTGACACCCTCATGGGTAGTCAAGGTTGTTAAACATCCCCTAGTAGTAGAACATCAGACAACCGTGTGACACCCTCATGGGTAGTCAAGGTTGTTAAACAACCCCTAGTAGTAGAACATCAGACGACCGTGTGACACCCTCATGGGTAGTCAAGGTTGTTAAACAACCCCTAGTAGTAGAACATCAGACGACCATGCGAGACCCTCATGGGTAGTCAAGGTTGTTAAACACCCCTAGTAGTAGAACATCAGATGATGCTACTATGCATCTTGATATTTGTAATGACACAATCATATTAAACCTTTATATTTGGCTAGCTATAATCTCTCTGCCAAGTAACAAACAATCATAATTTAGTCTCATCATTTTTGTAGACAATGGTAAATAAATCATCTGAAAACTTTTATAATATAAATTAATAAATTGATTGTTGTTTGCTTAACATCCAGTGGCAGTTATTCCATGCCTATTCAGAACAAGAAACTACAAAATGTAATAACAATTAATACTATAGGTTAAGGTGGAACAACATAATATAACAAAAGGATATTTGTAATGAGTTTACATCATCTGGATAGAATTCTATTATTTTTTCTGATGTGTCCAATGATTCTGCCCAACATTCTCTTCCAGCAAAGCCTCCCTGAAATTTAATTCTGATTTCTGCAATAAGCTCTTCTTGGTCAAACTCAACTGCTATCCACTGTGGTGATCCCTGAATATACAAGTTCAATTACATAAATGTATAAACAGATTCAGTACATGTAATAACAAGAGGCTGTCAGAGTGACAGCAAACCAGATTTTCCTGCAGAGGTCGAACCCTGAACAGTTGAGCAAGTATGGACACAACATTTAAGCTTTAAAACAGCTCTGAATTTGGATTGTGATTGAACATTTGACACAGCATAGGTTTGTGACACAAAATGAATGTGGATGTGGTCAAAGAACTAAAAAATTTGAAATCAGACATTTACCTATTATGGTCCAATATCCAAAATCTAAGTACATTGTTAGAATCAGCATATCAAAGAACCCCAAGAATTAAATTTTTGATGAAATCAAACAAAAGTTTAATTTAGGACCCTTTGGACCTCAGTGTGGTATTATCTAATTAATAATGCAAATAAATACAGGTTTAGATTCAGCATTTCAAAGAACCCTATATATATTCAATTTATATATATATATATATATATATATATTCAATTTATGTTGAAATCAAACACAGTTCAATTTTGGACCCTGATTTGGACCAACTTAAAAACTGGTCCCAAAATCAGAAATCTAAATATATGTTTATTAATAGACAATATAAGCTTAGTTTCTAAAGGAGTTCTCTTCATCAAAAAAAAAATATATATAGCATTCCGAAAATTAGTTTATACAGAATAACAAACAAACCTACCACAAAATTCTTCAAACAATTTACCAAAGAAAATAAAAAAAAAAAATTAGATTATTATCTAATTAATAATGAAAATGATATTTGCAAAACAGGATCAAGTAAAAATTAAACATTAACACACACAACAAAAATAAAATACCACAAAACGACTGTGACATCTACCTTCATAACACACATGACTTAAAAAAAAATAGTTATAAAGAAATTTTTGACAACTAATGACTAAAATCAATTGAACAGAGACAATCATTGATAGACTAAAATCCATATACCATTTCTGTTCAAAGGGAAATAACTCAAACTTATTTCCATGAAACAACAAAAATAGTTCTCTAAAATTAGATATGATTAAACCACTAAAACATTGTTAGAATCAGCATATCAAAGAACCCCAAGAATTCAATTTTTGATGAAATTAAACAAAAGTTTAATTTAGGACCTTTTGGACCTCAATGTGGTATTATCTAATTAATAATGAAAATAAATACAGGTTTAGATTCACAGTTTAATTTTGGACCCCGATTTGGACCAACTTGAAAACTGGTCCCAAAATCAGAAATCTAAAAATATGTTTATTAATAGACAATATATAAGCTTAGTTTTTAAAGGAGTTCACTTCATCAAAAAAAACAAAATATACATGTATTTAGCATTCAGAAAATTAGTTAATACAGAATAACAAACAAACCTACCACAAAATTCTTCAACCAATTTACTAAAGAAAAGAAAAAAATCCAAAATGTCATTTATCATTAATACAATGTTTTTAAAAATCTATAAAACTTATCTGTAATTATCTTCAAAATGTCTAATAATGAACAGTATATTTCTAACTATATTTATATAGACCTACAGAGCTTATAATCATCAACACTTAGGAAACAGAAAATTTTCAAATAAATCTGTCACTCCAATTATAATTCTGTGATTGATATTTACCATATGTAATCTGATAACAGGTGAAAATTATTTAAAAACACTTAGTGTAATCAAACTGTATATGTATAATTAACCATTTCTGTTCAACGGGAAATAACTCAATCACATAATAAGTACCACTTTTGGCTACTTAAAAGGGCTACAACTCAACAACTAGAGAAGCTTATATCATGAAAATTGAACTTGACCTTAATTTAGTCATAGGAAACAACATATCTAAATTTAAAGAAAATTCGTCAAAGCGTTTTCATGTTCATGAACGGACACGGTTTGGCAGCCGCCCACCTGCCCGCCGTACATCCCCAAATCAATAACTGATTTTTCCTTCCAAAATCCGGTTAAAAATCAATGATAGTTAAAAATTTCTTAAATGAAAAAAATATAAAAATAAAGTCAATACAATTGTAAACTTATATTTAAAGAAAGGAAAAACAGCACCCCAACAACCACTTTTTCATCTAACTGATTACCGACTAATCTAGCTAAAAGGACTAGCCTGATTGGTTTCCATCACTTGACTGCAGTTGTTTGTTAATTCTTTTGTTTAATTATCTTCTCTATAGAATGTTGTTTATCAAAATTCCTAATCTATTATGATTGACCCTGATTGGCACATTTTCAAATGTATTCTCCTATAAACCAACCATGCCAAATTCTTGTCAAACTCAATAAAAAAGATGATTTGAGGATCCTTTACAAGAGTCCTCATTATGTGGTCATAAATATTGGGGGCATAAATTGTTACAGTAATGTTATAGAAGTTCCTTTTAAACCCAATTGTAAATCATATTTTTTATCTTTTCCCTGAAACATCAGGAACGTTTTGAAATATAAAAATAATATCCATATGCATTTTCTCCTGATGTAACAAAAACATAGCTTTCAAAGACCATTGTTCATTTTTTTAATTTCTTCTCAATAACGAAACTGTCAAATCAAACCTGAACTTAAAAGGAATGATTTTCTTTAAAAACTTCTCATTTAGTGTTACGCAGATGGTATTCAATGATAAATAGGGCCAAATTTATCCCTATGTAAATCACGGCTCTTCTGAATAGAAAACCTAGCACAGTTTGATACTATCTGACAGCTTAAAGCTTATCAAATATAAAAAATAGGAACAAGCTTAAGTATTTGAGCCATTAAGTAGAGAAGAACATAATATACACATAGTTTATGTGCCTTAAATAAAATGATACCAATGTGAACATGAATCTGACTATCACGTCTACATTATTAACTTACTACATGTTTTCCTGATATACATGTACTGTTTACATGTATATCAGGAAAAAATGTACTAAAATGTACCTGATCTGAATTCCAACATGTATCATCCTCTTCGTCTACCAAATACTTTTTTCCAAATTGTTTAGTATCTCTGTTTAGAACTGAACTCACTCTGTAAAACACAAATTTCCCTGCTATCAACAAATGCTATCATATGATAAAAAAACAATTGTTATTACCACCTTTTTTACATTTAACAATTTTAATTAAATATCACTGGGTACAAATGTTAAGCATGTTAAGTATCAAATTGTGTAGTGGTCTAAATGAAAAAATAACAAAAAAAAACAACATATTGTTCCATTTATATATACAAACTAGAACACACCTACGATATCGTGGATCCGTGACTGAATTAAAGTATCTACGCCTTATTTTAAACCTGGATTTTTAGTATTCGTAATTTATCATCTGATAAAGTCGTGCTGATTATAAGGTGCACAGTTTTCTCTGCTTTCAAAATCTTTCTGTTTGAACCCGTCCTGTTTTTCTTACTACAACCGGAAACTTCATGTGACAATGATTGAATTTAGTAGTGTTAATCCCTGTATAATGACGAAGTTCATGTGTGATTATGACCCGTGTATATAGCAAATCCCAAATACACCTTTTGGTGGTGCGCCTGAAAGGGGCGGAACGTACAGTGTAGGTAACAGGTGACATATACTTTTTGTATGGGTATCGGATTCGACATGGAACTTGTTAATTATTAGAAATATTAATTATGTGGAAAACAAAAGGGCCAGGAATGTTGTAATTTTTAATCAACACCTTTGTCCTATATTAGTTACATATAAAGTTGAATTCTTTGATTCATCGTTTTTACCCCATGCCGGCTAACAAATTGGACCTCGTTATTTTAGTATTATAGATGTATCAGGAACAAGTAACATAAATGCATTTGAGTTTATATATGTATGAATAAAAGGAAATTAGGGTCATGTGTCAACATGTAAACAACCCAACAACACAAATAAGACTTCTTTTATCATGTTTATATTTTGTGTAATTTCAAAAATGCAACATTGATTTATTTTACAAAAGCATTTTTTTGTTCCTCTCCTTAATTTTTATAGAACAGGTAATTATGCCATTGATGTACACATATGATATTGGGGTATTGTCATCGTAGACAGCATTTTCAATAATGTTTGCCTGCAGACACAACTTTTTCATACTACATGTAAATTGAGTTCTCATTGGCCAATCCTAATAAAATCTCAGGAAAATGTTTCTTGGACTGTTGGAATATAAATTAATGGTAGTCTCGATTCAACCACTGAATGTGGTTTGATGAAGTCATGTAAATAGTTCAGGAAATTAATAATTCATGCTTTTTAATGCAGAAGTTATGAAATTGTAAATGTTTAAGATTCCATAAAAAATAAAGCATAAAAATATGGATTCATATATTCCAGAGGATAGAAAATAAATTTGTTTGATTAAAACATTTAACAACTTAATCATCAAAAGATCAGCTGTTCAAATTTGACATTGAAATGTAATAAACAAATATAATTATGGTAACTGTAAGCAAACATTACAGTTACCAAGAAATCAGTCAAATTTCATAACCAAAACTTTGCAATGCAATGAGTCAATTTAGATCATAATGAGGTGACTTCTTAAAATGGTAGGGGTTCTCAAAAAGAAGAGACATAAGAAACAGCCCAAATGAAAGTTTTTGACAAACTTCAAATCAGCCAAATGTGAACATAAAATTTTGACCCAAATGGAAGATAAATTGTCTGTGGTTGAAACTTTATGAAATGTCTGACCTAATGTCTAGCAAATGTAGTGTTAAAACTCACAAAACCCAGTGATAAGATTTTTTTTTAAAAGTTGATCAAATAAGATTTTATGACATGTATGAAATAACCCCCAACATTTATCTTGTCAGAAGCAGTTGTTGAACTTGGATCAGATCCGAATAATGCTTTAAATTTTGGTTTTTAGTTTGAATTAAACTCGGGATTGATTGAGGTCTAAATTGGTATATTTCATGAGTTGTTTCCTTTATTTTAAAACAAAATAAGACTTAAACAAGTTAATTATAGTTTTAAAAGCAAAAAATAAATACCAAAATCAAAATGTTGTGAATATTGAGTTCTTTTTCAAGTAGATAACTTACCAAAATTGACCAACTTCGAGAACCTAAGCACAACCATGTGTAAAGGTCATACATCTACATGAAATAATTTATTTTAACATTGTTAGGCAAAGCTTTGCCTTCTGAAGAAAAATATGAGTGAAGCGAGAGTCTAAAAAAACTGAGACAATGTTTATTTACTTTGCAATCCAACCATTTATAACCATTATAAAATTAAAAAAAACCTACATGTGAGGAAAAATGTTCAGTCAGATCATAACTTATACATAGCTCAGGTCCTTGTTAATTCACAGAGAAATTTTCATTGCCATTATAAGTGATGTACTTTAGCCACAGAGTCAAATAAAAAGTTTTATCGTTTTATGATACATAAATTGACCTAAACAAGTCTGTCATTTTGTGACTTAGACAAGCCCAAAATTGACTTCCGTAAGTCAGAAACCAATAAAAGACTTATGTCTGAGCTGTGACTGACAATACACATGTAATGTCACTTGATTAGTTATATAATATGAAACAGAATTATTGTTTTGAAATAATGAATTTCAAATTATTTGATTTGTTCAATCATTAGTGTGTCTTTTTATTGAGAGTAATGGAATATATAATAGTAACCATAATGAGAGTATATACAACACATGCAGAGAAACACATAAGACATAATAAGACATAAAGCTTTATTTAGAGTCGGTAAAATCATTGCAAGTATAAACATACTTGCAATGATTTTACCGACTCTAAATCACATCTCCAGCCCCCAGTATAAAAGCTTTACCTTTGTAGGTTCTTATACCAAATGAGTAATATTAGGACAAAGTCCTGTATACATGTACCATAAAAAAATCAAAAATAAAAATCAACATATAAATCATATTACATGTACATTGTGCCATTTAATTATAAGGTTCATCATAACCTTTTGGCTAATATGGTCAAATTTACACCACACATTTTACTCGGAGTACAGACTAACCTGTGCACCTAGAAAAGTTTTAAGGCATGGCAGGAACTAGAAAATTTTAAATGCATTTAATGTTTCAGAAAATTATAAACTTCTCTGGATTTTGTGGTTCCTTTTTTTTGTTTCCACAGAAGGTGCCAAAATAAACTAAGTTTAGAAAAATGTTTGAGATGTTCCCCTATGGAAATAATTGTAGTTACATGTAGTTGTATTGATTAACTGGACAATAGATATCTGCACAACAATAGGTGATTTGGACTGTGTAAATAAGTGGACCATATCAAATGAAACTCGGGTGTTTATTTATTTCATTACCGTCTGCAGGCTTAATAAATAAAAAAAAAAAGAATATCAAAATTCCAGGTAAGTGTTTGATGTTCTGAAACATTAAATGCATTCAAATTTTATTTACCTAGTTCCTGCCATGCGCTAAAACTTAATCCCAAATCTTAATTTGTATATTTTTTAAACAAATAGCCGAATAGGCTTGCAACTTCTATTTAAGTCAGTGTATGACCCATTTTTTTTCGAAAAATTCAGTGGCAGATAAAAAAGGGGGGGGGAGGTTCCGGGGTTGGAACCCCCTGCCCCTTTATCCTTGGTTGGAACCCCCCTTTTAAAAATGGCTGGATCCACCCCCTGAAATTGCTGCATTTTGCTGAGAATGTGCTGTTTCAAGTAGTAGGTATCGATTCTAATATTTACACCCGTGAAATATCATGCCTGAGGGTGTTTACGTAAAAAAAAAAACAGACAACATAAACGAGGTGATGACCAAGAGTGAACTCAAGTGGCATTTGTCAAAAGGTATTACCGAATTTTCGAGTTTTTGTTTGTTATTTTTCTCATTTTTTTATTTTCTTCAATGTAAATTTACATTTTGTATTGTCAGCCTTAAACAAGTTACTTCAAAACGTTTTGAAAATACAGATGCAAGATCTTAACTAATACCATAAAATTTACGTGCTAAATAGTAACGTACATTACCCGTTTTTCTCTCCAGGTCACACATGCATCGTTAACCAACTTTTTGGTCGTGATTTGAAAACTACATAGATTTTAATAAGTATGAAGGAGTAAAAAAAAAAAACAACTTTTTTTTTTTTTTGAAATGGTGTTTCGTGATATATATTGACTTGATTGAGAAAGTATGGGTTACCAAACATGTTTTCTTTCTTAATCTATAAAATCGGACGGTAGACAGATTAACGGTTCATAAGAATTCTTCATTAAACCAAATTATTTAAGTTTCTTCGACTTGAAAGCAAACTTTATTTGTTTTAAATTTGAATTGATGATACGTTATATCTGTAATACAATAAGAACATTTTTTTATAAATTTTGTCGTAAAGTTAAATGAAATTTCCATTTTTGCATTAAATTTGCTACTTTCAGTAATCTGGCATGGTAAAGATGATAGTCTGAAATTATTTACAATATAAGCAATGGTGAAATACTCCTATACGATTTTATGTTATTTACAAGCACAATGAACTGATGTGAAAAATGTATGATAGAGATTGTAGAGTTTAACCGTACCTTTGTTGCAAAATTGAAGACAATATATGGGTCATTTTCAAAAAATGTCGAATTTTCAGTACACCCATGCTAAAATTTTTATTTCTAATGGAAATTTCAGTTGTTATGGTTTAAATGAAAGCTTGTCGGATTTATGATTCAGAGCATTAATAATAAACACATCTTACATCTATTTTGATAAGATTAAAATGTATTTAAGTCCGATTTTGGGGGTATTTGTGTGCGTACAGTGTCAGAAAAACATATTTCAAATGATTTTTTTTCTGATTTTCTGATCGCCTTGATATCTGCAAAAGGGACTTTTTAAGAACGTTAATTATTACTCTAACGAAAAATCGTAGCTTCTTTATCATTGTATGTAACATATTATCAACAAACTAAATTCAATCAGCGTACGGGAGGTTCATGTCCATCCTGTTACCGCTACTTAAATCAGCCGTTAAATTGTTCTCCCTTTGAATATTGAATCAGTCAGTGTTGATTTCAAAAGTGCAAAGTAATCTTTACTTTTAAAACGCCACGTTTCTTGAACGACAGTGTGGAGAAAAGAAATTTCAAGACATTTAGTAAAAAAAAATAGAGGGTACTTTTTCATGTCTATGCTGTTACCAACAATTTTGATTAATTACACCAACAGTATGCTTGTAAAAAGTGCAATAACGTGTTGGAAACCAAATTCACAATAGAAAACCATAATCACTTCACCAAAGGAGTAGTTATTTCACAACAGCAATCAAAAACGAAGAAATTTGTCCATCCTGTTATGTCTATCCTGTTACTATGGTTGCTATGGTTACAGTAACAGGATAGACAATTGTAGACAAAAACTTCGTTAAAATTTTTATCTTAACATATAGGTGCAAAACGAATGAAATATTTCGTTGTTTGAACTCATCTTAAGGTTATAACGTCTTAATCTTCCCAATTAAGCATTTGCAGGTGCAATACTGATATCGGTAACAGGATAGACAAAAAGGTAACAGGATAGAACTTTATATAGTGATATATCATTAACGTACGTTCCTGTTACCAATGAAATAAAGAGAAAAGTAAACTAACTTATGAGGGATTAACTTGATGTTGGGTTTATTTGAAAGGGTGAAAAAATGCCGAACAATATAAATTGCTATCTTAGACTTGCATTACTGGTGGTAATTTTTACAACCTTTGAAAACCAATTTTTATAGGCATTTTTCAGTACAACCTAGAATTGGCAAATAATCTATTATTTTACAGAATGAATAAATATAGAAGTTTATTCTCTTGAAAACCATCAAATTGGCGACGTAAAACAAGCTTAACACTTTATCTAAACCTTTTCTTAATAACCCAAAATTTCTTTTGAAAATGGTAACAGGAGAGACAAAATATTGTACCACCGATAAAAAAATGTTTCAAGATATTCTTGTATAACATCATTAAGATTGCATCTTTTAATATGTTGTTCTTAAAGTACTGTTTGTTTTGATTTGCTTATGTAGAGGGTTGTTTGAATAAGTAACTTTTAATAAATTTTTCAATTTCAAAATTCGACATTTATTTGTCAAAATGTATTTTATATCCGTCACGGATAGTTAACTTTAAATGTAATTTAAAAAAAAAAATGTTTTAAGTTAAGGCTTGTGCAACATTACATTTTACTATAATGATTGTATAAAGGGGCACACCGTTTTCATGAAAAGTGAAAAGAAAGAAATCTTGTCGAAGGAATATTGAACTTAGTATAATAATAGGGAACGGCTATCATTTAATTCTTTTATTAAATAAACATAAATACGAGGCCTGACTGACATCAGCCTCAATTTTAGATAACAAATTTGCATTTTAGTTAAATGTCATTATGACCATAAGATAAACAAATTTAGAAGTTGTCATATAAATGAACATTCAGCATGCTAATCGGCAGAATAGTTTTTAAATCTGAGACTGCGTAAAACAAATATGAGTTAGGCCAGACATTTTTTATTATCTGTTTAACGAGATCCGCCGACTCCACTTTTCCCGATTTCAGAATAAAAATAAAAGTAGTGCTTCTTACTTTTACTTATTTTTCCTGCCGACTGTAACGAAATCCTCAGAACAAAATAAAATCTGTATAAATCGGTAATATTTAATTTTTACCAAGTCGATGAAACAGCAATTTTCATTTAAAAGTAAAGAAATTCAAGGCAGAAACGATATATTTTCTGATAAAAAATATTTTTAAGCCGGTTGCATGTTTTTCATACAACACGAGAGCGTACATTAAATCATTCTAACTTTCGGCAAAATCAGTTATTACTTCATCAGAACTTGATGAAATTAGCCTGAAGTAAACTACTATCCATGTATTGCATTAAAAACGTCATATTCCTTTCCAAATAGCGTATTAAACATCGCTTATTTTTGTAAATTTTACTTTGTCCGACATATTAGAACTACGGATCGGAGTCGGGATTTCATCGGAAACGGACCCGCTATGACAGAAATCCGGATTCTTGCGATAATTACTACGGACGCATGAATGGCACTGCTGATAGACAAAAAATTATTCAAAAGGAAAAATAACGCATTCCACACCCATTAACATACTTTTGGTTAGATCTTCTTGATGTATATATTTCCATGTATATGCATTGTTTCAATTTATAAATTTATTTAACATATAATAGCCTGTATGACTTTATTTCAATAGTTAAAGCAGAGACATATGTATATGTCTCTGGTTGGTTAAAGTTTATTATATGAATGTCATGTAAAATACTGTATGTTGTATCAATTAAATATGTTATGTGTATATGCCCCTGGGGACCTAATTTGGAAAATAAAACTTATCTTGTCTTATTGTAATGGTGGTCACTTTGTTTACTTGTTTATTCTATTTATTTGGGAAATTGGTTAATGCTAGTATTATTTATAGTTCCGTAACTCTTTCTCCCGAGACCGGCCATGTAATTATTCTTGTCGGGACTTCCTGCTTCTTGCACGTGCCTGACTTCCGGCCCGGCCGGACTCGTTGTCCCTAGGAACTATAAGTATGACGTCACTTACCGGGTTCAGGGCAGTCTACACTTAGGATTTGAAATGAGCAGACGCTCATACCGTTTGGCTTGCAAATATGGAACTTTACAATGACAAGTAGACTAGCCACCACCGTATAAATTATTTATTTTGTATGTCACTTATATTCAACCATGACGTATCCCAGCAGGCACAAAACGTTGTATCAACGTTGATCCAATGTCAGTCTTCAACGTTGTTACAACGTTGAAACTTGGGTTAGTTTTGAAAGTTGTAATGACGTTGAAATTCTGACGTTGAATCAACGTTGCAGTTTCAACGTTGTATTAACGTTGATAACATGTTGAAATCGGGTCCAGTGAGGTTGAAATCAGGTCTTAGTAAGGTTGAAATCAGGTCAGGTTTAGGTTGAAATCAGATCGAGTTAGGTTGAAGTCAGGTCAATTGTAGGTTGGTTGAAGTGATGGTTTTTGGGTGTAATTAATATAAATTAATCCTTATTGGCACGTGTTCAAATACAATAACAAGATACCTGAATTATGAAATAAAAAAGCCACTTTCAAGTTTTATTTCAAGTTAGAATGTCCATCAACAGTTCCTTTCTCAACAAGAGACAACTCCAAAAGAGAATAGTAGACAATAACAATCAAAACCAAAGAGGAGAGACAGTTACAATATCAAGATTTTATTTGAAACCAAATATCTCAATATTAGCAAAGCTTTCTTTTCTAGCACATCAATTTCTCAAAGCAAAGGAACATATGTAAAAACTCACTACAGCACACTGGTTTGATTCTGGTTGATCAAGTTTTCCAACTTATACAAAATCATGTAAATGCAGCAAATTTGACACAGTGACACAAAATGCCTCCTTTGTTTTATGTGAATACATAGCAGGACCATTTAAAAAAAACCTGATCTCATTTTAAGTTTTTGTGATCCGATATTTAGTTTTTTTTTTGTTTTTTGTCTTTTTTTTCATTTTTATTGATATCTTGTTGTTCTGAAATTTGACATTTTGAGGGTATACCGTGTGTGTTTTTTTTTTACATTTATCTTGAAGGCATTTGGAACAAATCATACCATCACCAAGCTGTTTACTCAATCAATCATTATCTATACATCCGATACAATTGAGTAAACCGAACAAAAAGATGCATACTGGTAACACCAAATTATGTATTTCTAAATCTCACTGCCTTTTTTACTGGCACTAAATTAACTATAGAAATTAAAAAATAGAGGTTTTAAAATGAAAATTTATTTTGTTTTAAAGATTTATTCTTTTGGCCTAGCAACTCCTTCTGCTCTATGTGGGCACACTTCAAATGTCTTGCACACTACTCATGTATTTTTGGATTCTGGTGTCTTTTTGTGGCAGACTAGAACAGCATCTGAAAGCATGGAAGAGAAATAACATAAATTTGAATTTCTTAATAAAAGTTGTGTACTGTTAATTAAAAGCCGGAAATGTGATTAAATTCTACCAATTATAAAACAATTATTTTAAATCATAGAACACAACATGTTCATTTGAAACAATTGTCCAAGGCTGCATCAATAACAAGACAAAGCATGAATTCTAACCAGATCTGTGTTTTGCAATAACCATAATGTTCATATACAGATGAAACTTACTATCAAAGATGAGTGATATTTTACGAAAAAATCTAAGACCAAAACAGTGTTTTAGAGCAGACCATTTCTATGTGTGTCAGACACACCCTATCGAGTTGTATTGGAACGAATTGGCTAGTATTCGATGACCCCCTTTTCCGATATTACTGATTCTGTACATGGCTAGATATGTTTTGTGTTAGTTCGCTTATTAGAGGATATATGCAATCAAATCATTAAACTGTTTTGACACGAAACTGAATCAGATACAGTAAGATAAGACCTTGTCATAATTTCTGTGAACGTAAACATGCAATTAAATAATTTGATCATTAGAATGTTTTTGTATACATCATGATTCTTCGTTATTTTAACTGTAAAATATACATACGCTAATATCAAGAGGTGTATACAGAAAAGTCTTCTCTCATCTTTATATTCCTTAGACGCAGTTGTTCACTATTTGTTCATCAGTCTGGTGCGATAATTTCTCAAGGATGATTTTCAAATTTTTCTAAACGGATGTTGAAAAGAGGTGCGCGTGCATGCGTGCGCATCCGAAAGAAAATATTCGGAACTCAACTTGAAAAACCGCGAAAATTTGAAAACTTCTCAATTATTATGATTACATTGTACATCGATGATATTTTAAATTTAACGTTATATATTAAATATCAATCGGTAAAAATAATTAAAATAAATATACCGACAAATTTCTCCTATTTATTTAAATGAAAGAAAGCAACTAAAAAAATCGATTTGATATAAAAATATAAACTAAGAATATATATCATATTTATACAGATATACATAGACCTATAATTAAAATAGCATGAACAGGTTTTGAGATCTCCCAAAATATAGAGAATCATCAAACCCAAATTACTTAATAATTGGTTAGAATTGTTTTTTTTTTAAGATACTTAAAAAATAAACACAAAAAAAAATTAATTTGAAAAAGCCGATTTGTTATTGGTGATGTCTCCTGACCACTTGTTCTTGCCCAAAACTCCTTTCCATGCATAAACAATGCAATCCGGTCTACCCCCTTTTTTGTGGGAAAAAATGATTGATTATATAGGCAGTGGCGGATCGAGAGGGGGGTTCCGGGGGTTGGAACCCCCCTTTTTTTAGGACGATCAATGCATTTGAATGGGGACATATAGTTGGAACCCCCTTTATCCTGGGTTGGGACCCCTTTTAAAATGGCTGGATACGCCCTGATAGGGATCATGGAAGCATGACAGGAGGAAGCCCCCTCATGCTTATGGCAGTCAGTGGACCCCCTTATAAGTATTATAAAAATTTCTGGATTAGCCACTTATCCAATCGTTTGTTATACTGCAGCACTGCTCCTTGTCCGATCTGCTCATCAAATATATCTGTACCCTTCAATTTTGACAATGAGATTTTTCTGTCGCGATTGACTGACGTTAACCCAACGTTGAATCAACGTTGTTGTGTAAACGTTGATTTTAACGACGTAAATTCAACGTTAAAACAACGTTGTAAAGTCAACGTTGAATACCACGACGTTGGATCAACGTTGAATTTAGGTCGATCAACGTCACGACCAAATTTCAACCAAATTTCAACGTTGTTACAACGTCGAGTGCCCACTGGGATGTCTCTTAATAAACATCTTGTTTATATTTACGTGGTTTTATAGTTGTCCAATATCCCAGAACTTGGGTAGACAACGGGAAAACGAAGCCAGTGGAAACTCGACTCCCGTTACATTGGGGGCTCGTCCGAGGGATATTTTAGGACATAGAATAAAACAAACGTTTTGTTTGTACATTATTTCCGCAATATGGTTGGAATAAAAGGGATTTGTGTATCCCTAGGAGTCAAAATCGAACAGTTTATTGTTCGTCTTCTCATCATTTTCGTTGTTTGTTCCGGTCCTACAATGACCAGCACTGCATTAAGGGTGCTATAAACAGTTTCGTATAAAAACTAGGGTTATTCCCGACTAAAAATAACCATGGAGGAAATCCTTTTATTCATATATTTGGTACAAAAGTATCATGTTTTTGTATTTGATTGTAAAATTAGTTAATTAGCTTTCAATTAAACAGGTTGAAAGATTAAAATAATTTTAAAATTAGATTAAATATACATGTTTTGAGGGAGACAAGACTGTAAACATCCTGTTTTTTGGCAGTGAAAATTGAAAACTTATTTGCAGCCACTGTAGCTCTTTTCGAAGCAGGAAACCGTACCCTGAAACAAGATTTTATTAAAGGCCAGGTAAAACCTATGAATTTCATACAGTTTTGATTATGGAAATATGCCTGTATCATGTTTACATGGTGTGCACATGACCTGATTTCAGGTTTTTATGTTCAGATTAGGCAACTTTTTCCCCTTTTCTCTGGATAAAACTTTTTACTATATTAAAAGTACACTATATTTTTATTTCAATATAAACTAGAGAAAATTCTGATTCCAGTGATATCTAGTTTTATACAAGTATCTTTATTAACCATTCCACCACTAAGGGTCACTTAGGCATGGTCCCTTAAAATATGACGTCAGAAAAAACTGTTGATTGCACCCTTAAAGGGTCAACCATATAATATAGTGAGATTTTAGCATAGAAATGTGTTAGTGAATGGAGTAAAACAATTCTGAAAAATATCATATGGCATGCAAACTTTAATTTAAAAGCCTCAGTTTGGTATATTTAATGCAAATATTACAGATTTGTACATAGCAACCAGATATAAGAAAACCAGACTGTGTGCAAATTTTGAAGTTTTTCATCTTTTGCGACGTCATAATATTTTTATTCATTCTCTCATATATTTGGAACCAAAAGTTGCACATGAAAAGTGTAGATTTTTCTACTTTGACCTTTACTACTGATCAGTGTAACATACATTTTTATTCATTATATTATATATTTGGTACTTTTATAGTCAAATAGCTATAAGTGCCGTTCTAAGAAATACACTATTTCAATATTTTTCTCAACTCAGCTACACCTTAGTTCATATAATACTAGGGACAAAATCTGTTTAAAGTAACTTTATTTATGTTTATTTCATAGTTTTTATTCTATTTATTCAAAAGAAACCCAATTTTATGATTTTTTCTTTGTATAACTGATGAAAATGTGATACAGGAAATGTTTGAATATGCCAGTTTAACTATTTGCCACTGGCCAATATGCCAATACTATGCGACATAAAAATGAGCTGTAGTTTCACTATCGATGGTCGCAATCCTTAAAGTAAGACATCATTTTAATCGATATAATGTACAGATTCAGAAAAGTAGAGAATTTTTTATATATCGCATACAAAGTTTTGCTTAAGGGTGCTATAAACAGTTTCGTATAAAAACTAGGGTTATTCCCGACTAAAATAACCATGGAGGAAATCCTTTTATTCATATATTTGGTACAAAAGTATCATGTTTTTGTATTTGATTGTAAAATTAGTTAATTAGCTTTCAATTAAACAGGTTGAAAGATTAAAATAATTTTAAAAATTAGATTAAATATACATGTTTTGAGGGAGACAAGACTGTAAACATCCTGTTTTTTGGCAGTGAAAATTGAAAACTTATTTGCAGCCACTGTAGCTCTTTTCAAGCAGGAAACCGTACCCTGAAACAAGATTTTTATTAAAGGCCAGGTAAAACCTATGAATTTCATACAGTTTTGATTATGGAAATATGCCTGTATCATGTTTACATGGGTGTGCACATGACCTGATTTCAGGTTTTTATGTTCAGATTAGGCAACTTTTTCCCCTTTCTCTGGATAAAACTTTTTACTATATTAAAAGTACACTATATTTTTATTTCAATATAAACTAGAGAAAATTCTGATTCCAGTGATATCTAGTTTTATACAAGTATCTTTATTAACCATTCCACCACTAAGGGTCACTTAGGCATGGTCCCTTAAAATATGACGTCAGAAAAAACTGTTGATTGCACCTTAAAGGGTCAACCATATAATATAGTGAGATTTTAGCATAGAAATGTGTTAGTGAATGGAGTAAAACAATTCTGAAAAATATCATATGGCATGCAAACTTTAATTTAAAAGCCTCAGTTTGGTATATTTAATGCAAATATTACAGATTTGTACATAGCAACCAGATATAAGAAAACCAGACTGTGTGCAAATTTTGAAGTTTTTTCATCTTTTTGCGACGTCATAATATTTTATTCATTCTCTCATATATTTGGAACCAAAAGTTGCACATGAAAAGTGTAGATTTTTCTACTTTGACCTTTACTACTGATCAGTGTAACATACATTTTTATTCATTATATTATATATTTGGTACTTTTTATAGTCAAATAGCTATAAGTGCCGTTCCTAAGAAATACACTATTTCAATATTTTTCTCAACTCAGCTACACCTTAGTTCATATAATACTAGGGACAAAATCTGTTTAAAGTAACTTTATTTATGTTTATTTCATAGTTTTTATTCTATTTATTCAAAAGAAACCCAATTTTATGATTTTTTCTTTGTATAACTGATGAAAATGTGATACAGGAAATGTTTGGAATATGCCAGTTTAACTATTTGCCACTGGCCAATATGCCAATACTATGCGACATAAAAAATGAGCTGTAGTTTCACTATCGATGGTCGCAATCCTTAAAGTAAGACATCATTTTAATCGATATAATGTACAGATTCAGAAAAGTAGAGAATTTTTTATATATCGCATACAAAGTTTTGCTTAAAGGGTCAAACATATAATATAGTGAGATTTTAGCATAGAAATGTGTGAGTGAATGGAGTAAAACAATTCTGAAAAATATCATATGGCATGCAAACTTTAATTTAAAAGCCTCAGTTTGGTATATTTAATGCAAATATTACAGATTTGTACATAGCAACCAGATATAAGAAAACCAGACTGTGTGCAAATTTTGAAGTTTTTCATCTTTTGCGACGTCATAATATTTTTATTCATTCTCTCATATATTTGGAACCAAAAGTTGCACATGAAAAGTGTAGATTTTTCTACTTTGACCTTTACTACTGATCAGTGTAACATACATTTTATTCATTATATTATATATTTGGTACTTTTTATAGTCAAATAGCTATAAGTGCCGTCCTAAGAAATACACTATTTCAATATTTTTCTCAACTCAGCTACACCTTAGTTCATATAATACTAGGGACAAAATCTGTTTAAAGTAACTTTATTTATGTTTATTTCATAGTTTTTATTCTATTTATTCAAAAGAAACCCAATTTTATGATTTTTTTCTTTGTATAACTGATGAAAATGTGATACAGGAAATGTTTGGAATATGCCAGTTTAACTATTTGCCACTGGCCAATATGCCAATACTATGCGACATAAAAAATGAGCTGTAGTTTCACTATCGATGGTCGCAATCCTTAAAGTAAGACATCATTTTAATCGATATAATGTACAGATTCAGAAAAGTAGAGAATTTTTTATATATCGCATACAAAGTTTTGCTTAAAGGGTCAAACATATAATATAGTGAGGTTTTAGCATAGAAATGTGTTAGTGAATGGAGTAAAACAATTCTGAAAAATATCATATGGCATGCAAACTTTAATTTAAAAGCCTCAGTTTGGTATATTTAATGCAAATATTACAGATTTGTACATAGCAACCAGATATAAGAAAACCAGACTGTGTGCAAATTTTGAAGTTTTTCATCTTTTGCGACGTCATAATATTTTTATTCATTCTCTCATATATTTGGAACCAAAAGTTGCACATGAAAAGTGTAGATTTTTCTACTTTGACCTTTACTACTGATCAGTGTAACATACATTTTATTCATTATATTATATATTTGGTACTTTTATAGTCAAATAGCTATAAGTGCCGTTCCTAAGAAATACACTATTTCAATATTTTTCTCAACTCAGCTACACCTTAGTTCATATAATACTAGGGACAAAATCTGTTTAAAGTAACTTTATTTATGTTTATTTCATAGTTTTTATTCTATTTATTCAAAAGAAACCCAATTTTATGATTTTTTCTTTGTATAACTGATGAAAATGTGATACAGGAAATGTTTGGAATATGCCAGTTTAACTATTTGCCACTGGCCAATATGCCAATACTATGCGACATAAAAATGAGCTGTAGTTTCACTATCGATGGTCGCAATCCTTAAAGTAAGACATCATTTTAATCGATATAATGTACAGATTCAGAAAAGTAGAGAATTTTTATATATCGCATACAAAGTTTTGCTTAAGGGTGCTATAAACAGTTTCAGATAAAAACTAGGGTTATTCCCGACTAAAAATAACCATGGAGGGAAATCCTTTTATTCATATATTTGGTACAAAAGTATCATGTTTTTGTATTTGATTGTAAAATTAGTTAATTAGCTTTCAATTAAACAGGTTGAAAGATTAAAATAATTTTAAAATTAGATTAAATATACATGTTTTGAGGGAGACAAGACTGTAAACATCCTGTTTTTGGCAGTGAAAATTGAAAACTTATTTGCAGCCACTGTAGCTCTTTTCAAGCAGGAAACCGTACCCTGAAACAAGATTTTTATTAAAGGCCAGGTAAAACCTATGAATTTCATACAGTTTTGATTATGGGAAATATGCCTGTATCATGTTTACATGGGTGTGCACATGACCTGATTTCAGGTTTTTATGTTCAGATTAGGCAACTTTTCCCCTTTTCTCTGGATAAAACTTTTTACTATATTAAAAGTACACTATATTTTTATTTCAATATAAACTAGAGAAAATTCTGATTCCAGTGATATCTAGTTTTATACAAGTATCTTTATTAACCATTCCACCACAAGGGTCACTTAGGCATGGTCCCTTAAAATATGACGTCATAGAAAAAACTGTTGATTGCACCCTAAATATTGTTTTGTACAGTAAGATAATTAAAACGACTTACCTTCAGAAATTGAAATTAGAAACCAGAAGAAAAATTCCAAATTGATGCACAATGTGAACATTTTGTTCACGTTCCAGAGGAAAATGCCGTTCTTGCATAAAGAAAACAAACACAACATGTTTGTGCTAACTTACACAACAGCAAAAGTAAATATTTAACTACATTTTATCGCAGGATAAAGATTATTATGGCTTTTCAATTTTCAGGAAGTTGGCAATATATCACGCCATGTTTACAGAATGACGTCATAATTTCGACGTCAAAACACATGACACCATAAGGAATGTGTGTATGGAGGTACCAATGGGTAATACTCATTGTCGTTCTAATTACGGAAAAAAAACTGTTTTATTTCTTAGTTCCGTTTAATTGATACGTTTTTTATATGTATTGTCATAATTTGATTTGGAAAGTCAAATAATTTGTTTGATTATACTTGAAATTATTTTGGATTAAAAGTACATTTTGTACTTGCATTTCTGTCAGTTTGTCTGCATCTATGTCTTGTCAGTGTGGATGTAATAGCGTTCTTGCATGGAAAGGAGGAATTAACAATACTCAAAACTTCAAAGTTATTTGATAAGTAATAGGCTATAGTGTGCCGTCATTGATTATATACTGAAATTTGCCCGGTTTATATTAATATTGAAAAAAGGATTAAAAGTACAGTTTTGTACTCGATTTTATTTATAACATCATCATGATGTTCATATTTTACAATGGTCTTTTGAAATAAACTGAATTAATTTCAGTTTGGTGGATTATTAGGTGGAGGAAAATAATGCTGAATCTTTTCAGTAGTTAAGCAATGCGTATGAAGGAATTGTGGATGTAGTCAGAATTTGGATTAAAATCACATTTTGTCACAACGAGTTGTGCTGGATTATTGCGAAATAGAAGAAAGTACACTCAGTATTTTAGCTGTGGGAAGCTGCTTTCGGTGGTACATACAGGCAAATTTGGAAATACCTTATGTGCTAGAGAATGGCACTAGGATAGGTACGGACTATTGGTTAGTCTTTTTGCGTATGTATTTTTATGACCTCATTGGTTCACCATGGGTATGCTGTCTGCATGGTTAAAGATATTGTTTGGGGATTACTGGAATACAAGGAATGATTTATTACGATACAGTCCAATTGTTTTATATGACTTTCTAATTTTTGAAAATATTTGATTAAACAAACAATCAGTTTGTATGGATTCCAGTATAGAAATGTGTGTGTTATATGGTTATAGTAATACCATGGGCTATATGCTTTCGGTGACGTATAAAATTACATATTGGGGCACCCGATCAAGTGGTGCAGTGCTCGTGTATTTTAGACTTATAGGCTCTTGGTGAGTCAGGATTTTATAAGAAGAATGTGCTTCTTAATTATTCCAGTGTCTGACAGAATATGGGAGATAAAACTGAAATTGTTTCAGTGCGTGGATAGCTGACCACAAGGAGGGAACATTGGATTTTATATTGGCCTTTTGCCGATAAGTTAAACGTAACTATAAACCACATCATGGAATTAACTGTTGGGGACTGCTACACACTTACTTCGACTACTTTACAGATTTAAATCTACTGGACGACTTTTACCGTATTACCTACCTGGAACCTTGGACAAGATGTGTGCCTGGATGCTCCGCTCGAACTTTACAATTGGATTCCTTACTCCGTGATGATGTCTCGTGATGTATTTGTGACTTTTGAACATTTAGTTAAAGACCGTTGAATATCTTGAACTATTTTTCAAATTATTTATTGACATTAACAGTAAATTGATTAATTTGTTGATAAATATATGTGCCTGTATTCAAATTTTGGTAAGTATAACTCACCGATCTTAGGACTAATGTGTGGGCACATTATGTCTTAAGAGAGGGGGAGTGTAATGGTGGTCACTTTGTTTACTTGTTTATTCTATTTATTTGGGGAAATTGGTTAATGCTAGTATTATTTATAGTTCCGTAACTCTTTCTCCCGAGACCGGCCATGTAATTATTCTTGTCGGGACTTCCTGCTTCTTGCACGTGCCTGACATCCGGCCCGGCCGGGCTCGTTGTCCCTAGGAACTATAAGTATGACGTCACTCACCGGGTTCAGGGCAGTCTACACTTAGGATTTGAAATGAGCAGACGCTCATACCGTTTGGCTTGCAAATATGGAACTTTACAATGACAAGTAGACTAGCCACCACCGTATAAATTATTTATTTTGTATGTCACTTATATTCAACCATGACGTATGTCTCTTAATAAACATCTTGTTTATATTTACGTGGTTTTATAGTTGTCCAATATCCCAGAACTTGGGTAGACAACGGAAAACGAAGCCAGTGAAAACTCCACTCCCGTTACATTAAATTATCTTATAAGTTAAATTTGCTCAAATCTGGGACTATTACACCAGAGACATATCAAGTTTCAAGTTTTAATTAATTTTTTATTAAATTTAATATACACATGTGTATATTTGTCTCTGCATACACTAAGAGGTTCCTGACTGGGTGACAGGTATATACATATATAGTGTATATGCAGCAGGTTGATATATTTGCCTTGTGCCATGGATCTATATTTGTGGAAATACAGAATCAAAACATAGTTTTTATGTTCATATTAATAGAAGGGTTATTATGCTGGTCTGTTCTCATTTCATTGTTCTTGTATTTTAATAAATTCTAAAAAAAAAAAAAAGTCACTTATAACGGTTTTATTTTATTTTTAGTGTCGACTGGACCAATTTTGCACTTTTATTATTTTTTTTATTTCGTCCCTCGACCCTAATTTTTACAAATTTTCTCGTTAGATAAAAAAAAAAGTCTGGCCTTATAATAGTAGTCTTTTTTTTAATATTTTATTAGTTTTATAAAAGTTTGCGACTCCACATCTTAAAGGGGCACTAGCTGTCAAATTCAAGTTCACCGATTTGACTCAAATTTTCATATTTGATTCATAACAATGTAAAACATTTATCCAAATTATAAAATGTCTAAAATAATCAATTTACAGGGCATGGGATCGATAATATGTAGCTTCGTTTCGTGTGTATTTTAGTCTAGACGACATCTAATTAACTATCAAGTTGACCTCCGAATACCTCCGATGGTCATATAAGCGATATAAACATAAATATAGATATAAAAAGAAAGCGAAATCGTGCAATTGGAACTTTCTAGGTCTGTTTAATTTCATATTATAGATTAAAAATATATGTTAATCATCGTTTTTACCTGTATAAGAATTTTTTTTTATGGATCGAATCAGTCAATCAAATGATTTACCTTTGTTTCACTTTCAATGTTGACATTTTTTCCTTTAAATAACTGAGCACGCACGATTCATGCGTTATCCATATCTAGCTAATGGGTTAAATTGAAGTTCACATGAATACGGATTCAATGAGGTCGAATTATTCACTTGCAAGTGAATAATTCATCATCAATGTTTCTTAGCTTATTTTGACAAAATTGAACCATACTGGCTGCTTAAAGCGAATTAGTATTTCACTATTTCACTTTCATTATTGATTGAACATTAAAAATCATATTTTAAATTTTTTATGTATCTCGTAGCTAGTTAATTAAGTTGAATTAAATCTAGAAATTGACAATGAAGATCAATGCAGATCGGTTGAGACCAAAACTGTTCGACAAAAGATAAGATTTCATCTTTCAAAGTTGATTTTTTAATCAACCAAAATCTTTTTTGCATATGTGAAAATAAAGTTTTTACCACATAGACAGCATTTTCAGATAAAATTTCTTGATTTTAACTTACACTTTCTACATCAAAATTTGTTAATCGCAGAATACTCTCATACTAAAATATAAAAGTAGGGTTATTAAATGCAATCATGATATTTGACTCAATTACAAATATTTTTTTTTGCATTTTGCATGATTTTCTCGTAGACATCCTTTTAACACAATTATTACTTTGCAAGTAGTTCTTTATACTTTTCATAATTTTGCTTTTCGGTCATTCGTTTTACCGTATTCTACTGGTTCAAATTTTACATAACGTGAAAGATAGAACCAGATTACGTGACCTATATTGATTAAAAGAGAAAGTGAAAGTACAAATGTATAACCCAAATGCAATCCTTACACAAAGCGATCTTTCGAGTAAAAACTGTATCACATTGTGCATGCCGATGTAAACAGACAATGCCGAAGAAGGGAAAAGCTTCTGAAAAGGTAGTAAATCTTTTCAACTCTATGTAAAACCAAAATGGATTACGTTTCGACATGTAAAAAGTCCGGCTATGCATAATGAGTTCTCAACTAAAATTTCAAATTCTCATGTACAGTTTTTTCATACATTCCGTGAAATAACTAGGAAATAGCATATTTCAATGAAAAGATGCTAATTTTGAATAATTTGTCAAAGTATTTCTCAATTTTTAATTGCTTTCATATTTTGTATAAGGTAGCATCTTTTATAGTAAGTATGCTGTCTGTTTGATTTTATATGCTTCCAGCATTAAAATTTGATGTAGATGCTGTTGTTAAAGTAATAATGTACTGGAGCATCTTACTTCTACTGGGATGCTAGTTTTGCATATTTTTTTTTTTTAATATTTTTGGGATGCTGGATTTCTATATATTGGAATGCTGGCATCCCATTATTTTGGGATGCTGGCATTCCGTTATATTGGGATGCTGGCATCCTGTCTTATTGGGATGCTGGCATCCCGTCATATTGGGATGCTGGCATCCCGTTTTATTGGGATGCTGGCATCCCAATAAAAGCTGGAAGCTGGCATCCAAAACTGAAAGAATGCAAACATCGCAAAATATCCGAATGCAGTAATCCTACAAGTTCTGTTTGATACTGTTGGCCGAATTTCTATACATGTACTCAATGCATAATTTTGTGCAAAACAAAACAACAACAAAATCCGTTTGTTGTTTTCCTCCCAACACTTTATTTCATGACGTCAGGGATATTATGACGTTACATGTGATTTACCATCAGGCGTAGAGATTCATGCAGAGGCTGTAAACATGATAAGAAATCAATTCTTAAGAATGACTTATACCGATATAAATAATTTTTGAAAAGTAATGAAAACAGATAACCCTTTTTATATTCTGTTATTTATTAGTTTTTCTAATGTTTAATACTGAAAGAGCTTGCACTATTTTTCTGCGCTAATTGCGGCAAATCCCACCCGCATGACGTCATGTAAAATTGTTTAAAATCGGCGAAGTGGACATGGTTGCAAGGGGAAGGACGAAAGACACTTCTTTGACCAGTATGCCGCAATTTATTATCATTTTAATATAACAGAAAGATGTACGCAATATAATGCTATACAGGTAAGTAGATTTGCCTATTTTTTTACATGCACTTCTGTCAGACAGTTGTCCGAGATGTCTCAGATTTAGCCATTCATACATGCATAAGGAATTCTACTCAACTGTAATGGTTTCATATATATATTAAATATTATCGGATGTCGAATTTTTCTATAGGAGACGATTTTACTTGTGCCCGTCCGAGATTACTTTGACGTCCTACGCCCATGGGCCTCTGCCAGCTTGTCTTGCAAAACAGCCGTTTGAAGTCCGAGTAATCTCGCCATTCTCGGACTAGCACTTCAGTGACTTGACTTGATACGCCAGCCGGATAATAATTCTGATTACTTCAATTTCCAGACGGAAAATTACAGGCTTGAATGGTTAGGCAACAATGATTAATGTCAGTCGCGAGATTCTCCCATGTCCTCGTGGAGGGATGCACTTCGATCCGTTTGTAGTAGCCAATGGCAATGGTGATCAATACGACAATGAATCCAGAACTTTCTATAAATGACACTGACTGCCATAACAGAGGGGCCCGCTAAAGTCATCTTGTAGTGATGACCTATATAATCAACCAATTTTTTTCACACGAAAAAAGGGGGTGCTGGATCCGCCTATGGTAGCGATGAGCATCCGAGACAGACATACTTTGATATGAGAGTTTTAACATTTTTTTTACATTGAATATATGGAGAGAAATTTGACTTTAACAGTGCTTAGTGCAAAATTACAAAAAACTTGAAGGAAGCCTATTTCTATAATAGGGTAGGTATGGAAATAGGTACACTATCATGACGTTATGCGTGATTTGAATAGTTTTGACAAAATTTGATCGATGTGAACCCCACCGAGATGAGTAAACACCATCCATATGGCCATGGCCAGTAAAATATCTGGTCCACAAAATTACTTTGTTTACCCCTAGCCTACGACCTATACACCTTATCGCTAATCCCGGCTGACCCGGCCGCTTGAACTTTGACGCATACAACAATCACTTTTCCATTGTGGCGTCAGATATTTTGTATTATGACGTCAAAATTTTACGGGAACCTGTGTAATATCCAGTATTATTATACTTCACGTTAAAATGCCATATTTTGATTGGCTAAAACGAGGGTGTTAATTTACTCTATCACATGGCTGAGCGGGTGACAATTTTTTGAATGTTACCCTCTCGTCCAGACTAATCAAAATCGATAATTTAAAGGACAATGAATTGAATTTACATCAAGTAATTAGTTCTGCGTTTTGGCTCCGATTTTATTATTTGATTGTCAAAATAAAAAAAAAAACATCTTGCTAAACTTTTGTTGTTTTTCTAATACTCGTAACGTTATGTACGTGACGTCATAAAAATACTTTTAAAATAAAATATAATCTGTAAAAGACAATAATGATAGGACATTCAGTATAATAAATTAAATAACACATAGCTGAGAGGGTGATAGAGCAGATTGTTACCCTCAAAAAGCATTGTCAACCTTGGCGAAGGTTGACAATGCTCGAGGGTAACAATCTGCTCTATCACCCTCTCAGCTATGTGTTATTTATATAATTGCGGACAAATAGCGATAAGGTGTATTGAATGTAGTTTGCCTCTTTTTGCAAGGGTCTAAAACCAGTTGACTTGTGCCCGCCCGAGATTACTCTGGCGTCCTACGCTCATGGGCCTAGCTTATCTTGCAAAACAGCCGTTTGAAGTCCGGGTTATCTCTGAGTAATGGTATGATTGCTAATGAGACAACTCTCCCCCGGACTGAGACCAAATAATATAGCACTAAGCAGTTAACAATTAAAGGTCAGCATACGGCCTTCAACAATGAACAAAACTCATACCGCACAGTCATATATGAATCAGAGTGAATGTAAAATTTGAAATACTATGTTTTAAAGAAAGAAACGCATATCATACATAACAGATTTACCGACTTCAAAATAAATTTACTCTAATATATATACATTTTGTACTTAGCTTACTGGAAGAAATTATTTTCGTAATTTTTTCTTTTTTTTTAAATACGAAGCTCGGTGGAAGCTTGATAATAAAAGTAATACATAGCAAATTTGCAAAATGAATGAAAAGAAAATACGAAAATTAAGGAAAATGTAAATATCGCTACACGAGTTTTGTGTTCCAGGACTAGGCTCAAGAAAAAACCAACACAAATTAAGGTGTTAATCGAATACACCCTTAGATGGGAACAAAATTTCACGAAAATAGCTAAATACATGTAGGATGTATTTCTAAAAAAAAAAACAACATTGATGAAATTGCACACTTTTCTCCCTTTCATATTGTATATCTATCTGGATTTTGTTCCATAAAAAATCAATTGAATTAGTGGTTCATATGTGTTTTCAATAGTTTTTAACGACTACACAGAAACATCAGGCATATATTGGTGTGGAAAACTTAAGTTAAAAGGAGTTTAAATGAAGGTTTTCTTCGAATAATAATGCGTTTTCTCGTGGGAAGGGTGTGCAAGTATTTTTTTATCAACCAAGAGTGAGGAAGCAATCTTTAAATTTAATACTACATCATTATGACATCATACATGAATATATTTACTTTCTGATCCCTAGTGTTGTGATGTTACAACGAAAAATTATTGTTGATAATATTTCATATATTATTTCTCGTTTCAGCATTTGTAAAGAAGTGGCTACACCTTTCTGGTTACTATTCATGTGTTGTGTATTAATGTATCGTAACACTTTATAGTTATTGGACAGGTTAAACTCAGACGACGAAACATCAAAACAGCACCAGATCATTTGTGATTCCAGCTGATTTCAGATTACTAGCAATAAATGATAAAAAGTTAGAAAGTTCCAGTTCGTGTAACTGATTTGATTAAATGATTAACAAATATTGAATAATTAAAATACAGAAAAAAGATACAAGTTTAATAATGATTGTAATAAAGAAAATGTAAGTTTTGTTAATGAAATGAAAGACTCAAGTACTAGAAGATCCTGACATGATGTACTGACGCATTGGAAGATATATACAGCAAGTCTAGAGATACTGATAATATCCAGTACGTACAGATCAAAGACACTGTGCACCAGTATCGATAATAGATTTTTTTAAATATTGCATTGTGGTACATGTTTTATTGTATACAGGCAATTGCGGAAAACAAATCTCCTTAATTTGTACATTGAAAGCCAATGGGGTTTGTCATAGACGCAAAATAAAATTATTATGCAGGCTTATATATAACACACCTCATATTTAGCATCTTAATAAAGGTACAGTCACCAATCCGTTTTGTAGAGTGTATGTCCTGGATGACTTAGTTAATCAGACATTCCCAAGGTTGATGGTCATAGGGCAAAGACCAGTAAAATTGGTTTAATAAAATTCGTTTGATTGATAATATGCCCTACAAAATGAGAAGTAAAACTTTTATTTTTGTCCAAATCATATGTGTGATTGTCCTGTAAAAAAGAATCTAGTCAAGTAAAAAAATACGTCCAGTTGATTTCTGAAAGCCTTGGGAACTGCTAAACTTGATATCATTTAAGCAGGCTATTGCATTAAGCTTATTTTCAAAAGGTTTATTCTATGAACATTCGAAACGGAGCATATCAGACTTGAAAATTGTAGTCCTGATGTCATTATATATAAATGTATTGTTTCGAGACCACAATAGTCAATAACATGTATACATAATGGTAATCAAAGTCAGAAAATAACATTAAAATTGGCCAATAATGGAAACTTGGTACATTGACATAGTTTTATAAATATCAAATTGTTGACATCAGCATTCACATGGTGAACTAGCACTTAACGAATCAGATTCACTATGTTGGTCAAGTATACATTTCACACACTCTGACCCATGATTTCACATTCTCAATACGCATTGAACTGGCCACTGGACAAGAACAAAGACAAAAAATATCATCTTCCCGGCATTCATCAGTAGTGTTTTTTTTTATGTTAACTGGATTGATTTCATGTGCATTCAAAACACATCAAAACCTGAGGAAATGTACTGGGTTTTATATTGGTGGATTAATACTAAAATCCAGTTGATTAGGAAGCAGCATTTAAATTCGTATGACATAATGAAAAAAGGTATGTCTGAATGGTTGTGATGCCAGAATTCCCATATTTTGGGATGCCAGCATCCGGATATTTTGGGATGCCAGCATCCAGATATTTTGGGATGCCAGCATCCAGATATATTGGAATGCCAGCATCCATATATTTTTGGATGCCAGCATCCGGATATTTTTGGATGCCAGCATCCGGATATTTTGGGATGCCAGCATCCAGATATATTTGGATGCCAGCATCAGTATATTTTGGGATGCCAGCATCCAGATATATTGGGATGCCAGCATCCGGATATTTTGGGATGCCAGCATCCAGATATATTGGGATGCCAGCATCCGGATATTTTGGGATGCCAGCATCCAGATATATTGGGATGCCAGCATCCAGATATTTTGGGATGACAGCATCCCGATATGTTGGGATGCCAGAATCCCAATATTTTTGCATACTAGCATCCAAACTGATATGATATCATCATTCCAATGTGATGTGATGCAAGCATCTAAAAATAATTGGAAGCCAGCATGTAAACGATGAGGTATTCAATATGAAATTAAAAGAATTACATCAGCATCTATCAAAGGTGAAGATGCAATTTTATTTTTTTTCTTCATTATCCGCAGACACTTTTTTTAAATATGCTATATACAGAAATAAGAAGTGCTTTTTATACAAAACAATTTCACAACAACAAAAGTTATTAATATAATCGAGAGAGCATCCATAATCTTTGAGAACCAATAAAATCCATTATGCAGCATCTGCTATTCATAGAAATAAATGAATCAGTATGATTTTATGTTAAATGAGCATATGTTGATACTAAAACAAATGCAATATAGTATAAATATTCCGAATATGGAACATGGCCGTAACATTTTCACTGGACATTGAAAAATTTAGTAGAATACAACATAATTTTACCTTAAAAATTCAAAATTGTCGAAAAGTTCTCTTTTAGCATATGAGAATTACAAATTTTAGTTGAGAACCCATTGCATTAACCATACAGATATGTAGCTGCAAAAGGGATGCACGGGGCCCCTGGCCCTACTTCTGCATCTGTGGAAAACTCCACATTGGACAAAGTTTTGGACGCTGCATACATCTGGATCTAGTCCAAATAATTATGACGTATTGAAAGGCTTTTTTCATTTTTTTGTTGTTGTGACGTCACAGCAAAAAAAAAAAAAAGAAAAAGAAGAAAATAGCCTTTCAAGTTTAGACTTCATAATTATTTGGACTAATAAAGAACTCTAACTGCATAATATTATTTGAACTGTTGCACATTTGACTGCCGCTTCCATACACACCTGCTGTACACACACCTGCTGTTTTCAAGTAGACATTCACATTCATTACAAAACGACCCATTTGACAGAACCTACCTGATCATTGAATGACCATGAACCTGTTATTGTCCTGCATATGCGTGAAATACCAGACAACCACTTGACGCAAAACAAACAACAATCAATAAATTAAACCCGTATGATTTTTTTTGCATACAGGTAACCTTGGACCTGCGGGTGCAGACACAGAAATACACACAAAAGAATAAGGTTCCACAAATTAGACGGTTTAGCTTTTCATTAAACACACGTCACCCTTTAAATGTATTGTTTCTTATATATTTATATATTCAAAAGTATTTTTAATATATATATACATTAAACATGTTAAATAGTAAATACCGATAAAAGTAAATGCTATCAAATTGAACATGCTCATATGTCTGTCAAAGATCAGGAATTTTGTGATAAGCTGACTATTTGTGTTTTGCAATTTAATATAAACGTAACTATGTTATAGATTTCAAGGCCCACGACACTTGTTTCTAGCATAACCGTCACCAGGTACGCTCGAGACGAAACGGTCAAAATGTTCAAGATTCTCGTTTCAGAACACGGATTTGATATCTCAGCTAAATCTATTGCGTGGAATTTTTTTTTGGCTGTTAATCAAATTTGTTTTTCGTGTATTATTTAACTCCGCCACATTCTGTATTTGCCTGTCTCAAGTAATGTGATTGAGTGGTTTTCATTTGTTGCTGTCCCGTATGAAATTATAAGGCGTATTACGCCTGGAAATAAGGCGTAAACCAGGCGTAAGTGGTAGTTACGTGTCTAGATTCAGGCGTAAGGGAGCAGGAAACGTAAATTTGTAGTCCTTACGGGCGTAGAAAAAAGTGGTAAACCTGGCGTAAATTGAAATAAGCAAGGCATAAATTTTCTTACGGGCGTAAAACTGTTGGTATGGCGTAAATCATAATACCCATAATGCTTTGTTTAAAGGATCATGGGAATTTTTTCAAAATTTGGCTCTTTGGTTTTAGTTTGCAAGAGTTGGACTTATGGCAGCTTCATACATTTAGGGATAATTAGCTTGTTTTGTGCTTTTTGGAAGAATTTGAAATTGGAAATATTATAGGAATCAAAGTGATTAATAAAAATTGTGAAAAAAATGGAAAGTAATACATGGTAAATAATAATTATGTGAGTATAACCTATATATAAGTTATTAAGTTTTAAGTTCTAACAGTAATTTTGAAATACCAAAACATTTATCCTTGGATGATAACATTAAAATGTTTTACATGAAGTTAAATTGCAGTATTATCATTTATATTTTAAAGGACATTAATTTAAAAAAACTTAGTTAATTAAAATGCTTAAGTTTTATTTCAAGAAAAATTAATTGTCATAATTCTTATTTAAACTTAAACTTATTTGAGCCAGTGTCTGTCTAAAATGTATTTATTTATATATTAGCTTCTTCAATGGTTAATATTTCCAGTTTTGTGTCAAACAATGAGAAATTAAAGCAACAGTACAGAAGTTTGTATGAAATACACAAAAGTACACAGCTAGGGTAATACACTGATTTGAAATAAGTGTAGTATTATGTAAGGATATTACGCCTTGTATTATTTATTGACCAGGCGTACTCATTTGCATATTACGCCTGGTTTTCTGGACCAGGCGTACTCATTTAAATCAAACTCCCGGCAGTTCCAGCTCCGATCCGCATACTACTCTACACTAATCACTGCCTTCGGCTTTTTCGTAATCAGGACTGGGTTGCACAAACGTCTATTAAAGTTAATAGTCTATTAAAAGTACATTTAAATTTGATTATCTATTACTTGCGTTGCACAAACGTCAATTAACGTTAATAGTCTATTAACTCACTTTTAAATTTAATTGAACGAAGGAGCGCTATTAAGTTCTTAATAGTACATTTAAAATGGATGCCATGCAAGTGCTTGGCTTGCTTGTACCTCAAAATCAGCCGGGAAAAACCGTGACAGGCTACTCAACTCGATGATTTGTCGGACCGATCTTCAAGCTGTTTGACCCGGATTGACCTTTCGTTGCTACTAAAGCAAATATGGCTGCACATTGATGAAAGGATATTTTTACCAACTTTACCAGTAAATGTGGACAAACACAAATTAAGTAAGTAAAACAAACTCAATCCAAATAATATTACAAAATCAAAGTTTTGAAATTTCTGTATCGCCACGTCAGAGAAACCATTTCTGGCTTGAAAACTCGACCAACTTTGTAAAATAATCTTCGTCAGTGCCAGTGGAGAAACATAAAATCATTTCTACAGTTTGAAAGAAAGTTCGGGCTTGAACTGTTGATAATAATTATTCATCCCTTTAATATACTGGCACCCAATCATCAGCAAATAAAAGTCGTTTGCAGACCATTCACAGTCTCACACTATTCACAATTTATCAATACCGCAATTTTCAGACTCAACATGCTCATGCCAGACGCCTAATTTTATCAAACTGGTGTAAAATATCAAATACATATACAAAATAGAAAAAAATGTTGTCAGGACTGTCAAATTTTCCAGAGAAGCTGCTGCTTATGGAATTAAAGATATTTTATAAAGACAAAATTGGACTCGATGCAGGGATTTTTGGATTTTTTTATATAAAGGGGAAGAGTTTCCAAATAATGTCAAATTGACACAAGGCCTCAAACAGGTTATTTTAGCAAAATTGACTAAGTTGAGTTAGGGTTTCCAACTAGTATTAAGACTCCTTTACATACCAATCTGAACTTCTCAAAACTCACTTCAGGTATAATTTCATGGATTATAAAGAAATAAAGCACTTGAAAAATAATATATGTAACACACATACATTGTATACTAAAATTGTTGTGCATTTTGCCTTTATTATATGTATGAATTTACAATGGTCTGGATGGGAGCTATTTTATTTGTGTATTACAATTTACTACTTTTTCAAGAATATTTTTTGTTAATGTATTATCCAGTAAATTTATAACTACATGTATACAATTATAAATGTCCACCTCCCAAAAAAAAAAAATACAATCTTTATGTTTTGAGCCCTTTATAAGTTTCTATCTTTAACATACAAATTCTGGATAATAGGAAAGAGCTTGAACCAATATCTAAATACTCATGTTATATTTAATATTTTGTCCTGCCCTGAAGCAAAATTCTAGCACAAAAAAACTAGACCATTTTGTTTGTTTGTTATCATGTACTCAATTTTATGTCGTTTTAGAATTTAGATGTAGAATGTATAAACCCATCTACATGTATATAAGCCTGATTATACTGATAAGGTATTGCTAAAATAAAATCTTAAATCAAATTAACGTTCTAATAGCATTTTAATGATTTTTATGCAGCATTAAGCAATTTACTCAAATTGAAATAAAAAATGGTGCATACAGTATCTGATTTTAAAGACTGTTCTTTACTTTTTGAAATTTATGTTTGTGTAACTCTTAAGTTCCATACATGTAGTTCATATGCATATACATGTAGACAGTTCTTATTACTTCCAACTTCTCTCATAATCAATAGAGAAATATTTTACATGCATATCACTAAAATGTTCACTATACATGTACAGGACCCTGAAGATACTATACTTTCAACAATATCATATCTACATAATGTATATATTAAGTTACAAACAAATTTACTGAACCAAAATGAGTGAATTTATTCCTGCCAAAAATACACTTTTAAAATTGACTTTTAATTCCAGGATGACAATAATCAATTCTAATGTTTTTTCTTTTTATCTTACAGATGGTGACCAATAGATAACAGCACAGTGCTCAGATTGAATCAGAATGAATAAAACAAAAGTTTTTATTAGGTATTGGTTTATTTTTATAAATTTTTATTTGCATGCATGGATTAATTACTTTGTCAAATTATAAAAAATACTATTTAATTATCTCGTCTCGCTGTCACATGGAATAAAAATGATTACTTTCATTGTGCTTAAAAAATGTTTGCAAATAAGATGGCTTCTCATTTTGAATAGTTCAATATGTAATATTTATGCTTAATAATAATGTTTAAACTGTCAAAATGAAAACTGAGTTTGATGATAAGCCATATTTTTAACCAAGCAATTAACAATGACAATTTTTTATAGTTTCAAATGTATGTGACACTTAAACAAGCAATATGTTTCTTTAATTATGATCAATGATGATAGTAAGATATTACAGCTGGATGCATGTGAAAGAATTATAAAAAGGCTGCATTCAGTTTTCATTGTCAATTATACCCCTCCCCTATTTTTCAAACTTTTTATATGTTAAATAATACAGGTCCTTGCATTTCAACACAAAGTTGACATTATTTTTAGTTATACTCATTTTATTATTTCATTATTACTTTCAGCTACATCAACCAGAAGAACTTCGCACACAATTATTGATTTAGTTTCCCTGGAGATTTTAACAGTAATTGTTAAAACTTGAAATCAGACAGAATGAAACTTTGAGAAAATTTACATATACAGTGTACATGTAGCTTCAACATGAATCAATTGATTGGTACACCGTAAGTATATTTTCTATGAAACTTATAAATTGGTTTGTTTACAAAATTAAGTTTTTACTAGGTATATTTGAGTAAATACAGGACCAAATTATATATTAAAACAAATACTCACAAACGTTTATCTAAACACTACTTATAGTAACTATGGTGTCAGGTGATATTAATTATATGACCAGATTGTGAGATACAACTACATGGTTTATGCTATAAACTGTGAATATAAAAAAAGAAGATGATGTAGGATTGCCAGTTATATGAGACAACTCTTCCAACAAGAGACCAAATGACAGAAATTAACAACTATAGCCTATAGTAGGTCACCGTATGGCCTTAAACAATTATCAGAGCCAAGCCCATGCCACACAGAGAGCTACAAAAGACCCAGAAATGACAAATGTAAAACAATTCAAACGAGAAAACTAACGTCCTAATTTATGTGTAAAATAATGAAAGAAAAACAAATATGTATCACACAAAACGACAACCACTGAATTACAGGCTCCTGACTTGGGACAGGCACATACATACAGAATGTGGCGGGGTTAAACATATTTGCTGGCGCCCAACCCACCCCTAACCTGGGACAGTGGTGTAACAGTACAACATAAGAACAAACTATAAAAATCAGTCGAAAAAGTCTTAACTCTTCAGATGGATATAAATAGAAATACATTTAACAAAAACACAGAGTGGATATGGCTGGATACTTGTACATCCAAACAACTAAAAGACACTTAGTACAGATCTGAGAGTATTTACTCTAAGCAAACTCAAGCTTAATATATGAGAAAATACCCTAAATCTGATAGGTCCCACAACTTTTAAACGACAGACTCCAAAAACAAAATCAAAGGAACTAAATCCAAATGTGTTAAAATTTCATCAGAAATTGTTCAAAGCAAAGGAGAAGGGCATTATTAAAGGCCTGTTTTTGATCCAAGAAAATTAAATTGTTGATAAGTATTCCAAAAAGGCACATGATGTTTGGAAATGCATAGATATAAGAAATATAAATAATAAACATAAGATTTTTTTATCTGATGACGTCACAATTACGTCACTGTATATAAAGTTGTCATGAAAACGAGGACAAATGTAGAGTTTATGCAGTTTTCCATTGTTATTTCCATTATTGAAACATCAAGCGCAGTCAATAAACAACAAAATAATTTAAGAAAACCTTTATTATAACTATTGACATACAGGACATAATCTCACTAAATATAAAGTTGTTTCTTGGATGAGCACATACTTTACCAATCTAAAATATACTTAAAAATTTTACGAAAACAAGGAAATCAAGAAATTTTACAAAATAAACAAATTTTTCAAAGTTTGTTGCTATGGTTACTTGTTAAATGTTAAAACTGGAGGCTCTCAAGAGCCTGTGTCGCTCACCTGTATTTACTGTGGTTTTGGAAATCATGTAAAATAAGGTTTAAATCATAATAAATAGTATTAGATATATATCCTAATAATGATTGAGGCCAAGTTTGGATTAATTTGGCCCAGTAGTTAAATTAAAAGCAAGTCATTCCACTAGTAACTAGACTTACAAAAGTTACTGAAGACCCTTATTATTGAAATTAGTTTTCAATTGTGACCATTTGAAATGTTGGTTGGTTGGTAGGGTCATCGGAATTATTTTAAATCAAGATACCCTATTGAAATTGTGGCTATTTGGCTCAGTAGATTAAGTGTAGAAGATTTTGTAAAGATTGCAAAATTTACGAAAAAATTATTAGAAATTGACTATAAAGGGCAATAACTCCTTAAGGGTCAATTGAAAATTTTGGTTATGTTGACTTATTTGTAGATCTTACTTTGCTGAACATTATTGCTGTTTACAGTTTATATCTATCTATAATAATATTCATGATAATAACCAAAAACTGCAAAATTCCTTAAAATTACCAATTCAGGGGCAGCAACCCAACAACCGGTTGTCTGATTCGACTAAATATTTCAGGGCAGATAGATCTTAACCTGATGAACATGTTTACCCTTTGTCAGATTTGCTCTAAAGGCTTTAGTTTCTGAGATATAAGCCAAAACTGCATTTTACCCTATGTTCTATTTTTAGCCATGTTGGTCGGAAGGCGGGTCATCAGACACATTTTTTAAACTAGATGCCCTAATGATGATTGTGGCCAAGTTTGGCCCAGTAGTTTCAGAGGAGAAGATTTTTGTAAAAGTTAACGACGACGACGGACGCCAAGTGATGAGAAAAGCTCACTTGGACCTTCGGGCCAGGTGAGCTAAAAAAGTCAATATTTTCTGAATACCTTGTACCTTAGTCTAGTTTGGACAAATTTTAAAATACTTAGGGTAACTTTTAATTTGAAGTAATATTTGGGCCAAATAAGAAGAACCTTTAACCCCTACTCCTTTGAGATATTGAACAAAGTGTTGACTTTGAATGGATGGATGGGAAAACAATGGCATACCATATAACGTCCCTTACCTACATCAAAACCAGAAGTTACAAAGTAAAAAAATGTATAATTATATTTTCAGATCACAATGATGTCAACCTGATCATTAGAAGATTATCAAGTTACATGAGAAGCATTGAAAGCCTGTAGATTATATACACAAATGGAATAGACTCACACTTTCAAAAAACTTTCAGACAAGACAGTGACTAATGCAATCTCAAACAAGGATCATTCATGTTTCAATGAGTGAATTGGAGTGCATACCAGTTGCGCATGAAACTTTGTGTGCATTTTTTAATATTAATTTCCATTTTATTAATTGTTTTGAAAAAAATTGTATGTCTTCATAATTTTATCATGAACATATTAATATTGTTGTTAATAATTAAAAAAGAAATAAAGATTAATTTTTTCTCAGTTTTTGCCAAGTAGTATGAAAATAAAACTCTGATTTAACATTTTTCCAAAGATTTAAGCATATGAATACAAAGAGATGCGGGGTATAGGTCAATTGGACAGCATTCCAACAACACAAAAAACAAGACTTAAGTTACATACAGTTTTCCAAAGCAGACAAGTTTTAACTTTTAATTGGCCATTCTTTGAAAAGTGTGAATATATTAAAATTAGCCCAACAAATAAAGATCTGCTATCAACAAAAAGAAAACAGTAATAAAAGTTATCTTGCAAATGAATTATTATTGTGCAAACAGGATTAACTGGATCTCAAAATGGGTACATCATGTTCGCTTTTGATTAAATGGTAGATTTTATGCATAAGATTACCTTTATTACTTCAATGACAATTATTTTATGTCCTGAATTTGATGTTAAAATCAATATGGCATATTTTACCAGATGTGAAATTCAGGCTCCATTTAGCCTCCAGTTTTGTTTGCTTACTGAATAAAAATTATGAGATGATTTATTTGCTAGTGAGACAATAATTTAGCAGTGACAAACAGGCCATTGGACCAGAGTCCTTTTCAACTTGAAATAGTAGCAATTGATTTACAGTACATATATTCATCACTGGTTTAATGCACACAACTACAATAACAATTATTGTTAATGCCAAGAGTATCAGGACATAATTTGGGTGTAGCAGCTACCAAGGTATCTGTTAGCTTAAAATCCAGTCCCCAATCGTGTATATTAAATAATTGATATTGGTTAATGTGCAGTAAAAGTAAAGAGTATATGTAAGAGAGAAGGGTCAAGATAATTTTTTGATGAGCAGAAATAAAAATAGAATAATAAAAATTAATGCAGCAAGGTTCAGAACTTGAAAGACCTAGATATCATTGAGATGGGAGCCAGCTCTGTGGGCCCGCTGTGAATAACTTGTGGTAAAAATTTGTATCTTTACTATAGGACATAGTTTTCAAACTGAAACCAGTTTTGACCTTGACCTTTGACCTAGGAAGTTGTACATACATTATGACACACCCTCTGGTATTGGTTAATATACATGTCAAGTATAAACTTTGAAAGTATGAAATTATAACGGTTCTCTAGATATAGAGTGGACACAATTTGTTACAGACGGACGGACAGACTGATCACTATAAGGCGACCGCCATTCGGTGGGGCCCTAATTATTTCATAGGTGTCTAGGTAAAATGCTTGAACAAGAATAAGCTTCATAATTATTGGGACTGTCACAACTAAACCTACTATTCATCGATTAAAAAGGGGGCAGGTTTGTTTTCTCTCAGAAGTAACATAAATTTGAACTGCATTTATCATTTTTTTATACAACTGCTAAAAAATTTTGTGGCTGTATAATGGTATGGTGATCATCGACAGATGTCATCATCAGAAGACATTTAGTTTCCAGACAATAACTAAAGTATAAGTGAACGGATCTGTATGAAATAATACCACAAGGTTCCATACCACAAAATGAAGGTTGAGATAGATTTTGGGGGTTATGGTCTTATCTACTAGTACATTTGTATTTAGGAATTAGGTGATGAAAACAATACTTTTCTAATACCTCTTATAAACATGGTCAATTGCTTATTTCTTGACCAATTTCAATGGGGTTTATGTCAGTCTTGAATTTGAATAATTAGTGTTCTATAAATTTCTGAATTTAACTGTGTATTTAGATCTTGGATATTGGGCCCATTTTAGAAATTGGTCCACATTTAGGTTCAAAGGGTCCCAAATTAATCTTGGTTGATTTCATTGAACATGTCAAAAATTGAATAATTGGGGTTCTGATATGCCGAATCTTAATGTGTATTTAGAAATTTAATTTTAGGGCGGTTTCAAATTGGTCTACAATATGGTCAAACGGGTCCAAAATTAAAACTTTGTTTGATTTTTATATGCCCGTCAATTTTTGACGGGACGTATTATGGTATACAAATGTGCGGTGTCTGTCCGTCCGTCGGTCTGTACGGCGTAAACATGTCGCACCGTAACTTGAGAATGACTTATCCAAATTTCATGAAACTAAACATAGTTGTTTCTTATGATGGTCAAACGATCTGTATACTTTTTGGTGAAAATAAGATTAAGACTTTTTGAGTTACAGGACTTAGTAACTAAAATAGGTGTGTGTTTTTTTTCACATGTTGCGCTGTATCTCAAAAACAATTAATGATTATTGCTTAAAACTTTACACACTTCTTAGTTATATTAATCTTAAGATCTGTATACTTTTGGTGATGATTCAAAATATTATTTTAGAGATATTGAGTATTTTGTTAAAAAGGGGAGGGTTTTCACGTCGCGCCGTATCTCAAAAACAGTTTATGATTATTGCTTAAAACTTTACACACTTCTTAGTTATATTAACCTTAAGATCTGTATACTTTTTGGTGATGATTCAAAATTTTATTTTTGAGTTATTGAGTATTTTGTAAAAAAAGGGGGAGGGGTTTATCACATGTCGCGCCGTATCTCAAAAACGATTTATGATTATTGCTTAAAATTTTACACACTTCGTAGTTATATTAATCTAAACATCTGTATACTTTTGGATTTGATTCAAAATTTTATTTTTGAGATATTTATTTTTAAAAGGGGTTTTCACATGTCGTGCCGTATCTCAAAAACGATTTATGATTATTGCTTAAAATTTTACACACTTCTTAGTTATAATAGTTTAAAGATCTGTATACTTTTGGTTTTGATTCAAAATTTTATTTTAGAGATATTGAGTTTTTGTAAAAAGGGGTTTTCGCATGTCATGTCGTATGTCAGAAACTATTTATGCTTATTGCATAAAATTCACACACAAGACGATGGGCGTATCATGGGCTCATGGCGCAGCTGTTTATTTAAAAATTGAATATTTGGGGTTTTTGTTATGCTGAATCTAACCATGAATTTAGATTTTGGGCCCAATACACATTATCAAATAGGTCCACATTGAAGTGTTAAGGGTCCAAAACTAAACTTAGTTGGTTTTCATCAAAAATTAAATTCTTCTGGTTCTTTGATATGCTGAATCTCACCATGTATTTATATTTTAGATATTAGACCATATAACATGTACATATTAGAGAAATATCCAGTTTCAAAATTTAAAATTCTTAGGCCACATTCATTGTGTGTCAGAAACCAATGCTGTGTCAAATATATAATCACAATCCAAATTGAGAGAGCATGCAGTAAATCAAGCTTGAATGTTGTGTCCATACTTGTTCAGGGTTCCACCTCAGGCCCTGAGGCTCAGGGGTCGTATCAAGCTGTGCCCAACAGAGCATTTTATTTTAGAAGGAACAAACTTTGAACAATTCACTTTTGAAAAAAAATTGTTATAGATAATGCTTATTTCATGAATTTTCTTGTTCAATGTTGTATAACAATAAAATAAAATTGAATAAACGTTATTGTTATTGTAGGTACGCAAAACTGGAACTAATGTGAAAATTTGTCATTTTGTAAGGTCTTGACATGACAAAATGACTGAAATTACTAAAATAGTTTTGCTCATTGTAGACTGCTGCACATGCAGTTACCTATAGTTGCTTAAATCAATATCATTTGAACTTTAGTGGATAGTCACATTAGCAGTCATACCTCAACTCCTTAATTTAGTCATATATTGCAGCACATAATGTGTTAAGAGGTTCTGTTCCAATCATTGTGTAAAATCAAATTGAAATGGCTAATAAATTATGTGATTAATGAGAGTGCATTACATCACAAGTTAGTGAACATATTGAAGAGAAGGTTAACATTGCCATTTGGTAATATAAATAAGTCACAAATGTGTGAAGTTAAAAGACTGCATATTGGTCTCTATGTGTATCACTATATGTCCATGATGCATACTAAGTTTATATATGTAAATTGTAGGGTTGCAGTCTAACTGACAACCTCTTTAATTCATTCTGAGATTTCATACTGAAATGTCTTGTCATAGTGAAAGTACAAAAGAGTGAAAAGGAACATATTTATATTTGCAAAATTTTTCCCACAAAACCATACTTCTATCTGGTATTGTATTCATGAACATCATTAATTTACTTTATTTATTGAAAATAAGGGACCGGTCCTCTTTAAAAGGAATTCCCTAACCCCCTTTTAAGTTAAAACGCTAAGTTTTTTTTTCTTTTCTACCACAGGCACAGGAAAATAACCCATTTGTCTGAAAGACAATCCCTCAAGAGAAATATGATCCCTCGTTTTCTCATTCTGATCAAGGTAAACACAGGTCTGGGCTGCTTTTTGGAATGTCTAAAATTATATATAGGGTCAATTTACTGGAGTAATGTAACAATGGCAGTGGCGGATCCAGAACTTTTAAAAGGGACGCTGACTGACCTAAAAAGGGGCGCTTGCTCCAGTGATTCCCTACATAATAAACCAAAATTTGCCCAAAAGGGGGGGGGGCTGGATCCGCCTATGAATGGGATTATGTTCATAATGTTGTGTGAGAAAAGGAAAGGCTTGCAGAACTTAATTGGTACTTCTACATTGTAATGACCGCCTTCAACACTTTGAAGTTTATGTCACTAAGCTTTCTCCGTTGACAACCGCAAAATCAAATTTAAACATTTGTTCCTGGTCAAGTAAATGTTGCAGCGTTTGGGCTTGTTTTTTCTTTGGACTTACGCCTAACATACATTTAATCTATATCTGATTCACAATCATTCACTTTTCCCTCCATATTTACTTTCGAAAGGGTTGGGGGAGGATAACGTAGATAAGGATACACACATAAAAAGTCCTGGACTGGGTTGCACAAACGTCTATTAAGTTAATAGACTAATAACTTCTAATAGACTTAAATATCTAATTGACTATTAGTTAAAAGGGTGAGTTAAAAGCGTTGCACAAATCACTTTTAAGGCTTCCATTAACTAATAGACTATTAAGTGACTATTATCGTTTTAATAGTCAATTAAGCCCCATTTAACCAAAAAAATTCATAGTGAAGCGCGTGCATTTTTCCGTTTTCATCATTTTTCAAGACGTCATCAAAATTGCCTCGATTTTCATCATTTTTCACGACGTCAACACGATTTTTGCGATTTTCATCATCTTTCACGATTTCCGCGATTTTCATCATTTTTCAACGGGTCTACTTTCAATTGACACCAAAACATGTCCAATTCCAGACGCTTGAACGTGTCTGTTTTAGAATGACGCCCACATGAGTCCATTCGTATCTGCTTTTCGTTGTAAAAAAAAACAGCAGAAAATATATGGTATTGTTTAGAATTATACTGCAATCTGCAGTTTTTGTTATAAATTTCTCAGTTATTATTATACTAATTTTAATGTATGCAATACATGGCATAGTGTGTCTTCATTTTTCGGTAAAGTATCAATTGTGTTTAGTTTACAAGGCCGTACTTCAACTGTTAACATGCTCCAAGGAATTTAAATATACAATTCCTTGCATGCTCAAAACCCTAAAGATGATCCAGTGGCGGATCCAGGGGAGGTTGCGGGGTTGAAGCCCCTTTTTGGACGATCAATGCATTTGAATGGGGACATATAATTGGAACCCCCTTTATCCTGGGTTGGGAACCCCTTTAAAATGGCTGGATCCGCCCCTGAGATCAAACATTATTTTAAATGTTGTCGATTGAACATTTGTCTAGACATGACATCGCGGAAACGTTTTGAGGAAATGACACGTTTTAGAGTGTTATATGTGTATATGTTACGAAATAGTGTAAATAACAATGAAACATCGACGGGCAGACTAATGGAAGCTTTGTAAAGATTTCGGATGTATTTGTTTTATTCAAAAAGAGAATTTTCGCCAAATTTTTGTTGGTGTAGAGCATGAACTTTTTAAAAGAAGTTGAATTTGTTTTCTTTCATTATGTTCCGTAAAAATGCCTTACGATAAAATTATAACATGACATAACATTGGCATCAGCAGGAGCCCGGATGGCAGAGAGGTTTCTATGGCAAGCCGTTTTACTATTTATTCTAACTTCAAGTTATCTCATATAATATATAAGATATCTTGTTATTTCTATTGTCTCATTTTGTGAAATCTCTATATCGCCATGTTTGGGACCTTTGATTTTCTGGACTATTCTTTCGGCTTGTTGCTTCGGTACTCGTTTGCGGATGTTTTTATACAACCGCAACAATCTTTTTGCATTCGTATAATGCTATCATGTCGTCGTCGGCGTCGTCAGCATCGTCGTCGTCGTCGTCCGAAGGCACATTTGGTTTCCGGACAATAACTTTAGTTTAAGTGAATGGATCTCTATGAAATTTTACCAGAAGGTTCAATACTACAAAAGGAAGGTTGGGATTGATTTTGGGGTTATGGTACCAACAGTTTCGGAATAAGGGGCCAAAAAGGGGCCAAAAACAAGCATTTTTGTAGTTTCCGGACAATAACTTGTGTGTAAGTGTATGGATCTCTCTGGAATTGTACCACAAGGTTCCGTATTACAAAGGGAAGGCTGGGATAGAGTTTGGGGGTAATTGCCCTAAACGTCCAGGAATTAGGGGCAAAATGGGGCCGAAAACAAACATTTTTCTAGTTTCCAGACAATAACTTGTGTTTAAGTGAATGGATCTCTAAAATTGTATAATAAGGTTCCATACCACAAAGGGAAGGCTGGGATTGAGTTTGGGAGTAATTACTTCAAAGGGGGTCAAAAGTTTGGGGGGATTTTTTTTTCCAATTTGTTTTGGAAGTTCATATTTTTTTTCTTCAACATTTTTTAAATTTAGCACAGTATTGCGCAATAATAAGAAATCTTCAATTGCACAGTATTGCGCAATAGCAAGAAATCTTCAATTGCACAGTATTCCGCAATAGCACAGTATTGCGCAATAGCAAGAAATCTTCACTTGCACAGTATTGCGCAATAGCAAGTAATCTTCAATTGCACAGTATTGCGCAATAGCACAGTATTGCGCAACAGCACAGTATTGCGCAATAACAAGAAATTTTCAATTGAAAATAAATACAAATCTTTTAACCAATTTCAATGGGATTAATCTAAAGTCTTTAATTTTGGGGGTTCTAACCTTGTATTACTATTTTGGATATTGGCCCCCATTTTTAAATTGGTCTACATTGAGGCCAAAAGGGTCCAAAATTAAACTTTGTTTGATTTCATCAAAAACTGAATTATTGCGACTGTATGATATGCTGAATCTTATTGTGCATTTAGATTTTTTATTTTGGGCCCTGTTTTCAAATTAGTCCATATTAAGGTTTGAAGGGTCCAAAATTAAACTTTGTTTGATTTCAACTTAAATTAAAATTTTGGTGTTTTTTAGATGCTGAATCTAACCATGTTGTTAGATTTTGGATATCAGACCATTCTAGGTAAATTAAATGTCCCATTTCAAATTTTAAGAACTTTGACCACATTCATTTTGTGTCAGAAACCTATATTATGTCAAAAATTTGATCACAATCCAAATTCAGACAGTATCAAGCTTGAATATTGTGTCCAAACTTGCCCCAACTGTTCAGGGTTCGACCTCTGCGGTCGTATCAGGCTGCGCTCAGCGAAGCATTTTTTTGTACCAATGGTTGGCTGGGTGCTCTTTTTGAATCTCATGTCTTTTCAGCAGTAAATATGTCAAAAGATTTGGGAACCCGAATAAAATTCTAGTATTCGACACAAAGGGCCAACCCGTGGTAAAATCAGTAAATGTTAAAGCTCCCAAGAGAGCAATTTAGATAAAAAAAATTCAAACAAGATACAAGAAATGGCATGTGTTGTCATTGAAAAGGATAGAAAAGTCTGGAAAAAAACGAGGGGGGGAATAAAGAATCATTAGTCCAATAAAACCATACAACACCATGACCAAAAAGAGGCGACAAAAAGACAAACAGTATTAACAAAATATAAAAACAGGTAACTACAGATTGAGCACGAACCCCGTACCCGGGCCACCACAAAACCCGGAAAAGATAAAAAATATAAAGATGTCCCATATATACTTTATTCATAGTAGGCAGCCATTTTTGTTGGTCGGTTGTAGCATAATCTCACTCAATTTAAAAGACACCACCAAAAAGGGACCAAATAAACAACTGCTCCTTGTATACAGTTTTACTATTATGAACCCTATCCCGTGTGAATATCAGATATTTATTTGAAGTTACCCAAGATCTACCAAAGTATCGGATAGTTTTTTTTTTCATCTTTACTACAGTTTTTATTTGCAAAAAAAAAAATGTTCTGTGTATTGGTTATAAATTTTACTGACCATATACACCCATGCCCTCTCTGCCGACGTCATATTTTTATTTTAATAAAAATAAATTGAAAAGCTTCTGTAAACTTTTACTGTTGAGTCGGTTTTTGTGATATACATTTGGCGTGACTCTGTACTCATATATCACGTCATAGTTTGAACCACACTATTGTTTTATTTATTAATATTGCTTTTACAGTTAAGTCTGTATTTTGTGATATCTATTTTACGTGACTCTGTGCATATGTATTCTGTCATACTTTGAACGACAAAATTATTTTATTTATTTATATCACTTTTACTGTTGGGTCTGTTTTTGTGATATACATTTGGCGTGGCTCTGTGCTTGTGTATCCCGTCATAATTTGAACCACACTATTATTTTATTTATTGATATTGCTTTTACTGCTGAGTCTGTTTTTGTGATGTCCATTTTACGTGACTTTGTATTTATGTATCTCTTTATACTTTGAACGACAAAATTATTTTATGTCTACCTGTGCGAATTTCAAACGCGCGATTTTACGCCAGTACTTAAAACCTTCCATCATTTATAGGTGGATTTTACATAGATATATAAAATCGTATGATATAAGCATAATGAGGATGTTAAATTTGATGTATGCTTCTTCCTAAAATTTGTTTGTTTTATAGTGATTAAGATGATAACACAATGTTGACTGATGTAACCCTATTTTGACATTTTTACGAATTGTGTCTGTTTGTTTTGTTCACGCATCGTTGTCAATATAACGGAATTTGATGCGACTGTCATACAAGTGAGAGGTTTGGCTAGCCATAAAACCAGGTTCAATCCACCATTTTCTACATAAGAAAATGCCTGTACCAAGTCAGGAATATGACAGTTGTTATCCATTCGTTTGATGTGTTTGAACTTTTGATTTTGCCATTTGATTGAGGACTTTCCTTTTGAATTTTCCTCGGAGTTCAGTATTTTGTGATTTTACTTTTAAACCACTGTGTAATATATTAAATTATCACGTGGTTTCCTACGAATTACAATGTATGTAATTGTTCACAGTTCTGTAATTTATTTTCCCCGTCCGAAGTAATGATTTAAAATGTTACCTTGGCATGCCATACTTGATAGAAATGCGAACGTGAAAGAAAGCACTCTTCACTAAAGCGTCAACGCTAACAGAGATTGCATTCGACGGACGTTACATTTCGACGATTTCTTCATTTATAAAACCAAATATGTGTATCTGAAGGAAATGTATTAAATTTAAATGTTGACACCTATATCGATCTGCTGGAAGTATAATTTTACGAAGAAAAGTTAGCTACAGCTGATTTATAACTGCCCTATTTTTGTTTTCATAGCAAAGACTGGGCTAATTATAACAAAATAACCTTTTGTGTGTTATATTTAAACGTTTAAATGAAGGGGTCTCATTGGGGTTCTGATCCCGGATCCCGCTTACTGTTTAGTCAGATTCCCGTATCCCGCTTACACTATGTGCGTAAGCAATTCTCATTTTTTTGTAATTTCCGTGTCCCGCTAGACTTCATTTCCCGTTTTCACGGCACAATAATTTGACCCCAATGAGACCCTCAATGAACTCTGAATTAATTTAATATTAGCAAACATTAATTTTTCGTTGTGGCAAGCCTCGACCACGGTAAATATTGTTGCAAACGACGTCAAAGTGTCAAACAATTAAAATAAGAGTAAAATTACTTTGGTATTACGTCACATTAAATCATCGACGGTGAGTAGCCTCTCTCTGTATTTTTTCGACTGATTTTGAGTTACCAGCAAGCCAAGCACTTGCATGGCATATCCATTTTAAATGTACAATTAAGAATTTAATAGCGCTCCTTCGTTCAATTAAATTTAATAGTGTGTTAATAGACTATTAACGTTAATTAACGTTTGTGCAACGCAAGTAATAGACAATTAAATTTAAGTGTACTTTTAATAGACTATTAACTTTAATAGACGTTTGTGCAACCCAGTCCTGTCGTTGTGCGTAAATTTAATGCTCATTTTTATATCTAGGAAAAGTTGTTTAAATTTTAGAAAGACATTATAAAATTGACGTTTTCAAGCCGGTAACTAATGGTTCTGAGAAAATTTATTTGCGTAGATATTCGTTCCAAATTTTGGAACGAATTTCGAAAGCCGGTGGCAGTGATTGATGGAGTAAAGGAAAATAGTTCCGGAACGGAAACGATCACTGTACGGAGTTTGCATTTAAATATTACGCCTAATTTTACGCCTGGTTTCTGCCTCAGTTACGCTTGGTTGACGCCTGGACATGCATTCCTTAATAAAGTATGATTTTTACGCCTGGTTTCCGTGTCATATACGGGCGTCACATTTCGTACAGGGTATATCATATTTGTTTTTCTTAATTTTGTTAAAATTTCTGGGGCCTTATATAGCTTACAATGCGGTATTAGTTTTGCTATCGTTGATTGCCGTACGGTATATAGTTGCTAACATCTGCGCCATTTGGTCTTTGGTGGATAGTTGTCTCATTTATTGGTGATCATTCCACATCTCCTTATTTTATATTTCTGTCATATATTCATTTCTAAATGTTTATTGGTTGTTTGGTTAGATATTGTCTCATTTGCGTTGACTATAGTACCTCACATGCCCTTTTATTAAACATCAATTTGGTGAACACTACACCATGGAAACAATTAAAACGGAGAAATGACAATCTTAATTTGCATCAGTACCACAAATAATAAACTAACGAAACAATCCGACGCTTATTCGTTCACAAAATGTTTCATTTGCATCATTTTAACTATTTTTGTGGAATGATTGAGTGGATGGATACATTGGTGTTTGATTCCCAGTGGCAAGTATGATATTAGAACAAGAACACGTTAATTTGATATGGATCCTGCTTTGTACCAACACGCTTAATCGGAGTTTTAACGCGCTAAATCACAAGGTAACAGTCCCCAGGAAGACAAGACACCTACTCTGACTTCGAGTCGACCAGTCTTTGCCTCTTTTCCTAAATGTTTAAATGTTACGTGCTTGGCAGAGAATCAGCAACTACTAGCATCTATTTTCAAGTCATATACAGATACGTTTGCTATGTACGTTTTTACAGTTATGCGTCTACTCAATACTTTCATGATCTATAAGTGTCTAGACATTGCTTTATTGTGTTTTAGAACCCCTTCTCACGATATCGTGTCGCTGAACAAGTTTCAGTTTTACGTAATTCTTTAGTGTTCTATTGCTTCATGTGGAATCGACAGAACATTCAACAAGTAATAATAGACCATCACGTATTCATACAGTTGAAATATATAAGCCGAGAAAGGATAGGTAATTTTTAAAGGCATGTTTACACTCGTTATACTGAGTTTCCTAATAAAATATGTGTTAAACATCAAAATTGCATACGCAAAACAACGAAATTTAAATAAAAATGTATAAATTTGTAACTAATAACCCGTTTCATTTTTAAACACATTTTATTTTCATTAAATAATATCAAATAGGATCTATCATCAGACAAAAGTTATACAATGTATCATCATAAATATGTATTTGCATAAAGGCATGCAGCAGCAACAATATGAAACAATTGATAATGTATGTAGCCGTAAGAATACAAAAAAAGATGCTCTAAAGCAATCTACTGCAATAATTTTTTTACACTGTAATATTTCATAAGTTTTACTATGCGGTATGTGATTTGCTCATTGCTGAAGGTCGTACGGTGACCTATAGTTGTTTACTTCCACGTCATTTGGTCTGTGGTGGAGAGTTGTCTTATTGGCAATTATACCACATCTTCTTATCTTTATATTGAAAATATAAGACCAAAACGTACTTTTATTAATAAAATGTGAGACTTCAATAAGAAGCATCATATTCTGGTTATGATTAAAATTTGCTTTCTGATTTTAGAAAGTTATGAGATGTAAACATGGAAATGCCGTCTGTGTCACTTGACAAAACGGGCATTCAAAGAAAAGTGAAAGGTTTTCTTCACGTGTACGGTTGTATGGTTCAGTTTCATGTCTCTTGGCTAAATGCATATTTCCTAATAAATAATACGACATGATATCAATACTTATTTTTTTCTTTTTTTAAAGTAAATACATTTTTGTTGGAATTAAGGCATTTGTTTGGACATTTCTAATTTTTTTTTATGTATGCTTGACGTTTCATTTCAGAAGGCAGATGTACAACCTACAGACGAAGGGCCTGTTATTATGAAGCCTGACAAATCTGTATCAATCAAAATTTTAGCCAAACCTGGTGCTAAACACAATTCTATCATAGGTAAAAATAATCTATATTTCTTTTTCTTTATCAAATTTCGCAAAGCTTACCTGATTCAAAACCTAGTTATACCAAGAAAGTCATTCCGTTTAATACAAAATTAGATCCTGTGTTTTAGAAAACCAAATTAAAGGACGTCGTTACAGAGAGTTAAGAACTAACTTACATTAACATGGCATGCTTTTTGCAGGTTTTGAAGATGATGGAATAGGTGTTCAGATATCTGCTCCACCAGTGGACGGAGAGGCCAATACAGAACTTGTTAAATATATGGCCAAAGTATTAGGTATCAGAAAGTCAGAAATATCACTAGACAAGGTAGACACTTTTTACCTGTTTCTTTTTAAATAAAAATATCTGATAATGATGAGGAAAGAGGATATGCATTAATGTAATGTGTAGGAATCCCCCAAACTGATATATGATTGGTTAAAATCTTTTAAAACAAACTTTCTTGACTCGTTATTATTTTCAACTACGTAAGAATCGATAAGAATGTTAAAACACTCAGCATAGGAACCAAATTTGGCACATAATATCACCAACAAAGCATGTTAATCGGACTTTTTTTAACTGAGTTTTACTGTGCGTATTGCTGTGTGTTTGTTTATTCTACATTGGCTAGAGGTATAGGGGGAGGGTTGAGATCTCACAAAACATGTTTAACCCCGCCGCATTTTTGCGCCTGTCCCAAGCCAGGAGCCTCTGGCCTTTGTTAGTCTTGTATGTTTTTTTTTAATTTTAGTTCATTTATATGTTTCGAAGTTTTAGTGTGACGTCCATTTTCATTGAACTAGTACACATTTTTGTTTAGGGGCCAGCTGAAGCCCGCCTCCGGGTGCGGGATTTTCTCGCTGTGTTGAAGACCCATTGGTGGCCTTCGACCGTTTTCTGCTCTTTGGTCGGGTTGTTGTCTCTTTGACACATTCCCCATTTCCATTCTCAATTTTAATCTTATAAAGATATAGAGTAACATTAAATTTTGTTTTTATTGAAAACAGACTAAATCACTACACTAATAACGGTATCAATATAAAGAAGGATGGCCAATTCCCCATGAAATTATTTCACCGGGGCCTTTTACAGCTTAATATACGGTATGGGTTTTGCTCATTGTTGAAGGTCGTACTGTGACCTATAGTTGCTTAAATCCACGTCCTTTGGTATCTGGTGGATAGTTGTCTAACTAACAATCATGACACATCTCCTTATTTTCTTATTTCACTTACGGGTCAAAATCCGAAAGGCATGAAACCTAGTTGGAGTTTTAATAATTTAATACCGACAGAGCTCCAGATAAGAATTCAAAATTGGGGTTTTTACCCACCATTTTTTTATGTAATTGGGTGATAAAGTTTTTTAATTGCATTATCAATTCCAATTCACCCCTCAATCAAATATCAAATTGGGTTTTCACCACCAAGCTCCTTAATGTATTGGGTTTTTTCATCAACACAATATTGAATATTTAGGCATGTTATAATCACATTATATCAACCCCAGATGTGTTTCCATCTTAAATGTGTTTCTTTCTTTGTATATGTGCTTGGCTGTTTTATTTGGTTTATTCACTGACGAGCAATTGTAAGTTTAATTTGTGTCCCGTTTTAAACGTTCTGTCAGTTTTGTATTTTCTCAAAACTTATGTAAACTGCAGCTGGTGTCACTAGTTGGACAGTAACTAATTGCCTTTTTAGATCCCATATGATCACCCTACAGTTTATAGTTGGGGTAGGTGTGGCTAAGTGTTTAGATTTTTATGTAATATATGTGAAATTTAGGTGCTGTAAGAAAGTTTTGCCAGTCCTTTCACCTATTTGCCAGATCTATTTTTTAATAAAAATAAAAAGTTGTTCCCAGATTTAAGATATACCCCAAAACCTTGAGATTTATAGGGTGGTTTAATGATGGAGACCACATTCAACTTAAATTTACAAATAATTCTGCAACATCAAGTAAATAAATGACAATGTTATACTGCACTTGCCAATAAGACAACTATCTTAAGTATCCAGAACAATTAGACCAAAACAAAGAAAGTGTCAAGCTGCATAATTTGACGTAAAAAACGGATATGTGTATTCATTCAACTAAAATGAAAAAAAAATAATATATAAACTGTTTTTGTTTAATTCAATTTACATAAATCTGGGTTAAGTTGTCCCTTATCAGAACTTTTGGTTTCCGATGCTTTCCAACTACATATCATGTCATAATTGATTTGGCCTTTCACTTTTTCCAACTTATTTCGTTTTTGACGAAACCCCGTGTTTATCGTTCTATAGCAATGTTCTCGTTAAGGTACGCAAACACGCCCGTGCGTTCAATGGACGCTTCCTAAAATCACTAGCTGAGTCTTGTTATCATCATAACTTTCCTCAGCTATCAAAAGAAGCCGAAAACATGCTTCTATTCAATATTTTTATCGGACATTTACTTTCGTTTTAATTCATTGTATGTTATGATAAATCCCGAGCAATTCGAAAAAATATGACAGCATGTCACACGCTAATTGGATAAACTCCGAGAAGATCGAAATGTTTTCATAAACACGTGTACCTTTTGAGCAACGGAAAATTCCAACAGGGACCCGATTACAGCTACTTGATGCAGGGCTCTATTTTAAGAACGAAAGGACATTTCCAATTATAAACATTATAAAAATAGATTTACGCGACGACTGTAATCAGATAAGGGTAAATAACGCAAACGATAGCGAATAAAAGCGTTAAGAACTCATGGTTTTGGCATATAATTGGGTTTTCCTTTGAATTAATTGGGTTATTGCATTGGGTTTTTAATTATTTGTATTGCGTGATCACGCAAATACGCAGCTTATCTGGAGCTCTGACCGATTAGATTTTTTAACACTTTTGTTAATATTCATGAAATTTGTATCTTAACTTAAAAGACGTAGTTTTACTTCAGATAGTCATAGACATTTGATTTTGATTAAGAAAATCTTTCTGGTTCATTGTTTTGGTAAATGCTCTAGATTTGTATAAATCTTTTAAAATTATTTTATTGGACAATCTTTAAGCATTTATAATATGATTACAAGATCAGAAATACGACATAAAGGTGTTACATTTTCAAAGTATACACATGTGAAGCTGTGATACTCTTTATAATGAATAATAATTTTCGAAAGGAGCCATAGTCAGTGTGAAATAAATTTAGGGGACATTAACCCTACCTCTTATAACATAGCTGACAGCAAACTGCTGACACTAGGTTAACAATCTGAAAAGATCGATTTGCTGTATTTCCCCGTAAATGACAAGAAAAAACCCAACAAATAACGATCTGTCTTTAGTGCGAACCTGGGCTTTCATAGGACATAGAAAATATTAACGAAAAAACTTCAAATTTGGGAATACAAGCGAGACATACACGCTGTGTTGCGACAAAATGAAAACTTTTAAATGTTATTCCGATTTGAACTACACAGTTTACTAAGCTGAACCGTTTAATTACAGTGCAAAGTCAGTATTTAGTAGATCTAATGAACATTAGGAAAACAGTTTGAAATTTTTATTGTTTTATACAGGGATCCAGATCACGCAACAAAGTACTGGTAGTTAATGGTCTACAAAAAGATGCCATAATAACAAGTATTAAAAGCCAAATAGAAAATTGAAAGAAAGGGAAGATACACAATAAACAGCGCAAGCTGACACAGTAGGATCGAACGAACAACATTTCCTACTGTGCTGATATTATTGAATTGAGGGAAGTGATCTTCATGTTAGTATATTTTGTTTGCCAAAAGAACAGACACATGGACGAGACAGACACGATAAGGGAGCTACCATTTGATTTTTATGGGGGGGCTAGGATGAAAAATTGTGTCCTGCTTATTTATTTTTCCCTCTATTCGGTCCTGCCTTTTTATTTTTCACTCTATTCGGTCCTGCCTTTTTTGTTTTAGTTTATCCTGACTTTTTATTTACATTAATTGTCATCCTGCCTTTTTTTTTGCAAATAATCTCATCCTGCCTTTTTTTTACTCAAAACTCCTGTCCTGCCTATTTTTTTCAAATTTCATCTTAGCCCCCCCATAAAAATCAAATGGTAGCTCCCTAAACACTAAAGTCCCAAGATTTACTGCTTCTAGTTGTCTTTATCCAAAAGATATAGTGTTAACACTGAAAATTTTCCATCAGCTATCATCAGTCTGAAATAAATATAGCATTCATTCAGATATTTTATGGTTTATACTTTGATTATTTGTAGATTTATTGTAACATTTTTTATGTGAAAATATTAAATTGTCTGATCATACAAATGAACAATCATCTTCATTACTTTCAATTAGAATATAAAGGTAATAAATAATAAATAAAATCTATCATGGAAAAAAGTTATTTTTTTGCCTCATTAAAATGACAGACTAGGTGATATTTAAATCATTAATCGTTTACCATTATGGTATAACTTGTAATTTCAAACTGACCTCTTCTTCTTACTGTTACTTTTGTCTTATTTTTGGGGTTTTCCTGTTCCATTTCAGAAAAATGTACTTCAAACCTGTAATGAAGGTCATGTGAATATTCAAATCAGGAAAACAATCCAGAATATATTATTGCATCGTTTTTAAATTATTGCAAAATCTATTATATGTTGACTCATTGGTGTACACTGTGTTAAGCTTTACAAAGCTACTACTGAATTAAAAAAATTGTTATGAGCCCTTTGAAAGTTGGGCTGTAATATTGAATCCTGATTGAATGTTTATGCCCTTTATAGTGAATTAATCCTGGCTTTTATGACATTACAACGTATAAACATATTTTTCACTAAACCATGCTAGCAACAGCTTGAAATTTAACGTTATATTTACTTACGTAGTACGATCCATTTCGATAATGGTTTTCCTTTGTTTTCTCTGGTAAGCCCTTTCTATTTTTACATTTATATCATAAGGATACTCCTTCCAATCAGAACCGTCTTTATACTCCCAAATAGCGCTTACTGTGTTAAAAGATCATTGGTTCAAGTTTTATTATTGTTAGAATATATTTAAAAATAAACCAAACACAATAACACATTTTCTTTTTGAATCATCATCATACTGATTGAGCTTAAATATTCTATTGATTACATATAAAATTGTAAATAAATTAAAGAATTCATAAAGTAAATGCTACAAAGAGTGCTAGAGTACCTGTTGAATCTGAATAAATAGGAATGACGTAGTCGCTAGCATGTTTTGTAGATGAAGTGGCTACATCAGATACATATTCTTCCTCCTCGTCTGACATTGATCGACGTCTTGCATGCCGACGTCTTGGCATTCGGTCCCTGTTTTGTCGACTAGTTTGGGCGTTGTCACCTCTTTGTAATGATAAGATATAAGTTGATGTATTTTAAAATATAATAATACAGATAGCTGTTCCATATAATCCAATACGAGTCTAGATCTTTACCGATGTTTAAATTTGTGAACTCGGGGAAACCATTGTCAATATTAAGTTTGACCTTGAAATAAAAGCAAAGCTTCCATATAATTATTTTCACCATCTGTTAAATATCAACATACAATTATTAGATCAACAAAAAGCTTAAATTTGTGGGACATACTATGTAAAATAATGCAATGTTAAGGGAGAAATAAATTAAAAACCTTTGGTGTCAGTATTAAAAAAAGGGGCATTATCTGCCAAATTCATGTTTACCAAATGAAACTATTAAATTCGATTTATAACATACTAAAACTCATATCAAAATTACTGTACATAAGTTTCATAGGCTACAATAAACAATGTAGGAAATGTTTTAACATTTTGGGACTGGACGTCATCTACTGATTATCAATAGACATGGCCTTCGATGATAGCCGATAGAAATCAAATCCTGATATAAACATAGGTAGGTAAATATAAACAAGTTAAATAAAAAAATACGTGCAATAGTATAATGAAAATGTTAACGTTTGATGTTATATATCAAAGATAAAAGAGTAATCTGCATCGTTGTTTTTATCTGTAACCTGTATAAGAATGAATTTTTGCGTGTCAAATCAGTCAATGTAATCGGTCTTTCGATTAAATCCCTAGTTTACCATTTGCAGCTGACATTATTTTCAATAACTGTATATGCATAACACATACACAATCATCTTCAAAAAAGGCGAATTAAGAGGGATTTAATGAGGTCAGATTATTTTCGTGCAAATTAATAATGTACAAGTAAAGTTTTGGGGCTTTGTTTTTAACCAAATTTATCCAAATGAAACTGGCAGCTAATAAATAATTTATCAAAATTCGGTTCCGGTAAATGTTTGAAACACAAAAAAAACATGCTTTAATTTTTTCAGCTTATACTGACGAAATTGTAGCTAATGTCCCTTAATGCTATGTTTAAGCAAGAAAAAAAATCCCCAACAACACCATATATGAAAATATATTGGTTTAGTATTGCGGACTGTCAAATCTTGCATTATCTTTTAACTGCACGTTCCGATAAGAATTCAAAGTTGATGTTGAACGCATCTATCCCATCTCACTTGAAATAAGGATACCACAGATACACTTTTCGTCGTCGTTCTTGATTTATTGCCATGACATTGTCTGTTTCTCTTCGAATTTTGAATGCCTACCCCCTCCCGGTATCTCCTGCCCTTCTTTAAACAGAATTTTATGGTACGTTCTCTGGTTCATTTTTCTTTGTCGTAGTTCTATTGATTTGTTACGTTGTTTCATTGACATAAACCCTACATATGATATTGATGGGTGATTTAACGTATAGTGAGAAGTCTGATAACATCAGTAATGATGGCTTCAAAATCAAGAAGATTTCTTTTCTAAATGATTGATCGAAACAGATTCAAGTTAGTATTTCTAGAAATACTTTCGAGTAAAAATGCAAACCAAAAATGCAAACCAAAGAAATGCTAATAAGATTATAAAAATAATGTTTAATATGTATTTAAGAATCCTAGTAGCATTTCGTTTATATATATCTATATATAAACAATGTCCATTTTTGTCAAAGTGTGTGCATTTCATTGAGATATAACTCTTTGAATGACAACCGTGTAATTTAAATACTTACTGCAAACGAATTTCGAATCGCCCTTTATATCCCATCTTATACAGACATGTTCGTTTACAGTCCCATCTTACCTACAATGATACAAAATGAAAAAGTCTTCAAATATACATTATGTAAGGCAATAACAATATACTTGTTGAAACATATGTGATCTCTGCAAAAACTCATTACAGATACAAAAATTGTAATTAAGTACATAGATGCGCGATTCCTCTTTACCAAGAATCATCAGTGGTACTAAAACCAAACAAAACTAATTTGTAATTTTGAAGAAGAACGGAAACAAACGCTTTCAAATAGTTGTGCCAAAACTGGCTTATTGTTGAATTTTATGTTTTGAATTATTTTTTTTTCATATATTCGTTAGTTGTAGTAGTAAAGGTTCTACTCACCACAACATTGCCTTCTCTTCTTACATCTAAAACAGTTCCTATACTACCTGGTCCCCCATCAGTATCGCCAAACTTCCAATCTTGTCCTATAAGATATTGTCTCAAGTGTATTGTTGTGAAATTTAGTCATAGCTTTAGATTTCATGAATATTATTGGAACATTTACTTAATAAGATATAAAAAAAACCTATTTTGTTATGTCAACTTACTGGTCTTAATATGTTTATATGTAGCAATAACCATCCAAACACAATGACGATATCGGTTTTCTATAAAGTTAATACTTATTTGAAAAGTTTGTTCAAAAAGACAATAATGAACTTTTTATATGCACAGATAATCTTAATTGAAATAAGGATATCAATATACATGTATTTCGTAATTACCTCTAACAACTCTACAACCAACGGCGATAATCTCATCAACAAGTTTTCTGGGTTCATTCACTTTCATAATTTTATAATGATGTCTTTGTTCATCATACGCATATACATTTTTATCACCATGATCCCATTCTACCCAAATTGTACCTTTAAAGAAAAATTTGCACACTAATGGATAAGAACAAATTATTTTAACCTTTCCAAGGTAATACAATATCTGAAAAAATATAAAAACTAGGAGAATTTAAGCATCGGTGTAACACAACGAGAACATATGTTTCAGCAACGTACACTTCTCAAACTATGCTGTCATCATGCCTCTACAATTTGATTAAATTGTTAAAGTGGTATGTTGACTCAAGAATCCTTATATCATATCGTCTTCATCATATATAAAAAAAATATTTGAATTTGTCGGCAGCATTTACTGATTGTCACTTTGTCTCTTTTGACCTTTAAAAAAAACTAAAAGTAAATAGAACTTACAGTATAGATTTGTTTATACTTTTGTTTGCATGTTTGATATATGAAAGAATTCAACCGCACCATATTCAGAAAAAATAATGTTGATGATTATAAACAATATCGAAAAACTATACATACCACCTTCGTTTAGACCGACGACTGTTCCAGGAAGATTACGATCCTGATCACCAAACGACCAATCAGGTCCTCGACGAACCCTATCGCCAAGTTGCAAGGTACTTAAGTTCAGTTCCAAAAACATCCCTTTTGCGTTTTCATGTCTTAGAGGATTAATAAAATCCATAACCATATCTAAACAGTCATCCTATAAAGGAAGAATATAGTGTCTAAACAATTTTCAATCATACCAGTTATATTAACAATTGATGTTTTAGACCTTTATATTTTCCTTCAATAACAAAAGCATCCATAATTATAAATGTCATACACAATCACTATATCAACGCTATATATAAAGGCATAGTTGTATGGACTATCTAGTTATTCGTTAGAGACATTCCAATGACTGTCAAGATTAAGAATAATATTCTCTTTTTTTCCAATGTATCCTCTCTAGAAGTATTTCAGTACTTTTATCGCATCTTTGCTTTTTTCCTTTGAAATCATATACAATTGCTGATATTTTGTTTTAAAGATTCTAACATTTATTAATTTGTTTTTGTATGCTCTTGTGTATTTGGAAAACAGTGTCATAAAAATGTCGAACTCCTAGGCAAATTAAAAAAGGGAAGTCCATATTTATATATTGTATGGTATTTATCCATCAAAAATAGTTTCTCCACTGTTGTTTGTTTTTTTTGTTTTTATCTTGAGATTTATCTGTCCTGCTACTACTTACCCCCTCCTATTGGCATTTACTCAATTTTATTTGGTAGAACGATACATTAAACTATATAAAAAATAAGATGTGGTATGATTGCCAATGAAACAACTCTTCCATAGAGACCAAATGTCGTAAAAGTTAGTCACCATACGGCCTTCAACAATGAGCAACACCCCATACCGCATAACAAGCTCTATAAGGTTCGGAAATGACAAATGTAAAACAATTCAAACTACAAAACCAGCGGCCAAGTGAAAAAAAAACAAATAAACTCATGACTTGGGACAGGCACATACAGATATGGCATTAACATGTTTACGGGCACCAAACCAACCCTTCTCTAACCTGGTACAGTGGTATAACAGCACAACATAAGAAGAAATTATCAAAATCTGTTGACTTAACTCATCAGATCAATACAGAGCACAAAAACAACTAACAAAAACACTATAGACACTTAGTTTAGATATGAGAGTACTCGCATAGCATTGCAGGGATTTGGACACATACCTTTCCATGATTTGCGGATAATTATGTAATTGAGATATAAAAAATAGGAAAAACATATTGTATCAAATGTCAAAGTTCTGTCTGAAGACAATGTCCCTTAATACTGGCTACTTATAAGGGGAATCTCTTAAAATACTCTTGATTGGAACAACGGATTAACTTTCATACTCCTTACTTGAGCGCTTTTCTGTTCCGTCTTCAAATGTGTTTGCATTGGTTTACGTTTAGAACGCATACCCCCATCTCATACACAAACAATTAGGAAAGAAGATAATATACAAACTGTAAACATTAAAGTCAAACCACAAGTGGAAGTGATATCGCGTGCTCTGAAAGGGTAATATTTATCTGCACCACCAATCGAGTTGTCAGTAGTGAAAATCGAAATTCAATCAAATTCAATGATACAAATTGGTAAAAAGGTGAGTTATTTAGAAAAATATGTCAATATCTATCTATTTATATGATACATATTAAATAATAATGCTCGACCAATTTGTCTGGCCGTAACACTCTTGTAGTGATTATCTTAGTTTCATATATATTTATATTTTTATATATAGCACTTGTCTAAACATAGAGGACATACGCACTTGAGAAGCAAACCACCTTTGCTAGGTTTATTTTCATAATAAATAAATGATGCAGTTGGTTTTTGAGACACACTAGCACATACACATGTATGTATATATCGCATGTTTCAAAATTATATATAATCTGAATTTAGTCACACAAGATTATTCGATCATACTGAACAAAAGCAGTTATTTTAACGAGACAATTACTTACTAAACAATACAAGGAACCGAAAGACATCCAGAAACAAACGACATTGTTTTCGATGTCATTGCCTGGTTGGCTTACTCATTGACGTATATCTATTATTCAGCGATCAATATATATTCTTCTATACGATACGTCCAGTTTTAAATTCGCCTTGTCTTAAAAACTGTTAATAAATTGATCAAAGAATAAATATTACACATCCCTGAATAACAAGGAAAATGCTGCAAGCAAAGAATAACCACCGAAGAAATTCCTAACTTGGGTCACGCATATGACCATGTGCCAGGGTATTGATTTCCTAAAATGAACTTCTTACATGTGGATCGTCCTGACTTGATGCCTCTCTGATTTTCCTTTTGATGAAATCCCTTGTCTGTTTGCTTGGAACATTCCTTATTTCTGAAGCAATATTTGATGCAACAGCCTGAATAAATAGAAATTGTATTAATAACTTTTGGATTTCTCTTACCTATCTATTATATTTAAGGACGAGCAATTAATTTTGTGAAAGGGGACAGGAAAATTTTTAGCATACGTTAGTCTAGAAATCAAATAGTCGTCATTATTTGTTGTAGGTCAAATATAAGACAACGAAATAATACAAATTGAAAAACAGCTAAATAGGGCAAAAATGTACAAACAAGGAAATCTACGAACACTGAGTATTGCACAATTTGCAGATGCCCTAAATGAACGATTTATTGAAAGTATACCCGTTAGAACAGTAAAAATTCACATCTGAAATTATTGACATCTTGAATAAGTTAATAACATATAGGCAATTTAAATGTTCTTCAGTTAGGTTGCATATTTGTCATATTTATCAATACATGCCGTGTTTGTTTGAAGATGAATAAGAAATGAAAAATGATTTACCTACTTTTAATTTTTACTTACCATTACTTGAGTCATTCTGATTAAACGATGCATTTCACTGGTTTGTATAACTTTACCATGTGTCTGCCTTACTGCTTCTTCTAAAGTCTAAAATATTGAACGGACATTGTAAACGTAATAAGCAATGATCTAATTAAGACAAATCAATCATTCAAACATAGTCAAGGTTTGTTTGACCTAGTCTTAGAGTTTAAAACTGTCGATATATTAGTATTTAAACATGACAAGAGATCAGGCGAGACATTTTTCAGTGTCCAAACTTGTATTTTTGATGTAAAGAGTTCATTTCCCATCTTACTTTGATGAGTTTTTTCTAATGGATTTCACCTTGTTCTAAATGGTTCCGAGGTATATAGGAACACAAAGGAACAATGCCTTAAATCGTACTTTCCAAAAAAAATATATTCAATTTGATGCGTACAAAAAGTAAGGGCATCGATTTTTATAAAACTTTTAACTTAAATACATTCTTTATTCAATTTTACTTGAATTTTATTCAACTGGATTCTTTTTTCGCGAGAACTGTCATGGGTGTTCAACAGATTTGTCGTAGGTCTGAGATATTAGGTGTGGAAAAGACCCGCTTATATCAATACTTTTATTTAACTTTTATCCAAATGTATATACTCTCGCACGTCCTGTTAGTACAAAGGGGAAAGTGAAAGACAGTGAAAAAGAATTTTACCTGTAGTCATCCATTTTGTAGGAAAGGTAGTTGATGGGTCATTTTATGGGATATTGGAGCAACGGACTATTGAACTATTGGAGTGTCGAAATAGTTGACTGTCGGAATATAAGTACGTATCCCGTTTCAATTATTGTGATTTGTACAAGTACTTAAACAATTCCAAATGTATGTCGCTTGAAGAAAGCAATTTGGAGGGGTTATCATTGTTCACCAGATTAACGTATTCTAGTTCAATTTGTTCCGATCAAACTTCAGAATCCTAGATGGCGCGACGAGCAGTTCATGAATTTGATTGTCCAGAGAAGGGTGTGTAGCTTTATTCTGACAGATTCATGAATTTCTGGTAGGGGCCATGTAGGAATTTATATTTATATTTTTATGTGTCCCTTTATGGCTTCAATAATATAATAAAGTTATTTTTGAAAAAGAAGTTTATAGGAATTTGTTTTAAACATGATTTATATAAACACATCAAACGGTTTCTTTTGAAAGAATATAAAATGTTCAGAGGCAATATCATCAAATAATCGAGAACAAAATACGAAATATGTTTTCTAGGCACAAATTTAAATTTCTGTGTCTCATTAAAAAAAAAAAAACAGCAGAAAATATTTGTAAAATATGAACATTTTATAGTTACTCACGACAAAGTGATTCTATTTTTTGTGTGTGAAAAGAACCCCGGGCCTTCATACAAATGCTTTCAGTCCTCTGGACTAGATAATGTGTTACAAGGAACAAATTTCAAACACATTGAAGACTGTAACGATAAGATTTTCTTGGATATTCAAATATCATGCTAACAAAATTCAACTTATGGAAATACTTACAGGATTATTAATGTCATCTCCAATTGGAACATAATATATTTTTGTTTGAGTGCTACTTATCATCTCTAGGACGCTATGAGTCTCTGGACGACCCTAAAATACGATACATTTCAAAGAAATTAATGACTGATTATAAAATCGATATAATTTTAACGATAAAAAACTGCATACAAATAATGTTAGAGGGAAGAACAATGATATATCCACCAGTTGTCTCAAACAACCCTCATACATAATACTTCTAGGAGTAAGTAAAGGTATGAAGCAGATCTAGACTTAGTTGTGCATGTATCTATGGTATATATATTCTATGTTAAATTGGAAAGATGTAATCAACAAACAAGTCATCACACTTTGATTTATTCAGTGAAAGATCATAATGTATACAGCGGAAAATGAAGTTTATGGAAAACTATACCTTCATTGCATTCTTATTCAGAAGACCCTGTATGAAGTTAACCGAATAAGGAACAAGTTTGCGAGAAGGCAAATGCATAGTTGATTCATATAGAAGTGTCAACTGCCTGCTTTAAACATATATTCCAAGGATACATGTAATAAACAACATGAATATGTTTTTAATTAAAAAAAAATTATGTAACACGATGTTATCAGTTTCAGAGAACTTTTTGTTAGAATCAAAGTTATTCGTCACAAAGAGAGACTTGTCCCTTCCTAACAATATATTTGTTTATATAAGATTATTTTCGACAAACCAAACGTTTGAATAGCCAAATATATATTAAATTATAAACTGATATTCCTGCTTTCAATATCTACGTATTTTGGCTATCAAACAACATATGTCTATGAACTTAGCTTATTTGGTAAAACATTTAAACTTGTTTTGTAGTCAGAAAATATATACATTTACTCATTTGCGTTCCTTGCATTTTCTAATAAATTTCTAATCTACGTATGTAACATAATAATATAGTTATAGGGCATTTAAATATAATCTTAAGGTTTGAGCTTTCCTTTAAAAAATTAAAGAATTGAAACTGTATTTGAGAAACGGAAAGATATAGCGCTGATAATCAAATCATGTTGCTGATGAATTTCTGAAATTGAAATAAGAGTGGTCCAAAACTCTGCAACATCTGTTCATATGGGAGTAATACACTTTAACTTATATCACTATAATATAATGCTTACACGGAAATTTCCAAATACAAAGGGACGGCTCATACCAACATCTGTATCAAAATCTGGAAATACACGCCCAGAGGTTCCATCCGTGAAAATTATTATATGCCCCTGCAATGGATTATCTCCTATTCGATCCAGTGGACCTGTTATGAAGGAAACGGAGAAAGTTCATTATTATTCTAAATATCAAACTTATTAGTATCAATGTACAGCAGCCCTGTAAAATAAAAAAAAAAACAAAACATGGCAGGTATCAGTACACTTTGCTGTTTTGATTTATTTGTCAATCCGATAATTAGTAACCTTTTTGCCTGAACGCATCTTGATTGTCGGAAAAACTCATTTTATTATCATAATTAATAATGTTCATTATTAATTATATAAAAAATATAATTCGCGTAATGACAATTTACTTTAAGCGCTTTATACAATATACCATTATGATATCATTGATAAACTAAAGATATGGTACGAAAGTCGAGGTAAACAAAAATAAGAACTATATAGAATTATATAGATGAAATAATAACTCTTTATAAAAAAAGAGATAAAATAACATACATAGATTTCATATCGGCAGGTTATGTTCATTATCTTGCGTTAAGTAATTGCAAACATACTTTGATACTGTATACGTTTGATTAGATCTTATAACTGTGTGCATGTTATTGTCTATATTTACCATTATTTGTTAGTGAAATGCTTGAAATTTCCTGTACTGAATTTTTCTGTTTGTTCATTTGGCAATGGTCGTTTGAGCGAATTGGCAGGACGTTTGAGCGACAAAAAAGGACGTTTGAGCGCCGAAGTATAGGACATTTGAGCGCCGATATTTAAGGACATTTGAGCGAAAAAAAAAATTAAAATGATGAAGGAGTACCTCTTCCGTTCGTTTGTTCATCATTAACCATCATTAACAAAATTTCAAATGTATTTGTCTCAATATTCATCTTCGTTAACGATTCGTGCGTTTCCTCTCTAGATTTTGGAAGTGCAGGGTGAGATTTACGTCTTTTTCTATATATAGCCTTTGAAACGCTGCTAATGTCTCCAGATTTTAGGTTTGTCTAATCCATGTTCTGTAACTCGGTACGGATAATTTTCGAAGGACATTGAACTATATCAACATCCGCTTTACGTTTTCCTTTTAGTGTGTTGTCCACTCTATATCGGAAACTGTCACAAATAGGGCTGTTTTTCCTTTATTAGTCTCGGTCAAAATTATATTCGTTTTAACATGTACATGTATCAGTATTAAGATCTAAAGTGCCAAGGGACATCTCACTTTATAAATATAAGAAAGTTAGAACAAAGAAAATTTGCATAGCCAATGAAGTATAGTAGAATTGATTGGTAAGTACAGATCAACCCAGGACTACAATACCATTAACTAGCCAGAACCGGTCGAATGACTCGGGTTTAAAATAAAATAAAATATATTCATTTTAAAAACTTACTCTTTTTCTAAATTTTTAAAAATATTTTCTTAATTCATATATAAGTATCACAGGAAATAACGCTCAAACGTCCTATTTGAAAATCCAGATATGGTTAATATTCCGGCGCTAAAATGTCCTATGATGTCGGCGCTCAAATGACCCAATGGGCATTTTTTATTTTCGCTCAGTTGTCCTATGCCTATACATATTGTCGGTCCACTGATAGAGATTAGAAAACAAGTAGGGTTGATATATCAAAAACTAGATTAACCCACTGTATATGTTTTTCATTTGACTGTCCCATGTCATGTTTCTTGGCAATGGTTATCAGATGTCATATAATGTTATTTGGAGATTTAGGTGTTGATGGCAGATATAGAATAGCATCGGCTTTTAGAATTCATTGATATTTTGTTAGCTCTCAATGAATTAAAGCTTGAAATATTGTAAAGACATCTGTCTAAAATATAATTGTGTATGTATTTCGTATTTTATGTTAGTTTTTATAACTTATTTATAAAATGTCAATTTAAATACCTGATAGAACTCCAGCTAGTCCCATTATCAATCCTCCAAGAATGGGTGCATTTCCATGTGGTTTTAGTTGAGCTTTAGAAAAAGTAGTTAAGGTTAATAAAAATGATAAACTATATTTTGAGTGTACATGTAGTAATTAATAATTGATATATTCCATAAATGTTTTCAAACGCGTGTGTTGCTAACACGTTACAAACACAATATTTCATATATTAACCACGATTAATATCAACTGTTTCGATTAATTCTCAGCTTTCCAATTAAGTTTATTCTAAAAACTATGGATGCAACTCCCTCTGGCAAATTCAACATTCGATGGTTTTGGGCTATAATTTACAGGTACCTGTTACCTATAGATGCCTTTAGACATTTCAAACTTTCTCAGCGCTTGTCAATGTTCCTGATCGCCTCGGTGGTCTCGTGGAAACGTTCTCGCCTCGAGTGCCAAAGACTTGGCCATTAATTTTGCTGCTTCTCCACTAAGCACGCGGCATTTAGGAGTAAGAAGAAAGACTGGTCGGCTCAGTGTCAGAATAATGAGTCCGATTAGGGTGACATGTCTTCCTTCGAACTGTTACCTTGTGAAATAGGAAGTAATAAAATTCCTCCTCCTCCTCCTCCTCCTCCTCCTCCTCCTCCTCATCATCATCATCAAATGAAAAATACGAATCAGACGCAGCAAAACAGTTTGTTTTGCTCACACAATGTTGTCAATATAATGGAATTCTATGCGACTGTCATCGAAGTGAGAAATTTAGCTAGCTATAAAACCAGGCTTAATCCACCATTTTCTACATAAGGAAATGCCTGTACCAAGTCAGGAACATGACAGTTGTTTTCCATTCGTTTGATGTGTTTGAGCTTTGGTTTTGCCATTTGATAAAGGACTTGCCGTTTTGAATTTTCCTTGGATTCGGTATTTTTGTTATTTTACTTTTTAATCATTAAATATTTTGCACAACTAGAATATAAATTTTGATTCCCACTATTAAATAGGTAAAATGACGGAATAGGTAGATATACATTGACAGTGTATATAAAATTGCATGTTACATAATTAATTTATACAATTGTATATTATAGTTTGAATGATTGATTGATTGATGTTTGCTTAACGTCCAGTGGCAAATAGTTCATGCATGTTCAGGACGATATAATTTGAATGTACCCTCATGTTAATATTTCTGTTGTGTTAAAGATATAGCTAGCACCAAATGTATGTACAACGTTTGCATTAACTAAATCATATGATTCTAATTTATGATCGTTCTTTACTGCTTCACCTATTTGTTCCAATATCAAACTGTAATCATTAGTTGTCTCTTGAATGAGTTGACTCTGTCCACCAAAAACAGCAAGACCGATATTATCACCTAATCCAACAATTGCATGTTGCTTAGTGCCTATAAAACAAAGAGATAGAAAATTCTTTTAATGTGAAATACTATATATACATGTATCTTTGTCATAAAGGGATTTTCTTGATATTTTTTATTTGCATCATTAAAACAAAAATAACAGAAGATACTAATTTTTCTTCTTTCTGTATACATATCAAAATATGAAACTTGCCTTCAATATACTGAACAGCAGCCGTTTTCATGGCTTCAAATTTTCGTCCTTTCATCCGTTCAGAAATGTCTAAAACCAGTGTAATGTGGCGCCCTCTCCTTGTCTTCTTTTACCTGCAATTTGTCTGCATCTACCTAGAATCAAAACAGCATTAGCCCTTTTACCACAATTCAGAATCTAATTAGAAAATTTATAAAGCGAATTTTCCAGTTACAATAATATATATAAGTCAAGTTTTTATAAAACATTAATCACAGTCAATTCTCTCTATCTTTCTCTTTTTGTACATCGAATGCCTATATTTGCATAAGTGGTTCTGAAATTTTTTCATACATAAATGAATGATGAAAATTACACTTGAAAATCTGTTTGCGTGTGAAGCGCTTTCCTGGATTTACCTTTATCAGGATTTTCAAAGAAAAAAAATTAATGCCAAGGATGTATATCTACCTAAACACGTAAAACGCTATATAATCAATTCATAATCAAAAGGGCCTTAAAAGAATGACCAAATCCATCTAAGTTCAACTTTGCCTGAGGGAGTTGAACTTGTTTTTCAAAATAAATGACCAATTAATCAACGGAGACTGTAATTGCAAAAGGATTTTATAATTCAGTTCAATACCGAAACATTGAATAATGATCTGATGAAACCTTCGTGTTCCACTTGTCCACCTGCAGCAATATCGACCAAGTAATAAGCGATTTACTGGATTTACCTTAATCAGGAATGCTCATACCCTAAAAATTGAAGGTCAAGGATATGAAACTACATAACAAATCTTTAATTTCCTGCTCCATGTCATATTTGAAAAAAAGAAAACTGTTTTGTAATACCATCAAAAATGGTTTACATTAATCAGATATAAATACATTATATATATCGATGAATTGAAACCGTTATTATCTTTAATTGTTTCCTTTGAGCCTTATAAACATGATTGTTACATTATATCTTTTTACTCTTCATATCGAACTACCTCCTGTCTTTTATTATATAGAATAAAACACCCCGCTACATACTGTATTCAAGAACTTGCTGAAGATGTCCCAACCAGTCTCTTATTGTCCGAGGCTGTTTCGTGCCATCTAGAACAAAAATATTTACAGATATTTTAAACAGAATTGATCCAATACTCAAAGTTAATTTAGATATGTTAAACTATTTTCTTTTCACGTTGTGAATTATTTGTGCCTGATTGAGAATAAGTATTAGCAAATGTAATATATTATAAGGTGTATGCTAGAAAAAAATTAATGTCAATGTACATTGGCCATTTTTGTGAAATAACAATTCTAACAGTAATCATTGTATTAATCGTATCTACATCTCGACTATCCATATGCCAAATCATCAACCATTAAAAGATAAAAAAAAAGGTCACCAAATACCCTTGACTCTTTTTCCTTGATTTTTATTCGAAAGCGGATTTTGAAAATAACAATACTTACGTTTTGGATCCTCCGTACACACTGACTATCACAAGATCCAAAGAATCTCTTTCATTGGATATATATCTATGTCTATCGTAACTGTAATTAACTTGTATTGACATTTAAAGATAAGTAAGGTCTCACGTTTATCTAAGTGGTCAGTGCTAGTCTTTGACAATATATTTTGAATATCACGCTGATACTTATACCCCAGTGTGCATGAGATAAAGGTTTTTTTATTCCATCCGAGGATATTTCTATTTAAATTTATTCACTGGGCGCCCTCAGATAATGATACCGATCGTTGATTATAATAATAATTTGCGTAAATCACACCTAACAATACGGAGGTGTCGCAAAAAAAGTAATACACGCTTTTCTGTTTAGAGCATTTGCTATTCATGGATTTTAGTGGTCATATGTTATCTTTTAAACTAAATTTTAAAATCACAAATCAAAGTCATGATTTAAAAAATGAAACGCATGTTCCATAATAGTAAAATATAAAACACATGTTTAAATGTTTTTACATTAAAATGATATCGTTTTAGCAAAAGACAGATATCATAGCATATGGGTTTCAGTCTTTGATTAAAAACATGCTCAAGGTACGCCATCGAAAATGACAATATTTTATGAACTTACCGTTGCCATTCCTTTCGGCGTCCGTATGAAAATCGATTTCACTCCAAGGTGGACTAAAACTAGAAATAAATGAATTTGTGGTTAAATTCAGCGAGGAAAACTTATAAATGCTTTTGGCAAAGTTCTTTAGAATACATTTCTTGTTTTGGGATCATTTAAGGTATGCGTTTATCGCATGTAATAGTTCTGATTCATCTTTGCAACAAACAGGGCAACAAAAATGGATATATTGCAAGAAGCCTTACATATATTTTGATTCTCTATTCATTTAATTAGATTAATTTTATTGTATTACAAAGACAAAATCAGGGGTATCTTTGCCAAGCATAAGCAGCTGTTTGAAGCTATTGTTTCTCAGTTAATATGTTATCCTCGTGCATGTTCACGCTATACACATTTCATTAACAGGGTGTGCTACTTACACAAACACTGATCCGACAGAGTTATGAGGAAAAACGACTGAAATCGACATAACCTAAGTTTTATGGTCACCATCGCGAATCGGTTGACCGATAGGGTGTGTCGGTGTCTCAACTCACGACATGTTTTTGCGGTCTTAAATCTTTATATACCAGCATAGTTGTCTGATCTGAAATTTTACCTATTGTGTCATATACCCGATTGTGATATTTTGACTGAGTGTGGATTTTTCTTCGGGTAATGTCTGTACCAAGTTAGGAATATGACAGTTAATGTCCAGTTGTTCGTTGATTGTTACATTCGAGCGTTTGGGTTTGTTAGTTAGCATCCACTTCCCCTTTTTAAACGTACTCTAGAATTCAGTATATTTGTTATTAGATTTCATCGCAATGTGGGTGATGCATGCATACAATGAGAAGCTTGCTTTGTCGAAGCCTATTAGAATTCATTCCATTCTCTCAGTTTTTGTTTTTACCTTAATTTACGAGATTTGAACATCGGTTAAATACTGTGGCCTTGATATAAAGGGAATTTCTTTTCCTGTAAACAGTCTTTGACTTTTGGAAAATCTTATTTAAACAGAGAACCTTTTCATGATATAACATTTTTATAACATTTTTATAGCAATTTTCAATTGAATTGAATGTGATGCTGAAACCAGAATTTACTAGCAATACTAAGATTATTCATATGTATGCATTAGCTTTATTGCCAGCGGGTACATGTGACAATACTTAAGAACTATGTATTCTAGTCAACACTTTTGGCAATAATGTATTTGTCACTTATCAATCAAACACCATTTGCATAAAAAGAACTGAACTCATATTAGAAAATGACGGCTTGTTAGATGCATTGGCAGTGTGTATTTTATCAACAATGTTAGGGAATTTCTGTTGAGTTCCATGTTTAAAATGAGTGTTTATTTTATACCTTCTTTTGGTATTTACCGAGTTCTTACTTTGTGTCCTCTTTGGAATCTGCCATGACTGGACCGAAATGTCCATTTTGGACTGAGAGGGTAAACGTAATGTGTGAAACTTTCTAACGCATTTTTCAACACACTCTAACGAATATGTTGGAAATGCAGTCAAAATAGTGTTTTAAATGATGTAAGTAGGATAAGTTACGATGCAAAAAGCGGCAACTTGTTAAATCATCTTGTGTTTCCAGCTCTTAATATGTCAATCTTTAAATCGTCAGCACCAGTGTCGTGTGCTTGCATGCAAATATAAAAACCAATGTTGTCGTTTGCCGTACTGGTAGACGACTTTTTCAGAGACAGAAAATTCAATTTAATTTTGCCATAATTATAACGTCACAATGACGTCATGGATATCACGTGATTGCTTCAAAATACACTTAGATGACCGATGGTCAACAATGTTATAAAGCATTAATTATTTAATGTATAGGTTGCACTGTTTTGTTTTATAATGTATACTTATTGCAATATTGATGAAACGACATATATGTCGCCTTGGCATCAAACCCCCAAACGACATATATGTCGCTTTGGCATCAACACTCAAACGACATATATGTCGCTTTGGCATTAAGAGGGTTAATTCTCTGACTACAGAATATGTTTTAATCTTTAGAAGAATTCTTGGATTTTTTATATGTTTGATAACAATTTTCATGAAAGTAAACCAAATATTGGAAAAAGATCAGAGTTCTATTTTTAAATGCCAAATTGATAATACGAAATAACCCACGAGTACTTTTGATGTACAACCACACTTTTTCTTTATCTTGCAACACGGAAAATTACTTCATTTTTAAATTAAGTGTGATTAAATAAAAGTGTTTCTATTTCTTATCGCGTAATTTAAGTATCAAGTTTTTCGTTCAGCTGTAGTCATACGATTTCAACAGTTTTATTTACGACATAATGTCATTTAATCCCATCGTTTGCAAAAAACTTTTTCCTGATATATATAGAATAATGGCATTTATGTTTTTGATACTGACTTTATCAGCAAGAATATCAAGCGAGCCCGCTAGGCCGATTCGATATTCGAGCTGATGAAGTCAGTATCAAAAAATAAAATGCCATTATTCTTTTTCAGTCGGAAAGCAAGTCCTAACGACCGTTGTTGCTACTTTCTAAAGACAACAATGGGACTGATATTAAAGCCCGCCATTTTGAAATTGCGTTAATTTCGCGGAAAAAATGAAATTGGCGGCAATTTGGAAAATTGTTCTGTTTTCTGTTTCTTACTTGCCGTTGAAGTCAGAAATTAATGTCTTCCTATCTTTTAAGCATGTGTCTTATTATTAAAGAAAATAATACCCAAATTAGCCGTCCTTTAACAAATACGTTGAAAAATTATGCGAAATTGTCTTTTAGTTTTTACTTCTGTCTTCACAGATAAACTAAGATTATATATAATCTACAGAGGTAAAAAGTAAAAACAATTAATACATATGTCAAAGTTAAAAAAATATTTCACGTCTAACGTTCTGTCACCCCTTATGAAACCCCGTTTGAACTAAATTCCGAAAGAAAGACATTTTGTAACATTGTAGTTTTTTTTGGTCTTACACATCGATGTTTGTTTGAAAAAGCAATGGCGAGTTCAGCTGTGGATTTGACTGGATTAATTATTCTCTTTAAGTGAAATGTTTGACATTAACTGAAACAATAAGGTAAGGAAATTTTATACTGTGTGTGCACAACCTTGAATCAAGATGACTAGTAAAAATCATCCATTGTTAATATTTTTTTAAATTTTTGTGATGGACAAAAGTAAATGCAAATATTACATGTACAATGGAAAAGTCTTGTCTTTTGAACTGAAAGCAATCTGTATCAGACTTGCATTTAAATCACGCATATTCAAAGCATTTTCATAATTGCATGAAGTGTGACTTATTTGTGTTCCAAAAAAAAATAATTATTGACTTAGCACTCAAAAACTGCCCTGAAATAGTTATTTAAAAAAAAAATAGATGTAGAAAATTATGAGATCAAATCTTTCTCGTTATTATTTATTCGCAAGTTCATGATTGACCATTTAAATTATTATCCATTAGTTTGGGCTTCTTTTTGACAATTTGAGTCCATTCAGTAGAACCTGTAATCGAATGGGAAAAAAAATTATTGTTATATTTAGTTTAATTATTAAACATACACAGACTGCAAACTAATTTCCTTTTATTTCAAATCATGAAGAATTAGCACTGAGAATACTTTGATTAATTTAAAAAAAAATATTTATGAAAAAGGTATTGCAAGGGAAGTCAATATTATAGCCCTGTCTAGATCCAGTATGTATGCATATTTTGGCTAGCCCTGGCCTTTATGAAGTAGAAATTTATTTCTGTGTTGGTATAATTCGGTTACAGCAGTAAAAATATATACCAAAATATTAAAGTATCTCGTGGAATAATATATTATGGCCCAGAGTAACTGAAACTAAAGCCCTATTTCAGTCCTGGAACTCTTAAAAATATTTTTACCTAATTGTTTTACATATACATGTCTGTAGTATGAAATATATTTAATAAAAAGATAATTGATAATTTTAATTATTTTCACTTGTAAATAACAGCATATGGTACTAAATATATATATATATATAAGTACAAATAAGTTTGTTCATGAAAAGTGTCAACAAAGGGACGTAACTCGTAAATTACTATCGGAACCGCTTTGTCAGAAATTTCGACACATCGAAGTGGCACATTTGCGTATTACAGCGTATTAAGTGGCACAAATTTGACACAGCCAGTTCAATAAACGCCTCATTACATTTTAAATTCAGCATAGGTTCACCAGAAGTTAAGAAAGAAATTTCAACTTACGATGCAGTCCGGTAAATCCGCCCACATAAGGCTTTGACCGTATGTTTTTCTACTTAACTATATACAAATTGTATCAAATTTAACATAAATCGATTCACTGGCAAATCAATTTTGAGTAGTTTATCCCATTTCCCAAAAAAATGTCTGAAATAAATTTTAAAATCAACAAAACAAGTGGGTCATCTGTGTTTTTATCGGAAATGTGTTTGTCCGGTAAATCTGCCCATGGGCAGTAAATATGTATGGAGGGCCAGTTAATCACATATTTATGAAAGGAAAAGGTGATCTATTAATAGACCATTTAAAAGGATTCCAGACAATCGAAAAAAAATTTCAAGGCAGAAACGAGTTTTGTAAGCAATAATAGATTATCGTTAGCTTTAGGAACTGTATTATATATATCACTAGATATTTTCGTAATAAAGGATTTTTCTTTAACATTTGACATGCAGTAATGATAAGTACAGTTCCTATGAATAAAACAGCAGACGAAATATTCACGGAAGTGACAATTACGGAAGTAAATGGGAGTGGGCGGGTTTACCGGACGGACGGAATTACCGGACACTACTGTAAGTGTTGAAAAAAATTGACGCGACGGGTGACGACCTGGGGTTTGAAGGCTTCGAATTATAATTCCGTACATTTCAGTAGTTGTCGTTTGTTGATGTGGTTCATAAGTGTTTCTCGTTTCTCGTTTTTTATAAAGATTAGACCGTTGGTTTTCCCGTTTGAATGGTTTTACACTAGTAATTTTTGGGGCCCTTTATTGCTGTTCGGTGTGAGCCAAGGCTCCGTGTTGAAGACCGTACTTTGACCTTTAATGGCTTACTTTTATAAATTTTGACTAGGATGGAGAGTTGTCTCATTGGCACTCATACCACATCTTCTTATATTTATTTAATCAAAACAATTTGTATGTTAGAACTTCTAGAAAGTATACGCAGTTGGCATTTATAACGTACAGCATGCTTTGATTTAATTTGATATGACTTTTTGGAGGAAATAGGCTGGTTTCAGTTGAAGAAAAAAATGACAAAAAATGCCTAAATATGGTAGTCACATGACTTTCATTGTTGTCTTTAGAAATGGGGTCAAACCGGGTCAGCTTTCCGACAGTTTATCGGCAATTTTTCTGAACTGTATTTTTTTTGGTTGAGAATATGAAGTAAAATGAAATAATAAGTAAATCTACTTTTAAGCGTACAAAACGTTGGGATAGTTGTTCAGTTGTATGAATGAAGTTGCGTGCATTTCGTTGATAAATTGAAGTGGACGGACATGAACACGTGACGTTGCTGCAGTGATACATGCCGTCATTGCCTAATATTTTCGAGTATCAAGTCCTGTCCATGATATTGAAAATATTAGGCAGTAAGATCAAAGGGAAATGTACAAATTGCCGATAACTAAAACTACCCCCAATATGTCCAAGTACATGTATATAAATAGGCATTTGTAGCGATAAATCGTTTGCGGTTATACGGTGTAAAGGAAAACCAATCAGTCATTTCTAAAGAAAAAAATAATTACAAAAATAGTTTATACTTCGTTAGTGGCTACCATATTTGTTAAAGATATGTATAATTCAGTACAGATAAATAAATCAAAAGAAGCTTCAATTGTACAATATGTAACCTGTTAGTTTATTACATACCTTTCTGACGATACAACATTTGGTTTTGTATGATGAATGAAAGGTTGCTCTATATTGGGTACTGGTGAATATTCTTCTGGAACTTTAATTGTTGAAGATGAAATTATACATCCTTCAAAACATGCTAAACTACCATGAAAGCTGACACGGTTATCATATTGAATATCTGATCTTGTGGTTTTGTATCCAAAGTCATTTTTTGTACATCTAGTACTCAATTGTGGTAAATTAATCAATTCACATTCATCTTCACAGTCTTTTTCAGTTGAATCGCTACAAAACCTCAATGTATACATATTTTCTAAATATATTTTCAATTCTATTTGTATGACAGTACGAGAAAAATATTTGAACAACAGGCGTAAACTTATAACCTTTTGCAATAGATTTATTAAGCCAAAGAGAAATATTTGTAAACTTTATAGACAATATTACTGTTAGAATATTGATGCGAAATCAAACTTTTTATTATATTTCTTTCTGCAATTGGAATCACTCTTCCACAACAAATCTCTGTATTGGCAATACAATTCAGTACACGTTGTGACCAATTTATGATATCTACATCATTACTGTAAAAAGGTTAATTACTTATATTTGTTTTTGTAGACAGTTAAGTTTCAACACTTTAGTATCTACTTCAAAATATATCTATGTAGGATTCAAATGCACACGGAAACAATTGTTACATTATTTATATTTGAACTTCTTCCGTTATATATTTGCAACTCTGATACTTGCAAATCTAGTACAGCACTTGTTTTTTTTATAGTATTTCCTTTGGTTTGTATATCCATCTTTTGTTGATCAAAAGTTCTCCTTTAGACAGATATCAGTGTATTTATAGTATTCATCTAAAATGTTGTATTTTATGGACCTCTTTTAAATATCATTGAAACATTCGAAATTTAACGAAATTCCATGGCTGATATTGCATTTTTAAGAATATTTTTTTTTTCGCGTGGGAGTTTTTATTTCACAACGGGTAGGTGTATTGTTCCAATGTGAAATAAATATTACAGTAGTACTGGGATTATCTCAATGTGGAATTAATTTTCATAGGTTCTAATTGGTTATCTTGTTGTATTGTAAGTGGTGCTCGGAAAATGATACACATCTTGAACATAAAATATTTGAGATTTCATGCAATTTCTACGAACCCCTTTGTTAAAGGTAGCAAATGTTGAAAAGCAGAGCTACATAGTGATTTAATGTACATAATATCTAACATGTAATTATGTTACATACCTTTTCAGTGACATGAATCTGCATTTTGTTTCGAGAGAAAAATTCTCAATTTGCTTAATATTAGGTACTGGTGAGCATTCTACTGGAACTTGAAAAGTAGGAGATGGAAAGTCATTGCCTTCAAAACTTGTCGAAGTACTATGAAAGCTCATACGATTATCATTATGTATATTCCAACTTTTGCATTTATATCCAAATTTATTTATGGCGCACCTTGGATTCGGCCTAGTACAATTCATGCTGTTTTTTGAAAGCTGTACGGTGTCGATTGTATGGATACTTCTGTCTTTGTTTGACACATTGTCTTCTTCTTTACTTGCAATTTGACCATTATCGTCACTTGTGCATCGATGTTCTTCAACATCAGTAATATACTTACTGTCATCTTTATGTGTTCTTCTCGAAAAATCATTACAAATTGACACGTTGAAAACGTCTATGGATAAATCTGTATTGTATGGACACATTGTCTTACATATGACGGGTTCAATTGTGTGTTCTGAATTCATATTATAAATAGGCCGATCAAATTTGGCATTTCTACTATTTTCAGTCTCGTCCGAATCTTTTCTTACAGGCACACTGATATTTGTCATAAACGTAGTTGTAGGATGATTTCTATTTTATTATTTCTTTTATCTGTTGTATCTAATAGATTTTTCGTCTTTTCTAAAGTTCTGTTGTCTTGAAGATTTTCTACCGCAACAACAAATTTATTTACCATTTCTAACAAAGAGTGGACTAACTGATTAATATCGGTTAGTTTGGTAGAATTGTTATCGCATTGTGTCTCTAATTTTTGTACATGTTCTTCCAGATCTGTAAAACAGTTGTTTATACATGTACACAAAATAATTATGAATAATTCTCTAAATATAGTTTGTCTTTTATAGCTTTTCCCTAGTTTTTCAATTTTCTTAAAGATTGATATAAATCTTATAGTTCGTTTTGTTTTAACTAAAACTTCTAATGTTTCGGAGTTGAGGATTCTATCTAATTTCAATATTACATGGAGTTTGATGTTTCCTATTCACAAGATGATAATGTAGCTCTAAAATCATTAAATGTAAAATAATGAAATTCTTTTAACTGTTTATCTGATCGACAGAATAGCTTTCTGTTTCATTTTAAAGGATAATTACTGGACAATATGATGCAATTTATAACCTCTATAATCTGAGAGACATATACTAGTATTATTTGTCTCTGATAAATATAATGATTATATCCCATCGGCTCTATAAACACATTACTGATATTCATGTTCAAATGCAATACTCGTTTAATTTTCCAAAATAAAACATTTAAAATATCCCGCAAACGTCAGCTGTGATTGTGTAACGTTATTGTAAATGCACAGATGTAGAATTAACTACAGACGTCATTTGATAAGAAGTGGCGTTGCATATCACAATGCAGAATAATTGAATGACGTCAATTTGCAGACAAATTGTTGGCAACAAATTTGATCGAACACATATTTAATGTGTGTACAAATGATTGACCATAACTACTTACTTTCCAGTCGTCTGATCGTTTGCTTGGAATTCTCAACTAAGCTGAAACGAAAAATAAACCCGTATTATTTCCATAAGGAAGAAGTTGACGATTTCGGGAGAACATTTAGTGAAAACTTATTTCAGGTATCAAATCTTCAAACAGTATCCATAAATGAATCGATACTAGTGTTGGTGGACGATTTACGCCGATGCTATGATCAACTTGATAATCATCGCGCCGAAAATGAATGAAATACCATGATAGATGGATAATCTTTTGTACATTTATTGTTCATAAATGATAAAAATCAATTGATATCAGTCATAGATGGCCTCAGCCACATTAATATTTTGCACAAAGTTTTGAAATTACAGGCTTTAAGAACTACTAAAATTCGTTATTATTTTGCTTTCAGAAAGTTTTAATTGAGGCGCAACAAATTAGCCGTATGTAAACGAAATATTCATATGCTGTATTAAAAAAGAGACGGAAGATAACAAATGGACATTCAAAAATCATAACTCTAGATAAAAAAGACAACACCATGGAAAAAAAAAAAAAAACGAAAGAGGACTAAAAGACAAACAAGTTAACAAAATACTAGATGATGATGATGGATGGATGCATAACGTCCAGTGGCAAATTAATATGCATATTCAGGACGAGAACATGTTAATGCAATATAAATATTTACCCTGCTTTGTACTAGACCGACTCGCTTAGTCGGATATTTAACGTGCTAGCTCACAAGGAACAGTCCGCAAGAAGACATGTCACCTCGACCGGACACATTATTATGACTCCGAGTCAACCAGTCTTTGCTATTACTACTTAATGTCGCTTATTTGGCGGAGAAGCAGTAAATACCAATTTTAAAGTCTTTGGTTTGACCCAGCCGAGGTTCGAACCCACGACCTCCGCACTCGAGGCGAACACGCTACCATTAGACGAAAATACTAGAAGAAAAACTAAAGACTAACATGAACCCCACCAAAAACGGGGGGATCTCAGGTGCTCCGGAACTATAAGCATATTAGGATCTACTAGTGGCACCCGTCATGTTGCTAATGGTGCATTGTAAGCATTGTAAGTGTTCTTGAGCTGTTTTCTGTTCTTTGGTCGGGTTGTTGCCTCTTTGACACATTCCCATTTCCATTTTTAAGTAATTAAAACTTTTATTACTTCTTCCTAACTAAGAAATGTGTTTTCAGATTGTATCTTAAGATCACTTTAAACACTTTATTGCTAAAGAAATAAAGATATGCGTTATAAAATAAGGTACTTATAACCATACAAATCAGCTCTAGATTGAGGTTTTCTTTCAATGTGTCACGGTTTATCAGTCATACACATTGTTATATTGAAAAGACAAACTATTATTTTACCGAAGTTTTGTACATGTTTTCATAGCAGCATTTTTGATATCACCAAATTGAATTGGGCTTTGATAATCAAAATGGTAGCTTTTGAATTTTTAACAAGATCAAGAGGTGCATTAAACATAGTGTCCAAAGAAAGACATCTCAATGGTGAAATGAAAAAAAAAAGGAAAGAAGAACAACTGCCCACAAAACATGACAAAGACAACTTAAATCTGAACATCACAAATATCACCAAATACTTTGATGAAGACATGTGCTCTGAAAGATTAGCCATTCCTGCTCTACCAGTGGCACTCGTTGTGTTAATAATGAGATGTACAAATTTTGTAATGATTTTAAATTTATAGATATATTATGTCGCAGCATGTTTACCTTTAAAACAGAAACACGGTTGATAATTAAAGTGATTCATTTCCATACGAAATATTATGTTTATGTTACCTACGTTAGTGAATTTAGACGTTGCCATACAGTTTTCTGTTGCCTTTTCATTTCTTGGACTGCATCCAAAATTAAATCCATCTGAAATTAAACACTGATATTAGCAATGAAGTTGCTTTGATATGTATATATAATGAATAAGTTTCTTTACCTTTAGATTCGAACGATTTTGTTTCGCTTAATACGCATTTTGGAACATGTAGTAAACAGTCTCAGCATTATTCATATCAAAAGTAAGGGGGAAAAAAAAAGGAAAAAAAAAAAAAACCAAACAACAACATAAAAATGATCTTTCCAGGCACAATTAGCGATGTTATGATCTATAATACATTAAACGAATAACAAAACTACCAAATATATTGGATATTTAAACTACACCAACCAAGAAATTTTAATCTTAATTAAAAAGACATACAACGAAGGACACACAACAACGAATAACACATGGTCCAGATAGCCCAATTTTGTGCAGCCACAAAATCAGGTGGGGTAAATGAAGTCAACAGAAGTTAACCGATGTTCGAATTTAATAAATCGATCAAGAAGTTTAACGTAAAACCAGCTTAACGTACTTAAACCTCCCCTGTACCTTTTTATACGTAGAACTAAAATAGAAACCCCACATTTCAGCTGGTTATAGGATGACAACACATAATTTGAAAGCAAAGTCAGAATGTGCTCACTATGAAAGTAAGCTGCCGCTAGATAATTAAGTACCACATCTGTTAGTTGAATGCATCTTCCGAAAACACTATATCAGAAACACCAATCATTTTTGGATGTGCTTTTTACCTGACGTATAATTATAATTAATTTAATTAAGTATATAGACTTGCACAGACTCTATTTAGTGTTGTATAAAAAAACACATGCAAAAAAGAATAACAAAAATACTCCAAGGCAAATTAAAAATGGGAAAGTCCATAAAAACTGAAAAAACCAAACGCTATCAATAAACGGAACAAGTAAAAAAAAAAAAAAAAAAAAAACTGCCATTTTCCTGACTTGGTACAAGCGTTTTCCGAAGAAAACGTTGGGTTCAACCAAACCTGGTTTTATAGCTAGCTTAACTTACAACTTTTATGACAGTTGTTTATTGTTCCGTTATATTGACAAAATTCGGTAACCAACCCAAACAGATATAATAGATTAATGTGACAATAATTAGGAACCAGCAGTGAAAACTGTGTAAATATACATCACAGATATACAACACAACTGACGAAAAAATTAAAACAAACACACAAATCAATCTTCAAAGACGCCAAAAAAAAAGGTGTAGCAATATTTCATTTAAATGAAAGACAATTGGGTTTCATAGGCACTAGGGTCCGTGTATATCTGCGTCCATTCGTTTTTCGTTTTGAAATATCAAAAACAAAAAACAAAAAACGAAAGTGTTTTCATTTTTCGTTTTTGATTTCTTAAAAACCAAAATGAAAAACAAAAGTGTTTTCGTTTTTCGTTTTTGATTTCACAAAACAAAGAACGAAAAACAAAAGTATTTTCATTTTTCAATTTTGATTTCTCAAAAACTAAAATCGAAAAATGAAAGTGTTTTCATTTTTCATTTTTGATTTCACAAAACAAAAACGAAAAACGAAAGTGTATTCGGTCCGTGTATATCTGCGTCCATTCGTTTTTCGTTTTGAAATATCAAAAACAAAAACAAAAACGAAAGTGTTTTCATTTTCGTTTTGATTTCTTAAAACCAAAATGAAAAACAAAAGTGTTTTCGTTTTTCGTTTTTGATTTCACAAAACAAAGAACGAAAAACAAAAGTATTTTCATTTTTCAATTTTGATTTCTCAAAAACTAAAATCGAAAAATGAAAGTGTTTTCATTTTTCATTTTTGATTTCACAAAAACAAAAAACGAAAAACGAAAGTGTATTCAATTTATCTTTCCCACACTGTTTAATTGTCATTCAAAAAATGACAATGTTGTCATTTGTCATTCATTTAAAGGTCGTTAAAGTATACATGCACAGCGGTTGTCAGATCAATACTACTTTAATCGAGGATAATGTCGACGGATGCAAAAGTCTTTAACAATCTGAACAATATGGGTGCGTGAACTTTACTTTTAAGTTTAGAAAGGTCGATCCAAGATTATTAGAATTGATGACCAAGGTCCATCTGCCAGTATTTTACGAACTACGAGGACGATAATGTATTTTGCTTGATCAAATTTTCAAAATTTCCGCAATTTCACAATTCAAACCGGGATATTAAATCATTCAATTAGTTTGCCATTAGGAGCCTATAAGGTATTAGTTTTGCTTATTTGTGAAGACTATAAGGTGACATTAACTAGAGGCCGTTGATGGGGGATTATGGAATTGAGAATAGTGGAAAAAAAATATAAATAATAGAGACAATGGACCATGAAATAAATAAAATAGCTAGAATAATGGTGTTAAAATGTAATGAGAAGAGAATAATTGTCAAAAAGTATAAAGAATAGAGAAAATGGACTCAAGTATCAAAGAATACAGAAATTAAGAATCCCGAATCCAGACAATCATACTGGTTGCCTTAATGAACGTTAGTTTGTCTCTGGGAGATTGTTATTGGTTATCATACGGTTTCTCTTTATTTCTATGTCTATTAATTAAGAAGCGTGCTTTCATTATTTGCCAACATATTACATATCACATTATAAAAAAAGACTATTATTTTGCAAACTACCATAGATTTCCGGTAATTGTTCTGCATAGACCACACCACATTGGAGTCTCTGTTATTTTTTTTCAAGTGGACCTCAGTTACCCACCCTACCCAATCATTACATAAAAGTTAATAAACAAATTTCTACGGAAATACTTCTGTCCGCACAATTTGTAAAGGGGAGCTGGGTAGCTGTTGTCTGCTGGAGAAAAAAATCAAGGTTGCTGTTTGGCTTATTTTTTTCAAAGATAGGTCCAAAGTTGGGGTCGAACACCCAACCTCACCCTTACCGAAAAAGTAATAAAAATTGTCCCCACTGGGTGCAAAGGGAAGCTGGGTAGCTGGGGTCTACTGTAGAAAAATCTAGGGTGTTGTTCTGCTTAGTTTTTTTTCTAAAGTAGGTCTAAAGTTGAGGTCGTATACCCTACCCAACCCTTACCGGACAGTTAATAAAAAATTCTGCGGCAATACTTTTATCTGCACTAGGTGAGAACGTAAGCTAGAGATCTAGGGCCTACTTGATCAAAATTACAAGTTAATTTATAGGACGGATCAATCTTTTAAGCTAATAAATAATTTTCTTGCCCACCATACTTTGAATACAAAAATAAACTTTTGTCCAGTCAATTTTAGCGTAATCCACTAGTTCAGAGGTAGAATGTTTTGTAAAACAGTTTTGTGTGGCAAAAAATGTTAAAGCACGAGTGCAACTTTCTTTTCTTTTAATGCAGAATTATTATTACTTTTCATGAACTATTTGACGGATGCCGATAATAAGGAAAGCTATTTCACACAGTAGTGCAATTTTGCCATCATTAAAAAAAATCATAATTATTTACGATTCTATAAACACTCAAAGTGTTGACTATTTAAAATGTAAAGCGGGCAGTACGCTGTGTAATATATCGAAAGCGATTGATTTTGCCTTTATATAACTAATTATTACATAAGATGTATGTTTCATTATAATTCGTTATTCTGATTGGCTAACTGCACATGTCATGTTATTCCTTAAGCAATTGCATTACACAATAAAATTCATCATTCATGATGACACGAGGTCCCACAATAAAGTGCAAAGGTGAATTTAATAAAACCTTGATAAAAATCGTGTTTTCATGATCCTAGCTAAAAATGTAATTATAGATATTGAATGCTTCTTTTTGTAACTTCATAGGGTTGTAAAAGCGTTGATTGTGCGCACATTTTCAGAATGAAGCGCTTCCGCGCTTCATACAAAATGTATTTCGGTCAACGCTTTACACCTCAATAAAGTAACAAAAAGAAGCATTCAATTCTTAAATGAACCAGAAATGAAATTTTAAAATTCATTGAATAGTGTCTTTGACTGCTTAATTATATATTAAAAACTGATGATATAGTGGTTATATATTAATAAAAACATTTGAAGTACGTTTGAGTCTTATGCAATATTTGTGTTTATATATTTGAAAACTGGCTGCTACCGACTGACTGCTTGAGCCTGGTCTCACAAACTCCGCATTTTCATTACAGCCGATTACATTGAGTGTGTAGACAAAGGTAATAACTTTGGTTAGCTTGCTTGTTAGCTGAACTATGAAGTAACTAGGTAAGGTATACTACCCTCCTGTAGAAGGAGCCTAGTCCTACAGACAGATTGATTGGTTATCTGTCGAACTAGTCTACTCTTAAAGAAGGGTAGTTTACCTAACCTAATAATACAAGCAAGCTAACCAAGGATATGCTACCTTTGCCTACACACTCAATGCAATCGGCTGTAACTTCTTTACATTACAGGTTGCAACACCTTGCCAAATTATTGGGTTCCAATAAACGTTTGGAAAATTAAGTCAATGTGCTTTCCCATAGGGTTTTATGCAGAACAATTACCGGAAATCTATTATGGAAACTTGCAAAAACAATATCAAAATCGAATTCTAACTGAACAATGAAGTTACTCACATTAAAAAAGGTTGAGACATTGAAGGCCAAATAGTTTTTTTTTATTCTTGCGTGTCTTATTATAATCAGACGGTAATTGTAGAGTTTACAAAGAAATTTAATATTAAGACAAAAATTAATGTAGAGTTTCATTGGTGAAATTAACACTACAATACAAATAAAGGATTCTCAATGATCATGACTTTTGCTTGTAGTAAAATGATCAATCAATCAATCAATCAATCAATCAATCAATCAATCAATCAATCAATCAATCAATCAATCAATCAATCAATCAATTGATCAATCAATAAAATTGAGAATGGAAATAAAAAATATGTCAAAGAGACAAGAGCCTAACCAAAGAGCACAGCCGAAGGCCACCAATGAGTCTTCAACACAACGAGAAAATCCCGCAACCAGAGGCGGGCTTCAGCTGGTCTCTAAATAAAAATATATACTAGTTATGTGAAAATGGACGTCACACTTAACTTAGATAAAAAAAAAAACATAAAAAAACTAACAAAGATCAGAGTCTCCTGACTTGGGACAGGCGCAAAAATACGGCGGGGCTAAACATGCTTTGTGAGATCTCAACCCTCCCGCTATACAACTATAGCTAGCTAATGTAGAATAAACAAACACACAACAATATGCACAGAAAAACTCAGTTTAAAAGAAATCCGAGTCCGATGACAGAATAGTAAACAAAAGAAACTACACAAAATGAATATGATTCATAAATTAACAAAGAACTACTAGCAGTAACTGACATGCCAGCTCCAGACCCCAGTTAAACATATCGAAAGAATATATAGATATAAGAAGATGTGGTATGAGTGCCAATGAGACAACTCTCCATCCAAGTCACAGTTTGTAGAAGGAAACTATTATAGGTTAAAGTACCCTCTTCAACACGAATCCTTGGCTCACACCGAATAGCAAGTTATAAGGATCCCCCAAAATGACTAGTGTAAAACCATTCAAACGGGAAAACCAAAGGTCTAAACTATATATATAACTAGAGGCTCTAAAGAGCCTGTGTCGCTCACCTTGGTCTATGTGTTTTGGTGATGGTGATGTGTTCGTAGATCTTACTTTACTAAACATTCTTGATGCTTACAATTATCTCTATCTATAATGAACTTAGCCTAGTAGTTTCAGTGGAAAATATTTTGTAAAAATGTACAAATTTATGAAAATTGTTAAAAATTGACTATAAAGGGCAATAAATCCTTAAGGGGTCAATTGACCATTTTGGTCATGTTGACTTATGTGTAGGTCTTACTTTGCTGTACATTATTGTTGTGAACAGTTTATCTCTATCTATAATAATATTCAAGATAATAACCAAAAGCTGCAAAATTTTCTTAAAATTACCAATTCAGGGGCAGCAACCTAACAACAGGTTGTCCGATTCATCTGAAAATTTCAGGTCAGATAGATAATGACCTAATAAACAATTTTACCCCATGTCAGATTTGCTCTTAATGCTTTGGTTTCAGAGATAAAAGCCAAAATCTACATTTTACTCCTATGTTCTATTTTTAACCATGGCGACCATCTTGGTTAGTTGGCCAGGTCACCGGACACATTTTTTATACTAGATACCCCAATGATGATGGTGGCCAAGTTTGGTTGAATTTGGCTCAGTAGTTTCAGAGGAGAAGATTTTTGTAAAAGTTAAGCCCTGGTCACAACGAACCCACGACACATTTATGCAGCTCCACGACATGAAATTTTGTCAAATCGCAGGTCATCTGTGATCGTCGTACGACAGTCGCACGATATTTTGAGCATCGTGGCGCTGTTGTGTGTCGTGGGACGAAAATTGGACATGCACCTTTTTTTGCTCTACGACTTTTTATCGTGTCACTGTCTTGTGGCTGTCGTGAGAGTGTCTTACCACAGTCGTGGGACTGTCGTGCGATAAACACATTGTCGTGGGTACCAACATAAACCATTTTAATGAAAAATAATCGTACGACTGTCGCACGACGGTCGTAAGACAATCTCACGATTGTAGCAAGACACTCGTGATACAGTCGCACGATTATCTCACGAATACAAAATTTCGTACGATGCTCGCACAACATTGATTGTCTGTCGTACGACGTGCATCATATTTTCATTTTATTTAGAAGAATACAATTCGGCTGGAATGAATGTTTGGAAAAAACATACAGTCTGCGGTTTTAAGAGGATGGTTATTCCACCAGAACGATTACGCTTGGCCCTGCTAAATAGGCGCCTTACCGGACTCAAACAAGAGCAAAATATGGTCCTGTTAGCGTTGATTCGCATAGGAAGCATCGAAACGCCCGACGTTGGTTGGTAAGGCCATGGATTGAACGGCACCTGATGTTTGAGCAGAATAGTACACTGATGCAAGAGTTGGAGCGGTAATCTGCCGGTGAAGCTGACATGTTTCCAGAGCTTTTGCTGAGAGTCGCCCCACGCATGACCCAATAAATCGGGCCTTACTAGTAGTTCGGAGTCAAACGCGCGAGTGACCCACGATTGTTGCGCGACAGTCGTACGACAGTGGCACGACAGTGACACGACAGTGACTCGACAGTAACACGACAGTAACACGCGCATCCCATGACATGAAAACCTGAAAAATAGCCCCAAACAACCCACGATTGCCGTACGACTGTCGCACGACCGACTTGCGACAAACCCACGACAGTACAATTACAATTTTTTTTCTGTCGTGTACCCATCGTGGAATCATCGTGGACATGTCGTAGCTGATGTGACCACTCGAAATATTTTTTTGACATTTTGCATGACCGTGCCACGACAACTAATTAATAGATCTTCCACGACAAAAAATCGTACGATCTGTTGTGACCGGGGCTTAACGACGACGGACGACGACGGACGCCAAGATATGAGAAAAGCTCACTTGGCCCTTCGGGCCAGGTGAGCTAAAAAACGAGAAGCGAGAACGACATCAACAAACGACAACTACTGTTTTTTTGTGTGATTATTTGATTACTAGACCAAATATTTCATGATTTTTTAATATCTAGGACTGTATTTTTGATTAATAATTGATAACCAAGTTTAATAAAAACATAATGTGTGTATAGCAAACATATTAACTTTGGCTTGAAAGACGTCTATTTAATTGTTTTCGACCCGCTCTGCTCGGAAAAATTGACAAGAGTAAAATCCTAAGATTAAACGCGTTCGTTCAACAATCTTATTAATTCTCATACACATAAGTATAACGAAATCAGAGATATACCTTTTTATTAGATTAGTTCGTCTAATTTACAAATGAAAGCGGTGCTTAAAAGTGGCGTTAAAACACCAAAAATCAAATCAAATCTAATTTACAAATGTAGTATTATCTGTAGTAAATTTACTGACTTCTTTAATAAAGGATTTGAATAAGAATGTGTCCATAGTACATAAATGCCCCACTCGCACTATCATTTTCCATGTCTAGTGGACCGTGGAATTGAGGGTCAGAACTCTATATTTGGCATTAAAATTAAAAAGATCATATGATATAGAATATGTGTACTGAGTTTCAAAAAAATTATATCTGTACATTAACTTCACTTTCAGGTATAGAGATGTGATTTTTTTTCTGAGACAAGTGCTTGTGACAATCCAAAAGAACTTGCAGTCATTCGATGTTCAGTACTTCAGTACTTTGATTGTTTGAAAACGAGGTAAAAATACCCTGCCACATTCGGTATGTGTTTTTGTTAGACCTTTTTTTCTGTTTTGTATCGATCTCATGCGTTAAGCCCTTTTCCACTGATTTGTATAGTTTGTTCTTATGCTGTGCTGTAACAAAACTGTCCCAGGTTCAGGGGAGGATTGAGCGCTTACAAGCATGTTAAACGCCGCAATATATTGCATGTGCCTGCTCCAACTCAGGAGCATGTAGTTCAGTGGTTGTCGTTTGTTGATGTCTTTTATATGTGTTTTTCGTAATTCATGTTGTTTTAAAATAGGCCGTTATTTTTCTCAATTGAACTGTTTCATATTTTTCAATTCATGTAGCCGACAATACCGTATGTTTTTCTCATTGTTGAAGATTATATGGTTGCCTATATATAATTGCTTACATTCACTACATTTGAACTTTGTGGGATAGTTGACTCATTTGCAATAATACCAAATCTCTTTATTAAAAAGTTGAGGGGTGTGTGTATTTCTTTGGAAAATTTCAGTGTTTTCTCCCAGGTCACCCAGTTTGAATAGAATATTTTGACATTTTGCTGTGCTCTTTGATTTGAGTTAAGAGCCAACCAGAGCTCACGGCCTGTTGGTGGGTAGTTGATGACTATATGGTAAGCTCTGGATGTCTTTTTGAGTATTGCATACGGTGATTTGGTGATGTCTTCATGCCATGCATTGTCCCATTACTTTATATAGACAGCTTATCAGTCAACCTGATCTATCAAAGTAGCTCTCCTCGCCTTTTGTATAGTCAGACGAAAAACAAGATATAAACTGACTTAGCTTGGTATATACATGCTTATTTAATATACTCATATAAATATAAAAAAGAAGATGTGGTATGATTGTCAATGAGACAACTCTCCACAAGAGACCAAAATAACACAGAAATTATCAACTATAGGTCATCGTACGGCCTTCAACAATGAGCAAAGCCCATACCGCATAGTCAGCTATAAAAGGCCCCGAAATGACAATGTAAAACAATTCAAACAAGAAAACTAACGGCCTAATTTATGCACAAAAATTGAACGAAAAACAAAAATGTAACACATAAACAAACGACCAACACTGAATTACAGGCTCCTGACTTGGGACAGGCACATACATTTTGAATGTGGCGGGGTTAAACATGTTAGCGGGATCCCAAATTCAAGTCAAATTGATATTTTAAAACAACATAAAAATAAAAAAAATTTAATAAATGTTGAAAATATTATTGTGTTTGTGAGTGGTAAACTGCTTAAAATTGTAGAAATATTCAAAAGTAGCTCTCGCGTTTTTGTTCTGCGGCTACGTTAACGGAACACCAATCAAGTAATCGATCTTCATGACTATGGCTTCAATATTCATTGGTATAAAATATCATGTTCTGCTTGTCGTAGACTCAAAAAGACTTCAAGTTGGAATAGATCTACGAAGACTAAAGAACGTTCATGTGTGGTTTGGCAATTGTACATGCCCACGACACCGATGTCCAGATATTGTTCGGAAGATGTTTTGAGAAGTTACGATGCTACCGGACATGGAAAATTAAACTGTTACAGTATATTACAGAACACAAAACTGGCTATCTTTGCTGTACATACAAGTTAAAAACCGGATATGGTTTACATTAAAGCTAAAAATCCCAATCCCACGGCATCAAATAATTTAAAAAAAAAATATGACCTTTAACATTGGAGGGCTAAACTAGCATTGAGCCGTGTCCAGGTCCTAAATAGAAAATAAAGAGATGTGGAGTAAATGTACACGGGACAAAATCGCACACAATATATAGAAAAAATACAAATTATTCATGAACAGGGCTTTTATTCCTGTTCTTCATCTTGAAAGGAGCTGGAGGGTCTTCAACGAGGAACCAGACCATTGATCCTCATTATACAAAAGTAACATAGGTTAGTGCATCGGACTACAAAAACAAAAGTTCCTGGTTCGATCCCCGTTCCGGGGAGAAAATTTCCAATCCACTATTAATAAATATGTTTAAACTAACAATAGCCACACACTTGACTTTGTGGATTACATTATTTTTTCTTCATCCTACATATGTCTTTTGATATTGTTCATACATGTAAATACTAAAAGTCTTACACTGTATCTATATATTTTGCTCGAGACCAGAACATAATAAAATAGATAAAACAAAACTTGCGCTTTAGATTAAGAAAGGGTCTGAAAGATTTTGTATCATTTTTCCAGTTCTTCTGGGGTCCTTGAGCCCTTCCTCGCCAACAATATAGTTTGCCTTATTTGTAAAAGAGGCTAGTTACGCTTCTGTATTATCATCTTAGATTAACCTCTCCAAACTTAAAAGTAAAGATCACGCACCCTTATTGTTTAGATTGATAAAGACTTTTGCATCCGTCGACATTTTCTTCGATTAAAATAATATTGATCTGACAACCGCTGTGCATGTATACTTTAACGACCTTTAAATGAATGACAGATGACAACATTGTCATTTTTGAATGACAATTAAACAGTGTGGGAAAGATAAATTGAATACACTTTCGTTTTTCGTTTTTTGTTTTTGTGAAATCAAAAATGAAAAATGAAAACACTTTCATTTTTCGATTTTAGTTTTTGAGAAATCAAAACTGAAAAATGAAAATACTATTGTTTTTCGTTCTTTGTTTTGTGAAATCAAAAACGAAAAACGAAAACACTTTTGTTTTTCATTTTGGTTTTTAAGAAATCAAAAACGAAAAATGAAAACACTTTCGTTTTTTGTTTTTTGTTTTTGATATTTCAAAACGAAAAACGATTGGACGCAGATATACACGGACCCACTAGGACTATAAAAAAATGCAATGCTCTGAAATAATTCAACCGAGACAACAGAAGACATGTTACATTTCTTGTAAGATATTTATAAAAGGTTTTAAAGGAAATGCTTTTTTAAGTTATTGCCTTTTGGCAGATTAAATATACGCAACGGGTTGACGTTGGCGCATTGTTATTTTATTGTAATTGATTAAGTTTATTACCGAAACGTTGCCCGTTCCCATGTTAGTTCTTTTTGATCACTACCATTAGGATTTAAGACAGTTTCGCCCTGAAAAAAATAAATAAACTGGTAAACAGCTAGAAGTAGGTAAGTAAATAATAGCTAAATTGATAAAGTCAATACTTCTGATTGACAGTATTTTCATGGATGGCCCATAAATGATGCTACTCTGTAAGATAAGGAAAACAAATGACTGAATCGTATTAACAACAAAGTATTTTTTCTAGTTTGTTTCACGGCTCCCTTCGTAGAATTAAAAAAAGTAGATTAATGTGCCAGCACATATGCCTCTTTCTAACACTGCAATCAGGAAAAGATCAATTGTCTAATACTCGTTTCCTTGTTTACATCAAAAACAAATATGTCTAAAATGTAGAGTTGACACGAATGTTGGGAAGAAGAAATAGAAACCAGAACGGGACAAATAGGAACAATGAGCATATTTATATATATACATAAGTTGAAAACAAAGCTAATGTCAGTCCATGATGGTTATTGTTTCGATACTTTTTTACCTTCAAACTTGTGGTAATATCTAAATCATACAAAATGTAACAATAACACTAACGTTTCAACTAATAAAAATCATCTAATGGAAAAGTACAGAATGATATGGTGTATTTTAGAATATAGGACATAACAAGACTATAGGTTGCACTTTGTAAAAAAAAGCTGATTCACAAACCAAGCCTCTTTTGGGGAGATATTTAATATTCATAGATATTTTGTTTTGTTTTCCTACTGGTTCTCAGATATGATCTCCATGTAAATTGTTTATTTCATTACGACACAACCTGGGAATTTTACCAATGTAAATAATGTTGGATAGCGCACAAATTGAATTCTCAGGAAGACTCAAGGTAAAGGGAGGGTAGTACAGAATTTTAGTATAAGTCTAAACTCTTAGAAGTTCATGGCATATACATATTAATAATATGCCACACAAGCCTATGTTTTGAACTTTGCAAAAATTTTTTAGTCGTAAAAGAAGTTCCTATGGGAAATAGCATTACCTATATTAACCGAAGTGTAACCTATAGCTATTTATAACTCCCAAAACAAAGGAAAGTCATTAGAAGCCTATAATTTTCGATAGCTGCCTTTAAATAACATAAGTTGCGTAATTCTGAAACAATTACCTTCGTATAGGTTCCTAAAATCGATTTTGCTTGTTCTATTGAAACCCAACTATTGTCTTTACTACAACTGTTACAACGTTTCCTTTTTTTTGTTATTTAATTTGTTTTGATTTCGTTTGATTTAATTTCAAATTTTTATGTATATTTTTAGGCATTGTCCTATTTTAACCGTATATTTCAATAGTTTTGGGTATTTTTTCCTTGCTTGTCGAATTTGAATTTATTACCAAAATAGTCCCATACTTACATCTTCCTTACGTAGGAAGAATGTATTAAATGTCTTGACAGGGTACACATTAGCATCGCATCATTATCCATAAATTAAAATATGAAACCACCTACCTTGGAAGTAATTGAATTGATTAATGTTATCCCATAGTTTCCACACCTTATTTCCTGTAGATTTCAAATAAGATAATTGATTATCTTTATGTTTTCATACCTTGAACCTTAATACATAAGAACTACATGGAAATGGTTTAAATACATTTAAAATATGTCTTTGTTTACTACGCTATGGCAAATCGGTTTAAACATTATAATAAGTATAAAGTAATCTTTCCTTTAAACAACAATTTTCAATGTGGTTTCCTCATATTAAAGTATTTCTATAAATACTTGATAAACTTCCTTAAAATTACATTGTAATGTGAGCTCAGGATTTAAATGTAGTTTACACAAAATATAATATAGAAAAAAATCATTTATCAAGTAAAATAAAACCAGATATAAAAGAGTAGATTTGTGTAATCTATGTCATATCCTTATTCATTAAATGATAAAATCAGGCGCAATACGGATAAACAGCATGTGCAGCCTTGTTGATATAAATACGGCTTTTCGCCCGGTCCAATATTGAAAAATCAGTGAGCTAATTAATACAGGAAATTCACTTCCGGTTACAATCTATTTACGCCTTATCTAACTTTGGACGTATGATTATGCAAAAATACATTTTATCATATTTTATAACTTAAAATAACATAGTTAAAATGATGTCGCGTGTTTCGTTTTGTTACGATTTGAAACCGAAATAATCCACAGCCTTTCCGAGTACAACTTTCGATTATTATCACTGTTTCATTTCCTTGATCAATCATCAGATTACAGAAGGAGTAAGAATGGCTAAAATGTCTGATTAATTCTTCCCAGCTACTTTTTATTTGCTAGATAAAATGATTTGAACTAGCAACTATTAAGTACTTAGACGAGAAATCAGAAATGTCATTAATATTGACCAAAAGGCATCGTTACTGCGAAAAGAGACGTTCAAATAAAAATTCCGGTATCTCTTTCTCGGTAAGTTTCTCAGTTTAATAGAAGAATTACCATCATAATGAAAGTTTTATGAACTGGCTGTTTCTGTATTGGCCTTGTTATAGATTCTGGATCAGCTGTCTTGGCTCTCGACTCATCGAGTCTTGGGACCAATACAGCTAACCTCTTTAATCTTTAATCTTAATGACCAATACAGAAACAGTCAGTTAATAACACGATAGTATCAATTTCCGTTTTTATTTCTTAGTGGAGCCCGTATTATCTCAGTTGACATATTATCTGCACATATTTTTCCTGTATTTAGACATGATAATCATCACTTGCCAAGAGTTATATACACTTTTGAAAGCGTTTAGATTTTATGATTTGTTGCAAAAGTAGGAAAAACAAAATGTTGTCACCTGTTTACTTTGCACACGTTCGAATATCGTTCATATGCAGAAGCAGAGCATATAAAATCAAAAACAAACTAATCTACTGTTTTGGTGTGTCATACCTCCACATTATAAAGTACCCAGTAAACCAACAGTAAATCAGATGCCATAATAGTCAAATCATTTTCAAATCACACATTTAGGAGTCATATGTCATATGTCATATGTTCTCTTTGTGAATTCAATGAGAAGATTAAGTTTAGATGTTAATTGATTTAGGAAACTGGACGAACATCTCGGCTGTAGTGGTAAAAATTTTGAGTGTCAATTTTAATTTTTTCCTAACTGTGTATTTTACTTAAGTCTAAGTCTAAGTCGGACGGTAGACACATTAGCTGTTCATTAAAACCGCTATTATTAAACCAAATTTTCTAAGTTACTTAGGCTCTCCTTGAAGGCAAACTTTGTTTTTTATTTAAATCATGAATTTATAAAAACGCTGAATCTGTAATACAGTGTTTCAACAATAAGTTTGTTTTTGATAACTTTATGTCGCCGTTTAAAGGAAATTTCAGAACGCTTAATTACATTTCTGAATTTTAGCTAGTTTTATTGATGTAAATGATGAAATTATTTTTCACCACGTATATGGCGAAATGCTCTCATACTTTTTTTCATGTTATTTATAAACACAAACGGATGTGAACAAATGTATGGTATATATTGTAAAGCGTTTTATCGCACGGTGCAAAATTGAAGACAATACATTTTTTATTTGCCCAAGGATTTGTAGTGTCCGCTCACTATATTATATAATATTGAATATAAGCTTAGAAGATACATGTATGTATCATCATAAATCCATTACTATAATGGACTTCAGCTGGTATAATTGAATAATTTTATAAAAAAACATAAATAATAGATCTGACATCGTCCTCAACTGTAGATAAGAGATTTCTGTTTTATTCAAATGAAATTATACCCATAAGATAAACTAATGTAGAAGTTATCATATAAATGAAAATTCAGCATGTTAATCAGAATTGAAACTAAATATCAAAGTTTGCTACATGTTATCAAATATTTGAAATAGCGACATTTTATAATCAATGATTGCGGATAAAAATTAGAAACTCGGGTCCCCGCGACTATCTTCATTATCGTCCGTCCCCTATTAAAGGGGCAGATTCTACATTTTGTAAAATTTATGATATAAATGTCTATCTATCGTTGGAGGGAGCTTAGTGGCTGTAAGATATATGTTTTTGTCCAACTTGTGTCATTGAATTATGACTCATGGAATTTTGTTATGTGTCTTTTGTCTCTTATTTTCATTTGATGGCTTTAAGATATTTACTTACGCATTCTACCAATCACTTTTCCATACGGTAATGGATGTATCATATTTTAACAGTTTACACAACGTGCCAGCAAGCTATAAAGGGCCCCAAAAATTACTAGTGTAAAACCATTCAAACGGGAAAACCAACGGTCTAATCTATATAAAAAACGAGAAACGAGAAACACTTATGAACCACATCAACAAACGACAACTACTGAACATCATATACATGTATATGCTATGTCTAATGATAAATATTTCAGTGTCCAAAATTAAATCTATGCTAAGATAATTCGCCTCTACATTTTCCGTACAGATGAAATATATGATCTGCCAAGCAGCACACCATATTTTTTTTCCAGTTGTCAGAGTTCATAGATTGCATAACATCTGTAATACAACCAAGTAAGGCTAAGACTATATCGCCATCATCTTGCTGAAAAAAGCGTACACATTCTTGAACTGGTACAATTCCGTAAAACATGATATTTCTTGCATCCAAAATTTGTTCACAGTACATAATTAAATGTTGGAATGACAACCGCATAAAGAGCATTGTCCATCCTTTATTGCTATTGAGCCCAGTTTTACCATGAATAATAATTTATCATTCAAATGCAGGAAGACAACTGATAATATGTTGTGAATTTTGTAGTAACGACGACGTTCTCGTCGACATTGAACAGACGATTTCGAAATATTTTCTTCTCGGATTTTAATTGATAGACTCACAATTGTACAAAAAAGAAATATCCAAAAAAACTGAGAGAATAATTAATGGAAAGAATACTTAAATAAAAATATCTTGTTTTTGTGAGGGATAAATCGACTTTGTAAAAATACTCTGATTCAAACAAAACCTTGTATAAAAGGACATAATTGCTTACATCCACTTCATTTGAACTTTGGTGGATAGTTGTCTGAATGAACTTTGTTTCTCATTAACTACAAATTACATAGTTACAGAGCATATATATATATATATCCATTGGATGGATCTGTCGTAGAGTTGTCACTTGTTTAGACGTACTTATCAAATAATTATTTCTGTGACTGCATCTTACGATCCTTTACGATAGATAATTTAACTAATCTGCAATCAATTCCATATATATCATGTACTGTGTTACAACTATAGATTCTACTGACGAGAAAAGGTAACACTAAGCCACCGAAAGCTGAATTTTTTAGTTCAGTCTAGGTGGCCGAGTGGTCTAGAGTGCTGGACACAGTGCAAGCGTGTTGTCTCGATATCCCAATAGCATGAGTTCGAATCCCGGCGAGGGAAGAACAAAAATTTGCTTTCGCAAATTTGCAGATTTTACATTGTTGTGCTGATATTGAGAGTAATTATGAATATAATATATGTTTTCAACCGTGTATCACCTTCTCTGTACTGGTGATCCAATGGATGTATCTGACGTAGATATGTCACTTGTTTAGACGTACTGATCAAATAATTATTTCTGTGACTGCATCTTACGATCCTTTACGATAGATAATTTAGCTAATCTGCAATCAATTCCATCTTCATGCCTAATATATCATGTACTGTGTTACAACTATAGATTCTACTGACGAGGAAAGGTAACAATAGGCCACCAAAAGCTGAATTTTTAGTTCAGTCTAGGTGGCCGAGTGGTCTAGAGTGCTGGACACAGTGAAGGCGGTGTTGTCTCGATATCCCAATAGCATGAGTTCGAATCCCGGCGAGGGAAGAACAAAAATGTGCTTTCGCAAATTTGCAGATTTTACATTGTTGTGGTGATATTGAGAGTAATTATGAATATAATATGTGTTTTCAACCGTGTATCACCTTCACTGTACTGGTGATCCAATGGATAAATCTGTCGTAGAGATGTCACTTGTTTAGACGTACTTATCAAATAATTATTTCTGTGACTGCATCTTACGATCCTTTACGATAGATAATTTAGCTAATCTGCAATCAATTCCATCTTCATGCCTAATATATCATGTACTATGTTACAACTATAGTTTCTACTGACGAGGAAAGGTAACACTAGGCCACCGAAAGCTGAATTTTTAGTTCAGTCTAGGTGGCCGAGTGGTCTAAAGCGCTGGACACAATGCAGGCGGTGTTCTCTCGATATCCCAATAGCATGAGTTCGAATCCCAGCGAGGGAAGAACAAAAATTTGCTTTCGCAAATTTGCAGATTTAGCAATGTTGTGCTGATATAAATATATATATATATATATATATATATAAACAATTACATTAGATATTAAAGTACATGTGAACAATACAAACATAAAGTATTAAATTACAAACTAACCAGTAGGAGTGACCCTCACATTTATAATTTTTATAAATCTACATAGTTTTTCAAGAACAATATAGTTTCTCGAGCTCATTAATTGTTGAAATTTATATATATTTGGACAAAAAGTACAAAAGTGTGGTAACAACCTCTTTCTGTCTTGATTTAGAGCATTACATGACATGATATAATGTCTCATTGGCAATCATACCACATTTTCTTATTTTTATATTATCAAAATGCTTGATGTCTCGATTGACAACATATTTGTAACGTTTGAAGGACGAGTTTGTCAACAAACAATCGGCATTCTCATGGGAATCATCTGTGCTCCTTTTTTTTCCAGCTTTTTCCTTTATTCATATGAGGCAGAATTCATACAGGAGATTCTTAGGAAATACGAAAAGAAGCTAGCATTATCCTTTAACTTCACGTTCAACTATATAGTTGATGACCTCTCACTAAATAATTAAAAGTTTGGTGACTATATTGAAAGCATCTATCCCATCGAACTTGAAGTAAAGGATATAAGCCTTCAAATATATCCGATTGAAGTGCGGACAACGAGGAGGATTTAGTTATAGCAGCTAATAATGACAAGTTTTATATATATTTTAAAATGTAGTCCTCTCCTATTACATCCTTATTCCTTCTAGGGTTTTGTTTCTCATAAGGCGAATGAGAAAAAAAAAAAAAAAAAAAAAAAAAAAAGCTTGAAGGCAGGTTCACGTTGCAGAAAAAGGTTCAACCATATCGAGTGCACCGCAGTCGATTTTATTTCAAATCCAACACATAAAATATAATGAATGAGCACACACATTAAGAGTTACAAGCGTGAAAGCAATTATGATCCAAATACTATTTCTTTTACTTGCAAAAAAGAACTAATATAGTTATAATATCTTAATTCATTGCCATAAATTATATCCGGAGATCAAGAAATCGATCAGTCATATTCACCTATTATGCATGAAAAAAAAAATACTGATTCATAATTTTCTCGTATGACGAAGGTCCCCTCTTTCCTTCCTCGTTCACAGTAATTGACCTTGACTCGGTGGTTGTCTTACAAGAGAAAGACAGTTATTGTTTATCCAAATCAGACCACCTGAATACCCCCGATCCCCCTTTCCGTTTTTTTTTCCTGCAAGGTTCGTGTCGCTCATTTTTTAGTTTATTGCGTATTGCTGTCCTTTTCTGTATTTTTTTTTTCATGTTCCCGAAATATATTTTTGTCGCTCGATTTTCTTTGCAAACAACGCTTTCTTTTGTTCTTTTCTTTCAAACCAAAGCACTGTAAGTGTACATATCCTTGTTTTTGTGCTTAATGTATATTTATTGTATACAATCAATTTTACTTTTGAGATTTTAAGTGTTTGATACTGTTCATAAATACATTAGAAAGAAACTAATGTAATTCGTATTTTGACGTTATATATAGTAAAAATACCTTTATTAATAACTCCCCCTTTTCACTCAATCCAATGCAGGATTGGGTTTTATGTTCAAATTTATATAACACAATTATAAACCTGTCTAAAAAAAACTTATTTAACAAATATATGATTAAATCTAGCACCTACGTTTATTTAATTTGAAGAGACTACATCGGTTTCTTAAAAAAAATGATAATTATGAACAAAGTGAGAATCGGACACACGATTGATTTCTTTAACCTGCGGTAATGTGTTCCTTTTTTCTGTTTCTTATATGCACCGTCGTTGATAAGCGAAATTTTGTATTAAATTCCTATACAGGGAATATTATCAATCAGATTTAATAACAAGAGGCTCCCAAGAGCCTGAATCGCTCACCTGAAATTTTTTGCTTAAATCTTTCATTATTGATTACTTTTGCTTTTCAATATATATTAATGAGTGGCTTAAAAATGTCATATAAATGTTCTTTGTATCTGTCAAAAACAAAAAAAATGCATTTTACCCCTTTGTTCCATTTTAGCCATAGTGGCTATGTTTCTTGACGTACAAGGAAATGAAATACAAAATTTATACTAGATACTCTGAAACTCATTCAGCCCAAGTTTGGCTGAATTTGATTCAGCAGTTTCAAAGGAGAAGATTTTTTAAAGTAAGCAAACTAGATGAACAAATTGTGAAAAATTGTCTTTAAAGGGCAATAACTCATTAAGGGGTCAATTAACAATTTTGGTCATTAAACTTATTTGTAGATCTTACTTTGCTGAACATATTTGCTGTTTACAGTTTATCTTTATCTATAATAATATTCAAGATAATAACCAAAAACTGCAAAATTTCCTTAAAATTACCAATTTAGTGGCAGCAACCCAACAATGGGTTGTTAGATTCATCTGAAAATTTCAGGGCTGATAGAACTAGACCTAATGAACATTTTTTACACCGTATCAGATTTGCTTTAAATGCTTTAGTTTTTGAGATATAAGCCAAAAACTGCATTTTACCCCTATGTTCTTTTTTTAGCCATGGCGGCCATGTTTTTTTGACGAAACAGAAAATAAAACACACACTTTATTCTAGATACCCTAAGTTTGGTTGGAATTGGTTCAGTAGTTTCAGAGGAAAAGATGTTTGAAATAGTTTATACCGGACGGACGACGACGGACGACGACTGACGACGACAGACGACGACGGACGACGACTGACGACGACGGACGCCAAGTGATGGCAAACCCCGACACCTGAAATTATAAAAAATGCTGTAGCCCCTAGTTCATGAAGCAAGTTCATGCACTTCTTTCACGGGTGAGGTTCATGTTGTTAATCAAATGACAACCGCATAAAGAGTAATGGCCATCCTTTATTGCTATTGAGCCCAGCTTTTACTATGAATAATAATTTATCATTCAAATGCAGGTAGACAACGGCAAGATGTAAAAGTGTGTGAACTGATAATATGTTGTGAATTTTGTAGTAACGACGAAGTTCTCGTCGACATTGAACAGACGATTTCCAAATATTTTCTTCTCGGATTTTAATTGATAGACTCACAATTGTACAAATGAAGAAATAATGAAAAAAAAAACAAAAAAAAACGGAGAGAATAATTAATAGAAAGAATACTTAGATAAAAATATCTTGTTTTTGTGAGGGAAAAATCGACTTTGTAAAAATACTCTGATTCAAACAAAACCTTGTATAAAAGGACATAATTGCTTACATCCACTTCATTTGAACTTTGGTGGATAGTTATCTGAATGAGCTTTGTTTCTCATTAACTACAAATTACATAGTTACAAAGAATATATATATATCCAATGGATGGATCTGTCGTAGAGTTGTCACTTGTTTAGACGTACTTATCAAATAATTATTTCTGTGACTGCATCTTACGATCCTTTACGATAGATAATTTAGCTAATCTGCAATCAATTCCATCTTCATGCCTAATATATCATGTACTGTGTTACAACTCTAGATTCTACTGACGAGGAAAGGTTACACTAGGCCACCGAAAGCTGAATATTTAGTTCAGTCTAGGTGGACGAGTGGTCTAGAGCGCTGGATATAGGTCAGGCGGTGTTGTCTCGATATCTCAATAGCATGAGTTCGAATCCAGGCGAGGGAAGATCAAAAAATTGCTTTCGCAAATTTGCAGATTTATTATTGTCGTGCTGATATAAATATATATATATATATGAAAACAATTACATTAAATGTTAAAGTACATGTGAACAATACAAACATAAAGTATTGAATTACAAACTAACCAGTAGGAGTGACCCTCACATTTATAATTTTTATAAATCTACATAGTTTTTCAAGAACAATATAGTTACTCGAGCTCATTAATTGTTGAAATTTATATATATTTGGACAAAAAGTACAAAATGTGGTAACAACCTCTTTCTGTCTTGATTTAGAGCATTACATGACATGACATAATGTCTCATTGGTAATCATACCACATATCCTTATTTTTATATTATCAAGATGCTTGATGTCTCGATTGACAACTATTTGTAACGTTTGGAGGACGAGTTTGTCAACAAACTATCGGCATTCTCATGGGAACCATCTGTGCTCCTCTTCTCTCCGGCTTGTTCCTTTATTCATACGAGGCAGAATTCATATAGAAGATTCTAAGGAAATACGAAAAGAAGCTACCATTATCCTTTAACTTCACATTCAACTATATAGATGATAATCTCTCACTAAATAATTCAAAGTTTGGTGAATATATTGAAAGCATCTATCCCATCGAACTTGAAGTAAAGGATATAAGCCTTCAAATATATTGAAATGCGGACAACGAGGAGGATTTAGTTATAGCAGCTAATAATGGCAAGTTTTATATACATTTTAAAATGTAGTCCTCTCCTTTTATATCCTTATTCCTTTTAGGGTTTTCTTTCTCATAAGACGAATGAGAGAAAAAAAAAAAAAAAAAAAAACATGAAGCTTGAAGGCAGGTTCACGTTGCAGAAAACGGTTCAACCATAGCGAGAGCATCGCAGTCGATGTTATTTCAAATCCAACACTATTAAATATAATGAATGGGCACACACATGAAGAGTTACAAGCGTGAAAGCAATTATGATCCAAATAATATGTCTTTTACTTGCAAAAATGAACTAATATAGTTAGAATATCTAAATTCATTGCCATGAAATATCCGAAGATCAAGAAATCGATCAGACGTATGCACCTATTATGCATGCTAAAAAAAATACAGATTCATAATTTTCTCGTATGACGAAGGCCCACTCTTTCCTTCCTCGTTCACTCGGTGGTTGTCTTACAAGAGAAAGACAGTTATTGTTTATCCAAACCGGACCACCTGAATACCCCCGATCCGCCTTTCCGTGTTTTTCCCTGCAAAGTTTGTGTTGCTCATTTTTGAGTTAATTGCGTATTGCTGTCCTTATGATGTACATATCCTTGTATTTGTGCTTAATGTATATTTATTGTGTTCAATCAATTTTAATTTTGAAATTTTAAGTGTTTGATACTGTTCATAAGTACATTAGAGAGAAACAAATGCAATTCGTCTTTTGACGTTATATATATTAAAAATACCTTTATTAATAACTCCTCCTTTTCACTCAATCTAATGCAGGATTGGGTTTTATGTTCAAATTTAAATAACACAATTACAAACCTGTCTAAAAACTTATTTAACAAACATATGATTAAATCTAGCACCTACGTTTATTTAATTTCAGGAGACTACATCGGTTTCTTAAAAAAAAGAGATCACTATGTACAAAGTGAGAATCGGACATACGATTGATTTCTTTAACCTGCGGTAATGTGTTCCTTTTTTCTGTTTCTTATATGCACCGTCGTTGATAAGCGAAGTTTTGTATTAGATTCCTATACAGGAAATATTATCAATCAGATTTAATAAAATAAAAAACTAGCAAATCACCCCAGACACCTGAAATTATAAAAACTGTTGTAGCCCCTAGTTCATGAAGCAAGTTCATGCATTTTGTACATGGGGTGAGGTTTATGTTCTTAATTAGCTATTTTGTCCAAAGAACAATGTGTGGCTTGCACATCAACACTTTCTAAAACATCTACTTCAGATGAACGATTTCTCCTAATTCTGATAATAAAATTATTTTACTTGTGGTCCTCGTATTGCGGCATGATCTATCAAGCGAGTATTGTCAACTAAATTGGCTCCAAAGGAGTCAACACAAAACACGAGAAAAATGGCTGTGAAATAAGTATTGACGCCGGATGCTAAAATCAATTTAAAAGTGTTTTTTTTTCAAGAAACCGTCTTGATGAATGACGAAATTATTGTATTGGAAAGTGACCTTAATAAAAAGGTTTTTGGTGTAATTGTATTTTGTTCTTTCGTTGTTAATATTTTTCAAAATGAAGAAGCAATTAGTGTGAATTGATGGATTTTTTTTCTTGAACTATCATTTACACGTAAGAATCACTTATGCTTCCTCAAGCTGTCCAATATTTTTTCGCCGGACCATCTTAGATCGAAAAAGATTCAGAAAATGAATCTTTTTTCGATCTAAGATGGTTAAAAAGAAGTACCTCAAAGATCTTATAACCAATTCATAAATGCAAAACTATTCAATGATGGTTGGACTGTCGGTCGACTCGTTGGTACGTGCGGGTCCATCGGACACAAACAAATAACTATGCCTATCAATCAATATTCGTGGTAAGATTGTTGTTCCAATTGAATTCCATATACTTGTGAGCGCCTTGATCTCTTTTGATTAGGGTAAATCATGGTTAATTGAATGCATAATTAAAAAACATATTTTTGTGAGACAGAATTTACTAAAAAAGTTCGCTAAATGGACCGTTAAAATGTCGTTGTCCTGACGGTGCCTTCGAGTTTAAAATTACTAAGCTCTGGTATAAGGGATCCGAGGGCCGCTTATGCCCCCAGCAGGTCCAAGGCAGCCCCCGGGGAAGTCTGGGGCAAAGCCCCAGATATTTAGCAAACAGAGAGGGTAATTTTGAAGTTTTTTTTGAAGTTTTGCTATATATCAAATCAAAGACCTAAAACTGACTAAAAAATCTAAAAACTTTGCAATGCTCGCCAATTCATTATGCTTCAGAGAAAGAAAAGGCTAGAGAACTGGATCAGCTCATGACATATATATATATGTTAACATTCGAAAACAAAGCAATTCAAACAATCAATTTTTAATTTGGTGATATATGAATGTGACGTTCGTATGTAAGACTGAAGTTAACAAACGAGGTCCTTTAGGAGAGTAACATTTTCCTTTGCCTAGCATTGTTAAACGTGTCAACAACTTCTTTAGGGTCAATGTCAAAATCAGAATGAACGTGCAGCAGTGCAAGTGAAGAAAGTCTTTCTCGTCCCATGGTCTATCTCAGATACGTTTTTACGCGCTCCAGAACGCTGAAAGAGCGTTCAGCAGTAACAGTTGAGGGTGGCATGGTGAGAAGTATTTGCAGAATATAGAATATATTTGGGTAAAGTTCTTTCGGCGTCATCTCAAATGTTGCACAGAGTTGTTCTGGTTTCTTAGATGGATAAATATCCCATCGCGCAACCCACCTTTTAATTTCGGGAAGAAACTGATCTTCTAATTGAAAACCGGATTCTTAGTCGCGAAATATGCGAATTTGATGGTCCCAATTCAAACTTTTCAGATTGTTTGGAAGAAGCATCTGGGCAAGAAAACGTTTTTCCGAATTGACAAGACGATCTCGTAGCTCGTTTAGAAGATGGTCTAAAAATTGTATATACAGTGTGACGCGCCAATAATCCTGGATACCGACAACAGCGGGATTCGCCCGATTACGTTGACGACCGGTAGTTCTTGGTTTCGAAGGAACGATTTCAAAATGTTCGGCTAACTCAACGGCTTCGCCGTACAGACAATTGAATACATCTATGTCGTTTCTCTCATTTTCAAAAACACGGATGAGAGTTTGACATTCATTTACCGCTTCCACCAAATCACAAGAGACGCCCTGAAGGATGGATGTTAGCGGAACAATAGCTTCTAAAATGTGATTGACAATTACGAGAGGAAGTATAAAGTCAAATCTCAGAATAGCCGAAAGTTGGACACCAGATTTTCAATCACCCTTACTTTGCAAATACTAAAGCGAACTTAGGATCACGGGAAAAGCGGCTTTAAAAGTGGATAGAGCAGAGGCACGACTTAACCAGCGTGTTTCACAAAGTGTTTGGATTTTTGTTTTTCCGTCAAGTTTATCTTTCACATTCTGGTTCTGTTCAAGTTTGTCTTGAAGTTTTCCAGACTTTTTAGCAGAATAGTGAAAGGAAAACGCTATTTCCTGTATTGTAGCCAAGGTTCAACACGTGTGCTTTACAGTGCACATAATTTGCCGTCGGGACGATTTCTTTAATCCTGGCTTGGACTCCTTTGTGTATGCCGGACATATTGGTCGCGCCGTCATACCTTGTGCCCTCATATTTCCAATTTGTATGCCATATTGTTCGAGCGTGGAAATAAACAAATCAGCTAGAACCTCACCTGTTGTTGTTGATGCCCTAACAAACCTTAAAAACTCCTCTCTCATCAAAAGTTTTCCATCAATACTATCGACAAACCTTACACAAACAGACACCTGTTCTTGGGTGGAAACATCGGTTGCTTCATCCCCAATCAAAGCAAAGAAATGTGCTTTATTATAATCGCGAACAATACGAATTCGTACGATCACGCCACACATGGTCAGTATCTCATTTTGTATGTCCGGAGACGTGTACTTGACTTTCACAAATTGGTTGTCTAAATGAGATTTCAATATTTCGTCTTGTTTGGCTGTATGGCGCAAAATTGCCATAAAATTACTTTTTTCTGGAGTATGCCCCCTGATGGCAATATTCTGACGACCACAAAGAATTAATACGTCGATGATTTGGGTAAGTATGTGTCTGTCACGTTCAATGTCTTCCTTGTATTTCGTCGAAAGCAGTGGAGTGATGTCTTAGATTCCTTGACATCGACGAAATGGAGGGAACATTGATCATTATGAGAATGGGATTCAAGTCGTTCGTGTCGCTTAATGTAGTTATGGATGTTGGACCAGTCGGAGACGGGCGTGGTAACGAACGATTTATCACGAGTATTCTCATTCCCAAATAAAACACAGCATGCGCAATATAGGGCATCTCTTGAAACAGAATACCTCAACCAGGTATGTTTCTTCAACCAGACACTTCAAAGTTTTCTTTTTATACCGCCATTTTTATCCCTGAAAGCAACCAACGGCTCATAAATATTCAGCAAAATATGTACGTTTCGAACTATTATAGACCTATTTACTAAGATAATTCATAAGAAGTCTATCACATTCATCCATGCACCTATTGAGGAGTTTTTAGGTGTTTATTAGGAAATCGCAAATAAAAGACGAGGTTCAACCTTTGGATGTTTCGTCATTATTTAGAGGTAAACAACCGAAATTAAAGTCCACGACCTTAGGAAGAAATTTCCGGAATTCCCTCAACGATATTTGATGCGTGATGTCATTGACAAACCATGATAATCTTTCGGAATAGGACTGTTAATGGTTAGCACAGAAAGCAATTTGACCAAAGAACGTAAAGGAACTCGCACATGTAGAAGCGTTTAAAAAAAAAAAAAAAAAAAAACACGGAAATATGCTTATGGCAGTAATGACGCTACACGGCAATCATTTCGCACTCCGCAAAGTAGCGAGGTATAATAAGTTGTTTGCAGTTCCCGTTAAATAACTATGTTAAAACTAAGTCTAGGAGAAGGGAAACAATGAGACAAAAATAAACACCACTTTATCACATATCGTTATGTGATGATCTCTGCATGTCTCGATCATTTGTGTATTGCATAACGGATGAGTTTATGCGTTACGTGTCTTCTTGCTATTGCCAGATTCTTTACAATTTTTATAAAAAAAAAACCATTTTATTATTCGACGCGGAACCCAACCCTTTTTTTCCAGGAGCCCCTAAAGAGTTTTAATAGATATAGGAAGATGTGGTATGAGTGCCAATGAGAAAACTCTCCATCCAAGTAACAATTTATAAAAGTAAACCATTATAAGTCAAGGTACGGCCTTCAACACGGAGCATTGGCTCACACCGAATTTAAGTTCATTTTACCTAGCAGAAAAGGAAAAGTCGTCTACAGTTTCCCCTTTCTTCTTCATTATTTGGAGATTCACATTGTCGTCTCTGTTAAAATCTTCTTTCGAAAGCTTCCCTATGTCTAGATAGTTTGGGATGTAATCCGATTTCACCGAACTAGATTCAAAACTAGGAGTTTGGGGCGCCATTGGCACAGACTCCGTGCTCTGGCTGTCAGATGGGCCAGCTTCTGCTTCCACAACGTCATTTTGTCTCTTTTGGAAAAAGGAATCAATTTTGTTTACTCGAAGCAGCTGCTTTCTTTAGTCTCATTTTTTATTTTCAAAATTTAGCGGAAGTAAAACTTTTGATGACAACAAAATTGTAATTGCAAACCGGTATACTCACAAGACTGAACTGAAAGAAAACACGGAAACCTTTCTTTTTTTATGATTTTATTTTGCCATTTAGTTTGTGCACGCAAGTGCGTCGTTGCGTCAATGGTAGCTACGCCACTGCCAATCACTGAAATAAAGAACGGATACAACAATAGAATGATGTCACAGCAATGTTTTAAGTAAAGGATATAAAGCCGATAACCGTCCAGTCTGTAAAATATTGAACCTGTTCAATATCTTACAGAATGCACTGTTAGAGGATTATATCTTACTTAAAACATTGTAAAATTTGTCAAAGAAGGTGAAAAAGCAAACAAATACAAACTTTTGTAAATACTTTTTTCATCTAGTGTGTTAATTATTTTGAATAAACTTTATTCATTTTATCCTACATGTTGGCCCCTTTAAACAGGTGCTCAACTTAAACGATAGAAAAAATAAAGTACAGTTGAAGGTTAACTATATGTATAGCTACATAGAGACACAGTACATCTGTGTCATGCTTTTTGCGTGCGCTAGGACTACATTATGTATTTTCCATGAATACTTTCAAATGCATGTGGTGTCTCAAAATGGATAAAAACGATGAAAGTATATTCTAAATACAAAATTCTTTCCGACAAGAAGGTGGTGAAATAGTGATTGTGTTGTTTCAAACCTCGGATTAAAATCAAATGTGTATTCAGATATAACCGAATTCAGTGCGGACAACTATAAGGATATAGCTATATCAGCTAATAATGGCAAGTTTTATATATATTTTAAAATGTAGTCCTCTCCTATTACTTCCCTATTCCTTCAGGGGTTTTATTTCTAATTAGTTTAATGAGAAAAAAAAAAAAAAAAAAAACGAAAACCACATGAAGCTTGAAGACAGGCTCACGTTCCAGAAAAAAGGTTCAACCATATCGAGTGCACCACAGTCGATTTTATTTCAAATACAACACTATAAAATATAATGAATGAGCACAAATGAAGAGATAACAAGCGTGTAAGCCATTCAAATTATTTTGTTGTTCATTAGAATTTCCCAACTTATATTATTTCTATGATTTTTAAGAGAATTATGATCCAAATATTATATCTTTTATTTGTAAAAATGAATTGATATAGTCATAATATCTAAATTCATGACCATGAAATATCCGTAGATAAAAAAATTCACCTACTATACATGAAAAAAATGTATTCATTATTTTCACGTATGACGGAGGTCCCCTCTTTCCTTCCTTGTCCACCGAAATTGACCTTGACTCGGCGGTTGTCTTGTAAGTGACAGTTATTGTTTACCCAACCCTTTTGAATACCCCCCTCCCGCCTCCCTTTTCCGGTTTTTTCTGCAAGGTTCGTGTCGCTCTTGTTTTTATTTATTTGCGTATTGCTGTCCAGTGTGGTTTTTTCATGTTACCTAATAGATATAAGAAGATGTGGTATGAATTCCAATGAGACAACTGTCCATCCAAGTCAAAATTTATAAAAGTAAACCATTATAGGTCAAAGTACGTTCTTCAAAACGGAGCCTTGGCTCACACCGAACAGCAAGCTATAAAGGGCCCCAAATATTACCAGTGTAAAACCATTCGAACGGGAAATCCAACGGTCTAATCTAAAAAACGAGAAACGAGAAACACTTATGAACCACATCAACAAACGACAACTACTGAACATCAGATTCATATATGTTTTTGTCTCTCGATTTCCCTTTGCAAATAATACTTTCTTTTTCTCTTTCAAAACAAAGCATTGTTAGTGCACATCCTTATTTCTGTGCTTAATGTATAATTATTATAGTCAATCAATTTTACTTTTGAGATCTAAACTAAAGTGAAGTGTTTGAAACTGTTCATAAATACATTGGAAAGAAACACATTTAATTTGTATGTTGACGTTATATATATACATGTAGTAAACATACCTGTATTAATAACTACCCCTTCTTCAATCATTGCAAAGCAGGAAAGGTTTTTATGTTCAAATTTATATAACACAATTACAAACTATCTAAAAACTTATTTAACAGACATATGATTAAATCTAGCACCTCATTTGTCTAAATTCAAGAGACTACATCGGTTTCATTAAAAAAAAAAAAAAAAAAAAAAAAAAATACAATCACAAGAAACTTGCAAATCAACGCCGACACCTGACCTGAAATTATAAAAAAAACAACTGTTGTAGCCCCTAGTTTATGAGGCAAATTCTCGATTTGCACTTTCGTACACAGGGTGAGGTTTTAAGGTTGTTAATCAAATTCTTTATTAGCTATTTTGCCCAAGGAACAATCTGTGGCTTGCACATAAAGACTTAGTAAACATCTATTTCAGATAGACGATTTTCTCCTAATTATGATAATAAAGTTATTATTGTATTGCAGCATGATCTATCAAGCGTTAGAAGTATTATTTGATTTCTTTCATTTTCATTAAAAACGTCTGTGCAAATCAAACGGCATTTAGAAATGAAATGAAATTCGTCCTGAATGATAAAGTAGAATTATAAAATAAGTAGATGTGGAATGATTGCCAAAGAGACTACTATCCACCAGAGATCAAATGACGTAGACGATAGTAACGGTCTCAACTGAATCCAATATATTGGAAATCTTTCTATGCTGTTTGTCATAGTATGGAATTCCGTTTTTTTGTATTGTACAGTTTGATCTTGTGTTGTTCTTTTGAACCACTGCCCAAGGTTTAGGGAGGTTGGGCACCCGCTTACATGTTTAACCCTGCCACATTCTGTATGTGTCAGGAGTGTGTAATTCAGTGGTTGTCGTTTGTTATTGTAAATCAAATTTTATTTTGTAAGTATTGTTTTGTAGATAAATCAGGTCGTTGGTTTTCTCATTTGAATTGTTTTACATTTTGTTATGTCGGGCTTTTTATACCTTGATATACGATATGTGTTTAGCTCATTGTTGAAGGCCGTACGTTAACCTATAGTTACTATCATCTACGTCATTTGATCTCTGGTGGATAGTAGTCTCTTTGGCAATCATTCCACATCTAATTATTTTATTATTCTACTATATCATTCAGGACGAATTTCATTTCATTTCTAAATGCCGTTTGATTTGCACAGACGTAGCAAATACCAGGTTGAAGTTGTTTGATTTGACACAAGCATGGATCGAAACCATCACGATACCTCGAGGCTAATAGCATTCTCAAGAAAAAGAGCTTTTCATATGGAATCTGCGGCGTGTTCGTCAATGAATACCATATAGTTATATGTCTATTTTTATCTTTATTGGTTGTTTGGTTAAATATTGTCTCATATGCGCTTACCTCACATACCCTTTTATTAATACATCGATTTTGTGAACACGGCGCCATGGGAAACATTCAAAAATAGAAAATAAACTATTTCATGTGCATCATTTTAACTATTCTTTTGAATGAATGGATGAATGGATAGATTGGTGTTTATAGCACAGTGGCAAGTACGATTTAGAACAAGAATGTTATAAATTGATATAAACCCTGCTATGTACCGAAACACTAAACCGAGCTAAACCGGATTTTAAACGTGCTTATTCACAGGTTACAGTCCACAAGAAGACAGGCCAACCTACCCGGACACATTATTTTGACTTTGAGCGGACTAGTCTTTGTCTCTTCTTCTTAATGCTTCGTGTTTGGCAGAGAAGCAGCAACTATCAATTTTCTGATTTTACCGGGCCGGGGTTTGAACACATGACCTTTCGCATTCGAGGCAAGCACGCTATCACGACACAACTGATGCGGTCTCGAATTGACACAAAATGCTAGCGGCTCTTGGTGTATTTGGGAAATATAACTATTCATTATCTATAAGTGACTAGACATTGATTTATTGTGTTTTAGAACCCCTTCTCATGATATCGCATCGCCGAACGAGTTTAAGTTTTACGTAATTATCTGGTGTTCTATTGCTCCATGTAGAATCGATAGAAGAAGTATAACCAGTAACGTCCAATAGACCATCACGTATTCATACAGTAGGAATAAGCCGAGAACGGATAGGTTATTTTCAAAGGCATGCTTACACTCGTTATACTTCCTATCGAGTTTCCTAATAAAACATGTGTTAAGCATCAAATTTTCACACGCAAAACAACGATATTCAAATCAAAATGTATAAATTTGTAACTACACGTAATAAACCGTTTCATTTAAACACATTTTATTTACTATTGGATTGTATCAAATAGTATCTATCATCACATTGTATCATAATTACATTTCCGTCTCCTTACTCAAAACATAAATATGCTGCATGTATTTGTATAAAGGTGTACAGCAGCAACAATATGAAACAATTGATAATGTATGTATCAGTTAGAATACAAAAAGATGCTCTAAAGCAATCTAAAGCAATAAATATTTTACACTCTAATATTTCCCTTGTATCAGTTTCATGTGTCTTTTCTAATGGCACATGATATCAAATACTTTTTTTTTCTTTTTTAAAGTACATGACTTTTTGTAAATAGATTTTTGTTAGAATTCAGGCATTTGTTTGGACATTTCTAATGTTTTTTTATATGTGCTTGACATTTCATTTCAGAAAGCAGATGTACAACCTACAGACGAAGGGCCTGTTGTTATGAAGCCTTTTATTAATTTTTTTTAGCCAAACCTGGTGCTAAAGACAATTTTATCACAGGTAAAAATAATTTATATTTCTTTTCTTAATCAAATTGCACTAAGCTTACCTGATTCAAAACCTAGTTATACCAAGAAAGTCATTCCGTTTCATGCAAAATTAGATACTGTGTTTCAGAAAACCAATTAAAGGACGCCGTTACTGAGAGTTAAGAACTAACTTACATTAACATGACATGCTATTTTGCAGGTTATGATGACGACGGAGTAGGCGTTCCAGGGGCGGATTCAGGCGGGGGCGTGGCGGGCGTGCGCCCCCTAAAATTTGCAAAGCATGGGTTGTCCTCAGCTTAATAAAGAATATCTCGATAATTTTACCTCAAAATTTTTAGCCTCGCTCCGCTCGGCCAAAATTTAAGTTTGCGACCCCCTAACCTTAAATCCTGGACCCGACCCTGCGTTCATATATCTGCTCCAGCAGTGGACGGAGAGGCCAACACAGACTTTGTTAAATATATGGCCAAAGTATTGGGTATCAGAAAGTCGGATATATCACTAGACCAGTTCAACACTTTCATTTTACTATAGTATCTGATTCTTTTTTTTCTTTTTTTAATGACTTAATAATTCTGATGAAAGAGGATAAGGTGGTTTGAACTATATGTATCAAACTGATATATCGTTGGTCACAATTGTGTAAACACACTTTATTGGCTCTTCCTTAATTATTTATTACGTAAGAATCGAAACACTCAGCATACAAGCAGAGCATGTAAATTTTATAAAAGAATAACATTTGTTATTATTGAAAACATAATAATCGCTACACTAATACCGGTTTTAATATAAAGAAGGGTGGCCAATTCCTTTGAAATTGTTTCACCGGGGGCCTTTTACAGCTTACTGTAATGTATACCGGCCGTACGGTGACATATAATTGTTTAAATCCACGTCCTTTGATCTCCAGTGGATAGCTGTCTTATTAACAATCATATCACATCTCCTTATTTGACTAACGGGTCAAAATCCGAAAGGCATGTCGGTGAAATCTTGTGGACCTTTAATATTTACTAGTCTAAATTAAATACCGATTATTTGAATATGTATTCATTAAATTTGTATCTGAACCGAAAATACGTAATTTTATTTGAGATAGACATTTGATTATGATTTAGAAAATCTTTATTGTTTATTGTTTTGGTAAATGCTCAAGATTTTTCTAAATCTTCTAAAATTATATTATTGGGCAATCTTTCAGCATTTGTAATATATGATTACAAGCACAGACAAACGACATAAAGGTATTACGTTTTCAAAGTACACATAAGAAAGCAGTGATACTCTTAATTTTTGTATAGAATGAATGATAATTTTCGAAAGGAGCCATAGTGTGAAATAGATATAGAGAACATTAACCCAACCTCTTATTACATAGCTGACACTAGGTTAAAAATAAAAAAATATCGATTTTGCTTATTTTTTTCTCATAAATAACAAGGAGAGATAACGATCTGTCTTTATAAAGTGCTTTCCGTTTTGAATTTATTGACAGTGCACATTATTTAGTAGATGTACTGAAAGAACATTAAGATAACAGTTTGCCATTTTTTGCTATTTTATACAGGGATCCAGATCACGCAACAAAGAACTTGTAGTTCATGTTCTACAAAAAGATGCCATAATAACAAGTATTAAAACCAAACAGAAAAATGAAAAAAAGGGAAAATACACAATAAACAGCACAAAATATAAAAAAGAAGATGTGGTATGATTGCCAATGAGACAACTGTCCACAAGAGACCAAAATGACACAGAAATTAAAAAAATACAGAATAAGAAATAGATCATTAATTATGATAATAGAATAATTAGACAGCTCTCTCACAAGCAAAAATCCCCTAACTGTAAAAATATAAGGGCATACACTACAGGCACGGGGACACATTCTACTGAATCCACACAGCACGAGTAACAAACCCTGCAGTAAATATAAAAAGAAGATGTGGTATGATTGCCAATGAGACAACTGTCCACAAGAGACCAAAATGACACAGAAATTAAAAAAATACAGTATAAGAAATAGATCATTAATTATGATAATAGAATAAGTAGACAGCTCTCTCACAAGCAAAAAACCCCTAACTGTAAAAATATAAGGGCATACACTACAGGCACGGGGACACATTCTACTGAATCCACACAGCACGAGTAACAAACCCTGCAGTAAATTTAAAAAAGAAGACTGACATAGTAGGATCGAATGATCAACATTTTCCCACTGTGCTGATATTATTGATTGAGGAGGTGATCTTCATGTTAGTATATTGTGTTTGCCTAAATAACAGACACTTGGACGAGACAGATACGATAAACACTAAAGTTCCAAGATTAACTGCGTCTAGGTTGTCTTTATCCAAAAGACTAGTGTCAACACTGAAAATTTTCATCAGCTATCATTAATCTGAAATAAACATAGCATTCATTCAGATATTTCATGGTTTAGACTTTGATTATTTGTAGATTTATTGTAATATTCTTTATGTGAAAAGTGTTAAATTGTCTGATCATACAAATGAACAATCATCTTCAATACTTTCAATTAGAATATAAAGATAATAATAAATTTAATTTATCATGGAAAAAGTTATTTTCTTGCCTCATTAAAATGACAGACTAGGTGATATATAAACCATTAATCGTTTACCATTATGGTATAACTTGTAATTTCAAACTGACCTCTTCTTCTTACTGTTACTTTTGTCTTGTTTTGGGGGTTTTCTTGTTCCATTTCAGAAAAATGTACTTCATACCTGTAATGAAAGTCTTGTGAATATTCAAATCAGGAAAACAATCCAGAATATATTATTGCATCGTGTTTAAATTATTGCAAAATCTGTTGTATGCTTACTCATTGGTGTACACTGTGTTAAGCTTCATAAAGCTACTACTGAATAAACAAATTTTGTTATGAGCCCTTTGAAAGTTGGGCTGTAATATTGAATCCTAGTTGCTTTTTATGCCCTTAATAGTGAAATAATCCTGGCTAAAGTATGACATCACAACGTACCTGATGTATAAACATATTTTTACTAAACCATGTTAGCAACAGCTTGAAATATAACGTTATATTTACTTACGTAGTACGATCCATTTCGATAAGGGTTTTCCTTTGTTTTCTCTGGTAAGCCCTTTCTATTTTTACATTTATATCATCAGGATACTCCTTCCAATCAGAACCGTCTTTATACTCCCAAATAGCGCTTACTGTGTTAAAAGATCATTGGTCCAAGTTTTTATTATTGGTTGAATATATGTAAAAATAAACCAAACAAAATAACACATTTTCTTTTTGAATCATGATCATACTGATTGAGCTAATATATTCTATTGATTACATATAAAATTGTTAATAAATTAAAGAATATATAAAGTAAATGCTACCAAGAGAGAAGAGTACCTGTTGAATCTGAATAAATAGGAATGACGTAGTCACTAGCGTGTTTTGTAGATGTAGTAGTGGTTGTATCAGATACATATTCATCTTCCTCGTCAGACATTGATCGACGTCTGTACGTTCTGGTCTTGGTTTGTCGACTAGTTTGGGTCTTGTCATCTCTTTGTAACGATAAGATATAATTTGATGAACTCGAAAATAATATTCACGTTATTAGGTTCGACCGTAAAATTTAGGCTCAGCTAGCTTCCATATTATTAATTTGCATATTCAATTGAGTTTTAATCGTCAAAGTTATCAGACCAACTTTACGCTTTTATTTGACGAACAATGCAAATCTCACTTATACGATAATGCAATGTTTCTGAGGTAATAAATTTAAGAGAAACCATGGATCCTAATTATGCATCGTCTTTGTCCTCAAACGGTCCAATAAGTATTTAAAGAAATAAATGAGTAAGAAAAAAACCACACTCTATTTAACCCTCCTAAAATAGAAGAAACAAAACGAAACAAATCAAAAATTTTTTCACTTAGCTACCGAGGTATAAATTTGAACAAATTATTTACTAAATCAAATAAACTAAGTCTCTTGCTTCGATTCAGAAAACGCAGAGGTTCTATTATTGGATTGAACAAATTTTTTTCTAGAAATTATTGACGTGTAAACTGAACGGATTAACTCACAATCTGAATAAAAGTCGGTAAGAGTAGCTCTGATAAAAGACATAGTCAATGCCGAACACAACATTGTCATAGTTGTCTACTATAAATAATTAATAACCAGAAGTAACATTGTCATCCATAAGACCGTTTTATGTAGATATTGTGTTCCAATGAATTCTTTTTATAATTTTTAGTTGGTAGCTATATTTTTATTTGTTTGTTGCTTGGCATAAAGTCTTTAAAATTTTCGGGGTGCAACATATCTAACAATTTTTCAAAAGACTAATAGCATGAATAGCACTGTGTAATGGCTTCTAGTGCGGAAACATATAGACAAAATAAAATGGGTAAAAGAAATAATATTTATCTTATATAAAGTTATTTTCTCTATAAAAATGACGTAGAAGTTAACAACTTTAGGTCACCGTACGGCCTTCAACAATGAGCAAAACCCTCACCGCATAGTCAGCTATAACAGGCCCAGAAATGACAAATGTAAAACTTCAATGTAAAATACTAACGAACTGATTTATGTACAAAACAATGAACGAAAAACAAATATGATATACAGCAACAAACGACAACAGCTGAATTACAGGCTCCTGACTTGGGACAGGCACATACAGAATGTGGTGGGTTTAAACATGTGGGGCCCAACCCTCCCCTAACCTGGGACTGTGGTGTAACAGCACAACATATGAACAAACTATAAAAATCAGTTGAAAAGGGCTTAATTCATTAGATCGATACAAAGCAGAAAAACAAGTTACAAAAACGCAGACCGGACGTGGCAGGGACTAGGTATTTATACATCCCCACAACAAAAAGTTGTACTCGCAGTTACTGACAGCTTGTTCAAAGCCAATAACAACTAATAAAAAATCATGTAACTAAGACTAAAGTATCAATCAGTACATATCCAACATCCAATGGATGCGTCAAGACGTCATTAACAGTCCGAGAAAAACATGACCTTGTGCAATGCTAAAATACAGGTATCGACAGTTTTTATACCGTGAATGTGCATATGTATATGTATATAACAATAATATAAGTTTGGATTTAATATACTGATAACAAAATCAATACATATACCAATATAAACAGTATTTAAAGATCTAACTACAGTGTTGAAATGGTAACCTTTTAGAATAAGTTTAATTAGAGGATCGATAAGTTTACCCGGATCGTATCTAAATTTCCGTGCTCGGTAAACAACATCTCCGTAAAAATGTGCTATCCCGTTTGAAATAAGTTTTCTACAGGTACAGCTAAACTTCCAAACCAAATCTTTATATCTATGGAAGAATTTAGTAAAGGTTTTAAGTACAAAAATGTAATGTGTTGTAACGAAATCCCTGATTTAATAATTTCCCCAGTAATACATATATAGATTAGGTTCACTGAAATCTAAAACGTCAGTACAGACACGGGCTTAGCGAACGAGTTGTGATATTTAAACACCGTAAGATGGTGTCAAAGGAACATCATCATCCAAAAAAGGAAAATTAACAATAGGGAACGAAAAATCGTCCCTTTTCGGCGTAAATTTTTGTGTAGAGTTGTCCGTGTAAAAACTGAAATATCTAAATCTAGGAAAGGACATTTATTACCGATAATATTTGATTTATGTAGAGTAAGTTCCTATGGGTAAATTTCGGCAGTATATTTAGAAAATTCTTGATTATTCAACGAAAAAATATCATCAAGATAGCGACAAGTGTTGTTGAATTTATCAGTTAAATACAATTTAGACGGGTCTTTCTGAGTCTGGATATAAACTGTGATTCGCAACAATTTGCTATTAAAGGGGCGCAATTGGTACCCATAGGAATACCTACAACCTGTCGTTTTTTTTATATTCATTTATAACTTCAAGTAATATTAATTATGCGTTTATAGATTTGAAACGTTTGTCCAAGTTTGTGTATTTCATTGATACAAACACAGTTTTTTTCTTGATTGACATATGTGTAATATAAATACTTACTTCAACCGAATTTCGAATCGCCCTTTATGCCCCATTTTATACAGGCCTGTTCGTTTACAGTCCCATCTAACCTTAAATGATATAAAATAATGATGTTTTCAAATATTCATTATGCAAGGCAATTGAAACATGCATGTTGAAAGATGTGGTTTTGCTGCAAAGTAATGAATTCTAGGTTTGGTAACTTTTTATAACGTTTGATATATTTTTGTGAGTACAAGTAGAATGTTCATGATTTTAAAGGTTATAGTTACCACAACTTTTCCATCTCTTCTTACATCTAAAACAGTTCCTATACTACCTGGTCCACCATCAGTATCGCCAAACCTCCAATCTTGTCCTATTAAATATTGTCTCAAATAGAATATATTGTTTAAAACTTACAGTAACTGTTGTGAGATGACATGCTTAACATGTATTAATTTTTTTGTAAGATTTACTTGCTACGTGTAACATATTAAAAGAACTATTTGCTCAAATTAATGTACCTATTTAGATTTTTCTATGTTTAAACATTAATAACTATATCATGTTAATACCAGAACAATGACACAAATGTAATTTCCTGCCAATTTGGTACTTTTTTTTAAAATTTGCCCAAACAGTTAGGTTTTAAGAAATGTACAGTTTTCCCCGTGCTTGAGGTGTACGCTCTTCATTTTTGTTTACAGTTTTGGCTTATTGTTGAGCTGATACTACTGAGGTGTGTTTAATGACCTTGATTACCGTTCATTTTTGTGCATTGTTTATAGCGCTTTTATATATGCCACGAATAAATATACAATATGAAATAAAAAGTTGAAAAAATTTCGTTCGTCCGAAGCGCTTTTTGGGCTTTCACCAGGAACGCAAAAAAAAAAAACCAACCCCAAATAAATAAAGAAATAAAGCCATATCATTTTTGGCAATTTCCAATTATAAAGTTCTAAGATAAAGTTGATGTACACATATTTTCCAAACTACCTCTTACAACTCTACAGCCAACAGCGATCATCTCATCAACAAGTATCCTAGGTTCATTCACTTTGATAATTTTATAAATGTGTCTTTGTTCATCATATGCGTATACATTTGTTTGGCCATGATCCCATTCTACCCATATAATACCTTTAATGAAAGATATGTATCCGTTTTGGTAAGAAAAAAAATTAGTTCAAATTTGCCTAGATTAACAAATTCTGAAAAAAGAAAATTCGAAAATCGATGTAAGACGACATGAACAATTGTGCGAACAAGATACTCAGCTTATGATATGCTGTCATTCATCATTTATTAAAAGCCTTATCCGGAATTTTGAATCGGTGATCTTGGTCCTGTCGAAAGATGCTTGATTGATTGATTGTTGGCGGTTAACGACACTTTCAGTACTATTGGCTATATCATAGCGAGCAGTTTTTATTGGCGGAGGAAGCCGGAGTGCCAGGAGAGAACAACCGACCTTCGGCAGGAAAACTGGTAATCCAAGTCAATTAAGATTGAAATCGAATGCACCTGATCCGTGCGGGGCTCAACTCACAACCACAGTGCTGCCAGGCTAGTGATACAGAAGATAAGGTACGTAGACCACTCGGCCTCCGAGGCCCCCTGTCGGAAGAGGCTTTTAAAATAATGCGTTATTTTAATCTGTCGAGGCATGAACGCATTTATTGAAGGTGAACAAAATGTCTCAGTATGAATATGGTATTATTTTACTTTTGCATGTTGACAACTCTTCAAAGATACAAAGCTTATATTCTGCTTCGACATACGCGTTTCATCTATATTAGACTTATAAGTGGGACTCAAATCAAAACAGTTTGAGGGCCAAATCAAATACGAAGTGGAAGAGAATTAGAGACAAAAAATTCCGAAAAGATGTGCAAAAGCGGTAAGGCAATCTAAGTATTGTGGTATAGAAACCTTAGTGTTTCGAAATTCTACATTGTGTAAACAGTAAATTTACAGAAAATGAACATATCATTGAAATTTCATGTCAACATGAAGAAGTAATATTGATCATTGATGAATGATATCGGAATTTAAAAAAATATTAATAAAGGCAACAGTAGTATACCGCTGTTCAATAGTCATAAATCGATTTAACTGAATAACTTTTTCATACTTACAATTTTCGTCTTGCCCAATAACAGTTCCAGGAAGATTACGATCTTGATCACCAAATGACCAATCAGGTCCCCGACGTACCCTGTCACCTAGTTGTAAGGTACTTGAACTCAGTTCAACAAACTTCCCTTGTCCATTTTCCATATTCAAAGGGTTCAGAAAATCCATAACCATATCTAAACAATCATCCTATAAAGAAATAATAAAGTGCACAAGGAAAATTTTAGGGAAACTTCGTAAGCGTTATTTAATCTCATACAACTAATTGCTGAAGGTATGTTTTCGACTCGACTGTCAGTCCATCCGCGAAGCATTACTTTTTTGTCGATGCTTGCGCCTTCATTGTTTTCAAATTTGCATGAGGGTTTCAACTCATCAAAATCATGAATGAATTTGATAATCGGATCAATCAAAAATGGAGGAACATTTGTTCAATGCACACTAAAATATATTTTGCTAAATCTTTAAAAAGTTTAAGGACATAAAAAATGGAAAATGTTGAATGTTTTTGTTTTATTTGTCATTTTATTTGACCATAGAGTTATCTGCCGGTCTTCGAGTTTGATATTCAACTATCCCTTAATTGATATATGGACTCAATTTAAATGCCATTAATGTAGATGAAACCTTGCATTCCAGGGTTTAGGAAGTCATACGACATTTAATATTCTTTTTTTGTGTGAGGAACTTCCCCTGTTTGCTGTTTACTTCAATCAAAAGGGCGAATTCTACCACAAATGTGATGCAATGTCCGACAAAGGACTTTAATAATAACACCTGGAAAGAAGATATATGGTTTGTTGTAATAAACCCAATATGCACAATCCATTCCCTCCACTCATTGAAAGTGCATACTGACGAATCGATCCATAAAATGATATCCGTAACTACGTCAATCGGAAATCAAATAGTTGTCCACATTTTCTTCCTTTTGCCTGTTAAAGGGGACTGATTTTTGGATTGCAAGTGCATAATAGTGTGTTATAAACAATCTCAATGTGCGTTAAGTATATGTTAACTTTCATTTGATAAGTAATGCAGTCTTTCCATAAGGTAGGGGCACTCATGTCATCCAGACAGATTTTTAGTATTAATACATATAAAGCGTCCATTGTTGACCTAATTTATTTTCCATGGAAACTTTCTGAACTATTTGTGTGTTTTTATTGGTTAGAATAATGAGTAACATGTATTATCATTATCAAGGGGATGTTTGGAATAGAAGTCAAGTAGACAATAAAAGAATGAGACAAATCAAAGGATATGATGCAGGTAAAAAGTCAAATAAAAAAGTTATAAACAAGCAACATTTAATATCGCAGTACTTACTTTTTTTTTCAAAATCTAATTTATAAAATTTTGAATTAAAACATTTGTCAGTTTTATACCTTATATAAGTGGAAATATTCTATTTCATTGGCTTCTTGATTGAGGCTTGAGCAGTAAATAACCCTGTTAACAAAACAATCACGAATTTCTCTCATAATTTCAGCTGTTAAAGGGAACTGAAACGCTGGAACATCCACGATGTTGGTCATACTATTAAACATTTGATTTATGTCATCATTATCAATGCAAACAAAGGAAAGCGTTCTTTAATTTTCAGGTAATGTTTTATCCCATTAAAGTTTTCATTTTTATATAAAAAAATCTAGTAATATACACATGAAAACTTAAAATTACAACCGGGAATGTTATCAGGCTATCGGTCAGGCTGAGTCATAAGTTTAATAAATTGTTATGCATGCGACACATGAAGTATTGCACTGTGATAAAAGACTAGCTAGACAAACATGAATAATATATTAATACCTAATACTAAAAAAAAAATTTGAGTAATAAGAATATACAACAACTGACGAGATCCTGACTCTGGACAGCCACATGTGCATGTGGCAGGGTATGCCATTTGCTTATATGAATTTCTTACATATGAATCGTCATGGCTTGATGTCATTCTAATTTTTCTTTTGATGACTTCTCTGGTCTGTTCTTGTGGACAATACCTTATCTCTGAAGCAATATGTGAAGCCAATCCCTGTTTATATAAAAATTGTATTAATTACTGTCTCTGCCTTATTTTTCCTTCGTTTATATTGTAGGCAAAATGTAACATGATGAAATATTACCAATATAGTAGCTTAAACAAGGACATTAACTAACCCTTGATAATGTATGATTTGACAGAGATACCGAATTAACGATTTAACGGAGAATATATCCGGTTTTATTGTTAATCATCCACAGGAAAATTCACATGGAAAGTGAATGATGTTTTAAAAAATTATTGATGTTCATTACAAAACATAGATACAATTTACTTTTTTTTAAGTAACATTAACATATCTAACTATAATCCCGTCCTCTTTTTCCGAATGTGACCTATTACCAGGTTTGTACTAACATGAGCAACACGACGGGTGCCACATGTGGAGCAGGATCTGCTTACCCTTCCGGAGCACCTGAGATCACCCCCAGTTTTTGGTGAGGTTCGTGGTGCTCAGTCTTTAGTTTTCTATGTTGTGTTTTATGTACTATTGTTTGTCTGTTTGTCTTTTTCTTTTTTAGCCATGGCGTTGTCAGTTTATTTTCGACTTTTGAGTTTGAATGTCCCTTTGGTATCTTTCGCCCCTCTTTTGTAAAGCATGTAAAACATGAAATCAACTATTCATGTTTAATACACCGAAAATGATATCACCAAAATGTTGATTGTTTTTTTTTATCGCCAACATGTCCGTTGAGTTTGTTGGATTAATATAGCAACAGTCGGTAAATGCATTAATTGTGCATCATAACTGCCAGACTTGTTTTTGTACAGAACCTTCTCAAAGACAAAAAGGAAAAGCATTTTGCGAGTATTTGAATTTAAATTTCAGATATATTGATGTTTTGTCACTAATTGACCCACATTTCAATGAGGGCTTACATCTCATATATCCTAGACTTGAGATTAAGGATGCTACCAAAAGTAAAACGTCAGCTTCATATGTTTATATTTTCCCCAGTATAATATTGACACAGATGAACTAGACTCTTTGAAAAACTTCCCATTTTTCAGCAGTAACACATACTCTCTGCTCCATTAGTATGGCGTGTACATATCTCAGGCAATACGTTACGCTGGTGTATGTTTACACTTTACGAACCATTTTACCACGTTTATGCGCACGACATGACCTTTTGGGAAAATTTTAGCAGGTAAAATATAAAACAAAGGTTCTGGAGTTCAAATATTTATTATGTTTTAGCTAAAAAACTAAATAAACTTAAGGCGAATTAAACGTAATTTATTCGTTTTTTGAAAATTAAGATATAGATAAGCTGCTTTATCGAAAAATGATACATATATTAAAAAATTGTGATGGATATGTGAATATGTGGAATGTACGTAAAAAGGGATTTCGATAAAATGAAGGATTTTCTTTGAAATAATGTCTATATACACGTGTTTAATAATAAAACTAAGTTCAAGTATATTCAAGTATTATTCATCGTTTTTGTTTTATATGACTTTTTACCATAGAAAGACCTTTGCATATACTTTTAATCGGTACTAACACAGATTTGGTTTTGATAAATCAAAACATAAATCAAATATTAATTTGCTATATATATATATGAAAACGTATGGTCCTACATCCTGTCGATATTACGTACTTATATTTTTGCATTGCACAAGGTCATGCTATTCTCAGTATGTTTATGGCGTCTTTACACTTAATCCGTTGGATGTGCAATGCTTGATACTTTAGTCTTGGAAAAATGATTTATTTATTAGTTGTTATTGGCTTAAGACTAGCTTTCAGTAACTGCGAATACTATTAGATCGGTGCTTTGTGTCTTTTGTCTTTAACATGTTTGTTGTTTGTGCTTTTTGGCGATCTGAGTAGTCAAGCCTTTTCCCTACTGATTTTTAAAGTTGTCCCAATGTTGTGCTGATACACCACTGTTCAAGGTAAGTTGAGTGTTGAGTACCAACAAACTAGTCTGATACATTCTATATGGCTGACGTATTTTTTTCGTTTATTGTTTTGTCATAAATCATGCCGTTTATTTTTTTCGTTAAATTGTTTAACATAATTTTGTCATATCGGGCCTTTTATTTCTGACTATATGTTAAGGGTTTTGCTCATTTTAAAAGCCGTACGGTGACTTATAGTCATTTAAATCCGCTTCATATGGACTCTACTGGATATAGTTATCCGATTGGCAATCATACCACATCTCCTTATTTTATACTTATGGTTGACATATCAACGTATAATACCGATTTCAAGGTGCACTATGCCTTCTTGGAATAGTCTTTAGCTTCGCTCGAGGTCAAACGTTTTGTAATCCAAATACTGGACCAACGATTTCTCAATGGAAAGTTAAATACATTACTTCGAAATCATTACAGACGTTACAGATCTTGGTTACATGTTAAGGAAATTATTGGTCACTGCTGACTACAGACATTTTTTTGACTCATCAATGCCGATCCCCTCGCCTCGTTTATGATGTTTATACGGAATGCGTCGTATCACCTGACTGTGATGTGTCATAAACAACACGACATGTGGACACGGAACTTTCCCTACCGCATCACTTGGAAGTTTTCTAGTGAAATTTATGTTGTTTTTCTTTCCTTTTCTGTATTGTAGTTTGTTATATTTTATTTTTTAGTGTGTGTCTAATTTCTAACTATTATCATCTTGTTTTCCATTGTCCTGACAAACTAGTTGTTGCATTTCAAACTTTTTCATTCGGTCATGTTTATTGATTATAGGTCATACACATAACGAAAGTTAGAAAATCAAAAGGCACCAACGAATCTGCAATTTTATGAAGTCATATTACAAACCATGTCTATAGCTGCCTTTATGATACTGTAGACTCAAATAAATCAAGCTTACCAATATGTTAATTGCTTGGTTTGAAATGAATCAAAAAGAAAAACAGTTTTCTAATTTTCACTTACGATGACCTGAGTCATTCTGATTAAACGATGCATTTCACTGGTTTGTATAACTTTACCATGTGTCTGTCTTACTGTTTCTTCCAAAATCTAAAACAGTGCATAAACATGATTATAGTGTAATTTTTGATCAATAAATTATACACATAATCATTAAAGGGACATTAGCTACGAAGTTAGCAAACAACCAAAAAAATTAATTTTGTTTGTTTCAAACATTTATAAAAGCGGAATTGTGAAATGATATTTCTAGTATTAGGCGTTTTTGTTTCAGTTATGTCAAAATAAGCTCGAACACATCGATGATGCAAGTCAATAATTCAACTCATTTAAATCCGTATGCATGCGAACTTCAATTTAACCCTTAACTGGGATGGGCTACACATGGGCTACGCATGTTTAGTTATTTTTCTAGGTGAATCATAACGAGCATTGTATATTGTTTCTTTATTACTTTTTGTAATTTGGAGAGACGTTTTTGTATATTATAAATAAAATATGAGATTTTGAGTCCAATCGGTGAACATGAATTTGACAGCAAATGCTCCTTTAAGATGGTAACACCTACATTTTTCTATTGGATAATGTTTCGTATATTTACACTATGGAATGGATAGGGGTCTATACATAAGTTGTTAACATTTTAATGAAATGAATATGACCAGTTTTAGGTTCCCGAAATGCCATTCGAAAACAACAGTAGATACACATGAACATTGGGGTGTGTTTTTAAGAACATATAAAAGTGATTTATTTTTTCAATATAAATCAATGGTTGAAAACGAATGAATATGTTGAGATTTTGGGTAAATTTCCATTGACGCATTTTATTTTTCAAAGACTACGAGAAATTTTTTAATTCCTACAAAAAGTACTGAAGCGATTATCAATTACAATGCATATACATTTAAATCACACACACTTTTGAATTGTTTAAATTGTAAACAATTTCGTCTAATCGACATTTAAAGAAAAGTCAAAGTTTAAACAAAGTTCAGATTATTTTCTGTAAACCATTCTACCGTCAATCTTTGCAGTATTGTGTGTGAATAAATGAAAATTGTAAAGTTTCTAAGTACTCTCTTTACGCTGAAATAAATAGCTGTTATCATTATTGTGAACTTGGGTAGTTATTCAAATCATATCTTAAAACAAAAATGGCCGTGTCTTCTCAAAGACCACAGGTATAAAATTTAGTGCACTGTAACAGCCTCTCTTTTCGCACATATATTATACACCTATCATGTTCTATCTACTATTTTGTCAAGTTCTATATTTTCACAACTTTCAAAGTTTGATCTAAATGCGGTCAAGAGTCTTTCCCCAATATCCTATAAAGCACATTTGTAAGATGCTTTTCAACCAAAATGTATGATCATTGTCTACTTATTGCAGCTTCTGAGCCATGTGCCTTCCTAAAAATGGCCAAAGCCTACATGCTTGGAAGAGTCAATCTTGTTCAATTTTCATGGATGCATGGGATCATCCTTACCATCCAATGTAACCATATCTATTACAGAAATACTTTTCACTGTTTCCATAACTTCCTGCCAAAAAAGCACACACCCAGGTCTTCCCCGTTTACTTACAGGATTAGTTTTGCCATCTCCTACAGGAACATAATATACTTTAGTATGAGTGCTAGTTATCATCTGTTGTATGCTACCAGTTTCTGGACGACCCTACAGTTTGATACATTAAAAAAAATCATTACTGTTTAAAAAATAAAATCTATGTGTAAATAAGGTAACGAAGAATAATGAAATAACATTTCACATACTTTACGGTTATCACCACCAGTTGTCGCAACGTAAGATCGTCGAGAAGTTGATCTACTTTGACATAGATCCAACACAATCATTATCGTCTTTTGAGTTTATTACCAGTTTTGGCACATTTCTAGTCTGTAACATTCGACTGTTAATAAGGCAAATTGACAATGCTATATTTATTTTCTTTCCTTCGAGATAGGTTTTAGGCCTTTATATTGGAGCAAAAGCTCTCACATCACTGCAAAGCAAGACATCGCCTTAGCGATGTTCTTTGCTATGTCGATAACGCAACATCAGTGGATGTTCTTTGCTATGTCGATAACACGACATCAGTGTACTCGATTACACAGATGCTGAATAAGATTTACAAATAAGACTATTGCGGAAAAAACCCAACAAAAACGGCCAAATGTTTCATACTGTTGCATGAGGATATGGGGTTTAATTATGTGTACACTAATAGATCTTTGGATTGTTCAGAATATACTTTAGATTCACACCACTCTTAGAGTAGAACTTTCTTTTTCTAAATTCTTTAGACCGATTTTATTGCTTACACAAATCATCTAAGATACCAGGCTAATAATTTAGTATGTCAGACTCATCAGTGGCGCTCGAATCAAAACAGTTTGAAGTATAAATCAAATTCGATAGATGTTAGTAATTGGAAATACATTTCCTGGAGCATCTTTGAAATTCTTTTATCCATCTGAGTAATGCAATATCCAGTTCTACATTTAGAGGGCAAGGTACATTCTTCAACAATAGTCTGGTGTTTATACAATATGCCAAGATCTTAATCATCAGTTTATAGAAAAGTATTTATTTTTATTTTACAGTACCCGAAACAGTCGTTAAATGTAAAAAAAGTAAAAAAAAATAATAAAATAAATAATCCAAAAATAAAACAAGTGGTCGTATTGACTCGGTTTGTTTACACTGTATCGTTTTCATAACCAGTGGGAGATTATCGCTCTTTGTTACTAAAGGTGTGATTTCTTCAATAACGCCACAGATAACCTTTTAAATGAGGTTCGGTGTGTAATATTTGAAAAGACAGCATATACTTATCAACCAATTTCCTTTCAATATATCAATGTTACCGCCTGCCAACATTATGTTTTTTCCTGAGGTTATGCTGTTAAATGTCGACTCTTATTTTAAGCATTACATATCAAATGCATCTCCCAAATTGTGTATTCCAGCAGCACTTGCATATGGAATATATATCTCAAGTTGATACCATATTCCAGAGCGATCATTTCATATCATGATTTTCCTGATAGAGGGTTGCTGCTTACGAAGAAGCTATTAAACCAAGGAGTTCAAGTGGTGAAGTTGAAATCACCCCTTCGAGAATTGAATAGACGCCTTCACGATTTGGTTGATCGTTATTGAATATATATTTCACAGATAACATTGAATTTCGTTACAATTGTCGTAACAATTCCTTCCTCTTTTCCTTGAATATGACATCAGAGAATTAGCCTTATCCACCTAATTCGAATTATCAACGACTTTGTACTTGCATGACAGAAACATGACGGGTGACGCATGTGGAGCAGGATCTTCTCACCCTTCCGGACCAACCGTTAGTTTCTGTTGGGTTCATATTGTTCAGATTTTGTTTTGTAAACTGTTGCTTGTCATTTAGTTGTTTTTCGTTTGACATATGAGTTTGACTATTCCTTTGATATCTTTCGCTCTCATCTACATTTTGATCTCTGTGCAAGTTCTACTCTACTAAGGTTTTAAAAAAGGACAATTATAGGGCTATTTTAAAAACATGTAAAAATCGATTTGTTTTATAATGGGACTTTAATTTTCGGCTGGAATGGACAGGAAACCGGTTTATTCAGGATCCGGTTTTCCCAGGTTTGACTGTATAAACCGATTTGTTTTAAATTTATAATAGAGATTTGAAGTTGTCTTGTTGAACGGGTACGTAGCGATGCACTACCCCATTTTACCTCATATTACTTTTCCTGTAAGTACGATAAAGAAGGTGCTCCTCAAATGTAAAACAAAAAGGAGTAATAAAGAGAAAATGATATACTTACGCGAAAGTTTCCGAATTCAAAGAAACACCTGATACCAATTTCTGTATCGAACTCTGGAAATACATGCCCTGAAGTCTCATCCGTGAAAATTATCATATGCCCCTGCAGTGAATTATCCCCAATTCTACCCACTGGACCTAGTATGAAGAAAAGAGCAAAAATACAATGTCCTTTTAATTCATTAGATATTTTATATAAATACTTTTGCGTCGAACATTTATTATAAGTGAATGTCAGAGAATGTGGAATATAAGACAAAAGAACAGAAAAGAAAAAAAAATTACACTAAGAAGCTGCTGTATAATATTTTTGACATATCAGTCAATGGTTAATCAATATTTTCTTTTCGCTTTGATAGCATCTTTTGCATAAGGAAACTCGCGTAACCTATAACAAACTATAGATGTATATAACTCGTCTCAAATTTAGCCCAAAAAAGTTAGATTTTGCGTCAACACATTTTTGGTCTTCCCTCAAATTCAAACCCCTGCTTCTGTGACATCTGGCAACACCACCTGCACTGTTTCCAGCGCCCTAGACCACACGACCAACTAGGCTATTATATATAGCTTTCGTTAGTCGAGTAATGCCTTTCTTCATCGGCTTTATCTAGGGTTGTTACACAGTACATGCTGTATAATGGCAAGTATATAATATATATCTGTGTTCTTGTTAAGGCTTTCATCCTTCTAAAAATAAGAGGCAAATCAAGTTTATCGATGTTCCAATCTAGAAAATACGTAAAGCTAATACAAAACCAAGATAAACAAACAACAACAACAACAACGAAAAACTGAAGGAATCGAAAGACCGAATAAAATATTTTGCAATGGAACATCTGATATTCTGAAGCTTAAACGAAAATAACACTTGCTAAAGTAAAATACAATTTTAGTCTATCGATCAATAAAACAATATTCGAATATCTTAGTACAGTGTAAAATTGATAAGCTTTTAGAATAAGTTTATTCAAAGAATGGATAAGATAACCTGAATCGCATCAAAATTTACGGGCTCTATGCATCACATCACCGTGAAAAAGTATGACACAAATACCGAACTCCAGGGCAAATTCAAAAAGGGGAAGTCCATAAATACCGACAAAATCGAACGCTATCAATCAATGGAACAAGTGGAAAACAACTGACATATTTCTGACTTGGTACAGGCATTTTCCGCAAAAAATTGTGGGTTAAACCTTGTAATGAGGATGAACACAAGGATTTGATATGCCGTTCGTATCAAGTTTTCTTCAGGTACAACCAAACTTCCACACACCAAATCTTTGTATCTATGAAAAATGTAGTAAAGGTTTTAAGTAATTTGTGGTTTCGAAATACTTGGCTCAATAATTTACCATTGATATATAGATTATGTTAATCTATACTACTAAAATAACGAGGTCCAATTTGTTAGCCGGCATGACGTAAAACGATGAATCAAATAATTCATTTTATATATATCTAATATATGACAATGGCGTAGTTTAAAAATTACACCATTCAAGGCCCTTATGTTTTCCACATAATTATTATTACCAATAATTTACAAGTTCAGGGTCGAATCCGATACCGAAGCCAATAGTATATGCCACATGTAGTTTCCGGTTGTACATGTAGTTACCTGCCACCTTCTGTTAATCCCTCCGCTATCAGGAGAACCTTCAATTGTTCCAGTAGTTGTTTTATATCTATGTTACACTATTGTATACTATTTAACAAGTCTGTTTTCTTCCAACTCAAAACCACTATTCATTTTGATTTATTAGTTAAAAAAATAAATATAGTTTAAAGTAATTCTATTAGAGTTGGAAAACAGGACTCTATCAGATGACAATACGAATACTAAAAATCCAGGTTAAAAATAAGGCATAGGTACTTTAATTCACGGACCCGCGATGTTGCGGGTGTGTTCTAGTTAAAATCTATTTTGCCACTGCAGACACGGGCATAGCGAACGAGATGGGATATGTGCAGACCGAAAATAGGGGCCAAAAGGAACATCACCATCTATAAAAAGGAAAATCAACAATAGGGAACGAAAAATCGTCAATTTAGTCAGAACAGTTTTTTCTGTTTATATTAGATTTATTCAAAGAAAGTTGTCTTGGGTAAATTTCCGCAGTATATTTAGAGAATTCTTGATTATTTAACGGAAAGATATCATCAAGATAACGGTAAGTACTTCACTTTTAAGATTACTTTTCTATACTTTTCATGTGTCATACGACTATTTTTTTATAATCAACCAAATTTTAAAATCTAAACAGCTATCTAAATATTTAACATTATGTTAAACTTCATGGGAAAACAAAGTATATCCTGACTTGTACATGTATCATATGCGAAACCAATGTTAAAATCTTGAAGTGACCGATGACGTTCCGGAAGTCACCTACTACTAAAAAAATAGCACTCTGAAAACCTTTAATGAGTATACCATGTATCATATCAACCCAATATTGTAATGCAAACAAGTTAGTTGGCATAAGATTGTATAAATATATTTCTTATTCAGGAAAAACATCATTTATGCAAATTTATTTATTACTTAAAAAAAAACAACATTGAATGCACTATGTTTCGTCAGAAGAAGACTATTTTACATATTTGTTTTCATATCTTATTGGTTGAATTGAGGGTGTTATACCTTTATAATTTGACATGTTAATGTTAATGCAATACCTTATTAAAACAAGAAATATCATTACCTGATAACACTCCAGCTAGTCCCATTAACAGTCCTCCAATAATGGGTGCATTTCCCATGGGCTGTAGTTGGCCTTCAATAATAAAAAGTAATAAAGAACTATTACAGTAAAAATTGCAATGTAATTGTTATATAGCAATCCATATTTGATGAATTCATTAATGGGTGTCAAACACAGAAAAACGGTATATTTTACGTTTTTCTACTTTACCGTTGCTGGGCAAGGGCACTTCCTAGTACACAATGTTTTTGAATTTTCTATCATTCATAAAAAAAAATATTTTAAAGAATTCCTGTTAACCAAATTTTGTATATTTTCAAAAATGAATCGTGCACGTCGTCCTATCAAATTAATTGTTCATTGACTTTTCTATTATGTAACTTTTAGCGATAGATCTCGTCGTACATTTGGTCAGTGTTTTTGTTGAAGGTTATCATAGATATACGTATTGACACAACAAAGCATCTATATTATAATTAAATTTAGTACTGTTTGTGGACTGCTTAGCTTAAGCTTGTTGCCCCAAGGTCATTACCCAACAAGAAGTCAATGTTATGACATTGATAAGATTCTATACCAAACATTTTATCTAATAAATTAAGTAAATTAAACCAAAATATTGAACACCCATTGGACCAATCTCCGGAGCAATATCCGTTCCTTACATACTCTGCAATACTACACTTTTATAAGACATATTGAGTGTAGTGTTACGTAGTATAGGACGGAACGGATATGATCTCTGCGCCGGAGATTGTCATATTGAGTGTAGTGTAACGTAGTATAGATCGAAATGGATATGATCTCTGCGCCGGAGATTGCCATTGGAGACAGTTAAAATTTTATGATTTTAAAAAGAAATTATATATCCTTTTTCTTTTAAAGGTTCCGATGTATTCATACTCAATTGGTTATGCCATAGTTTGGCTCCTATTATTCCTTGTAATGATAAATTAATAGTGTGATTTACAGCAAGATACAGTGTGATATATATGTAAGCGAAATAATTTTACCTATCGTCTTTCTGGTTTATAGATATAAGAAAATGTAGTATGAGTGTCAATGAGATAACTCTCTATCCAAGTCAAAATTTATACATTTTCTGTTCATGTATATTATAGTTGTCATAAACATATATTCATAATTTTGTTCATACAAAATTTGATTAAGTTAATGGATAAGTATTTATCTGAGTATATCATTTCACAAATTTCTAAAATTGCTGAAAGTTTGAGTCACGAAAAATTGACATTATTAATGTAAAGTTCTTCGTACCCACTATTTAGCCAAATACATTTTGTGATGGTTTTGAAGACCAAATCGTATGTGTGACAGGAAATTAGTTTATTGTGTATTGATATAATTAAGTGTATGTATATTCCTTGGTTTGAATTGATTTGAATAAATGAAATATTTTACAAGGCGAAATTTTTAATGTGTGATTTTCGCAATAAATGAAAAATTACTTGATTCATATGTTTGTGGTCTTTTTTAGTGGTCAACTTTTGACCTCGAGCATCACGGAAGGAATATTATTGGTATAGCAAAATTGATACTATTTGATGTAATATTATTTACATTATCTATAAATGAAAATAACACTTTAATGATTTGTTGCGTTCGAAACACCTTTCTTGATTAACCTGCAGCAGAAACGCTCAAACCAAAACTTTAAGGCGATGATCATTAACATACAGCATAAAATAATATTTGACTTAAAATTCAATCAACATTTGTATAAAATTGAGAATGGAAATGGGGAATATGTATAACTAGTTGTTTGAAACAGGTAAAATTATAGCGTACGACTATGACACTACTTCGATAGTTATATACTAAAGACTTGTACTTTAACGTTCATAAGAAAACATGCTGTACAACAACATATTTGCTATGATCGATTGTACCCATGAAGTATTATTTGCAATTTTGAATAAAAAACTCCTATTAAAACTTTGATTCGAAAAAGTGTTAAAATGATACTGATATCAAGCTATCAAGAACCGTCTACCAAAGTAATACTTCTATTTATTTATATTTGCGATTATCAAGGCATTTATATGAACAAGTGACGTTTCCTTCAAAATTTCAAACTTCAGTTATTGTTTTATTCACGGAATATAAAGTAGGGTGTGAACTCGGGGAAGAATTACTTATAGATAACTCGTTGGTTTTACCGAACGATACTCGAGTCCTCGATTCGAAAAATATCTACAAAATTCAAACACGATGTATTGCGCACTTGACTTAACCATTCACTGAGGGTCACCACAGGATGCGACAATTTTATTTTATGAAAAAAATAAATTAACTTGTGAACTGTTTCAGGGGATAGTTGTTTGTAATTAACTGTCGTGCAGACAAACATAAGCGCTCTGACGGTACTGATGTGTTGGGAATGGCTTAAGCACGTTCAGTCACAAATGTCGACATAAGAAAGCTGCTCGCATGTGTAACCCACCATTCAAAATGATGTATCACGGGACTTTGTTAGCTTTTTAAACGGAAGAGATTTTATGGTATTGTGACAGGGCAAAAGTGGACATAACGTCTTATTAACTTATTTATAAAATTTACGTTTAAATTTTATATGAAATAAATTAATTCAATTATTTAATGAAAAAAATGGATAAAGGAATAAATGTAACCGGGAGACTGGCTACTGATTGATGATGATAACGAGCTGCAACCCACGACCGGTTGCAGACGTTGGCGATGCCAACGTTATAGACAATGACTAGGACCTAGTCACTTGCCTGAGAATACTCGCTTTAACTCCACTGGTAGAATGAGACACAAGTCCTATACAGTAGTTAACAATTTAATAATTCAGGATGGAATACATGTAATTTTACAATTTTGATACAAATTGAGCGGATGTTGTCAGTTTGAATGCCTGACTCTCACTGAAGTAAGAACTTCAGAAAGCATATTTAAATCAAGAATTTACAAGGTTACAATTTCATAATAGAAACGAGATTACCGAATGACAATGAAATAATACAATTAGCACTTAAAGGATTAACAAAAGAATATAACAAAAATCTGTCGTTTGAGTTTTAGGCTGAATAGCGCTAATTGAAATGACTAAAGGATTATTTATTCTTTACATAAAAAAAACTTAAGAACTATACAAAGCTGTGACTTTATCTATTATTTACAAATAGAATTATCTTGAAACAAATTTCCGACTTTGTAAAAATATACTGACACTTAATTGTTACTTATAACACAAAAAGCTTTATAAAGAAAAATCGTTACATGTTAATAAAATTACTTTGACGGACAAATATTGCAAATAAAATGATTTCGATAAAATGATAATTAGTTTAACAATATAATGACAATTTATGACCGAACAGTTTGTCAGTGAAAGTTAAAAAATATCAGATTGATGAAAAATAAACTTTTTAAATAGTTCCAAATGAAGATGCACAATTTACACAAATTATCGCTATCACAGTATTTTAAAAGAAAATTTAGCACAAACGATTACTATTTAATTCTTCGAGGGGCTTTCTAAAGAAAATCTATTTTATGAAAAGAAGGACAGGGATTTACACTGATTAGTTAAGTATCATTTGGTATTCGATACTCGGTACTACAGGGTAACACTCGAGTATTCGAGTACTTGTTGACATTCGTATAATACAAATAATGAGTTACATTTTTTCCTTTATCTTTCTTCTCTTATTTTCTTATATTATTTAAAAATATTTAATATAAAGAACAAATTTCAATGTGAATGTAAATGGCAAAAAGCTAATTTTTTTCTCCATACGACTGTCGTTGTTAATTATATGTGTCATATAATATCATAGTGGTCTATTAACAAACTGATATCCTTAGTATTACTTTGGATACACTTATTCTTGTTTTTATATTTTCATGAACCTAATGCCTATTATTTCACCTATTTGCTCCAATATCAAATTGTAATCATTAGTTGTCTCCTGAATGAGTCGACTCTGCCCACCAAAAACAGCAAGACCAATATTATCGGCCATTCCCAGCATTGCAACTTGTCTAATACCTTTAAAACAAAGACATGAAAGTGAAACATAAAAAAAAATAAAAGTAAAATGTGTCTGAGGATACGAATGCCCCCGCTTAAGGTTTGCAATTTTCCAAGTTAAAAAGGGGCATAACTCTAGAACGGTAAATGACTCACAACCCAAATTCAAACTCTGTCTATGTGCATGATGTGTTGTGGATTTTAGCATTGTGTATGACTTCATAAAATTTGGATGAGACAAACTTAAGTTAGAGTGCGGAAATGAAAAACAAAATGCAATTTTCCAAGTTGTAAAGGAACTCTCTGCCCAAATTCGAACTCTGTGTGCTAGTTTTGGTTCTTAGCATAGTGTATGAGTTTTCATACGATTTGCATGAGGCAAACTTAAATTAGAGTGCGGCAACGAAAATTGGACAGACGGACGGAAGGACGGAAGGACGGTCAAGGGTAACACTTAATGCCCCGTTGCCTACGGCGGGGGCATACATATTTATTTGATTTTTTTTATATCGCAATATATTTTTGATTTTAACAGGAGTACATTTTTCCTTAATACAGATATAACATTATGTAACTTGCCTTCAATATACTGAACAGCAGCCGTTTTCATGGCTTCAAATTTTCGTCCTTTCATTCGTTCAGAAATATCTAATACCAGCGTAATGTGTCGTCCTCCTCCACGTTTAATAAAAGAGGAATTTTGTTTGTATCCATCTTAAATTAAAAAAGAATATGCAATATACCGGAAATTCAGGATATGATTATAATTATTATTTAATCGAGTGTGCAAATCTTTCAATATACATGTACAAATAAGAATTCACTTTCAGTCTTAGTTTAAACATTAATATAAACATAACATTAGGTTACTGATTGTCTATATTTTTTTCGCGCTCTTTCCTCTCTCTCTGAAAAATGATTGCGGAAGTATTTTCTCTTTTTTCTCTTCATATTAAATTACCAATTTGATTTCTCTACAATAAAACATACTGAATGCAAGAATCTGCTGAAGATGTCCTAACCAGTCATTTATTGTCCGAGGCTGTTTCATTTTGCCAAAACCTGCTAGAATAATAACAGAATAATTAAATATCTTTTTTTCCAATTACTCAGTACCTAGATCTGTAACATCAATCCCCTCTAAAAACGTATAATACATTTCCACTTTTTAAAATGTTCAGTTTGTTTGACAATGAGAAATAACAAATGAACTGTACTTTAAGGTATAAGATATATACAAGAATATTAATGTCCATTAACAAAGGTCACTATCGACAAAAAAATCCACCTCAATGTAATATCAATTAAATGACGACTGACTATCATAGTCCTAACGTGGTACATACGGTTTGCAAGTGACTTTATATGAATAGTTCAATACTTTATGAAACGATCTACGTGACCCGAATAGTTTTCAAGAAATATTTTTCACGTTGAATCTTTAAATTTGTTAATTACCAAATAAATTCGTCTTATTCTTATACGTGTATTTGGAAATGGTGGACGAAAAGAAAATGCAATTCATTGGTTATGACTACATCTTTTAAAGAGTGAGTTTCCATTTTCTGATTATTATAATTGCGTGGAATTTATGTATATCCATGTTGTTCAGTATGACAGCTATGTCACTTGATCATTAGTCATTGAGCCCAAATACTGTCTAAGCAGCTTATTGGTAATGATTTTTATGGATTAATTTTATAGACCCTCACTGTTGAAGTGATTATTTTTTTCAAATATTCTTGGGTTTTCTGCAATTTTTGTCCTTTTTCAGGAGGAGGGAGAGTTCAAAACTCCTCCTCCTTTATTTGTTTTACATCCACACCAAAAATTACTAAATTAATAGTGCCATCCAAGATCTGTAATTGTTTACATGAAAAAAAACATAAGTTTTATTCTTATATAAAAGGTGCAGCAAATATATTTCAAAGCTATAGAAAAAAATTATAAAAATGGTTTGATTCAATTCAATGTTTTGAGTAAACGATGACATTTTTCAATGTAATATATAGTTGCCTACCGTTGCATTCGACCCCGGAGTCCTCATGAAGATCAGTTTGTGTCTGTGGTTGACTATAAATATATCAATATTTGGTTAAAACTAAAAGATAACATACTGATGCATATCAGTTTTTCCCTAATACAGTTCAAAATCTATAATTTGGTGGTCATATTAGGTCCAGTTAACAGTTAAACAAGCCTTCTGGACCCCTCGATGATTAAGCTCATGGCACCAAAACTGAATTAAGAGAAGGAATCATTTAACAAATGTAATATCTTTATTTCTTTATTGATTTTTCCTGAATAATTAATCTGTAACTAGATTAATAATAAACATGCTTATGCTTTTTAGCTGAATATGCGGTATGAGTTTTCTCATTGTTGACGGCTGTACGGTGACCTATAGTTGATCATAGTTGTTAATTTGTATTTCATTTGGTATCTTGCAGAGAGTTGTTTCATTGGCAATCGTACCACATATTCTTATATATATATATATATATATATATATATATATATATATATATATATATATATATATTTATAGAAATTTTATAAACTCAGCTGTTTGAAAATTAAAAGAAATTATTATTTTTTAATTCTGCAGCCCATAAACTGGTAGAATTTCAGGTTACTAATGGATGCATTTGAGGACTATGCCAGAAAATCGATAAAGGCCGAGTCAGAGGAACCAAAATTAGACACTTTTCTGAATGGATTAAAGCTGTTTGGTCATTAATTCTGAAGCGCAATCAAATATACGATGTGCAATGAGCACACGGTATTCTGCCCTTTCAAGAAACACGAGGCTTGGTCATTCACTAAAGAGGAGATTTTAGAAAATCACAAATCCGTCTTTCTCTCATTTGAAACTAAAATAAAATAGGACGATTAAATATCCCATCTGTATACTAGATGCCTAAACAAAAATCGTTATAAAGCACAACACTAAAAATCTTTCTTAACTTCTAACCATTATTATTTCTACATTAACAGATAGTCTTTAGAAATTTTGTGTTGACGTATTTTTAACAAGCGGTTGCAATCTAATCTTCAATCACAAGAACCACACGAGGGCTCAGGGATTGAAATATTGTCTTCCAACAGACCTTTTTACGGACCACAAAGAGTTGTTGCAAGGGATTCCGCGTGCATTCAGTTTGGCACTCTCACTACACTAGGCGTCGGATTTAACGTCCTATTCCGACCATACGTAACTGCATATGTACACATTCGGTATAACCAAATGGATGACTCTTCAGAGTGGATTTTTTGCAGGATTGAAATCTAGTTACATTTCTATATCCCAGTGATCCCTTGGGGTTGCTGATTTTAATCAACACATTATATAATAAGTTTTTAAGTTATTGAAAGAATCATGGAAATGTCTGATAGAGATAAAACAGAATAATAGTAAAGCAAACAAAATTTACACACACGAAATATCACCTTGTAGTTTCTAGATGCAGAATTAATCTTACTAGTAGAAAAGCACCCGATTACCTCTTAAACGATGAGAACAGGTTGCGCCCTCAAGTATATCATTAGACATGTTTTACTTAATTGTAATGATTTTATTGATAATCGCCAAAATTTCAGCTTTTAACAGTTATACTATGTTCAGCTTGTTCAAAAATACTACAAACCATTAAATTGTTTTATTTCTTAAAGAAATTTATTTCAAAATTTAAATAACTCATACTAATTATCCTGATTGTTTCATTGTGACTATATATATTATTTAATTTTCATTTGTGAATACGTCATTTTGTTTTATACGGTAGTTGTATTATTATAAAGGACTTTTGTCTGAGTTTTGAAACTGCACCCTTTACTGTCAAACTGTATTGCTAGGGGCTCTTCGCGGAATAACAACTTAATTGAAAACAGCTGAATACAAATTGGGCGCATCCAAAGAGCTTTCTGGATTTACCTCCATCAAACGCTTAGCCTAAAAATTTGAAAGCAAATAATTTATGAATAAGCAAATACTGGAGAAGCTGTATAACCGAAAAGGACATTAAAAGAAAAGATAATTCTATCAAATGTTGATTTTGCCTCAAGGTTTTTGAACATTTGTTTCTTTAGATTATGTGCCGTCAGTCAACCATCAGTTATAATATGCACTTGAAATTTAATAATAGGCGGCCAACATTATGATTATTTCGTTTGAGGCTGTGCAGAATAGTTTGACTTCTAAACATATATATACATCTAACAATTAGAAAGAAAAGGCAAACAAAAGCTCAAGAAATGTGCAGTTTTTGTTATCATATTTTTTTTAACACCATATTGTCTTAATAGTCAAAGTGGGAGTTTTTTGCGCTGGTTGAAAACCAGCACATTTTGGCCATGCTCAAAAAGCATATGTTGTTCATTGATTTGTTTCTTTTTTATTAGTATAGTTTTTTGGGGGTTTGGGTGGCTGGTGTTGTCTTTTGTACTGTCCAATTAAAAAAAAGTCTGTTATCTGCTTTATTGAAACGTACAATATGTAAGCTGTGTAAGGTTTCTTTACATACCTCTCCCATGTTTCCGACGATGTCACCTTTGGACTTTTGTCATGAATGAAAGGTTGTTGCTCGATATTGGGTACTGGTATATTTTCTATTGGAACTTCAATTTTCGAAGAAGAAATTTCACAACCTTCAAAACATGCTGAACTACTATAAAATCTTACACGGTTATCATACTGTGTCTCTGATCTCGTGGTTTTGAATCCAAAGTCATTTTTTGTACATCTATAGTTCCTTTGTGGTATATTTGGTTCGCTCAGACTTACATTATCGTCAGCTCTATTTCTTAAACAATGTTGATCCTCTTGACGTTCAGTGATAAATTGACTATTATCACCGTCGTCTTTTTCATTTAAACCGCTACAATAATAATCAGAGAATGCATATTTTCTAAAAAGAATTGTCAATTTAATGTATTATGCATTGTATTGATATTTCGACATATTTTGATTTTGAAAAGGTAAATAATCACCTATAATCAATAATATTTTCTTAGATAGAATTTTGGTAACATGTAGATTTGACCATGCTTTTTTTCAAAATACAATAAAAAGTATGGGCCGCCGTGCTTTTTTCAAGCTACAAATTGCGTATAATTGCTCATTTTGAATAGGTTATTCATGATAAAAATCCCTTTTTTGTGAATATAAAGAAATCTATGATATAGAATTGTTGAATAAAATGTGAGAAGAAAGGTTTTATAATATGCTTTTAGAAAATAAAAAGAAAGAATAGTGTCACCGAACTTGTTTTCTTGCTACTAGTAAAAAATGTAAATTTCATTAACATTCCTGTATAATTTTTTTACTATAAGAGTTATCTCTACTTAAATGGCTTAGTTGAAATATTAAATCTAACAAAAACAGATATTTGGAAATTGTAAAAACAGTTTCAATAATACAACAAATTACTTATGTTTCCTTCCATGAATGTTCGCTCCTCTGTTTAAAAATAACAAGCATTATAAAAGACTGTCATAAATTCATAAAACATGAATAACGGAACTTAAAAAGAAGAAAAAAATGAAAGGTCCATGTCATTGTTTTTGAGATATAACCAATTGAACATTTGACGGGATACGATTCTCTCTAGATTTTTCTTCTATATAAGAATGGCACCTTTTTCCTTTCAAAAACTATGAAAAAATAACAAGGATTTTATAAGATTTTCAAAAATTGCTTTTTAAACTATATGTACATGTAATAAAATTATGAAAAGAAAAGTAAGGGTTAGCGAGCAAAATATTAATTTGTACTACATGGATAAAACTACAGGATTCCGATAATCTGACAAAAAGTAGAAAAAAAGAGTAGCGAACATCCTTAAATAAGCAGTCACACGTATAAATTGCCATTCTGTCTCAAAATGTGCTTATTTAAACAAAAAAGTAGCCTGAATGTGTACTGCTATTTTACAGTCCAAGAAAGGGTTTACAGTTAATCTACCTTAAATTTGTTTTTTTAGTTTCAGCTTCAAAATCTCTCTCCATTGGATAAGTGGTGCTTTTTTCTGCTAAAAGTGCAACATTACATTTTATATTTGAACTTTTTTTATTTTTATTTGCAATTCAGGTACTTGCACATCTAGTACTACACTTTTAATCTATTTCCTATTGTATTCATATACATTTAATTTGTTAATTCTTCTTTTAGAAGAATGTCTTAAATGAGCGTTTGCAATTATTATTTAAAATTCATTAAAATGTCATTGAAATAGTCAGGATCTCATCATAATTTTAAGAATAAAAAAAGGAACTACAATCTTTAGCTTTTGCTTGGTTTTGGTCCTTTAACTTCGGGCAAGTCTTTTTGTTAATGAAAGTAGATATTTAAGAAAGGCAGCGATTTCCTCAGTGTGCTTCAAGTATTATTCTATCATTTATAATATTGTTATTGTCGTTCTTTCATGCATTAGTTTTATTTTCTACGTTATTTGTTTATTTGCCTTGATTTTCTTTGTTGTTTTCTGTTTAACACACGCCCTCTTCTCTCTCCAAGGTGAACAGCGGTTTTGAGCACCACTGACAACTACATATTTTATTCCAAATAAAATATGGTCTTATACAAACGTTGAAGAACTGATATAACCCCTCTACCCCCAAAAAAAAAGTACAAATAGTACAGCTAAACTCGAAAACATGACTGAGAGAAATAAATTTCTTAAATCAAATGATGCCCTAAGATTTATAACAGGAAATTTCAATAAAATAATATTCGTTTTTGAACTGAAACTGAAAAACTACTTTCGCATTTCGAATTTTTGTTTGTCAGTGCTGCTTGAAAATGATGCAAAATTGAAGTATAAAACAGTTTTTTAATCTTGCAAATTTGTCTTGGCTCCATTTGTACTAGGAAATTTTATTTATAAATGAATAAACACCAAATGAAAATAAAACACAGAACTAAACAGTGGACAGATACATACAATATGTATTTATGACCTACCTATTCAGTGACATGGCAATTTGTGTTGTTTCATTTTGTTTAATGTTAGGTACTGGTGACATTTCCACTGGAACTCGAAAAGCGGGAGATGAAAAGGCGTTACTCTCAAAACTTTCTAAACTGTTATGAAAGCTAAGACGGTTATCACTTTGTAAATCTAAACGTGTACATTTATATCCAAATTTATTTTTCGTGCACCTCTTATTTGGTTTTTGTATATTCATGTTGCTTGTTAAAAGCTGTCTGTTGTCAATAGTCTGGATACTTATGTTTTTGTGTGTTAGATTTTCTTCTTCATTACATGCAAATTTATCATTATTGTCAGTTCTGCAAAGAGGTTCTTCAGCATCAGTAATAAAGTCACTATCATCTTTATGGCTATTTTTCGGAAAATCTCTACAAAATGACACGTTGTAAACATCTAACGATAAATCTGTATTATATGGACACATTGTCTTATATTTGTCGGGGTTAATTGTGTGTGTTGAATCCATATTATGAATATGCTGATCTATTTTGACATTCTTACTATTTTCACCTTTGTCCTCAGAATCAAGCTCAATCGTTGGAGGTATTCTGATGCTTTGTAAAGAAGTAGTTGAAGCATGATTGCTATTTTGATTATCAATTTTATTTGCTGTATTTAATAGATCGCTTATCTTTTCTGAGGTTCTGTTATCTTGAAAATTTTCCACTGCAACAGCGAATTTATTTACCATTTCTAACAAAGAATGGACTAATAGATTAATATCGGTTAGTTTGGTAGAATTGTTATCGCACTGTGTCTCTAATTTTTGTACATGTTCTTCCAGATCTGTAAAATATGTCACAACACACAATTTTACATGTTTACCACTTTATGTAGATTATTCTTCAAATTTAGTTGGCACTTTATGTTTTTTTTTTCAATATTCTTAAAGCTTAATATAAATATGATAATATGTCTTTGTTTTAAATAAAACTACTCATAACTTCCAACTAAAATGCGGTATTCCATATTCAAAGTATGTGCTACCGACTCTTAAAAGCTATAAAACCAAGTTTTACCAAGCATTTTCTTCGGAAAATGCCCGTACCTAGTCAGGTATATGACAGTTGGTTTCCATTATGGACTTCCCAATTTTTGAATTTACCTTGGAGTTCGGTATTTTGGTTAATACTTTTTTAAAACACATTACTGATATTGCTATTAAAACGCAATACATTTTTTTAATTTTCAGAATAAAACATTTAAATTATCCCGCAAAAGTCGACGGTGATTGCGCAACGTTATTGTTTATGCACCTGACCGTGGAATTGACGACATACGTCATTCGATAAAAAGTGGTGTTACATGTGAGTTTGCAGAATAATTAAATGACGTTAATATACAGCCAAATTATTAGAACCATATTCGATCAAACACATATATAATGTGTATACAAATAATTATAGGTTTCATAACGAGTGAAAATTGGATATCACTTGATATCAACTCGAGTTATTTGATTTCAATATAATAATAAACGAGCCTTCGGCAATATCCAATTCTCACGAGTTGTAAAACCTAATTCTCTTATGGTCAACACTCTTTTTGTGTTACTGAATTAAAATTTCCGCGAATCGTTGATCTAGTCTTTTGCACATATCAGTATGACGTCATATGTCCTGTTCCGGCGTCAAACATTAACATCAGCCATCTTAAAATTTTTCACGCTTCATAATGTAATAAAATTTGTCAAAAAAAAAGATTTTATGGTTAAAAGTGTAAGTGTTTTGTATATTATTGAAGAAATCACATATGTCCGGCGCTATGGACGAAATGTACATCATTTTAACCTTTGAAAGTCATCAATGACTTAACGAATATCCAATGGAAATGTCGTAATATCGTCTCATGATGCTAAATAAGCCAATCAAATTAACGCATTTATCGTATCACGTTTTTGTATCACACTCCGTACAGTGTGAAACGAGAAATATCTCTCCATGCAAGAAATAGATACAGGCCACAACCATCAGAGAATAAACCTTCACTACTTACTTTCCAGTCGTCTGATGGTTTGCTTGGAATTCTCAACTAAGCTGAAACGAAAATACACCCTTATTATTTCAAATAGGAACAGAGTAGATTTGATAGAACATAAATGTCATAAATCTCTATGTGCAAACTAATTTCAGGTATTAAATCTTCAAACAGTAATGATCAATGGATTGATACTAGTACTGATGTATGATTTGTCGTTGATGGTATCAGCAAGTAAGTAATATTTGCTCCGGTGCTGAATGAAATGCCCAAGATGCATTCATTTTCTATACATTTGTTGTTCAAAATTTAAAAATCAATTGATTTCATTCATAGATGGCCTTATCCATACTAGTATTTGGCTCAAAGTTTTGGAATTTAGGGCTTTAAGAACTGCTAAAATTCGTTTTTGGTTTGCTTTCAAACAGTTTTGATTTGAGCGCAATAAATTTGTCTTATGTAGACGAATCGTGCATATGGTGTATTTAAAAAGCGGATGATACCAAGGGGACATTCAAAAGTCATAACTCGAGATAAACTGACATTGCCATGGAAAATACGAAAAACGAATAAAAGACAAACACGTTGACAAAACGCTACATATAAAACTTAAGACTAAGCAACATAAACCCCGCGAAAAACTGGGGTGATCTCAGGTGCTCTGGAATTATAAAGCACATTCTGCTACACTATTGGCACCCGTCGTATTGTTTATGGTAAATTATTACTATAGTAACTCCGTAAATTAGAAATTAGTGTTCAGAATGTAGTTATAGCTTACTTTTAAACACGTTTGGCTTTGATAATCAACATGGCAGTGTTTTCATTTCTTACCAAAAACAAGAAGATGACATTTGATAAAAGACTTTCCGTTTTGAATTTTCCTATGAGTTCGGTATTTTTGCTATTTTACTTTATACAAGAGCTGCTCATCTCAATGGTAAAAGAAAATGAAATAAGAACAATTGTCCACAAAAACACAACACAGATAACTAAAAAATGAAGCAGCTCGAATAACACAAAATATTTTTATAAACACTTGTGATCTGAATTTTGTAACAAGTCTAAATATATCGATTTATCCAGTCGCAGCATGTTTACCTTTAAACCTGTTCTAGTAATCTTACGATTAAGGTTGATAACTAAAATGCCTCATTTCCGTACGATATATAATGTTACCTACGTAATTGAATTAAGACGTTGCCATACAGTTGTCTGTTGCCTTTTCATTTCCTGGACTGCATCCATTATTGAGTCCATCTGAAATTAAACACTGATGTTAACAATGAAGTTGCTTTGACATGTATAATAAATAAGTTTCTTTTGCTTAAGATTCGAACGATTTTGTTTCGTTTAATTCATATTTTGGAACATGTAGTAAACATTCGCAACGTTATTCATATAAAAAGTAGGGAAATTATAAAAATGATCTTTCCAGGCACAATAAGCGATGTTATGGTCTATAATACGTTAAAACTGTTAAACAGGAATTACCAAATATATTGGACATTTTAACTACACCAACCAAGAAAATTTTAATCTTTTACCCACAACAATGAATAACACATGGTCTAGATATCCAGATTTCGTACAGGCACAAAATCCGGTATGGTAAAATTAAGGCAATAGAATTTAAAAAAAATTAACCGATGTTCAAATCTCATAAATCCATTAAGAAGCTTAACGTAAAACCAGCTTAACGTACTCACAAACCTCCCCTTTCCCTATTTAGGCGTAGACCTCAAACAAACCTGTACAACCAAAATGCCAATAGGATGACGACACATTATTTTAAAAGCAAAGTCATAATGTGCTAGCTATTAAAGGAAGCTACCGATAGCTAATTATGTCCTACAGCTGTTGGTTGAATACATACACTGAAAACCCATACCAGAAACAACACTCATTTTTTGATGTGCTTTTTAACTCAAAGGATAATTATTTATCAGTCAATTAAGTACATAGACTTGTTCAGATTCTAATCAGTATTGTAAACACACACACATGCAACATATTATCATTTAAATGTTTTTTTTTTCAGTTTTTGCCTTTTGACAGATTAAATATGTGCAACGCGGGTGACATTGGAGCTCTGTTCTTTTATTGTAATTAATTCAGTTTATTACCGAAACGTTCCCCGTTCCCATTTTAGTTCTTGTTGAAAACTACCATTGGGATGTAAGAGGTATCCCTTTTGACAGTTTCGCCCTGGAATTTAAAAAAACAACTGGTGAACAGCTTGAAATAAATAAATAAATAAATAATAATCCCATTGATAAAGTAAATACCTCTGGTCGACAGTATTTTATTTTATAGATTTCCCCTTATAAATGATGCTGCTCTGCAAGATTTGGAAGTCAAATGACTGTATCGTGTTTACAACAAGTAATTGTTTTCACGTTTAAGACTCTCCTCGTAGAATAAAAAAGTAGATTAATGTGCCAGCACATACGCCTCTATCTAACCTTGCAATGATAGGCTGGAACGGGAGAAATTGGAAAGATGAGCACATGTATATATTTTGTTAAAATATACTTTTTCACTTTTTCGGGTCTTTTGGAAAATGTTGTTTGTGCTGTATTTAGACCCCTCTACCAAGAAATTTGTTTTGTATGCACACGTATAAAAATTGCGGTTTTTATCCAACGGAATCATAGGTTTGAACGTTGTTTTCAATTTAGACTTGTACATATATATATATATATGTTATATATGTTAAAAATAAAGCTAATATCGGTCCATGATAATTATTGTTTCGATACTTTTGTACCTTCAAACTTGTGGCGATATCTAATACATACACAATGTAACAGCAACACGGGACAATCATTTAATGAAAAAGTACATATATGGTGTATTGATGATGACATAAACAGACTACACTTACTTTACAAAACTCAAACAAAAGCCATGACAAACCAATATTTTTTTGAATACTGCCTCTATGTAAATAACACATTATTTCAAACATTAGTTGCGTTATTTTGCAACAATTACCTTTGTATATATAGGTTCCTAAAATATATTTTGCTTGTTCTGTTGAAGCCCAACTTGTGTCCTTACTACAAATCTTACAACGCTTTCCTTTCTTATTGTTTGTTATTAATGTTTTGATTTCCAGTGTTTTATTTTTTGTGTATTGTTAAGTGATAACCCAATTTATCCGTTTATTTTATTAGTTTTGGTTATTTTTTCCTTGCTTGTCGGATTTATTACTAATATATTCCCATAATTACATATTCCTTAAGTAGGAAGAATGTATTAAATGTATTGTTAGGGTACTTATTTGCATATCATCATTATCCAGAAATTAAAATATAATAGCACTTACCTTTAAAGTAATTGAATAACTTAATACTATCCCATAGTTTCAACACCTTTATATAAACGGCCTTGTATCCTGTATTGTGTAGATTTCAAATAAGATAATTAATTATCTTTATGTGTTCATAGTTTTATATTTAATACGTAAGAACTGCATTGAAATGATACAAATACATTTAAACTGTTTCCTTTTATTACATTATGGCATATAGGTTTAAACATCATAATTCGTATAAAGTAATCTTTTCTTTAAACAATAATTTTCAGTGTGGTTTTCCCATATTACAGTGTTTCTATAAATACTTGATATACTTCCTTGAATTCATATTGTAATGCGTGCTTATGATTTAAATGTAGTTTACACAAAACATAGGATAGAAAACAAATCGATTTTCAAATAAAACAAAACCTAATAGAAAAAAGTAAAGTAACAAAAAAAAAAAAAAAAAAAAAACCGAATAGAAAAAAGTAGTTGTGCAATGTTGATAATGTAACCTATGTCATACCCCTTGTTTCACCTGTATCAATTTTCGTTTTTATTTTTTAGTGGAGCCTGTATTATCTCAATGGACATGTTATCGGCACATACTTTTCCTGTATTGAGACATGATAGTCATCACTTAGCAACATTTAGACACTGCATTTAGATAAACTTCAGAAAGCGTTTAGATTTTCAGTTTTTCTTGACACAAGTTCAAATATCGTTCAAATGCAGGAGAGGAGCACATAAAGGCAAAAACAAACTGATATACTTTTTGGTTTGTCATATATACCTCTACACAATAAAGCACCAAAACAGTAAATCAGATGCCACAATAGTTAACTCATTTTCAAAACACTCATTTAGGAGTCATTAGATCATAAGAAAAAATTCAGATTCAACCAAAATCACCCTGTTTTATGCAAACATGATGTACTGAAGAAATTATTGGTCGATGCAAAATATGCGCCAAAAAAGAAGACAAATCAGCAAAAAATGAATATACACAATTTTAATTTTTATCTGTTTACCTCAATTAGACGATTAAGTATTGATGTGTATTGCTTCAAAAAAAACTAGACGAACATCTCGGCTATTTCCCCACAGTTATAACCTATAATTAAAAACCAATTGTTCAGAGAACAATTGAAGGTCTTTCCACCCATAAAGATCTATTTTGATATAAAAATATTAAAATTCGGTTTAAAATGTCATTTCCAGCGTCAAATGATAGCTTATTGTACGCTGATTCCAAAAATATATGGTTTCTATACATTTTGTTCTAAATAAGGGAGATAATTTGTTACTTCCGGTTTGAAAAATGTTACTTCCGGTATAATTTGAATGTTTACTTGACACTGATTCCAAAAATATATGGTTCTATATACTTTTATATTAAATAAGTACAAAAATAGCTACTTCTGGTTTATACAAGGTCACTTCCGGTTGGATTTTTCAAGGTCAAATGGCTTGCAACCTAATGCAAAAAGTCCCATGGCTTTATCATGTATACATATGAGGTAAAAGCAAAGGTCAAAATCTAGAACGTCAAATTTACCTATGACCTTGAGCTCAATTTCAAGGTCATAAACCAAGGACCTCAAATCAAAAGACCCTAGGTCTTAGTTATATATGGTTAATGAGTTATATCACCATACGCGTATTTTTAAATACAAGAGGGGAGAAAACTCTAATTTAATGTTAGCGCACCCTTTAAACCAAAATGTATCTGTTACGACATGTCGCAACTAACAATTTAGTAATATGTTGTCGATATCTTATACGGTTTTTGAAAAGAAGTGAAAATAAGCCAAAATCAAAATTTAGAATATGACCTTGACCTTTGACCTTGACCAAATTTTCTTTTTTTTGAACCAAGGACCTCAAATCAAAAGATCTTAGGTCTCTATCACTTATGGTTTACCAGTTAGAAATGCATATCACTTATATCAAATGCAATAGGGGAAATAACTCTCATATGGAGTCTCCGAATAGCTTCGGTCAAAATTAAAATCCTAATCCTGAAGATGTAACGAGGAATTTGGTAAAATAAATTTGTCGTAATCTTTTACGATTGCAAAGGTGTAGTGGCCACAAGAAAAACAGTGTTTGGGGAGATAACTCTTACAACGTAAAGTATTTGGTTACGCAGTTGTCAGTTTTAAAAGCGTATAAACTATACAATATCATATTCCAAATATCTAAGCGACATCTTTTGAAACAACAATACTACGCAAGAAAAAAATTAGGCGGAAGAAAAAAAAAAAAATAAATAATAATAATCAGAACAAAATCAAAAGGTCTTTCCACGGAAAGGTGGAAAGACCTAATAAATTTCTCAGAGCCGCTGAATAAACGAAAATGAACATCATACATTCAATCAAAACAAACTGAAAGCATATAAAGAGCAGTGATGGAGAACATATGTAAAACATCAAGTGATAAAATAAAAAAAAAAAGAATCGATCGCTTATTCCGAGTGATTAGAATTTAATATAGTAGCTACACAACGCTTTCTTAAACTATATATCGCTTGCTTTATCTATCTATTGCTTGCCTTAGTCTCGTTGATGAACATCTTACCATATTTATTTTTGTTATACCTTAATCCGATTTTAAGGGTAATACATTTTTATGTATGTACACTCATTTTGGATTATCCATTAACACGGTTTTTATCGATTCATTTATATTTTTTAACATGTCGTTTCCAGTAGGGTTTATTTGTACCAGTTAATACAAGATATAAGGGAATCTAAATTAACAGAGTCGTACTCCTAACTAAAACAAAACTAGTTCATTTCGCTAACGACAAAGATCAACTGAAATTATCATTTTCAGCTGTTCTGGTTGCCACCACAAACAGGTGGTCGATTCTGTATTTCAGAGTATTAACTTACGAGAGTAATGTTTTAACGTATTCAGTCTTCCAAATACCGATCATTTTCGATCTTTTGTTAAAACTTTTTTTGTCATGTTACGTGGCGTCATATTGATACTTGACAGAAGATTGCTATTAAATGATGATTGATGCATGTGCAAAATTATATGCTTAACCCGATCGATGCACATTGTCTTTCTTAGTTTAGAGTTTATGGAATTTTGTGTTTTGACTCCCAATTTTTATCTCTCTTGTGGATAAATGTTTATGATCTGATTTCGATAACCTTTCTCAATATTCTATCTCACCACTTTATTGATGAGATCTCTTGTGTCGGGTTAAAATGGTCAAATTCTTAATTCAGTTACGACATTTTTGTCTTTTTAAATGTAAACTGATGATATCAACATAGAGATTTACAAATTTTAACCTTATAGGATCAAGATATCACATCTTGTGAATTTTCAAAAGTATAAAAATTAGTCAAAAACGACGTAACAATTTGTCATCCAGCATTGCTAATACCATGACGATAAGTAGGTAGCTGAAAAGACCATATGAAATAAATTAGAATCCCATCAACAATTGTCGCTATCAAGTTAACTGAATACGTTAGCCATTTGTTGGAATTCGAATCACCGTATTTTTGCACAATCATATCATACAGTTTTATTTTCCTGTAATTTCTTAATATAAGTAGATATAGGAAGATGTGGTGTGAGTGCCAATGAGACAACTCTCCATCCAAATAACAATTTATAAAAGTAAACCATTATATATTATAAACCATTATAGGTAAACCATTATAAGACCCATAAATATTTTTTGTTTATTTTGAAGAATGTTACATCTATAGTGATAATAATCAAATGGATTGCGCATCTGGCGTACATAATTAGATACCTAGTATCTATTATGCGTTTATTCACAACTAATTGGTCGATGCCACTCCTGTTGGAGGTTCCATGCCATTGATATCACCAGCCAAGTAGTCAGCACTTCTGAATTGACATAAATTATCATTGATATGGTTAGAATTATAAATTGACTGTTTACAAAATTTTTAATTTTTTCGAAATACTAAGGATTTTCTACCCCTGGAATTTATTATCTTACCTGTATTTGGCAAGACCTGTTGGAATTTTGTATTGTCAATGCTTGTCCTTCTCTACTTTATATGGCCATTTTAATTTTTTTATTCCATTTTGATTTTTCACTGATGAGTCTCTGGTGTCTGGCGTACAAAATTTGGATCCCTGTATCTATGATGAGTTTGTTTGCATTATGATGGGATGTAGCTCGGTATCAGTAAATTATTCAAAAGCCTTTTACATTTACATGATTTATTATATCATAAATAAAATATGACAAATTCACTACATTATACAAGAGATGCAACTATAAAGTGTACAATTTAATGTAAATTAACTTTCCATTCTCTGCAGACATATTTTCTTTATTATCTCCCAGCTTAATCTAAAATATAATAAATATTTTTTTTTAAAGTACTTTCATATTTTACTCATTGCAAACCATTTAATGTAATATGTATTTATTTGAATTCCTTTTAGCAAACAAATTTTAAAACAGTAAGATCTTTATGTAGAAGTTTTAGTAAAAGACTAAAGGCGAAAGATTTCAAAGGGACATTCAAACTCATTAGTCGACTGAAAAAAAAAAAAAAAAAACGACGATGCCTCTAAAACGGATTAACTGATATACCACAGCATACAAAACACAACATAGAAAAAGGAGTTTTTATTGAAAAGGATGGAACAATAAAACAAATATTTTCTTTAAAAACGCTTTAAAGTTTTATTTGTCTATGTATCAACTAACTAGCAACATGTTTTCGTGGTCTTAGATCTTTAGATACTAGAAAAGAAGTTTGATCTGTAGTTGTGCCGATATGTCCTGTTTCCGATTGTGACATTTTGACGGAGTGTGGATTCGCATGGCGGGTGATGCATGCATAGCAGTAGACGTTTACCCTGTCGACGCACCCAGTCTCGCTCCATTTGGAGTAATGCTATTTCCCTCAAATTGTGTGTGTTACTAGGAGTTGTATCTTCTAAACGATACCGAGATTTGAACATCGGTAAACTGTTGACCTAATTCAAGGTTCCATGAAATTTCCAACGTCATTTGCACAAGGTATAATATAAATCAAACAACACTTGATGTTTTTACACGTTTGATATTTTACCGTCAATTTTCAGTACTCATAAATTATAACATCACACATGACTTTTTCCGAATATTTTAGAAAACCCGTTTGTAAGAAATGATGGCAGATTAATGTTTGTACACATATTCTATATTAAAACTGCTTTCTTATTGTTTTACTATTTACTACATTTTTAAATGTAATTCAAATGATTTTAAATTCCCTTTCAATATTTTGTGTATTACACAAATGCAACCTCAATTTTTGCATAGCTTATAACATAATTAGTATTCAGTGCTCTTCTTCTGTAGACGAAACGCGATTTACGCCTGGAACCTTTGGTGAATGTTTTTAAATATCAAGTTTGAAATAAACGAAACTGATGCAACACTTTATAATTTTACAATATCGAACAACTATTTACAAACCTTTTCTGCGGATGGATTTTTCTGTCTTATTACTTGGATTCTCTTGAATCATTCTTTGAAAATATATTTGGTATCTGGAATGTAATTAAGTGTTCTTTATATTATCAGTTTAGAATATTATATTTTCTGTGTATTAGATTGGCAATAAACATATTTAAATCTCCCGTCAAACCTGGATATTAATCCTCTGGTTGTAAGCGGAATTCGTCTTCAGTTTTCAAGTACTGTTTTATATACTGTTGTTGATTTTTTTTCATGTTTTGCCATACTTTTGTCCGTCTCTCTGTTGAATTTTGATTCTCCTTTTGGTATCTTCCGCCTCTTTGTTAAGAATTAAGAGCCTAGCTTGGACATTGAGTAATATTTCGTCCCTGATGCTGTCAAAACGATTGTTATTGTAGCTGTAGTTAGATATATTGGCATGTTTGCATGTTTGCATGCTTTTGATTGTATTTAAGTGTTAAAATTACTTGGCTAACGTGTTTTGTAGCGAGAACAAAAGAACACAATACCATTTTTCGAAAGATCTGAGGATAAATAATTAAGATTTTATTTTTTTTCTTATTTGATTACTTTATGATAATGGTCTTAAGTTTTCACAATAATTATTTTACCGATATAAGCCTGGTATCTTTGATCAGATTTTTCCATTAAAAATTCTCAGTAGAATTAGATAATTGTTATGGACACTCTACTAAAAAGTGTGGTATTAGTCAGTATTTAAACATCCCTTACTACTGTTATTAAGTCGATACATCTGATGGTGCACTGGTAGTCCCAGAGGATATCACCATCCCTGTAGCCAGAACTTCGGTACTGAGATGAAAGTACACATATTGTACTATTTAAATTTGCTGTTATAAATATATTTTGAAATAATTTAAAATTAAGGACTGTATCTCTCTCAAGCGTATCACTAATTCCTTATCCGGGTTTTTTCTTTATTCTTTTTATCTTTTTTGTTTATTATCGGGTCTTCAACGTTTATATCAGGTTTTGGAAATTTCAAACTTTTTGGCTTTTAACTAACTAGAATAATTCTGCACCCACTAACGGCCTATAGCCTAATGTAGCAGTCGGAGATTAGTCGGAGATCGGCGGAATAACACGACTGACATTATCAGCTTCGAACACCATTCAAGAGACATTAGTTGTCAAAATGCTCATCTGGTCCATAAAAAGATCTATTTAGATATAATCTTTCCTTTCAAGTATTTTATATATTTGAATCACATATTGTTTACAGCAGACATTGTGTCATCTTTCGACGTATCTAATATCCACTTTTTGAATCCAAGGCATTCTGGTAGTTTTCACTTCCCTGTCTGTTAAATCATGTGTAATTGTTTTCCTGCTTTTTATTTGAAAGTATCAGAGAGAACAGAAAAAATAGTAATAATATATTAAAATTGTCACAAACTTACGTTGTTCGATCCATTTCGATGATTGTTTTTCCTGTCTTCTTTCTTTGGTAAGCCTTTTCAATCTTTACATTTATATCATTTGGATACTTTTTCCACACAGAGCCTTCTTGATATTCCCAAATGGCACTCACTTTTAAATAATGCGTAAAAAAGTAACATTGTATGAGAAAACACATTTAAAAGATTATTCACGGATGCTAATCATATTGTTCACCATAAAACCAGAAGATAGAAAATGCAAAGATGTCTAATTGAATAGAAAGCTTCTCAACAACTGAGAAAAAAATTAGATTATTTGAATGGGAATATCGTTAGACTGAAGACGCCATTTTTTTAACTGTTCGCAAATTTAAATTTCCTCATTTCGGTTTTTATCTTGTTTACAACTACCCTACCAATCATTTGCCAATAATTTCAAATAGTTATATTTGTTATCATGTACGGGTAGATGATCTCAATTGTGTGACCATTTTTGTTTGTTTACCTTGTTCCAACAAGATGAGAAAAATAGATATGTTTTCGTCGGTAGTATCTAAACATCTTGCATTTACTTATTTTTTTGGGTGGTAAAAGAATTCACTTGAAAAGAAAATAAATTTGACTTTTAAACAAATTCTCACAATGTACTTTTGTACAATGGTTGTTCAATGGTGTTGCGTTTGTATTTTTTTTATTGCGTGTTAGCATCGTTTACACAATAATCATGTTGTCATTTGAATTATTTATATGAATAATGGCAGTGTTTTAGCAACAAAAAAGACCGATGAATGTATATTACGATATATAGTCCATAGCATTACACGAGTTACGTTCCAACGATGTATCCTTTAGGGATACCTATTTGCTTACTATATCTATTACAAGTAAACAGTATTTCTTTCACAAAAAATCAGACAAATCAAACAAATTGCGATGATTCTTCTCTATTTCCAATATTGAAAAACCTAAATGCGCCACTCAGAAATTTCGTAAGTAGCTTTGTTTAGAATATTTCGAAACGGGATGTAGGTACTAAAATTACATTGTTGAAAAAAAAAAGAAATCCAAATTAAAATACACAGGAAAATATTGCCACGTGTCCAAGTAGACAGAAAAAACAGGAAAATATGTATAAAAACAGTTAGTTACCAAAAGTAGAGCCAGCCCCGTCATAACTAGCAGTAAAATCACATGCCCTTGAAATGAAAGCATACTTTTGTTCGCTTGAATCAATCACCATATTGTTTCTGATAATTTTCAGTAAAGGGAAGAAATCATGTTTTAAAATATGGAGATGAGCTATTATTGGTGATTAGAAGATTATCTTTTAAAAAACAAAGAAATAATGACAGAAACAATACAGGTCACCATCTGGCCGTAAATGAAGAACAAAACCAACATTGCATGGCATGCCATAAAAATCCCATAAAAAAAAAAAAAAAAAATCAAAATAAACAAATGACGGCCTTATTTAATAAATAACATTCGGGAGACGGCTACCGACGACAACAACTGAATGACAGGCTCGTTGCTTCGGATAGGCATTTTAGAAATATGACACAGCGCTATACCTTTATTCAGTGTTACTGACTACATTATTTCAAACTGACAGTTGTTTCAACTGGTTCCGTTGATGATAACGTTTGATTTCGTCAGTTGTTTTTTTTAATTTACCTGGGATTTCGATATTTTTCTAAAACTTTTATGATAACTCGCTGTTACCAAAAACCAAATTAAAGCCCAATTTCATCTTAATAGACCGTGTTGTTTCAGACTAAAATATCAATATGGAAACATTCAGTAAATTAAACATTAACACATCATAAACAGTCGTAGAAAAGAGGAACATTAAGCAATGAAACAAAATACAAGTATTGGATGGATGCAGGACACTAAGTGTTCATAACAGAATATCAATAAAGGTTTAGTAATGTATGTATTCAACTCTTGACAATAAAATATTTTTTTCCCTATAAGGACAAATTGTAAAGATCGTAGTTGAAGATCTTAAATTTTAAAGCATTTTACCTGTTGCATCAGAATATATCGGAATGACGTAATCCGTTAGTTCTTGTGTGACATCGGCTCTGGTTGTTCGGAATTTTGGTCGAAGTGTTTCATTTTCTGATTCACTGTCCGAGGTGTGTTGACTTTTATATTCAGATCTGTGTTCATTCCTTTTACTCCTTCTTCTAACAGGTGCACCACTAAAATTTTATGTTATTCTTAAATGTAAAGTAATGTCACATAACGGGTTGCATTGATCTTACTTCAAGGTACTCCAGATTTATTCGGAATTGTTTTCAATACCATTTATTTAAATAGAGAATACACCAAGGGAACAGATACCTTGCAGCTATCCTTATGGACTTGTCAAAAGCATTTGACTGTCTCCCCCATGACTTACTGCTACTGAAACTAAAAGCTTATGGTCTCTCCAAATCCTCACTTGATATGTTATATATTTATTTAACAAAAAGAAAACAGTGTGTGAAAGTAAACCAAAATTTAAGTGGTATGCTTGACATATCTAAAGGGGTACCACAAGGTTCCATCCTTGGACCCATCCTATTTAATATTTTTATAAATGATTTGTTCTTTTTTGTAAAGAAATGTTCTTTATATAATTATGCTGATGACAATACTTTGTCAAAGTGTGGAAATTCCTTACAAGATGTAATTTCTGCTCTTGAGGAAGACAGCAATTATTTAATACAGTGTTTTTTTTTTCAAATAAAATGCAGGCCAACCCAGAGAAATTTCAAGCTATCTCTCTTGGCAAAAAAAAAAAAAACACATGATAAAAAGATTGTGTTTGATTTGAATGGTATTTCTATATCATGTGAGGATGAGGTTAAACTACTTGGAATTACAATTGATTTTAAATTAAACTTCAATTTACATATTTCAAATATTTGTAAAAAGGCTGCAAGGCAATTAAATGTTTTGAAAAGAATTGGGAATCACCTAAACAAACTGAGTCAACTTACAATTAATTACTCTTTTATTATGTCAAACTTTAGTTACTGTTTTTTGACCTGGCATTTCTGTGGGGATCAAAATACCAGAAAAATAGAAAAAATACAAGAACGAGTGCTTCGTTTTTTTATATGAAGACCATCAGGGCTCATACGAAACACTCTTGCAGATTTCAAACCTTCCATCACTAAAAACTCGTAGAATGCGCTCAATTGCCTTGGAGACCTTTAAAATAATTAATAAAAAATGTCCTTTATTTATTCAAGATCTAGTTGTAATAAAAAACAATTCCTATAATTTCAGGTATGTGAACACTGCTGAGGTACCTAGACCTAGAACCTCAAGTTATGGTAAAAGATCCTTTAGATTTGAGGCAGCACAAGTATGGAACTCCCTTCCCAATGAGGCTAGAATCATGACCTCTTTTGACCAGTTTAGGAATTATATAAATTGCTGGTGTGGGGGTCAAAAATGCAGCTGCAGTTCATGCCGTTTCCATCCAGTGCTGTCTCAAAGCTGAAATTTCTTTCTTTCTTTTTATAATGGCCTTTTGCTCTGCTTTTTAATGCATTTATTAAATATATCTGCTATTAAATGCTAGTGCTTAATAATTTATTTATTTATTGTTTTTATGCTTTTTAGTTTGTTATTATTTTATGATATTTAAGTGATTTGGTGATTCCCCGTTCAGTGCACATAGAGGCGCTTGACACATGAGCTTTGACTCTGGAGGCTCATAAATCAAAATTAATTTGCTTTCATATATTTGCATGCTTTTTCATTTTTATTTATTAGTATTTGCATGATGCTGCATGATTTTTTATGTGATAGTCGGTTAAAGAGCTCACCAGAGCTCATGTTTTGTCTGTTATTATGTATATATATGCCGACTCTAAATAAAATTTACTTACTTACTTACTTATTTAGTCGGAGAAGATAGACAAAACCATCATGACAAAAGTAAAAAAAATAGCTAAAAAACCCCAAAAAACCAAAAACACCATCTTTACATAAATGATGTAACGAATTAAGAAAATCATTGTTTAAGCTTTGATCTTAGTTTGACAAGATATATTCCCACTAAACAACTACTTTATTGAAATGTGAACCGTTTTAATTTTGATTATTCTTTTTAGCAGATCAATTAGGAAAAAGATTAATTACCCGAGAACTAATTCATAAATATTCAGAAACAAAAGTTTCATTTATATATTTTGATACTCACTGTACTTTAATTTCAAACCGTCCATTATGTCCCATCTTATATAACCCTGTTCGTTTAGAATCCCATCTCACCTGAAGTAGCAGAATAGTTTTACAAAATCAACATAAAATACCCTTTCGCGTAATGCATCTGTTTAAAGTGTTTATATGCAGCTCTTACTTGCAAATATGATCTCAATCATTTTGACTCTTTTGGTTTTGACAATTTTTGTTTTGATAGTCTAACACAAAAAAAAAAGAAAATACCAAGTAGGCAATATAACGTTATAATTGAAAAGAATAATTTTATTTTGAACTATTCTGTTACGCACAGTTCATGAAAACCTTTTTAAAAATTGCAAACCGAATATATTAAATCCGGTTTAAAGATGTCACACAATGGAAAATATTTTTTTAACGTAGATGATCTATTGATATACGATTTAGATAATGCCGAAAAATATCAATATCTAGCGGAAAGTCTATTCCTTTGATTTGGACTTTGTCAAGTGTATGTGGGATTTTATAGCATGAAATTTCCAGATTTGTGGAATCAATCATACTATAAAACTGTTAACAAAAATACCGTAGCTCCAAAGTAAATTCAAAAAGGAGGAAGTCATTAAAACATGATAAAATCAAAAGCTCGAATATAACTACCAACGGAAAGAATTGGGAATAACTGTCATATTCCTGACAAAATGTTGGATTTAACCTGGTTTTAAAGATAGCTAAACCTCCCAATTGTATGACAGCTTTTTATAAGTCTGTTATGTTAACAAAATTTTGTTAGCAACTCAAACAGACAAAATCGGTGAACATGACAAACAAATGTATATGATAAATTTTTTTTAGATGATAGTAAATACTGTATATTGAAACATAATGACATATACACTATCCCCCAAAAAGTACAAATTGGTATACAAAATGAAAACAACACTACAATATATATATTATTCCTAATACAAGTACCACACATATTAAAATTAATATCATACATTGATATTACATTGAAGTATGTAAGCTGCCAAAGATACAAGTAATAGATTTGCATACTCACCACAACCTTTCCTTCTGGTCTCACGTCTAAAACAGTCCCTGAACTTCCTGTCCCACCATCTCTATTGCCAAACTTCCAATCGGGTCCTATAATAAAACGAATTGTAACTCTTTTTCTGTTAACCTATTCGTTATGTGGAATGATTGACAACTCTCCAAAAGAGACCAAATGACACAGAAATAAACAACTATAATAGGTCACAGTACGACCTTCAACAATGAGTAAAACCCATACCACAAAGTCATCTATAAAAGGCCCCTAAATGACAAATGTAAAAAAATTCCAACGAGAAAACTAACCACCTAATTTATGTACAAAATAATGAACGAAAAACAAATATGATATACAGCAACAAACGACAACCACTGAATTACAGGCTCCTGACTTGGGAAAAAGTAAAATAATAAAAATACCAAACTCCGAGGAAAATTCTAAACGGAAAGTCCATAAGCAAATGGCAAAATCAAAAGCTCAAACACATTAAACGAATGGATAACAACTGTCATATTCCTGACTTGGTACAGGAATTTTCTTATGTAGAAAATGGTGGATTAAACCTGGTTTTATAGCTAGCTAAACCTCTCACTTGTATCACAGTCGCATACAATTCCATTATATTGACAACGATGTATGGGACAGGCACATACAGAATACAACCCTCCCCCTAACCTCGGACACTGGTGTAATAGTATAACATAAGACGAAACTATAAAAATCAGTTGAAAAGGGCGTAACTCATCAGATCGATACAAAGCAGAAATACATCTACCACAAATGCAGAGTGGACGTGGCAGGGTACTTATACATCCCCACAAGAAAAAAAACCCCACTTAGTACTAGATATGTACTAGATAGGTACTCGCAGTTACTGACGGCTAGTTCAAAGCCAATATCAACTGATAAAAAAAATCATGCATCTAAGGCTAACGTATCATTTAGTACACATCCAACATCAAATGGATTTAGTGTAAAGGTGCATTAACAGTCAGAGAAAAACATGACCTTGTTTTTTAAGTATTTTTTGTTATAAATTTTTGAATGTGCAAGAACGGTAAATATTTGTATCCACTGAAGTAAGTAACTTTTTATTTTGTCCTTTTTTTTTAATAAATGTGCTATATTCGAACCTCTAACAACTCTACAACCAACAGCTATCATCTCATCAACCAGTATTCTAGGTTCATCTACCTTTCGCAGATTGTATGTATTAGTTTCGTCACATTGCATGTATATATTGGTATCACCATTATCCCACTGAACTCTGGCTATACCTTAAAACAAGACAAGTCTTGTGAATGTTGTATATCTAATTTCATTAAATATCTAAAAGCGCCTGGAAATCTACATTAATTTATTAATAAATTATATCTGATGTAATATTTAAAATCATGTTTAATAGGGAAGTTAACTTCGTCCTATATTTGGCCTTTTAACGTTTGAGTTTTGTAGGTTTGACACTGTTTTCAGGAGGTGAATAGACACCACACTAAAATATTCTTATATTACTAAATAACATTGAACGTGACATTGAATAAATTCTATAATTTGAAATATTCATATCAGACAGTACTATTTGTCCTTTTGGAGTATATTTCATTGAAACATATAATAGGATAAAAAATTCATATTTTGTAAATTATTAATGCAGCTATAGATGGATCAGCTAGAGGATGAAACCAATTACACCTGTAATTGTATTCATTTCAAGATAACATACATTTATTAACTTTTGTTGGGACCACATTGAAATGATTTGACTAGTTATCCAACATTTATTGCATAATATTTTGTAAGCTTTGATAATAAAATGTAACCCCGTAAGATAAATAAAGAAATCTGAACGGAAACATACAATTTATGCCTGATCCGATCACAAAGGACTGCAAAAAAATACATTTTAGCCAATTACAACTCTCCTTCAATGTTTAGAAATTTCAACCGTAGAAAAATCAGTATTAAACAGACTGTTAGCTTGAGATTAGCTGTAACCTAAGCAATGCTTAGGTATTTTCATAGCATTCCTTATTTATAATTTATCATTGCTTTACAATTTATGCGACATAACTGAAAACAGCTGAGTATCTGGCAAAGAAAATCCTTGAAAATAGCCAATAATCTTGACAACATAGTCTTTTCAAGATAAAATTCGTTTTGCCGTGATTTTTTAATGCCATGAACGAATCAAACATTCGTGCATATGGTCTCAAAATTTATGTACCTGATTGTCATCTATTTACATGCACATTTGTTTACTTAACTGTTTGTATGTTTATGAATGTCATGATTCACATGGCTTATGGTATTATATTCTGAAAGTCATAAAATATAATAAATATGAATTCGAGGTACCGACTTATAGAAAACCAATACAAATATTATGTGCTTACCATGTGATTGTTCTCCAATGACGGTTCCAGCCATATGTTTATCCTGATTACCATAATGCCAGTCAGGTCCACGCCGTACTCTATCACCAAGTTGTAAGGACCGACAGGTAAGTTCAGTATAATTACCTCGTTTCTTTTCTACGCTTAATGGATTTACAAATTCAAGTACCATATCTAGGCAGTCGTTCTATATCGGTGTATATATAAATGACAAGAAAAATTCGTAAATTAAAAAACTGGTGAATTTACTTTTTTTTTATACTTGAAAAAAGTTATATAACAAAAATATTGAACTCCGAGGAAAATTCAAAATTCAATTTTACATGATTTGGTTAGCAGTTCCAAATTTCAACCTCAACTAGGGACTCCTTAGATCACGAATCGCCCACCTGTCACAAATTGAAATCATATGCAAAAATTCAAAACATAGAAAACAAATATCTTTTAAGTGCAGTTACTACCTTTTAGCTAATGGTTTCTTTTATATTGGCATTCTTGTATACCGATCATGATTGTTGTTAACTGTTTCTATCTATCTATTATATTTTTGAAGATTGGAGGCAACTACTAGAAAATAAGTGAAACTTCGTCTATTAAGGGTAATAACTGCCCTCAGGAATCCTCTGATAGTAACGCAGATCTTGTCTAACTGCGTATATTTGCTGTTCACATTTTCTACTTATCTGTTTAGTTTTTAAGATAAAAGGCACAGATTCGTTAAGTCATTTAAGCCACCAGCCCAGGAGTTAGCACTCATTTGTTGACAAAAATGAACATTGCTATGGTCATAATTATAAATTAATTGTTTACAAAACTTTGAATTTTTCAAAATACTGAGGATTTCCTACTCCAGAAATGGTTTACTTTAGCTGTATTTGGCAAAACCTTTCTGAATTTAAGGTCCCTAATGCTCTTCAACTTAGTTTTCTGGTAAAAATAATTGATACTTTTGTGCGATCTTTAAAGTATCATGAATATCAAATCCAAGGGGGAAAGCTTAATACTTAACTGATAAAAACCTCATATTTTGGAATCAATGTATGCAACCTGTATAATGAAATTTGCAGCAACTATTGATTAGCCGTAAATGAGTATTTCCTTCTTTTTTTTAAAAGAAAATACATAGAAAGATGCAATAATGTGTTTCTGTATAAGAAAGCCATTTTTACACAGAAAGTTACATTGTAAAGAGACAATCTTATGACATCGGAAGTGTCTTTGAATTAACCAAAAGTAGATCTTTTAATCCATTTGTCATATAATTTTTGTATGAAACAATATGTTTTTTGATTATGTGTAAGTGAACGTATCTTACGTCTCCAGTTCTGATGAAGGTAAGTCAAGAAAAGTGCTTCGGACGCACGACATTTATAAAGTGTTTAGTTCATTTGTAAAATTTATAAAATATTTCGTCCCTTATGTCATAAAAAGCTTAAATAGTTGTAAATTGAAGTTTGAAAGTGTTAAAATTATTCCCCGAATGACTGGTCGTTTATTTTACTGTATACATGTATGTAGTGTGTTCTTACATGTATTGAATGTGTCTTATGGTTCAATTGTTTACACATTTTACTGAAAATGTTCGAAATTAATCCAAATTAACTTACATACGGATCATCACTACCAGATTGTTCTTTTATTTGTTGTTTTATTGATTCTTTGCTTTGGTCAGATGAATGCATAATTCCGGTAGCTATTCTGGAAGCTAGAATCTGTAGGAAAACGCAGACAGTTATATAAACAAACTCAAATAACATCAAAGAAAAAACATGCAAGAATATATAACAAAAATGTGTGTTTGATAACTGTAAAATGGATGCGAATGGGAATACAAAAGGAAGAATCAAATCTCATAGGTCGAACAGAGACCAACAAAATTATGGCAAAAAAAAAAAACAAAACAAAACAAAACAACCCCAAAACTACTGAAAGACAAAGAACAACCTTCAAAACGTTACTTAAAGAACTAAAAACTGAGTAAGACGAACAACCGATGTTGATATCAGGTGCTCTGGAAGGGTCATCAGAATATGCTCCACGTTCGGCACCCGTCGTGTTACTGTTATCTGGACTCGCGACAATAAGATAGACAGTGATACACTATTTTCATATATTTATCATAAAAAATAGTTTATTAGTATCATTGAGTACACGACGTGTTGTTGTATTTATACCAACGCTGATAGTATACCGCCAAGCAGCAGTCTTTTCTTAGAAATATCATGCTAAGTGATCGCAGAAATGGTAATATCGATCGGAATTTTTAATTCAACGAGTTTTATTAAAAATTATGTGTGGCCCTTATATAAATTAAATATCTTTATCTTTTAGAACGATTAACTTTGTTTATGATATATATGTAAAGTAGTGCTACATACATGCATATATGTTAAGCTCATATTGCCATACTTAAACGTACCATGATTTTAGTCATCAGTACTAAACGTTGCATTTCTCTCGTATCCACTATTCTCCCGCTTGTTTCCTTAACTACACGTTCCAATATCTGAAATATTTAATGCATTATATAAATGATAAATAGAATAGGTTGTACATATTTATGAATGCCTACATATCTAGGCCTAGAATGATTTTTTTTGCACATGTGTATTTTAATTTGCTTCTTGTTATGCTAAATACTGCTTTCTTTGAAATTTTATGTTATAAAAGTAAAACCATAAGTTGCGCTTTCTAAAAAGTGATATTTTTCATGTTTACTCCCTATGTGTTTTACTTGTTTGCTAAGTGTTTATTTTTATTTTTCTTCACGTGAGGTGATACCTGTCTCATTTTGTTATGATGATTAAATCGTAGACGACATTCATATTTTATTTCCAAGTATGATGGAGTTGCGAAAAATCGAGAAATACATTATGCACGTCTTTCAAAAATGCATATATCAAGAAGAAAAAACAAAATATGTTATTCTTAATTATTCTGCATCACCATTGTTATGTATAAAAAGGGTCTATGGTGTATCAATGAACAACATAAAATCCCTCCATTTACCTAAGGAAAAAGTACAACCTTTCTTTGTCCTTCTTCATCTGAAGAATAAAGATCACAGTAAAATCTTCACCAAAGAGAAACTGCTTATATTTCACTGAGTTCAAGACGACCCGTAGCATTTGTTAAGCTGAATTAGTTGATAGCTGTCAGAAACATTACATCAGTACATTGAATATAAATATCATTTTTTTATTATAGATGTACATATTATTAAATAAGATTCCCTGATTTGGACAAATTTTCAAGACAGATATGCTTAAACGCTTTGTTTAAACATCTTCTGTGCTTTTCCCTACAGTTGAAGATAATATTTTATAGTTTACAGATACTTACAGCGTTCTTCTGATCTTTTCCAATTTGAACGTAAAATACTTTGGTTTGTGATTCGACAACGGTATGGACAACTGATTCTACTCCTGCGTGGTTCTAAATTACAAAGGTTGTCATATAAGTATTTACCATTATATCTTAAAACAATAGAACCGAAATTTTTCTCAAATTTGTTAACGAAATATGTGTTATACATTAAAAGAGAAGGAAAGCCAAGACTTATACAAAATAAAGTTCCTTTAATCTTGAAATAAATGATACAACACCTTCAATTTAGTTTGTTAAATAACTTGACTGAAATCTAAAAAAATAGAAATAAGTGTTGTTTAAGAACTACATTTACGACAAAGAAGATGCTTTCAATTTTTCGGTAGTATACTTTCCAACGGCCTTATTTCAGCAGCATCTAAATATGGATTCGAATAAAAGGAGAGGTGGGGTGTAATTCAAAACGACGGTCACGCAATGCCCAAAAATAACCAAAAGACATCTAAATGGCAAGATTATAAATAGACAGGTACCTATACAATATGTCTATCTCCTAATCGTCCCGAGTCCTGGTATAAATGTTGTGAATAAATTCAGCAAAAACAATTCTCCAAATAACGAAAAACATGAAGATATGACATACAAAAATTATTAACGACAAAACCATAAAAATGTGGTGTGATTCATAAAATTAGATTTTAGAAATCTAAACCCTCACCTTTTTTTAAAATCAAAATAAAAGCAGACAATACAAACCAAGTCAGAAATGTTTTCAAAGGATGATACTATATACAAATAATTAGGATATGTGCTATGATTGCCATATAGAAAACTATCCTAGTTGATTAGGAACGTCTTATCAGGATAAACAAGAGTTCACAACCGATTTTTAAAGTAATTCGTGTTGCTCCATCTTTAGTTTTATATATAGATGTGTATGCCCTTATTTTTTGCAGTTAGGGTTTTTTGCTTGTGAGAGAGCTGTCTACATATTCCATTAGTCTCTTGTGTATAGTTGTCTCATTGGCAATCATACCACATCTTCTTATTTTTATATGTAGTGTTTTGTTGACGGACTGTTCTTTGTCTGTCTGTTTGTCTGTTTTTGACACGAAATTGTTTTTCTTCGATTTGCGATTTAGATTCCCCCGTTATGTCTTCTCCCTTTAATTACCAATGACAAATAATGTAGCTCTTATAATATACCGTCACGTGTAACTGATTTGTGTAAAAGGACTATAAAATAAGCTATGTTTTGAGCATTAAGTCAAACCGTTAAAATATATGAAATATGTACATTTTTTTTATTGCAAGAACCCTTGTGGTGACCTAGTGGTATTTCTTTTGGCTTTCTATAATTGATGAATCCTTGAAATTTAAAATCGTGGAAAACGAAGAAGAAAATAAGTCTTACATGTAAATCAATCTCATCAAGTGAAGATCCCACATTAATACCTGTACTAGAGAGAGACACTGTAATACCGCCATTATCAAGCAAAGATTTCAAATCAATTCCTCCTTTCGCAAGAGTAAAAGGAGAAGGAAAAGAAGTAACAGAAGACGATGTGTTTCCTTCCGATCCGCTATCCGTAAATATAATAATATGTCCTTGGAGTGGAAAATCTCCGATACTTCCACGCGGACCTACAATTAACAAGAACGTTGTTTCATAATTGAACACAGAGACTCACGTTTTATAATTGAAAAGTACAAAGCAGTTATGTCATACCAGGAAGTGTAACTTCATTATATTTAAACTTTCAAAATATTTTAACTGTCATATGATACTGCTATATATTATATTATTATCAGTTTTACTACTTTCATTAATCATGCAAACAGTTGGATTAACCGTCACGGCATTTCTTTCAAATCTCTCATTCTAATTTATGAAAAATAATTATACTTCAAAAGATAACGGAAACTTGATATTATTCTACTGTCTCTCATTTGAAATCATGTTAAATGTAATTAAAGCTTCATTTAAAACAAGAATCTGAAAAATTATTGTCATACATTTTTCCTTAAGTTACAACATACAGTTCCTTGACTTTTATGCTACATATACCTGTCATAACGCCAGCCATTCCCATCAACAACCCTCCAATCGCAGGTGCATCACCACATGGCTCAAGCTCATCTGTTGAATGTAAAACAGTTTTTTTCTCGTGTACACATTTGTTATTGATTGTTTTAGTGAAAAAACTTAAATGCATCCCCATGAGAACTCATCTACTAAAATTACAGGTAAACTGGCTTGAACATATTATACAACGGTATGTATAACACGATTCCTTAGGTATGAATCAGAGGGATCTGCAGTATATTTCAATGAATATGCACCCGAACAATACATAACAACCAAAAATTAACTTCATCCTCCTCCACACCGTTGAACGGTGACAAAATAAAAAAATAATCACAATTAAAAAATGCGATATTTTCAAGTTCAATAGAAAAAACAAATCTATGGCTATATGGAAAGTAATACATAATTTTGAAAATTGAACAATGCTTTCCACCAGCCTTCTTCATCTTCGTTTAATTTAACTTTTCTATGTTCTGATGTGTTTTGTGTGTCTAAAATAGCCAAATACATGATTTTTTTATTAGTTGTTATTGGTTTTGAACTAGCTGTCAGTAACTGCGAATACTCTCAGATCTGTATCATGTGTCTTTTTTGTTGTTAGGGATGTGCATAAATTTCCTGCCACGTCAGGTCTGTGTTTTTGTAAAGATGTTTTTCTTCTTTGTATCGATCTGACGAGTTAAGCCCTTTTAAACTGATTCAAACAGTTTGTTCTTATGTTTACTGTTACACCTATGTCCCAGGTTTGGGTAGGGTTGGCGCCTGCAAACATGTTTAGTCCCGCCACATTCTTTATGTGCCTGTCCCAAGTCATGATCCTGTAGTGAAGTGGCTGCCGTTGGTTGGTTCATGGCTGTCAATTTTTTTCGTTAATTGCTTTATTATAAATTAGGCTGTTAGTTTTCTCAATTGAATTGTTTCAGATTTTTCATGTCGGGGACTTCAATAGCCGACTATACGGTATGGATTTTTATCATTGTTGAAGGCCGTACAGTTCTATCATTGCTTACATCCACTTCATTTTTAACTTTGGTGGATAGTTGTATCATTGACATCATACAACGTCTCCTTATTTGTATATTAAACACACAAATAAAAATTAGTAAAATTAACCGTCAATTTTCAAGTTGTAATTGTACTATTATCAGGAGTAGGATATTATTTTTTATGAACCCGCTACAAACAGGATCTTCATCCATAATAAGTAAATCATTTATTGCATAATGGACTCATTGATTAATACTTTTTACCTATAGATCTCAAAATAAGGTCCAGTTCAGAAGTACACTCATGAATAAGTTGGTTTTTTCGCCAAATACTGCTAAACCAATATTCTCTCAAGCCCAGTTGTTAACCAAACTTGTTTTACACCTTTAGATGAAATAAACGTACATGTAACACACTTTTGTCAACATATATAAAATACATTAAACTATGATGACAAAACAGACAAAATACATCAAAAACGTTTCAAATAAAATCAAATACTTTCCATATTATCAAATAATAGTCCAAATCACAAACAGGCGATGATATAGTGTTGGAATGCTTAAGTATACAAATATATGTTTATAAATCAGAAAGCAAACTTATTTTTAATGAGTTCTAATACAAAAAACATGCAAAGCAGGATACTTTTTCACGCTTGGTATGCTAAGAATGTCCGATTCTGTGGTTGTAAGTGTTAACATAAGCGCATCTCTTTGTGTGTTTTTTGTTTGTGACATTGGCATGATATATTTATATTGTTCTCTATTCTCACATCATGTTGTCACAGTGAGTTATGCTAGACTAAGTGTACTTCCGGTATTTACTTGTTAGCCTATTGGTTAATTTTATTTTCCTAAATTATAATGTAAATATAAAAAAAAACTGTAATGAATGTTTTCTGTCTCATTCAGATTTTTCTTTACGTTCTAAAACAAATATCTATATGCTAGTACAGTACCTTCCACGTACTCCACTGCTGCTTTTTCATTACTTCAAACTTGCGGCCTCTAAGACGTTCTGATATATCTAATACCAATGTTACATACCGTACACCCGTACGCCTTACTGTACCTGATCGGAGTCTGTATTTAGCTGAAAAAAGTGTAATATAGTCTTGGATCTACTCTTTTAACTATAACAAAATTTATTTAATACAAATCATGTATCAACCACAACACAGGTTAATACACATATCAACAGAAATTCAACGACATAATTGTCTGTTTTAGTGGATTATTCATTCAAAATATTCTTTGTAATGCTCATGGATAGGATTTCTTTATTTCATACTTACCATGCTCACAAACATGATGATGATGCTTCAGCCAATCATGTATGGTCTTTGGTTGACCAGTAGTATCTAAGCCTATTTGAAAATAGGAAATTAACTATTATTAATGATATCGGATTTCATTAAATCATCCATAACTTTGGATCAAAATTGTAAAACTAAGCGCCTAACTGTGCAGATACTGTTGCTGGTTGACGGCTATAAATTGCTCAACTGGCTGCTGCCACGATTTAATTATACATTGTACACCGAATGTTTATTCTATGAAGCTGGTTCTTACAAGAAATTGTCAGCAAATGATATGAAATGATAATTGCTTTTGATTGAAAACATATTTGCTATGTTTGATGGACGAGGGAATTGACCGTCAGTCTGCATTCTTTTGGGAAACAAGTCATTCCACCATCTTGCTTTGAATTCGCCATATGAGGTATACTTCACAAGACCAATGAAATGAAACTTCCGTCCTCCAAATGTAACTTTTATCTCAGAATTCAAATTGACATCAAATGACGCGTGCGACGGATGGCATAAGTAAATAAAACCATCTAACATTCCATTTGGCGTCATGTAGCACAATGGATCGAATGTTTAACAATAATTCATGTACTGATTAGCTCTAGAGTGGTATCTTCAAATACAATTTTTTTTTATTTACATCTCATTTAAAGGATATAAGTGGTTACCATACTAAATTTTAGATCGGAAGCAGTTCGTTGTATTTGATCACAACAATATGAATAAAAGCTAACTATTGCACTCTGGACAAAGTAAATATGTGATTATCGTTAATTGTTTAAAAATTAAGGTTGCATTTAAGTAGACGTAAACTTGGACTTAAAATTACTACTTTGAGAAAACGAATAACGTACGACAATTATAAACGTAGTTTTTATTACATTTTTCATAGAAACTCAACAAAACACAAACATAATTAAATTTAGATGAACAAACAAGACATCATTTTCAGTTTGCAAATAAAGTCACTTGTATGGGAAGGTTACACAAGAGTAGACTGATATTTCTTTTTTCGCCATGAGGAAAGTTATATATTTCGTAGGTATAATTTGCTTCAAGAACTGTTTATTTTTAGTTTATTCTACAAATACTTTTTTTTTACTGTTCTTTTTGTCATTATTTCTCCTTTAGTTATATTACTCATATTACAAAATTGAATAATTTGCAAGATATTGCTAAAAGCAAGCCGAATGTTAATGTTTAAGTTCTTAGCTTACAGAGTTTATTACCATTTGGTACACAGAAACGCAAAAGATATTTGTCAGCAGAAAAATGTTAAATAGTTAAGTATACATCACTTGTATGTGTTTACACGATAAAAACACTTATCAAAGATAACAGGCTTATCAATTGTTTGTATGACATACGCGCGTTTCGTTCACAAAAACGTTATCAGTGACGATCGAAGCAAATATTTAAAAGTCCAAATCAAGAAGTTGAAGGGCATTGAGGACCAAAAATTCCGAAAGGTGTTGCCAAATACTGCTAAGGTAATCATATAGGACTGTTACTTTCATTTAATGCCACTGTGTCGATATCACTACATTCACGTCGAATTGGTGTTTTTGCATTGGCAGGATTTATCACAGCAGGCCGTTAAAAGTTTTACATTGTTAACTTAAAGAAGGTCTAACTTCCTTTAGGCAAATTTAGCCATGAGGGATAGTTTTGAATATTCTAGTTAGTTGTATTTAGGGTTTTTCTATTCAAATGAATTTTTTTTTATTTAGTGTTTATAATAAAGCACCATCCGATTTACGTAAACAGTAATGCAGACGATTATTTTCAGTTTTAAGGCAAATATCGGCTGGACCTCAATTCAATAGGAAAGCAACCAAATAATGCACAAAACCAGAAAAAGATTATATACATACCCATATTAGAATTATCGGAAGAATCAACATTTAGAAATCCTGTATTCCGCCGTCTTCTACTTCCAGCAGGCCTGTAATTCGATATCGAATATTGAAAACAACAGATGAGCTAAACGCAAAAAACAATATCTGTGTGTGCCCCTCCTGTGATCAATGTCAATTAATTTGCTACTCTTTGACAAAAAACGTCAAAGCCTTTCAATATTTGTTTTATTGTTTTACGTGCTAGAATGAGAGACGCTTCTGTTGGCTTTTATTGGTGTGACTGAATATTATCTGACTGAAACAAAATGTTTTAGAAACGTTTTTCTGGCTCTGTTGTTTCAAATGAGGAAAAAATTGAAAAACAAACATTATAAACAGTATAAAGCGTGATATGGAGGTTCACACTTGTGTCATTAGGCAACAAAGATCATATTTTTTTAAAAATGAATGGCAACAACATTTCAAAACCATAAAAAGTATCTTAAACAACAATATTTCAGAAGGCGTTTTATGGTTTATGTTTGAACTGATGCAACTGATTACACGAAAACATTATTGAGTAGACTCATTAAATCGAAATTGATTTCATTATGACGTCATAAGGGGGCATTCTTATGATAAACATCTGAATTTTGACCTATTTGTGATCATGTTTTTTTTATAAGCTTTGATCAGATAACACCTGCCACACGCATGAGACAACATAACTGTTTGTTATGATTTGTAAACGTATCCCATACATATACATCTGTTTATACAAATTACGTATTTCAGAATAAAATTGATTAAATCAGGAATTGTGAAGAAAAACAGTTAAATATCATACTTTTGAAAACATCAACTTTATCTAAAACTTACAGTTAACAAAATAATGCCTTATTTATTTTATTTGCATATTTCAAATTATATATGTTGGATTTGAGATATGATATAACAAAGTTCAATTATGAGTGTTTTACAATTCTGGCCTTCTTGATCCCGCATAACACATTCACGTTATTTATGAGACAACTATCCTAAAAAAATCTAAACGACGAAAAATATCTATACAAATACAGGTCACCCTATGGTCTTTAACATTGTTCGAATAGTCATACTGTAAAGGAAGCTTTAAAAGACCACATTAAACGTTATATGAACGTTATATTATATAAAATTCTTAATACACATTAGTGTTTTTAACAAAGGCTGTAATTTTGATACATTGAGAAAATAATGGAGCACTCATCACAACAGGTTCTGCTAAGGATATTTGAGAAATAATTCATGGTGTTTTGAATTTATACTGATTTCACCACGGGTTGAATATGTATGCTTAATATTTACCACTAGCGATAGCGGGGAGTAACATATCGGCACAAAGGGCAAACCCGTGGTTAATCAATATCAAGCCACCATGAATTTGTTCTATTCTAATAGGACAGCCAAGGCAATTTTCTTGAATCGTAGCGCTTTAGTCATGTAGCAGGTGAAGACAAATATTTGTTGTTCCAATAATTAAACATACTATTAATATTGACATAAAAGACATAGTCAGACTGAATTAGTGATATGCTTAAACGATTTACAATAACATACTTATCTTACATCCACTTCATTTGAACTTTGGTGGATAGTTGTCTCATTGGCAATCATACTACATTGTTACGGCCAGAAATCACCTTTAAATTGTAGCCAACAAAAGACACAAATCAATAATAAAATTTAACAAGATTTATTATACACAAGTTTACAAGAAGTATTACACAAATAGAAATGTCAACATAACTCTCAAAATATATGTCCGATCTTTTGTCTTTTCTTTATCCGGAATTCTTCTCGGGAATCCAAACAGAATATTACGTCCAATAGGTCACAATCTAGTATGATGTTGTTCGTAAATCAAGTGTCAATCCAACTGCTGAGAATATTAATGTCTATCTCTGATATGTAATTTCGGTATCTGTATATATAGTTGTCACGGAAACTTCAAGAACACTGTAGAAAGGAAACTCCTAGAAAACTTTAGAACAGAAAATTCTAGAACAATGTAAGAAGTTTAAATTACGCATCTTTTATTATGATCATTCTGGAATCGTTATGTAAGTCAAATAGAAAGTTCTAATCATTCCATCAGTCTCTATGATTGTTCCAGTGATTTCTAAACTTCACAGTTACAATATCATTTTGTAAACAACTACAAATATTATGTAAACATATTATAAGGCCACACAAAACAAATTAGGCCAACTAAATAGATATAATAAATACAATATCATAACACCTCCCCCCTTAAAAAAAAGTTTGAGTGTAACAAGAACTTTTCATGAACAATATATATACAAAAATACATAGTACATGTATGTGTACAGTGTTTTAATAAGATCTAGGTAAAGCATCTGTGATTACAATATCTTTACCTTTAATATGTTTTACAATAACATCATATTCCTGCAACAATAAACTCCACCTAGTCAACCTCTGGTTCTTGTTTCTCATTTTATGTATGAAGGTGAGAGGATTATGATCAGTATAAACCAGAATAGGATGCATAGTGGGATTTAAATATACGTCAAAATGTTGAAGAGCAGACAACAGAACACTCTTTTTCAAAAGTTGAATATTTTTTCTGATGTTTATCTAATTTCTTTGAAAAATATGATATAGGTTTCTCAACATTATCATCTGTTTCTTGATATTAAACGGATCCAACTCCTACATCGCTTGCGTCAACGGCAAGTTTGAATTGTTTTCCAAAGTCTGGAGTGATCAGAACTGGACTATTAATTAAAAGTGATTTGCTATTTTCAAAAGCGTTTTGACAATTATCACTCCAGATAAATTTAGAATCTTTCCGTAAAAGATTAGTCAACAGAAGCAAAATTTGAACAGAATTTCCTGTAAAATCCAATCATGCCTAAATATCTAATAAGTTGTTTTTTATTTGTAGGAGGAGGAAATTTGATAATTGCATCCACTTTAGCCATAATAGGTTTCACTTGACCTTGGCCAACTGTATGCCCTAAATAATCAACAGTGGCCTTACAAAATTCACTTTTACCAAGATTAACAGTCAAATTTGATTGTGACAATCTATCAAAAGTATCATATAAATGTGTTAAATGCTCTTCCCAGCTATCACTACATGCAATAAGATCATCAATATAAGAATAACAACAGTCTAAATCTTTTATAACATTATTGATCATTCTTTGAAATGTAGCTGGAGCACTTTTCATGCCAAACGGCATTACAATATACTGAAATAAGCCGTCTGGTGTGACAAAAGCTGATATTTCACGAGTTCTCTGTGTCAAAGGTACCTGCCAGTAACCCTTCAATAAATCAAATTTGCTCACAAATTTTGCTTGCCCAATATTATCAATTCAATCGTTTATCCTTGGAATCGGATAAAAATCAGATTTTGAAACCGAATTTACTTTTCTGAAATCAGTTACGAAACGAAAGGTTTTATCTGGTTTTGGCACAAGGTGACAGGGAGAGCTCCATTCACTGTTACTCGGCTCAATAATATCATTGTCAAGCATATATTTAATTTCTTGTCTCATAAATTCAAGTTTAAGTGGATTGAGCCAGTAGGGATGTTGTTTAATTGGAGAAGCATCGCCTACAACAACATCATGACAAACGGCAGTGGTTTTGTTTGGCACATCTGGAAAAAGATTTTTAAAAGAAAATACCAAAGTTTTTTATTTTTCTCTACGATCAAAAGTCAGATGTGCAAGTTTTGAGTCTAAATTTGACAAAATTTTTGAATTTTTCAATCTAACTGTTTGTTCCATAGTTTTAGAATCAAAAGGTGGTTCAGTTATATCTAGTTTGTCATGATTGTTCTCCAATTTAGCCATGGCTAAAGTGGCAACTGGTTTACTCTCACCTTCATTAGTACGCTCAAAGTATGTTTTTAACATATTAATATGACACACTCTATTTTGTTTACGCCGACCTGGTGTTTTATAATATAATTCAAATCATTAATTTTACTCTCTATGGTATAAGGACCACAATATTTGGCCTGTAAAGGATGTCCAGGGACTGGCAAAAATACAAGTACTTTATCATCAGGCTCAAAAACTCTGTCCCTGGCATCTTTATCATACCATATTTTCATCTTATTCAGAACAGTTTTTAAGTTTTTTCTGAGCAATTTGACAAGCAGTATACATTTTTTCTTTAAATCTAGATACATAGTCTAGAAGATTCAAGTCAGTGTGTTCAGTAAGCCATTTTTCCGTAATCAATTTGAAAGGTCCCCTTACAGTATGACCAAATACCAACTCAAAGGGACTAAAACCAAGGGATTCTTGAACAGCCTCACGGACCGCAAAAAGTAGAAAGTGAACTCCATCATCCCAGTCTCTGTCAAATTGAAGACAAAAAGTTCTAATCATGTTCTTCAATGTTTGATGAAAACGTTCTAAGGCACCTTGAGATTTTGGATGATAAGCACTTGACCTATACTGAGCAATCCCTAACTGGTACACGACTTGCTGAAATAAACCTGACATGAAGTTTGAACCCTGGTCGGACTGTATAGACTTAGGAAGTACTACTAACGTGAAAAATTTGATAAGAGCTTTGACAATAGTTGGTGTCTTGATATTCCTTAACGGAATAGCCTCAGGAAAGCGAGTGGATGTACACATGATCGTCAATAAATACGCATTTCCCGTCTTTGCTTCGGTAAAGGTCCAACGCAATCAATGAGTACTTGGCTGAAAGGTTCTTCAAAGGCTGAAATTGGCAGAAGTGGTGCTGGTGGTATTTTCTGGTTAGGCTTACCAACAACCTGGCATATATGGGTTGATTTGCAGTATTCTGCGACATCATTTTTAAGTCTGGGCCAGTAGAAATGCTGCAAGATCTTCAGGCAAGTCTTCCTTATACCTTGGTGTCCAGCCCAGGGGTGTCATGGGCAAGACCAATAAGTTCTTGCCTATAGACTTTTGGCACCACCACTTGGTATACCACTCTCCATTCCTCCTCTGGGGTAGCATCAGGGGGCCTCCACTTCCTCATTAAAATGCCGTCTTGATGATAGTAACATTCGGCCACTTTGTCTGCATCCTCCTGTGGTTGAGCCCTCTTGCGGAGCTGAAGAACCTTAGAGTCTTTATTTTGTTTTTTAACAAATTTCCTTCGGTCTAATGAATGGCTGTTCACGTCTGGCCATGGCATAATTATATTCTTGTTACTACTAGGCGGTCTTACTATGGCCTTCTCTGAGCTACCGGGACCTTCAATGTCGGCAAGGAAAGTGTCAGAAAGGTCAATATAATCAAACTGGTCTTCTTGCAAATCCTCATTTTGTTGTTTTCTAGCCATTGCCCTAGTAACAACACAAGCTGGATACAGTTCAACATCATATTCAGGCGATTTAACACTCACCACCGGGTCACTGGTAACAATTGGTTCAGCAGCCACTTTGTTCCTAGCTAGATCATTTCCTAGCAATAATGAACACCCGCAACATGGAGATTAGGACGAACACCCACAACAACTGGTCCAGTTATCAAATCTATACAACCTAACTCCACGCCTTGTAACAAAACGGAGGCACCAACAGAAGTCTCCTCGGACAAAGGCAACACACCTTCTAAAAATAAAGTTTGAGAAGCTCCAGTGTCCCGTAAAATCTTAAAAGGCTGAGGAGTAGAATTACCAACAATAGAAACAAATAGATACAAACCCATCAGATATAAAGGGTTTATAATCCTCCATGTAATCACCAAAACTGGACTTAAAAGCCTGACTCGCAGGACATTCCAACGTATTGGTAACAAGGGGTGTCGTACAAGCACTGGTCTTGGGCTTATTATTTCTTTCGTTCTTCTTCTCGTGTAAAACAATCAGTCATCAGGTGACAATTTTTCTTACAATAAGCAAAAGTTAATGACTTTTTCTCAAAAGTATCAAATTTGGACTAGACATATTATATCTAGACTGACTCTTATCCTGTGCAACAGGCTTACTATCAGTACGCTCAGTACTTTGATTTTTGTAATCTCCGCTCGAAGTAATAAAATTTTGCCTTTTGAAATTTCTTTTATGTGAAAGAGTATTATTATCGGAAATAACAGCTGCATCTTGTAATGTTTCAACAGTTTTGTCATCTAAATGTGTTTTTAAGTCTAAATGAACACACTGCTTGAACTCTTCTAATAACATTAACTGTCTGATTTTATCAAAATTGTTATCTATTTTCTTTGACGTAAGCCATTTATCAAATAGATCTTCTTTTCCTAGCAAATTCAACATAGGTTTGTGAATCAAACTTTTTATAAGACCTAAATTTCTGTCTATATGCTTATGGCACTAGCTCATAAGCTTTCAAAACTTCCTGTTTTACAAGGTCATAATCAGAACTTTTTTCTGATGAAAGTGCTTAGTAAATTTCAGCGGCCTTGCCCTCAAAAACACTTTGCAGCATGGTATACCAATAAGGCTTTGGCCAATTCAAATTTTGAGCAATTTTCTCAAACTGTGGAACAAATTTATCACATGTTTTTTCACAAAATTTGGGAACCAAACGTATATTTTTGCTGCATCAAAATGTTCTGATTTCAACTGGACTTTAGTGTTGCTTTCTTCTTTGACCATTTCAATTTTCATTTTCTCCATCTCTAACCTTTCCCTGATTTCAAGTTCTGCTTATTTTTTAATTTAATTCATCTTGTTTTAATTTCAATTCATCTTCTTTTTGTTTTATTTTCTCCATCACTAACCTTTCCTTCATTTCAAGTTCTGCCTGTCTTTCTTCTTTTTCCAATTGTTTTATTTTAACTTCGTTTTCTAATTGTTTTAATTTAGATTCCTGTTCTAATTCCTGCTGTTTTAACTTGGTAGCATCAACATTTTCGACCTTAAGTTCAAGAGCCTATTCACCAAAAATTTCCGCGTCAACTAAATTGCCTATTATCATTTTTTTTTAATAATTTGTTTTCTCATAGATACTCTAAAATAAATTTTTAGATGTTTAGCAAGCAACACTAATTCCTCTTTCTTTAAGTTATCAAACCGTTCCAGGTCTGGCGTTTTAAAAATCTACCAGCATCAAATGCCATATTGTCAACAAAAGAGGATTTTGCTTTTGTTGGCTAATTCTAATTCAATAAAATACATAAAAGAGATAAATTATAATCTGATATTAACGTTATCCCGGACGAGCTATTGATAAAATTATCACCCAATTTCTGTTACGGCCAGAAATCACCTTTAAATTGTAGCCAACATAGAAAGACACAAATCAATAATGCACAAAATTTAACAAGATTTATTATACACAAGTTTATGACTGCACTTCTATATAAATATGTACTATAATTACACAAATAGAAATGTCAACTTAACTGTCAAAATATATGTCCGATCTTTTGTCTTTTATTTATCCAGGTATAAGAGACAGAATTCTTCTTGGGAATCCAAACAGAATATTACGTCCAATAGATCCTGGTGCTCGAGAGGTCACAATCTAGTATGATGTTGTTCGTGAATAAAAGTGATGTCCTCTGTAGAGTCAATCCAACTGCTGAGAATATTAATTGAAATGCCTGCTGGGAACGTTATCCCGGACGAGCCCCAATTTCTGTTACGGCCAGAAATCTATCTCAAAATATATGTCCGATCTTTTGTCTTTTATTTATCCGGAATTCTTCTTGGGAATGATAATTGTCTATCTCTGATATGTAATTTCGGCATCTGTATATATAGTTGTCACGGAAACTTCAAGAACACTGTAGAAAGGAAACTCCTAGAAAACTGTAGAACATAAAACTTCTAGAACAATGTAAGAAGTTTAAATTACGCATCTTTTATTATGATCATTCTGGAATCGTTATGTAAGTCAAATAGAAAGTTCTAATCATTCCATCAGTCTCTATGATTGTTACAGAGATTTCTAAACTGCACAGTTACAATATCATTTTGTAAACAACTTCAAATATTATGTAAACATATTATAAGGCCACACAAAACAAATTAGACCAACTAAATAAATATAATAATTACAATATCATAACAACATCTTCTCATTTTCACCCCCAAAGGGTGACTGGGTAATAGAAATATGGTCACCATTGGTCTTCCTCCGACCGGCGGTAAAACCCTCGCTGAAGTGGGGCGTCCGTTTGGCTGTGCGGGATGTACAAGTTCGCAGTCACGTCCGGTCAGAATGGGGACGTTAAATCCGATGCCTCGTATAAGGAGAGTGCCACGTTCTTTGCACGTTAAGAACCCATGCAACAACTCTTTGAGGGGTCCGAAGGTGGCCTGTTGCAAGGCTAAATTTCTGTCCTTATCTAATTTACCCTCATTTTCCCGTGGCAGTCCAAATTTCCCCGACCTTCATCCCGGACGGCCTCTATAACAGGACCTACCTACCTATTGTAGTAATTGTTAATTTGTTGTCGTCCTGAACATGCATGAAATATTTGCCACTGGACGTTAAGCAACCAACAATCAATCAATCAATCAATCTTCCCATTTTCATATTGATTGGAGGGTTTGTTGCTCTTGCTGTGTGAATTCTGTAGAATGTGTCCCCGTGTTTTAATTATAACATTTTTCTATTTCTTTAAATTCAAATAAAAAAAATGGCTTTCAACAACTTTTTATCATCATTTGTTTATATGTCCGTGATATGATGACTTTCAGTTCACATTCGTGCATTTTCCCTTAGAATGATTATACTCTTACGTCATGATTCAATGACGTCATTTACACCGATTGACCTTCCGATTGGAACAGCCTAAACAAATCAAAACCGATCAGCTGACATACAATATATTCATATTTTAACATGGGTGTGTACTCAAAGCATTTGAAGAAAGTCATATCAGAATTAAAAACAAAACCAGAATTTACCATATGTGTATTTATATATCTATATGCTATCTTTAAAGGACAGGGTTATTCAATTTGGCATCGAATATCCTAACCTTCAAAATAAAAATTAACTAATAAATATAGACGTGCAGTAATCTGGCTTACTTTACTAGCTTTAACTTCTGGGCGTTGATGTGAATTACTCTTTTATATTTAAACATTTGGAAAATAAACGGGTATTTTAAAAAAAAATACATGTTGACTTTCTAATATTAAAATTCCTCTAGATTTTGACATCTTTCAAATTTAAATTCAATGTGTCTAATACAACTAAAAAAGGGTCATAAGTCTTTGAAATTTATATTTACCTTCTGTGTGACTGAAATTGTGACCTTGCATCTGGGAAATCTGAATGTTGTTGTATATTAGGTTTATTTGATACAGTTTTCTTGACATCAGATACTGGAGAACAATTTGTACCTTCAAAGCCTTTACTATGAAAACTTACACGGTTGTCATAGAGCCATTCTGTTGACAAACTTTTAAAACCCAAATCGTTTCTACTCATTTTACCATTTGATTTTGACAAAGTTTGAATTTGGTCATCTTCAGTTTTTCTTCTACTTTTCCACCATTCAAATCAAGTTTGTCATTTTGACAGTTTGTATCTGATTTATCGGATACAAATATATTGGTAGATTGAAAGGCATTCTTTTCTGATAGAGTATCGATGTCTAAATTATCATCGACACATGGACCACCATCTGCATGACGGATATATGCATTGCTTTTGTCAGTGGTGATTGTTTCAAATTGTCTGTATTTTTCTACATCATTTGAAGAAAAGGATTTAACTATTTTGGGTGATGAAATGCATCCATCATTTGGCAAACAACCTGTTTTTCTACTAACTGTTGAAGAAACTGAAACATTTTCAAGTCTATCTTTTATGTCTTCTGATTTCTTGCCCTTTTCAATAGTCCTTTCGATATAGCTTTCTTTGATATGTCTTACTGTTTCAGTAATATTATTCACATCTTTAGACAAAGTAAATACCAATTCTTTAATTTCATTTAGTTTTGTAGAATTTAGGTCACAGTGTGTCGCCAATGAATCTACACCTTTTTCAACATCTATATATATAGAAATATATTTATCAATTAACTTTATAATTATTACATTTTCATGTCTGCAGAATTATGTGGTTTCTTATGGAGTTATTTAATTGATAAAAATGCCCGTGATACTTCAACATCTGTTTACTAGATAGTACTTCTAGACATACTATAATTTCTTGTCAGCATTTTAAGTACTGAGACCATGTAATCATTCTGTAATACGGTTTAATTTGTTTCTTTTTTTAATGTTTGTGTTATCTTTTATACCGCTATTTAAAATAAAGTGTGTATCCTGTACTGGTTCAGTTGTATATTCGCTAATGAACAAATTGCTTATCTACTGTTCGAGATTTAAATGGAATATCTGAGATCTTAAAATATTATTTGAACCCGCCACATTAACATATAACTGTTTCAATGCAGTCGTTTCATTGACATATACAGCACATCCTCCTTTGCATATACATATATGATTCTTATATATTGCCTTTTAAATGACAGATGTGCCCTATAATTTGTTTCGGCATGTGCATATCTCTGATCTCTTGAAGTTGGAACGTAAAATCAAATATGTTTAATAAAAAATGCAGCAGTATTATTACGGTTACACTTCATGATTTCCATATTTTGGCATTAAAAAACGCCTCAGTCATTTATGATTGTGGAAAGATCCCTGTCCTAAGCCCCTTAGCCCCGTAGTTCATCATCTTCATTATCATAAATAATCTGCATTTATTATTTATTTGAGCCGATAATTTGATAGTTAAAGTAGAGTGCACAGTAATGGTAAACATCTTAACGGCCTAGTTCGATCACCAACCGTAGTTTCTGTGATTCTACTAAAGTAATATAGAACTTTTCTGAATCCAACCGGAGTGACGTCCAAACTTCACTTAGGTTGTACCTGTCTTAGTAGTGTGTTTCTGGTAAATACAATGCGGCACGATGTGAGTTTTACAACATGCAACTTTTTAAAAGGTGGAATACTGAACATATTCCAATTTTTGTTAAAATAAAAGTATGAATTGTTAATTTTGCCAGTTTTTGGTACATTAAAAAATGTCAGTTTGATTATTACTTTGTTTTATTTGTTCTAAACAAACCATGTGAGCACACTTTTCATTACGTATTAATGTATCTGGAATGTATTCTGATACTACGAAAAATGTATCTCTACTATAAAAAAGTTTTTTTTTCTTTCTGGTTATATTTTTTAAATTTAATGGCAAACTCAGAAAGGAATCTTCCTCGTCATTATCAAATATTTGCAAAAAATGAAAACAACACATTATAAATTTCATGTGTCCGAAGCTCTTTTCTGGATTTGTCATCATCAGGAACGCTCAAAGCCTAATATTTTAAAACCAAGAATGTATAATAACCTAAACAGTTGAAGTGCTATATGACTAAAATGACCCAATCCAACATTCACACTGTTCTAAGAAAACCACCATATTAGCTAGACTAGATTGCTACCATACCATGTTGGATCAATCTGTCAATAAGACATGTACAGGAACGCTGCTAAAACCAAACCAAAGTTCGTAATCGAATTATTCTATTGATCGAGATAAAAAAAAGGGGTATGGCTGTCACGAAGCTCCTCAGTATGTCAAATCTTAATGTTATTCATTATTTTGTGAATTCAGTGTTTATGGCAGGTATTTGATTGTTTCTGTTAAATTTATTCACTTATCCAGGTGCGGATCCAGGATTTTTAAAAGAGGGCGCCTAGCAAGCCAATGTTTGGAGTGGTACTTGTTAAAAGTCATTAATCATATATGAAGTTCAATAAGAGGGAGACCCGAGCCTCCTGCCCCTAAATCCGCATTTGTTATCCACATATTTTAAAGACTCTGGACAGCTTGACATATTGTAGGTACGCCTGTTCGTTGTTGAAGACTGAATGTTTCACTCCAGCTGTCTTTTGGTTATTTTTGTCGTTTAGTAGTTGTCTCATTGATGTTTATCCTGCATCCTTTTATTCACATATATCATTAATGAAAATATTGCATATTGGTGAATATATGCAACAAATAAATGATAAATATGAAAAAAAAACCCAAATATTTATGATAACGAAAGGGAGGGACAATGGGACTCAAAAAGGATCCTGTCTTCATTATACCATTCCGTTTAATATCATATATTTTTGAAGTAATTCTGTGGATTAGTCACATTAATGTGCCCATACACATTGTGCTGAATATTCATTTTTATATATATCTTACTTCGCTCTGTACAGTCAATGTAATTTTACTGGTTAAGTAGCAGTACTGTACAATCCCGGATATTATTGAGTATTACACATTGTATTTCACTAGTACTTTAGATAAAGGATACCATTTTGTAAGATGAGAAAAAATTTCATAGGTAAACACCTTAAATTTTAAATTCTCCTTTAATAGAATGGAAGATTTATGATAAATAGCAGCAAAATTTTTGAGAAATAAGTAAACAAATGTACTGAATATACTGCCTATAAATAATTACATACTTTTAAATTGCTTTTCCATTTCCTCTCGATCTTTTTTGCGGCTGCAAATTAGAAATAAAAACAATGTATTTAACCTTGGAAACAGGAAAGCAATACCTGTAAAAATTAACCTGATTATTTGTTTATCTTTTTTGAGATAGTAAATTTGCCTAATAAAGTATTTTTATTGGAACACGTGCAGTTTCATACATATTCCTGGCACTAAAAACCATATTGCAGTCCGGCGTTAATCGCCGCAGGTTAATAGACTTAAAATGATCACACGATCGTCCATAAACGGCCCTTTTACACTCACCCCCATCAATAAAGTCGGATTAAAACAGTCAACAATATTTAAAAAAACTTAAATGCCGGAAAGACAAACAAAAAATAACAAAACACAACACAACTAGCTAGTAAGCAAACTTGAATTTCAGTAGTTGAAAAAATGAAAACAACACACTATAAATTTCATGCATCCGAAGCGCTTTTCTGGATTTACCTTCATCATGAACACTCAATGCCGACTATTTGAAGCCAAGGATGTACAAGAACCTAAACAGTTGGAGAGCTATATGACAAAAAAATGACACAAAAACAACACCCACATCCATCTAGGTGAACTTTATCCGAGGGAGTTGAAACATTAATTTCTTAATAATTTATTAGTTGATAAACGGACAATTTATCACAGGTTTGTTAAAAATCATGTCAGAACCGAAGTACTGACCACTGAGCTGATGATTACTTAACTATTCTCTGTATTTTGTGTTCATTTTCGGCTTTTAACATCAAATTAAATAACCTTTGATAGGAATATTGTACGACACACCTTAACGTATCAAGGAACACTATTAGGTCTTAATACTTTTCAATGAATTTTTTGAGAAAAAATCATGAAAGTTTGGATTGTTAACGGAAAGAACATCATCAAGAAGTGAAATTAAATGATCTAGATTTCTTAATCTTCTTATTTTTTAACAAGTGTCTGAAGAAACTGCGACTCATATAAAAATAAAAAAGTTCAGACAGGACAGGTGCACAGTTGGTTTTTATATGAATGCCGACGACTTGTTGGAAAATTTTACCTCCAAAACTGAGTTGAAAGCTAAGTTTCTTAATAACTTAAAAATTTATAAACGGACAATTTAAAAAGGGTTTGTTAAAAATCATGTTAGAACCGAATTACTGACTACTGAGCTGATGATACTCTCGGGGACTTATAGTCCACCAGCAGCGGTATCGACCCAGTACTGTAAAAAAAGAAAACAACATTTATTCGTTCAGTGTATGTTTACTTGTTTTTGTTAATATAGATATAGGAAGATGTGGTATGAGTGCCAATGAGACAACTCTCCATCCAAGTAACAATTTATAAAAGTAAACCATTATAGGTCAAGGTACGGCCTTCAACACGGAGAATTGGCTCACACCGAACAGCAAGCTATAAAGGGCCCCAAAAATTACAAGTGCAAAACCATTCTATATGTCTTTTTGATTGAGTTAAGCCATTTCAATTGATATTTTATAGTGTGCCTTTCTATGTTGTAATGTTACACTACTATTTCAGGTTAGGGTGAAGGTTGGCGCCTGTTAAAACGTTTAAACCCGCTGCATTTGTTTGCACCTGTCCTAAGTCAGGAACCTGTTTCAGTGGTTGTCGTTTGTTGATGTGGTTCTTAAGTGTTTCTCGTTTCTCGTATTTTATATAGATTTGACCGTTGGTTTTCCTGTTTGAATTGTTTTACATTAGTCATTTATATAGTTTGCTGTTCGGTCTAAGCCAAGGCTCCGTGTTGAAGGCCGTACTTTGACCTATAATTGTTTACTTTTTACACATTGTGACTTGGATGGAGAGTCACTCATACCACATCTACTTATTTCTAACACACTATAAATGTCATGCATATGATGCATTTTTCTGGATTTACCCTCATCAGGAACACTACAATCCGAAAATTTGAAAGAAAAGAATGTATAAGAACCGAAACATTTAAAGAGGTACATGACCAAAAAAGACCTAAAAATAATAGCCAAATCTATCTAGGGTCTGAGAGTATTGCAACATTAGTTTCTCAATAATTTTGCAGGATAACTGCGTATCTAAAATTGTTAGTCTTTGCCAATTTATGTATTCACTTTCCTCTTGTTTGCCTTGCATTATAAATTATGTTATGAATTTGTGAATGCCTGTGCATACTTATCATTTTTAATGTCTCGTCTCAAGTCTTCTTGCTTCTGTATCATTATCTGAATTTCCTCGCATAATTCTTTAATCTACAAGATAATATTTAATAACATTTCATTCCGCACTCAAAATAATTAAAATGCATATTTCATAGAATATTGCAGGATAAATCAGTTGATCACACAAACAAAAATCGTGTATGTCTTCATGTTTGAGAGTTCGTAAAGGCATTTAATGATCTCTTTTTGCTCCAAGTGGTGCAGTTAAAATCATTCCTTCGAAAATTTTACGGACGCAATCACGAGTTAATTGATCTTTATGGTATATCTTTTTCACAGATGACGACGGATATGTTCCAATTGTCGTAACCACAGTCTCGTGCTCTTTCCCTCAAATGTGACATACCGAATAAGGCTTAATAACGGATTTGTTCTTACATGAGCAACACGACGGTTGCCACATGTAAAGCAGGATCTGCCTACCCTTCCGGAGCACCATAGATCACCACCGGTTTTTCATGGGTTCGTGTTGCTCAGTCTTTAGTTTTCTATTTGTGTTTTGTGTACTGTTTTTTTTTCTTTTGGTCCTTATATCTTTTTGTCATTGCATTTTCAGTTATTTTCTACTTATGAGTTTGAGTGTCCCTTTGGTATCTTTCTCCTCTCTTGTTCATATCCATATATGTACCATTGATACTGCGACAAACTTATGACACATGACTGGTAAAAATAATCTTGACTTAATAAGAATAAATGGTATAAATGCCATCGCTTATTTTGAATAATTATAACATATTAATACAATATAAGTTTATACGTATATTGTCATATTGATGTAAAGTATTTCAATTAAAACATTCGTTTTACAAATGTCTTAAACGATAAATGTTGTTCCAGGTTTCCCATTTTAGAAGCTAATTTACTCAGACACCAATATGGACAATTATAACTATTTTCAAAGACAATAAACAGGGTGGGAGTTGACTCATTGACAATCCAACCACATCTTCTTTGAATTATAACACATCAAAATGACAGACACAAACCAAAGGCAACTTGATAAATCATTCTCATTACCACAGAAAATTTCTACATTATAGGAATATGTTCTTCAAACTCAAGGCATAGCGCTACATATTCAAGAGATCGTCAGCCATAGAATGGTACTAATCATTTGAAAAAAATATATGATTATGATAACTGCTACGCTAAAATGAGGAAAATAAAACTACCTTACATTACCTATTCTTATGGGAGGAGAGAGCTGATATGATACATGTATAGAATATAAAAACCAAAGTCCATCATCCTTTTTATAAATGTTTTGAACATGTCTTTCCTTTTCCCCGTAAACAAAAGACCATAGGTTACCCCCTTTGTATACAAATTGAGAACACAATGACCAGAGGTTATCTCTTTTGTTTAACATGCACATGTCAATTATTACAAAATGACATTATATTATTTTCCTTTCTTGAATTGGGTTAATATAAGGTCAGTCCTTTTGTATATCATCGTCGCGTATAGGTGACTTAATAATACCATTCGAGTAGGTTAAGTTTAACAAAATTATCAGAGGTCATTCGTCTTCTTTGTTTGTTTATGGTTGTCTTCCCTTGTATTGTAATAAAGAAAACAACGACCTTAATCCATCCTAATTTGTATTTGATAAGAACGTGTATAAAACAATAAATATTGGCCCGTTCCAATTTGTCTATGATAATGAGAAAACATTGACCATACATGTATAAACCCCTTTGTACATTGATGAATAACGAAATGACCAAATTTCATCCTCCATGGTTTCATTAAGGGAATAAACTTTGATTATTTGATCAACTCACCTTGCATGACCTCATGCCATTGGTTTAAGTATATGCACTTAGATTTTAGGCAAAGTGGACGACCTGTGGCCATTGTGTTATTCATTAAGATACAAAAGGGACTGACGGGTTATTGTGGTTTTGCACATTAATACAAATGGAATAGATTCATTAAATTACATCCTTCAGATATTCTTTAGACATTAATAGTTTGAATTTTTTAACATATTTTCTTAAGAACATTTTAAAATGCTAAAATTGCTTAATTAAACTCACTTTGAAACTTTATAATTAATATTTTAATAAGATTCAAGGCGTTTCAAGATAGAATATGTTGCTATACGATTTATTATACAAATATGTTGATCTGGTTATCTTTTGGGTAAGCCCTGGATAATATTTAAGTTTGCCAAAAAACTTGGAATAAAAAGGCCATTTTAAGTTAAAATTGTCAATTTCTAAAAGTTCATGATATCAAAGTGACGTCTGAAGTGAATATTATACACAAAACAAATCAAAATAAACCGAAAGATAAAACAATGACATAAATTTATATAACTATAAATAAGTTATCAAAATTACTGCCAGTCTTATAAAATAGCTTACCTTCGCCATTATCATATATTTTACTTCGTCCTTCATACTAAAATTTGCACACTGTTGTTTCATTCATTAATAGAATGTTTCGATTGCTTTTAAAATTTTCTCCATTTTTGTCTAGTTTTGGTTTTCTATTCATAATTTTCCCAAATCCTTCCTTAAAAATAAGGTTTTTTTCACCTTTTACAGAATGTGTGTATTTTGTTCAATTTGAATGTCGATAACTGACATGCAATTGACGGAAGTACAATGTTTGATAGATATATTATTTCCTGCATTTGCAAACAAGTATTATGTTATAAGAATAGAGGTTAAATCTTCTTGGAATTTACAGGACATTAACATATGACAAATAATTACAGTTGTAATTAAATACAAAAATTGTGTTTTTTATAGCTGACTATGCGGTATGGGCTTTGCTCATTGTTGAAGGCCATATAGTGACCTATAGCCGCTGTCAATTTCTTTGTCATTTGGTCTCTTGTTGAGAGTTGTCTCATTGGCAACCATACCACATCTTCTTTTTTATATTATAAAATAATAATGGATCTTTTTATGCGGATTGTTACATGAAAAATGCATCATTCATATTACTTCTGAGCTCTTACTATCATTGTATCATTGTTTTAATCTATCTGCATTGAAATGTTATGAACAAACTTTCAGGTTTGAATATTATTCATACCAGTAGATAGGAAACTTCTCCATACCGATACTTTATTTCAATTTGAAATGATTTAAATCGAAAAAAAGGTTGATACAATTGTGATTTATTTTTTCTACGTCTAGTTTCCGAGTTAAACATGACACACTCTGAATAATTAGAGATCCAATCTACGAATATAAACTCTGAAAAATTCTTAGGCATTTTTATATTCACTGTTCATCATTATATCTTTTTACTTTAATTTATACAGGCAGATAATTAAACATTGATTTGAATCTGTTGAAATTATTCTCTTGAAATGCACCTCGAATATCTTATGATTCTCCTTTCTCAATTATTACCCAGTTTTACAGTATGTAATTATCGATTGTGTTCAAACGTGAACTGTACATTTGTGTTTACCTATTGAAAAAAACAATTGACATCTTGTCTAAATAACAATAAATGGATACAATTACTGAAACTAGACTTGATGTTATGATGAACCAGTACTTTATTCATGCAGTAAGCTGCAGGTGTATTTGTTAGAGAATGGAATAGATACGATTAAAGATCTTTGGGATATCTTTCACCAAAACGGCTTTGATTTATAACACCCATCGTGAACACATTTGAAAAGCCATTATATTATTTTCTTCAAATGTAAAGCGAACTATTGTTTCAGTTTTATGATAAAGGCAACAGTAGTATACCGGTTTTCCAAAGTCATAAATCGATTGAGGGAAAACAAATCCGGGTTACAAACTAAAACCGAGGGAAACACATCAACTATAAGAGGAAAACAAAGGAACAACAGGAACACTGAAGTGCAACAAAAACAAACGCCAACATAAATAGAAACATAATAAGTTATAATTCATCAAATCAGTTGTTAAAACTCTAGTGCAAATTTTATTTAAAGAACAGGTTTTCCGTAGAAACTTGTACCATATTAAATAACTAATTTTATTTGTTAGTTTTAATTAGAATGTTTGCTAACAATATGTGATCATGTCACGCAATTCTTTGTACTACATTGGTATTTTGTCAAATAGATCTAAAGAAGCTATACATCAATAAATACGCTATCACGTATGTGAGCATTGTACGTATATTCGCTCAAATCTATGTACATGCAAGATAGGTACTTTAATTACTGTCACCCGTGAAGTGTATACCCAAAATTAATAAAACTGTTCATGTGAAATATGTTATAACCGTTTTATTTCTAACATTTTCCAACTTAATATGAAAAGAGATCATGACAAGAGTTAGGGAATATATGTAATTTTAGGTTAAAATTCCAGGGATTACATGAAATCCCTATCAATAACTAAGAATTACGTATAATAACTCCACCGCTTGGGAATAACATGAAATCCCGGATCCACTTTGCATCTTGTCATGAATATGCATGACATATTTGCCACTGGACATTAAGGGAACAATCAATTAATCAGCTTCATTTAGTGAGGTATAATCATTATTCTTCAGTTGATAATTGTCTCAAATTGTTTTCCAATTTTATATATTTGATTTTTATTTATATTTGATTTTAAGTGTAAATTTTTATCATTTCTCTCCTCATTTTTCTCTTTGCATTTAATTTTTTTAACATTAAATAACATAATTGATAATTTATTCTTTAGATATTGTCTTACTGGTCGGTTTTGTTATTTTTAAGTTGTTTTTTCCATCTACAATTGTCCTTGCAAAAGGCGCAAGCAATGTGTTAAAATCAGCCATGCGACTATTTGAAGATTTAGCTGACCTTTGTTGTTGTTTAGAGATTTCAATCATATAACTTGTACGTAGATCGTATCCCCTCAATAAAATATTCAAATGGTTCTTTAACGTATAGATAGCGTGAAACTCTCACTACACCAGGCAATAGATATACTACATTTCTATTTCGACCGGGCAAAGCTGCGTATTTATACATCCGAACAGCCAAACGGCCGCACCCCTGTAGCAAGGGTGAATATTTCTATACCCAAGTCAATCCTTTGGTTTTGAATAAAAGAGATAAAGTATACATTAATGTGACAGCAACCCAACGAAACAGACAAATCAAAACATTAAGAATCAATATACAGTCTTTTGTAATAGAAAGATGCCTATACAGAATAATAAGCTCAATTTAATGATATTTACCGTCAAAGATATCCCAACAGGCACAAGTGTTTGGTTGAAAATATCACCTGCCCTTTTTATCTGATCGGTGAAAATGCAGCATTAAACACAGTAAGAAAAATTCCACAAATGTCTTTGTAAGCAGGTAAGGTACTATGAGATAATAGATGACGTCCAGCGGCAAATTAAATGCATATTCAGAACGAAAACATGTAAATGTAATATGAATATTAATCCTGCTTTATACAAGACGACACGCTGAGCCGGACTTTAACGTGGAAGTTCACAAGCTAACAGACAATAAACAATACAGTTTCACAGAATTATCACAGTTACTAAAGCGAGCTAAAAGTATCTAACCTAAATTAGATGTCTTAAATGATATTGGAAACTACACGTAAATACCGATTGCCAACTTCAGAGTAGATTTCATTGATCAACACTCTGCAAATTAAAAACTCTTGTACCAATTATTTGAGGGTTCGGATGTGGCCAGCTGTTGCAAGGCTAATTTCTGTCCTTATTCAATATATCCTCATTTTCCAGATATTCCAAGTTTCGTCCAACCTCACTGTCGACCTCCTATTGCAAGATCTACTTATTGTATTTAGAATTTATGTGTTCTCGTCATGAACATGCATGAAATATTTGCCACTGGACGTAAAGCAAACAACAATCAATCAACTTCATAAATTATTCCATGTACATAGTACACGAAGACACTTGTAAAATGCTATAATGTAAAATTTCCATTTGAATCACTCAATAATGGTGCAAAATTGTTTATGTTTTTTTGCCAATTTTGCAATTTACTACATAACTGAACACCTATAATTTTTTTTTAATATTTCTTTACTATGGTTCTTATCTTCTGTTTTATCGACTATGTCCTATTCGGAGTGTGAATTAACAGGGCTGGTGAATCGTGCATAGCATGAGACGCTTATCCTGTCGACACGTCTGGTTTTGCTCTTTTTGCAGTTAATGACTGACTCCCTCAGTTTTTTTTTTGGTTATCTTGATTGTCTCGATGAATGAGAATTGTACATCGATATACTACTGTTGCCATAATTTATCATCAATGGGTCGGAATCACTCTGACCAGGTCCAGCCCATACGTATCGACCTTCTAGCAGCCGATAATTGATAATTATAATATATGATTATGTCAGGCGAGTATAGTAGACTGGATGTGTATGCTTCATTTAGACTGAAAAAAATAAATAGGTGTCAATCGGATAATGCGAATGATAATCAACTCGAAATAAAATACATGTGTAGGTGTTCCTTAAATCATCTTTTAAGATGTCACGAAAACGACCTTTGTTTATTGAAGTTTACAGGCATAGTTTTTACAAAAAAAAACCCAAACAAAACAAAATTTATTAATTAATTGGACTGAACAGACTACACTAATTATTTTTCATTTGCATGTAACGTAGTGTATGAAAATTACAGAATCAAAACCAAAATGAACATTTGTCTTCAAATTCCTCTTTGTACTATTGCATTGCTGCACTGTACAACTTTCAGATATATAAAATTGCAATGACTGCTTGCAACATTGTTTCATTTCTGAGGTCTGTATAGGGTTTTGATTTACTCATTTATAAAATAAAAATCGTTATTTTAAAAGTTGAATTCAAAATATAAATTAACACCTTAATTTTATAAAACTACCATATGGCATTATTTTGTTGCTAAAAACATTATAATATATAAATAACTAAATGATGTACAGCCATTTAATCGGTCCGTTTCAATGCAATTTGGTAACTGTTACTTGTATTTATCAGTCTGAGTACCGTTTAACTATTTTTAAGTTGAATATATTTAGACTCGTCCAATTCAGGGAATTAGGCTTCTGCAAGTGTTTTGACGTATTTTTCTTATGTTTTTGATGGTTTGTAAAGTTCAATGATTGTTAATATTGACATTAAAGACCTTCTCACAAAAGGGCTGTTCAATCCACTCGCCCTTTGGGCTCGGAGATCTCAACATCCCTTTTGTTCGAAGGTCTTTAATGTCAATTTTAACTTATCATTGAACTTTTGCAATCGTAAAATCTGTTAAACTTGTGGTATACTCATTATTAGTAACTTGATCTCGAAAAGTTACAATACACGTAGTCATGAGAATCTGCATTGTTCTGCTTTTAATATTGTGTACGGTATCAAATATTCTCTTGGTTGACTGATCTATGTCAATGAAACACGGCAAAAAATTCAGATTCAGACAACAATAAATTTCTCTATAAACACTTTAATCAACCCGACCATTCAATTGTTTCTATGAAAGTCAGAATTATAAAGAAAATATATCATTTAACGAAACAAGAAGACAAAAGATACCAGATCATTTAATGTTACATTCAGATATAGTGATAATGTTCTTTTCATTGACAAGCAAAACTTTTCTGATTGGGTTCCATTAATATATCGTCCCGAACTAGAAATTAAAGAAACAACAGACACGGCTTCCTTCGCCTCTTCTTTTAGACTTATAACTCGAACTTGACATAAGCGGCCATCTCAAGACCAGAATCTATAACACACGAGACGATTTTAATGTTATTAATTACTAAGATAGCATTTGCCGTTATACTGTTAGTCCTGTCGATATTATTTAGTTTACTTGTTTCAGTAGAATTGGTAGTATCCGGTTAACAATACAAAGTTTTGAATTACAATGTCAGCATTAATGCTATTGATCCAGAAGTAGCAATATACTCATAGATGTTAAATTTTCTCCTAATCTTAACTATTATATGTTGTTCACATATTGACTTACTTCTTTACGGTAAAATATACTCCATTAAAAATGCTGTTTTTCGAAATCAAAATGGATTCAATTTTTTTTATCATAACATTTGAATGAAATGCTATTTGTATCTTCGAAATAGTAATTAGCACATTATTCTTATTGGACCTTTAGAAAACAATGGAGTGCTAAGCAAAATTGAATTTGCAATCATATCTATGAAAACATTCGCACTTATCATAGTACTAGTTTTAAAGAGGTAAAAGCTGCCAAATTCATTCAAACCGAAATGATCAAAATCTCAAATCATATCATAATCATTATAATAAATATATTTTAATTGATACTATTCAAACGTAGTATATTGCGCTTTAAACAAATTAAACGAGTGATTATCGTTTATAGTATATTTTGTATGTGGGGTGTTTTTGCATATAAACTGCATGTTCTTAATGCTAAAATTGATTTTTGGGATGGTGTCGAGCCGTGCCCAAGTTTTTGTATTTTTAATTCTGTTTCAATCTGTTTACCTGAGAACTAATACTCAGATTATTAAATTCGGGAAAATTATATTTTGTTATATATATAGACACTGTTAGGCTTCATTTGGATACTGTTTAAGTTTAGTGTCGATGTTGATTATTACCTTTATATCTTTGTATTACCTTAATATATATGTATCAAGCTCAACTACTGAGTTTAGTAATTATCTGACATTTTTGTTTTTACTAAATCAAGACTTTCTATTTCTGTTTGATTGTATATCATCAATTACAAAGCCGTTTTATCTCTTTATTCCTGTGTTGTAAGCTGAACAATACTTAATCTCACATAGGGATATAATTTACCATAGTGAATTAAAACCATCAGTCAATTAAAAACAGACAACAGTCGCAGAACAAAATAAGCAATAATTACGATGAGGTAATGAGAATTAAATACAATGCATATCCTTGATCATTTATGATACAATTATTTTTAAAAGTCACCTAAATCATGATAATTAACTTGCTTGAACTTCTAAGAGATGACGTCAACTCAATTATGAAGACACTGTAATTATGTTGAAGTGTTTCCGTAAATAACCATAGTAACCCGCTTAATGGTATCGTTAAATACCGGTTATTAGATGACTGAAGACATCCTGTACAGAAAATCTTGCAAGTTGTCAAGGAGCTGGCATTTTTCTCTTCGTCTTGAATGTCTCCTTGGAAGCTTATGAATCTTGTTAGGGCAAATATATTAGCTGCATTTAAGTCAAACTACATATACATGTGTAAAATCTTTTATTTTCGTATTAAATCAATTCTTTGTTTCAAGCTCAAGATTACAAAAAAGTTTGTTGGCATTCATGAAGCAAATCTTTAATCTGAAAAAATGAGAAAAAATGCAAAATAAAAAGTAAAAACGCCTTCTGATATATTAACAATACTGGAAAAATACATGCAGAAAATAACCGATAATTTCGTACATTGTATTATTATGGCATTTTCTTTAGAAGACATTGAATTTAGTTAAAGTTCATAATAATATACTACAGTTTATTGTGACATTTCGCACACAAAAAATAGTTTTTGTTTCTTTGATCATGTCTTTAGTATTTAAATCACTTCTTCATTATGACCTATTTAGGGAATTTAATATCTATATGATTTGTTGCAGTAGAGCGACCTTTGTTCAGTCTTCAAATTCCTCTTTGCATAATTGCATTACTGCACTGTAACTATCAGATATATAACATTTCTATGACTACTTGCAACATTGTTTCATTTCTTAATTGCAATCGTAAAAACTGTAAAACTTGTAATATACTCATTATTAATAACTTGACCACAAAATGTTAGAACACACGTAGTCATGAGGATATGCATTGTACTGCTTTTAATATTGTGTATGGTATCAAATATTCTTTTGGTTGATTGATCTATGTCGATGAAACACGACAGTGAGTTAAGATTTTGATAACAATGAATTTCTCTATAAACACTTTAACCAACCTGACCATTCAATTGTATCCATGAAAGTAAGAATTATAGAGAAAATATATCATTCAACAGAACAAGAAGATCAAAGATGCCATATCATTTAATGTCACATTCAGATGTATTGATAATGTTCTTTTCATTAACAGGCCAGACCTTTCTGATTGGGTTCCATCAGTATATCCTCCCGAACTAGAAATTAAAGAAACAACAGACACGGCTTCCTCCGCCTCTTTATTTTAGACTTATTCCTCGAATTTGACATAGGCGGTCATCTCAGTACCAAAATCTATGACGCACGATACGATTTTTAGCAGAAAGTTGATGAACCAGGGTTATGTCAAAGAACGAACCCCGAACAAAGAAAAGATTTCTGGAATAGAGAATGACAACAGTGATTCCTTACGAATGCAATGACAAAATTGATAGAGTAGGTAATCTGACTAGTCCTAGGTGACACTTATGTTCGACGAAATAGGAGTCACGGTCATCGTAAATATACACCACCTGCAGTTTACTAGATATCAAAATAAGACCAATATATTTACATGTTTTTCAGTACATGTCGACTCGAAGAGTTCTTGATATAGGTAAATTCAGAAATGTACATGAAATAAGCAAATTTGATGCGTTTCATTATCTTAAATTTAACAGGCACATTGTTATTAATTACTAAGAAAGCATTGCCTTTATACTGTTAGTCCTGACGATATTATTTAGTTTACTTGTTTCAGTAGAATTTGTAGTATCCGGTTAACAATACAAAGTTTTGAATTACAATGTCAGCATTAATGCTATTGATCCAGAAGTAGCAATATACTCATAGATGTTAAATTTTCTCCTATACAAGATTCTTAACTACTATAGGTTCTTCACTTATTGACTTACTTCTTTACGGTAATATATACTCCATTAAAAATGCTATTTTTTCGAAATCAAAATAGATTCAATCTTTTTATCATAACATTTGAATTAAATGCTATTTGTATCTTCATAATAGTAATTAGCACATTATTCTTATTGGACCTTTTGTAAACAATGGAGTGCAAAACTAGATTGAATTTGCTATCATATTTATGATAAACATTCGCACTTATCATAGTACTGGTTCTAAAGAGGTAAAAGCTGCCAAATTCATTCAAAGCGAAATGATCAAAATATGAAATCATATTATCGTCATTATAATATATTTTTTAATTGATACTGTAAAAACGTAGTGTATTGCGCTTTAAACAAATTGAACGAGTGATTTTAAGTATATTTTGTATGTGGGGTGTTTGTTCATATACACTGCATGTTATTAATGCTACAATTGATTTTTGGGATTGTGTCGAGCCGTGTTATGTGCTACTTGTGCCAAAGTTTTTCTATCTTTTCATTCTGTTTCACTGTTACCTGAGAACTAATACTCAGATTATTAAATTCAGGAAAATTATATTTTGTTATACTGTTCGGCTTCGTTTGGATACTGTTTAAGTTTAGTGTCGATGTTGATTATAACCTTTTATGTCTTTGTATTACCTTAATATATATGTATCAAGCTCAACTACTGAGTTTAATAATTATCTGATTTTTTTTGTTTTTCTTCTAAATCAAGACTTTCTATTTCTTTTTAATTGTATATCATCAATTACAAAGCCGTTTTATCTCTTTATTCCCTATGTTGTAAGTTTAGCAATACTTAATCCCACATGGGGGATAGAATTTACATTAGGGAATTCAAAACCATCAATCAATTAAAGACAGACAAGAGTCGCAGAACAAAATTAGTAATAATTACGATGAGGTAATGGGAAATGATATACAATGCATATCCTTGATCATTTATGACACAATTATTTTTCAAATTTACTTGTTTGAATTTCTAAGAGATGACCCCAACTCAATTTTGAACACTCAACTCTCTTATTATGTTGAAGTCGTTCGGTAAATAACCATAGTGACCCGCTTTATGGTATCGTTAAATACCGGTTATTAGATGTCTGAAGACATCCTGTACAGAAAATCTTGCAGGTTGTCAGTTTCTCTTCGACTTGAATGTCTACTTGGAAGCTTCAACATCTTTTGTGAACATTTGAATATTGTTAGGACAAATGTATTGGCTACATTTAAGTCAAACTATATACACATGTGTAAAATCTTTTATTTTTGTGTTAAGGCAATTCTTCTTTTCAAGCATAAGATTACCAAAAAGTGTGGTGTCATTCATGAAGCAAATCTTAAATCTGAAAAAGAAAAGAAAAATGCAAGTAAAAAAGTAAAAACGCCTTCTGATATATTAACAATACTGGAAAAATACATGCAGAAAATAATCGATAATTTAATATTATTATGTAATTGGCCTTTTCCATAGAAGACATTTAAACTTAGTTTAAGTTCGTAATAATATACTACTGTTTAATCTGACATTTCGCATACAAATATAGTTTTTGTTTCTTTGATCATGTCTTTAGTATTTTTATCACATTTCATTATGACCTATTTCAGGAATTTGATATCTATATGATTTGTTGCAGTAGATATGCTGCAATTGTTTGCACCTGTCCTAAGTCAGCAATCTGATGTTCAGTAGTTGTCGTTTGTTGATGTGGTTCATACGTGTTTCTCGTTTCTCGTTTTCATATAGACTAGACCGTTGGTTTTCCCATTTGAATGGTTTTACACTAGTAATTTTTGGGGCCCTTTATAGCTTGCTGTTCGGTGTGAGCCAAGGCTCTGTGTTGAAGACCGTACTTTGACCTATAATTTTTACTTTTATAAATTTTGACTTGGATGGAGAGTTGTCTCATTGGCACTCATACCACATCTTCTTATATCTACTTATTACATAGAAAGTGCAACAATGATGTTTTAATCATAAATGTTAAGATCGGCTTTATCAATAATAATTTCGCACATTGTTAATTTGAAGAATAAAATAAGAGGATACTACAAGGGTTATCAAAAATCATCAATCGAAAAAGAACAGACAAAACCCTGGTTAACAGACAATGAAACAATAACCGCAATGTACAATATACCAACTTACCTTTTCTTCTGACTTGTATTTCTGTCTTATTGTGAGGGTTTTCTTGTATCATTCTTAGAAAATGGATTATGTACCTGAAATAAAGTGCATAATTATTCAAAGTCTATTTAATATGAATATTTAAAAATGTATCATCTATTGTTCAGAAGCATTGGAAAATTATACAAAATGACTCCAATTTAAAAAAAGTATTTTCCTCACCACCAGTCATGGCCTTCAGAAGACCTAAAAATATCCGTGACAAATTAGTGACATCTGTATTAACAAAGCAACCTACTCCATCTCCCGGTTGCTACAAACAATGTGGTCGAAGGAATTGCTTATGTTGCAAAGCTGGCAATACAAGTAGTTCTTTCATCAGCTCCGTCACTAAACAAAGTTATACCATCTACTCAAATTCCAACTGTAAAACGGAGAACTCAATTTATGTATTAACATGTAACACTTGTGGCATTCAGTATGTGGGAGAAACAATGGATAAATTCAATATTCGGCTCAATAACCGTCGTTCATGGTACAAAACCAACAAAACTGTCCTTTCACAAGACATCTTCGCACAAAAAACATCCATTTGATGTTACTTTCCAAATCATAAAAGGCAACACCGAGTGGGACACCACGGCGAGAAGGAGAAGAGAAAACTTTTGGATCCACCAGCTCCACATTTTAGAACCTGATGGTCTTAACGAAAAAGACGAGAACAGATACAGGAAAGATAAAGAATAATTTAGTACACAGCATCTTCCTTTTTATCCTGTAATATTGACCAATGGACGTTGCAAACTTCAACCACCAATTTTGTAAATAATCTTGAACTTCATCAAATTGTGTATTATTTACAAGGCAGCTAAATTCATGTGCAACATGTACATTGAGCTGCAGAAGTTTCTTATCGTCTACATCCGATTTCAACGGGATAGATGCACGCTTGATAAAGCTAGTTGGTCTAGCGAAATATTGCGTTTATTTTTATCGTTTTGTAAATATTTTAAAAATTCTATTATTTACATACTAAATAGTTTGTTAAAATTACATTGTTAGGCAATCTATATATATAGGAAAATGTTGTTTGTGCTGTATTTAGACCCCTCTAACAAGAAATTTGTTTTGCATGCACACGTATTAAAATTGCGGTTTTTATCCATCGCAATCATAGGTTTGAACGTTGTTTTCAATTAAGACTTTTTATATTTTTTAGTTTGGGCTTGTATAATATTTGCATCGGGTTTATATGATCCGTTCATCCTGTTTTGACTCCTCAAAATTTAAGAGTCTATCCTAAATTGAGGTAAATTGTATGGCTTTCCAAATACCGTTTCGATTCCTAACATCACTGAAGAGACATTAAATTGTCGAAATCAGGATATTGTGTACAAAAACCTTTGCACCTTTAGTTTGCCGCATATTATCTTTTCCGCAAGTTTATTGTTTTCTGTTTAGTATTTAATTTATAATTTAGATCCATTTTTACTTCGGTGTTCTGTTTATTTGGCAATCGCCAATGGCAGTCAGCAGGGTTTAAGAATATTTGTTGTTTGACCTGTTAGTCAAGAGGGTTTAAGAACATTTGTTGTTCGACCTGTTAGTCAAATGCGTTTTGTTAAAATATACTTTTTCACTTTTTTTGGTCTTTTGGAAAATGTTGTTTGTGCTGTATTTTGACCCCTCTAACAAGAAATTTGTTTTGCATGCACACGTATAAAAATTGCTGTTTTCATCCAACGCAATCATAGGTTTGAACGTTGTTTTCAATTTAAACTTGTATATATAATATATACAAGTATATATATACAAGTCTAAATTGAAAACAACGTTCAAACCTATGATTGCGTTGGATAAAAACCATGTAAAAGTCTAAATTGAAAACAACGTTCAAACCTATGATTGCGTTGGATAAAAACCGCAATTTGTAAACGTGTGCATGCAAAACAAATTTCTTGTTAGAGGGGTCTAAATACAGCACAAACAACATTTTCCAAAAGACCAAAAAAGTGAAAAAGTATATTTTAACAAAACGCATTTGACTAACAGGTCGAACAACAAATGTTCTTAAACCCTGCTGACTGCCTTTGGCGATTGCCAAATAAACGGATCACCGATGTAATAAATGGATCTTAATTATAAATCTAATACTAAACAGAAAACAATAAACTTGCGGAAAAGATGACATACCGCAAACAAAAGGTGCAAAGGTTTTTGTACACCATATCCGGATTTCGACAATTAATGTTTCTTCAGTGATGTTAGGAATCGTAACAGTATTTGGAAAGCCATACAATTTAACTCAATTTAGGATAGACTTGAATTTTGAGGAGTCAAAATAGGATGAACGGATCATATTAACTCGAAGGCAAATATAAAACAAACCCAAACGAAAAAATATAAACAAGTCTAAATTGAAAACAACGTTCAAACCTATGATTGTGTTGGATAAAAACCGCAATTTTTGTACGTGTGCATGCAAAACAAATTTCTTGTTAGAGGGGTCTAAATACAGCACAAACAACATTTTCCAAAAGACCAAAAAAAGTGAAAAAGTATATTTTAACAAAACGCATTTGACTAACAGGTCGAACAACAAATGTTCTTAAACCCTCCAGACTGCCATTGGCGATGCCAAATAAACGGATCACCGATGTAATAAATGGATCTTAATTATAAATCTAATACTAAACAGAAAACAATAAACTTGCGGAAAAGATGACATACCGCAAACAAAAGGTGCAAAGATTTTTGTACACCATATTCGGATTTCGACAATTAATGTCTCTTCAGTGATGTTAGGAATCAAAACAGTACTTGGAAAGTCATATAGTTTAATGTGAAATTTAATAACTGCATTGTACTTATTTAAGTGACAGTTGGGTCCTATATTATTATTACAGTTTTATCTTTACATGTATAAAGACAGGTTGCTTTGTTTAATAAATACTGTATCAGATACCCAATCATGTGGTATCAAACAATATAACAATGCTGCTACACGAATCGTCGAAACGCGCTGTGATAAATGGTGTCTTGATATGTGTACATCTTATTTTGTGATCAGTGGGTGTCTTTTATTTCATCAGAAGTCTCTGGCAGGTGACAATTTTGTTTACCTTGTTCAATATTCACAACAATTTACTTGTATACGTCATACATGTAAAATAGTTTTTTTTAATTCTTGGTTGAAACATTTTTTTTTGAATTTTTAAACGTTAACTTTTTTTCTGCCCGAGAATCAAACGGTTGCTACATGTACCTTGCCTAATATGTCGGAGTATGTAACTACACAGTCCAATGGATCATCATCAATTGTGTCCAAATTGTGGTGCTTCTGTTGTCTAGCAAAGCTATGTTTACTTGGCTGTATGTGTCGTCTTGTGTTCTCTTTGTATATAAAATCATCGCTACAAGCAGTAAAATATGAGGAACGGTGAAAAAGCTAGTTAATTAAAGTATTATTATAGTAAGGATAACTATATATAATTATAGACTATCTAATTGTCTCTGTATACTTTTATCAAAATTAAAATTCGATTAACTTGTGTATACTTACCACAATCTCACTTCGTAAAGTCCATTATATCCAATTTTGAATATGCCTTTATTTGTTCTGTCCCATCTGACCTTTACAAATTAAAATTAATCGTTTAAAATGTAAGTGTTTCATGATCAATTAAAAAGAGTGGCATGAAAATAACATTATGTAGTTCTTACATGTCTAAGTACGAATGTACATGTGTGTCATTTTTGTTGTTGTTGTTATGATTACTACATTTCGCATTACGGTGTAACATCGAAACATGTTAAATGAAATAAATCTATGGTCTAGATAAGCAAAAGGGATAAGGACGGGCTTACGTTAAACTGATTAAATCCCCACAATATTTTGTGCTTGTACCAGTCTTTCTAGATATTGTGCAGTTTGATGTTGTTTGTGTTTCTGAATTTGTTGAGGTGCTTGATGTTGCTGAATTGTGTGGTCTGTTAAACTGTCTATTGTTTTTGATTATTCTTAGTTTTATGTTTTGATTTGTATTTTAAAAATATATTTTCGACATTTGAACATCGGTACCCTACTATTTCCTCTAATGTATGTAATATTTAAATAATTATTTAAATAACTAATTAATGAACAGCACTTACTACCACTTTGCTTTTATCTTTCACTTCAAGTACAGTTCCTAATGAACCCTCACCTCCGTCATAATCTCCATACTTCCAATCGTGACCTGTTTGTTATTGAAATATTAACTATTATGTACTTATATCAAAATTAACACTTCATTTGATTTTTTCCGTTTAGTATGGGTAGCCTGAGCAAAGTAAAATTGTCATTTAGTTTTTGCGTATAAGATGAAGATATAATTCACTGCTGAATATTTACTTTTCTGTTGTTTTCATTAAATATACAGAAAATGACAAAGTCGTCAACTTCAATTTAAAAAAAAAAAACTGGTTATACAGGGTTTTGGTTTAACTTACCTGATGACACTTTTTTTTCAGAACACGTGCTATGCAAATGGAAATCATAGTTTTTTCTTAATATTGTAATCATATTATTTATTTATCATTGATATAACTGTCTACTTAATTTTACCTCTAACAACCCTACAACCGACTGCTATCATCTCATTGACTAGTATTCTGGCTTCATTCACTTTTCTTATTTGATATCTACTCATATGTTCATCAAACACATATCCTAGTCGTTGCCCATGGTCCCATTCTACCCATATCCTGTCTAATTAAGAATATTGGATTCGATATAACGTGTGTATCATTTAGATAAAATTAACGGGTTAAAATATTAATTACTTAATTAAACTTAAAAATGTTGTTTCATAATGATTTTTTGTTCGAGCGTCACTGATGAGGTTTTCGTAGATGAAATGCGCGTCTGTTGTACAAATTTATAAGTTTGGTATCTTTGATAAGCTTTTTAAAAACTTATATTTGATTTGGACTTCCAACTATTTTGATTCGAATGTTTACCGATGAGGTTTTTCTAGATAAATACTGTCTGGCTTATAAGAATGGTACATTTGTTGAGTTATAAATGATATATTTATGAAAACAGGAAACAAGAAACCAGCTTATCATTTGGGTAGCAGCTATTTTATATTAGAAGGATGGCAGGAGGTGGAGGATTAAACACAAGCTTACTTTTTACAAAATTGCTTGGTATTAATTAAAGGACAAAAGTTTTAGAGTAGTTAATAAAATTATTTGTCAGAAACAGTTAATTATAAGCCACACATTTTGATTATAAATTATTTATTGAAAAACTCAAACTGACTTTATACAAATTCAAAGGAGTGGGAAAAAACGTAAAACATATTACAGCACCCTACTGTCACTTTAATAAGAACGACACAGGTATGGAATATCCCAGACAAAATCATTTAAAGACCAGATCGAGGTTTATCAAAATTCTATGTCAATCAGTATCATAGATTTTAAATTGGAAATTTAACATCAGTGTTATAATCAAAATCAAGAGCAAATATTATTAAAATTTTATGTTGGTATCTGTAAATAGGACAAACGGCACAAAACCATAAGACACTCATAGTCATCATACGGTCTTCATCAACAGAAAAATGTCTATAAAATATATCAAGTTCTAAATCGCTCTATGTGAAAATAAATTGTGAATAATGTCAAATAGAGACTATGAAGTGTCTGACGTTACGGACGATATTCAGGTTAGTAATGGTAACGTTACTCGACGTCGTTTTTCTTTAATTAAGACCGTCTTCTGTACCAAACGTCAGAAATTTGCCCTTTAAATACTGATATTTTGATATTTTTTAAACTATTTACCCCCCCAAAAAAAAGGACACTGTGTAAATGACTGTTATATATTTTTGTATAATAAACCTTTTATCTTCATAATGTGAACTTGTTTGAAGTATATAGTCATATATTTGTCACTGCCCAAAACTATCAATCATTACAAAATGCGTATCCTCTAGCCTTGTAAAGATTCTGTCATCACAAGTATCTAAGTCTAGGAAAAAATATTGCTTGGAAACAGCTAGTACCACAACTGTTTTCAAGAATTCAAATTTTGTGTTTTGGCTTCATTATGTCCATATTTTCAAATTTAATTGAATAATGACATTTAAGAATACTGCAAGAATTGATATTTTTTCAATTTTGCCGGATTTTCCAATAGAACAGCTACTATACACTTCCAAAATATTAAGTTTTAAACAAAACATTTTTAGTTTGAACAAACAAACCAATAAATATTGAATATCGTTGAATTCTATCAGAGTATATTTTAAATAAAATGTGCTTTGTAGGCCTTCTTAAAATGCTCTTCCGATTTATTTTTAATATCTTGCTTCTTCTGCATATTCTAATCTACATGAAATACCACAAAGATCTTGTCCAACGACAGTCCCTGGAAGATCTAAATCTTGATCACCACCAATCCAATTAGGACCACGTCTTACTCTATCTCCTAGTTTTAGTGTAATACACTTTAGTTCCACATATTTTCCTTGCTTGTTTGCTAACTTTAAGGGGTTAATAAAATCTTGCACCATATCTAGACAGTCATTCTAAAAATAAATATTTGCTTTGTTTTTATAACTGCAAGTGCACGTTCCGATGCTTAATTGTTTAATGCATACACACATACATCAATTTCGCTGCATCAGATGCGCATTTCGATAATTAATGTCTCTTCAGTGATGCTCATAGCAAAAATATTTTAAAATCCAAATCATAATACAAACATTAAAGAGCTGGTCAATAGATATAAGAAGATGTGGTAAGAGTGCCAATGAGACAACTCTCCATCCATGTCACAATTTGTAAAAATAAACTATTATAGGCCAAAGTACCAAACGTTGTTGAGATTGGTTTGACTATGTAAGTCGTAACTTACACAAAAAATTTACATAATAAAGGCTTATTCAAAACAAACAATAAATTACACAAACATAAGATTAATCTAACAACCCAAAAAAAAAAAAAAAAAAAAATTATGCTGTGAATAGATATGATAAGAACAGTGTTTGCTCCACTAGTGAAGTTTTGGTTTACAGGAACGTTAACAACTTGATGGAGATACTTTTTAAAGGAGTGTGTCTTGTCTTACATATCTATCACTAAAATTATGTTCGTCGACTATTTTTCTTCTGATAACTTCTCTGCTGTAATTGTTGGAATATCTAATTTCTGATGCTATGTCCATTGCCATTTTCTGTAAAGAGGAAAAAAAGTTTAAATCAACATTGTTAAATAAAAGAATAAATTTATATTTATATTTCTATACTTATAAATATGGCTTTGTCGGTTAAAAATGCCAATTGCTAAAATACTTCACACGAAGATGTGGTATGGTTGCCAATGAGACAACTCTAAACAAGAGACCAAAATGAATTTAGCAACTTTAGGTCACCGTACGGCCTCGGATAATGAGCAAAACCCATATCGAAAGCAACCTTTTAAAGGTCCCAAAATGAAAAATGTAAACCAATTTAAACGAGAAAACTAATGGCTTGATGTATGTATAAAATTATAACAGAAAAACAAATATGATACATAGCAACATCGAAGTTGCACTTGCCTGTTGGTGCATCTTTACCCGGGACAGTAATGCAACAGAATACAAAACTGTAAATATCCGTTGAAAAGAGCTGATCTCATCAGATCAATTCAACGCCAAAAATAAAAACAACAAAAAACAAAAGACACAAAGAACAGATCTGAGAGTAAAACCATACACATTAAAGACTAATGGTGTTTAGATTTGAGATCCATATGCATTCCGTTTAAACGAATCCTATACACCAGTTATAGGAGTTACTGCCCTTCAGACACTTAAATTTATGATTAATTGGTTAAAACTTTGTACTTGTATAAAATAAAGCCATATGGTCTTTTAGGTTATAGAAAGAAATATGACGTCATAGAAAGGTACAACGGGTGTCCATGATGTAAACGAAAGTATCAATTTTGTAATTATTTCCATCAAAAGTACATACAAACCATTTGTGTTTAGATTTAGCATAAACTAACCAATCGTATAACACCGGAAGTAATATTGTGAAATCGGTCGCAAAATGTCTCCATTTTCTCCATGAAAAGTACGTTGAAGTCATATATTTTTCGAATAAATGTAATATAAACGACTATATGACACCATTTATGACTTTAAAACCGTAAGCGGTAAATTGTCTGCCTTGTTTTAACCGAAATTAATAAAAAATATATGTTTTTGTAACGTAAGTTATCAAATGACACAAGAAGTAACTTTTAAAACTGTAAGTTCAAATTATCTACCTTTTTCCGATTAAAAATATATATGGAAGCCTTATATTTTTGGATTTTGTGTAAATTGATTATCCAAACAGATTTTATTCCTTATTGCATAGTATATTTCAATAACTCATATATTTTTGGTAGATAAGTGAGTTTGTAAACCGAAAGTCCGTATTTGTCTTAACTGTTTTCTATTTTTTCGTATCTTTATTCAAGTTCATTTCAACTTTTATGATACACAAGTGTGAAGTTTTTGGTGGAATTTGTTTTCTGCACAATTTTTTTTTTTTATTTGTGATTTAGAATATTACAGTCATTATCTATTTGCTCAACCAGTTGATAGAATGGTAATTTTCATGTTTTGTTTTCTTTCGTTGAGGATGGATCATATCTTTGTCATTTTATATCTCGTATCCATGGTGCTGTTCAAATGAATTGATCAGATGATCTACATGTATAGGAATCTTACAAGCAAGCCGTTTTACTTACTTAAGATAACTTTTACTTTAAGAAGCTAGCATGGACTGAATATTATAGATTGCTATATGCATCACTTTTGATCAATCACTTGACTTTTGAATAAATCAATTAGACTATTAATTTGTTATGTTGCCAATAAAATAATATAAATTCAAATTTCACGTACTTTCCTTAATTTGTAAAACCCAGTCGTAAATTGGATTTAAAAAAAGGTCCTACAAAATATTCATACCAGAACTTTTGACATTAGAGTCAATCGAATAATTTCACCATCTGGTATAATTTTTCCATTCGTCGTCCTAACAGCCTTTTCCAAAGTCTGTAAAATTATGCAGTTATCAATTATAAAAAAGCATGAAACGGTCCTCCATCTGAAAAAAAATTGTCTTCGTAAACGTAGGAATGTATCAGAAATTTTGGAGTGACATAATTATCGTAAAAGGACCAAGTCGGCAAAAAAAGGTGTACACTTTGTTCGAATTAGAATACCGACTGTCTGTCTAGAAAGATACCTCATCAAAATGTAACAAATCAATTAATTTATCATAAACAATAAACAATTTTTTCAATATTACTTCCTTTAAAAGCAATGAATAAAGGATTGTTTCATAAAGTATTAAGCAACAAAACGTAAAAAATATACAATTGAATCATTACCAAATGAAAATCGAAATAGATAATTCTTGTTCCATGTAAATAGTGCACGTAAGAATTGTTGTGGATACAACTTCCATTATGATTGTGATTATGTTTGATACGAGTACCATTGATTAAAGCATAAACTTATTTTAATAATTAAAATGTTTTTATGTTATCATGTAAATAAAAAAAAAAAAAAAAAAGAAATCTCCAAAGACTAGGAAATCATCTTTCAAATGTTTTTTTAAACCAAATCCATTTTTTTAAATTATAGATCATATTTACGATTTGTCTTCCTAATAAAATTGAGAATGGAAACAAGAAGGTGTCAATGAGACAACAGCCCGATCAAAGAGCAGACTACAGCCTAAGGCCACCAATGGGTCTTCAAATCCCGCAACCGAAGGCGGGCTTCAGCTGGTCCCTAAAAGAACTCTGTACTAGTTCAGTGAAAATGGACTTCACACTAAACTCCGAAACATATAAATGAAACAAAATTAAAAATTAAAACTATTACTATTTCTACAGAAAGTTTACAGCCAATAATTCATACAGCAATACTAAAACACATTATCATGACACACGATGAATGGTCATTTCGTATCTAACAGTTGTAAGATTTATTCCTTGACACATAATATAGACAACTGCCTACTATTGCAGAATAAATGTTGAACTGTAGATATGTATATTGGTTATTGTTGTCGTTTTTTTTATATTAACCCATATTTAGTTCATATATAGAATCTATGAAATATACTAACGATGTTATGATAATTTCCCCCAACAGGTACATAGAATATCTTTGTAGTAGTACAAGCTATCATATCTATAACACCGTTGACGTCAGGTTTTACCTTTAAAATAAGGAAACACAATTAATAAATAAAATGTTTAAACAGGAGGCTCATATAAGTCTGAATCTTTCCCCTGGCAAATTTATGCACCATTATTGAACCTTTACCATCAGAGGCAGACATTTTTAACAGAATAAGTAAGATTGTAACCAGATGTGATCCCCATCTTTCCGGAGAACATTTGAAAACTGGTAAAAGCATTTACGGACAATAACCTTTCGGAATCTATTGACGAATTCAATCACTTGATTTTCTTAAGTCCAAAAGGAGTCAATTAACAATTTCAATATTTGACCTACAAATAGATCTTGCTGAGGATTTTTGTTGTTTTAAATATATATTTCCTTTAGTCATTCAGAAAATAACAAATGCAAAAGAGTAAAAATGATTAAATTAGGTAAAATCTTGAAGGGCAATAACTCCTGTAATTAGACGATAAACAATTTTGGTATATTGACTGATCTGTCGGTATTTATTTCCTGATCAGTTTTGCTGTTTACCATGTCTCTTTATGCATTACAGTTATCGAGACATATGCCAACCACTCAAAAGGGTAAACATTATAAGTATTATAATTATGTTAATGGCAATATCTCATATAAAGAGTTACATGACGATTTTGCCCCTTTGACGTGATGATCGTTAAGGGGTTTTAGTTTTTCCCGCCGGTTAACGGAAAATTTATTATGAAGAACGATAACTTATATAGACTCACAACGTAAAATAAAAATGATACATACAAATTCAAATACAGTTTAAGTTGGGCTTTTGTTTGGCTTACTTCACCCCAGTCCAGGGACAGAGCAACCTCCAAAGTTGCCTCCTATTTCTTGTGGCTACAGCTACTTTAATGAGGGATGTTCTATTCAAGATCGGGTAAATAACGATTCTCCGTAAAAGGTATTACAAACCAATCCTGACATTTTCCCTAAAATTATCGAATGAGACTTGTCACCTAATTTACGTAATAATAATAAGTACCATGAACAACATGACGGATGCCACTTGTAGAGCATCTGTTTAACACTCCGGAGCACCTGAAATGACCCATACTTTAAGTGTGGTTTGGGTTGCTCTGTCTTTAGTTTTCTGTTGTCTTTTGTGGACTTGTTTGTCTTTTCGTCGTCTTTCGGGTTTTCCCATGGCGTTGTCAGTTTCTGTTCAACTAATAAACTCTGAATATCACCTTTTTATATTTTGCTTCTTTTTATTACCTTTTCTTTTAAAATTTCCCGTTACGTAGCAACTTACGTTTCATCCGATTAAGTTGATGCCTTAGCATATCTTAAATTTTACACAACAAACTGTAACCAAATACAAGAGTCTTAACTAGATTTTAAAGAAAATATGACTCAAAAACATACTTAGTTTTGGAATAGAATAGCTATTTCATTCATCTAACTACTTTCAAATCCCATGAATTCCTGTGCATGCTTAATTCAAATATATATATAAAGGAACTCCAAATATAGAAATAAATGTCAGGATGCACTATAGCACTACAACAAGATAATAAACTAAGGCCGTTAGAGATTTCTTTTATTTGGATTAGAAAAAATCAAACGAACGTACTTTCGGACACTATACTATATAACTCTCAAACTATCTCTAGCGAAAAGGAAGGCATATAATAAATATAACTTTTTCATATATTTACGTACTCGTAAGTTTCCGAAAGTAACTACGAGATTGTCATCAAAATCTACTGAGGGCATGTTTTGTTCTGAAGATCCATTCGTGAAAACAATCATATGCGGCTGTAAAGCTGTATCATGGGAGTAACCCACACCATCTAATTGTAAAAAAAAAGAAAAGAAGCGTCCTCAGATTATCTTTTGTTGTTTCAGTTAATATCTGATGAAAAAAAATTTCTTTTTTCTTTTTTAAACTATCCAATTTTTTTTATTTCAGTTGTTTAAACTTTAATTTCTAGCGCACCTGATTAATGTTATTACAGAAAAAAAACAATAATCAGGTCGGTACCGCTGCTATGGACTATTTGTTTCTTGAAGCTACCGTCTGATGGGTAACCAAAGTGATTTGTTGTTGGCATGATTCAAATGATATATTTTCTGAAAATTTTTATTCAGTTAAATTTTGTAATTGTGCATAAGCTCAGGTTGCAATTCTTAAGGGCAAACTTGACCTTGGATGGTCTCAGTTGTTATATCTTACTCATTAATCGGTAACTCTACTGGTGCAATATCATTCCGCAAGGATATCATCTGACCAGTTACAAATTCATCGGTATTTGAATGATTCAAATGTTGCTTACTACTTTTTGTGGTTATGAAATTATGTGACAGTAAATGCATTTACAAAAGGAGATGCTTGCCCTGTCAACGCATCTAACTCCTATTGATGTTTATTCAATTGGATTTGTTTCACTCCCGTTTGTGTTTTTTTTTAACCTGGACTTACAAGACTTCTATCGAAAAAGGAATACCATCTTTAAATCTATAAGTTTTATTTTACATACATGATACAACACCAGCCAACCCCATCAGAAGTCCTCCAATGATATGTCCATCCCCTTCTGGTCTTAGTTTAACTTTAAAGTAATACAACAGAACATATTTGGTAAACCTTGTCTGTTGTTATATACTTGTACACACATATGCTTAACTCTTGAAAAATGCAAAAGGTAAATACTACAGAAGAATAATGTCTTTATTTCTTGATGCATTTTATTATTTGTTAAATGAACTAATAAGTCATGATTTCAAAAAAAAAAAAAATAATTAATTTACCTCTTTATCGAATTTTTTTTTTAATTGTATATGAGAAAAAATACTAGTAATAATCACAATTTTGATCAGACACAAAAGAGAAATTATGATGATGATATTTGTCTTTTTAATCGAGGAACTGCTTTTACCTGCTGCTTTTTATAAGATATTACCTAACAATTCTAAAATCAAGTCATAATCATTGGTTGCTTCTTGAACAAGCCTGGTCTGTCGTCCAAAAATGGCGATACCGATTCCATTATCAATGCCTGTGCGTTCGAATTGTTGTTTGATACCTGTAAATATTGGGAGTAAATGAGCATTTTTACTTTCATTTAGTTTTAAATTTACAGTTGGCATTATATAAAACGCGCTCTTCAACGTATACTACAAAAGAAACCGTAATACACATCTTAATCACGTGTGTACTATACTAAATTGTGTGTTGTTTTAGTTACCACTGCTACCGTTCCTTTAAAAGGTCGATGTCCTCAATGAGACTTTGAAATAGAAGCGATGTTTCTCAAAATTTGCTATTGTTTTTTTAAGTTTGCATAGTGATGTTGTTTCGTGAATTATTCAACTATATCTATATTGATAGGACTTTGAGTTTACGATCAACAACAAAAACCGCTGACCAATTGCTTTTGGCTTTGTGAAGTGAGTTTGGTAAATTTTTATTTTTAACTAATACACTAAAATAGCATTGAAAAAGAAATAAGTTAAGATACCAGGCTTATAATTTGGATTGTCAGACGCGCGTTTCGTCTTCAAAAGACTCATGAATGACACTAGAATCAAAAAGTGAAAAAAGTTAAAAGGCAAAATAAAGTACGACGTTGAAATGCATTGAGTGTCAAAAATTCTGAAATGTTTTGCCAGATGCAGCTAAAGTAATCTATTTCAGGTGTAGAAATCCTTAGTACTGAGAACAATTCAAAGTTATGGAAACAGTTGATTGACAATATCAATGATATATATATATGGAAAATAGACCAGTGTACAGTTGATTATGATGATAAATTTGAATCTGCAAATACAATATCACATGTTATATATAACCTTGTTTTGTAATTCGGCTTCAAATTAATTGCTTAATAAAACTTTTTAGAATAAATGAATTTGATTATTTCTGTTTAATTAGCGTGATAAAATGTTTATATACTAAGATTTGCATTCAAACATGCGTTTTGATTGATAAAACATTCACCACATAAGTTATTATATATAATGTTTCAGTGCAAATCATTCTAACAATACAAAATATCGGAGATCGACACCATATTGAGTTTGGTGGATTGATATTTCAACAAACAGTCGGTATTCCAATTGGTTGTAATTTTTTATCCATGCTGGCCGACTAGTGCAAGTGCACATATGAAGCGGAATTCATAAAAAACCTTCTCAAAGACAAAATGTAAAAATCCCATCTACATTAATGATGTCCTATCACTCAATAACCCACACTTTAATAAGTAAATACATCTCATATATCTCAGTTCACTTTAGATTAATGACATCACGGACACTTAACTCGAAGGTTTGCTTCATACTAATATCTTTTCCTCGATATTGACACAGATGGACCGCTACAAACTAGAATCAATGATAGATGTGTTGATATCAACTTTCCAATTGTCACGTTCCAATTTCTCAACAGTAACATACCCGATCCCAATCGTATGACGTATACTTGGAATTTCAACGAAGACCCGAGTACTCGAATATATGTCGGTATTACCAAGTATTGAATACAGAAACAATACTCTATGTATCGGTTTACTGTGAGGACATTGTCCTCCCATTTCATTAAATGTATTTTCTTAGAGAGTTCGCAAAACGACCCACAAAGCATATAATGCGTTGTGTTCGAATTTTGAATATATTTTCCGAATCGTTCGACGAATACTAATTAGTGATTATTCACCGAGATGACATCCCTAGTGTATACGTATCTCATTTTGTTCTTTGCGCTCCTACAAGTTCATTATATCAAGATTTCATTATCAAGAGTGTGGCCCTAACCCGATCACTGTTCCTACCAGGAAGAACGACTGAAATCGACACTAGAAATTTTACGATCCCATCACGAACATGCTGGCGCGTAACGTATCAGTTGAAATATAAACTAACTGTGCACCACTTATTGCGGACCTGTTTCTGTATCGTTATGAGTTACAATTTATGACTAAAATCAGCAAATACCCATCGAAACAACATCTGATTCAAAAATTTAATAACACTTTTAAATATTTAGATGATATCTTAGCTCTCAATAATGACGACTTCAGTATGTACACTAAAGAGATTTATCCTACCCAACTGACTTTAAATAAAGCTAATACTAACAAGGAACACTGCCCGTTCCTGGATCTTGATATCTATATCTTTAACGGGACGCTTAATACCAAAATTTATGATAACAGAGATGATTTTCATTTCCTATTGTTAATTATCTATTTTTAGATGGTGACATTCCTTGTCACCATCTTATGGTGTTTAGATATCTCAACTTGTCCGATTCGCTCGTGTATGTAACAACGTATTTGATTTCAACGATAGAAATCTTTGTATTACTGAAAAATTATTACACCAGAGTTTTCGATATCACAAACTAGTCAAAACATTTACTAAATTTTATCATCGGTACAAGGACATCATTGGTAAATCAACATGCAGACATCTTATACGTTCAGGTATTTCACATCCAATACTTTATGGTAATATTCTTTACAAAGCACAAAAATGTCGGCATTCACCCCAAAAGCTAACCAAACCTTTAAACAAACTTATTCGGAAGGGATATAGTTACGATACTGTTGTCAGGTCATTAAGGATTGCATATTTTGGTATTAATATTGATTCACTCATAGGGTCTTTGCATCGGAAATAAACACATTCTAAAACCAGTTGTTGGCATGATACGGGTTATGTTCTTCTTATATATTTTATGATGGTATGATACTAAACCCCTGACGGGAAGGATTGTACCTGATTTTCATATGATGAAGACATAATCTTTCAATCAGTTTAATTGAGGTCTGGAGCTGACATGTCAGTAACTGCTAGTAGTCCTTTGTTAATTAATGTAACATTGTCATTTTGCTTAGTTTCTTTTGTTACCTATTCTGACATCGGACTCGGACTTCTTTTAAACTAATTTTTACTGTGCGTATTGGTATGTGTTTCTTTATTCTACATTGGCTAGAGGTATAGGGGGAGGGTTGAGATCTCACAAAACCTGTTTAACCCCGCCGCATTTTTGCGCCTGTCCGAAGTTAGGAGCCTCTGGCCTTTGTTAGACTTATGTGTTTTTTTTAATTTTAGTTTCTTTATATGTTTTGGAGTTTAGTGTGACGTCCATTTTCACTGAACCAGTACACAATTTTATTCAGGGGCCAGCTTAGGATCACCTCCGGGTGCGGGATTTTCTCGCTGCGTTGAAGTCCCATTGGTGGCCTTCGGCTGTTATCTGCTCTTTCGTCGGGTTGTTGTCTCTTTGATATATTCCCCATCTCCATTCTCAATTTTATAAAGGACATACAGTAGAGAATAGTATGTTGCTACGGAGATATCGGAGGTTGATTAAGAGAAAAGTAAACTGGGTGATCACAAATACTGAAAAACAACTAGGACTTTGCAGCTTGCTATTATGTGTGGGTTTTGCTAATTGTTGAAGGTCATACGATGACCTAAAAATTTATGTCGTTTGGTCATTAACAATCATATCACATCTACTTATTTTCATATTTCGTACCTCACCTGCTGATAAAGAAATCAATGTTGATTTCATCCTATACTTACCGTAAACATACTGTAACGCGGTCGATTTCAGTTTTGAAAATATCCTGCTATACGTTCAGAAGTATCTAACACCAGAATAACATCTAGCGATCTTCCAATTTTACTAGTCCTGATCTCATTCTGGCTGAAGCTAAACGTATCAGTTGAAATATAAACTAACTGTGCACCACTTATTGCGGACCTGTTTCTGTATCGTTATGAGTTACAATTTATGACTAAAATCAGCAAATACCCATCGAAACAACATCTGATTCAAAAATTTAATAACACTTTTAAATATTTAGATGATATCTTAGCTCTCAATAATGACGACTTCAGTATGTACACTAAAGAGATTTATCCTACCCAACTGACTTTAAATAAAGCTAATACTAACAAGGAACACTGCCCGTTCCTGGATCTTGATATCTATATCTTTAACGGGACGCTTAATACCAAAATTTATGATAACAGAGATGATTTTTCATTTCCTATTGTTAATTATCTATTTTTAGATGGTGACATTCCCTTGTCACCATCTTATGGTGTTTAGATATCTCAACTTGTCCGATTCGCTCGTGTATGTAACAACGTATTTGATTTCAACGATAGAAATCTTTGTATTACTGAAAAATTATTACACCAGAGTTTTCGATATCACAAACTAGTCAAAACATTTACTAAATTTTATCATCGGTACAAGGACATCATTGGTAAATCAACATGCAGACATCTTATACGTTCAGGTATTTCACATCCAATACTTTATGGTAATATTCTTTACAAAGCACAAAATGTCGGCATTCACCCCAAAAGCTAACCAAACCTTTAAACAAACTTATTCGGAAGGGATATAGTTACGATACTGTTGTCAGGTCATTAAGGATTGCATATTTTGGTATTAATATTGATTCACTCATAGGGTCTTTGCATCGGAAATAAACACATTCTAAAACCAGTTGTTGGCATGATACGGGTTATGTTCTTCTTATATATTTTATGATGGTATGATACTAAACCCCTGACGGGAAGGATTGTACCTGATTTTCATATGATGAAGACATAATCTTTCAATCAGTTTAATTGAGGTCTGAGCTGACATGTCAGTAACTGCTAGTAGTCCTTTGTTAATTAATGTAACATTGTCATTTTGCTTAGTTTCTTTTGTTACCTATTCTGACATCGGACTCGGACTTCTTTTAAACTAATTTTTACTGTGCGTATTGGTATGTGTTTCTTTATTCTACATTGGCTAGAGGTATAGGGGAGGTTGAGATCTCACAAAACCTGTTTAACCCCGCCGCATTTTGCGCCTGTCCGAAGTTAGAGCCTCTGGCCTTTGTTAGACTTATGTGTTTTTTTAATTTTAGTTTCTTTATATGTTTTGGAGTTTAGTGTGACGTCCATTTTCACTGAACCAGTACACAATTTTATTCAGGGGCCAGCTTAGGATCACCTCCGGGTGCGGGATTTTCTCGCTGCGTTGAAGTCCCATTGGTGGCCTTCGGCTGTTATCTGCTCTTTCGTCGGGTTGTTGTCTCTTTGATATATTCCCCATCTCCATTCTCAATTTTATAAAGGACATACAGTAGAGAATAGTATGTTGCTACGGAGATATCGGAGGTTGATTAAGAGAAAAGTAAACTGGGTGATCACAAATACTGAAAAACAACTAGGACTTTGCAGCTTGCTATTATGTGTGGGTTTTGCTAATTGTTGAAGGTCATACGATGACCTAAAAATTTATGTCGTTTGGTCATTAACAATCATATCACATCTACTTATTTTCATATTTCGTACCTCACCTGCTGATAAAGAAATCAATGTTGATTTCATCCTATACTTACCGTAAACATACTGTAACGCGGTCGATTTCAGTTTTTGAAAATATCCTGCTATACGTTCAGAAGTATCTAACACCAGAATAACATCTAGCGATCTTCCAATTTTTACTAGTCCTGATCTCATTCTGGCTGAAGCTAAAAACATTGGTATCGATAATGGCTACAAGGGGAGGTGTTAGAGATGAATAATTAAACATTATATAACAGAACAAGTTGAGATGGTCATAAAAATACTTTTATCCTGTGTATCATTACTCAATTTCCTTCCGAAGGAATTTTTTATTACCATTTTTTCACGTGAAATATGAAAGAATTTCCCGGAATTAAATGGCGATACATAGAAATACATAAAATTATGCAAAAACTGAAGAACTTACCATTTTCTATTATATGATTGGTATACTGTATCCATTCCCTGATTGTTCTTGGTAGATCAATATCAAAAAGTCCTTGCAAGGTATCAATAGCATTGTTAATATCATAATTATTATTTATTTATCAAAGGCATGTATCTTGCAAAATATAAATGGGACCCGGCTTCAACGGATGAGTAGTGGTGCTAACGCATTACTTTCCTATAAAAATTATCTTCCACGAGCTTTTTTGGTTCATTTAGCGCCATTGCTGAGGCTTAACTTCTACATCCTGTCTATCTCAATACATTTCTTGTGGCGGTTTAAATTCGTTTCTCTTTGTTTTGGTTTCCTTTGCAGTCCCTTCCATTTAACAAATTTTTTTTGGCTGATTTAATATCATTTTGGTTTAATTGTATATTATCTATTTCATTTTAATCCTTTGGATGAAGGCTTTTTATGTTGACAAACACTAACACTATCAATCTTTCAATCTCATTTACCTATTTCATTTTCAACATTCATATATTCTGATCATACAGTTCACTCTTTTTGTCATGCTTAAATCATAATGTTATCATTTATAACTTTTGTATATAATTAGTCGTAAATACGATAGCTACTATATATTTTCTATACTAGAAATACTACCGTCTTCATCTTGCGATCTTCTTCCTCGTCGTCTAGGTGTACTGAATCTAAATGTATTACAAGAATCATTCTTTGTCATTGAATTATTATTATTATATTTGGTATTAGAAATCTGTAAAAGGATTGTATCTTTATTTAAATAAATTATGGTGTTTCAATCAGACAGATTTAAAAATTAACTGTAATGTAGCTGAATTCTGTCAATTTTGATTGTTTTTTTTTCAGTAATTTGAATCAAAGATATCTATTTCTCAAATGATCAAAACAGATGAACAACAAACCCGTAGCATGAAAAATGAAAGTTGATCATGTAAAAGCTATTATTTCTATTAAAAGAATCAGATAAAATTTCATTATTGTATACCACTAGTCTTAATTGATAATTAGTATCAGGTTAAACATTGCATATAATTTGTGCAGTTGTCTCCTCTTCTTTATCTGTAGTTGCAACCAAAATCTTTTGCAATAACAAAAAGTATTAACAAAAATACCGAACTCAAGGTAAATTTAAAAGGATGAAATCCATAAAACCCGACAAAATCAAACGTTAGACTATATCAACCAACGGAACGAATTGAAAACAAATAATGTCCTGTTCCTGACTTTGTACAGGCATAGTCCTAAGAAAATGGTGGATATAACATGGTTTTATAGCTAGCTAAACCTCCCGCTAGTACGACAGCTGTCTACAGTTCCGTGAGATCAACAAACTTGTACCCTAACAGACAATTTTGTTAAATATGAAAATAATTGGAATCCATCAGCCAATACTGTGTTAACATACATCATAGAACGCAACTCAAATATTCCCCAAAAAAACTTACAAATAAATCTGATAAAGACGCCAATTAAAAAAAATATTGTAGTTGATAGTACACACAGTATAATAAATTAGTCAGAGACTCAAAAAAAGGTTTTGAAGTCGATACCCGATACAGTAAATTAAAAACATAATGCTATACTAGTATACACTTTCTCGATACAGTACAAATTACGTAAAATATAGATACAAGGGTAAACAGAATGAAAACAACACTATAAAACATCATGGTCCGAATCAAACATGTGGGCCAACCTGCACCAGTAATGCCAAAAGCCATGAATCCAAAAGCTGGATGTACAAAAACCAATCAACATCATGAGTCATAAATCCAAAAGTAACGTAATAGTACAAGACAAATGAAGGTAAAAATGGTAAGTAGATAAAATGATACACAATAACAGCACCTAAAATCAATAACTCAAGACAATGTTGTATTATTTGTGAAGTAGACACTGAATATTAGGTCTTGGTACTTTCCTAAAATCTTTTGAAAAAAGGTAGGAGACGTCCTTTGACAAAACCCTCGTTAATTTTTGCTCAGACACCGATGATGTTTAAAATGTCTGAGTAGCAGCTACAAGCTCTTATTCTAGAAACGTTTTAATTTTGGTTTTTTGTTAATACTTTTTTCGTTTTCATCAAAAGAGAGGCAAAAATACCAAAGGGACATTAAAACTCATTAGTCGAAAACAAACTAACAACGCCATGGCAAAAAACGAAAATCGACCAAAAGAAAAAAAACAGTATACAAAATACAACATTGAAAACTAAAGACTGAGCAACACGAACCCCACTAAAAACCAGGGGTAATCTCAGGTACTCCAAAAGGGTAAGTGGATCCTGTTCCACATGTGACACCCGTCATGTTACTCCTATAAAATATGCTGATACGTTATATTTATTGATTAAGCATCACGCAATAGCGGATTGGTAATTGATTTTTATCTAACCTATCTATCACAAAATTTATGAACCATCGGTCATGAACATTTTCTAACATTGAAACTTAACCGAATGTAGAAGTTTGAAATTGAAATAATTTTTCATAATATTCATTTTCAACATTCATATATTATGATCATACAGTTCACTCTTTTGTCATGCTTAAATCTTAATGTTATCATTTATAACTTTTGTATATAATTAGTCGAAAATACGATAGCTACTATATATTTTCTATACTAGAAATACTACCTTCTTCATCTTGCGATCTTCTTCCTCGTCGTCTAGGTGTACTGAATCTAAATGCATTACAAGAATCACTCTTTGTCATGGAATTATTATTATTATATTTGGTATTAGAAATCTGTAAAGGATTGTATCTTTATTTAAATAAATTATGGTGTTCCACAGATTTAACAATTAACTGTAATGTAGCTGAATTCTGTCAATTTTGATTGTTTTTTTTTCAGTAATTTGAATCAAAGATATCTATTTCTCAAATGATCAAAACAGATGAACAACAAACCCGTAGCATGAAAAATGAAAGTTGATCGTGTAAAAGCTATTATTTCTAATAAAAGAATCAGATAAAATTTCTTTATTGTATACCACTAGTCTTAATTGATAATTAGTATCAGGTTAAACATTACATATAATTTGTGCAGTTGTCTCCCTCTTATTTATCTGTAGTTGCAACCAAATTCTTTTGCAATAAAAAAAAAGTATTAACAAAAATACCAAGGTAGATTTAAAAGGAGGAAATCCATAAAACCCGACAAAATCAAACGTTAGACTATATCAACCAACGGAACGAATTGAAAACAAATAATGTCCTGTTCCTGACTTTGTACAGGCATAGTCCTAAGAAAATGGTGGATATAACATGGTTTTATAGCTAGCTAAACCTCCCGCTAGTACGACAGCTGTCTACAGTTCCGTGAGATCAACAAACTTGTACCCTAACAGACAATTTTGTTAAATATGAAAATAATTGGAATCCATCAGCCAATACTGTGTTAACATACATCATAGAACGCAACTCAAATATTCCCCCAAAAAAACTTACAAATAAATCTGATAAAGACGCCAATTAAAAAAAATATTGTAGTTGATAGTACACACAGTATAATAAATTAATCAGAGACTCAAAAAGGTTTTGAAGTTGATACCCGATACAGTAAATTAAAACATAATTCTATACTAGTATACACTTTCTCGATACAGTACAAATTACATAAAATATAGATACAAGGGTAAACAGAATGAAAACAACACTATAAAAACATCATGGTCCGATTCACACATGTGGACCAACCTGCACCAGTAATGCCAAAAGCCTTAAATCCAAAAGCTGGATGTACAAAAACCAATCAACATCATGAGTCATAAATCCAAAAGTAACGTAATAGTACAAGACAAATGAAGGTAAAAATGGTAAGTAGATAAAATGATACACAATAACAGCACCTAAAATCAATAACTCAAGACAATGTTGTATTATTTGTGAAGTAGACACTGAATATTAGGTCTTGGTACTTTCCTAAAATCTTTTGAAAAAAGGTAGGAGACGTCCTTTGACAAAACCCTCGTTAATTTTTGCTCAGACACCGATGATGTTTAAAATGTCTGAGTAGCAGCTACAAGCTCTTATTCTAGAAACGTTTTAATTTTGGTTTTTTGTTAATACTTTTTTCGTTTTCATCAAAAGAGAGGTTAAAAATACCAAAGGGACATTAAAACTCATTAGTCGAAAACAAACTAACAACGCCATGGCAAAAAACGAAAATCGACCAAAAGAAAAAAAAAAAAAAAAAACAGTATACAAAATACAACATTGAAAACTAAAGACTGAGCAACACGAACCCCACTAAAAACCAGGGGTAATCTCAGGTACTCCAAAAGGGTAAGTGGATCCTGTTCCACATGTGACACCCGTCATGTTACTCCTATAAAATATGCTGATACGTTATATTTATTGATTAAGCATCACGCAATAGCGGATTGGTAATTGATTTTTATCTAACCTATCTATCACAAAATTTATGAACCATCGGTCATGAACATTTTCTAACATTGAAACTTAACCGAATGTAGAAGTTTGAAATTGAAATAATTTTTTCATGACAAAGGATAGACAAGACTGTTGCCGGTTTAAACATCACATACATTCAAAAACTAAAAAGCACAAAGAACAACAACAAAAACTAAATCAAGAGCAACACGAACCCCCTTTAAAATCAAAATAGGGATGATCTCGGGTGATCAGGAAGGGTGAGCAGATGTAAAACAGGTAGATGTTGCCAATCGATATATACCCAAAAATAGCATTTCTAAAATAATTAGTACACATGTATAAAGTTCTCTTCGTAGAAGTATTCTTCACCTTAAACTAAAATAAAAACCAAACATAACGTTTAATCCGTATGTGTGAATCAGATGATACAAACCTTTCTTGTGAAATCATTGACGTTTCTTCCGGTTTAATATTTAGCCGAAAGGAGTCTTCTTTCTGAAGGTCCATAGTTGGAACGTTATTAGTAATTGCTCCTTTAAAGCATTCTTGTTTAATGTGATAGCTTACACGATTGTCATGTTGTTTTTTCATAGCTTTTCTTTTATACCGATTTTCACTTTTACGTGTCCTGGTTTGAAGTTCTTGTATGATAGGCTTTTCACAAGTGTTTTTTATTGGTGACTGTTCAAATGAAAGCCTTCTTGATGTTTTGTCGTTTTCAATGCAGCGATCATTTTGAATATTTTTTTTATGACATTTTCTATGCAGATTTTCAAAATCAGATATTGAATGATGCGTTATATTTGTTTCATCATTTATACTTTTCAAACTTTTCAGCATATTTGCATCGGTTTGATCGTTGAGAGTTTCGCCAAGGTCAGTGTTAGTTGCACAATGTTTTATTATATTGTCTGTTTTGTCATTCAAACTATTGTTGAGATCATTTTTGATATGCATTTCTAATGTCTTACTACTACAACATTCAATTATCCTTGGTTTATGATTTCCTAGCATATTCGATGTGCTGTTTTGACTTGTAATACTGCTTGAAGGTTCGTTTGAAATAGTTTCATATTTTTCATCAATAACTCCCTCACAAGTAGCATAATTTCGTACATTGTCTACAAGTACATTTAATCTACTAGTATCCTTCATCAAGTTGGATATATCTTTGGTCACTTCTTCTAACTTGCTCGTATCTTCCAGAAATTGTGTTTCTACTTTTTGCATATGTTGCTCAAGCTCTTAAAAATACAACGTATCCGTTACATATATATATTTACGAATAAGTTAGGAATTGATAATTGCCTTACATTTTAAAACTCAAACGATATTACAAGTACTTTAACTACTATTTTAAAATCAAATAACACATTGAAGACAAAATATAGTACTGTAATCAAAACTAAAAATCATAAATATTTATCATCAAACCATTTTGATTCCCTATGAAACTACTGTCATTAGAAAAAATTATGATTAAAAGTTTGGTGCCTTTTCAACATTCTTTAATTTATAAATATACTTACTTTGAATTTTATTCGAAGCAGCAGCTACGTTTAAAGACCAAGCCTTGCTAAAATATTTGTTAAAACTTTGAGAAAAAATGTACCTTACCATATCATATTTTAAATAAATTAAGATTTCAAGATTTATTTGAAGTATTTAACTCTTTTATCTAGATGAAATCTAAGGAGATAGGAAATTACACTTTGCTTTTAAAGTAAACAGAATAATATCCTGAAAAATCCACATTTTAGTCTTTATTGTTATAACAAAAATATTTAATGATAATAATATACTAATGATATTGCTAAACATAGTTCTGAAAATGCATTATATTAAAAATCCTAGCTATTTATATTTAAGAAAAAAATCACTTGTCTAATAATTTGGTGAAGAATAGAAGATATTCACCAGTTGGATGTCATACGATCCAATATTTCTGTGTGAGTTTTATGCAATCCACGAATAGTCTGCACCATAGCAATAACCTTAAAAAGAAAATACAGTATGAAACATTAGATAAAAAGTCGGAGTCACGATATGAAATTCACCATTATTTTAGTCACAATATTTTTACCTTTTAAAACGTAGTATCAAAATCATCAATTCTAATTCTCGGGGTATTTTGCAACCATGTTTGTGCAATTAAGATGTTTAAATATCTTTGAGCTCTTGTTGTTATTTTATTTTTCAACACCCTTGGTTTATATCTTAGTATAGATAGTTGCTGATTATTAACGATGTCGTCTTAAATTACATAAATAATACACAAAATTGAGAAATATAACAATTCTTTCCATCAGTTATTCACAATATCTTGGAGTTCTACTAATTTAATAATTTAATAATAACACGATAACACAGACATACGCATACCTCATCCTTGAGCCGATTTTCCTTTTCCATTTTCTCCTACTAAATGAAATATATTGTAAATTCTTATTTAAAATTGAATTATGTAAAGTACCACTTTTACACATGTGGAGCAAGATCTGCTTACCTTTCCGGAGCACCTGAGATCACCCCAGTTTTGTAGGGTTCGTGTTGCTAAGTTTTTATTTTGTAATTTTGTGTTTATATACTGGTGTTTGTCCTTAGGTCTTTTGTTTTATTGCTATGGCGTTGTCTGTTTATTTTCGATTTATGACTTTGAATGTCCCTTTGGTATCTTTTGCCTCTCTGCACAGCTTATTGTATGCAGATTTGTCTTGTAGAAGACCAGCAGTTGTCCATTTGGTTCTTGTGTGATGGTATTGTGTGGTATGAACATCCCTTTAATGTTTATTTGCCTTTTATTTGCAAAATTTTGCTTTGTTTTTCAATTATTGTTTATTTGCATTTACCCGATTCATGATACATGTACATATACATTATATATAATCAACCCGTGAATTCAAATAAAGTTTTGGTACAGTTTAATTTTTGAAATTAGCAGATGATTTTCATCATAACAGGATATAAACACACTTAAACAAACGATACATTTCATATTTGTCCTCTATAATATATTAATATATTAAGTATCTGCCTCGAAATTTTGTTAATAAAATTGTAATCAGGTATTTGTTTTTCGAATAATTCCTTCCAATAGTGATATCATAAATGCATAGATAAAAATAATTGACATAACAGTTTTGCGTTGTACATTAATTTTTCAGATCATATAAAAGATAAGAAGATGTATGATTGCGAATGAGACAACTCTCCACAAGAGACAAAATGACGTAGAAGTTAACAACTATAGGCCACCGTACGGCCTTCAACAAAGAGCAAAACCCATACCGCATAGTAAGATATAAAAGGCCCCGAAATGACAATAGTAAAATAATTCAAACGAGAAAACTGACGGCCTGATTTATGTTCAAAACAATAATCGAAAAACAAATATGATATACAGCAACAACCGACAACCAATGAGTTACAGGCTTCTGACTTAAGACAGGAACATACAGAATCTGGCGAGGTTAAACATGTTTGCTGGCGCCAAACTCTCCCTAACCTGGGACAGTAGTGTAACAGTACACCATAAGAACAAACACTGACAATACGTTGAAAAGGGCTTAACTCATCAGATTAATACAAAAAAAACAAAAACAAAAACAACTAACAAAACACATATTGCACGTGGCAGGGTATTGATACATCCCCCACAGCAACAAAGACACAAAGTACAGATCTAAGAGTACTAGCAGTTAGTGACAGCTAGTTCAAAGCCTATAACAACTAATAAGACATCATGATTATAAGTCTAAGATATCAATCAGTACACATCCAACATCCAATGGATATAGTGTAATGACGTCATCAATAGTCATAGAAAAACAAGACCTTGTAGAATGGCAAATAAAGGCAACAGTAGTATACCGCTGTTCAATAGTCATAATTCGATTAAGCAAAAACAAATCCGGGTAACAAACTAAAACCTAGGGAAACATATCAACTATAAAAGGAAAACAACGGAACAACAGAAACACTATCTACAACAAAAGCAAACGCCAACATAGATAGAAACGGACTGTAGATAACAACTGCCATATTCCTGACTTGTTACAGGAAATTTTAAGAAAAATGGTGGTTTGAACCTGGTTTATATATATATATATAATAAAATATAGGTATCGACAGATTGTTTGAGAGGTTAATAGAGATACAATGTTTCAAACATTATATCTTAACTATAAAGTACCATTATGGGAAACTATTTTTTGCGACAAGGTTTTTGCGCACGGTTTGTAAAAACACAGTAAAATTCACTCAGCCTATATACAAGTTATGTGTGTTAAATTGTCAGAATTCGTTGTCCAATGTCCTTTCTTTTTAATAAAATCATCTGTAAATAACCATATATTTTGTGGCTAACAACCAAACTTTGGTTACTAATTAGGTGAGGTGTGTTTCCTGGTTTAAGTGACTGACTGTGGTGTTTTAATATATTGTCCATTCGTCTCTTCCTTATTCATTTTTTATATGCAGTGTGCTCGATTATTTAAAAATATTGAATATGAACAGGAATTAGACAACTATTTTCCATTCTTTCAAAAGTTAAGAAAATGTCAATTTTTTATTCTATTAATTTTAATAACCTTGTTACTATAGTACATGCGTTGTTTCGTATAATTTTATCTTTTTACATGTCTAAATATGTTTTTAATGTGTTAGTCGTATCATCCCAAAAACGCTTACCTTTAAATTATCTGTGAAGAAAGACTAAATAATGTGTCCAACAAAGATTTCGAACAAAACATTTACCGAATATAATCTCTGATACAAATATTGTCACCAGTATACTTGTTTTAATCAGACCTATACACCTTTCTTGTGTGTCGTCTGTGTATTAACTTCCGTTGTATTTACCTTCTTTTGATGTTATATAAATTTGGGTTTTTTCCAATCATGTTTCCATGTAATTAATACTCACCTAATTTAACGGTTGAAATCACAATTAAAGCATTATGCATTTCAACAATATATATTCGTAACTTCTATCATCTGTAAATACTGTCCTAGTATTTCACCTTTCATTTGATTAAATTTGTTAAAACAATTTCTGTGAATTGTCTATATTGTTACTTTGTCACTTCCTAATCTATTTACGATATTCGAATTACTGTCGCCTTATTTTATCATGATGTTTGTTTATATCGGTCATGGTCACAAACTTACTTTTATATTTCTTCAGAGGAATACTCAAGAATGATGAATATTTCTCTAAAGGCGTCAAATAAAAATATAATCACATCCGACTATCTGTACATATAATGTAACCAGAGATTTTTCCCGTACCTAAGTCAATACGTAAGGTTAAAGTTCAGGAAAGGTAAAGAATAAGCAGATAATAGTTTTTATATTTTGTTCGACCTAGTCCAGAATTAATTTTACTCTTGTTCGTCCTCAATGCCAACACAACACACAACACTTTCCACCTCCAGTTCAATATCTAGTTAAAAAAACCTCTGTGATTTCAAAGTTGCTTGTTCAATTCAATAGTGGAGCAAAAGCCAAGGCAAGTGATCTCAGATCATAATATGTTTCTCCCTGTGGGATGATATATCACCTCGTGGCCTGACTCATCCTTACGGTTAGCAGTTTAAATTGCTGTCCATTTGTTTTGAGATTCTTGTTATTACATTTAGTAAATAACTTTGCACCATGATAAAGAGGCATCTGTTTAACCGTCGGGATGTATGAATAATAAGCCACGTCCGGTTGTAAGTCCTTGGATGGTGTAAACTTCCCACTAACACCATACACCATTACCATTCACCATACACCATTACAACATTCACCATACACCATTACACCATACACCATGTGCCATTACACCATACACGTTACACCTCTGGATCATACACCTTACTCATTACACCATAATGCAATTTAATTTCAAAGAACGCGTGCGACTACAAAATTATTTATTTATTTTAAAAAACGAATTTTGATCACAATATTGTAAATTAATGTATAAAATTAAAAATCAGTTCTTATCAATATTTTGCATAGTTTTAAATGTCGTACACCATTCATTCACACCATTCCCGATGGCACGTTACACCATTCCCTTACACCATAGCACCATACACCTCACAAGGAAGCTATTAAACCAAGAGTTCCAAATGGTGAAGTTGAAATCATCCTTCGTAAATTTTACGGACGCCATCACGAGTTGGTTGACCGTTATAGAATAACCGTTTCACAGATGATATCGGATATGTTCCTTATGTCGTAACTACAATACCCTTCCCTTTTCACGAATGTGACTTACCGAATTAGACTATTTACCGGATTTGTAATAACATAAGCAACACGACGGGTGCCACATGTGGAGCAGGATCTGCTTACCCTTCCGGAGCACCTGAGATCACCCCAGTTTTGGTGGGGTTCGTGTTGTAGTCTTTAGTTTTCTATGTTGTGTCATCTGTACTATTATTTGTCTGTTTGTCTTTTTATTTTTGGCCATGGCGTTGTCAGTTTGTTTTCGATCTATGAGTTTGACTGTCCCTCTGGTATCTTTCGTCCCTCTTTTTTCTATCATTGCACTATATGCCATATACCATTACACCATACACGTTTTTTTTGGGAAGTTTACACCATCCATGGGCTGTAATAGGGATATTAAATCCGATACTCGTTATTGATAGATTGCAATGTGCACACCTTTAAGAACTATTGTAACAACTCACTGATAGTAACATAAGTGGCGTGTGGCATAGGCATATATGTACCGTACCCCATATTTCCTCCCTTTCCACCCGTTTCCAACTCCGCGCCCTGAATCTCGGTCGTTTCCTTTTGCAGATTCTTCTTATTTTATGAATCTCGTTTGAGAAAAAGGCTTTATATGAGTTGCAGCAAATACATTTGCAATCAGATCTATCGAACGACCATTTAATTAAATAGGAAAACTTTTGTTTGATAAGATTGTGTGGAAGTGTAGTGTAAAGAGTGGAAAAGTTAAAACTGTCAACCGAATCAAAAGAACCATCAAAAGCACGTAATTCATCAAAAACATCCAAAGAATTTATTACACTCCTAAAATGGTTAATTCCACTATTTTCATATGTTTTATTACAAAAATTAATGATCGGTTCTTTGATAGCGATAAGGAACTCGTTAAAAGCACTGAAAGTCTAGTACTAAAACACCTACTAGAGGCCGAGATGAAACGATATTTTACGGGTTTTTATGTAGTTTAGGTTATCAATACATAGTGGGAAACTTCAAATGTTTAGAAGAGGTCTTAAGCTGATGAGCTGTGGTTGTGACATGATTATTTACTATATGACTCTCTGTGGAGCGTACGGCCATGAATGTAGTTGAATGTATAATTTCATTCTTAAGGACTTTCGTGTAGTATTTACGTCATACCACCACCACACTGTTGGCTGCTTTGTCGCCCGGTACAAACACAAATTCATTATAAAGTAATGAGTATAAGAACGATTGCCTTTCTGATAAAGATATTAAATACAGAGTAATATAAATTGTCAGTCTCATTTGCTCAGATCATAAATTGCTTAGCAGACAGCAAACCATATGAAATACAATTAGCATATTCTATCTACAATCATTATTATTTTGTCAACTGAATATATTACGAATTTATATTTTATTATTAGACAGGTCAGACATTTGTATAGCTCACCTTAAAGAGCATGTCCTTTCATTCATATTTTTGGAAAATTGTTATACTTCGAGCAATAATATATAGACTGTGTTGCAGTTAGATGAAATGAAACTGCGAATTGCGTTATTATTATTTCGAACATCGATAAACTACTGTTGCCTTTATGTTATTATGGGCCGGCACTAAGCCGGTTCATTATATGATATGGGTTTGAGATTGTTACATGAGTTTCTGCGGATCTACATTATTATTTTCTAAGGTATATGAAAATTAAAGATTTAAGGTAATTGAAATAAATAAATTTTTTTATTAATTTTTATATAAGAAGAAGATGCCAATTATTTATAACAATGAATGTTCATTGTTTTATTATGCACAGAATGCGTGACCCGTATTTGGGGATTTCCCAAACCAGGCTATTTTTAGAAATGTAAACAAGGTACCATGTTCTTACAAGAACTCGTCGTCGGAACATGGGAAATGATTTATAGTTTGCGTTATTTTCTCAAAATAGTTATAATATATTCTATTTTGATTATTATATATACAGTTTTCATCATTTAGAAAAATAATCATAATAAAGATATCTTTACTTTCAAAGTAAACGATCTCGAGAGTTTTATAGGTAACTGAAAGAGATTTTCAAACCTCTCAAATATCCATTTGGTGTGTGTTAATACTTTGCAATTTTACTGCAACCAAACAGATTGAAATGCAAACATTTTGTCAAGGATTTGTCAGTTGTTACGAAGACAATAATTTGCTTTCTGATTTTTAGTTGTAGTATGAAGCAGTTTTTTAGTCTGTCGTATACCCAATGAACATATGAAGGGATATGGATTAAATGTACATGAGACAATATTAATATCAATACATGGTAAAACCCAAATATGGAACGTTTTTATTGTTGTCCTTGATCTTCAAGTCACCACGAGGCATTCAACAATGATCAATATTTCTCATAACTAGTAGTAAGTTCAAGTTGACCCTTCGCATCGGTTTGAGCAGAATTCATGGTTAAATATCATACAAAGCTACATTCCTATTTTTATGACTGTTTGTTGATACTTTAAATTTCACCAAAACCGAATAGAAATGAAAACATTATGTCTAGGATTTCTCAACCTTTACTGAGAGGAATTATTTGATATTTGTTTGCTTTAAGATTTTTATATCTTTTGTCAAACGAACATGACGAAGTTGGGGAAGGGATATAGTGTTTCATCTGTCCATCACAAAGTTAAAGTCCATCTATCTAGCTTAAACATATTTATTTATAGTGGACTGGGAAACAAATTATTGCAACTTATATTAATCCCTTTCATTTTTGCGGGTGCGAGTGCTGCCTTGTAGCGGCATTAGCCTTCTCTTTTTCGAAATCTACAAGGGTATCTTTTACGTGCAAGAGATATGTCTCTCTCTTAACACGGGTCAGCCATTTATCGTCCCCTTCCGACGGACAATCATCGTTTCTCAAGACCACACTCGCAAATGGTGTCAAGGGAGAGCCGAAAATTCAGTCCCTGAAATGTTCTCCCCGTAGCGGGGATACCAGGAACCTTTGTGTTAGTAGTCCGATGCACTAACCACTACACCACGGCTCTCCGTCTATCTGTGGAAATATAAGTCATAGTTCATGAGATTTTGTTCATGAGATTTTGTTCATAGATGCGTCTTGAATAACCAAGGGGTTCTGATAAAAATAAGGTTATCTTGACCCACATTTCACATATGAGTGACTGATTAAAGTTTGCGTTAGAGTCCATATCTGAGATACAACTCGTGGAGAAATAATATTTTGTCAGTAGATGCGTCTGTAATAGTCAGAATCGAGAGTCCTAAAAAATATGTCATCTTGACATAAAATTCATTGATGAGTTAATGAGGTGAAAGACTGCGTTTAAGTCCATATCTGAGATGAGGAATACAAATATTTTGTCAGTAGATGCAACTTTGATAGTCACGAGTTCCAAAATCAAGTCTTGAAAATGAATAAGTTGATATTCCATTTCATCAACTGCACATAAAAGATATTCGATTTCATCAACTGCACTATTAAGTTATATTTTATAGCATTATCATAACTAATTAGATTGGACCAGTTCTGGCAATTGAGGATTAAAGTCAACTCAATAATACAGATTGTTTATATAATATTTTGCACTTTTTTTTACACCAAAAACCTCCATATTTCCGGCCCAAAAATTTGGTGCGTGCACCAATTAACTCTTGTATATATATATATGTATCTGACGTTTGTGTGACGGAGGGAGCGTGTTGAGCTATTCAATGTACATGATTTTATATACAATAAACAGATGAAATTGCTTAAAAGCTGGTTTACATTGCGTAAAATCAAATGATACTATAAATATATACAAAATTCACTTTAATAAGAATAAATTAAAATAAAATTTTCCATTCTTTTTTCGACACATCTTCTTCTTTATCTCCCATTCTAATCTAAAAGATAAACATGTAATTTTAATAGATAATTTTCAAATTTCAACGAATCAAAACCCTTTGACTTACGTTTTATTCATTTGAGTTATATGAATTATGTCACCTAAAAAATATTGGAACAGTTATATGTTCACGAAGATTCTAAACTAGAAATATAAAATTTTTGCGATGAAATAAAGAAAATATTTTCTAATATGTTATTTGATATTCCGGGAATAATGCAAGAACCTGTAAAAGAGAGGCGAAGGATACCAAATGGACATTCAAACTCACATGTCGAAAATAAACTGACAACGCCATGGCTAAAAAGAAAAAAAGACAAACAAACAAAAGTACACAAAACACAACATAGAAAACTAAAGACTGAGCAACATGATCCCTACCAAAAACTGGGGTGAGGTGTAAGATTTTTAGGTGTTGTAGCTTTCAATTTGCAGTATTAGGGAACCTCGATTTGTACTTACGTTGTGTTTGATATATCTAACCATTGTATGATTCTTTGTTACTCTCTTCAAAATTTTATTCATACTTGGTATTTTAATGCTGTCATTCCGATTTACTTTTCACTATATGTTTGTCATAATGTATAACAGACTAAATTCTTTACATTTTGTTTTGTTTTCAACATCATTTGAACGATAAAATGAACCAAACTCCTTGACTGGACAGATTGTAAATGTACACTATTGGTCAATCACATTTAACAAACCTTTTCTTTGGATGGATTTTTCTGTCTTATTACTTGGATTCACTTGAATCATTCTTGAAAAATGTATTTGATACCTGAAATTAAATGAAGTGATATTAATACTTACATTTTTGGAACATTCACTTTTCTTCCCATAAAGTTTATACTTTTCTGCTCATAAGGTTTAACACATCAACTGTTTAGCCTCAATATCATTAACGTATATGATTGCAACAACAAAAAAATACTAGCCTGGATATTTAGCAACATTTCGTACACATCCGTATCAAGAAAGATACACAATATCATTGTGCAAAGGGTATTGAGATCATTAATTTGAATGTAACTCTCTCTGCATTTCAGTATATATTAGTCTTCAAGATCTCAATATTGTTCACAGATTTTTTACTATACGACAGATATCTGAGAATTTAAAGAATATAATGGCCCCTCTCGTAAAAGAATTTGTCAGAACCATGAAACCCAACACTATCTTATTCTTTATTCTTTTCTTTTCATTCCATGATTCGATGACACATACATGATATGTGACACCAAAAATTGTAAAACATATTTTAATCTAACTTCGATCTATCCCGAATTAGGCTTTTCTATTCAAATCGTGTTTCGACAGTGTATTTCCCGAGATAATACGCTACCAAGACAGTATGGACTTTTACCTATTAACATGTGAATAAATAACTTGAGTGTAATGATATCGAGAAGTGAAATTATCCAGCCATCTTTTAGTTAATTACTAGTATAGTGAAAGAAAAGTCCACAAGAAAAGTATGATAGATACACCTTCATTAAAATCATAATAAAGTATATAAAATTTATAACAAACATAAAAATAGGTAGTATCTGCGCGCCATTTTCAAATTAAAGGTAAAAGGATAGCAGGTTTAAAATTTTCCGTTCATAAATTACGAGATTATTAACTAACTAAGGTTCCAACTCCCTCTGACAAAGATGACCTTAGAAAATTTGTCAATTTTGTTTAAGTCCTTTCCGATTATATAGCTTCTAATGTTGGCTTTAAAGTGTTAAGGTTTGTCTATTCTGTTTAGGTCCTTTCCGATTATATAGCTTCTAATGTTGGCTTTAAAATGTTAAGGTTTGTCTATTCTGTTTAGGTCCTTTCCGATTATATAGCTTCTAATGTTGGCTTTAAAGTGTTAAGGTTTGTCTATTCTATTTAGGTCCTTTCCGATTATATAGCTTCTAATGTTGGCTTTAAAATGTTAAGGTTTGTCTATTCTGTTTAGGTCCTTTCCGATTATATAGCTTCTAATGTTGGCTTTAAAGTGTTAAGATTTGTCTAGTCTGTTTAGGTCCTTTCCGATTACATAGCTTCTAATGTTGGCTTTAAAGTGTTAAGGTTTGTCTATTCTGTTTAGGTCTTTTCCGATTATATAGCTTCTAATGTTGGCTTTAAAGTGTTAAGGTTTGTCTATTCTGTTTAGGTCTTTTCCGATTATATAGCTTCTAATGTTGGCTTTAAAGTGTTAAGGTTTGTCTATTCCGTTTAGGTCCTTTCCGATGATATAGCTTCTAATGTTGGCTTTAAGGTGTTACGGTGTGTCTATTCCGTTTAGATCCTTTCCGATGATATAGCTTCTAATGTTGGCTTTAAAATGTTAAGGTTTGTCTATTCTATTTAGGCCCTTTCCGATTATATAGCTTCTAATGTTGGCTTTAAAGTGTTAAGATTTGTCTAGTCTGTTTAGGTCCTTTCCGATTATATAGCTTCTAATGTTGGCTTTAAAATGTTAAGGTTTGTCTATTCTGTTTAAGTCCTTTCCGATTATATAGCTTCTAATGTTGGCTTTAAAGTGTTAAGGTTTGTCTATTCTGTTTAGGTCCTTTCCGATTATATAGCTTCTAATGTTGGCTTTAAAATGTTAAGGTTTGTCTATTCTATTTAGGTCCTTTCCGATTATATAGCTTCTAATGTTGGCTTTAAAATGTTAAGGTTTGTCTATTCTATTTAGGTCCTTTCCGATTATATAGCTTCTAATGTTGGCTTTAAAATGTTAAGGTTTGTCTATTCTATTTAGGTCCTTTCCGATTATATAGCTTCTAATGTTGGCTTTAAAATGTTAAGGTTTATCTATTCTATTTAGGTCCTTTCCGATTATATAGCTTCTAATGTTGGCTTTAAAGTGTTAAGATTTGTCTAGTCTGTTTAGGTCCTTTACAATTATATAGCTTCTAATGTTGGCTTTAAAATGTTAAGGTTTGTCTATTCTGTTTAAGTCCTTTCCGATTATATAGCTTCTAATGTTGGCTTTAAAGTGTTAAGGTTTGTCTATTCTGTTTAGGTCCTTTCCGATTATATAGCTTCTAATGTTGGCTTTAAAGTGTTAAGGTTTGTCTATTTTATTTAGGTCCTTTCCGATTATATAGATTCTAATGTTGGCTTTAAAATGTTAAGGTTTGTCTATTCTATTTAGGTACTTTCCGATTATATAGCTTCTAATGTTGGCTTTAAAATGTTAAGGTTTATCTATTCTATTTAGGTCCTTTCCGATTATATAGCTTCTAACTAGTCTGTTTAGGTCCTTTCCGATTATATAGCTTCTAATGTTGGCTTAAAAATGTTAAGGTTTGTCTATTCTGTTTAAGTCCTTTCCGATTATATAGCTTCTAATGTTGGCTTTAAAGTGTTAAGGTTTGTCTATTCTGTTTAGGTCCTTTCCGATTATATAGCTTCTAATGTTGGCTTTAAAATGTTAAGGTTTGTCTATTCTAGTTAGGTCCTTTCCGATTATATAGCTTCTAATGCTGGCTTTAAAATGTTAAGGTTTGTCTATTCTATTTAGGTCCTTTCCGATTATACAGCTTCTAATGTTGGCTTTAAAATGTTAAGGTTTGTCTATTCTATTTAGGTCCTTTCTGATTATATAGCTTCTAATGTTCGCTTTAAAGTGTTAAGATTTGTCTAGTCTGTTTAGGTCCTTTCCGATTATATAGCTTCTAATGTTGGCTTTGAAGTGTTAAGATTTGTTTAGTCTGTTTAGGTCCTTTCCGATTACATAGCTTCTAATGTTGGCTTTAAAAGGTTAAGGTTTGTCTTTTCTGTTTAGGTCTTTTCCGATTATATAGCTTCTAATGTTGGCTTTAAAGTGTTAAGGTTTGTCTATTCTGCTTAGGTTCTTTCCGATTATATAGCTTCTAAACGTTGGCTTTAAAGTGTTAAGGTTTGTCTATTCTGTTTAGGTCTTTTCCGATTATATAGCTTCTAATGTTGGCTTTAATGTGTTAAGGTTTGTCTATTCTGTTTAGGTCTTTTTCGATTATATAGCTTCTAATGTTGCCTTTAAAGTGTTAAGGTTTGTCTATTCCGTTTAGGTCCTTTCCGATTATATAGCTTCTAATGTTGGCTTTAAAGTGTTAAGGTGTGTCTATTCTGTTTAGATCCTTTCCGATGATAGAGCTTCTAATATTGGCTTTAAACTGTTAAGGTTTGTCTATTCTATTTAGGTCCTTTCCGATTATATAGCTTCTAATGTTGGCTTTAAAGTGTTAAGATTTGTCTAGTCTGTTTAGGTCCTTTCCAATTATATAGCTTCTAATGTTGGCTTTAAAATGATAAGGTTTGTCTCTTCTGTTTAAGTCCTTTCCGATTATATAGCTTCTAATGTTGGCTTTAAAGTGTTAAGGTTTGTCTATTCTGTTTAGGTCCTTTCCGATTATATAGCTTCTAATGTTGGCTTTAAAATGTTAAGGTTTGTCTATTCTATTTAGGTCCTTTCCGATTATATAGCTTCTAATGTTGGCTTTGAAATGTTAAGGTTTATCTATTCTATTTAGGTCCTTTCCGATTATATAGCTTATAATGTTGGCATTAAAATGTTAAGGTTTGTCTAGTCTGTTTAGGTCCTTTCCAATTATATAGCTTCTAATGTTGGCTTTAAAATGTTAAGGTTTGTCTATTCTGTTTAAGTCCTTTCCGATTATATAGCTTCTAATGTTGGCTTCAAAGTGTTAAGGTTTGTCTATTCTGTTTAGGTCCTTTCCGATTATATAGCTTCTAATGTTGGCTTTAAAGTGTTAAGGTTTGTCTATTCTATTTAGGTCCTTTCCGATTAAATAGCTTCTAATGTTGGCTTTAAAGGTTAAGGTTTGTCTATTCTATTTAGGTCCTTTCCGATTATATAGCTTCTAATGTTGGCTTTAAAATGTTAAGGTTGATCTATTCTATTTAGGTCCTTTCCGATTATATAGCTTCTAACTAGTCTGTTTAGGTCCTTTCCGATTATATAGCTTCTAATGTTGGCTTTAAAATGTTAAGGTTTGTCTATTCTGTTTAAGTCCTTTCCGAATATATAGCTTCTAATGTTGGCTTTAAAGTGTTAAGGTTTGTCTATTCTGTTTAGGTCCTTTCCGATTATATAGCTTCTAATGTTGGCTTTAAAGTGTTAAGGTTTGTCTATTCTGTTTAGGTCTTTTCGATTATATAGCTTCTAATGTTGCCTTTAAAGTGTTAAGGTTTGTCTATTCCGTTTAGGTCCTTTCCGATTATATAGCTTCTAATGTTGGCTTTAAAGTGTTAAGGTGTGTCTATTCTGTTTAGATCCTTTCCGATGATAGAGCTTCTAATGTTGGCTTTAAACTGTTAAGGTTTGTCTATTCTATTTAGGTCCTTTCCGATTATATAGCTTCTAATGTTGGCTTTAAAGTGTTAAGGGTTGTCTATTCTGTTTAGGTCCTTTCCGATTATATAGCATCTAATGTTGGCTTTAAAATGTTAAGGTTTGTCTATTCTATTTAGGTCCTTTCCGATTATATAGCTTCTAATGTTGGCTTTGAAATGTTAAGGTTTATCTATTCTATTTAGGTCCTTTCCGATTAAATAGCTTCTAATGTTGGCTTTAAAGGTTAAGGTTTGTCTATTCTATTTAGGTCCTTTCCGATTATATAGCTTCTAATGTTGGCTTTAAAATGTTAAGGTTTATCTATTCTATTTAGGTCCTTTCCGATTATATAGCTTCTAACTAGTCTGTTTAGGTCCTTTCCGATTATATAGCTTCTAATGTTGGCTTTAAAATGTTAAGGTTTGTCTATTCTGTTTAAGTCCTTTCCGATTATATAGCTTCTAAACGTTGGCTTTAAAGTGTTAAGGTTTGTCTATTCTGTTTAGGTCTTTTCCGATTATATAGCTTCTAATGTTGGCTTTAAAGTGTTAAGGTTTGTCTATTCTGTTTAGGTCTTTTCGATTATATAGCTTCTAATGTTGCCTTTAAAGTGTTAAGGTTTGTCTATTCCGTTTAGGTCCTTTGCGATTATATAGCTTCTAGTGTTGGCTTTAAAGTGTTAAGGTGTGTCTATTCTGTTTAGATCCTTTCCGATGATATAGCTTCTAATGTTGGCTTTAAACTGTTAAGGTTTGTCTATTCTATTTAGGTCCTTTCCGATTATATAGCTTCTAATGTTGGCTTTAAAGTGTTAAGATTTGTCTAGTCTGTTTAGGTCCTTTCCGATTATATAGCTTCTAATGTTGCCTTTAAAGTGTTAAGGTTTGTCTATTCCGTTTAGGTTCTTTCCGATTATATAGCTTCTAATGTTGGCTTTAAAGTGTTAAGGTTTGTCTATTTTGTTTAGGTCCTTTCCGATTATATAGCTTCTAATGTTGGCTTTAAAGTGGTAAGGTTTGTCTATTCTATTTAGGTCCTTTCCGATTATATAGCTTCTAATGTTGGCTTTAAAATGTTAAGGTTTGTCTATTCTATTTAGGTCCTTTCCGATTATATAGCTTCTAATGCTGGCTTGAAAATGTTAAGGTTTGTCTATTCTATTTAGGTCCTTTCCGAATATATAGCTTCTAATGTTGGCTTTAAAGTGTTAAGATTTGTCTAGTCTGTTTAGGTCCTTTCCGATTACATAGCTTCTAATGTTGGCTTTAAAATGTTAAGGTTTGTCTATTCTGTTTAGGTCTTTTCCGATTATATATATTCTAATGTTGGCTTTAAAGTGTTAAGGTTTGTCTATTCTGTTTAGGTTCTTTCCGATTATATAGCTTCTAAACGTTGGCTTTAAAGTGTTAAGGTTTGTCTATTCTGTTTAGGTCCTTTCCGATTATATAGCTTCTAATGTTGGCTTTAAAGTGTTAAGGTTTGTCTATTCTGTTTAGGTCTTTTCGATTATATAGCTTCTAATGTTGCCTTTAAAGTGTTAAGGTTTGTCTATTTAGGTCCTTTGCGATTATATAGCTTCTAGTGTTGGCTTTAAAGTGTTAAGGTGTGTCTATTCCGTTTAGATCCTTTCCGATGATATAGCTTCTAATGTTGGCTTTAAAGTGTTAAGGTTTGTCTATTCTGTTTAGGTCCTTTCCGATTATATAGCTTCTAATGTTGGCTTTAAAGTGTTAAGGTTTGTCTATTCTGTTTAGGTCCTTTCCGATTATATAGCTTCTAATGTTGGCTTTAAAGTGTTAAGATTTGTCTATTCTGTTTAGGTCCTTTCCGATTATATAGCTTCTAATGTTGGCTTTAAAGTGTTAAGGTTTGTCTATTCTGTTTAAGTCCTTTCCGATTATATAGCTTCTAATGTTGGCTTTAAAGTGTTAAGGTTTGTCTATTCTGTTTAGGTCCTTTCCGATTATATAGCTTCTAATGTTGGCTTTAAAGTGTTAAGGTTTGTCTATTCTGTTTAGGTCCTTTCCGATTATATAGCTTCTAATGTTGGCTTTAAAATGTTAAGGTTTGTCTATTCTGTTTAGGTCCTTTCCGATTATATAGCTTCTAATGTTGGCTTTAAAATGTTAAGGTTTGTCTATTCTGTTTAGGTCCTTTCCGATTATATAGCTTCTAATGTTGGCTTATAAATGTTGTTAAGGTTTGTCTATTCTGTTTAGGTCCTTTCCGATTATATAGCTTCTAATGTTGGCTTTAAAATGTTAAGGTTTGTCTATTCTGTTTAGGTCCTTTCCGATTATATAGCTTCTAATGTTGGCTTTAAAATGTTAAGGTTTGTCTATTCTGTTTAGGTCCTTTCCGATTATATAGCTTCTAATGTTGGCTTTAAAGTGTTAAGATTTGTCTAGTCTGTTTAGGTCCTTTCCGATTATATAGCTTCTAATGTTGGCTTTAAAGTGTTAAGGTTTGTCTATTCTGTTTAGGTCCTTTCCGATTATATAGCTTCTAATGTTGGCTTTAAAATGTTAAGGTTTGTCTATTCTGTTTAGGTCCTTTCCGATTATATAGCTTCTAATGTTGGCTTTAAAGTGTTAAGGTTTGTCTATTCTGTTTAGGTCCTTTCCGATTATATAGCTTCTAATGTTGGCTTTAAAATGTTAAGGTTTGTCTATTCTGTTTAGGTCCTTTCCGATTATATAGCTTCTAATGTTGGCTTTAAAGTGTTAAGGTTTGTCTATTCTGTTTAGGTCCTTTCCGATTATATAGCTTCTAATGTTGGCTTTAAAATGTTAAGGTTTGTCTATTCTGTTTAGGTCCTTTCCGATTATATAGCTTCTAATGTTGGCTTTAAAGTGTTAAGGTTTGTCTATTCTGTTTAGGTCCTTTCCGATTATATAGCTTCTAATGTTGGCTTTAAAGTGTTAAGGTTTGTCTATTCTGTTTAGGTCCTTTCCGATTATATAGCTTCTAATGTTGGCTTTAAAGTGTTAAGGTTTGTCTATTCTGTTTAGGTCCTTTCCGATTATATAGCTTCTAATGTTGGCTTTAAAGTGTTAAGGTTTGTCTATTCTGTTTAAGTCCTTTCCGATTATATAGCTTCTAATGTTGGCTTTAAAGTGTTAAGGTTTGTCTATTCTGTTTAAGTCCTTTCCGATTATATAGCTTCTAATGTTGGCTTTAAAGTGTTAAGGTTTGTCTATTCTGTTTAAGTCCTTTCCGATTATATAGCTTCTAATGTTGGCTTTAAAGTGTTAAGGTGTGAGTGTTTCTGATAAAAGTAAATCCAGGAACCCACTTCGGACGGACGAAATTTATAAAGTCTGTACTTAATTAACAGAATATGGAAAAGGCATTAATCACATCAACAAAGCATCAATCTGAAAGAAAATATTTAAAGAAAAAGGGAAAAGGGAGATTCCAATTTTCAAGTGTTTTACCTTAATTTGTATGTACATTTAAGAAATTCTCCTCATTTCGTCATTTTGTACCTTTTACAAGTGGTACGACACAAATGAACACTCTTAGTATTATCTGGAGTCTAAGTATGTTGAATTATAATCATGTTAGCAAGTTTGAGAAGTTGGAGCGTTTTGAGTTAGATATTTAACTACGTAACTTTGTGACTTTTAAAAATGCATTGTCGGCCAAATCCAATCTGCTGCTTTTATTTTTAAATGAAGAGGATAATATTCGAGAATTTTTATACATGTATGTTTAATTATAATTTGTGAAAATTTATCTATATTTGGAAACTTGTCTTTACAGGTATTATCTTACCTACGAGTATTTTCATATAAGTAAAACTGTTTTGATGAAAGAACAGCAGATAATCTGTTCTTACTTATCTGAGTGTATGTTTTTCACGTCCCTTACTGTCCTTTTTTATCTGAACTTATCAACAGTGTATTGATTTTGCTATTCTACTTAAACATGTTTAGATTTGAATGTATTAGAGAAAACATACAGAATTATAATCTTATATCTAAATAATGTTCAAACTTACGTTGTACGATCCATTTCGATGATTAGTTTTCCTGTCTGTTTTCTTTGATAAGCTTTTTCAATTTTTACATTTATATCATTTGGATACTTTTTCCACTCGGAGCCTTCTTGATATTCCCAAATAGCACTCACTAGTATTAAACAATGTATAGATGTGTAGCAATGTATAAGAAAACACATTAATGATTTATTTCGCGAATGTAAATCATACTGTTTTTACAAAATGAGTATATTCTAAATAGCATTGTAGATAAAGGTGAAATGTTTGCTCTTTAGTTAGTATATATTTTAGGAAGTAGCAGCCAAATACAAAAAGAAAATTCTGGAAAATTTTATGACTTTTCTCTCCTTTCCTTTAAAAAACCTGAATCTACCACTAATTTTCATTTAAAGACATAAACATGCAGAATACTAATCAATTATGTTGATCAAGTTTCTTTGCCATTAGAATTTCATGTACAAAATTTTACCCTGCTTTAAAAAAAAGTTTTAGAAAATGCTTTGAAACAAGTAGTTGAATCCTACTCTAAAATCTAATCTATACAAATATATATAGGAAAAATTTAACAAGTCAAAGTAGAAAGACAAACAGAAAAATACGTAATCTAGTTAAATATATTAATTAAGCGGTCACCCTTAGTCTGCGGCAATATAAGCTGTCCAACATAAGAACACTCGGCAACAATCAATTGAAAAGGGCTTGCCTCATTAGATTTGCACTAATAACAAAAACCTTACAAAATGACAAAAACACAAAATATCGACTTCGAACTTACTAAAAGTTCTTTCAAAGCAAATGTCAACTAATAGATTTACCAAGTTATCCTAGAACAATTCTAACGGATTTAGCGGTTTAAGCAGTCGGAGAAAAGCATGAGCTTTCGTAATGCCAAAATAAAAGTAGACTGGATGCTGAGCTTTAAGTGCTGATAATAGAACAGCAATATGTTATGTACTAGTATTAAACTATTGACAGTAACCTCTATATAATATAGAAGAATATATTAAAAGACCTTTTAGTGACATTTAGAGCATCATTACCTGTTGAATCGGAATATATCGGAATGACATAATCTGTTGGATCTTGTGTTTTATTGTCTTTAATTGTGATGGATTTTGGTCGACGTGTTTGATTCTCTGATTCACTGTCTGATGTGTCTAGACTGTTATAATCTGATCTCGATTCAGGTCTTTTACTCCTAAGAGCTGCATCACTTCAAAGTTAAAGTACTAATTAAAACTTTTGTTTATTCTTAAGTGTGCATTATTACTATCTCAAGGTAAAATAGGTTTATTCGTTTCAATACTGTATGTTTTGAAGTAGGACATATGTAATACTATGAAGGACGTAGTCAAAGGAAAAAACAATTACCAAAAACGACACTGATTGTTAAGCACGACATTGTTTTTTTGCTATCGTGTACAGCAGATGCTTTGTGTAGTTCCGATTGCCATGGACACATCATTTCATTTTGCCATCGGGTACATAAGATGGTGATTTGTTTCCGAACCTCTGGGTCGATGACAATGCCCTTTTTGTTGACATGGATATGAATATTCGAAATCATTTTTTATCTCCAGGCTTAGATGGCCTTAGTCGTATTTGGCACAACTTTTCTAAAAGAAAATACTTTTTAACTCCGTATCTTATTTGGCCTTCCAACTAATTTAATTCCAGCACCAATAATGAATCTTATGTAGGCGTTACAAATTATAAGACTGGTACCGTTGATGAGTTTAACAAAATGTGTCTAAGGTGTCGATGTCATATAATAGGGCGTGATCAGGAAAATATTATTTATAATTATGGATATAATATGTTTTTCAGCCGTGTATCACCTTCACTGGTGATCCAATGGATGGATCTGTCGTGGAGTTGTCACTTGTTTAGACGTACAATTGCCTAACAATACTATTTTAACGCAATATTTAGAATCTAAATATTTTAATGTTAAAAATGTATACAATGCGATGAAAAATAAACGCAATATTTTGCTAGACAAACTAGCTTCATCGAGCGTGCATCTATACAGGTGAAATTGGACGCAGATAAGAAACTTATATATGAAAATATTTAGACAATAAAGTGTGCAGTACTAACTGTACTCTAATTTCAAACTGTCCATTATGTCCCATCTTATATAGTCCTGTTCTTTTAGAATCCCATCTCACCTGAAATAGAAGATTATTGTTACCAAAGCAACATAGTCACAAACTGTTTTTCTTTCAAATCAGAAATTTAATGCAACCCTTCGATGCAAAGTTGACCTCTAATAATCTTCCTATGAATTTTTCTGTTACACATATTTCATGTTGCTTCACATTTTTTGTAAAATCCGACAATACATTTAATCTATGTTTAATGATGCAACTTATAGGTAAACATATTTCTAGTGTATATAAAAATAAGAAGATGTGGTATGACCGTTAATGAGAAAACTCGCCATTAGAGGCCAAATGACGTAGAAGCTGAGCAACTATAGGTTAGCGTACGCCCTTCGACAATCCTCAAGTTCCATACCGCATACAAGGCTATGTTAAAAGGCCCAGAAATGACAAATGTTAAATATTTCCAACGAGGAAAAGGACGACCTTGTATGTATGTATTGGTAGATTCCTCTATTATTCGGAGCATCCTTCGAGAACTGCGATGGCCTGATTTATATATAGTTATGTATAAAACAATAAACTGAAAAACAAATATGATATACAGCAACAAACGACAACCACTGAATTGCAAGCCCCTGACTTGAGACAGGCACATACAGAATGTGGCGGGGTTAAAAATTCTTGCGGTCGCGCCAACTCTCCCCCTAACCTGGGACAGTGGTGTAACAGCACAACATAAGAACAAACTATAAAAATCAGTTGAAAAGTATATAGACAGCTATCTCACAAGCACAAAACCCTAACTATAAAACATAAGGGCATACATCACAGGAACAAGGTCAGTCACATTCAACTGCATTCTCCCAGACTACACACTAATGTTTTACAAAATATAGTTAATGACGAAAAAAGTCGATAGAGCTATTTTACTACATGTATTCCAATGCTTATTGTAATTGGTATCATAAAAATATATATTCCATTGATCTTTATAACCTGAAAAATACTTGTCCGAGAACTATAGACTCACCACAATTTTCCCTTCCTGTTTCACATTTATAACTGTCCCTACACTTCCATGTCCACCATCAGTATCACCAAACTTCCAATCATGTCCTATAATATAAAGGATAGCAATAATACTAAACAATTACACGAAAAACGTGGTAAACACTGTTCATCTTATCATTATAATTTTCGTTTCTGAGAAAGGTTAATCCAGAAAACCACTTCGGACGCCCCAAATTCATAAAGTGTCATTTTCATATTTTTGTATATCTTTTTACAATACAGAATAATAAATGCTACAGAATTGTTCGATATAGTGTATGTAAAAGGCATGAGGTTACAATTATAATTTAATGTGTCTACAACAAACAAAAAATGTTCTAACGTTTTCCCCTGCTGCTTTTTTTAAACATCTATATTTGTTATGCATAAATTTGATGTGAGATAAACGTAAATGACACTTTCAACACAAAATACAAAATACATAAATAACATAAATAACAAAACAAAAAACAAAACAAAAAAAAAAAAAAAAAAAAAAAAAAAAAAAAAAACAAAAACAAAAACAAAATGGAAAAATGTTTGTTATATAAATATTATGACTAAGTTTAACAGAGACTACCCAGGATTTGCCTTGACACCAAATCTCCAAAAAGACAAAAATATTTAGATACAAATAATTTTTTTTTACTTAAGTTCCTTACAATAGCACGACTTAAGAAACCAAACATTTTATTTGTTTTGAATTGCTAATGTATTACGTACGTACCTCTAACAACTCTACAACCAACAGCTATCATCTCATCCACCAGTATTCTAGGTTCATCTACCTTCCTAAGATCGTATGTATTAGTTTCGTCACATTGCATGTAGATATTGGTATCACCACTGTCCCATTTAACTCTGATTACACCTAAAAATTAGACAAACGTCGTTTGAAAAAGTCTTTATAACGGCTTATGCGAGGATATCTTCATATATAGTGTTGAACATGTCTATTTACATAATCAAAATCAGTGAAGGCTTGATAAATTGGAAATAGGAATAAGAATAAGAATAAGGAAGGTTTTATGTAGACGAAACGCACGTCTGGCGTATAAAATTATTGACCTGGTGTTTTGATGAGTTTTGTTTTAGACTTTATGATACAACTCTATTCTTCAGATGTGTAGCATTGTCAATATGCATGGTGATTGCATTGACCGTTACTGTGAGTTAAACACGTTTATAAAATGTTCACAACTCTCCAAATATGGTCGAGGTATCATGCTCTGATCTATTTACTTGAAAGGTGTACCGCCGTTATAAGAGAGAGAGAGAGAGAGAGAGAGAGAGAATGCCTGTTCAGCTAGGGAATTTGATTTGATGTAATGAACAAGGCTAGACAATTAACATTATTTAATTTGCTTAAATGCAAATCATGATATTGATCCAGTCGTTTTATGCAAACATTTAATTTCTTGTGTTGTAAAATAGATAATATGATTAATTTAAATGCATATAAAGTGAATATCTTTGATTACCAAAATTTAACAGATCATCATTGATATTCATTTTAAGGCTACATTAGTAACATGCATTTTCATAAATAGTACATGTATGATTCATATGAGTTACAATATTATACATTTCAAGTCATAAGTTATTGATATGTATAGTGTAGTTGTACATTTATATATAGAAATATAACAATAAAACATTATTAACGAACCATGCGATTGTTGTCCCACGACTGTTCCAGCCATATGACTATCCTGATTCCCATGGCTCCAGTCAGGACCACGACGTACTCTATCGCCAAGTTGTAAAGATCGACAGGTAAGTTCAGTAAAGTTACCCCGTTTCTTTTCCATGCTTAATGGATTGATGAATTCCTGTACCATATCTAGGCAGTCGTTCTATATAAATGCAGAAAAAAGACAAAAGGCCAAAAGAAAATTTAAGAAATGAATTAAAAAATGTTCAGGGTGTTTATTTTTCTATGCATATGTTCAGATGAAATTTCCTTATACCCATGATATGTTTGCCCCACAAAATTGACTTCACGTGAAAATTTCTCAATCTATGATCATGAAATTTTTATAATACTATTTCTAATGAAATGATCCTTTGAATATTTTTCTCGGTTTTTATCCCCATATGCTATTTAAACTTGTAATCTATCGCATATGTATTTTGTTCGTGTTGTATCGTTTGTTTGTTGAATAATTGACATACTACTCGCATGTCCTTTTATTTATGTAATTTTTATTCGGTATGTCTCACATTTCAGTTCATTGAATTTGGAGTTTACAACAGTTGAGATTTTGAAGGTAAAAAGACATTGAAACATTTTTTAACAAATGTTACAAAGGCGCTGAGCCAGGAACCTCAACAAACGGCCCTGTAAAGGTGTTTTTTTTTTAATTTCAATTGTTTAAGTAAATCTTATATGTATAAATTGCAAACTGTATCATATTTGAAGGTATATTAAGAAAAATGGTGTATCTTCTTTATTTCTAAAAATATATTAGCCTGAAAAAGGAAAAGATTATATTTACGTCCATTTTTGTAGAAATTTGTTAACGTTTTCGACCTTTTTTCATGATTTCATATGTGGTGTCACCCCTGGACTATTGAAATTATAGTTGAAAAATGAAGAATATGGTATATAAGGAATATTTCAGCAAAATTATTTGTGGGCGAAAGTGGCACCACTGTTAATTTTCAAAAAACTGTCATAAATTTTGCAGAATTTTGCAAAAATAGGTTTTTACGAAATTCACCTACATTATGACGTCACTAAAACAATTGGACATTTTAACATATGTTTTCATGAAATTTTCACAACATTATCGCAGTAAAAAAAATCAGATTGTTAGGGCCAAAATTATGAGTTAGTAAAGCAACTCTTTTAGTCTTTAGTCTTTATGGATAGTTATCTCATTCCCAATCATATCAAAAATTTGTATTTTCATATTATCTTTACTATATATTGAGTATTTTGTTTTCTAGCGTCCCATGTTTCCTTTGCATTCATATTTCACTAACCGTTTTTGAAAGAAAATTTTCAAAATCTTACATATGGATCATCGAAACGTGATCTCTTTTATTTTCTTGTTTATACATTCTTTGCTCTGGTCTGCTGAATACATAATATCGGAAGCTATGTTTGTAGCTAGCATCTGCAAAAATAAGACAGATAATTTAACAAACAAAAATGTGTATGTATATGCTAAATCACTCCATGTAATCTAAATATAATATAGAATAAAAATCGTTTTGATTTTCTGTTATCTTGACGATATTTTGGTTGACATTAGTAAACTACCTTTATCAATATACATACATATTATATATATACGAATGAAAAAAATGTTCTAATGCACAAAGTACTATATTCATGAAAATAAATTATAGAAAAAAGAGTATTCTTTCTCTAGCGCTTTCATCCTTCTGTAGGGACTTATCACAAGTCGTAGAGGAAGATCTGGTGTTATGTAATTATCATTAAGATCGGTAATTCTTAAATTAGGCGTTTAGCTTTGGTTTAAATATTTTTATGAAATATTGTTCCATTTCATGTCTGTATATTTATATATACATTTGTGTATAAAATGACCAACCAGCAAATGTAATAGGAGTCTGCTCGTTTAGAATAGGCGATACCACAGAGTAAAAATATAAGACAGTGATTGAGGAATGGCGATGCTGAAAAAAGATCTATTTTGTTTTCGTCATAAATTCTTTTCAACATTTCTTCACGCTGGTTTAAAAATTACTCCTATATATTTTTTTTATCACTTAATAAAATAGAACCTATGGTATTTCAACAACTTATTTTAATACTTAACGTACAATGACTTGAGTCATCCTTACTAAACGATACATTTCACTGGTTTGTATCAGTTTCCCATTCGTTTCTCTCACAACACGTTCCAATATCTAAAATGTTTATATCATGATAAATTATACATTTTCTAAGTTATTGGGTAGACATACAAGTCATGTCTTCATAAAATATTTCTATTTCAAAATGTTTTTTCTTCTCAATTTGCAGAACATTGCGAAAACAGCTAACTCTTTTAAGTTCTTTGTTTGATAGATAAAAAGATGACGATACTTAGAAGGCTTTTTTTTTTAAGAAAAGACAGAAAACACCATTTTATGAAGAAAGAAGACGAAAAGTACAGATTTCAAAATACTTCACAGAAAACTGAGCAGCAAGACTCCCAGTACAAATCGATAGAAGCGTCAGTAGCTCCTGCTGATAATTGTACTTTTAAAAAGTTATCATATTTCATATTTGTTTTATTCATTTTTATTCCTCGTGATTTTTTATACTGTACTTAAAATTGTTCTTATTCAGAACAAGGGGTTATTTTAACATCTAAACAAAATATTCAGATTTCATTTTCGTGTAGACTGTAATTTTGATATTGTAACAATGTGACATATCTTGTGTAATTCTTTTTTCTGAATCATGTTTATAGAGTTACTAAGATATAAAACAATAAATAGTAAAACAAAAAAGGAAAATGTCTATTGTTTTAAATACCCCTTATAGTCGTTGTAATTGATTGATTGATCGTTGGTTGCTTAGCGTTCAGTGGTAAATATTTCATGCATATTCAGGACAATAGTCCTTTTGAAGATTAATAAGCTTTTGTGTATGTTTATCTAACTTTCCCGTTACATTTTGGGTGCGTACTTTCTAAGTAGTGAAAGCAACTAGAGACTTAAAAGAGCCTTTGTCGCTCAACTGAATCTATGTGCATCCTCAACTATGGCCAACATTGTAGACTAGAATATAATTCATGACTAAAATCTTTTTTTTATTGACCATGTACATGTCTTGCTGATCATATATAGTTGTTTCACAAAATACCAAAAATGGGTAATAACTCCCATAAGGAGTCGACTTATGATTTGGGCTATGTATACTTATTTGGAGATCTTTTCTTGCTGATCATTTTTGCGGATAACAGTTTAAAAAAATGCATAAATGGGTAAAATTCATCTTAAAGGGCAATAACACCTATACTGATGTTGGCTATTTGTGGCAGGTTTTTGTTTTCAAGCTTCCAATGGATTTATACATATCCTGCTTTCCTATTTCACGTTTGAGATTTTGTTTAGGAAATAGAGTCCTGATGTACCTATTAAACTCCTTTATCTCTTAAATTATGTTTTTTCAAGCCTAAACCTCAATTTGAACAAAAATGTTTATGGATATATGATAAAAGATTCAAAATTTTAAACATATTTTCAAAGCAAGTTCGTTTCATGAACTATTCGATTTTACGTTGTGTTTTGCATTTCACTGCAGTTCTTTAACAAACGTGACAATTGACTGATACTTACAGCGTTCTTCTGATTATTTCCGATCGGAACATAGAATACTTTTGTTTGACTTTTGACTGTCTTCTGGATGACACTTTCTATTCCTGCGTAATCCTAAATACACATGTGTATAAATAGTTTAATAGAGTTGAAAACCGATGAAAAAGCTTCAATATAATATTGATTTTAATATAAAATCAAGAGGCTGTCAGAGTGACAGCAAACCGGATTTTTTAACATTTATTTTTGTTCTGGCATTTTTCAATATCACAAGGACCATAACTGCTGAACGGTGAAAGTGACAATCATCAATATTGAACTTGACCTCTATTTTGTCATCAGTAACAACATATTAAAATTTGAAAAGTTTTGGTTGAACGGTTCATGAGTTAAAGCACGCACACGACTGGAAACACCATTTTTCAATCTTTCAAGAACCATAACTCCTGAACGGTGAAAGTGAAAATCGTCAATATCGAACTTGACCTCCATTTTGTCATCAGTAACAAAAACGCTTTGGTTCAACGGTTCATGAGTAAATGCACTGTTTGGCAGCCGCCGCCCGCTCGACCGCCCGCCATACATCCCCAAATCCGGTTAAAAAGAAGATGTGGTATGATTGCCAATGAGACAACTATCCACAAGAGACCAAATGACACAGAAATTAACAACTATACGGCCTCCAACAATGAGCAAAGCCCATACCGCATAGTCAGCTATAAAAAACCCGAAATGACAAATGTAAAACTATTCAAACGAGAAAACTAACGTCCTGACTTATGTACAAAATAATGAACGAAAAACAAAATATGATATACATCAACAAACGACAACCACTGAATTACAGGTTCCTGACTTTGGACAGGCACATTCAGAATGTGGCGGGGTTAAACATGTTAGCGGGTGCGTACCCTCCCCAAACTATAAACAAACTATAAAAATCAGTTGAAAAGGGCTTAACTAATCAGATAGATACAAAGCATAAACAAGTAACAAAATCACAGAGTGGAGGTGGCAGGGTACTTATACATCCCATCAACAAAAGACACAAGGTACAGATCATCTGAGAGTACTCGCAGTTACTGACAGCTAGTTCAAAGCCAATAACAAATAATAAAAAAAATCATACATCTAAGACTAAAATATCAAACAGTACACATCCAATATCCAATGGATTTAGTCTAAAGACGTCATAAACAGTCAGAGAAAAACATGACCTTGTGCAATGCCAAGATGAGGTATCGACAGATTGTAGGGCCATGAATATGCATATGTAAATAAAAATAATATTTAGTTTGATTTTAATTTACTGAAAACAAAATCAATATTAATACCAATAAAAACAATTTTCAAAGATATAATTACAGTGTTTAATTGGTAACCTTTTAGAATAAATTTATTTAAAGGATCGATAAGTTTACCCGGATCGTTTCTAAATAATCGGGCTCGGTAAACATCTCCGTTAAAATTAGGATGTGCGATCCCGTTTGAAATAAGTTTTCTACAGGTACAACTAAACTAAACTAAAACGAAATCTTTATATTTATGGAAGAATTTAGTTAAGGTTTTAAGTAATTTGTGGTAACGAAATCCCTGACTTAATAATTTACCAGTAATACATAGATTACGTTCAGTGAAATCCAAGACCTCACAGCAGACACGGGCATAGCGAACGAGTTGTGATATATAAACACCGTAAGATGGTGCCAAAGGAACATCACCGTCCAAAAGGAAAATTAACAATAGGGAACGAAAAATCGTCCCTTTTTGTCGTAAATTGTGGTGTAGAGTGTCCCGTGTGAAACTGAAATATCTAAATCTAGGAAAGGACAGTTATTACCAGCCTTTTATAGAAAATCTGATCAAAGATACCAGGCTTATAATTTTGTAAACCAGACTCATGAATGTTTAAAATGTATAGAAAAGAATGTTTTTGTCCTAGGCAGCCATTCCAGATCGCAGATCGCAGATATTTCAAACAAAATATAACTTGATTCATACAGGGTTAACAGGCGACGTTTTCGTATAAATGTCATATATGATAACTGATATTTTGGCAAAACAAAAGTTTTCGAATAAATAACGGATTACATGCTGATTAATCTTTGCATCATTAAATCATATTAGTTTGTTTTGATATGCTGTCTCAGATAGGAGATGCGATATTCCTAATAAGATTCTAAGATGTGACATAAGTAGTCCCAAGGCATGGATTTGTACGTAAGCAAGTTCATTTTCAAAAGTCTCGTTGCTTTTATATGATAGACGTAAAGGTATCACAATTAAGAAACACCAAATCCCACAATTTCATTGGTCGATCGCGAGAGCACTTTACTATATTCTGAACGCTTATTTATACCTTATGATATACGATTCATAAAAAAAAACCAGAGTAATATTTAGAAGCGCAACATGTGTATACAAGTCTCATATGTCGAAGGTGTTGCAGACAATCATGCATTGTATTCCAATGGAGCTTTGTTTTGCAAACTGAAAATTTAAATTTTGTGATAGGAAACTAAATAAATACTGACAATTTAGAATACAAGTAATTGTTTGAGGTAAATTGGTGGTACAATTATCAGTTGTTCTATGATAAAAAATGTATGGGTAGAAAAAAAAATCTATAATGGATATGATGTAACGACATGAACTCACTTTTTGAAATAGAATTAACGATACAAAATTAGTCCGGCAAAAAAATCTAAATAAAGTGGATTCATCATTATTCGTGGGATACCAATTTTCGTGAACATAGGAAAACACGAATCTTAATTCAACGAAGTGAAGATTTTCTATTGGCTTGGATGTAGATTTTGGCAAATCCACAACAATAAATTAACCTTTTTCCCTAAAACCACATAAAATAGTACCACGAAAATTGAGCGATTGTATCAAGTAGTTTATAAAATTCAAGTAAAAAAGCAACTGATTCAAACGTGACACGAAAATCGTGACACGTTATGGTATTTCAAATCACCTGTATAAAGCGAAAGACTGCCTTGTCATGGTGTCCTCTTATTGTCCCGCTGCATTAATAACTATTCATTTTAAACCTCAATTCAAAGGTCAGTTTTAACTTGTCCCGAGGGTGACCTTTGCATACAGGTTTGACAGTACGTTTAGATATGATCTGTGCTTTTGATCCTGCATAAGGCATGTGGTAAAACTTTCCAAGTATATGAAATAAAAGTCAAATATATTGATATTCTTTGATACCCGGTAAATCAAATCAAATATGTTTAAATGTGTTATATTATCGGTCGTCCCAATGTTTGTATAACTCTGTTAAGCACTTCGTAAAATTGCATAAGATGACTTTGTTACGTCAAATACGTTGAACCGTCTTAATAACTTTGACCCGGACATATCACCGACGTCGTAATGAATGAACCGACGTTGAAAAATTTGACCCGAACTTATTAAGTCATCTTCCGGTTTGCTCTCTCATTTACTAACATTCAATATATATCGAGGTAAATAAACAAAAAAGTATCTTACACATATATCAATGTCATCAAGTAAAGACCCCATGCTTATTCCAGTACTGGAAATTGACAAACTTAAACCACCACTGTTTAGTAAAGAATTTAAATCAATTCCACTGTTTGCTTGAGAGAAAGAAGATGAGTTTCCTTCCGATCCACCATCCGTAAAGATGATAATATGTCCTTGAAGCGGAAAATCTCCGATGCCTCCGAACGGACCTGTATAAAAAAAAATGAAAGCCTTTTGTTTTGAAGAGTACAAAGCATAAATGCCATACCAAGATGTAGAACGTCATTATGCATTTTGTAGTAAAGATAACGGTCAACATCTTTAAACTTTGATATGACACTGGTATATCACATATTGATATAAAAGCAGCTTTTCAGAATAAATATAACTAAAGGTAAATTACCGTATGCATTTATCATTTCTTTAGTATGTTCCATTTTAATGAAACTAACAAAAATATGAAAGCCAATGATGTATAACTTTAATATTACGTGAGGAGCTTATGACCGAAAGAGACATAAAACGAATAGCTATAGCCAAATTCATCAAAAATCCACTTTACCTAAGCAAGTTGGAAATTTTTTTTGAATATTTTGATTCGCAATTTCAATGTATTAGAAACTGAAAAAAATTATGTGATGTTTTGCTGTATATCATTTCAAATTATGCTTAATGTAAAGATTATCAATAATTATTTGTATATTTATTTTCTTATAACACTCATATTACTTTGCTATTTGTAGCTGTATTTACCTGTCATTACACCAGCCATACCCATCAACAACCCTCCTATTGCGGGTGCAGAGCCGCTTGGCTGAAGTTTACCTGTTGGGTTCAACTTAGCTTATTAGAAAAGATGTTGATAATTTCTAAACCATATGGCAAAATCCTAGGTACTTTATTCATATGCATGATTTGCACCACGTGAATTTGGCCCTTTTGATGAAATCACTTCCCTTAGTTGTAGATGAAAAATATAAATTATATCAAATTTGCGTATAATCCAGTCTTTTTCCGTCTTGGATCTTAAACTAACGTGTCTTTGAAATTTTCCTTAGGCGGATATTTACAAATTATTGTGTAATTCTACGGCATACTGCTTAAAATTTGTCTATTAACGAAATGGGAAGGATAAAATCGTCATGTTTTAACAGAATTTGGCCGAAAACATAAGAAGGCATGTGAGATAAAAGTTTTTCAACCTAAAAATTCAGCCTGCAAGGTGTTTTTCTATATTCGGACAAATCATAAACAATCTCTTTATTTCTATTTTGAATTTTGCTTTTTTTTTGCGATTTCTCGTTATTTATATACTACGGTTAAATTTCTAATTTTCAAACTGAAAAAGCCGACAGTTTTCAGACCAGACCAGAACAGAAGGCAAAACTCAAGTACAATTCACCTATATGTGGACAAATCATTGATGCGACTTAGGAATGGCATATTTGCATTTTTATTTCAGGGACATGTAAAATCCTATTGAAATGGCTGTCTTCATGATAAGATGCAAATGGCTGCAAATTAGAAAAGTACCCTAAATTTTGACACATGTAATAAATGCATTTCAGCAATGATATTTATATATTATGTTATATCCCAATTGACGGCGACAATTCTTCAGCTACAGTACTGTTATTCCGATTATAATGCATTACCAAAAGAAATAACCATTAAAGCTTGAAAAAATGTAAATGGCTAAACGTGCGGTCATACCAATGTAAACTTTCAAACTGAAAGTTATTACGTTGCTTCTACGCTTCAGGTTTGGATAATACCACATCAAAACGCCGTTTTTGAGGTCGGTGTTGTTCAATTTTTGATCGTATTGTAGTAATCGAACATTTGTTTTTGTTTGCAGCTAACTCCTTAGTTACAACATGTCAACCATGGAGTTGACGGTAAATTGTAGCCAATGAAAAAATTGTTATATAAACATTGCATTAAAATTATATATTCAGAGACATATACAGATAAAGAGAACCTTTTCACCAGAAATGCACATAGGGGTCTCTGAACTCTTCCATGCAATTTTTTTTCTGTGTTTAATTGTAAACAAAATGTTCTGTCAACTCTCAAGGGAAAAACATTCGCACGATCTTTTCCAAACGACTTAACATAAATCAAAACTACAAGTTCAGTCTATATGACCACCAGAACTTAGCTAACTTTTCTGGATTGAGTTGAAAAGTTTCAAAAAACTGTTATATGTACTGTCAACGGCAAAAATTTCTCACTGTCTGTTCCAAACGAGTTTACATGAACAACTACAAGTCTAGTTTATTTATCAACCAGAACTAAGGAAAGATGTGGTGTTCATGACATGTGAGAGAGTATCAGGATGTTCTTTGTTAAAACAAACACAGTTAGTTTTCTCGTTTGAATTGTTTTACATTTGTCATGTCGTGGCCTTGTATAGCTTGCTATGAGGTTTGGGTTTTTATTATTGTTGGAGGCCGTACAGTGACCTATAGTATATAGCTTCTACGTCATTTGGTCTCTGGTGGAGAGCTGTCTCATTGGTACTCATATAAAATCTTCTTTTTTCATACAGATGATTTTTTTAAATACACTAGACCTTATTTGTGAAGTTACAAACTCTATTTCTTGACAGAAACAATACAGTCCATGGTGGTCTCTTCAGCTTTTATCGAAATAAACATGTTATGCCTAAATGTAATGTAAATTCTTTCTTTCTGATTGCTACAACTATAACAGTCATTTACCTCCTTCGTCCTTTGGTAGTTAGGGAGTTTTTGTCTTACTGTTAATCATATCACATCGACTTATTCTCGTATTTTTGCTGTGACTTCTTTCATTTAAAATCATTACATTGATCTATTCTAAATTTTATGTTATATTTAAAATAAAATGCCAGTGACAGTTGTCTACATTAAACGATCATTGTGTTTAATGTGGTGAATGTAGCATCTTGAAAGGTGGATATGAAACAATTATATCATTACTTGTAGGAAACTATTACAAGCAGATTATATATCATGATTCAATAATACATACCTATAGATTCCAAAACAAGGTCCAAATCATCGGTACATTCATGAATGAGTTGGTTTTGTCCGCCAAAAACAGCTAAACCAATATTCTCTTCCATCCCCATTGTTAGACTGACTTGTTTTACACCTAAAGAGATCGCATTAACGTACATGTAAAATGGTAAATTTTAAATGTTTTACATTTTTATCAGTTTTGGTTCCGTGCTGCAATTCCTTAGATTTTTTCATGTTTGTTTTTATCTGATTCCGTATGTTTTACATGGTTAACTAGATTTGAACATATATTGCCTTTTTTTTCTCTACCCTCTATTCCTAATAACTCACAAAGTGTAACAATTATCATTTTGCTTTTAATATTCCCAGATAATAAACATGTCTTGGATATTAAACATTTTTATCATAACACATGCTTGTTCTCACAGCTGTTACGCTTTGCAATACTATAAGTCTGACAAAAAAATAGTCCAGATAACTATTTGATGTAAAGCATTGCGTTAAATTCCTTGTGAATTGAATAATTATAGTCTTTTGCTTCCTGAATAATTCAATAAGGCAATATGAGAAGCAACATCAAACAAAGATTGCTGTTTTGAATTTATTCCTATGTTATTAAACACTGACCGTTCATCTTTTTAAGGAGTTACGAGGCATTTTTATTTTGGATAAATTGTTAAATTCTTAATTTCTGGAACAAAGGGAATTAAAAAGAGTTTCTATTGAGAACTGGTGAAAAAATAAAAACATCATTAATTAAGGAAAGTTTTCTATTAATCGTTGAAAAGCAAGTTTTTTCCTGAATAAAGGTTGAAAAATGTTCGTCCCAGGGAAGAAAAGTGTGCCCATACAATCAATGGTCGTAGTTTTAAAGTAGAATGACAAAATCATTCTTGTGATATGAAAATATTCATAAAGTATTGCATGTAAACAATATCACTACTGTTCTTTTTGCTTAGTAGAAAGTAAAATAACAAAAATACCGAACTCCAAGGAAAATCAAAACGGAAAGTCTCTTATCAAATGGTAAAATCAAAAGCTCGAACACATCAAATGAACGGAAAACAACTGTCATATTCCTGACCTGGTACAGGCATTTCATTGTGTAAAAAATGGTGGATTAAACCTGGTTTGATAGCTTGCTTAACCTCACACTTGTATGACAGTAGCATAAAATTCCACTATATTGACAACAATGTGAGTAAACAATGTTTGTTCAGTAGCACATGTATTGAAATTCAAAGTTGTATTATAACGACTATTTGGACCTAATCAGCAGGTCGAGACCACTAGCATTCTGAGCTAAGAATCAATTTGCATTCTAATTTTCAAAGCACAAAATATAAATATAACCCTAGGGTCCTAACGAATAGATTCAATAAACCACAATTTATGCTGGGTTACTACAAGTTTAGTATCAATAATAAACGGTAGGTATTTTGTTCAAAAGTTTCATTTTTGATGTCTCGAAAACTCAGGTTTGATATTTTTTGCTCATCACATGTAATGAATGTAAAATATATATAATTATTTTAAGTTTGCATTCTCATAATAAAAAAGGGTTATTGTTCACCGGATACAGATTTAGAATGCTTTTGTCACTAGTCAAAGTAGTTGGTATACCTGTTCATTCATTTCACGTGAATTTAACAATGGCGTGATCACTGTACAATAACATCCAATAACATAGTAAACGAAACAAGTGAGGCAAATAATAATTTAAAAACAAGGAATCTATTGAAGTTTGAACGTTAAAAATCATAATACATAGGCCAATGACTACAAAAAAGTAATATGTGATTTAATCTTATTTCCGCGCACATTTAACATTTCATGACATTGTCTCATAAGTCCAACAACTAATTTTGGTGAAATTGATGAATTTGATTGTCTTTTGATCGTTCTTTTTCTTTGCAAAGAAGCTTTTCGACTGTAAGGATTTGATCCCCTCCCCACGATTTCGTCTTATTCTTTTTCTACTCAATGATATTTAATTATTTAGTGAGAACGTGAACGATGCATAAATGGACGATAAGTGCTGTTAAATTATTGCTAAGAAAGGTACATACTGAGAGAGCAAGTTTTAATGAAAATAAGAAAAACGTTTATGTAAAAATGAACAATGATATTTATCAAATTTTTTAAAGATATCAAACTGTTTTCTATTGTTTTGAGATAATTTTGCGGTCAAACATTAAATCATATCAACGAAATATCATATTCCTCTCAAACTTGAGAAAACGTTTTTGGTACAATACCTTCAATGTACTCAACTGCTGCTTTTTTCATTATTTCAAAATTATGGCCTTTCATACGTTCTGATATATCTAATACCAATGTAACATAACGTCCTGAGCTACGCCTTACTGTTCCTGTCTGTAGTTTACAATTAGCTGAAAGTATTATAAAACAATTTTCTCATTTTCTTATATTCTCTTTTGTCCATTACAAAGATGATGTATCAAACAAGAAAATAATAAACGAAAATTCAATTCAACAGAAAAAATAAACAAAATTAAATCTGTTACTAGTAATTGGAAGCTTTAAATTAAAACACAATTCAACGTAAAGTGCATAAAAATATAATCTTTATCTTCCACTTACCATGTTCACAGACAAGATGGTAATGTTTCAGCCAATCAGATGTGGTCTTTGGTTGACCAGTAGTATCCATACCTAATTTAATAGTAAGATATACTTGTATATTATTTCATTTCATTCAATTGTTTCTTTAAGTGGGTTACTAAATTGAGCATGCACCTGTGCATATTCCAAGGATATCAACCACGTAGTAGCCACTGTCGCTATTTTGCACCATTGACATGGTACTTTCCACGATACATTGCAGTTTGTAATACTGATGCCGACACATTATCTCAAGAAAATATTTACATAATGATGATTTTTCTTTTATTAGAACATATGAATGTTTAGTGAACGTTTTTATCAACAGACACTCTAGTGATTTTGGGTAGCATTCGTGTTGCTTAATCTCTAGTTTTGATTGTAATGTTTTATGGAAGTTTGTAGTCTTTTCGATTTGTTTCGTTTGGCAATATTGTTTTTGTCCTTCCTCGGCTTGTGATAGTGACAGAGAAAGCCTGTTATATATATTACTAAAAAAATTATATTTTAAGATAAATGGTATTTGACATTTATAAATTCGTTATTCTGATACCACTTGACGCGCAATATGTACACGGACAAAGCTCACTGCAGGAATTTTAAAAACCAGTTAACAAGTTTGACCATTTTGTACTAAAAAGAGGTTCTAATTATCCCTAGCAAAAATTAGAGGAAGACAGTGTGACTATCTGTGCAGGTCAAATTGTGTCTTTCCCATGGCCTTTGTATTTTTGAATAATATGCATTCCAAACATTTTGTTATGTTAAAACCCCACTTAAGATTCATTGAAAAAGCATTTACGATTCATATTTAGTACATTATGTTCTGAAAGATCGATATGGTTAAAACAATATTGATACAGCAATGCAATAATACCACAAAAAGCATATACATACCCGTAATAGAATCAGGTTCATCTGCAGAGTCTACATTTAGGAAACTTGTATTCCTTCGTCTTCCATTACCACTCAACCTATTGTGCATTTTAAATATTTATTTAAATATTTTAACACATTATATTTACTGGAGCTCAAAAACTATTACACTTCTCACCTATTTTTCATGCTAAATGCCACGAATACTAAAATGACCGTTGATAAATTAAGGAATTATTTTGATACTGCGGTGTCAACACCCTCAGGCAAAGTTGACATTGGATGAATTTAGCTATTCTTTTTTTTATTTCTTTTGGGTATCGTTTAGCAAATATATGTTGTTCGCTATCGTGGGTTATTGTGAGCTATTTCGGGCTATCCTCAATTTGACTGATTATCATTTTTCTGACAAAAACTTTGATTAACTTTCAAAGTTAGGTAATTGAGAACATATAAATCGTTCCATTGGTTGACAAAGCCAGCGTTTCGTTTTGTCAGGTTTAATTGACTTCCCCCTTTGTTGAATTTTCCTTGGAGTTTGGTATTTTTGTTAAGACAATTTTTTGCATATTTGATAAAAGATTAAGTGTTTTATTCATTGAAATAAAATTTAAGGCTACAAAATGTCGATACAGCTCATTATAAAATATGGAAATGTGGTATGATTGCCAATGAGTCAGTTATCCAACAGAATCCAAATAATGTGGATATAAGCAATTATAGGTCCCCGTACGGCCTTCAACAATTGGCAAAACCTCAACCGTATAATTAGCTATAAAAGGCCCCGACAATGCAAAATATGAAACTATTCAAACAAAAAAAAAAAAAAACAACGGCCTGTAGGTTTATGACAAAACGATAAACGAAAAACAGATACAACAAAAAGCAGCCAACGACAACCACCGATTTGCAGACTCCTGAGGTCAGGCACATAAAGAATGTGGCGGGATTAGACATGTTTGTGAGCGCTCAACCCTTTCATAACCTGGGGCAGCGGTGTAACAGTACATCATAAGAACATACCGTAAAAATCAGTTGGAAATGGTCTGATTCATCAAATCGGCACGAAGCACAAAACGACAAAAAGGACACAAAGAACCTATCAAAATATAGGTAAATAATATTGACAGGATGTAGGACTATCAGTTTTCATTAAAGAAGAGCAATACATATATAGTTGTTTTTAATTCATAAAAACAAAATGTTAGAAAACCCCAAAAAAAATCATATTCAACGATTTTACTACGGTGTTAAAAAGATATCTTTTGCGAGTAAGTTTATTTAAAGGATTAAGAAATTTGCATTGATCTTATTTAAATTTACATGCTTTATAAACAATAATACCGTAAAAATTAGGATGTGATATTCCGATCTTTACAAGAATTTTACCAGGTACAGCAAGACTTCAAAACCAAATCTATATATTAATGAAAGAATTCAGTAAAAGTTTAAAGTAATTTATGGTAACGAAATTCCAGACTTGATAATTTACTAGTTATACAGAGATAACGTTCATTGAAATTCAAAGCGTCACTACATACCAAACAAGTTGGGCAAGATACACATCGTGAGAAAGGACAAAAAATTGTAATAACATGATTACCAAACTCCGATGTAAATCTAAAATGGGGGAAGGCCATTAAAACTGACAAACCTAATGCACGATTATATCAACCAAAAAAAAAAACGCCTGGAAAACGTCATAAATCTTACTTCGTAATGGCATTTTTCGAAAGAAAAAGGTGAGTTAAACTTGATTCTAAAGCAAGCTAAACCTCCTACTTGTATGACAGGTGTATTAAGTTCCGTTACATTGACAAAATTGTGTGATAAACCTAAACAGACATAATTGGTTAACGTGACAATAATTGGGATCCAGCAGCTAAAATTTCGTAAACATACCTCACAGATATATACAACATAACTACACATAAAAATCCAAACAAAAATCCAATTAAATCTAACAAAGACGCCACCAATATTTTTGTTTGTAGTTGATAGTATAACTGATCCATTACACTTTAGTGCAACATAATGAAATATACACACTTCCCGAATAGCCCTACAAAAACGTCATGCGACCGAAGCGTGCCTCCGAATTCACACGGATCAGAAACGTCAAAAGCTAAAAACACAAACCCGAAGGGTCGTGCACAGTTACCAAGCCACGTCAAAAGTCATACGACAAAAAAAGAAATAATAGTACAAAGACAAATTAAGGGAAAACTGCAAAAGTAAATAAAATGATTCAGAACATTAGAAACCACAAGTCAAGACCGTTCTGTATTATTTGTGAAGTTAACACTGAATATTGATATATTAGGTCTTGGTACCTTTCGATGAAGTTTTGAGAAAAAAACAATACGTTCTTTGACAAAACCCTGACACCTATGAAATTTTACAAGGTCTGAGTAGCAGCTGCAAGCTCTTAAATACCTTATGGGTTGAGAAAAGTATACTCCAAAAGCGGGTGAATTTGGTATATCGCTGCTAAGATGAGAAAAATTTGTAATTTCAAAATTGAAATCGTCTCGTTTGTTACTGAATCTGGAACTGAGATGACTGCTGGAGTCAAATTCGAGGTATAAGTCTAAAAAGTAGGCGGAGAAAATTGTGTGTGTTGTTTCATTAATCTCTAGTTCATGACGATATATTATTGGTACCTAATCAGAAAAGTTTGTTAATGGAGAGAACATCATCAATCTTCTTTGATCTTCCTGTTTTTTGCAAGTATCTGAAGGAACTCTACCTCATATGAACATTAAGAAATGTCGACAAGGAGAGGCACACAGCTGGTTGCCATGACAATGTCGACAACCTGCATAAAAAGTTGACCTTAGATGGATTTTGATTTTATTTTTAGGTTCTTTTTTATCATATAGCTCTTCAATTGTTTCGGTTCTTGTACATTATTTGCTTCCAAATATTCGGCTAAGAGCGTTCCAGAGGAAGATAAATCCAAAAGAGCGGTTCAGACTCATGAGATTAAGAAGTATTGTTTTCCTTTTCATGTTAACGAGAAACTCTGGCATACTGATCACATGTTCTACGATGTCGCATGTTTCGTCCTCGGGTTAACTTTTAACAAAATGTGTTTTTATTTATCACTATTTACTACTTTATTGTATCCCAATACAATACATTTGAAGCGTATGGTATCCTTTTCATGAAGAGAGGTATTGTAGATTATTTCTTTTAGACGGGTTTTCATGTGGTATGATGGTATAAGAGGGTGCAAAATCGAAGGTCTTTATAGAATTTATTTCAGAAAAGGACCGAGATTTAAAATTTCCCGACGTTCTTTTGAGTTGTCACTCGATGTTAAAAAACTACAAATTTGATAGATTTAAGCAATACATGAGTATGAATCCCTAAACATTAATAGTTAGGGCATTTCAAACAAAAACAACGTTTTTTTACAATAGGTGAACCTGTGTAATAATATCTTTCTAGGTCAATTTAACCGATTATGGTTCCGGATTACGAAATGCGTAAATAAAATAGTTTTTTTAAAGAACAATATGAAAATTTTCATAAGATTTATCAGGTTATAAAGTTGACTCTAATGTGTGTGAAACAAATACAAAAGAAAGTGACCATACTTCTTTAAAACTTACCTGTTTTTGTTTGCTTTTAATTTTAGGTTTGTATCATGGGAACTCGGCTGTTGTTGTTTTATATTAGTTTGAAATTGAACATTTGTATGGAAACTAGCTACAGGAGAACAATTTGTACCCGCGAAGCATGACCATTTACTACGGAAACTTACACGGTTGTCATAGAGCCTTTCTGTTGACAAACTTTTATAACCCAAATCGTTTCTACACATTTTAGCTTTTGAATTTTTAATCGGGATAGCTTTACTCTCTCGCCTTAATTTTCTATCATTCACTTCAAGTGTGTCATTTTGACAGTTTGTTTCTTTAATATCGGATACATTTATACTGTCATCTTTAATGTCCATTTTCTCTGATGGAGAATCAACTTCAAAGTTATCGTCGTTAGAAGGACTTCTCTCTATATCACGTATATATTGATGGCTTTCGACAGTTGTGTTTGTTTCATGAGGTGTATATTTTCCCAAATCATTTGAAGAACGAGATGTCACTGATACTGCTGAAGATATGCATCCATCAGTAGTCAAAACATCTGTGTTTTTACAAACTGTTGAACAAAGATCCTTTTTTATAGCTTCCAATATCTTGCCATTTGCAACTGTTCTTCCTAAAGAGCATTCCTTGAGATTTCGTACTGTTTCGGTTAAGACAGTCACTCCTTGTGACAAAGTAAGGACCATTTCTTTAATTTCGCTCAGTCTGGTAGAATTATTGTCACAGTGTATGGTCAATGAATCTACACCCTTTTCAATATCTAAATATAGAGAATAATCATATTTGTTCACTAAGGAGCATTAATTTTATAAAAATTTTGTGGGGATATTGTAAAGATTCTATCGAAATGGGCAACTGACAATTGGAAAGTTAACATCATCACGGTTGTCAAAGATTCTAGTTTCAAGTCACTCATCTGTGTTAATATCAAGTTATAAACTATTTATACGTTTTGTCTTTATTTGAGTTTGTACGATAATTTGTTTCGGAACGTGCAAATTTTTCACTGTTTTCGAATATAAGCAACAATCTTAACAAGAAAGATATTTAAAAAAAAACATTAAAATCGTTGGAGAAACCTCGTGCAGGAATATCAGATATTGTTTTGCGTATTGTACACGATGCTGTTCGCAGAAGTCATGTTTTTCAGTGGAAAGTTTTAATCCCATTAATGTGCACATGCACAGTGTGCTGAATGTGTTTCTCTTCGATATATGTGTCACCTTGCTGCTTACTCTCAATGCAATAAATTGCTCAATACTAAGAATAAAACAACTTCCTAGGAAAATCATTTAAAAGAATGTTTATGTATTTCACACAATGTAAATATTGTATATCCACAAAACTATAATCACCAGCACCTTTAGAAAAACCTTAACAGAGCTATCAACACAAGGTTTGAGAAATTAATCTAAAATTACTAAATTAAAACTTACTTTTAAATTGCTGTTCCATCTGTTTTATGTCTCGTTTCCGACTGTAAAGGAAAAATGAGAAAAATGTGTTTTATCTTGATTGATTGATTGATTGTTGGTGTTTATCGCCATTTATTGGGACTAGTTTTAATTTGGTTGAGGAAACCAGAATGCCAGAAGAGAACCATAGACCTTCGGCAGGAAAACTGGCAATCCTAGTCGATTAAGATCGAAGTCTACCACTACTATTTTTACCAGTCTGCCACCGAGGCCCCTATTTTACCTTGCAAGCGATACTGTAAGCAAACTAATCACGGTATTTTTTTTAAGTCTAAATTTCTGCAGAATGTTATGTGTTATATGAATATGTACCATAACACATAATGTATGTCACTGAGGACCATATGACATTTTTCTGACATTATCTCCATTAAGGTATATTGACGAAGCAAATTTGAGATCGATATAATTATGTTTGAATAATAAACACCAAGGTGACATGCAGTATCATGATTTGATAATTCTGATATGATTTGCATTATTAGGCAATGAATTACTGTTATTTGGCATATATATATATATAATATTTGTTTAATGTGTGTTACAATACGGGGAAGGTTCCAGCTCTATGGACCAAAGGGGTAATTGTACCAGTACCGAAATGTTCGTCGTCTGACCCCAGAGACCCTCTTTCATATCGTGGGATAACCTTAGCTCCAGCTACCTACAAGTTGTACTGAAGTGTTCTTAACTGTCGGTTGCGGGAAAAATTTGATACATCTGATATTATTCATGATGAGCAGAATGGTTTTCGAAGAAATCGTAACACAATTGACCACTTTTTGTCGATAACAAGTATTATAGAGTCTAGAAAACTACGTAAACAGTCTACATTTGCTGCGTTTATTGACTTTAAAAAGGCATACGATACTATAAATAGAACATTGTTATTTAATAAATTAGAGTTACTTGGTGTTAGTTTTAAAATGATAAAGGCATTAAGATCTTTATATAATAATGTTCAGTCTTGTATTAAGTGAAATGGTATTTTAACTGACTGGTTCCAAGTTAATACTGGTTTGAAACAAGGGTGCATTATTTCACCTTTATTGTTAAATTTTTCCATTAATGATTTAATTGATGAAGTCAAAAAGTTAAACGTTGGTATTAACATAGGTGAAGAAAAAGTGTGCACAATGTTATATGCAGACGATGTAGAACACCTTCTGTGCCATGTTATAATTTTCCTTTTGTTTTTAATGGAAAATTTGTTGATAAAGTATCAAATAATACATATTTAGGTTTATTGTTAACCGAACATTTGAGTTATGAAGATATGGCAAAAGCAGTTGCTAAATCTGCCAGTAGGGCATTGGGGTTATTAATAGCAAAATGTAAAGCTCATGGTGGTTTTCCATATGATGTATATACAAAACTGTTCAATTCAATTGTATGGTCAGTGATTGATTATGGTACCTCTATTTGGGGTACTAAGGAATTTTCTTGTATAAATGCTGTTAAACATAAGGCTATACGATTTTTTATGGGTGTGGCTAGATATACCCCTTACTTAGCACTTTATGGAGATATGGGATGGAAACCATGTATTGTTAAACAATGGTCTACCATATTTAGAACTTGGTCACGATTTCATAAGATGTCTAATTGTAGACTTAATAAGAAAATTTTTCTTTGGAATAATAAACTCAGTTTTAATAAAGAAAAAAAGTGGAACTATAGAGTGAATACAAAGTTTAAAGAACTTGATCTTAATCAGTATTGTAATGTTGAATGTATTTTAAGCAAGTCTGTTATTAAAGATATTGAAAACAACCTTTTTATTATGTACAATAATGAAAGCAGTAAATTGCGTACTTACAGGTTATTTAAATCAAATTATTGTACTGAAAAAATATTTAAGTATTACTATGCCGGTTAAATACAGAAATGCATATGCTAAATTTAGAGCAGGTATTGCTCCAATTAGAATTGAAACTGGCAGATATGAAGGTATAGATGTGAATGAGAGGTTTTGTTTTACTTGTAGAAAAAATGATTTAGATGTAATTGAAGATGAAAAACATGTGTTGTTGGAATATCCAGAATATTCAGATTTGCGAATGATCTTTTTAACAGTGTATTTAATGTAGAAAACAGTTCAACCTTTAGAAGTAGTAAATAAGCAGCCTGGTGAATCTCATTCAAAGTTTGTACGATCACGGAAAATAATTGAATTAAATTGGATTAAAAATTACAGACAGTCTACCCTCTCGGTCTTAATGATAATATCATGGGAATTGGTAATATATCAAGAACCGATTCTGTTAACATTTTGGATATAGTTTCTAAAACTGTTCGTAAAACCGTTCTCATGGTCGTAGAAAAATCGCAATCAAAGAAAATTTCGGACCAATCATACCAATATTTCGGACCTAATTTCTATTTCAAAAACAACGGCAGACATTATCTGTTAACAAAGCTCTGTTCATTACCGGTTAATAAGTTAAATAAAATTTTAGAGGATTGCAACACAATTTCATATAGCAGTCCTAAGTATGAAATCGTTCAAATTATAATGGCATATTGTTATTCTAAACTGTTTCCCAAAATTGATCGCCCTGAAGATCATAAAAAACATTTTATTAAAATAAAGTATGTCAATAAAGGTTTTGATTTTGTAAATATTGCCGGTATTTTTAACGACCATTCTGTTAAAGAACAAATTCCTGGATATTTTGATAATACTGAGCTCCCTCTTATTTGTTATATTTACAAGAAATCTACCCGGAAATATGTGTTTAATTATAGCCAATTGTGTAAAGATGTTAATATCAGTGAAAATACACCTACTTCATGTAATTGTAGTAATTCCGAATACATTTATGGACCCATTTCCATGTTATAACAGGAGATCTTAACATCGTTCAAGACCGAGAGTTAAAATCATTCCTCAGTAAAGGACCTAAATATCGTCCCCGTCAATCATTAATTGGAATGAGTGTCATAATATCATCCACGACTCACTCCATCCTTACTGTTTAAAATGGATAAAACGGGAAAAAGCTGACAAAAAATCTTTGGACTCCTTTTTTAATTCAGTAATGAACATAGTTGATATACGTATTCAACATTTTAAAGAACATTTTACTCTTAACAACAACCATAATAAACCTATTTCTCGTATCAAACATAAACTTAAAGAACTAGCCAAGGAATTTGTTTTGTCCCGGCCGATAAAGCTGCTAATAATATCATTATTGTTTGACGTAAATTTTACATTGAGGTCCTGAAAAAAGAAATCACCAATTCACCAACATTCCAACTGACTCCATTTTCAGAAAACGACATCTGTAACAAACATAAACTTTTAGCTACCTCTTTACAAGCAGAACCAAATACAATGAAAGTCCCAACTATGTACTGGCTTCCGAAGCTACATAAAACACCTTACAAATATAGATTTATTTCGTCTTCAAGCCATTGTTCCACTACTAAATTGTCTAAATTGTTCAAATAAGGCCTTTGAAAATAGTGGAATTAATTACTTTTGGAGTGTCAAAAACTCGTTGGAAGTACTTGATAAATTGCATGCTTATATTGGTGATTTTGAATCTGTTCAAAGTTTTGATTTTTCTACCTTGTATACCACATTGCCTCACATTCTCATTAAGAAAAATTCACACACCTAATTAAATGGGCATTTGAAAAGTCAGAATGTGAATACATATGTTCTAACTCTTTTAGGTCATTTTTTAGTAGCAATAAACAAAAGAAATATGTCAATTGGACATGCTTTGATACTATATCTGCCCTTGAATTTTTACTAGATAATATTTTTGTTCGCTTTGGAGATTCCGTATATCGTCAGGTTATCGGAATTCCAATGGGGACTAACTGTGCACCACTTATTGCGGACCTGTTTTGTATTGCTATGAGTTACAATTTATGACTAAAATCAGCAAAGACCCATCGAAACAACATCTGATACAAAATTTAATAATACTTTTAGATATTTGGATGATATATTGGCTCTCAATAATGACGACTTCAGTATGTATACTAAAGAAATTTATCCTGTTGAACTTACTTTAAATAAAGCTAATACTAACAATGACCACTGCCCTTTCCTCGATCTTGATATCCATATCATTAACGGAAAGCTTAATACAAAATTTATGATAAAAGAGATGATTTTCATTTCCTATCGTTAATTATCCATTTTTAGATGGTGACGTTCCTTGTCACCATCTTACGGTGTTTATATATCTCAACTTGTACGATTCGCTCGTGTATGTAACAACGTTTCAGATTTTAACGAAAGAAATTTATGTATTACTGAAAATTATTACACCAGGGTTTTCGATATCACAAACTAGTCAAAACATTTACTAAATTTTATCATCGGTATAAGGACATCATTCGTAAATATAGCTCAACATGCAGACTTCTTATACGTTCAGGTATTTCACATCCAATCTTTTATGGTAATATTCTTTATAAAGCACTAAAATGTCAGTATTCACCTCAGAAGCTAACAAAACCTTTAAATAGACTTATTAAGAAGGGATATAGTTACGATACTGTTGTCAGGTCATTAAAGATTGCATATTTTGGCTTTAATATTGATTCACTTATAGGGTCTTTGCATCGGAACTAAACACATTTATTTAAAACCAGTTGTTGGCATGACACGGGTTATGCTCTTCTCATATATTTTATGATGGTATGATACTAAACCCTAACGGGAGGGATTGTGCCTGATATTCATATGATGAAGACATAATCTTTCAATCAGTTTAATTGAGGTCTGGAGCTGGCATGTCAGTTAACTGCTAGTAGTCTGTTGTTATTTATGTATTATTGTCATTTTGTTTATTTTCTTTTGTTACATCTTCTGACATCGGACTCGGACTTCTCCTTAACTGACTTTTAATGTGCGTATTGTTATGCGTTTACTTTTCTACCTTGGCTAGAGGTATAGGGGAGGTTGAGATCTCATAAACATGTTTAACCCCGCCGCATTTTGCGCCTGTCCCAAGTCAGGAGCCTCTGGCCTTGTTAGTCTTGTATTATTTTTACTTTTAGTTTCTTGTGTATAATTTGGAGTTTAGTATGACGTCCATTATCACTGAACTAGTATATATATTTGTTTAGGGGCCAGCTTAAGGACGCCTCCGGGTGCAGGAATTTCTCGCTGTATTGAAGACCTATTGGTGACCTTCTGTTGTTGTCTGTTCTGTGGTCGGGTTGTTGTCTCTTTGACACATTCCCATTTCCATTCTCAATTTTATTAATAACTTGTGTAATGAGGAAAAGTTTTTATTTATGTTTCATGACGACAGAGTTTGCTATTTCAGCCAAAATCTGCCAAGAAAGTGTATTTTATACTCGTAATAACTGTATACAATGTGTTTTTTTTGTTTTATCTTTTGATTATGATTAGAAAAGAATTGCTTTTTAATATTATAGTGTTTTATGCTAAGATATATTGATATATGTTATACATGTTATATAAATGTATTTTTAATGTGTGTTTATAGTCTCTCATAACTCTTTTTAGAGTGGCTGTTTTATAAATCGATCTGTTTTTATTATATTGTGTTTTTTATCAAATGTTTTAAAGAGGTGAGACTCTAATAAAGTATTTGTTTTTGTTGTTGTATATTAAAAAAAAAACTTCTGATTTTGTTTTAGTCAATTCTTATTTCCATAGACCGTATTCCACGAGACGATTTATAAATCAAACTTCCAAACTTGTAAATGTAATGACTATTTAGATATTCAGTATTCTCTATACTTGTCCATACTTATCATTATTAATGTCGCGTCTCAAGTCCTCTTGCTTTTTCATCAGAATCAGTATTTCACCGTTAAATGCTTCAATCTGCAACAATATAAGAGTGATATTTAATCACTTTTTACCTTTTTTCACTTGGTGCTTATAATAATTTAAGTATTTAATTAGAAAATCAAATTGCATGAGAAAGGAACTATAAACAATAATAAATTGATCATATTAGCAAAGTTAGAGTGCTTGTTTGTTTGCGATTGTGTGTTAAGGAATGCAGATAACTTTGCTTTTATTCAAAAAGTTTAGATTACCTCTTGATTTAATTCCATCTATCAACCATTAGTCTTGTGACAGGCTGTATTTACATAAAACTGAAATGAATTATCAGTTTTTAATTTCAAACTTTTGGTTTAAGTTCCATCATTTTTTTTAGAGTGTTATGCCAAAATTAGATATGAATTAATCTTAAATGATTTGCCAAGTAATTCATACAACACTTTAAACAAAAGCTAACAAAATGATCTTACCACAAGGCTTTTTATCGGGATTAAACTAGATTTAGAATTGTATTCTAACATATGCATTCTTTTATAATATTAAATATTAAACTATTACACAATAACCACACATAAATACATGTATATATAACTATTATTCCAAATATCACTACACTCAATGCAAATATACATATTTGTTTATTTGTCATAATTAATTTGGGTAAATTGAATTGTTATAAATTAAGCTGTTATTTTTCTCACTGAACATGTTTCGTATTGGGGCCTTTTCTATGTGACTGACTCTACGATAAGTGTTTTTCTCATTATTGAAAGCCATAGACCTAAAATTGCGTATATCCACATCATTTGAACTGTAGTGGATAGTTGAATCATTGGCAATCATACCACATCTTCTTATTGTTATAGCGAATATCTTAATATCCAGGTTAATATCAGGTATTAATATATTAATTATATATAATCTGGCAAAGTTTCTGTTAAAAAAGCTTTAGTTTATAAAAATGTTAAATACCAGTTGTAATTAACCCTTTATTTTGAAAGACTCTCTATGTTTACAAGTTTTCATTTCAAATTTGACACTTCTCAATTCAAATTAAAGTGGACATTTCACATTCCAAATGCAACTTGCCATTTCTCAGTTCCATCTTGATATTTTTCACTTCCAACTTGACATTTCTCAATTCCAATCTGACATTTCTCACTTGTAGCCTTTCATTTTAACTTCCAACTTGACATTTTGACAGTTCTAAGTTTCAACATAGAAATGAGAAATATAAACTTTAACTGAGGAATGTCAAGTTGGAACTGAGAATGCCGAGTTGAAGTGAAAAATGTCAACTTGGAATTGAAGATGTAAAACATTCTGCATAAAAAGTCAACCCGTTGTTTAATCAATATAAATTCAAGCAACCATGAATTATTTCTTAATTTAAGCATTTTGTCGTAAGAGATGGGAAGGACCAAAATGAAATTGAAATTGAGTGAGGAAAATGTATATATTCTTGAATACTTTCTGATTTTACTAAGGATTCTTAAATTGTGTATTTACGATTTCGTGCTTACTAGATTGTTAATTTTAATTTTTAAAGGCTTGCATAATCTTAACTTTTCCTTAATTTAATGGACCATATTATTGGCATATAAATAAATGGCTCTTATCATACCTACTAATTTTATGAAAATGTGATTAAGAATATATTTATTAAATAACATGACATTAAATATTCTAAAATGTTCGAGAGGAATTGATAAAAAAAAATATCAACGAACTTCTTTCCATAGGTGAAGGACAAAATATCGTGCGCCAGTGACTCCTTAATATATTGAATAATCAAAGAATGACAATATATGCATTCTTTTTAACTAAATGACATCGGTGAAAACAATTAATAGCTATGCAAAAATCCGTTTTCACTTTATTCTTAATACACACAATATTCACGACCTCACCTATCATACGTCCATAATTCCTGTTTTTTTGTTTTTTTTTTTATTTTGTAAAAAAAATAAATTAGACATAACATGTGTATTTTTTAACAGTTGCTTTTGATTATGGTGCCACATGAGATAATTTCCACAATTCCAACAAGCAATGAAATAACTATAAATAGATATTCGCTCATGAATTAACTGCCGATTGTCTGCTAACTCAGAACAAGAGTAGACAAAAAGAAACGAATAGATATAAATGAGCAAATAACATATTATAAAATTGTTTACCTTTATAAAAAATTGTCGTTCCTACTTACGAAAGTTACAAAATGTTGCTTCATGAGAAGTATCTATAAATAAAATTTTTCAATTGACGAGGAATTTCCTCATTTATTTTCTTGCTTTTGGTTTCATTTTGATAATTTTCCCATGCCCTTCCTTAAAATAAGATATATTTGTTTTACCTTTTATAAATTTCGGCTAGTTAGTTCAATTTGTCATGATTAAATTATAACGAAATCTGTCATGCAATAAGTGTAAAGTGCAAGATTTTATAGATAAATTATTTCCTGGAATTGCAAACAATTTTTTTTCGTTTTAACGCTTTGATTATTCTTGGATTATACAGGACATTAAATTGATAAATGTTTACATAATCTTAATCAAATCATATTATATATTCGATAACATGCATATCTTATACGGATTGTACAATGGCCGAGGCAAAATTTATCAGTTAATTCGTCTTACCTTTATATAATTGTACAAAACAGGTATCTATTTTCGTAGATCAGTAAACTTGCGGGTTTGAAAAGTTAAACATACCAATAGCATGATACAATGAGGGAGGACTTCGTCCTTACCACTGTTAATGATAAAGAGACAATTAACTTTTTAGAGTTCACATTTTTTTTATACTTAATTTGTATTTTAAAAGACTTAAATTGTAATACAAAGTCTATCTGTATCAGATTACGTTTTGTGACTGTACACAATGATAACATGGTTATTGTGTTTGTCATCTATTATCTGAGGCTAACATGATGAGACATCCATTCTTTTCATTTAGATTCGGAAAGATTGTAAGGCGTTAAAGTTTTCTGTTTAATTGTGAATGGTATTTTTTGTTGTAGTTTTAAAAATTGACAAAAGTACAAATTTGAAATAAACGATTGTCTTCTTGTTTTCATATAAATAACATGAGGTTTATCAACGTCAAATGTAACTTGGAATAGATACGATCGAAGATCTGTGTGATATCCTTTATCACAAAACAGCATTGATTTGTAACACCTCTTCATACAACACCATTTTAGAAATTACTGTATTTTTTTTTTTTATTTTTTTTTTTTTTTTTTTGTGTCAAACATAAAGTGAACAATTGTAATATAAGTTTAATACCAATCTGTAATTAATTTAATCAATTGAAACACATATGCAAATCTTATTTTAGAAATAGATACTGTAAAAACAATGTATCATATTAACCTAGTGATTACTTTTTGTTACTTTTAATTAGAATGTTAGTGGTCACACGTGTCTTTTGTAAAACAAATATTGAAGATCCTTTTCCTTAATGAAAACATTTTTCACATGAGTAGCTGTATTTGGCAAAACCTTTCGCAATTTTAGATCCTCAATGCTCTTCAACTTCGAACTTTATTTGGCCTTTTTGAATTTTGTTCGAGCAACACTTATGAATCTTTTGTAGACAAAACGCGCGTCTAGTGTGCAATATTTTGATACTGGTATCAATGGTTAGTTAATTTGCTTAGATAAGCAGATGCATGTTTATTGAAGCATAATTATGTAATTTCTATAACCTGGCCTCGAAGAGGGGGTACAGTTTATAGATGTGCACGTGTTCTTCCGTCCGTTCGCCCGTCCGTCCATACGCCTGTTCCTTACACTTTCGGTTGCGGATTATAATTAAAGCGTTTGTCAACACAATTTCATGGATCATTAGTACAAGTTACTTTGATTTTTACAATTTTGGAATCTACCGTTCTAGAACTACGTCACTTAGTTATCTTAACAAAGCATTAACAAAACAGTTTAAGATGTTAAAACAATATCTTGACCCAAAAAAAATAAAGGTCGAGTTTGATCTTGACTTTGTTTGGCATTTATCGTTCAAGAATTATGCCCCTTTGTTAATTTAAAAAATTTGTCACTTTTGTTTTGTTCCGGAGTATAACTAAAGTATCACTTCACGAAATCTTTAAGATTTAAACACAGTGGCATAATCAATAAAATGCAGGTCAATTTCAAAACAAGAAGATGTGGTATGATTGCCAATCAGACCAGATAGGCAAAAGATACCAAAGGTATATTCAAACTCGTAAGTCGAAAACGAATTGACAATACAATGGCAAAAAACGAAAAACGACCAAAGACAAACAACAGTATACAAACTACAACATAGAACACTAAAGACTGAGCCAGAACCCAACCACAAAACCAAAGGCGATCACAGGTGCTTCGAAAGGGTATACACGAACCCTCCATTTCTGGCACCCGTCGTATTACAGTAACTCATGTTAGTACAAACAAACCCGATGATAAGTCTAACTATGTAGGTCACTTTCAGGAAAGAGAACGGTATGATAGTTACGACAATTTTCTGACAGCTTTCCATTAGAAACCCAGATGACGTAGAAGTAAGCAGCTATAGGTCACCGTATGACATTCAACAATAAGCAGAATCCATACCACATAGCAAGCTCCGAAATGACAAATGTTTAACAAACAAAATGAGAAAACTCAAGGTCGATTTTGACGCGTATAGCATTTACCGTATAACAGTTATTGTACTTAATAATTTTAATGATTTTTATTCCCCCTGATGTTATCTAAATTATCACTTGAAGCAATCTTTTTAAATTCTAACATAATGCAATGAACCATACGCTATCTTAAAAAATAGTTTGCGGTTTCGGTATGAAAATAAATTTTCCACTTGACAAAGTCTTTTTGAATTAAACAAATTATCATTGTCCATAATAAACAAATTGATTTTGACAGAATATATATTTTGTGTTCAAGATTATGTTGCAGGGAGTATATGGGATCACGTAGTCTAGATCATGTAATTGCAGTTTTCAATCAATTGTACGATTGTACTCGACCCTTAAATCTGTTATCCAAATGCTGTGAAAAGCAAATAATACAGCTCTATTTTTTGAAATTATATGCCATTCAGTTATGGTAATGCAGGTTAATTTTATTTTTGGTTGCATAGAAAACCAAAATGGACCCTTGTTTTAATATTTTTTCCTTATTTGTACATTTTGCATCTAAGCGGTCCTGTTACAGGTTTATCTAGAAAAGTGCATCAAATAAGCAAATTTTATGCGTTTCATTACTATTTACTATAAATATCACATTTGTGATTTCAATGTTATTGTCGGTGAACTGTTAGTTCTGACTTACAATATAAGTAATTTTACCAGGACCGAAAAACAGCCAGTATCCGGTTGACAAACCAAAGCTTTTAAACACAGTGTCAGGATTAAATGTATAAGTGATATGCAATCAAACAAAAACCGTAAAATAAATAGAAGTTTAAATGAATGTTAAATAATGCACGTAAAAAGTGATAGAAAAATAGAATTTGCGAAATTCCGAACTAACAAAAATAGATCAGAAAGACAGTGACTACTAGCCTGTCAACAGTGAGGTTGTGAGTTCGAAACTTGATTTTTCTATAATTCAGATACTGTTTGGGAAATTATAAATGCATATAAAATTTCCCCAAACAATTTCGCTTTTAATCAGAAAAATATGTTTGTATATACTAGTACTTCGAATTTAAATTGACACCGGTTAAGGTGGTTGACAGTTGACAAAAAAGCAATTTTTAACCATTTGCGTTTTTTTTTTTTTTTTTTGTCTAAACTTACACGATCATATGGTGTGGTTTACTTTTACATGTAAGATACTATAATCTTCAAGCATGTTCAATTGGAACCAAATATGTTCCTCTTAATGTCGACTTGTTCCTTTATTCATGCAGACTAAATTCTTCATACAGCAGGTTCTCAGGAAGAATAACAGTAGCTAGGATTATCCTTTAACTTCCCGTTCCTCTTTATAGATGATGTCCTCTCACCAAATAATCCAATAATCGTTTTGTGACTATTTTGAATGCATCTATCGCATCAAACTTGAAATAAAAGATACCACAGATACAGTTTAGTTTGCATCATATCTTGACTAATATATGGAAATTGACAACGAAGGTAGTTTGAGAACAAACCTTTACGATAAAAAGTAAAATAACAAAAAATACCGAACTCCAAGGACAATTCAAAATGATCAAATGGCAAATCAAAAGCTCAAACACATCAAACGAATGGAAAACAACTGTCATATTCTTGACTTGGTAGAGGCATTTCCTTATGTAGAAAATGGCGAATTATACCTGGTTTTATAGCTAGCTAAATCTCTCACTTGTATGACAGTCGCATAGATTTCTATTATATTGACAACAATGTGTGAGCAAAACAAACAGACATAGTAGGTGGGCCAAGATGCGTAGTTCATTTCCAATAGGCGGTAATGCTAACATTTTAGTCCATATCGTTAACTTGAATATGTATGGTGGCTCATATCGAAGCTGAGACATTTATACATGTCTGGTTAAATTTTTGGGATGTCAAGTGAGATTAGTTTTCCCACAAATTGCCGGAACCTGAAAGATGGTGAAAAATGTCACTCTCCTCATGAAATAATCCCAAAATTCTGATCATAAATTTCGATAAAAAATTTGTCCTTTGTAATCATTTATTTGAGGTCAAATCTACATATTTCTTTTCTCATCACATCAGCTCTATAAAACAGTTCTCATAGTTCAATTATGTTCATTGTTAAAATCACAGCATCAACAATTGTATGGTGGACTGATATTCTTTTTTTTTATTACATAATCTGAGTTCTCATCCCAAGGTACATTAGGGATATTGACCCAGGTACAAATGTAAAAAAATGGGACACAGCAGTCAATATTGTGCTTAAATCTTAATCTCTATAAAAACAAACAACTATGTCAACAAAGAAAAGCAATTGGAATAAAGACGCTCTATAGACAAAGCACATAAACAAAAATGAAAGACAAGAATACAAAAAATGACCTTAGCACAATAATACAATGGCGGGATGTATAAATACCGAGCCACGCCAAAGGATATTACCAAAAATTGAACTAACCAGTAAGGTGAAAATATATACAAAGACAAATAAAAAGAACACTTTAACACGTAAATTAGTTAATAAACAACATCAGTACCTAGAATCTATAATACTTCAAGACCATTACGTATCAATTGTTAAGTTGATACGGAATATTTATCAACACGGTCTTGGTATCTTCCAAAGGACCTTTTTTTTTTAGAAAAAGGACGAGACGTTCTTTGACATAATCCTGGTTCTTAAGTAGAAGCTGCAAGATCTTGAATACAGAATGAGTTGGGAAACGTATATTCCATATGCAGGTGAAGTTGGTATATTTCTGCTTAGGTGAAGGACATTTATAATTTCAAAATTAAGATTGTCTCGTTTGTTATAGATTCTGGTACTGAGATGACGCTTATATTAAATTCGAGATAAAAGTCTAACTAGAGGATCTAAAGAGCCTTTGTCGCTCACCTTGGTATATGTGCATATACAACAAAGGACACTCTCCAACATTGTAGACGAGAATATAATTCATGACAAAAATCTCTGTTTTGTTGATCTGGTAGTGCTGATCGTTTTGTCTGTTTAGCTTCTTTCTATCTTCTTTAGTTTTTGCTCAAAACACAAAAGAGAGTAAAAAAATTCTCATTTAAGGACAATCACTCCAAAAAAGAATGGCAGTCTACTAAATACATCGGCAAAATTTGACTAGTTAGTAGATCTTGACTTGCTGATAATTTTTGTAATTTAAAGCGTCTATTTATCTATTGTAATTTTTATCATATAAGGCAAAACGCGGAGATAATGGTGAAAATCGACATTAAAGGGCAGTTACTCAAATAAGGAGTCGACTGACGATTTCAACCATGTTAGATATATTTGTAGAACTTGTCTTGCTGATCATTTGTGCAATCTATTATAGTTTTCAAGATAGTAGGCAAAAATGAAACAAAATGGTAAAATTTTGTCATTTAAGGGCAATTACTCCTATAAGAAGTCGTCTGAAAGTTTTGACGTATATAGAAAAATGGAAGAGCTCAAACCTTCTGTAGATTTTTGCCTTTGTCAGATTTTCTCTTTTCATAACGGTTTTCAAAATGATAGACAAAACTTGCATTTTACCCCTATGTTCTATTTTTAGCCATGTTGGCCATCTTGGTTGGCAGGCAGGGTCATCTGACACATTTTTTTTAAAACTAGATACCCCAATTATGATTGTGTCCAAGTTTGGTTAAATTTGGCCTTGTAGTTTCAGAGGAGAAGAATTTTGTAAAAGTTAACAGATAATGGAAAGTCGTCATTAAAGGGCAATAGCTTCAATAAGGAGTCGTCGGACAATTTCCTCCACTTGTCTTAATTGTAGATCTTGTCTTGCTGATCATTTTTGCTAGTTAAGTGTTACCTATTTATTATAATTTTTAAGATATTAGGCAAAAACGCATAAAATTGGTTAAAATCGTCATCAAAGGGCATTAACTCTTATAAGGAGTCGACTGACCATTTCGACTTTGAAACTTATTTGTAGAACTTGTCTTGCTGATCATTTTTGCAATTTTAAGTTTCTATTCATCTATTATAGTTTTCAAGATAGTAGTCAAATTAAAAAAATTACAAAATTTGTCATTAAAGGGCAATAACTCCTATGAGAAGTCGCCGTACAATATTAACGTATATGGACAATTAGTGAAGCTCTGTAAGATTTTCTCTATATATAAAGATTTTCAAAATAATAGACAAAACATGCATTTTACCCCTATGTTCTTTTTTAGCCATGTCCGCCATCTTGTTTGACAGGCCGGGTCATCGGACAAATTTTTAAATCTAAATACCCTAATGGTGATTGTAGCCAAGTTTGGTTAAATTTGGACCAGTTGTTTATTGGAGAAGATTTTTGTAATAGTTAACAGCGACGACGGACGACAACGGACGACGGACGGCGGACGTCAGGTGAAAAGAAAAGCTCACTTGGCCCTTTAGGCTAGGTGAGCTAAAAATGAGGCCGAGGAAGCCGTGTCGGTTGTTTCTTTAATTTCTAGTTCTGGAGGATATATTAATGGAACTCAATCAGAAAAGTTTGATTGTTAATGGAATAAACATCATCAATATATTAGAATGTGAAACTGAATGACCTATCTTCATTGCTCTTCTTGTTTTTACAAGTGTCTGAAGGAACTCCGATTCATATGAAAACAAGAAGAAGTCGGCAAGGAGAGGGGCACAGTTCGTTCCCATAGGAATGGCGACAATTTATTGAAAAAGTCTACCTCTAAATTCAACAATTGAGATACGAAAAATAAGGTAAGTGTAGATTTTCATATTTCCGATTGTGGACTCTCTATTCCTATTTGGCAATATTCCAACAGCGCCTGCATATGGAGTATATATCTCATAGTTGACACTATGTTCCAGATCTAGCATTTGCTATCATAATTTCCTTCATATGGGTTGCTTCTTTCAACGAAGCTGTAGAATCAAGGGTTAAATTTAGTAAAGTTTCAATTATCCCTTTGACAGTTTTAATGACGACATTACGAGTTTGTTCACCGTAATGGAATATCTGTGTATCAGATAATCACTGATATGTTCCAATCGTTTTAACCACAATCACGTCTTCTTGATTTTGACATCACCGAATTATATGACTCATCACATGATGTGTAGTTAACATAATTAACACTATGGGTGCCATTATTAGAACATAATCTGCTCACCCTTCCGAAACACCTGAGATCGATTACAGCTTATTGTAGGGTTTTTGTTGCTCAGCCTTCAGTTTTCTATGTAGTGTTTTGTAAACTTGTTTTTATTCTTGTTGTCTTTTGTTTTCTTGTCATGGTGTTGTCTGTTTCTCTTGACTTATGAGTTTGGAATGTACTCTTGGTATCTTCCACCTCTTTTTTGCATGTACTATGCAATTCGAAAAATCCCCCCCGCCCCCCACCAATAAAAAAAAAGAGAAAAGAACACCACGTCAAAATCAGATAGAGTCGCATAATATATTTTTTCTTGAAAGTCCAAAAGAATAACATAATCGTACTCGTGGATATTCAGCATTTTGATAACACATAATACATGAATTCCAAGTGTTACTTTTGCGCGAGTTGGATTGTTTTTAGAATTTTGAAATTCCACAGAGCATTCCATATAGTTTGCACTATCTAATATAGTGACCTAATACTTGAGTTAAGTGTAATGCATCGTACTTGTAAATGTAATTTCACTGAAGTTTTGCATTTGAATAATGCTTCCACAATAAATCTCTATATTTGTAAAAAAAAAATAGTAAACATTTTGGCCAGTCTATATGAGAATGGGCCCTTATACTTTGAATGTTCCTTCTACCTTCATTTAGTCATACAGTTTGAAATTCGTCAGAAAATACCATCAGAATCACTAAATGCCCTAGAAGTCCTACATATTTTCGGAATTATCGATAACTAATCATCAAACGTATTTTAGTTGCTGCTCTGATATATCTTTACCACATACACGTTTGCCCTTGCGTCTGACACCATATATGTCGTTTCTATAAGACGAACATCTTGAACATGATATCATGAACTGAATATTTTTCATTTAAGTACCATAATATCGTTTGTCTAGTGAAGCAAATAATATGATGTTTACACCCCGTTGATATATGACCTTTAGTCTGAAATTGAACCGACCCATGGGCAACAAAGCAGCAAAAAACCACAGAAAAATGGGAAGTTTTCAAACATCAAATGGTAAACGAATGTCTGTGTTGTATACTAGAAACTGCTTATCAGAACATTTAGATTTTATTTAATAAGTTGACACAACTATATCACAATATAAAAAGATAGAATATATCCGATTTTACCGCACGTCATTAGAAACATTCGAAGTTGCCAAAAAAGTGAATCAGTCACTTAAAATTGATCTTTTGTGTAGGATCCGAGCAAAATTTCATTTTTCGTAGCCTAGAAATATCCCTTTCAGTCATTTTTGACCGATTGTCATTACAATTTGGGATCTCTTTTAGCGATCAACATGCGGAATCTATATTTAAATATCAGAGCCAATGTTGACCTCTTCCAAAATTGTGTTCGATCTGTCAAACATGCGCTCTGTCTGTTTTTCTGTATGTTTAGTTCCATTAGTTTAGTAAGTTTAAATTCCTTGTTTATTGGAACATAGAAAACATAAAACAGATGTTCAATAACCTTCATCGCCATTTATTACATGTACTGTAAATTTACATTCAGAACAAGAATGTGCATTTGACGCTGTTTTTGGCAAACAATACAATTCATGACATACGTGTACAGTTGTCACTATTATTGAGAATGATGGTATCATTAATTTCAATTTCAATAAATTTTTGTTCATGAGTCAATGTGGTTCAACAAAGTTAGATAGTATATCACTGGAAAAACTGTTCACTTCAAATTTGATAAATGGACAGGGAATGAAAACTGTCCCCTTAAACCATAACGGAGTAAGATGTACAGATGATTTATTTGTCTACATTTCAAATCATGTTTATCAAACAAAGGATCTTCGTATTATTGATAATCCTTGAAATCGTATCAGAAAATGCGTAAAATAATTCTTAAAATGTTCAGTGATCATGTTAATCATTGGTCATTTTCATGGATTATATATAATCACTAACGAATTTAGTGACTATACAAAAACCCCGAAAAATCAGGGATTCTACATAATTCCTGATTAAACAAATTCATTGTACCATATATATGATGTATTTGGTTGAAACAACATATTGGTACGACTAAAATCTATTTCCGTTTAAACAATACTCTGTTTCAAGCTTTAGGTTACACATGTACAAAATCGTAAGTTGTCATTCAAATAGTAAAGCTTCAATCTGAAAATAAAAGAAAAAGAGCCAACTATCTTCCTGCTATAATAAAACCGGTTATATTAAACGGAAAAAATACACAAGGAAAATAACTAATAGTTTAGTATATAATTACATTATTAAGGGAAAACATTGTAGAATTAATTAAAATATAACTTAATAAAATATGCATTCGAAGAGCTTTTATGGATTTACCTTCATCAGGAACGCTTAAAGCCAAACATTTTGACTCGTATATTAGATGCATTTAATGCAATCTATACGTGTAAAAACATTTATTTTCGTGTTAAAGCAATTCTTTTTTCCATGCTTAAAGTTTGTATAGGTTTCTAATATTTGATCATATTTTTGGTATTTAAACTCTCTTCAGGGAGACCTGTATTTGTAATTTAATATATTTGTGATTTGTTGAAGTAGCTTAACGGCCTATTAATTATGCCGTTGGTTTTCTCGTTTGAACTGTTTCATATTTCATATCGGGTACTTTTATAGCTGACTATACTGTATAGGGTTTTCCCTATTGTTGAAGGCCGTACGATGACCTAAAATACATTTTATTTTCTTCATTTGAACTCTGATGTTCATACCACATCTCCTATTTTTATGTTTTAAAATAATACAATGAATAAGTGATAGGATGTTTTCATCATGAAGTTAAGCTATTATTAATAGGTTCGTTCACGTTCAATTGAAGAAAAAAGTAAAAAGATACCAAAGGGGTATTAACGAGTTTCAATAAAAAAAGGTCAGACAAAACCATGGCCAATAGAAAATATAACAATATCCACTACTAATTTTATTGTTTGTTCGTATCAATTTACCTTTTCTTCTGACTGGCAATTCTGTCTTCTTTTGAGGGGTTTTCTGTATCATTCTTTGAAAATCGATTATACACCTACAATTTAAAAGTACATACGAATTGATACATGATAGTTCATCCAATGAATAAGCTAATAGTGGTATCATTAACTGGATGATACTATCTTAGTGAATCTTATATAGTACAAATAAAGGTGTGAGTTTTCAACAATATTTATATAATAAACTCAAAAGAGACCTAATAAGAATGTTGATCTGTAACCAATTACAGTGTATACTCACCACAAGCTATTTTTTCCTTATTTACATGAAGCAATATCTATCTGCGAACGCGTTCGGGGCATCTGAGATCATTCCTGTTTATGACCGGTCTGTTTATGTGTGGTTCGAAATGCTTGGATACTTCTTTGTTTATTCATATTGAGACATATGGTCAAATATTTCTTTTCCCTTTTATTCCTCGGGTTAAACCAGCCCTTATACGTATTTTACATAGGAAATTGTTTTATTCTATATTTGAAAATTAAACCAAGCTTATTCCTATTTTATAAATGATTTGTTTCCTTATTGTCCAATATATTAAATGGGTTATAAATGTTTTTTTTTATATCTTTGTTTCGTGGGTTAAGGATATTATAAATCAAATACGTTTTTGAGCAGAAAAAAAATGATCTCTGATAAATACTATAGCATATAACAACCCCTAAAAGGCCCTGTCCAATCGATTCTACATAAAATAAATGCAACGTGCAAGTGATCCCATATGATTATGAAATAGGTCTAAGAAAAATCGATAATTGATGTTTTTTCTGTCTAACTAATTTTGATTGAACAGCTTAGCCTCAAGGATCACAGTTTTTAATAATATCACTAATCACACAAACAAAAAGATTAAACACAAGTTTTATCAAACAACAAAGCTGTTGATATTTTCCCAACTCTAACAATATTGTATTGAGCATGCACTTTCAAATGTAATAAATTTTGAAATGAACATAAGCAAAAGCATGATTATTAAAAAGAATTACAACAATTAAGTAATTTGGGAAAGTAGAATAAATAAAGATGACACCAGTAATTAGCATGCTATATTCAAGCCGAAAATATGCACACTAAGCAGAAAGGGCTTCCGAAAAATGAACAAACTGATTTGGAGTTGGTAATTAATTTTTTTACAAAAATCTATAACTTAACTCGTGTAACTTCATTTGTGCAAAATTGCATGTCTATACAAAACTAGAAATGTGAATTCAGGAGAACTTCTGCTTTTTACATAATGACATTTGTTTCGAATACTCATTTATCATAAACAAATTATTCAAAGGATTTACGTTGTATAATTCATTTCAAAGATGATTTTTCCTGATTGCTTCCTCTGGTAAGCTTTTTCAATCTTGGTATTTATTTCGGGTGGGTATTGTGTCCACTGTGAGCCCTTCTCATACTCCCAAATGGCACTAACTGTTAAAAAGTTAAAAATACAATAGCCAATTATAACAATATTGTGTATGTCGTTGCTGTATAAAATCAATTCGGAAGTACAGCAGTCGAAATTTAATGTAAAGAGTCATGCTTTCATTATCAGCAGATTAGATATGTTTGTATTGTGTGTTTGCTCTAAGTAGAATTAAACTTCAGGACTTACAAAATGTACGAATTTTGTGCGCACGGCAGGCGATTTTGGAATAAACTTCTCATCGAGACCAAAGTTTTGGTATGCAAAACATAAAAATATAAAAGAAGGAGATGTGGTATGATTGCCAATGAGACAACTATCCACCAAGTGAAAATGAATTGGATGTAAGCAGTTATAGGCAACCGTACGGCCTTCAACAATGAGAAAAACCCTTACCGTATAGTCGGCTATAAAAAGCCGCGACATGAAAAATATGAAACAATTCGATTGAGAAAACTAACGGCATATTTTATTTATAATAAAACAATTTACGAAAAACAAATATGACAGACACGAACCAACGACAAACACTGAACTACAGGCTCCTGACTTGGGACAGGCACATAAAGCATGTTTTGAAGATGTTTTACATACTTTCCACTGGAAACAAAACGTGATTTCATGTGTAAGCATATAATTTAAAAGCTGCTATTTTTTAGTAGAAAGAACATTTGTCTCCTGTAATACCATTTCTACATGATTCTTAATAATAAAACAAAAATGATCAATATAGCAGATTTTTTTTCACCTTTGAATCATAGTGATGAGAAATCAATTCTTTTATTTTTCTCACCTGATGTATCGGAGTATATAGGAATTACGTAATCCAATGGGTCATCCTCAGTTGTGGTTTTCAAATTGTGGTAATTCTGTTGGCCATTGTGACTTTGATTATTTGGCTTTATGTGTTGAATTGTTCTCTCATTGTTCACAAAGTCGTCGCTAAAAGAAGTAAAATGATAGAAAAAGGAAAAAAGTATGAAAATCATGTTAGTAAAGATACGAATGCACTGTTAAGTGGCATGTTATTCAGTATCATTCAGAAAAGCGACTGTTTGTGCGTAACACGTTACTTCTAGATTTCAGAAGTAAAGAATATGTTCATATTATCAAATTGTTTTCTTCAAATATTGAAAAGGCAGTCAAACTATTCGTGTCTTATTACCATTATTAATAAAAAAAAAAATCTCTCATGTTTTAAATGTATCTTTTTATCCGAAATAGTATTCGATGTCTATGTCTATACCTCAGTAACTCTGTAACCAGTTTGATCATTACTTACCACAACCGTACTTCAAAAAGGCCATCATGTCCAATTTTGAATATGCCTTTATTTGTTCCGTCCCATTTGACCTTTACAAATTAAAAAGGAACATGTAAAATGTCAGTAGTTTTATTTTTGATATCTTATTCTACAATTTAAGTACAGTTTTTAATGTGTATATCATTGTTTCGTTTAGCTTTTATTATCATTTTATCTTCCATTGCATTATAAAAAGGAAAGGCAAAAAATCGTATTGTTCATAATGTCCTGTCCACCAAATTGACTTTACATTTGGTTTATAACATGCCAAAACGCAAAACAGAATTACAACAGTTCCATACGAAATAATAATAACTGCAATCTACTGTCGTTGACAAGTATGAACATTTCGATTGTATTTTGGATTGGACCATCGACATGACCTTGAAGATTGCCGTGGAACATGTGTTCCTGATATTGATAAAACATTTTAAATTTTATGTCTTTTACAACTTTTTTTTTCATGCTATCATTTGTGAAAATTTGCGAAATCGGAATTGTATTTACAACAGTAAAACAAATAGAGCTAAGTTTATGGGTTTTCATACTTTTCCTGTAATGCTAAAATATATATCAGTAAATATTTTGTCCTGAACATATAGATTTAATATACCAATAGACAGCACTTACTACAACTTTGCTTTCATCTTTCACTTCAAGTACAGTTCCTAATGAACCTTCACCTCCGTCATAGTCGTCATACTTCCAATCTTGACCTGTGTGTTATTGAATATCAAACATACAGTGTACCTTGCGATTTATCTTTTTTCACGAAAAGAGAACAAAAGTTATTTGTTAGATTAAGCATTAACAAACATTTCACTTCATCATATTGTTTTTATGGGATTTGTAGTATGGAAAATATTTCCAGTTAGGAGATGTACAAAGTACAGAAAATGTCCAAATCATAAATTCTCATTTCTAAAAAGGTTTTGCCTGGTGTTCCAGACGACGATTCTTTAAAAACTACGTGATTCATACGCACTGAAGTTGATATCATGCGTTTGTATTCATAATGTAAATATATATACATGTAGATATGAAGTTGGATTTACATCTCCTCTGACATCCTAACTTACCTCTAACAACTCTACAACCGACTGCTATCATCTCATTGACGAGTATTCTGGCTTCATTTACTTTTCGTACTTGATATCTATCCATTTGCTCATCATATAGATATGTAAAGCTGTGACCATGATCCCATTCTACCCAAATCCAGTCTTAACATGATAATTGTAATCAAACATTTTAAACATGTACGAGGAAAAGTGAGGTTTAAGTTATCAATTGCTTAAAGATACTAGTCTTGTGTGAAAATAGAAAACTAACAAATAAGGTTGAATATATTTCATACACTAATTTTATTCCTTTCTGTTATTTCTCCTTTATCATGATTAACCTAAGATCAACGAAGCCTCTGTCGCTTACTTGACAGCAATGCATAACATTTAAGAATCGAAACCTTCTCCTATTAATCAGGATCATGGGATATGATTCGCAAATTTAACACCATGGTGATGGTTAAGATCAAATATGAATAAAGAGACAACATATCGACGACACAAAACCAGAGCGATATTCAGAGGAGAACATAGGGTTTTCATCACTATGGAAATTCTCCATATTTAAGCTCTACGTTGCTCCTTATAGAGAAAATGTATGTATAAAGTCGGAGGTATGATTGATCCTCTTTTCGCCCCTTGAATTCGAAAATCAAATAACATGCGTCATGTGTTCACGAGACATTAGTCAGATATTAGTATTTATACTTACATGTTTCCATTAGGTCTTAAACTAGTTGCAAAAGTGCAAAAACTGCCAACATTGCCTCATTTTTATTGCTTGTCATTGTTATTGATATATGAGACAAGATCTAACCCATGATATTTTGCTACAAGGTGTATTTTACAAGGATGCTCATTTGTGTTAAATATTTTTTAGATAAAACACTGGCTTTTATCAAATTTTGCCAAAGACTATGTCTAAAATGGTCATACCCTTTTGAATGCATTTTGTATATCGATTTCAAAATGAAAATTACGTCTCAATGACATCACAACTGACAATTTTATTTACTTTTTTTTTGCAATTTCAGTGGTCAAATAATGGCTCCTACCAATGGATGTGAAGTTAGCGGCCTGTTCGTTTTTTGTTATTCGATATTCAATATCCAACCAGCTGCTAGCAGTCTGTTCGATATTCAAATTTCTCAGTGGAAAAAAATAAAATTTAAATACTCAATAACATTTAAAGCATGCCATTCATATTTAAAAGAAGTAAAAAGAGATGTGGGAAATCGTTTTATGACCCCTTCAAGCTGTCGTAAATTCTCGTTGTCTTCAAATATAAACATTTATGTAAATCGCACATTTGTCTTTATGAAATATATATTTTTATCAAAAAAATACAATCAAAGATGCACTTTTAGAGAGAAAACAAAACTTTACGACAAAAGAGATGATTTCAGCTTCCCAATTGTGGATTTTCATTTTTAAACCAAGAGTTCCAAATGGTGAAGTTGAAATCATCACTTTGTAAATTTTACGGACGCCATCACGAGTTGGTTGACCGTTATGGAATATCCGTTTCACAGATGATATCGGATATGTTCCTTATGTCGTAACTACAATCCCGTTCCCTTTTCACGAATGTGACCTACCGAATTAGACTATTTACCCCTATTTGTGACATTTTTACCTATTGTTTTTGTTTGTTTTGTTCACACATCATTGTCAGTATAATGGAATTTGATGCGACTGTAATACAAATGAGAGGTTTAGCTAGCTTTAAAACCAGGTTCAATCCACTATTTTCTACATAAGAAAACGCCTGTACCAAGTCAGGAATATGACAGTTGTTATCCATTCGTTTGATGTGTTTGAACTTTTGATTTTGCCATTTGATTGGGGACTTTCCTTTTTGAATTTTGAGTTCAGTATTTTTGTGATTTTACTTTTTTATACATTATATTTCTTGAAACAAAAACAAACAATCACTCTAGTAACATTTAAAAATATAAATAGAAATAATTATGGAAAGCCAAAAAAAAAAAAAAAAAATAAGATACTGTCACTTTTCAGCTAAAATTCGTCTAAAATTCAGATTAAAGGGCACAGGTCGATGGCTAGACCTCCCTGGTCTCTCAATCTTCATAATATTATGCAGATAGTTAGTTAATATAAAGATACAAAGACACCAAAAGGAATTTGGGTAAACTTCTTGTCTTGTATGTTTACGGATGGCTAAAATTCAGGTTAAACGGCACAGATCCTTTTGATACGATCTATATATATACATAGTGTAAAATATGATTCAATTTTATGAACATTGAAAGACCAGGTGGATCTCACCGTCATTTAAGCGGTCTCCGGTAGTTTTTCACTATATATTTTGAATATCAAACTGGCACTTTGAGCCCTCCGTAAACATAGAAGACAAGAAGTTTACCCAAATTCCTTTTGGTGTCATATGTATCTTTATATCAACTAACAATCTGCATAATATTATAAAGACTGAGAGCCATCGCCCTTTGCCCTTTAACCTGAATTTTAGACGATTTTTAGCTGAAAAGTGACAATTTAAGCCTTCTGTAGATATCGAAGATGACATTATTCTGGGAAATTATTTTGATACGATCTGTATATATACATAGTCTAAAAGATCATTCAATTTTATGGACATTGAAAGACCAGGTGGATCTCGCCGTCATTTAAGCGGTCTCCGGTAGTTTTTCACTATATATTTTTAATATCAAACTGGCACTTAGTGCCCTCCGCTAACAAAAAAGACACGTAGTTTACCCAAATTCCTTTTGGTTTCATTTGTATCTTTATATTAACTAACTATCTGCATAATACTATGAAGATTGAAAGACCAGGGAGTTCTAGCCTCGCCATGTGCCCTTTTACCTGAATGTTCGACGATTTTTAGCTGAAAAGTGACAATATCTTTTTTTGGCTTTCCATAATTATTTCTTTTTATATTTTCAAATGTTACTTGAGTGATCGTTTGTTTTTGTTTCTAGAAATATCATGTATAAAAGTACATCTTTGATTGTATTTTATTGATAAAAATCTATATTTGATAAAGACAAATGTGCGATTTACAGAATGGTATATATGTGAGGACAACGAGAATTTACGACAGCTTGAAGCGGTCATAAAACGATTGTCTACATATCTTTTTACTCCTTTTAACTATGACTATCATGCTTTTAATGTTATCGAATATTTAAATTTTTATCATTTTCAACTAAGAAATTTTAATATCGAACCGACTGCTAGCAGCCGGTTGGATATTGAATAACGAATAACGAACCGGCCGCTAACTTCACATTCATCTCCTATCATACCTCCTCCTTCAAAATAACAATAGACGATCTGCCTTAAACATTAAATTACAAATAAATACTTTAGTATTCAAGATATTCCTGGCTTGGAACAGGCTCATAAACATTTAGTGGGATTTCATTTAATGGAAAACAAAATGATACACAGCAACAAACGCAAAATAAATTGGGACAGGCACATAACAAATGTGACGGGGTTAAAAATAGCACAGAAAACGCATTTTACTATAAAATATATAAACAAAAATAAAGGAAAGTATCGGCTAATAAAAATGATCAATACAATATCAGAGAAGGCTCACAGACACTGAAAACAAACTGAAAGTACTTTAAGTTAGTTCGCTGATATGAATATAAGCGGTCCTAGTTATCTCTGGTAAATAAATTTTGCTGCTCTACACGTAAGTCCTAATTCAGAAGTATGAATTGCAGACGAAACAAACTATCGGAGGACACTCTTCTCTATTATTTTGATAAAGACATTGTTTTTCTAAACTTGATGTATATTTCCGATTTAATATAAAACTAGAGGCTCTCAAGAGCATGTGTCGCTCACCTGTTTCTACTGTGTTTTCGGAAATCATGTAAAATAAGGTTAAAATCATAATAAAAAGTATTAGATACACTAATAATGATTGAGGCCAAGTTTGGTTTAATTTGGCCCAGTATTTAAATTAAAAGCGTGTCATCCCATTGAAGTCTTACAATAGTTACTGAAGACCCCTTATCGTTATTTAAATTAGTTTTCAAGTTGTGACCATTTGAAATTGTTTGTTTTTACAATTTTCCCTTAGACTTCTATTATTATAGTAAACCCCTATGTTCTATTTTTAGCCATGACGGCCATGTTGGTTGGATGACAGGATCATCGGATACATTTTTCAATCAAGATACCCTATTAAAAATTGTGGCTAAGTTTAATTCTATTTGGCCCAGTAGATTAAGTGGAGAAGATTTTTTGTAAAAGATTACAAAAATTTACGAAAAGTTGACTATAAAGGGCAATGACTCCTTAAGGGGTCAATTGACAATTTTGGTCATGTTGACTTATTTGTAGATCTTACTTTGCTTAACATTATTGCTGTTTACAGTTAATTTATATCTATAATAATAATCAAGACAAGAACCAAAAACTGCAAAATTTCCTTAAAATTACCAATTCAGGGGCAGCAACCCAACAACGGGTTGTCTGATTCAGCTGAAAATTTCAGGGCGGACAGATCTCAACCTGATAAACATTTTATCCCCTGTCAGATTTGCTCTAAATGCTTTAGTTTCAGAGATATAAGCCAAAAACTGCATTTTATCCCTATGTTCTGTTTTTAGCCATGTCGGCAATGTTGATTGGCAGGCGGGGTCATCTGACACATTTTTAAAACTAGATACCCTAATGATGATTGTGGCCAATTTTGGTTAAATTTGGCCCAGTAGTTTCAGAGGAGATTTTTGTAAAAGTTAACGGACGACGACGACGACGACGGACGACAACGGACGACGGACGCCAAGTGATGAGAAAAGCTCACTTGGCTCATTGGACCAGGTGAGCTAAAAACGCGTGGATACATAAAAACTGTGGCCTAAGTCTCTCAGTATAAATTTAATATAAGATTATTTGTTTGCATGCAAACTTGAACAAGCTTTTCTGTTTATTTCAATGTTATGTTTTTACTACATTTTATAGCCGGTAAAAAAAAATCCCGCTGGAATTTTTACAGATTCCATCACGATTTGGTTGACAATTATGGACCTCTTACAGTACCGTCCTGTTTTCCTCGATTATGATGTCACCGAATGAGATGTATTTACTGCATTTGAAAATTTCTAGTTCAACTTAAATTTAAACTTATAATGCAAATAAATTCCTCAATTTAAACCTAGTCTGAAGATATTTTTAAATCTGAATCAATTTAAAATATAATATAAATTAAATATTTACGTATCGTTGACTTTTTTTTTGTCTTGTCGTTTTTTTTTTTTTTTTTTTTGTTTTTTAATTTTTTATCTTGTATTGCATTGCCTGTTTTTCACTTCAATTGAAAAGTTTTTGGTTGCCCCTTTTGTAATTACTCCATCTTTTTACATGACATACCGTTAAAATTTTGTCCAATAACAGTTCCTGGAAGACCCAAATCTTGATCATCATAAGCCCAATCAGGACCACGTCTCACTCTGTCTCCTAATTGAAGTGTATTACACTTTAACTCCACATAAAACCCTCGCATGTTTTTATACCTTAAGGGATTGATAAACTCTTGAACCATATCCAGACAGTCATCCTTAAATATGCAAAGTGTGTATAACTAAGTTATTTTGATGCTTAATTGTTTTTATGGACACATATAGTAACGATACTGTTGTCAGGTCATTAAGGATTGCATATTTTGGTATTAATATTGATTCACTCATAGGGTCTTTGCATCGGAAATAAACACTATTATTTTAAAACCAGTTGTTGGCATGATACGGGTTATGTTCTTCTCATATGTTTTATGATTGTATGATATTAAACCCCTAACGGGAGGGATTGTACTTGATTTTCATATGATGAAGACATAATCTTTCAATCAGTTTAATTGAGGTCTGGAGCTGGCATGTCAGTAACTGGTAGTAGTCCTTTGTTAATGTATGTATCATTGTCATTTTGCTTATTTTCTTTTGTTACCTATTCTGACATCGGACTCTAACTTCTTTTAAACTGAGTTTTACTGTGTGTATTGCTATGTGTTTCTTTATTCCACATTGGCTAGAGGTATAGGGGGAGGGTTGAGATTTCACAAAACATGTTTAACCCCGCCGCATTTTTGCGCCTGTCCCAAGTCAGGAGCCTCTGGCCTTTGTTAGTCTTGTATGTTTTTTAATTTAGTTCATTTATATGTTTTGGAGTTTAGTGTGACGTCCATTTTCACTGAACTAGTACACAATTTTATTTAGGCGCCAGCTGAGGATCACCTCCGGGTTCGGGATTTTCTCGCTGCGTTGAAGACCCATTGGTGGCCTTCGGCTGTTGTCTGCTCTTTGACATATTCCCCATTTCCATTCTCAATTTTATTGCACATGATTCTTTTTTTTATGTAATTAAAATCTCACAAGTTATATCACATGTATTATTTCCTGTCTGTAATGACTGCTACAAAAACAAAGAACTGTACAATAAGTCAAATTTTTTCAAAGTCCACATTATTATTCAGGTCAATATGGCTTAGGGTATATTTGAATTACATTCGAGATATGCCTAAAAATTACGTAGAAAATTCGGTATGTTGCGGTATATCCAACACTGTGTCAAGAGGTATTTATAGGACATTATATTGAACATAACGTGTTGAAGTCCTCAACTCTGACTTTGAGATACATTTTGTAAAGAACAACTATAAAAGCGAAGTTCCTTTGTTTTTGTATGTGTAGTTTGTGTGTATTTGTTTTGTTCCATTTATTTATTCATAAAATACCTTGATTTCCATTACTGTTAATTCTTTGCAGGAAAGATGAAAATAACACGATGAATACATTGAACAAGACAACTATTTAGAAGCGAAGGACTGGGCATTGCACAAGGTCGCGTTTACTTGTATTGTAAGCGTCATTGGTATCAGACCTCTATCAAAGACTGAACTTAGAATGCAGGACAGAATGTTATTTGGATTATTTATTAATTATGATCGTTGTTAGCTATCTTTCATTCACATTTATACGATTTACAGTTGGCTATATTGAATAGTCAATTCTCTAATTTTTGTACTATTTTCACATTTCTTGATCGGTGTGTGAAAAATATTTCTCCTCACTAGTGAAATATCTGTTCTCGGCAAATGATTGGCCGAAATTTAATTATGACGTCAAATTTTCTTGGTTTCTTCTGAATTTTCTATTGTGACGTCATGAAAAAAGGCGATCATGCCTGATGACGTCAAATATAAAGAACACAACTTTCTGCTATTCTTTGAAAAGGAAGGATAAAAATCATTAGGAAAACAGATTCCACCACTATAACTCGTGTATTTCCATATTTCTCCACTCTCAACAGTTTAATTTTACTGATTTAACAAGCTCGGCAAGCCTCACGCTTTGAATATCAAAATCTAACTGTCTCGAGTGGAGAAATATCGTAACACACTTGTTGCAGTGGTGGGATCTATATTTGTCAATTGTAGTAGATTATATGTTTACTATATTAAATTTCGGTCGTGAATTCAGCTGCTGATAAGATTTACTGTGTTTGCTCAAGGCGTATGGTTTACTTGAACGTTTTTCATGAAAATGCCTATGTCATTACATAAAGAGTGTGTCTTTTCTTACATGTATATCATCATAATGTGATTTTTCTGCCATTTTCCTCTTAATAACTTCTCTGCTTTGATTGTTCGAATATCTAATTTCTGATGCTATGCTTATTGCCAGTAGCTACAACGTTAAAAGACAAGTTTAATCAACACAGTTAAATTAAAAATAAAAAGAATAACTCTATAATAATAGCAATTTCATCGTTTCCCCCTTTTGTGAATGGAGTTCAATTGTGTATCGGTTAACATATGTATCCGTTGACATGTGCTATGATTGCTAAATTATCGAAATCAGGATAAACCATTTCATATGACATTTTGTGACTATTTCAATTGTTTAATTTCGCTCTCGGAGTTTGCATGGCGGTTGATTTTTGTACTACTTTTAACTTATATAAGTAAAGAATAGTACAGTCATTATCCATTGTATTTGCTCAACCTGCTGATACAATGTTAATTTACGTTTTCGCGAGTTAATGATGAATTTCATATTTTTGAAATTTCAAATGAAATAACTGCATTTGTTTGTCATTTTTGTATCTGACATCTGTGAGTATCATGCTTTTTTGTGTGATTTTATTTTATCGGTTAGTCCTGTTATCTTTTTTCCGCATGAAGAGATATTTCTCGTTTCGCATTGAACGGATTGTTATATAAATAAATGATATAAAGAATGTATTAATATGGTTTGCTCATCCTGGATCGTGTTAAAAAATTGCGACATTTCATTTGGCTATTCGTTAGGTCAATGGTGACTTTCAAAGGTCATAATTCCCCTGTGTCAACGGAGTTTTTTTTTTCTTTGATAATATACAAAACACTAATATGTTTCTTCTGAAAATATTCCTTTTGACAAATTTTATTCCATTCTAAAGCGTAGAATAAGCTTGAAAATCTGATTTACACAGTAGTCTGGATTTCGTTATTTACATTTGATAATAATGATAATAAACTCGCAAAAGGTCTCTTTATGTAATGATCGGTTGATCGTACATTGAAGGCTAATGCTACAAACAAGTCGTTTAGAGCTCATTTTATGTTAAATAAAGGAGACATGCTCTTATTGTACTAGATAGTATTGATTGAATAGCAAGAGTAGTGTGTATTTATTGGTTTATCAATCATGTGAATTTATATAAAATTAGTTCCGGTATTGCTTTGGAATAGCTATTAAATGAACATTAGTTATAATTTTGGCAAAACATTAAATTATGATTGTTTTTGTTTCAAGCAATTAAAAACGGAATATTAAAATGATAATTCCCTATTAGCAGTCAGTTAGTTATAATAGGTTCATTGTTGTCAAAATAAAGGGAAAAAACTTCGCTATTGTATCATCAGCTTGCAAGTCAATAATACAACCTCATTTGAATCCGTATTCATGGAGGTTAATTGCGCATTTGCTTATCGTATTCAGTTATTAAAAAGAAAAGAATGTCAACATTAAAAAGTGAAACAAGGGAGCCAAATGGAAGAACCTAAAACGATGGTTTTCAAATTTTTTTTTATTCTATGAAATGAAATCATACATATCATATGATGAAGACATAATCTTTCAATCAGTTTAATTGAGGTCTGGAGCTGGCATGTCAGTTAACTGCTAGTAGTCTGTTGTTATTTATGTATTATTGTCATTTAGTTTATTTTCTTTTGTTACATCTTCTGACATCGGACTCGGACTTCTCTTTAACTGACTTTTAAAAAATTGAAAACAACACGTTTAATAATTTCATGCGTCCGAAGCGCTTTTCTGGATTTACCTTCATCAGGAACGCTCAATGCCAAACATTTGAAATCCGAGGGATGTATAAGTACCGAAACAGTTGAAGAGCTATATGACAAAAATACCTCAAAAAATAGCCAAATTCATCTAAGGTCAACTTTGCCTGAGGGAGTTGAAACCTTAATGTGCGTATTGTTATGCGTTTACTTTTCTACATTGGCTAGAGGTATAGGGGGAGGGTTGAGATCTCATAAACATGTTTAACCCCGCCGCATTTTTGCGCCTGTCCCAAGTCAAGAGCCTGGCCTTTGTTAGTCTTGTATTATTTTTACTTTTAGTTTCTTGTGTATAATTTGGAGCTTAGTATGACGTCCATTATCACTGAACTAGTATATATATTTGTTTAGGGGCCAGCTTAAGGACGCCTCCGGGTGCGGGAATTTCTCGCTGCATTGAAAACCTATTGGTGACCTTCTGTTGTTGTCTGTTCTGTGGTCGGGTTGTTGTCTCTTTGACACATTCCCCATTTCCATTCTCAATTTTATAAAAAAAATCTTCATCATACGATTGTATTTCAGATTGTCTGTGTGTGCATATATATATATCCATGTTTATATCGGGTTATTTTTCGGAAAATAATGATAGACCATCGGTATTCTTCTAGTTTATTTCGATTGTTCATTGTTTTTTTTTGGAAGGTGGAGTGGGGGGGGGGCTTTGTGTAATCGGTGAATATGAATTTTACAGCTAACCCCCCGTTAAATTGCCAGTGAAATAATTTAAATAATAAATGAAAATTCACATACTTTTTTTCAATACTGTAAAAATCAGCCTCGAATTCCTTAATAAGATTTGAAGAATTCCAACACGACTCACAACGTGATTGGGCATATCTTTATTTATCATACCATAACTTGTGTCATCACAGTCAATCTGCCAATTTCATAATCTTGTATAATTTTTCCATTTGTTTTTCTCATAGCCTGTTCCAAAATCTGCAAATATGAAGCCATTTTGATTCACCTTATAAAGTCCCTGTTTAAGGCCTGCCTTATACGGACAGGAAACAAGTCGACAAAAAAAAAAAAAAAAAAAATGAACAGCTGGTTCTCGTAAGAATAACGACTATTTGATTAAATTACTTCAACCTAATGTATCAAATATGTTGTTGCTAAACATATGTTTCACTAAGTTAAAAATAAATGTTGAAAAGATTATTGGATATCTCATGTATATAATTTTTTTACCACAAATCCTTTCGTTTCGTTTATTGGTTAAGTTGATGATTTGCCTTCACATAAATATGACTATAACTACAGACGTCTCCCCCGGAAAAATGAAATTGAGAAATAGATCATACAAGATTTTCTGAAGAATTAATAGAAGATGGTTTGATCTTCTAACTTCACGTTCATTATGTATATGGTGTCCTGTCACTAAATAATTCAAAGTTTGGTGACTTGGTTTGTTACATATTTCCAATAAACGTAAGGTACCACAAACAGTTAATAGAAATAAGAAGATTTGGTATGAGTGCCAATGAGACAACTCTCCATCCAAGTCACAATGTGTAAAAAGTAAACAATTATAGGCCAGAGTACGACCTTCAACACGGAGCCTTGGCTCACACCGAACAGGAAGCTATAAAGGCCCCAAAATGACTAGTGTAAAACAATTCAAACAGGAAAACCAACGATCTAATCTATATAAAAAACGAGAAACGAGAAACACTTAAGAACCACATCAACAAACGACAACAACTTAAAACAGGTTCCTGACTTAGGACAGGTGCAAACAAATGCAGCGGATTTAAACGTTTTAACAGGCGCCAACCTTTACCCTAACCTGAAATAGTAGTGTAACATTACAACAAAGAAAGACACACTATAAAATATCAATTGAAATGGCTTAACTCAATCAAAAAGGCATATCAACAAAAACAAGTAAACATACACTGAACGAATAAATTTGATCTATGACACAATGTCAAAAAGACAACTATAACCTTGGACAAAATGGCGTTAAATTAAATAACGTAAACAGGTAAATTTAAATATAATAATTTTGTTGTTAGGAGTACGGAGATATTTTGTACAAAATATATAAATTTGTTGTTCATAATACGAGAACAGCAGTGAAAATGTATCGTCATACTAAATACTTATCAAAGGTGGTACATATTAAAAATAGTGAGACGAGATATAACACAAAATTAGTAAACATTGAATAACAAAAATGCATTTCAAATTGTGTAACAGGTCAAATTAACACGATAGTACGATTTGAGAGTACTAGCAGTTACTGAAAGCTGGTTAAAAGCCAAAAACAATTAATAATAAAAAACCATGAATCAGAGAATAAAATCAACTAAAACACATCCCAGGGATTTAGTGTTTTAACGCCATGTACAGTCAAAGAAGACATGATTTGTGCAATGCCAAAATAAAAGTCTCATCAGGCAGTAGGATAGTTTGGATTTAATCTTATAATAAATATGTATAATGTTATATTTAGATTAAGCAATCTCTATATAGAAAATGAACGTGGATGTGTATTTATACATCCAAAAAAACATTCGAAAAGAATACAAATTTAGTTATGTTTTAATTTGTTGATGACAAAATCGATATTTGTGCCAATGTAAACAATATTCAAAGATCTTATTACAACATTAATGAGATAACCTTTACTAATAAGTTTGTTTAAAAGTTCGATGAGTTTACACGGATCACATAGTGATTTTCGCGCTTTTAGTACAATATTACCGTAAAATTTAGGATGCGAAATACCGTTTTAAATAAGTTTTCTACAGGATCAGCCAGATTTACTAATCAAATCTTTGTATCTATGAAAGAATTTAGTAAACGTTTTAAGTATTTATGGTAACGAAATCCCTGACTTAATAATTTACCAGAAGTCTGCTTCATTACTTGACTTACATCTAGAAATTAGTAACATGGTCTGGTACATTAATAAAATAAAAAAACAGCCTCGTGTACAAGATTGTCATTTAACAATTAACTTTGAAGTAATACTTGCCATGTTGTATAGTGTGGCGTTATAATTTTTGATGTTACCAATTTGCGTCTTTTGAGGAAAACTGTATTTTCGTTGATGTTTGATTTTGTTGATTTGACAATGTCTGCATACAGGCCTTTAGAAAATGTGTAATTCGTTGAACATTTCAACTGTCGTTCTCATATAACAACGAAATCCTAGAAAATTGGTACTTAACGAATAATAACGAATCCACAGTAGACCTCTGCCTTTTGTTGAAGACTGTTTGTTGACGTTTAGATACGTTTGGTTATTTGTTGTCTTATTGACGTATACTCCATTTATCTTTTACTATGTGACAAAACTGATTTTTATACAAACGATGTGACGCTGTTTTCCTCCGACAGGTACATAGAATATCTTTGTAGTAGTGGAAGCTATCATATCCATTACACCATTCATGTCCGGTTTTACCTAAAATCAATGTGTCAAACTAACCAATGCATAACATACTTAACCTAAAGGATATCAGAGCTTAAACATGCTTCATTAAAACTTAAGCTATAGTGGCAGCCTTCTGTAATACACTTAGTAAGATTGTGACCAGGTTTGATCCAGTTTCACTATTTTGTAAAAAATGGTTAAGTCAATTAATGACAAAATTCACTAAAAGGGGTCACTTAATTTTCTTAGATATCTTGTTTTCCTGATCAATTTCGATGATTGCAGCTTTCCTCATCTGTTTTGTTGATCAAGGTTATGGCCAGAAATGCAAAAGTGAACAATAGTCATTTAAGGAATTTAGTTCTATGAATTAATTGACAATTTTAATCATCTTGATTTCTTGTAGACTTATGTTGTAAATGCGTTCTTGATTATCTTGTTTGATACAAACGTGTTCCCTTCATCTTTAACATTTTAAGATATAATAGTCAAAATTATGATTGTTTTTGTTTCAGACATCTATTTAGCTGAGCATTCAATTCCGGATAATTTGATTCCAGTTTAAATCAAAAGAATGAACTATAAATATAGAACTAAAACAGGATGCACAATTGCACGTTATATAAAAAAAAATGTGACTTTAATTCATTAGAGATATGTTTAGTTTTGATTTGAAGATATCTTACAAACTTAATTTCGTACACATAAGCTAGCTGAATAATATAAAAATATCAACTATGTTTAGCGCGAAGAAAGGAATATAAATCATAAGTTTTCACATCTATACGTACTCGTAACGTTCCGAAAGAAAAGTATTGTCATCAGCATCTACTGAGGGAATGTCTTGTCCGGAAGATCCATCCGTGAAAACAATCATATGCGCCTGTATTGCTATATCATGGGAGAAGCCTAATATACCTGTTTGTAAACGAAAGAAAATACAACGTCTTTTGGTTATATTTGTACTCAGTTAACGTTTGAAAATAAACAAATTACTATTGTTAATGAATAATTATTTCTGTTATTTCTAGAGTTGAACATTAATTCACTAATTTATGGTTTTGTAGACCTTTTGCTTTTAACTTCTTCGATGTTTTGGAATTTTGGCTGTTCAAGCTTACATTTCAAGCTTACTTGATGAAATTAATTCTAGAAACACTTGTCGTACGCACGGTAATGGTGGACAAATATTCCTGAGGATATCATTGGTCGAGTGGCTTCAGTGCTTAGGTGTTGGTAAGATTCAAATGATAAATTGATTCTTTAATTTTCATGTTCGTCGATTTGAAGTTGTGATTGAGCTGAGGGTGAACCTCCATAAAGCAAAGTTGACCTATGAATGTCTACTTTTCTATTTAGGCCCTTTTGTATTTCAAGTCTGAAATGTTTTATATTTTTGTCTTTTTCAATACTTGGTCGATACCACTGCTGGTAAAATTTCAGTCCTCGATGGTACCATCTGCCCCTTTGCTAAAGGATTAAAACGTTCCCTACTTTCACAATTACTACTGGATGTGAAATCGTAAAACAATCGATGCATGCACATAAGAAGATGCCTATACTACCGTCTTCGGTCAAAAGTGTTTCGCTTTTCGAAAATTCCCCAATTATTTAATTTAAAACACATTTTCAATAAAAATTCTACTGAAGATATTTCGTGTCCAAATTGAATATTTTTTTAACTTTTACATTAAATGCTAAAATATCTGCAGTTTCTTGCAATAATCATGAAATATATTTATGATCTATATTGTTAGGAAAATCAATGTTTAAGGACAAATATGAATTTCTGTACCAAAAATCATAGGGTTATATAGGGAAAAATGACATCTAATTTCAATATTCGCACACAAATAATAATTTCTCAGTAATGACATGTCATAAAAATATTTTATAATAACCATAAAGAACTGTAGACATTTGTGGGTTTAACATTAAACATTTCATCAAAATTCGACCTTAAATAAGTTTTTGACAATGTTCTTAAAAAGAATTTTATATGAAATAATAGGGAATTTCGAATGGTGAAACACTTTTGACCGAAGACTATATAATCACATCTAGTCTAACTCATTATAAAGAACATTTGATTATATTTGCACCCAATCGACATACTTTCTTTAAATTTATTAATCTTAGTGATATTGACATACATGAAACTACACCAGCAAAACCCATGAGAAGTCCTCCAATGACAGGAGCATCCCCATCTGGTGTTAGTTTTCCTTTAAAGTAATAAGTTATAAAACAATATTGGAAAACATTTGGTAAACTTTATTTCTAATACTTCTGTATACTCTTATGCTTTTTAAACGATTAAAATCATACAGGAAACTGATATCTTAAATTGTTGTGAGGTATATATTATAATAGCTATTTAATGAATGATGTAGTACCGAAGTATTTGTTGACTAAGATCGAATTTTTATCTCGTTTTTCTTCTTCTAAAAATGAACATTGATCTGTTCAAAGTACATTGTATATAAAAAGTATTATTTCCTTATTAAGATGCTTAATTGTTTTATTGACAACATATTTGTTACGTTTGGAGGACGGTTTTCAAGAAGCTATCGGCATTCCTATCGAAACTAATTGTGTTCCTCTTCTTGCCGACTTGTTCATATGAGATGGACTTCAAATACGACCTTCTCAGGAAGAATGAATGAAGCTAGCATTATACATCAACTTCTCGTTCCTCTATATAGATGATGTCCTCTCACTAAATAATTTTAAGTTTGGTGACTATATTGAATTCATCTATCGCATCGAACTTAAAATAAAGTTTACCACATATAAATTTAACTCGCCTTGTATCTTGACTTACATCCAGAAATTGACAATAAGGGTGGGTTGAGGACAACACATTACGACAAAAGGGATGATTCAGCTTTCTAATTGTGATTTTTTCATTTCTATTGGGAAATTTTCCAGCAGCACCTACGTTTGGAGTATATATCTTACTGTTGTAACGATATTCCAGAGCTTGCGTTTCATATTATGATATCCACGGGTTGCTGCTTTTAAGGAAGTTATAAAACAAAGGGTTCCAATTGCTTAGTTGGAGTCATCCCTTCGAATGTTTAACGAACGCAATCATGGTCTGCTGGAAATTATGAAATATCTGCATCACAGATGATCATGAAGATGTTCCAATTGTCGTAACCACAATTCGTCATCTTTTCTCGGTAATGACCTCTCCGAACGGGACTCACCAGATCTGTACTTGCATGAGTAACAAAACTGATGTGGAGCTGGAAATACTAACCCTTCCGGAGCACCCATGTTCACCCCTGACTTTTATTGGGGTTCGTTTTGCTAAGTCTTTATTTTTTCTATATAGTGTTTAGAGGTCTTGTTCATCTTTTTGTCGTTTCCGTTTTATTTTGCCATGACGTTGTCCCTTCTTCTCCGACTTAGAAGTTTTGAATGCCTTCTTGGCATCTCCCGCCTCTTTTTGTATAATCGTTATTCTTAGATCACAAGAAAAGAGAGTAACTGTAATGAGGAACATGTTTGTCCTTATCAGGAAATGTCTCTTATCTTACCTGTTCATTTTATGATATTACCTATTAATTCTATTATCAAGTCATAATCACTAGTTGCTTCTTGAATAAGCCTAGTTTGCCTTCCAAAAGTTGCAAGACCGATTCCATTATCCATTCCTGTACAGTCGCATTGTTGTTTGATGCCTACAATTATTGGAATCAAAGGAACAGTTTTCCGATGATATTGTAATTTATAGTCATAATAAGATGCTCAGAAGAAAAGCTTCATTACAAGAGAGGCGAAAGAAACAAAAGGGACATCCAAACGCATTAGTCGAATCAAACTGATAACAGTTTAGTTTTCTATGTTGTGTTGTGTATGCTGTTGTTTGTCTGTTGATCGTTTTCGGTTTTTGTAATGACATTGTAAGTTTGTTTTGACTTATGAGTTTGAATATCCCATTGGTATCTATCGCCTCTCTTTACCATACCGCTAAATTCAGTAAGAGACATATGCACCATAAAAATATAACGTAAGACAACCCCTGCGAGGTTCCTCATTTTGGACAGTCGTATGAACCCTCCCTGTTTAATTCTCTATCCAGTAAATCAAAACAAAAGGCAATCTAAATTAACCTACAATGAAAACCTTGTTAGGAAAAGCGCTTAACTCTGAACTTATAAACAACAACTGCAAGCAAAAACGATTTAACAGTTGCTCTCCGGTGTTCAAAACTCGAAATCTATTTTGATTAACAAAAAACAACATAGAGAATCGCATTAACTCCGAAAAAAGCAAAATCGGGCTTGACTTTTGCTTCTTCCATACATTCGTCACCCTAAATACGACTCCAGATTCAGTCAAAAATGTATTAATACGGAACGATACACCATCGGTAAACTTACAGATCGGACAACTATTTTGGTGTCTTTTGAAAAAAAGACAATAACAACATGTTTATCTTGAGGAAAGACAGAGACACGTCGTATCAGTTAACTGATTCGTGATGGTGACCTTGTTAAGTGTCGATATCAATAATTCTTCCTAATAAACTTGCTGAAGAGGTTTTTATATTAGGGGCACACCCATGTTGATGCAGTCGGTTATATATATATAATTACTCTAAAAATCAGCACAACAATGTTAAATCTGCAAATTTTGTTCTTCCCTCGCCGGGATTTGAACTAATGCTATTGGCATATCGAGACAACAGCGCTCTAGACCACTCGGCCACCTAGACTGAACTAAAATTCAGCTCTCGTTGGCCTAGTGTTACCTTTCCTCGTCAGTAGTCAGTAATCAGAGTTGTAACACAGTACATGATATATTAGGCATGAAGATGGAATAATTATTTGATAAGTACGCCTAAACAAGTGACAACTCTACGACAGATCCATCTATTGGATCACCAGTGAAGGTGATACACGGCTGAAAACATATATATATATAAATATATGAAATTCTCAATCGGTGTCGCAATTTTAAAATTAGATTTAACAATGAAGTAGATTTTCTTGTTTCTGTAGTATCAATTGTTCCATCTTCGCTTGGACATATGATATGCCAGCATTCGATGAAGTTTGGAAACATGTGTTAAATTCAACAAAAAGATCAATTTATTAAATAAATCTTCTGGTTTCATTGACACCATTAATATCAAGTTCAGCGGGTTATATGGAATGCAAGCATCTGCTTATATGTGTGAAAACAATGCAAACAATTGTCTTTTTAAAGAATGATCACAAACACTGAACTTAAAAAAACAAATACTTTGACTGCTGATACGCAAATCATACTTTCCTATACTATACACTTACCATACACGTACTGTAATGCGGTAGATTTCAATTTTGGAAATACCCTGTCATACGTTCCGAAGTATCTAATACAAGAATAACATTTTGCGATCTTCCAAGTTTTACTACTCCTGATATCATTCTTGCTGAAGCTGAACACAATAGTATTGCAAATAAAATTATTTACTCAAGTCTTAGAGTTAAAATATTGAACAAAGTTTAACAGAACAAGATCAAAGAGTCATACAAATGGTTTCATCGTATGTCAATACTAATTTTCCTTGTGAGTTATTGAATTTTTCATCCCCATTTGCATTCAAATGGTTATAAGTAGATGAACATAGAATTATATAAAATTGAAATGGATAAACAATAAAAAAAGCAATTTTGTATTGCATTAATGTACAATACTTACCATGAGCTCTCATCTGATTGGTATAATGTAGCCATTCTCTAATTGTTTTGGTTGATCAACATCAAGAAGTCCTAACAAGGTATTATTATTATCATTATTACTAATTTCTTCAATATTTTTGTGTAATGAATACATTTTAACGGGCTTCTATGGCTAGATAGTGTGGGAAATTTCCGCAGTCCTAGCGCTAGAAAGACCCTTCCAGCAGCGATTTTTAATATAGGACCATTTAGCGTCATTGCTAGGGCAAAATTTCGCGATTCCGGCCATATCTCCATTTATTTTTTTTCAGCAGTCTTAATTCAAACTTTTAGGCCATCATCTTGCTTCTAACTTTATACTATTCATGATTATTTCATGTGCATTAAATATAATCCATTTCATTTTAATCGTCTTGAATTAGCCTTTTTGAGTTTTAAGACCAACAATTTTTCTTGTGTATCGATATCAAAGATGAAAAGAAAAACTTTAATTTGTAAATGTCCATTATGATCATTAAATTCACTATTTGTGTTATGCTTCAATCTATGTATTAAAATTAAAAAAAACAGACGTTTTATTCAATAGGACATGAACTTTACATGCATTAAACATACTAGAAACAAAGCTGTCTTCCTCTAGTGACCCACTTCTCCGTCGCCTTGGTGTTCTGAACCTAAATATATCAAAACATTCATTTGTCATATTTTGCCATAGATTTATTATTATTATTACTATTATTATTTAAAAAATAAAATCATTATTATTATTAATGCCAATCGATTTTTTTATAATTTATTTCCGTAATTTCAAATAATCAGATGTTACAGAATATTGTTCGGTGTAGAGTTTAGACAATTTTATGTCTTTATTTTTAATAATTTGAATCAACTAAATATCTTCCACAAACAATCAAAAGAGCTGAAAAGATAAAAAGGTAGAATTGAAAACTTGATGTTAATATTTGAAAAAAGTTTTTTTCTGTACAAAGTCAGAAGAAATATATCTACTGAATACTACAAACGTTGAATTGATACTATTATCAGTTTAACATATTTTTTCATCCGTGTAGATGTCCTTAAAGATGTCTAAAAGAGAGGCGAAAGATACCAAAGGGACAGTCAAACTCATTAGTCGACAACACCATGGCAAGAAAAGAAAAAGAATAAAAGGCAAACAACAGTAACAGATCTGTTAAGCAGAGATATAGACCCCACACGATTTATGTGCATTTCCTATTAGAAATTCTTGCAATGAAATTAACTCTAGCAAAATTTGTTGTTACATTAAATGCATATTAAATTTCCTGGTACAAAAATGTATATACATATTGATACATTATAAATCGGTACGGTCCACAAAATTGTATTCACTACTTTTTAGATCTAAAACTTTACTGCAAATATTAGGTTTTATTGGTATGTATCATACATTACTAACTTTTCTTGTGAAAAACCTAGCATTTCTTCTGGTTTAATATTTGGTAGAATGAATTCTTCTTTCTGAAGGTCCATATTTAAAACGTTCGTAGTGATTGTTCCTTCGAAACATCCATGTTTACTGTGATAACTTACACGGTTGTCATGTTGACTTTCCATAGATTTACTTTTATACCCATTTTCCTTTATCTTTGTCCTGGTTTGAAGTACTAGCTTGCTCAGCTTTTCGCCATCGTCCTTATTAGATGAATGTTTAGTTGAAATCCTTATTAACGGGTTGTCCTTTTCACTGAATATATCCCTTTTTATATTTTCTTTATCATCTTTATTATGCAGATTTTCAAAATCAGATATTGAAGCTTTGGTCATAACTATGTTATCATTTCTACTTTTTACAGTTTTGAGGGAATTTGTATCGATTCGAACATTGAAAGTTTCGTCAAGAACAATGTTAGAGACACGATGTTTTATTACTTTATCTGTTTTGTCCTTCACACTATTAGTGATGTCATTTTCAATACGCCTTTCGAATGTATTACTGCTACAAGATTCATCGTCCGTCATAAATTCATTATCTTCTTCGACTGCGGATTCACTTGTTGATGATGGTATTTTATCCATGAGAATTGTCCTTGATTCCTTGTTTCCTATGGTATTCGATGTGGTATTTTGGCTTGTAATATCAGTTGGTGACGCGGTTGAAACGATATTATAGTGTTCAACAACAACTCCTTCAAAAGTAGCACCACTTCGTATAGTGTCTACAAGTACATTCATTCTACCACTTTTCTTCAACAAATTTGTGATCTGATAGGTTACTTCCTTTAACTTGCTTGTATCCTCCAGAAATTGTGTTTCTACTTTTTGCACATGTTTCTCAAGCTCTTAAACATAAAACACATTTACTATTTGAACAAGTTACGGATAAATTTTGAGTTAAAAATTACGATTCATAATTTCCGCTTAAACAATAGATTCTGAATTATTTTCAAATATATTTTTAGACTTAAGACAGTTGAAACACAGAATGATAAATAGTCATGATAAAAAATTTGTAATAACAGTTCAAATTGTAGTAATGGGGAAAAATTTGAATAAAACAAGGCGTCATTCATTTTTAAAATTTTAATGTACTTACGTTGAATTTTATTGGAAGCAGCAGCTGAATTTGACGACCAAGCCTCACTAAAACATTTTTTAGAATTAAAATTTACAATTGCATGCTTCTAAAATACTATATCATTAACAATTTAAAGATTAATTTGCAGTTCATGACCCTTTGAATAAGTTGAAAACTTGAGGAAAGTAGACATTACAATTTGCTTTTAACGTTAGATAACAAAATTTCGTATAAAGTTTAATTTAAAAGTCTTAAAAGTCATAATCGTTGGCGTTATTATAACAATGGTTTTTTTTAAATGATAGAAATATATTTATTTGTATTGTAGTCCTGTCATGTAATGTTGTCATTTTAATGTTATATTTAACATTGCCATAAAAGAGGGAGGTTTGGCATGCCACAAAACTAGGTTCAACCCACCATTTTTTTCTTAAAATGTCCTGTACCCAGTCAGGAAAATGGCCATTGTTATATTATAGTTCGTTTCTGTGTGTGTTACATTTTAATGTTGTGTTTTTGTTGTGTCGTTGTTCTCTTATATTTGATGCGTTTCCCTCAGTTTTAGTTTGTAACCCGGATTTGTTTTTATCTCTGTCGATTTATGAGTTTCGAACATTGGTATACTACTGTTGCCTTTATTTAATGATGTTGCTGTACTCATTCCGACAATTTATTGCACTAAACATTGTATCTCAACAAAAATATTTGTTAAACTAATGATGAATATAAGATATTCACCGATTCGATGTCATACGATATAATATTTCTGTTTGAGTTTTACTCAATGCACGAATAGTCTGTTCCATTGCAATAACCTTAAAAAGAAAGCACATTAAAACAACTAAGATTACAGATACTATTTTTGCTGATCATAAGATCCAAGGTGTTTCACCCTAGACGCCGTTTCGTCTATAATATTCAACACCTAAGCACAAAATTCGAAAAAAGTTCAGATTTGGCCTAGGGCATCTATGAATCTATGACTGGGGTAGAAAATATTTACTGTTTCGAATGATATTACCATTTTATGAACAGTACATAAAATCTAGAATATTGTTTAGCAAGCCTATACTTTTGAGATATTTTTTTGTCATTTTCCTTTCCGATAGATATTTCTCTTTTACAGTTGTCCTCTTGTTTTTTCGTTTTTATTTTCTGATGCAACCATGAACGTATAATTGCATTGTAAGATATTAAGACATGCTGATCTCTAAGTTCTGAAAACGTTAAGCTCCCAGCGTATAGATTGGTTCAGATAGTTGCTGCATAATTGTCGAACTAAATACATATCATCACGAATAATACCTAAAAGGGAGATATATGATAATTCCATCCCATGCCTACTTTAGTTTCTTATATCTCATCAATGATATTACAAAGTGAATACAAACTAACCTCGTCCTTCAACCGATTTTCCACATCCATTTCTATCTATCAAATGAGAAAATCTTTATAAATAATGATGTTAAATTGAATATTGTAAAGTAAAATCTTTGAATATTGTTTTTGTCGGTATACATCTTGATTTTGTTATCAGTTAATGTTGTCTACCGAGCCCGGAAATTTAGATACGATCCGAGTAAACTTGTCGATCCTTTAGATAAACTTATTCCAAAAGGTTACCAATTCAACACTGTCATTAGATCTTTGAATATTGTTTTTATTAGTATTACTATTGATTTTGTTAACAGTAAATTAAAATCAAACTAAATATTATTTTTATGTACATTTATACATTCATGGCCTACAATCTGTCGATACCTGTATCTTGGCATGGACAGGGTCATGTTTTCTCTGACTATTAATGACGTCTTTACACTTAATCCATAGGAAGGTGGATGTGTACTGATTGATATTTTAGTCTTAGATGCATGAATTTTTGTATTACTTGTTATTGGTTTTGAACTAGTTGTGAGTAACTGCGAGCACTCTCAGATCTGTATTTAGTGTCTTTTATGTTGTGGGGATGTATAAGTTCCCTGCCACGTCCGGTCTGTGTTTTTGTTAGATGTATTTCTGCTTTGTATCGATCTGATGAGTTAAGCCTTTTTCAACTGATTTTTATAGTATTGGCGCCTTCAAACTAGTTTAACCCCGTCACATCCTGTAAGTGCTTGACCCAAGTCAGGAGCCTGTAATTAAGTGGTTGACGTTTGTTGCTGTATATAGATATAAGAAGATGTGGTATGAGTGCCAATGAGACAACTCTCCATCCAAGTCAAAATTTATAAATGTAAACCATTATAGGTCAAAATACGGTCTTCAACACGGAGCCTAGGCTCACACCGAACAGTAAGCTATAAAGGACCCCAAAAATTACTAGTGTAAAACCATTCAAACGGGAAAACCAACGGTCTAATCTATATAAAAACGAGAAACGAGAAACACTTATGAACCACATTAACAAACGACAACTACTGAACATCAGATTCCTGACTTAGGACAGGTGCAAACAAATGCAGCGGGTTTAAACGTTTTAATGGTACCAAACCTTCACCCTTTTTCTGAAACAATAGTGTAACATCACAACATAGAAAACACACTATAAAATATCAACTGAAATAGCTTAACTCAATCAAAGGACATATTAACACCATTGAACATACACTGAACAAATAAATTTGACCTATGATACAATGTAAATTCAAAATAAATAAACTAAGGAAGAATAATAAAAGTAACATGTTATGCAATTTAAGAAAACAATATGTTCGAACAAAATATCAGCCATTTGCAATAACTTTAAACACAGGTAAATAAAATAATTTTGTTGTTAGGTATACGTATACAGTTACAATAGAGAAAGGAAATATTTTAACAAAATAAATAATTTTGATGTTCATAGTACGAAGTGGAAATTTATATTAGTACCAAACACTTATCAAAGCTGGTATATAGACCAGATATAACCCTGAATAACTTTAAATAACAAAAAAAGCATTACAATTAGTATCAACAGGTCAAATAAACAAGAAAGTACGATTTGAGAGTATCATGTTTGTTTTTCGTTCGTTATTTTGTACATAAATTAGGCTGTTAGTATTCTCGTTTCAATTGTTTTACATTTGTCATTTCAGGGCCTTTTATAGCTGACTATGCAGTATGGGTTTTGTTCATTGTTCATTGGCAATCATACCTTATCTTTTTTTTTATAAATATTATTCTTATACACATATGTACATTCACGGTTCTGTCGATACATATATTTTGGCATTGAACAATGTTTTTTCTCTGACTGTTAAAGACGTTTTTACACTTAATCCATTTGATGTTGGATGTGTACTAATTTATATTTGTTGCTGTATATCATATTTGTTTTTCGTTCATTATTTTGTATATAAATTAGGCCGTTAGTTTTCTCGTTTGAATTGTTTTACATTTGTCATTTCGGGGCCTTTTATAGCTGACTATGCAGTATGGGTTTTGCTTATTGTTCAAGGCAGTACGGTGACCTACAGTTGTTAATTTCTATGTCATTTGGTCTGTTGTGGAGAGTTGTCTCATTGTTCACCAACAACTCTTTCAAAAGTAACTCCACTTCGTATAGTGTCTACAAGTACATTCATTCTGCCACTTTTCTTCAACAAATTTGTGATCTGATAGGTTACTTCCTTTAACTTGCTTGTATCCTCCAGAAATTGTGTTTCTATTTTTTGCACATGTTTCTAAAGCTGTTAAACATAAAGCACATTTACTATTTGTACAAGTTACGGATAAATTTTGAGTTAAGAATTACGATTCATAATTTCCGCTTAAACAATAGATTCTGAATTATTTTCAAATATATTTATGCACTTAAGACAGTTGAGACACAGAATGAAAAATAGTCATGATCAAAAAGTTAAATAACAGTTTAACTTGCGGTAATGGGGAAAAATTTGAATAAAACAAGGCGTCATTCATTTTTAAATTTTTAATGTACTTACGTTGAATTTTATTGGAAGCAGCAGCTGAATTTGACGACCAAGCCTCACTAAAACATTTTTAGAATTAAAATTTACAATTGCATGCTTCTAAAATACTATATCATTAACAATTTAAAGAATAATTTGCAGTTCATGACCCTTTAAATAAGTTGAAAAATAAAGGAAAGTAGACATTACAATTTGCTGTTAAAGACGTTTTTACACTATATCCCATTTGATGTTGGATGTGTACTAATTGATATTTTAGTCTTAGACACATGCAGTTTTATTAGATGTAATTGGTTTTGAATTTTATTTTAGTAACTACGTGTACTCTGAGATCTGTTCTTTGTGTCTTTTGTTGGGGGTGTTTACGTGCTTTGTATCGATCTGATGAGTTAAGCCCTTTTCAACTGATTTTTATAGTTTTCGTAGTTTCTGTCCCAAGTTAGGCAGAGGGTTGTGTGCCAGCAAACATTTTTAACCCCGCCATATTGTGTATGTGCCTGACCCAAGTCAGGAGGCTTGTAATTCAATTGTTGTCATTTGCTGCCGTATATCATATTTGTTTTTCCTTTATTGTTTTGTATTGTTTAACATTTGTCATTTCGGGGCATTTTATAGCTTACTATGTGGTATGGGTTTTACTCATTGTTTAAGGCCGTATGGTGGTCTATAGTTGTTTACTTCTATGTCATTTGGTCTCTGGTGGAGAGTTGTTTCATTGGCAATCATACCACATCTTCTTATTCTAATATTGTAGATAATAAATCCGATTTATTTTACTCTTACTGTTGATAACTATTACTGTGCTAAACATTGCATATCGGTAATAGTTCTTTTAATTCAGCAGATATGTTAACTCAAACTAATACAAATAGGATTTTCATCTGTACTATGTGTCAGTTGAAAGTGCAGCATTTACATTTCTGTTTTACAGAAAATACTTATCATTTTATCTGTCTCGTATTAGTTGTGTGATGGTATGTTTTTCAAGATAACTCGCTCGTAAATTCTTATTTGTTGACTAAATAAACATTAAACTGACAGATTTTCTTTTCTTTTTAAAAACTCTACAAATTAATAATTCTTGTTACTTGTAACTAAGCTTTAAAGTACACGTTGTAATCATATCATTTCATCACAGTTTGCATTATCTGGAAAAGGGCGTTTTCAACCCCTTTTCGATGTTCGTTTATCTCTTATTTGCCAAAATAACACATTTCCCATCAACAAGTTATTGTATGAATGAACGAATCCTATCTATTACATATAAACGTAGTATATTATTAAGTGATGACCTGATTTTAGAGATTGACTGTGTTTTTTTAACATTGTGTAAAGTCGTCCGCTTCTTATACTTTTGATATGCATTGAAAAAAACTTATGTTGATTATCAGGAATGTGACACTCATTGATTCATTTCTGTAGTTGATATATCAAGTAATGCTATATTTTTGGAATATAGATTTATTTCTTTTGTTTGATTAACTATTGGTCATTCAGTAAAGGCATTGATTAAATATTTTGATAATTATAATATTAAGATTTTTAAATGTTAAATTTTTATTTTATGTCTTAATCAATTAAAAATAAAAGGCTTACCTTTTATCTATAAAGAGAGACTAAATATTGTGTTTAAATATTTTCGAAACAAAACATTGACCTTTACTCTATGACACAAATATTTCCCCAGTTTATTTGTTTTAATCAGATCTATTTACATCTCTTTTGTATCGTCTATGAATTATTTCCTTTGTATTTACCTTCCTTTGATGTTGTAATATAACTTTGTGTTTTTCCATTCATATTTCCATGTTCAGTAATACTCACCTAATTTCGCAGTAGAAATCATCACTTAATCATTTGCGTATTTTCACAATACATATTTGTAACAGTAATGATCTGTAAAAAATTCTAATATGTCACCTATCTAATGTAAAAATTGTTAACACGATTTCTAGGAAATGTTGATATTGCTATTTTTATCATGTCGTCTATTTGCAAAAGTCATTATTAAAAGACCACATTTTTATACTTCTTTGGAGAATACTTATGAATGATGAGTATTTTAACCTTTTAACAAAAGATTACAACATATGATTGTCTGTACTTATAGGTTATTCAGTACTTGGCCATAAGATATGACCAAGTATTGTCATACCAATTTCTTCCCCTTTTATTTTAATCAAACCTTACTATGAATTTACTTAAATGAGTTTATAAGAACACAGTAAGTCATATTTAATGGTCATTTTGTCAGATGCAATGTAATTGCACTGATATAATTTTTGTGAGGACAAGAGGCTCCCGAGAGTGTGAAACATCTCCTTGTATAAATATTTCATTTTTATATATTTTTACCTTTACTGAAATCAAGTTATTTTCTTTTCTGTTAATCTTATTTAGTGATTATTTTTTAGATTATGTATTGATGATGAATTTTACTGTAAAGAGTTCATACCCATCAAGTTTTTGAGATAATTGATAAAATAAAAAATATTAAAAGATCGTTATTTCAGGGCAATCAATCATATAAGGATCTGATAATTTGGGCATGTTGACTTATGTGTAGCTTTTACTTTGATTTTAAAGTGGCTCTTTATCAACAATAGTTTTTTGATAAAAATGCCCCCCAAAAAAAATGGATAAAATCCTTATTCAGGGGAAATTAACTCCTATAGGAGTCTCTTTTTCTGTCATGACGTTTCCAGTTTATATTTAACTTCTCTGGGACAATTTTGGCCATGTTGACTTAATTACTTGTAGATCATATTGTGCTATTTATGTTTCTTTTGATCCTTTATAGTTTTCGCAAACGAAACCCCGCAAAATTGGTCAAACTAACTTTTCAAGGGCAATTTCTTTTTTAAGGGGTCTATTGAATAAGGAATGACAAATCATATGACTGGTCTACATAAAAATTGATCTACTATTATTTCAACAGAAAATTGCCGCCCTATTTTTGATCGGCAATTTCTATGTTGTCTGTATATTATTGACGTTTGTCATAGCAAGACATAATAAAGTCCGTCAGTCATCCGTGAAACCTTTGACTAGGGGTAATGTATAACTGATATGCGACATGGCTGTTTTCATTTATTTGTGTATTTGAGTAATATAGTTATGTTTGACATTAAAATGTCGTTTGATTTATGGAAATAAAGACATTATGTTTTATAACATTGACCCCAATAAGGGGTTGTATAATTACAATTGAAAAAGATTGTTTTACCTGCCCATAATCACCCTTTCCCAGAATAAAAGGAGAATGTAAACGATTATTATATGGTTTTTGTATTATATTGTAACGTAATAAAAAGTTTGCAATAATCAAAACTCAAGATTTGTGTCTTGATTGTTTTTTCAAATTTTTCCTTATTATTTTCATTACAATAAGACAAACACAGTTAACATATTTTCGTTATTTTGGGTTGTGTTTCCATATAAACTACTTCAAGGGATTGTACACGTCCTTAGAGCATTCATACAGAATTCACTTTAAAAATGAATCTACAATGAAAAACTCACTCTAAAGAAAACATTTTATAGTGCAAGGAAATCCACGAACCGGTACTCTGAATAATAGAAAGTAAAATTCTATGCTGTTCATTCATTAGGAATGTGTTCCGTAATTTAGTTAATGTCAAAGGTTACATGTCAATACATAATAAGTCACTAATCAGTTTTTGTTTTCATATTTTGATTTGACCTAGCCTAGTATTAATTCTACAACCGTTTATCCCGAAGGCAAACACAACGAACAAAACCAGCCACCAAAAGTTCAATTTCAAGTAAAACAACACCTCGGTAATTTCATACTAGAGTGTTCTCCTCTTATGCGCAGCAAAAGCAAAGACTAGTACAATTATGATTGGATCAGAATATATTGTTCAGTTTGTGTTAGTCAACACTCGTTCCTTTTGCTCTATGTAAAAGCCGTCCCAAAGTAAATCAATCAAGTCAATGTGTCAGAAGGGAGCTATAAAAGAATGATTAAATATACTTTGCGTCAGGGGAAAATAATTGGTATATGGCGAAAATGAAATGGTTACCTCTGTATAGATTGTGATTTTTTTATGTGTGAGACTGTATTTGAATGCGCTCCTGGCCATTACACTTACTATTAATTTTGATATGACGTTTAACACACATGAAAGACGGGTGATGTGCAAGGGCTAAAACAAAAAAAGGGCTATAATTTATTGCAATTCCTATACTTTTCCCGTCCGGGAGAGAAACCATTGCTTTAGAAGGGCATCCGTTTTATTGTGCAAGATGCATAAACGGAACTACGTCCATTCGGTATGTGGACTTTTATTTTCAAGCACCATGTAGAATGAGTGCCAAGCTGTCTGTACATTTAAGAATGCTTGCAACTACTGTATGAGGGTTTCGTAGGTAACGTGTTGCAAGGCTAAATTTCTGATCTATCCATCATACTCTCATTTTCGAGTGGCAGTTCAAATTCCCCGCTTTTTATATCCGTTACTATCCCATTGTACTGATCGCGTCATTTATAAACATTACATATTTCCTACTGGAGTTCATAAATAGCCGAATTAATAATATGCATGACATACCTGTCAATGGACAGGAAGCCAGCTTTTAATTAACAAATTCATGCTCATGACTAAAGTGAGGATCCTCGTAGTTTTTATCTTAGGAAATTTCAATCAGTTAGGCAGCCGAAATAATTATATCAGCATGACAGTCATTTTACCAAATTATATTTTATAATAATTATTATGCATGTGGGGTCTCAAATTGTGTGCCAGTCGTTAGTTGAACTACCAGGTCAATATAATCAGTAGAATTAGCAGTGTAGTTTGTTATCCTGACTTGGTTTTGGATCATCTAAAAAATGGGGTGGAAATGAAAACGATTTTCGAATTTCGTTTGCGTCATCAGATTTGCATTTTAATTCGTTACTTTTGTTTTTCATAAAAGCACATTTTTTGTTAAGATCTGATGAAAACCTACAACATATCCAAACAGGAACCATCACGTACCTATTGGTCCAGAAACAAGTAAATAATGTTCCTAAACAGGAAATAAAATGTTTGAAATAAATAGTGGAACATTTGGACCATGACAAACGGAGAGAACCACTAAATGAGAAATTAAACGAGAATAATTTTGCTTTCTTTGAAGATTAGTAATAACTCTATTGTATTTATCTCCGTTTACCATAGCATGTATAAGCTTTTTGCAAATAAAGTAAGCACTCATTCAACTACATGAACTTTATCGTTTGATATATAAGAAATTTTGAAAAAAAAAAAAAAAAAACGTGTTGGTGCCCAACATTTCGCAAGGTGTCCTCCACTGACATATGTGTTTAATTTTAGCAGTATGTTTTTGAAATGCGCGTGCCTTCCCCAGACCAGTTTTGCTCATTTTGATACCGGGAACAATGGCTGCCCATTTGTTTTCAAAATGGGTACTAACATTGATGTAAATGTATTTTAGAGTTTGGTGATTGCAAATCATAAAATAATTTTATATTTTTATCTTCGTTCACTACCTCTTGAGACGTTTTAATTCAAAAACCTCTGTATGACAGTTCAACCAGAATGAAATCCATTGTTACTTTTTCTATTTATAAATAAGGAGATGTTCAAAATAGGTTAATAACAAACATATTATTAAGTGGGATTATACATTATTTATTTGTGTATTTGTGTATTTGTTTTTGCTCGGGTTTGTTTCTTTGTGTTTTGTTTGTGTTCTGTTTTTCACTGTAGGGGAAGTTAACTCTATGGATGTTTTACAAGGTGGTTTTCTTACAGAGAGCTAGTACTTTACTGTTATGAATCACAGTGAATGGCCAGACTCAGTATAAAACCGTCTAAATTTCATTTGATTGATAAACTGAAGAACACTTACCGTGGTCTTGATGATATTTTTTCGTTAAATAATCTGTACCCGTAGATATTTTTTTTTCAATCGGAATAGCACATCCTAAATTGTATGGTAATGTTGTTAACCGAGCCTGGAAATTAAGATACGATCCGGGTAAACTTATCAATCCTTTAAAGAATTCGAACTTATTCTAAAAGGTTACCAATTCAACGCTGTAATTAAATTTTTGAATATTGTTTTTATTGGTATAAATATTGATTTTGATATCAGTAAATTTAAACCATACTAAATATTACACATATGTACTTTCAAGGTACTACACTCTGTCAATTAATATATTTTGGTATTGCACAAGGCCATGTTTTTCTCTGACTGTTAATGACGTCTTTACACTAAATCCATTGGATGTTGGATGTGTATTTATTGAAATTTTAGTCTTAGATACATGATTAGTTGTTATTGGCTTTGAACTGGCTGTCAGTAACTGCGAGTACTCTCATATCTGTACTTAATGTATTTTTTGTTGTTAGGTATAAGGGATGGATATATACCCTGCCACGTATATCCTGTCTGTGTTTTTGTTTGATGTTTTTCTTTGCATCGATCTGATGAGTTAAGCCTTTTTCAACTGATTTTTATAGTTTGTCCTTTGTTGTACAGTTACACCACTGTCCCAGGTTAGGGGAGGGTTGAGCTCTCACAAACATGTTTAACCTCGCTACATTGTGTATGTGCCTGTCCCAAAGTCAGGAGCTTGTAGTTCAGTGGTTGTCGTTGGTTCATGTCTGTCATATTTGTTTTTCGTAAGTTGTTTTATTATAAAGTAGGTCGTTAGTTTTCTTAATTTAATTTTTTCATATTTTCATGTCAGGGTCTTTTATAGCCGACTATAAGGTATGGGTTTCTCTCATTGTTGAAGGAACTTTGGTGCATAGTTGTCTCATTAGCAGTCATACCACATCTCCTCATTTGTATATAGTACCCGAATCTTACTCTTTCTGAGAGCATTACATCCCAAATTCCTGATATAATTTATTCCGAGAAAGGGTAGCAAATAAATAAACCAAAAAAATAAAGAAAGATAAAATATATCAGGAAAAACTTGAAAAGATATTTCTTCAATCTATATATACCCCAGGGATGACTTCGGAATAGAATGATGGTCATGTTTGGTATTCCTCCGACCAGCAATTAAACGCTGACTAAATTGGAGTGTCCATTTGAATGTGCGGGGAATATAAAACGCAGCCAAGTCCGGTCGGAAAGTGTACATTAGGTCCAGTGCCTTATGTAGACTGAGAGAATGTGCAATGCTCTCTTCACGTTTAGAATCATTGAAACAAATATTTGAGGGATCTGCAGGTGGCCTGTTGCAAACTTTTCTTCCCTATCCAATGTACTCTTAAATTCTAATGGCAGTCTAAATGTCGGCCCTTCATCATGGCCGACCATTATTACAGGACCTACACATACGTATTGGATTTATTGTTTATTTGTTCTCCTCTTGAACATTACAAATTTGCCCGTGACATAAAGCAAAAACAATGAATCAACCAATCAATCGATAGAACAAGTAAAGTGGTAAACATGTTTGTGACAAAAGTTTTTTTTTTACTTTTATTTTCTTTCATATTAACAAATTCTTTTAACATGTTTAATGTGTTTCGTATTAAAGTTATTGACCAGTGGCATAGGATGTACGTATTCTGTATGATAGAGCATTCTCAGTTCCCAAAATGGTATCAATAACGTCACTAGTAAGTGAATTTTAGATTTGAACGGTCATTTTGATCTAAGCATCATCTGAAAGGCATAATTATTCAGTCAAGTTTTTTTTAAATATCAATTGTGGTAAATTGTTTTAAACAGGGTAGATAACTCGCTTGAAGCCAATTCAGTACTGTTCAGAAGCTTTTAAATCAATTCAATGTGATGTTATTGTGTACAGGTAAATACTAACTACTGGACAGCATGAACATAGACTAAACATATGTTAATTGACTGCAAGCGTGTTGTCTGAACAGATATGACTTTACCGCAGTGGATTAGTCTTGTTTTTATTTTTAGTCTTTAAAGAGCTATTCAGATCAAATTGACAGTTTCAGATCAAAATTGTGTTTCAAAAGGGATGCAAACATCTTATTGATTATTTACTCCAGCAAGATGTTTGGGAGACTTTGTGTCCTTTTACATTATCACTTGTTTTGATTAAACTGTATATCTAAAAACGAGCATACAAAATCATGGGATTCTAAATTGAATATCTGAAGTGACTTTGTTTCTCGTGAGGAGACAGATAAAATTAGAGCAGTCAATTACAAGTACTAGTAATCCCACACTTAGACGTAACGAACGGGTACTTATGTCAAATAAAAAGGAGTTAAAGTCATAGATACCTTAAACGAATTCGTAAACACTGCTGAATGAAGGCCGACATCACCTCAAACGTACACAAGAAAGAAAACATGGAGTTTCTAATAACCTCAAAGGAATTCTTACACAAGAACGACAAAATTAAGTCCATTATAACCACAAAAGAATTTGTACACAAGAATGAAGAAAAACGTCAATTAGTATTAGTTAAAATATATGTTAGTAGAAGTATGAATGTCATTAGTACGAAGCAAAATGTAATTTGAATTTTTGTTTAAAGTTAAATACAATTAGGAAATACAAATATTGCAGATGCATGCAAATAATTATACAATACAATATAATACACGGTGTTGCACTTTGTTTGCAGTTTTTGGTGACTAGAGTAATTGTCTTTTGCATATCGTACTGTTTCATCTTAACTGTTATCTTTAGTTTCATCTTCATTATCTGACTGCTGATACTTTGATGTGTGCTTATATCGGTCAAGGAAACACATATGGTTGGTTTAGTCACTGTAATAACAAGTCATCAATCTGAAAACAAAAGCACAGGCGTAAGGATAATGCCATGAAAACAAACCATAGCAATTATGACAATACCTGAAACGTTAGAAACATTATACATGAACAATAAGTGGTTTTTGTCATTTCAGTTCAACATATAACATATCATTTATTATCTATTGTTTATGAGTAGTATAATAAACAGCACTCTATGATTCTGAAAAAATAAGGATCATATACCTTAAAAACAAATATACATTATGCAGTGTCTAAACAGAAAAATCGAAATATATTTTAGTTTTGTACGTTTATGCTAAATTTTTTATTCAAATTGATCTGCACACAAGGTGGCTTTGAGAAGCAAATAATTATTTTAATAAAATTATCAACTCACCTTTCCTTCTAACAGCCATTTCTGTTTTATTATTGGCGTTTGCCTGTATCATTCTTGAAAAGTTGACTATGTATCTAGAAACAGTAAAATATCATCATTATACCTAGAATATTTATTTTCAGATAAAGTCAACCTTTGATGCCCTTGATTGTTCTCTTTAGAGTTTGATTTCAAAGCTCATAGGCGTTTTGTATCGAATTTTCCTGATAACGGTTATTCAAGAAACAAGAGTCATGTGTTTTAAACTGGTATTTTCTTGTTCTTATTGATATATATTGTGAAGTTTGATTTCTTCATATAACTTTGGTGAAAATGACTTCTGTCATATTTGTTTTCCGTTAATTGTTTTGTTATAAATTAGGCCGTTAGTTTTCTCAATTGAATTGTTCATATTTTTCATACCGAGGCCTTTTATAGCCGACTATACGGTATGGGTTTTTCTCATTGTTGAAGGCCGTACGGTTGCCTATAATTGCTTACATCCACTTTATTTGAACTTTGGTGGATAGTTGTCTCATTGGTAATCATATATACCTCATCTCCTTTTTTTTATATATTATACATATAAATATCAAAATTTAAATATCAATGTATAGTCTAATAGTTAAAGTGATTGGCTTATTTTATATCTGAGAAGTTTGACATTTGAACCCAACTGAAAAATCAAGATATTTTACATGTCGAATGTACGGGCATCTATAATCAAATGTTGTTCTTGTTTGGTACATCACAATAAAGTGGTTATTTCCTGCACATGCAAGGTTAAAAAATACAATTCTAATATCTTTTATCAAAATAAAAAGAAAGACTTACGTCGTACGGTCCATTTCGATAATGATTTTTCCTGTTTTCTTCCTCTGATATGCTTTTTCAATCTTCACATTTATTCCGGATAGATATTTCATCCATTGTGAACCTTTTTGGTATTCCCAAATGGCACTGACTTTTACAAAATAACAAATAGCTGTAGAATAAGCTATTACCTGTTACTTTTTGCAAATAAATACCATGCATAATTCGTTATTTTTATTTGTTATTGAGTACTTATATGTTGTTTGTTTTTCTCTTTTAATGTTGTTATCAATATAATAAAGTTCATAAAATTCTGAGATTGAAAATATCACTTTTGTCGAAAAAGGAGTTGTTTCAATCTCAGTCAGTTGAGGCTGTATATATATATATATATATTTTTTTTCCATTTTTGAAAGATTAAATTTCCTTTGATTGAATTGTATCAGCTTTATGGCCTAATTTCTATACATTAAGCCATGCATATATCGACAATTGAATTTTGAAATATACAAAACATGTGCCTGAATGTCTGTGTATTAGAGTGTTTGATGCTTTCCAATTTCAATGCTAAGATTTCTGTATTTATTGGTCTCACCTGAAGTATCTGAATATAAAGGAATAAGATAGTCCTCTTTATCACATTCATTTGTGAACATAGTTTCTGAAGTATTGCGATATTTTCCAGGTTCTGTGTATCTAAACCTTTTTCCGGAATGAACAGAACTTTTGCTTTCCTCGTATGGCATACTATTGGCACTATTTGACAAATCATCACTGAAATACGGTAAAAATAGCAAAATGACAAATTGTTTATTCAACATCATTTAAAAAGCCATTATTATTTTAACTTAAAAATTCAAATCAAATTGAAAGTAAGACATTAAATCATCACATTTGTTATCTTTTATTGATTTTTTTTTAATGTAAGTTATACCCGTTTGTGTAGTGTTCTTGGTGTTCTTTTCATTGCAGGCAGATATTTATGTTTTCGTTTGCAAATAGAGTTGTCTGTCGTTTTTCAGATTTTCCATTTCTAAGTGCCTCTTTGAAGTATTTAAATGGTCTCTAAAGATAACCTCAAAAACAATGATGAATTACTAACTTTACGTAAAAAAAAGTTTAAAAAAACCTCGCAAATAAATTTTGTACTTTTTGTAGACAGTTCTACTTTATTAAATACAATGAAAATACAGTTAGTCTTATCTTAGTTCACATAACTCAGCATAATTGTAAGCAATAATTGATAAATTAAATATTTACCACAGCTTCACTTCAAAAAGTCCATTACATCCAAATTTATATATGCCTACATTTTTCCTGTCCCATCTGTCCTTATCAATTAAAATATAATTGACATTATCTTCCTTAATGAACTTTACTACTTGTAATCATTTATCAAAAGCAAATTGAACTATCTCGAACTTTATCAGAAAAAGAGTTAGAAAATAGTCTTTTTAAAGCAACGAAAGGAATGTTTTAAAACAACTAATTTGAGACTTGAAATTTTTTAATAGCTAATAATCCTTAAACCATCACTACCATCTTTTTAATATCACAGAATATGAATTGAACCATTAAAATTATTTCATTTGTTTAAAAATCATTGTTCGATGAAGTTTCACCAAAATATTATAAGTTCGTATAGAAAAATTAATCATACAGTAAAATAGGATTTTTACCAATTACTTTTTATGATATATAAACATCAAATGGGGTATAATATTACAACTAGATCTCTGCTTCGAAAATTTCCGATGGATATTCCTAATCTTTAATTTGAATATTAAAATTTGTTTGCTTCGGATATGCTAAGTTTATCTTATTCGTATTTTATATACCAGCTATTTTATCCTAAATTATCTTTAGGGAAACGTGCGTTCGTCTTACGGTCAACATGATTATTCTTGTGAAACACATCTTAATTTTGTCTTCCTAATATTAAAATATGCATTGAGATTTGATACATTTCAAAATAGGCATTTACGATTGTGTTATTAGTAATCGATGGCATTATTGAACAAAACAACTCACAACTACTTTCCCTTCTTCGTTCAGATTCAATACTGTTCCTTTCGTCCCTACACCTCCATCATGATCTCCATATTTCCAGTTTAGACCTATATATAAATTCCGTTATTACTACATACATATACAAGAACATTTCAATTTGAGGTTGTAAGATTATATAAATTCTATATCTATTTTCTCTTTCCTCAGTCATTAACAACTTGCAAAACCATTAAACCACAAACGTTGCATTAAAACTGAAAACGTTGTATTAAAACAGGAAACGTTCCATTAAAACACATGTTTTGATCTGGTTTAATTGGGTACATGAAGTACTGTGGACGTTTTTGTTTGTAATTGATATCACTGCATAATTTATTTACCTCTGACAACTCTACAACCAACTGCTATCATCTCATCGACCAGAGTTCTAGGTTCATTGACTTTTTTTATGTGAAGTGTATCCATTTGTTCATCATACATATAAGGATATACATTTCCATGGTCCCATTCAACTAGAACTCATGCTTTATTGAAAGGCAAGCCTAGAATAAAAGCCAATAAATGCCACTTTCAGTACAATTGCAAAATTTCGTGTCGTCAGTTTTGTTTGCAGTGAGACGGAATCCCCGGAGACAACCACCGATCTTCGGCAATGGAAATGACAATCTCATTTAATTAAGATTTGAGTAGAGCGCACTTGCAACTTGTGGAGATTTGAACTCACAAACTCAGTGTTGATACGTTATTGATACAGTAGATGAATCACTTACACCACTTGGCCAGTGAGGCATAACAGAATTTATGAACTGTAAAAATTGATCAATGAATAAAATGAATAGGACATGTCATTTTTGATATGATATATACATTTTAAACTTTATATATCAGCTTATTCCCGCCTCAAACAGTAAATTTTCAGTTTAAACATTAATTACAAACTGATAAATTATTGTTACAAGGTGTTTTTCACGTTTTCATGTAGGAATGGAAAAACTTTCATTTTGAATTTGAATGCTTGTATGTATGTTTGTTTGTTTGCATGTATGTTTGTTTGTTTGCATGTATGTTTGTATATATGTATGCATGTATGTATGTATGTATATATATATATATATTTGTGTTAAATTTAAAAGAAATTCATACTGTCTCGATTCCGTCCAACAACCGTTCCTGGCAGACCTAGATCTTGATCATCCCAAGTCCAATCCGGTCCTCGTCTTACTTTATCTCCTAGTTTTAGTGTGTTACATTGTATCTCCACATATAGACCTCGATTATTTAAAAACTTTAAAGGGTTGCTATAATCCTGCACCATATCTAGACAATCATCCTTAAAAGGAATTGTCATATTTTATTTATATTTTCAACTGTATACAATTTTTCATAAAATAATTACTGAATTCAGGGAACAAAATTTCATGATTGTTTAACATTCGTTTGAAAGGAAAAACGTACAAATAGAAAAATACGAAACAAAATTTTGATATTTTTACCATATTGATACTGATGATTAATAGACAAAAATGTTCTGTTTTATACCATGTGGACTTAATTTGCACAGAATGTATTCAACATAGTTGATTTCGTAAGATAGTGCTAAATTATACGTGATGTGATGAAGTCTTTTCTTAGTGTTTTAATATTTTTCAATAGTGGTAAGTAAATTGTTAAAAATATCTACCTTCCTTTCAAATAAGTAAGGTTTTCTTATTGAAATGTAGTTATTTTTATATACAGAACAAACAAAGTTAAGGAAATGCCATTGCAACTTCAATCTAAATAATTGGACATTCGGCGAAAATGATAATAATATCTACCATTTTGCCATCAAAGGAGAAGGTATAAAAAGTAAATATTTAAATCATATGAATTAAAAAATCAAAAGATATTACAAGTATTTGTTAAAACATTCTTTAGATAGTTACAAGACACTAATATGTCAGATACCAGTATCGAGATCTTTTAATTTTGTTTTACAAATAATTTTGTTCGGGCTTCAATCGACTTACGTTTAATACAAAACTGAAAAAAGTGTTATGATAACCTCACATTTGTCATTAAAATGTAAATATGGGACAAAGTCGTACCCAAAAAATATTTATCTACAAAATGTCTTATACAACGATGTTAATTTTGGTAAATGTTGGCAAGGCTTTGGATCATATATCATATTGCTGATAAAACCAAATACTATGAGTAAACTCGCCATTCTATCTCAAATACTTCTTTTTCAAAATTATGGTAATGACACTATGATAACGTCAACATTAATATAATCAAATCATACATTTATATCTCAACATTTGTCGAACTTAGATGTATGAAATTCTAATATGACGTTCTTCAAACGCTTTGAGTACGTACCCGTGGTAAAATATGAATATATTGATGTCAGCTGACCGCCAACGTCATGGATTGTTTGGGCTGTTCCAATCTCACTCCCACGTCGTTTGCTTTTTATGAATGAATTACCCGAGGTCAGACGGTGTAAATGACGTCAGTGAACGATGACGTTATCATATAAGCATTCTACGGGAAAATGCACGAATTTGAAACTGAAGTCGTCGAAACATGAAAACATAAACAAACAATGATAAGAATTTGTTGAAAGCCCATTTTCTTAAATAAAAGTAAGATAATCAATTAAATTCGTCCAAACCTGTCTTAGAATGTTATTGTAAATCATTTAAGCATGTCACTTATTCAGTTGTCTTCGAATTTTACGTCAATATTAATAGTGTGTTCATTTACGGGAACAGCAAAACTTTTCTTCACCTAGAGCGCTTCGAAACAAAAGAATTACTGTCTCTGTCCTATAGAAATCATTCTAAATGTTCAACGAAGTGCAAAATGTCTGTAGGCTTTTATGCAGACTCACGTACCTTGACCTATAATGGTTTACTTTCATAAATTTTTACTTGGATGGAGAGTTGTCTCATTGGCACTCATACCACATCTTCCTATATCTATTTCTCCAAACCATTGATTCAAATATTCACAAAAAACATACTAAATCAATGAAAATTTGTACCCATGAAATTAAATGAAACAACTGTATTCATATCTCTTTTTTATGTTATACCAATCCCCTAGTACTCAAATTCATATGTTCATGTATCCCTCGTTCACAATAATTTTTATCGTCATAAGAATTAATCCAAGTTCTTGAATATCTATTTGAGTCCAATGTACTATCAATACAAAAATAAAATCGAAGTGTATAATTTTCCAACTCTTCAGATAATAAAACTGTTTTTTTTATACGAAATAAAGAATATGCAAAGCCAAATGAAAGAAAAGGTATGATGTTAAAACAATATAAGATATGATGATTGTATCAATTTTAGTTATAATCGTCGATTAAGAATATATTACAACTTCATTTCAATGTGATTCTATGCAGAAACCTGAAAGAAAAAAGTTTTACAACGGTTTTTTTGAATTTGAACAATGGAAATGTGAAGATGATAATGCTTTCAAATACCAATTTGCTAAGCATCCTATATTAACTTATGTCAGTTATCGGTCTATGTATTACTTAGGGGACGAATTTGCCAAGTCTTCAGAAAAAAACGTGACTCAAACTGAAAAAAAATTAATTTAGATTGTACACGTTATTCTTGCATTTGCTTATAACCTCTAACAGGCAAAACATTAATTTGTA